>CM046878.1:525883763-527143738 GCA_025667525.1 Glebionis coronaria | reverse complement strand
TTTAGTGTTGCCAGAACCCCTCAGCAAAATGGGGTTGCAGAAAGAAAGAATAGAACCCTAATTGAAGCAGCCAGAACCATGTTGGCTGATGCTCATTTCCCTATAGCTTTCTGGGCTGAGGCTGTTAATACAGCTTGCTATGTTCAAAATAGAGCATTGGTCAACAAAATACAGAACAAAACACCTTATGAGTTACTTTGGGGAAGAAAACCTAATATTGGTTTTCTCAGACCTTTTGGTTGTCATGTAGTTGTTTTAGATACTAGTGATGCCTTAGGTAAATTTAGTGCAAAAGGTGATGAAGGCTATTTCATGGGGTATTCAGTGCAGAGCAAAGGATATAGGGTTTATCTTAAAAAGGAAAAACATATTCTTGAAAGAGTACATGTTAGGTTTTTAGAGAGTAAACCTAGTGATCCTGAAAGTGGTCCAAATTGGTTGTTTGACTTGGAACCTTTATCTAGGACTTTAAATTATATGCTTGTCACTACTCCAGACATTGTGAAGGTAACTTCAAATGTTGTGGAAGAACAAGTTGTTGATGTTTCAGGTACACAGGTTCATGAAAAGGTTGGATCACAAGTAGAAAAGTCATCTCCTATACTAGAGTATGTCATAATTCCCATATGCACAGATGCTTTTGCTGCTGCTGCTGGAAAAGATAATGGTGGTCCCCAAGTACCACCAGATAACAACATGCATGGTCCTTCAGGCGCTGACAAAGGCAAATCTAGCGCTGACAAGACCAATTCAGACGTTGATGGCTCAAACGTTGACAACAACAGTTCCAGCGTTGTTAGCCCACACGCTGACAACCAAGGTTCAGGCGTTGACAACACTTTTGCACATCTTTTCTTTTCTACTTTTGAACAGAGTGAACCTTCTAATTTATATGAAGAGGTTCATCCTCATGTTGATGAAAGAGAATCTGAAGAAGAAGATATTGGCAACATGGATAATGAGATTGAAGACACCATACTTTTTGAAGGAGGAGTTCTCACTTCTACTATGAAGAATCACCCCACTTCTCAAATCATTGGTGATATTATGACTCCTGTTCAGACTAGAAGATCTCATCAAGGTCTTGGTGGATTTATTGCCAATATTCACAAGAAGGTTGATACCCCTCTTATGCAAGCATGTTTGTTTGCCTGTTTTCTGTCACAACAGGAACCCAAGAAGATATTTGATGCTCTCAAAGAACCAAGTTGGGTAGAAGCAATGCAGGATGAGCTTCACCAATTTGCAATTCAAGATGTTTGGGAGCTGGTTGATTGTCCCAGATATGTCAGACCTATAGGGACAAGATGGGTTCTAAGAAACAAGAGAGATGAAAGAGGTATTGTGGTCAGAAACAAGGCAAGATTAGTGGCTCAGGGATATACACAAGAGGAAGGGATAGACTATGAGGAGGTCTTTGCACCAGTTGCAAGGATTGAAGCTATAAGAATCTTTTTAGCCTATGCATCCTGCATGGGCTTCACTGTCTATCAAATAGATGTCAAGAGTGCCTTCCTCTATGGAACAATTGTTGAGGAAGTATATGTGATGCAGCCTCCTGGTTTTGAGGATCTAGAGAATCCAAACAAGGTGTATAGAGTCAAGAAGGCTATGTATGGACTTCATCAAGCCCCAAGAGCATGGTATGTGATGCGAAAAATCTAGTTTTCCCAAAATTAACCTTTACTAGATTATGACACGGGCAGTGTACCCTTGTCAGTTGTAAAATAGTATTAGCAAATATCGGGTTCGAACACAGGGACTATTTATAGTTGGAAGTATTAGTTTATAAAAACGCGTAACGAGTAACAAGTTGGTTTTAGTCTTAGTGAAGACTTGCTTATAATGACAGTAAAAATATTTAAGATTTCAAATATAGATAAAAGAAACGCTTGCTTGGACCGTTAATGAGTATGTGTTATTTCTTAGGTATGAAAATATCGATAAACTTCTAATGTAAAATCCTAAGTTCCTTTCGAATACCGGATTTCTCCAATTACCTAACCATGCAACGATTCCTTTCGAATACCGTTAACACCTCAAATAATTGTGCATAAAGTTTCAAGCTGATATGTGAGAATTAATTAATAAGCTTCCTTTCGAATAGCTTACTAACTCCTAAACCGATTTCTCTTAATTTAGTAGCTAGCGTTTGTGTGAATATCTACTTGTAAAAATTGTTGTCAATGACTCCTTTCGAATATCATTCACTTATAATCAACTAAAGACAGGCCGATTAATTCGTTCCTATTTTAGTAAAAATTACGGATTCCTTTCGAATACCCGTTTTTAGATTACCAAACAAGAGTATAAACAATTTGAACAAGATAATTAAGTTATTAACCCAAACGGATCCCCAATTAATCTCAACACATCAATCGAATTTCAAACCCAAAACCTAACACATAAACATCACATAATCCTAGCAAACGTATTAAGAAATTAGCTACTCATGATCGTAACAAACACAATTAAATATGTAAAAGACATACTTCAAATTGCAATAATGTTAGAAGATTCAATACCAAACTGAGAAATAGGTTCCAATGATCTCCCAAATTAACAAAGTAGAAATTGAAAACAACGATTGTTCAACAGAAAATTATGATTATGATGATGTGTGATGATAGATGATGCTTCTCTGTATATGATGGTAATGCTTGTTGTATGATGGTAATAATTTTTCCTTTATCTTCCACTCACTCCTTTGTTATATATTCCCCCTGGTAGTTTAAAAAACGTTCAGCCATAATGTCCCACTAACTCTTTGGGCTCCCCCTTAATTAGGAATAAAAACACAATTTCGTAACTGCATCTGTTGCGCCGCAACATATAGGTCTTGCGCCGCAACTAGTGTTCCGAAAGTACATTGATCTGTAGCCCCTCCAATTGCGCCGCAACTGGTAGAAGCTGCGCCGCAATTCGGCTTCCGCAAGCACCATGTTCTGTAGCACCTTCAGTTGCGCCGCAACTGTTAGGTCTTGCGCCGCAACTCGGCTTTCGAGGCTGGTACTGATTTCCCTGACTTGTTTTGCTTAGCCCCTTTTGGTCCCAAATCTTTACAGCAACATGAGCAGATTTGATGAGCCTTTACCAAGTAGCTGCTCGCTCTTGGGCTAGCCAGTCTTTCTGGTGGAATAAGCATCACCCTGGGAGACTAGAACCCAGCCCAACTCTTAGAACGTGAATCAATGGTGAGTGGGGGTACCCTGATGATTTTAGGCAAACCATCACAGCCGTCAACGGATTTGATATGTCTTTACCAGAAGCCGTACCCTTCTGGACTCGCCAATTCTTAGCAATGAAGCATCGGTGAATTGAACACCCTATAGCTTTAAGCAAGCTATTACAGCTATCAACGGATTTGATAAAATCTTTACCAAGAGCCGTACCCCCTTGGATTAGCCACTTTTCAGTCTAGGACCATGGCAAGTGAAAACCATCCAGTTTTGGGTAACCTGGCAACCATCAACGGATTTGATGTGTCACACCAAGAGCCGTACCCTCAAGGTGAATCAACTCTTTCTTGTCGGTAAGACATGGTGAGTTGAGAACCTACAAAACACACTTTACACAAAATATAAGCAATATGGGGTCTATCCATTACGTTTAGGACACAAAACATAACAAATATCGCTATGAAAAACTCGTATAAATGAGCGATATCAGTATGGTACTTTGTCTACTTATTTAGTGGACACTGGATTCAAGAGGGGCACCATAGATCAGACATTGTTTACAAAGAAGAAGGGTAAGGATGTTCTACTTGTTCAGGTCTATGTTGATGATATCATTTTTGGGTCTACTGATCCAAAGATGAGTGAGGATTTCTCCAAGCTTATGACAGACAAATTCAAGATGAGTGCTATGGGGGAGATGAACTTCTTTCTTGGGTTACAAGTTCAGCAGAAAGAAGATGGTATCTTCATCTCCCACGATAAATATGTGGCAGAGATCTTGAAGAAGTTTGGCTTTTCTCCACATGAAAAGAGGGCTACTACTCCTATGGATAGAGAACACCCTTGGGGAAAGATTGGAGATGGAAATGATGTGGATGTTAGGCACTATAGATTAATGATTGGTTCATTGATGTATCTTACAGCCTCTAGACCTGACATCATGTTTGCTGTGTGTGCTTGTGCGCGTCATCAAGTGACTCCTAAAGAATGTCACCTTTATGCTGTCAAGAGGATCTTTAGGTACCTAAGATGTTATCCTAGTCTTGGCTTGTGGTACCCAAAGGATTCATCATTGAAGCTAATTGGATATTCAGACAGTGACTATGGAGGTGATAAGTTTGATAGAAAATCCACAACTGGTGGATGTCAGTTTCTTGGGCACAGGTTGATATCTTGGCAATGCAAGAAACAAACAGTGGTGGCTAATTCTACAACTGAAGCAGAGTATGTGGCTGCAGCTGCTTGTTGTGGACAAGTTTTATGGATTCGGAACCAGCTGTTGGACTATGGGTATAATTTCATGCATACCAAGATATTTGTTGACAATAACAGCACCTTATGCATTATTAAGAATCCTGTACATCATTCTAAAACTAAACACATAGAAATTAGACACCATTTTATAAGAGATTGTTTTGAAAAAGGTTTAATACGACCAGATAGGGTTGACACAAAAGAAAATGTGTCAGATTTACTAACTAAACCTTTTGATGCTGGAAGGTTTCAATACTTGGTAACAAGTATTGGAATGATCAATCTCACATAATATGTGTTTTGGAGTCTTTTTGTAAAAGTATGTACAGGATAATGCATTGTTATTGGTCTTTTGAGGATTTAGATTTTCCACTATATTTTTCCAACACTGACCAAGGTTGCTTGAACGCTGATAAGTGTTTTTGTGACGTTGTTAGCAATATATTTGTCTAACGCTGAAAAAGCTTTTCTTAACGCTGACAAGTGTTATCGGGGCGTTGTCAGCAACAATGTTAGTTTTGTGGTTTTCAATCTAAATGTGCAGGTGGTGTTAGCAGTATACCATTGGATACAGAGTTGCTTATGGGTCATTGGAGAAGCATTTGGACATGTTTTTATTTATGGATGATGGTTGGAAATGTCAATTCCTATCTTGACATAAATTTTTTATGTTCATGCATATTTTTAGCAACATATGTATCACAGTTTAAGGGGAGGTTTTAGGAACCTTTAGCAACTTTTGGGTATCCATATGATACTCTTATCACAATTCTAGATTGTGTCCACAGGTGAGTATGAGTTAGTTTTACTAAATCATGAGGCACTGTAGCATGCAAAGTTGATATACTATGCATGCTGCCAAGACATTTTTTTTGGCCTAGAATTGGTTGTGGTCTGTTGGGAGACTTGGGAATAATTCTATCATGGGGTTTACCTGGGAGTAACAAGGAATTTTATAAGGTAACTTAGTTGTTAAGAATTTTGGTTAGCAAGGGACACTAGAGGACTGTTATGTCTATCTTGCATAAGTAAGTGTGCATAACTGGACAATGCTTGCCGTCCTATAATAATTATCAACTTTTTGGTTATCTTCTCTAGGATAAATTACTTTGTTAAGGTCATTTTTCATTTTTAAACATTTTATTTTTGGACGCTGACAAGTATTTTTCCAAGCGTTGTTGTGACCAATTTAGACGCTGACATGGCTTTGGCAAACGTTGACAAGAATATAGCCGTTGGGCGTTGATGGATTATTTTTTACCGTTGACACTCTATGGGACCTACCCAGTTGTTACTTTTTGACATATTTTTAGGCCGTAATTTTGGGAGCAGATAACTCTCATTTAATGCATGAGATAAACTTATTCTTTTTCAATATTTTCATGATTGCATTTTGAAAGTACTTGCCTATTTTTGGGCCAATCACATGCATTTTCTTCTCCTATATATTTGGCTCCTATTTTAAACAGGGTACCTGTTATTCTTGTCTAACATAATTTTCTCTTATAAACTTCATCTTTATCAATCATTCAAACAGCTTTCAACAATGGCACCAAAATTCAAATCAATTGATTTGGAATTAGGATTCAGAAGTCAACACAACATGATCGCGTATCTTGAAGCTGATGACACTCTGTTTCCCCAATACACACAAATGGTGGCGTATTTGAACGCATCTCCTTTTAGGTATGCTCTTTCTCATGCTCCACTCATTCCTGTCACACATATTAAACAGTTTTGGAACAATGTCAGTTCCTCAATAGTTAATAGAGTGACTACATTATCTTCTATTGTTCATGGGCGCACATGGGTGGTTACTGAAGCTTTGGTTCGCCAAGCTTTGCATCTTGATGATGCAGATGGTATAACCACCCTCCCCATTACTGAAATAGAACAAGGACTAAGGGCTTTGGGTTATCCTTTTCCTGCTGAAGGAACTTTAGATAAATATCATAAAAAGGAGTTTCCCTCAGCCTGGAAGTACCTAATACATGTCCTCTTGCTATGTTTGAGTCCCAAGTGTACTGCACACAATGAGATCAATAGATCTATTGCAAGTGCTATTGTGTGCATTGCTATTGGGCAAAAGTTTAATTATTCCAAAATGATTTTTGAGGGCATGTGTAAAAATAAAGGGAACAAAATGACTTTAGCTTATCCCAGATTTTTACAAAATGGTTTTTGATGTCCAAGGTTACTGCACAAGGGATCATGATGATTTTTATGAGATCCCTGTGCAAAAGAAAGCAATTTTTATGAAGATGAACTCACCCTCACATCGTGACCTACCACTAACCCTAGCTATGATTGCTGTGATTGAAGCAGCACAACCCCAACCAGACCTCCAACCTCAAATTGACCCAATACCTGAACCTTTACCTTCACCACAACATATGCAAATTGACCAAGAACCCTTCGACGCTGACACATTAAATGTTGGCGTTGATGTGCCTATTTCAAACGTTGACACAAATCCTTCACAGACCCAACCACCCCTTAACCAACCCACATCCACCCAATCCACATCTTCTTCTCCCCCAACACAATATAGGTTACAAAAACGCCAAAGGACTACTGGAGTGTTCTCCTCTAGTGGTCCTAGCCATGTAGCAGAGAGGACCACCACCACTGGTGTGGTTGGTGCTATGGATGAGGCTGGGACTATTGGTTCTGGCTTAGAAGCTGGCCAAGACAGTCCTACCATAATTAAGACCTCATCCATGCCCAATGAATCTAATTTGGGAGGTCAAATACCCATTTTAGAAGAGGGCAGATTGGAACCAATGACTTTGATGGAATTGAAGGCAGTCTGCATGAGCTTGCAAAAGCAAAATGCAGACTTGGTACAAGTTGTCAGCACACAAGGCCTTGAACTCAAGCAATTGAGGGAGAGGATTGTTATTTTGGAAACAGCTGAGTCAAGGAGAAGGCAGACAAGGGTCCTTTTATCTGAGGAGGATTCTTACAAAGGGGAGGAAGCTGCTACAGAGCCTGTTAATTTGAGTGATAAAGGCTCACATGAAGCTGCTATAGAACCATTTGTTGAGAGTGGAAAAGGTTCATATGATGAACAATCTTTGGGTGTTGCTGAAACCCTTACTGAGTTGAAGAAACAGACAGGTTTTGATACGTCTCTAGTCTCTCCTACAAACTTAAATTTGTCATTTACAACCATGTTGGAGGAACTTGCAAGAGGCGCTGAGACAGGTACTTTGGGCGTTGACAAGACAGATTTGAACGCTGACATGAGTATTTTGGGCGCTGACAAAGCAAAATTGGGCGTTGACAGACCTGCAAATGAGGTTGATGTATTCCAGTCATCATCCATCATCAGAGAGGTTTCTTCACAGGTATTACCATCTACCTTACCATCAGTTGATCCATTAGATAAGGGTAAGGGTATTATGGTAGAAGAAGTTATTCCAAAGAATGCAGCACAAATTGAGTTTGATAGAAAGTTGGCTGCACAAATTGTGGAACAAGAAAGAAAGGAGGTGGGTGAATCACCTTTTGTTGTCACTTCAGAAGAGCAAGAAGGAAGTGAGGCCAGTTCAGACTCAAGTGTTATGATCATAGAACAACCAGAAAGACTTGAGTACGATGATGAATTGGCAAAAGAGAAGTTGAATGAGCTGAAATTGCAGGTTGATTTTGATATGCCAGAGGTTGTTCAGATGTACCATGCTTGGGAAGATAGGTGTATGGAGAATCCACATTTGACCATTTCAGATCAGATTGGGGTTTGGAGATTCTTCTCATAGTACAAAAGGATTGCAAGGTCATTCTGAAACACAAAGCAAGCAATGTTCTCTCAAATTTGAAAAGGGATAAAAGGGAGTTGTACTGCATGCTGCTCAGATGTCATGGAACAGGGTGGACTTATAAGAAATTGATTGGATTGACATTTGAAGAATTGGAGTGCAGAGCTTATCCTATTTGGGTTAGAATGCAGGAAGAAAACACTCTAAGACTTCTTTCTGATGAAAGAAAAGAAGAACTTGCAGAGGAAATGGAGCTTAAGAAGGCAATGTTTGTTCCCAGACCAGTGAAAAAGGGAGTCCCTCTTGAGTTTCCCAAAGATATGGATCCATTAAATCCAAGTGAAGCTGTTATAAGAAAGAGCCTCAAGCTCTCACCATTGGAAGCTTCAGATATGGTACAAGTGTTATCACTTGATTCCAGAAACCCTATTATAAGCTATGAAGAAGATGAATGTGGGTTTTGGAAGATTGGCAGGTATGGAAAAGAGGTTCACACTTTTACCACCCTTATATCTTTGTTTGCAAGTTTTAATAGAGAAGACTTGGTAGACCTATGGAGGTTGTTAGAGGCCAAGTATGTGACTGAAGCACCAACTTCAGTCACTGGAATAAAACTGTGGTCCACATTCAAGAGAATGTGTGGACCAAGAGATGAAGATCCTGCTATTTGGAAGGATCTTGAAGATGACCTCAGTGGTCTTCAATGGAGATTGTATTCAGATGCTGGTGTTTATTATTTCTACAAAGTTTGCTGAGTATCTACTTGTAGATGGTCAGTATTTTATGTCCAAGGAAGTCTTGGAGAAGATGAAGAATACACAGCTGGAAATTGATTATTCAAGTGACGTGGCCAAAGACTTAATCAGATTTATTTATTACCAATATGAGAAGGTTTGTAAGATTCCTCCTAGTTCTTAATGTTTATTCAGAAACTTGATCACTAGAGTAGATATCAAGTTTAGGGGAGGATTGTTGGGAATAAAATATAGCCAGTCTACTTGAGCGCTGACAAGAGTAAAACAAGCGTTGACAAGAGTAAAACAAACGCTGACAGATCAAGCGTTGACAAGACAAAGTCAAGCGTTGATACATTGAAGACAAGCACTGATGGAAGGATATGATCTACACGTTTATTATATTCTAGATTACTTCTAGTAAAGATAGGAACAACAATGTATTTTCTATATTTATCTTTACCTAGAATAGTTGATACGTAGATTATTGTACAAGGCTTCTTATGTCTATAAAAGAAGACCTTTAGGTTATTGTTCAATATAAGTTTTTCATACGTTAACACTTTCATTGTAAGCAAGTTTGATATCATTAATCAAAGTGAAAGTTTGTTTACATCTTGTGTGTTCTTGTTTAAGTGTTAATTCCGCATAACACTTAGATTGTCATATACATATACAAAGGTTTCTCTAAGTGTATTACTTGATCTAATCTCGTATACATAAAGCTAAATCGATCTAAGTTTGGGATCAACAAACTATGCCTCATATACCTCCTCCCTTTGGTCAATCTAGTCAAGCAAATACTTCGACCAACGCACCGGCCACCACGTCTACTACTACCATGCCTATACATGTTGTAAGCCCTGGTAATAATGATGATGACCTTCCCCAACTTCTTGATGTTTGAGGGGGGGGGGTCACATGTGTCCAATGTTCTAGCTTTTGATGAAGAAGATTTTTCAAGTTAGAAAAGTGAATTTCTAATATATTTAGACGGCTAAGAACCCTTCTTGATAGAAATATTAGAAGCCTGTTAAGCAATGGTCTCCAGCGGATAGACGTCTGACTAACCAGGACAAGAGACTTAAAAGTATCATAGTCTCTTGCCTACCCAAGAATATAATGAAGTCCACTATCAAATGCAACTCTACAAAAGAGATGTGGATCCAATTGGTTCTAGGGTATGAAGGTCCAAAAGAAACAAAAGAACCCAAAATACAAGCCCTAAGACTCAAGTTTAATGCTTTTAAAGCTTTGGAAACTAAAACTATTGCTCAAACATATAATAGGCTTAAGATTTTGTTGAATGATTTAGGAAACAATGGTGTTGTTCTACCTAAGGCTGAGGTTAATGCCACATTTGTAAACAGTTTACCTAGGAAATGTCTTAGCTTAAACCAGACCTTAAGAGCAAATAATGCAATCAAGAATGATACTCTAGCCCAACTGTTTGGTAGATATAACTATGAAGAAGGGCTAATTGATTATGTTAATGCAATGATGCCTAAAAAGTTACTTGCATTTTTCGGTCTCGTTTTTTTATTACGACAATATGTAAAAACAAGCATTTACGAAAACAACGAAAAACGAATTCTTGACTTCAAGTATTTTTCATTTCAACCATTATCACTTAAGGTATGAACAAACAAGCAACTATCCTAATTAAGTGATCAGGGATTTAATCTTTTCTTAAAACTCACTTTTTATTAAGTGCGACAAAGTTTTATTGTTAAACTTTCTTTTTAAGAAAATGTTTTATTAAATTAATTATTTGAAAATTTGATATTTGAAAATGGCATATTCTATCTTGGTTAGGAATATCCTTTCAGGATATTTTAATCCCCAGATTCGAACCAATCCACTAAAAGACAAAAGAGAGCGGACTCTACGCTGGCGGTTCCTTAGCGCCTATGGCGGTTCCTTATCGATAAGGAACCGCGGGCTCCAATAAGGAACCGCGGGCAGATATAGTTGTTGGATGTTTGTCTTATAAATAGTGGACCATTCTCATACTTTCAATCCACCTCTTTTGCACATATATTTCCAGATTCTTTCATACTTCTTAAATCACTCAAATCCTTGATCATTTGTTTGATTACTACTTGTTTAGAAGTGAATCTTCCTCCTCTCATCTTTTCCTCTCAAAGTGCAAAGAGAAGAACACTATCATTCTTGAAGTGTTGTGTCTACCTCAAAGATCCATTGAAGATCCAAAATTATTTATTCATTGTTGTGTCATTATTGTGAAGATCCAAGTAGTTGTGTCTATTTGGAAGTTGTGTATGTATTAACGTTAATACTTAGTCCTTAAAGTATATTGGTGTAGATTGGTCCTAGCTAAGATTAGGGCTCGACTTTTAGCTTAGCGTCGGAAATTGGTTAAGCGACGTTGTGTACGGTTTCTCCACCTTAAGAAGCTTGTTGATTAGTGAACTCTCGAGTAAGGAGTACTCGAGGAGTGGAGTAGGAATGAGGAGTGAGTTTTGTTGCCGAACCACTATAAATCCTTGGTGTTTGGTTTGATCCTTCCTTCCCTTATCTCTTTACATTCATTATTCTTTATACTTGTGATTATTAGTTTGGTTGTACTATACATTCATTATTCTTTATACTTGTGATTATTAGTTTAGTTGCACTATACCTTGTTCATATTGTGTATAAGAAGGTTTCACATAAATACTCAAGCTTAAGTTTAAAAAAAAAGGATTTTTAAACCTATTTTTAACAAGTAAATTTAAGAAACTATTCAACCCCCCTTCTAGTTTCTACAATTGGTATCAGAGCGTGGTTGCTCAAGAATTTTTAAAATATATTGTATTTTAAAACTTGAATCGATCTATGGATTCTAACAAGTATCTTGAAGGGCAATCCATGCAAAGACCACATCTTATTGAAACCGATAGTTTTATTTATTGGAAAAATAGGTTTGAGACTTATGTGAAATCAAAAAGATTTAGATCTTTGGCATGTTATTACCAATGGTGATTTTTTACCATTCCAATATAATGAAGTTTCTAAAAGTAAAGAGATAGTAACTTTTGACAAAGCTAATGATGATACTAAAAGGAAACTTGCTAAAAATAATGAGGCTAAAATGATGATTTATAATGCTTTACCAAAGAAAGAGTAAGAAAGGATTTCTATGTGTGAAACCGCTAAAGATATTTGGAACACTCTTTTAGTAACCCACCAAGGTAATAGCCAAGTCAAAGAAAGTAAAATCGGTCTTCTTGTTCAACAATATGAACAATTTGTCATCTTAGAAGATGAAACTATTGATAGTGCATTTGCTAGATTTAACACTATTATTACTAGTCTAAAAGCACTTGATGAAGGTTTTTCTAGCAAGAAAAATGTTAGGAAGTTTCTTAGGGAGTTGCATCCCAAATGGAGATCTAAAGTCACGGCGATTGAAGAATCAAAGGATCTCGCCAAATTATCACTCGATGAACTAATTGGTAACTTGAAGGTTCATGAGATGATAATTTTGAAGGACTCGAAAATGGTGAAAACTAAGAGTGGAAGAAAGTCTCTTGCACTCAAAGCCAAGAAGGCACAAAATGACCATGAAAGCTCCTCGAATAGTGATGATGAGGAATATGACTTGGTGGTTAGAGACTTTAAGAAGTTCTTCAAAAGACGAGGTCAATACGTGAGGCAACCAAACAACGACAAGAAATCCTTCTACAAAAACCGATTTGCCAAAGATGATAAAGGTGATAGGAAATGCTTTAGATGTGGTGATCCAAATCATTTCATTGGTGATTGTCCTAAGCCTTCACGCGACAAGAACCACACGGTGTTTGTTGGAGGTTCATGGAGCGATAGCGGTGAAGATGTTAATGACAACCCCAAAGATGAGAAATGTCTCATGGCTCATACTTCTAAAGAGGTACATTTCGAAACCGAATATTATAGCAATAATAGTTCTTCTCAAGATGATACTGAATTAGAAGGTCAATATAATAACTTGCATAAGCTTAGTCTAAAATTCATTGAAAAGAACAAAGTGCTAAAATCAACTAGAACTAAGCTTGAAAATGAGATTAGTGAGCTAAAAGAGAAATTAGCTAAGCTTGAGAAAAATAAAGAAGAAGATCTAGGATGCTTAAAATGTGAAAACCTTAGACAAGAAAATGAAAACCTTAAGAGCACCTCCATTAGACTTGAAAAGTACATGAGAGGTACTAATGCTCTTGATGATATGTTAAACAAACAAATTCATTCTAAGGAAAGACTTAGGTTAGGATATAACACTAATGAAGCATCAACTAGTGAACCAAAACAAATTAGGTTTTCAGAAAAACATTCCCATGTACGCGATTCTCCAATATATGGCGCGGTTCCTTATCGCTATGGAACCGCCGATGGAGCTAAAGAACCGCGGCCAGAAGAAGATTTTTGTGAAAATCCTGAACTTTCTGAAATGTCAATTTTAGGTGAAGGACCAAAACATATTCTTATTAACAAGGTCAAAGTACCTATAATTGAAAAGTCTACTCTAGATAAATTCTACAAGCCCTTGAGTAAACCTCTAATGGGAACTAGAAACTTATCTAGACTAACATCTACTCCTCCAAGAGTATGAAATGAATCAAAACCTAGAAGTAGAACACCTACGCCAAAAAGAGATGATCAAGCTAAATCACGACCTAGAAGTAAAACTCCAACACCTAGGAGGAATAATAATAATTCTAGATCAAGATCAAAAACACCTAGGAGAAACTATGGACAATAAAATGGTCATATGAACTGGAACAATTTTCAACAACAATAATTTTCCCCATGAGTAATGTCTCCTTCATTCATGCATCCCAACCAAATGCAAGGGATGTTTGGAACTAACAATTTTGGACCCATGAGATATTGGGGACCAAATGTTTGATCTTGTGTGTTGTTACCTAAATATGCTTGGGAATCGATCTAGAGCCCGACGAGTGGATTAAGGATAGTGTTTGTTCTAAACACATGACGGGTAATCGAAGTTTGTTCTCACACTACAAAGCATATGATGGAGGTAACGTTACATTCACAAGTAATCGACGTGGTAATATCATTGGCAAATGTACGGTCTCTCTTGACTCTATGACTATAGAAAATGTAGAGCACGTAGATAACTTAGGTTTTAACCTTCTAAGTATAGGTCAAATTTGTGACAATAAGTGTAAGGTCATCTTTTCGGAATATGACAGTGAAATCGTAAAAGATGGAAAAGTCATTGGAAAAGGTGTTAGAAAGCATGGGCTTTATATCATGAAGGTTAATAGGAAGTCAAAGGACAACTTATGTCTAGCGACTTTAGATGATAGTTCTACTCTTTGGCATAGGAGATTAGGTCACGCTAATATGCACTTAATTCAATCTTTAGTCTCTAAGGAGTTAGTAAGACATCTCCCCAAGCTGAAGTTTAATAGTCACTTTTGTGATGCTTGCAAAATTGGGAAGCAAGTTCACTCAAGTCACAAAGCCAAGAATTTGGTTTCGACCTCTCGGTGCTTAGAACTCCTACATATGGATCTCTTTAGACCTTCCGCCATACGGAGTTATGGAGGTAACCTTTATACCCTAGTTATAGTTGACGACTACTCTAGATTCACTTGGACTAGATTTTTGGCATCTAAGAATGAAGCTTTCGATCACTTCGAAGCCTTTAGTCGAAGAATTCAAAATCAACTAGGATGTTCAATTGTCTCTATTATGACGGATCATGGTAGGGAATTTGATAATGAAGTGCAATTCGGTGCCTTTTGTGAAGCTCATGGTATTACCCATAACTTCTCGGCTCCTCGTACTCCACAATCAAATAGGGTAGTTGAAAGGAAGAATAAGACCATCCAAGAGATGAGTAGGACGATGTTAAATGAGAAATCTTTGCCTCAAAAATTTTGGTGCAATGCCGTGGACACATCGACCTACATTCTCAACCGAATTCTTATTCGACCTTTTCTAGGAATGACCCCTATGAGATTCCTAAAGGTAAGAAGCCCTCATTAGAATACTTTAGGGTGTTTGGAAACAAGTGCTTCATTCTCAAAACCAAATATTACCTTACAAAGTTCGACCCAAAGTCTTACGAAAGTATCTTTTTAGGTTATTCTCAAACTAGAAAAGCCTACATAGTCCTCAATAGAACGTCGGGTGTAATTGAAGAATCACTTAACGTGACATTTGATGAAACCCTCCTTCATCTAAGACACCACCTTTGGTAGATGATGACTTAGATGAAATAGACATAGTTAATGCCAAAGATGTTAGAAACATAGGAGTTGAAGACCTTAGTGTCGAAAACGGAGTAAACATTAAGGAGTGTAAGGATCATGCTCTCGATAACGTCACAGGCGTATTAAATCAAAGGACCCTAAGATCTCAAGTCCAAAATCAAAGTAACTTCTTTTGTTTTGTCTTTTGATTGGACCAAAGAATGTTAAAGAAGCTTTGATGGATGAGAGTTGGGTCATCGCTATGCAAGAAGAATTGAATCAATTCATTGCTAATGACGTTTGGGAACTTGTTCCTCCACCTATAAGTTCGACCATCATAGGAACCAAATGGGTATATAGGAATAAGTTAGACAAGAATGGTGTTGTGTCTCGTAATAAGGCTAGACTTGTAGCTCAAGGCTATAATCAACAAGAAGGTATTGATTATGACGAGACATACGCACCCGTAGCTAGATTAGAATCCATTAGAATCCTTTTAGCTTACGCTTGTGCTTTAGACTTTAAGCTTCAACAAATGGATGTAAAGAGTGCATTTCTTAACGGTTTGATCAATGAGGAGGTATATGTGGCTCAACCTCCCGGCTTCCTTGATTTTGAGAAACCGGATCATGTTTACAAGCTTAAGAAAGCTCTTTATGGTCTCAAACAAGCACCCAAAGCTTGGTATGATAGACTTAAAGCGTTTCTTATACAACATGAGTATACCATGGGGATGGTAGATAATACGCTCTTTACAAAGAAGAAAGGTTATCAACTCATTATCGTACAAATATATGTTGATGACATTATATTTGGTTCAACTTGTCAATCATTGTGTGATGACTTTGCCCAAAATCATGCATGACGAGTTTGAAATGAGTATGATGGGAGAACTTAACTTCTTTTTAGAACTCCAAATTAAACAAATAGACGATGCTATTTTCTTTAATCAATCCAAGTATGTTAAAGAAATGCAAAAGAAATTTGGACTAGAAGACTCTAGACCACTGAAGACCCCTATGGCCTCGGATACTAAACTCACCGTAGATGATGATTGTGAGTAGGTAGACAACACCAAATATAGAGGTATGATTGGTAGTTTGTTGTACCTAACGGCAAGTCGACCGGATATCATGTTTAGTGTTTGCCTTTGTGCTCGCTTCCAAGAGGCTCCCAAAACCTCTCACATTGAAGCGGTTAAGCGTATCTTCCGATACATTAAGGGCACTGTACATTTAGGATTATGGTATCCTAAAGGGACCGGCGTAGAAACCAGTGCCTACGCGGACTCGGATCATGCGGGAGACTATGTGGACTGGAATAGCACTGGTAGAGTTTTTACCTTCATGGGTTGTTGCTTAACTTCTTGGTTCTCCAATAAACAAATCGCTCTTGCTATATCCACCACGGAAGCCGAGTATGTGAGTGCCGGTAAAGCTTGTCAACAAGCTCTATCGATGAAGCAAGCTCTTGTTGACTACGGGATTTCTCTTGATGATGTTCCCATCATGTGCGACAACAAGGGTGCAATAGACCTTAGCAAGAATCCCGTGCAACATTCGCGAACTAAGCACATAGAGATTCGCCACCATTTTCTAAGGGATAATGTTCAAAAAGGGAACATTTCGATAGAGAAGGTACCCTTGGTAGAAAACTTAACCGATATCTTCACTAAGCCACTTAAGAGGGAACCTTTTAATTACTTGCGTCTAGGTCTAGGTTTAATGGAACATATTCCTTAATTATGCATTCTAATTAATCGAGTCTCTTTTCTCTTTTGAGTCTTTTCTTTCTTTGAGCTTTTGAGTATAGTAAACTCTTTATGGTAAACTTCTCTTCCCTTTTTCAAAACTCTCAAAGTTATTTTGAAATGGTCGAGAAATGTTTTTGCATTGTTAATTCATTCTAAAAACGTTTTTCATAGCTTTTTGCTATTCATAATGAGCTTACATAATTCATATGTATGGGTCTATCAAATATAGCAAGAACAGAAGGAAATTATGGAGGATCATTGTGTCATGACCTTGTGTCTAGTTCTACACACCTCCTACATCGATTTTATTAAAAAACATCCATGTATTTTGGTCAAAACCTCGTTTGGTGAGCTCTTGTGTGTTTTCTTTGTCTATCTTTGCTTCTAAGCATATCTCCATGATTAGTTAGACTAGAAAAATAGGATTTGTTGAATTGGAAAATCCTCCCTTATCACCAAATTTAACCCACTGTGGGCGGTTCTCTATTGAGACCGAGGTTCCCCAGTGATAAGGAACCGCCGACTGACATAAGGAACCGCGCCCAATACTCTCTTTTTCGGGTATTCCCGAAACTCCAAATGTGTTCCAACACATTTTGGAATCTTTGTTTCAACCCTTTGACCATCCCCCAAATTATCTTGGGCTTTCTCTATTTAACCTTGAGCATTTTGCATTCTTTCTCAAATCAAAATGTCTTATTCCCCAAATGAAAGCTTTGATTCTCCTCCATTCTCTCCAATTGCTTTCAATCCCAATTCATCCAAGAACACTCAAAATCATATTTATTTTCCTTCTAAGAATTTTGATTGTGTAACTTCTTATTTTCCACCACTAGCCTTTAGTGTTCTACCTCCTTCACATGATAATGTCATGCATCATGGAACATATTGTCACTGTTGTCAATATCAACATCTTGCTATGGCTCATATCTATGAAGAGTTGAATTACATCAAGAGTCTCTTAGTCAAACCTCCTCTTTACTATAACTATGAGATCTCTACCAAGCCACCACCACCTACTTCCGCCACTACCTTGTCTTTTATCTAAGCATTGGTTGCTTATCTTCAAGACATCTAGTTTAAGCAAATCTTAGGATTCTAGTTTAACTATGATAAGATTTATGCTTTTCTTTTGGCTTATGTTTGTGTCTCATACATCTTTGTATGATTTATTTCCTTGTATGTTTTATCATGTTTCCTTTTAATATGACTTATCTTGGATCTTTTGTTTCTTCTCTTATTATTTTTGTGTGACATTTGCTATATCTTGTTGGGTGTCTCTTCTCTACTACTAACCCTTCTATGTAGCTTGTCACCATATATCGATTCCTTGGTTCCCCAAGCAAGGGGGAGTAAGCACCAAGGGGGAGCTTTTGCATCCTTTTTGCTTCGACAAAGGGGGAGAAATGATAAACTCGTCTTCGAAAATCTTGTTTTATTAGATGATTGAGTTTATGTATTGTTGGAATCAAAAAGGGGGAGATTGTTAATGCAATGATGCCTAAAAACGTTACTTGCATTTTTTGGTCTCACTTTGTTTTGATTACGACAATATGTAAAAACAAGCATTTACGAAAACAACGTAAAACGAATTCTTGAGTTCAAGTATTTTTCATTTCAACCATTATCACTTAAGGTATGAACAAACAAGTAACTATCCTAATTAAGTGATCAAGGATTTAATCTTTTCTTAAAACTCACTTTTTATTAAGTGTCACAAAGTTTTATTATTAAACTTTCTTTTTAAGAAAATGTTTTATTAAATAAATTATTTGAAAATTTGAAATTTGAAAATGGCATATTCTATCTTGATTTAGAATATCCTTTCAGGATATTTTAATCCCCAGATTCGAACCAATCCACTAAAAGATAAAAGGGAGCGAACTCTACGCCGGTGGTTCCTTAGCGCCTATGGCGGTTCCTTATCGATCAGGAACTGTGGGCTCCAATAAGGAACCGCGGGCAGATATAGCCGTTGGATGTTTGTCTTGTAAATAGTGGACCATTCTCAGACTTTCAATCCACCTCTTTTGCACATACATTTCTAGATTCTTTTATACTTCTTAAATCACTAAATCCTTGATCATTTGTTTGATTACTACTTGTTTAGAAGTGAATCTTCATCCTCTCATCTTTTCCTCTCAAAGTGCAAAGAGAAGAACACTATCATTCTTGAAGTGTTGTGTCTACCTCAAAGATCCATTGAAGATCCAAACTTATTTATTCATTGTTGTGTCATTGTTGTGAAGATCCAAGTAGTTGTGTCTATTTGGAAGTTGTGTATGTATTAAGGTTAACACTTAGTCCTTAAAGTATATTGGTGTAGATTGGTCCTAGCTAAGATTAGGGCTCGACTTTTAGCTTAGAGTCGGAAATTGGTTAAGCGACGTTATGTACGGTTTCTCCACCTTAAGGAGCTTGTTGATTAGTGAACTCTCGAGTAAGGAGTACTCGAGGAGTGGAGTAGGAACGAGGAGTGAGATTCGTTGCCGAACCACTATAAATCCTTGGTGTTTGGTTTGATCCTTCCTTCCCTTATCTCTTTACATTCATTATTCTTTATACTTGTGATTATTAGTTTAGTTGCACTATACATTCGTTATTCTTTATACTTGTGATTATTAGTTTAGTTTCACTATACCTTGTTCATATTATGTATAAGAAGGTTTCACATAAATACTCAAGCTTAAGTTTAAAAAAAAAGAGTTTTTAAACCTATCTTTAACAAGTAAATTTAAGAAACTATTCAACCCCCTTTCTAGTTTCTACATATTCTATTTACAAATCAGAGACTGATAGGTTTACCACCCATATCTCTGGTTCAAAAGCTCTTGTGGCTAACCATTCTTTTCAGGACAACGACTCTGACATAGAAGAAGATACAAGAAGCAGTCAATAATTTCTTGATGAATTGCATGCAATATTCCATGACAGGGCTCTTCTTACTGATCAAAAGAGATACTACAAGAGATCAGGCAGAGTCGGAGCTTCTAAAGTTGACAAGTCCAAAGTGATTTGCTACACATGTGGTAAAGTTGGTCATTTCCAAAAGGACTGTCGGTCAAATAAGACATCCTCTCCAAGCTTTCCCACATCTAACAATGATCACAACAACAAGAAGAAGTTTGCTCCATCTCCCTTCAAGCATACTTCTCACTCTGACTCTGAGGGAAAGAAGGATTGCAAGGTCAAATATAAAGCACTGAAAGCTAAGCTGGTGAAACTCAATCAAAAGGCTGATGAAGCAGCAAAGAAAAAAGATAGCAAAAAGACTGAAAAGGGACTTATTCTTTCCTCCTTCGATTGGGATGATGAACCTATTACATAGAGAATGAAGCAACCACTACTGTCAGAGCTTTTATGGTCGTCGCTGATGAGGAACCAGCTGTTGGTAAAAGCGAAGCAAGATCTGGACAATAGGTGGATATCACCATGAAAAAGGTACATATATTGCTTCTATGCCTGAAGGTCATGATGACCATGTCAGTGACTACACCCTGGTTGACCTCTATTTTGTGGAAGAACAAACAAAGAACTTGTTAAACAAATTTCATAATCTTAAAACTGAGTTAAATCTTTATCAGTCTGAGTTAACAAATCTCAAACCTTTTGTGAATCTTGCAAATCAACTTCAAAATGAAGTAAGCAAACTTTCCATTGAAAATGAATCTTTATCTGATGAAAATGCTGAACTTAGAAGAACCATTGAAAAATGGACCAAAGGTCAATACACTGTGGAAGAATTGGTTGCTGAAGCCATTCCGGGGGATGTGGTTCAAGCAATAGGGGGTAAGGGTAGGTTTAAAAACCATATACTAGTGGCCAAAGTAAAATTCGTCCCATCAGAGGATCCTTCTCCTATTTCCACCTTTGTGGATGAGAATAACTCTGAAGAGGAATCCGATGTTTCTAAACCCCTTCCAGCTTTACCAAAATTCGCTGGTGCTGACCCATCTGATTCCATACTTGGCCCAAAACCTACTATCAGAACCTCTGGGACATCCAATCTCAGAGTTGCTGAGAAAGCACATAAAAAGGTTTGTGTGGCCAAAGAACCTGCCAAACCCATTCCTCCCACTAAAGAGCTTTCACCCACCAAGAAACTTCTCTTTACCCTTATGGAAGAAGTAAAAGGTTTGAAAGAACACATCAAACCTCGGGCTGACAGTCCATCTGTTAGTTCTCTTGGTGAAGGGTCCAGCAGCTCAAATGGGAGAGCTTTGTTCAGGCCTTGCAAACATTGTGGGTTCAAAAATCACTTGTCTGAAAATTGTTCAAAGAAACCCAAATGTATCACATGCGAGTCCATTGAACACACCTCCAAAGAACACGAGGAGTCCATATCTGTCCAAAAGACAAGACTACAATTAAGGTCCAAAAATCCTTACAAGTCCTCTAGGAGACCAGAACCCAAATCCAAAGACACTCCTCAGAGTTTCAGACCATTTCCTCCTTGCAAGTACTGTTGTTTCTATGATCATCACTCTGATGAGTGTGAACACTATCCCGGATGTGATATCTGTGGAAGTATGCGTTATGAAACCAGCGACTGCAACCAAAGAGGGGGAGAAAGGAACCAAAGAAGACCTAATGTCGCTGGTCAGCGACAACATGGACTCATTGGAAAGTGGGTTCATCATTGAAACTAATTTGGTTTTATTATATCTATGCAGGAATACTTGAAGAAATCTGTTTGGTATCTGGATAATGGGTGCTCCAGACACATGACATGGGCTAAACAATATCTGCATATATATAAGAAGGAGTCTGGTCCCAAAGTAGTCTTTGGAGATGACTCTTCAGGGGATACTGAGGGATATGGCTCAGTGGATTGTAATGTAATCACCTTCACAAGGGTCGCTTATGTCAATGGATTGAAGCACAACTCAATCAGTATCAGTCAACTCTACGATGCTGGTTTCAAAGTTCTGTTCACCAAGACCCAAGGAACAATCTTCAATCAAAATGATGATGTTGTTCTTATTTCACCTAGAAGAAGGGATGTGTATGTTATTGACATGACATCATATCCAGAAGGAAACAATACCTGTCTCTTTGCCAAATCCTCTGATAATGAAAATTGGCTCTGGCACAAGAGACTCTCTCACCTAAACTTCAAAAACATCAACAAACTGGCCAAGAATGATTTAGTCATTGGGCTTCTCTCTCTGACCTTCAGCAAAGACAGACCATGTTCAGCCTACAAAAAAGGGAAGCACCACAGAGCTTCGTTCAAAACTAAACAATCATTCTCCATAAATAAGTGCCTCCATCTTTTTCACATGGACTTATTTGGACCAGTAAAACCTCAGTCCCTTAATCACAACAAGTACACACTAGTCATTGTCAATGATATCTCTAGGTTTACTTGGGTATTCTTTCTTAAAAGAAAGAGTGATGCAGCTGAAAGAATAATGTCCTTCATCAGAGAAATAGAGAACTTAAATGACCGTAGAGTTAAGGCTATCAGAAGTGATAATGGCACTGAATTTAAGAACCATGCCATGGAAGCCTTTTTTTATGAAAAGGGAATCTCACAGAACTTTTCAAACCCAGGCACCCCATAACAAAATGGTGTCACTGAAAGAAGAAACCGATCTCTTATAGAGGCTGCCAGAACTATGCTCAACGAATCAAGACTCCCAAAGCAATTTTGGGGTAAAGCTGTGTACACAACATGTTATACACAAAACATATCCATTATTGTGAAAAGACATGGCAAGACCGCTTATGAAGTGTATAGGAAGAGATCCCCTGATGTAAGCTACTTCCATGTCTTTGGTTGCCCTGTTTTCATTCACAACTACAAGGATCATCTGAGAAAATTTGATGAAAAGTCAAATGATGGGTTCTTTCTTGGATACTCTCCTACTTCCAGAGCTTTCAGAGTATTCAATATCCACAGGAAAGAACTTGAAGAATCCATTCATGTTACCTTTAATGAAGCAGATGTTGTCATCACTCACACCAACTCATAGGACTGTGACATTGACTTCAATGAAGTTAAATCATATCCACAGGATGATTTCTCAATTCCCAAGGAATCATCTCAAATATGTCACAAGAATTTCCCTTAGTTCATGCATTTGATCCTCATTCAATCTCTGATATCACTCCAGAGGTTGTTGTAGCTGAATCACATACTTTACCACCTATTGAAGAAAATGTTGATCATAACTCTCCAATTTCTCAAATGGATGAAGAGATCATGGATGAATAAATTATTTGTGATGAACCACCAGCATACACTGAACCTGTTGTGACTCCTGAACCCATAGAGACTCATGCTACTCAATCTAAATAGAGTAGAAACCAATATATTCTTCTTGTGAGTATTCTTGGTGAACCCTCTGAGGGAGTCACCACCAAAGGAAAGTTAAGATTTCTAGAAACTGCCTCAGCGAATGAATGCCTTTTCGCTGATTTTCTCTCTAAAAATGAACCAAAGAACGTGGTTGCTGCCCTACTGGATGAAGGATGGGTTGTGGCATGCAAGAAGAACCCAATCAAATTAAGAGAAACAAGGTGTGGACTCTGATAAAAGATCCAGCTGGAAAGCAAGTGGTTGGAACCAAATGGATCTACAGAAACAAAAGGGATGAAGTTGGCATGATTGTTAAAAACAAGGCTAGGCTTGTGGTCCTGGGTTACAACCAATTAGAGGGTATTGATTATGATGAAACCTTTGCACCAGTGGCCAGATTAGAAGCTATCAGAATCTTCCTAGCCTATGCAGCGTATATGGGTTTCATGGTTTACCAGATGGATGTCAAGAGTGCCTTTATTTATGGGAAACTTGCAGAGGAAGTATATGTCAAACAACCCCTAGGGTTTGAGAACAATGAGTATCCTGACCATGTCTACAGACTTCACAAAGCACTCTATAGGCTGAAACAAGCGCCTAGAGCCTGGTATGAAACTCTATCAAAATTTCTACTTGAAAATAAGTTTGTCAGAGGTACTATTGACCAAACCTTTTTCAATTATAAGTCCAAGGGTGATGTCATTATAGTACAGATTTATGTGGATGGCATAATTTTTGGTTCTACCAATATTACATTGAGCAAACAATTTGCCAAACTTATGACCACAAAGTATGAAATGAGCATGATAGAGGAACTAACCTTTTTCTTAGGTTTTCAAATCAAACAAAATTCAAAAGGAATTTCTATTTGTCAAGAAAAATATGTTAAAGATTTGCTCAAGAAGTATGATCTGTCTGATTGTGCATCAATGAAATGCCCCATGCTTCCTCCCAACAACTTGGGAGCTGATGACTCAGGGGTATCTGTTAATGAGACCTTATACAGAGGCATGATAGGGTCACTGATGTATCTCACAACAAGCAGACCAGACATCCAATTCTCCACATGTCTCTATGCTAGGTACCAAGCTAACCCCAATGAATCCCACCTTATAGCTGTTAAAAGAATTTTCAGGTACTTAAAAGGATCTCCCTCACTGGTTCTATGGTATCTAAATGGATCAAGCTTCGACCTCAAAGCCTACTTAGACTTAGACTATGTTGGGTGTTGTCTTGATAGAAAGAGCACCTCTAGGAGTTGTCAAATCCTTAGAGGAAAGTTAGTATGTTGGAGTGCAAAGAAACAAAACTCTGTGGCCATGTCATCAGCTGAAGCTGAATATGTAGCTGCTGTTGGGTGCTGTGCACAATTTCTATGGATGAAAAGTCAATTGGCTGATTATGGAATCAACTATGAACAAGTTCCCATATTTTGTGACAACATAAGTGCAATAGCCATCTCAAATAATCCGGTACTTAATTCCATAACCAAACATATTGACATCATGTATCACTTTATCAGAGACCATATTTTAAAAGGTGATATTGAGCTTCACTTTATACCCACTTAATACCAGCTTGCTGATATTTTTCACCAAGCCTCTGGCTGAGCCAAGTTTCACTAGGTTGGTTGCTGAGCTGGGTATGCTTAATATTGGGAAATAAGTCTGATAAGTGATCTTTGTCTTTGGGCATTTAAGGGAATTGAATGTAACTAGGTAGTTACATTCCAACGGGAATTAATATATTACAGTATTTAATTCAAATGATTTCCTTTTAATGTCAACAACTTTCCCGCTTTCTAAGGGGACAAAAATCACATACAGGGTTAAGGGGTCCCACTTCTTTTCTCAAAAGGTAACTTTGCATTAAATGCTTAATTTGGAAAATGGCATAACCTTTCACTCACCCTTGACTTATTTTCTATCACACTTATTATCATACACACACTGTTCATCTCTCTATTTCAAATCCTCTACAACTTCACTAGTTCATCAATGATGTCTTCATCTATAAACCAATCGTTCACCGTCTTGGCTGCATCCAACGTGGATTTTGGCGTGAATGAAGGAAAGATTGCTCTTAATAATTGTGTTGCTCTTCTCGATCACAACAATCCACTTTACACACCATTGTTAACCTTCTTGAAGAACTCCTCCATAGCCGAAGCTATAACTAGAACACCCTCCACTTGCTACACACAATATTTGAAGGAGTTTTGGTTCTCGGCTGAAGTAGATCAAACCTCTTCAAGCATCACCTTTAACCTTTCCACCCATCCACAACCTCTCACCTTCGATTTTAATGACTTTGCCAGGGTCATTGGTCTGGCTATCAATGATGATATGAACACTGTACCAAACAGTGTCACTGTGAAGAAAGCTCTTGCTACACTGAAGCCACACGATGATGACAACAAACCATTCACATATCTTGCCTTCCAAAACAAATCCCTGATCAAAATAAACTATTTCTCACCCACTTGGAAGACCCTAATGATATACATTGTTAAATGCTTAGGAGGGAACCAGGGATCCCATGACCAACTGAATGGTTTACAGCAGGTGATTGCATACAACCTTATCTGGGGGCTAGACATAGGGATTGTGCACATTATCTATGTTGATCTCATTGCTAAACTAGAGAACAAGGGTAAGAAGCATCATCTACCCACCATCTGCTACACCCGGTATCTCTCACTCATCATTGAGGATATCCTGGGTGAGACCTACGACACTGAAGATCTTCACTCTTTCTCTCCTTTTCACATCACATCAGCTTCTTTAAAGACACCCTTAGAGGATGAGGTGCTACTCACCAGGCATATGCTAAAGGTTGTTGGGCTACTTACATCAGAAGAAGAAGAGCCCTTGATCCCTCAACTTGAGGTGAATGCTGAAGGAACCGCTGACAAGTCTCTGTCCAAGACCTCTATGCAGGCTTCTTCTCGGCCCAAGGTGCTTAAGGAAAAGAAGAAGAGGAAAGAAATCCCCCTTTCCTCTGAAGCCCCTTCTGTTAATCCTCCAAAGAAGATCAAGTTTAAGAAGGGCCCATCTCCTACTCTGGTGGATGAGGAAAGAGAGCCTGCTGCTGATAAACAACCAATGTCTAGCATCTCCAAGTCAGCTGAGACAACTAAGAACCTACTCAACGCTGATATCACTCAGGTATTAGTTTGCCTTTATTTTTTCTTCTTGGAGGTTCACAAGCAATCACCCTCAAAATTCTGTAGGAGAGGGTGATGAAGTTTAGGGTTTGCCTCAACCCTTAGAGTGTCTTTGTCAACACCTAGATCCCATAGGACATCTATACACTCTGTCTCTGCACTAGGAAATGACTCATTTGTGCTCATAACGCACCTCGATGATCCTTCACCCTATGGACTATGCTCTGGCAAATAAAAACTTAAGTACATTATAAGTCCCGACCTAGAGTCTCTGAACATCACTCAGTCTCTTGGTCCCCTCATAATTAAAAAAGTCCCAATAAATTTATTCTTTTAAGGAGGTTGAATAGTCACACTCAGTCCTCCTAGGGGAAGCGATATAAGGTGTCTTTTACCCTCATATAATTCACATTTAAAAGAATCCAAAGGAGCAATCCTTCGGGGGGAGCTGGATAATCACACCCAGCTATCCTAGGGACAGCGAACGGCGAGCATTAACCATATAATGCTTCACAAACCATATAATGTTTCACAAATCAAAAGAGTCCCAAGGAGTAATCCTTAAGGGGGAGTTGGATAATCGCATCCAACTATCCTAGGGGCAGTGAATGGCGACCCTTCACCATATCTTTTTCACAATAAAAAAGTCACAAGGAGAAATCCTTAGGGGGCTGGATAATCACACCCAACTTTCCTAGGGTCAACGAATGGCGATCCTTCACTTTATTATAAATTCACCAACTATTTACTAATGACTTACATAACAGGACTTTAATCTTCATGAGGAACAGCTAAACAATGATCCATTTGCCTATGCTGGTGATGACAACGCTGAAGCCTCTACCATAGATCTGTCTATTGTCTCTGATATTGAATCCATGCTAGATGATGAAGTGTTTGATGATCTCACCATCTCAGGATTTGAAGATATGGATGCTGATGATGATCAAGTATCATCTACTGAGTTGAAACCCATTCCATTCCCAACCATGATCTATGTTCAAGAACTTGCTGTTAAGCAGTTATAGGACTAGCGGCCCATTCCCCCAACCCCAGTTCCATTCCCCACAATGCAAAATGTCATGGAGATGGGGGCAAAGAAACACTAGGAACACTTGTAGAAACTTAAGCCCATCCCTATTCCAAAGATGAAGAATGTACAAGAATTGGGCGCTGAGGAATTATGGTTTAAGAGGGGAGACATCAGCATCACAAAGCCCATTATCACCAATGATGTTCTCCTCTCTGAGATCAAAAGTCTCACTAATGTTGCTGAGGAGCTGACCACAAACCTAGAGACTTCCTTGACTTCCTCCATGGAATCCTCTCTCAAATCCCTGCTTCTGCAACTACTAGGAAATGATCTGAAATCACATCTACCAGAAGTCGTAAATCAGAGTCTTTAGCAATACATGCCCTATGTCCTTACAACAACTGTCAAAGCAAACGTTGTTGCCATTTCTAAGGCATCTGAACCATTAAGGCGCCTTCTTCAAGAGCTCCTTCAAAAAGAACTTAAGGAAATATGCATTTTTGTTCATCAAGAATTCGTCAAGTTCAATAGAGCAGGATCAGGCACAGCTACCTTTGGCGTTGTGTCTGAAGGGGAGAATTCTGCTAGTTCCTCCTCCAATGATGAACAAGATGCTACATCTAAGGGGGAACAGCCGCCCAAACAACCAAAACCCACAACTCAACCCAAGTTAATTGTCATCCCCACACCAACTCCAGTCAGATCCTTCAAGCCCACCACTGATGCTACAAAAGAAAAAGGCAAAGGCATTGCCACTGAGGAACCAGTGATAACTCTACACTCTTTGCAAGAGGAAGGAGGATCTACTGCCAAGCACTCTGAATTGAATAAGTTCAGAAGCGCTGATGAGCCACCACTAATGTAACACCTGGTAATTTTCCCTACTTTGTAAAATGACTATTTTACCCTTTGACTTTTTATTTAGTCAACTATGTGATTTGACTATGTTGGAACCAGGAGGTTATCCCGCGTCTTCTGAAAAACTGACCAAAGTGCTGAGACGGTCAATGAATTGACGATAATCCATGAGATTATTCGTTATCTGTGAATTATGTGCTTAACTGTTTAGTTTTTAACAGCGTGATCGTATTTTCATGAGCAGCGTATTTAAATATTTCTGTATATGTTTATATATGCCTGTATTTTAGTATTTTTGCTATTTATGGTAATAAATCGTATTTACTGTGAATATTTAATTAACGTATCGCGTTTTCGCATTTTACGTTGTTTTTACGTTTAACCGTCGTTAGCGTGCATAAAATACTTTACCAATTATAAAATATCATTTTTCGTCGAAAAATCGTAAATTTAATATATTTCGTCAAATTTTTAAGTTTTACGTTTATACTTAACTATATACTTTTTTATATTTACCTAAAACTAACTAAACTTTTTACCTTAAACCTTTTAACTAGTTACCATAGTAAAATTTTTGAATAATTTACCCCCATATGGGACCCCCATAACCGGCCAAAACCAACACCAACACCATGTGCATAATGCACCAACATTTCACTCTTTGCCATATTTAGCTTAAGCTTACACATCTTACACTCTTTAACTTATTAACCAAAATCACCTCAAATAATTCACTTATTCACTCTTCATATCACTTCAAAAAAAACACACATCTCTCTCTTTCTCTCCCAAAACACACGGCACAAACACACATACATTTTCCACCATTGTTGATTTCTTAAAGTTTCATTTTAACAAGAACTAACACAAAATAAATACACCCTAGAGTTTGTACAAGCATAAAGAAGAATGGTTATTCTTGGTTTGTTGATTTGAGTAGTTTTTGGGTTGAAGTTGTAGAGTAGAGTTCTTGTTGATTATTAGTGGGTTAGAGCGTAGATCGGGTCGTTGTGATTACGTAGAGTCGTTACTCAAGGTTACTTCTTAAACCTTTTTCATCTTTTCATTTTTCATGCATAATCTTTGTAGATCTATGCATGCATGTTACTCATCAAGTATTTTCTTGAAATAAAATGATAAAAACTATTTTGGTCATGAAATATTTTAAGATCTATGGAAATTATGTGTGGGTCTATTAGATCCATACATAAAAATGGTTTAATTGAAAGACTTGTGAAAAATATAAGTATGTATATTTTAGATTTGTGAACTTGAAGTAAAATCTTTGATTTTGTTGGTGTTTATGAATAATTGGAGGGAACTAGTAATGTTACTACTAGTTGTTACGCTTGAAAATAGTCGAAAATGAGTTTTTACGAAAAACGTACAATCTGTCCGATTTTTATAAGAGGCGTAGAGGGTCGTAAAAATTGTTTTGACACTAGTTTACTTCGATATTATGAAAATATAAGTTAATACCTTCGTTTCGATATATTATGGGCTAAAAACGGAGCTAAAATGAGTAAGATATGGTCGTTTAAATTTCGTTGTCGGAAAACTTAATTTTTGGTGAAAAACACTATAAGTGGTTGCTGTCCAGATTTTAAAGTGGTCGAAACGACGTTTTCGAGTCAAACGGAGATGTTTTAAGTGTCGAAATGGTTACTAAAAGTTGTATATGAATGTTGGACTTGTTTTGTAAAAAGGGTATTAGCGCGAAATGTGAATACTTGGTGTAACGTTAAAAGTTTGAACGTTGGAAGTGGAAATTGATACTATTGCGGAAAATGACTTGTTGAAATATTGGCAATTGAGAAATTGTTGAAAATAGGGGTTTTAGGACGAGATTTGAGTACTTACTAAAAATGGCAATTTTTTATGTGACGTCGAAAGGCTGCCGAATTTTCGTTAGAAATCGTGTAGGAAAATTTGTTAAGATAAATTTTGGTAAATTAAATTTTACGCCGAAAGGCTGTCGAAATTTCGTCGAGTCAAAAATAAATATTTTTGCCTAAGTATATATATACTATAATGTTTATAACGATATAACATTTACAAGTCACGATTTTAACAACAAAATATATACATGATTGATGAGTAACGTACGTGATGAACTTTTGTAACTTATTTGCTAGCGCCTAAGCTATAGTATTATATTTAGGTTGTTGCTAGAGTTGCTCGCTACTATTTGATCTTACTTGTGCGGTTTGACTCGTTGCTTGAGGTGAGTTTATAGATCCCTATTAAACTGTTTTTATATGTTTAATGTTTTGGGATGTGATAAATGCTTTGATGCTTGCTTCTGGACGTAAGTAAAACTTGATTTCTTTGAACGCTTTGTGAACACTATTTATGAGATAGCTTAAGTTGCTTTAGCCATAGTCCCCACTATCGTGAATCGTTAGTTACTCTGCTGGAGTAAGCTCTTATGTTACAGATAGATCTATTAAGGGTTGACAACCTCCACTCGGGCATTCTGACGCCGGACGAGTGTGTACCATTTGTATGAACGGAGTTATCTTGGCTAGGTACTCCATTGGGGCAAAATTTATGTATGCAATCTATTGTATGCACTGGATCACTAGTTTCGATGTCGCGAGCTTAGCTATCATAAATATTGTGAACACCTAATTTATCCTACACTTGGCACTATACCTCCTATAGTTGCATGTGTACATGAAATGAAATTTGAAATTGAATTACTATGAATTTTTACTTGAAGCCTATATTCTCACCAACTTTATGTTGACCCAATTTAGCATTTATCTCAGGTAATTGATGATGATTTGTATCTGCTGTGTGAAGTACTTGGAGTCCGCATGCATTTCTTGGCTATCTTCGGACATTTATTTAATTATGCTTTTGAACTATTATCTCGTTGATGTTTAAAACTTTTACATTCCGCTGCACTATCTTTTGAAACTGAGACCTTTTGTACCGTGATGCTTTTACTTTAAATTCAACGAGGTATTTTTATAAAACGTCTCATTTAGAGTCGTTCTCTTGTACCTTGATCTATGATACAATGACGTAACAGCCCCCGAGCTTCACCGCTTTCGCATATCACATTTTTGGGTGTTACAGAATTGGTAATCAGAGCCTTGGTTATAGAGAATTAGGTTTGCATCTTAGGCCTAGACTATAACCGATGTGGCTACTTGTTACTCTGTATATATATGTGTACTACGTAATGTATTACGTAGGATAACACTATAAGTAATATGTAATATATATTATGTAATACGTAATATGTATTATATACATATGCATTTCGTTGATTTGCATACTTTAATTTCTATACATGATTATTTCATGCATACCCTACAACTGCTTTAATACGCATTTTGGTTGTTGCAGGTTATGTCGTCGTCTACTGTTTCTTACCAGCCCGACTCTGCCGACGAAGAGTGGGAAGACGAGATTGAGATGGTACCAGATCATGTTGAGCCGGAGAATGACCCAGAGGAGGCTGATCTTGAGGAGGTAGGTGCGGAGTATGACCCTGACGAGGATCCGGAGGAGGATGATGAGGGTGAGCCTGATGTGTTGTCTGATACTTCCGATGTTGTTGATGGGATGCCGCCGGTTGTGCATCGTACTTTGATCGAGTGGGTTAGTGGTAGTGAGGACGATGAGGATGATGAGGATGACGTGGATGGTATTGAGGTAGATCACGAGGGTGATGAGGGTATGGATGGACATGAGGTAGGTCATGAGGATGATATGGATGGTGTTGAGGTAGATCGTGAGGGTGATGATGATATGGATGGATATGAGGTAGATCGTGAGGATGAGGAGGACATGGATGATGAGATTGAGAGTGATACTGACGTTAGGATGGTTGTGGCTAGTAGTGATAGCGAGGGTGCTGAGGCTGATGATGATAGTAGGGTTGATGCTTTGACTGTTGTACATGAGAGAGTTGAGCCTAGTAGGAGGAGTGAGATTAGGAAGACGTCTAACTTGAGGAAGAAGCCTATTGTTCCCTGTCAGCGGTTTAGAGAGGAGAGGGAAGCTTTATGGGGTACGCCACCAGCTGAGGTTTATACTGATTCCGATGATACTGCACCACCTGCTGATGGAGCTGGACCATCCGGTGTTAGATCTCGAGCTTTGTCCGATTCTGATTCGTCATGCCCACGGAAGAAGATTCGTATGTCTGATTCACACACTACACCTGAGGCATCGCCTACTCATGGGAGTCGAGTTGCTACTACTGTTTCTACACCACCTACTCATCATGTTGGAGAGCCCTCTAGACCTAGGTAATGTGTTGTTATGATAGGATCTGCTAGGGATTCAGATGATGTTCGTTTTCGCCTACTTGAGGATGCGGTGTTTGGATTGTTAGAGGATAAAGAGGATACCCGTGACTTGTTGGATACCACACTTGAGGAGGTTGCTAGGTTGAGGCGTGAGTTGGAGTCAGTTCGTGGAGGTGATATTCAGGTTTTGTATGGGTTCAGATTTTATGTCTCGATATCCTCTCGAATTGATCTCGGTCTTAAGTGGAATGATTGTTCTTGGTTACTAAATAAAGGGTTTTGGTTTTCTAATCTAATAATAAAAAATGGAAATGAAAATTTAAATCAAAAACAATTACTAAGACTTGGTTTGAAATTAAAATCAAAATCAAAATTAAAATTAAAATTTAAAGTTCAAATTAAAGTTAAAATATAAATTGTGAAAAAGGAGTAAAGAAACAGTAAATAAACAACAGTAAAACAGTAACTAAACTCTAAAATAACTGATTCGGAAGTTTTCCTGTTGATTCGGAACTTAGAGCTTGGTTCGGAAGTTTCCGAATGAAGGACTCATTCGGAACTTTTTTGTTTGGTTCGGAACTTCTGGGAACAGATACAGTAGCAGTAAAAGCGAAGAACACGGAACACAAAATTAATCAAAATCAAATCAAACACTTAAAAAGATTTTACCAATTTAAACACAAATCATTTAGACAATACAAGTAACAAATCCCACTAACAAAAACACAAATCCAAACAACTTTTGAAGATCAAATCAAGAAAAATAAAACTTAAGAACTTGAAGATAAAAATGGGGATGAACAAGATGAAATGAAAGATTAAACAAGAACTTTGAATTGGATGATTAATGTTTTGACAAGATGAAACAAAGGTTAAAATTACAAGATTGAAGAACTAAAAATAAAAATCACCAATCACCCTAGTGGTGATGGTGTTCTACGAACCAGGAGGAAAGAAAAGGGAGAAAGAAAGAAAAACTAGCTAACTCAAAAAATGTGTGTGGGATGGCCTATTTATAGGTGTTTCCTTTGGTTGGTGAGTGGGCTTTCTCCCATTCTTCGTGTCTTTTCGTCTTTTCAGAAAAGTTTCCGTTTTCGATTCTGATTCGGGATTTGTTGTCGATTAAATTCAACTCGTCTTTTAATTTCTTCGTTTAATAGACTTGAGTTTCTTCGACTTATATAAATCTTCCATCTTTGGTCCTTTTCTTCGATAAATCTTCGAATAGGCCCAGCGACTTCAAATCTTTTGCATCTCTTGGACAATAGACTTAATCTTGAGTCTTTTTCTTCAGTAAAACCCGTGCAATCCCATGTTTTCTTCAATATTTATCCGGTTGGCTCTGAAAACACAATAAACACAAAAACCACGCATAATTCCAAACAAATGATATTAAATACGTGTTTTGGTCTCGTTTTAGCCCGAATTAAGTGGTAAAAGGATGGGTGTTTACACACCTATCAAATCCCCTACACTTAACCATTGCCATGCCCTCATGCAATGCTTAGTGATAAAGCAAGCTTACACTTTTCTCATAATTAATCAACCTTGGCCTTATTTAAAATACTACTAAACAAAAATTAAAGAAATAAAACTTCAAAAGTAACAAAAGGATAGAAAACCATTTTCACTTGAAAATAGCTACATGGGAATAACTTGTAGAGAAATCGATGACTTACATTAGGGCTTTGGTGCTGCGAAGATTTATCACCCTCAAGTTTCACGTTCCCCAAACTAAGCTTAAAAACGAGATCATTGTTATTATAAGTTAGCAATTCAAACACTTACACACATGGCTTAATTAAATGCTTAAACTCCCTTATTCCTAGGTGTATCTCTTATATTTTATTTTTGTCTTAGAATGATCATGAAGATGCATTTTTGGACTTATTTCGATAGTTTATTAGGGCCGAAAGCAAAGTAGGACGATTTGATCAATAGTTAGCTAAAGGACAAAATCTCTTAAAACTGCTTCTCGGGATATCAAAAGGTTCATATCTTGGCATAACTTGGTTCACGATTTGAGACCTTTCTCGGGCCGATATTTGGCATGTACTTCATACTTCATATCTTCGAGAGACGTTCTTGAGATAATGGTCTTCTCATCATAATAGAGTTTCTTCACTTGGAGACTTTTGAGGGGTTCTCCAACTTTGTTGACCACGACTTCATGATTATTTCTTCAATCTCTAATTGGGATTTTGAGATACAACGATCCGCCTCCTTTTCGGACTTGGATCTATTTATCCTCATACCTTGTTAGGGTCTTTTCGGATAGACTTCTCCATGATCTTTATGGGAGTTGATTGCTTTTCGTCGTGAGTCTTGATCCTTCATATTGACTTTAGGAATAATGCTTTTCACATCACTTTGGATCTTCAGCAATAAAATTGAATCCTCATGCCTTGTTAGGGCCTTTTCGGACTCGCCAATCTTCGCGCCCCGCTTCATAAGTTATGCCTTGGCTATGAACTCTTATCATTACCGAGCAACTTTTAAACGATCTTGGGCTAGAAGCTAAGTAACTTTTCAAATCGTAAGACCTTACTTATTGCAGATAAATTATTAGCAAGTGATGGGAGAATAGGCAAATAATTACACCAAGTGGGCTTGCGCGAGAATACCGACTTATAATTGACTCTATCATTTCTCGTCCTCCACAGTTTAAAATCTCAAGTAATGAGACTCGTGGACACTTAGCCTAATAAACCAATTAAGGTCTATATGGTTAAGGATACTAGCTAGAATAAACTTGGATAAGTCTATTCGGGTTGAGTCAAAATAAACGCAACGGGCCTAATATATCAAAGGCTTCTAAACTAGCTACACCACTTTATTAATATTTTTGACTTTATTGCGGGATATATACATATGAAAGCAAAGATAAAATTTTAAAAATTACAACTAAATGGCCAAAGTTAATAAAAAATTTGAAAAATGTTGAAAAATAGGATTTTCCGGTTAATTGAAGGCATTTTCATGGAAAAGTCCACTTAAAACTTCGATAGAAGTCCCCCCTACACTTAAGATAAACATTGTCCTTAATGTTTAAGCATGTGGGAGAAATCTCCCCTACACTTATGACATTGTGCACGTTGATTAACTCAAGTTAAGGAAGAGACGACTAAAGTGATCAATTGCAAATGTGAGTATGAAGAAAATTGAATCACGATAGTTGAGAGATAGAACCGGATTTCGGATAAACACGGGAGCACGGTTCTTCAAAGATTCCAAGAGTGCACTGATCCCTGTAATCACATCACCACACAAAGGCAAGCACATATAGAAGTCCCCCCTACACTTAGGGGATTAAAACATACAAGGATAGATACTCGGGCTGCCTCCCGAGGAGCGCTTGTTTTTGATAACCGAGTCACGAGCCTGACTCGACCCAAAATTAGTTTATGGGGAACGTGGTGAGGGATGGAATCACCTCCTTAGAGGTGTCCTCACCAAAGTACAACTTCACTCGTTGGCCATTCACCTTAAAATTTGGTCCATCAGGTTGAGCGAGCTCGAGAGTACCATATGGAAAAATTTGGGAAATGGTGAATGGGCCGGACCAACGAGATTTGAGCTTTCCCGAGAAGATTTTCAACCGAGAGTTAAAAAGTAAGACTTTGTCTCCAACATGGAACTCTCGGTTTTTGATCTTAGAGTCGTGAATGAGCTTAGTTCTTTCCTTATAGATCAAAGAATTTTCATAAGCCTCATTCCGAAGTTCATTGAGCTCATTGAGTTGGATCTTGCGTAGGTCACCGGCTTTGTTTATATCAAAATTAGCCCACTTCAAGGCCCAATAAGCCTTGTGCTCCAACTCAATGGGGAGGTGGCACGCTTTCCCGTACACAAGACGATAAGGCGTACAGCCGATCGGGGTCTTGTAAGCAGTACGGAAAGCCCACAAAGCATCATCCAATTTATCAGCCCAAGAGGCACGATGCTCTCCCACAGTCCTTTCAAGAATTCGCTTCAGTCCTCGGTTGGATATTTCAGCCTGGCCATTAGTTTGTGGGTGGTAGGCTGTGGAAAGACGATGGTTGACACCGTACTTAGCCATGACTCTAGCAAATTGGTCATTGCAGAAATGAGTCCCACGATCACTAATAATGGCGCGAGGCACACCGAAGCGAGCGAATAGAGCTTTCAAAAAGTTACAAACCACCCTTGCGTCATTAGTAGGCAAAGCTTTGGCTTCAACCCACTTTGAAACGTAGTCAACGGCTACAAGGATGTATTTGTTTCCTTTAGAAGAAGGGAATGGCCCCATAAAGTCGATACCCCAAACATCAAAAATTTCACACTCTTGAATGAAATTCTGAGGCATCTCGTCTTTATGTGTGATTTTGCCTTGCTTTTGGCAAACATCACATCATTTGACCATATCGTGAGCGTCACGGTATATGGAGGGCCAATAAAATCCCGAATCAAACACTTTCTTAGCGGTGTAGTTGGGACCAAAGTGACCACCGGTGGGTCCTTTGTGGCACGCATCAAGGATGTCCGACGCTGCCGGTCCATCAACACATCGGCGAATTATCAAATCAGCACATTGTTTGAATAGGTAAGGGTCGTCCCAAAAGTAAGTCTTGATGTCGGTAAAGAACTTCTTCTTTTGCTGGGACGTCAACCCTTCCTTGAGAATTCCACCCGCCAAGTAGTTTGCAAAGTCCGCAAACCACGGGGTTTCATTCGGCTTCGAGTTTATAGACATTAAGGTCTCCAAGGGAAAAGAATCATTGATTTCTTTGGTCGGATGATCCCCTTGGTATGGATCCTCAAGTCTACTAAGATGGTCCGCGGCTAGGTTTTCTGCTCCTTTTTTATCGCGGATGTCGATTTTAAATTCCTGGAGCAGCAAAACCCAGCGAAGAAGTCTTGGTTTGGAATCTTGCTTTGTCAACAAGTACTTCAACGCGGAATGATCGGTATACACAATGGTGGTGGAAAGGACAAGATAGGGGCGGAATTTTTCAAAAGCATAGACAACAGCTAAAAGCTCCTTTTCGGTTGTCGTATAATGCAATTGTGCCCCTGTCATTGTCTTGCTAGCGTAATGGATTGGTTGGAAGTGTTTATTCACTCTTTGTCCAAGAACCGCTCCAATAGCAAAATCACTAGCATCGCACATCAACTCAAAAGGCTGCTCCCAATTAGGGGTAACCAAGACGGGTGCCTTAGTGAGCTTATCCTTAAGCGAGTTGAAGGCTTCAAGGCACTCGTTGGAAAAGATAAAAGGAGTATCTTTTTCCAAGAGGTGGGTCATCGGGCGAGCAATTTGAGAAAAGTCTTTGATAAATCGTCGGTAGAAGCCCGCATGACCCAAGAAACTTCTCACACCCTTCACAGTGGAAGGTGGAGGCAACTTTGCTATAACGTCAACTTTAGCACGGTCAACTTCAAGACCGGCTTTCGAGATCTTATGTCCAAGCACGACGCCTTCTTTTACCATAAAATGGCATTTTTCCCAATTTAGAACAAGGCGAGTATCTTCGCACCGCTTTAGCATACGTTCTACATTGGCAAGGCAAGCAGAGAAAGAATCCCCGAAGACCGAGAAATCATACATGAAGACTTCCATGGTTTGTTCAACCATGTCATGGAAGATAGCTAACATACACCTTTGGAAAGTCCCGGGCGCATTACATAAGCCAAAAGGCATTCTTTTGTAAGCGAAAGTGCCATAGGGACAAGTGAATGTAGTCTTCTCTTGATCTTGGGGATCGATGGGTATTTGAAAATAACCCGAGAAACCATCCAAAAAGCAGTAATATTCATTACCGGCTAATCGTTCAAGCATTTGGTCCATAAAAGGTAGAGGGAAATGATCCTTTCTCGTGGCATCATTGAGTTTGCGGTAGTCTATACAAACTCTCCACCCAGTAACGAGACGAGTGGGAATCAACTCGTTGTGTTCATTGGGAACAACGGTTATCCCGCCCTTCTTGGGCACACAATGGATTGGACTAACCCACGGTGAATCCGAAATAGGGTAAATCATACCCGCATCAAGAAGTTTGATAACCTCTGTTTTGATGACTTCATGGATTTTTGGATTCACCCTTCGTTGGCTTTGAATAGTGGGCTTGAAGTCGTCCTCCATGAGAATTTTGTGTGTGCAGAAGTGAGGATCAATTCCACGAATATCCGAGATTTTCCAAGCAATAGCCTTCTTATGCTCCTTCAACACAGCAACTAGACGAGTTTTCTCTTCATCTTTCAAATCCTTCGCAATAATGACGGGCGATTTCTTGTTGTCGTCAAGGAACACGTACTCGAGATGTGGCGGCAACTCCTTTAGCTCCAAATCCGGAGGATTTTCGACGGGAGGCGTTTTCAAAGTCTTGGCATCGATAGCAATAACCGTGGGAGATGGAGGCGAAGGATGGTCTTCGGTGAGAAGATTGTCAAAGAAACTCATATCTTCATCCCCCTCGGTGGGAGAATCATTAGTAGCTAAATTCGCATCTCCCATGGCATCTTCAAGATTGTTCCAGAATAAATCACTATCTCCAAATAGAGACAACGAAGAATCAATGGAGGACACGGTCTCAACATTGGGAAGAGAGGTAGGAATACTTTTGCAAGCATCATTAAAGTGTTCTTCACAAGCCTCATCAAGAACGTCAATACAATTAACGCTCTCATATGAATAAGGCTGTTTAGACAACTTTCCCATGTTGAAGACTACTTTGTCGTCACCCACTCTCATGATAAGCTCTCCGGCTTCAACATCAATGAGAGTGCGACCGGTCCTCAAGAATGGACGACCAACAATGAGTGGCACACGTGGGTCCATCTCGTAGTCGACGACAACAAAATCAGCAGGGAAGGTGAATTTGTCGACTCCTACGATAACATCTTCGGCTATCCCCACTGGATAAGCAACCGTACGGTTAGCTAATTCCAAAGTCATTTTAGTGGGGACTAGCTCTGGGAGAGATAATTGCTTCCAAACACTTAGAGGCATGAGATTAATACTGGCACCTAGATCGGCTAGGGCCATGCAATTCTCTACTCCCGGGAAATTGCAAGGGATAAGAAAGCGACCCGGATCACCAAGCTTGATTGGTAATTTCCTTAAGAGCACTGCAGAGCAGTTCTCATTAAGTTGGGTGTTAGCAATGTCGAGGAGCTTTTCCTTGTCGCTCAGAAGGTCTTTAAACATTTTGGCGTATTTGGGCATGTGAGCGAGAGCCTCAGCGAAGGAGATATTGAAATTCAGTTGTTTGAACATTTTAAGGAAATTCGAAACCTGAATATCATCCTTGCTCTTTTGCTTCTCTTTCCTCAACCTTGAAGGATAAGGTATATTGGAAGAAGATGAAGGCTTTGGGAGTATAGGATCACTCACAACCACGGGTGGAGGAGGGGTAGAATGAAGAGGTGGAGAAATTGGGGAAGGAGGAGGAATAGGAGCAGGCGACTCGCTCTCCTTAGTCACAACCACCGGTGGCGGTATAGGAAGCTCGGGTTCCTTGGTACCTTTACCACTTCGAGTGGTGATTGCTTTCATCTCCCCTCTTGGGTTCGCAACGGTGTTACTCGGAAGAGTACCCGAAGAAGAGGGTTGACTACTTTGGAAGAAACTAGCCATCATGTTCCTCAAGTCATTCGTCTGACTATCCAACGTGTTTCGCATATCGGCTCTCAAATCATTTCCTTGCTTTACCAAATCGGCTTTCAGGTTGAGCACTTCTCTCTGAAGATTTCCCACTATCGCATCGTTAGTCCTCATATAAGTTTCCACTTCTTGGTGAAGAGCGGTGGGTTGGTTGGGAGGAGCATTGTATGCAGGTGGTTGGTAAGCAGGTTGTTGGTAAACTTGATTGTTACGTTGAGGCGGTTGTTGCTGCTTGTGAGGTGGGACGTATGGTTGTCGAGGTTGTTGTTGTTGTTGAGTAGGGCGGTTAAGGTTTTGTTGTTGGTTTGGGTTGGTTGGAGGAAAGCCAGGTGGGGAAAGATAGTTGGTGCTGCGATAGCTAAGCAAGTTACGGTCACCTTGGGGTTTTGCTTGATAAGCTGGTTGTTGGTAGGTGCCATATGCCGCATTCACATTCTCAGCAGGGTAATCTTGGGTGGCAGTACAAGTTGTGTAAGAATGGGGACCACCGCATATCTCACAAGGTTGGCTGACAGCGTTGACTTGTGCGTTCTTGGCGTTGTTGCTGTTGTTGTTGCTGACGGTATGTGTGACAAGCGTTTCCAGAAGCGTAGTGAGTTTGTCTAATCGCTTGTCGCTGTCATTAGTGCTAGCACTAGCAACATTTGTCCTATTGCTCTTGGTTTGCACACGAGACTTGTTCTCAATGATATCCCAAGCAGCATTGGAAGTCTTAGCCAATAAATTACCCCCTGAGGCACTATTCAGTGAATCTTGGTCACTCATGCTTAAACCATTGTAAAAAGTATTTATTTGATGTACTTTGGTAAAACCATGTTGAGGGCATTTTCTCAAAAGATCTTTAAAACGATCCCAAGATTCACTGAAAGACTCATCGTACTTTTGTTCAAAGTTTATAATCTCATTCCGCAAAGCGGTAGTACGAGAGGGTGGAAAAAAGTAATTGATGAACTTTGTTTCCAAATCCGTCCACGAGAGAATACTCTGTGGCGGTTCCTTAGCAAGCCAATGCCGGGCTTGTCCCTCTAAAGAAAAGGGAAAAAGTTGTAACCTTATGACCTCCTGTGGAACCCCATTGAACTTGACCGTGTTGGTGAGTTGTAGAAATCTCTTGATATGGTCGTGTGGGTCATCAATGGTGCGTCCCAAGAACGGTTGAGCTGAGACCATCTGGATAAAGCCTGACTTGAGCTCGAAATTGTTGGCGGCAATTGGAGGAATGACAATTGGATCCGTGTTGCCATCAACATGAGCTTGCAGCAATTCGATCATTGGGCGATTATCCGGAAGGGGCTCATTGTTGTTGTTATTCATGTTGTTGAAAGGCGGGTTGTTGTTGTTATTATTGTTGTTCGGAGGTGGTATGTTATTGTTGTTTTGAACACCAGCCATGTCTAAGTTATCGAGAGGCTCGGGCTCTTGATAAGACGTGGATCGAGTGCGCATACACCTGCAAAAGAACGAACAAGGAAAAACAAAGCAAAAATATTTTTGGTTTTTATTGTTTTTTAATTTTTAGGATTTTTGAAAATTTTATATTTTTTGTGTTTTTGAAAATTTTATGAAAAAGTAACGTTCACGGGGAACGGATCCCAAAATCCAATTTTTCTCACAAAAAACTTTTGATCTTAACGAGAAGAGCCGGCAGCGGCGCCATTTGATATTCAGGTTTTGTATGGGTTCAGATTTTATGTCTCGATATCCTCTCGAATTGATCTCGGTCTTAAGTGGAATGATTGTTCTTGGTTACTAAATAAAGGGTTTTGGTTTTCTAATCTAATAATAAAAAATGGAAATGAAAATTTAAATCAAAAACAATTACTAAGACTTGGTTTGAAATTAAAATCAAAATCAAAATTAAAATTAAAATTTAAAGTTCAAATTAAAGTTAAAATATAAATTGTGAAAAAGGAGTAAAGAAACAGTAAATAAACAACAGTAAAACAGTAACTAAACTCTAAAATAACTGATTCGGAAGTTTAGACCTTGATTCGGAACTATCTGATTCGGAAGTAACTATTCATTCATTCGGAACATGTTCATTCGGAACATGCTGGATCGGAAGTTTCTGATTCGGAACCTTCAGCTTGATTCGGAACTTTCGCTTCGTCCGGAAGTCACTGGTTCGGAAGTTTTAAACTTCCGAATGAAGGGCTTGGTTCGGAACTTGATGACTGATCCGGAACTTTCCGGATGAAAGCTTGATTCGGAAGTTTTCCTGTTGATTCGGAACTTAGAGCTTGGTTCGGAAGTTTCCGAATGAAGGACTCATTCGGAACTTTTTTGTTTGGTTCGGAACTTCTGGGAACAGATACAGTAGCAGTAAAAGCGAAGAACACGGAACACAAAATTAATCAAAATCAAATCAAACACTTAAAAAGATTTTACCAATTTAAACACAAATCATTTAGACAATACAAGTAACAAATCCCACTAACAAAAACACAAATCCAAACAACTTTTGAAGATCAAATCAAGAAAAATAAAACTTAAGAACTTGAAGATAAAAATGGGGATGAACAAGATGAAATGAAAGATTAAACAAGAACTTTGAATTGGATGATTAATGTTTTGACAAGATGAAACAAAGGTTAAAATTACAAGATTGAAGAACTAAAAATAAAAATCACCAATCACCCTAGTGGTGATGGTGTTCTACGAACCAGGAGGAAAGAAAAGGGAGAAAGAAAGAAAAACTAGCTAACTCAAAAAATGTGTGTGGGATGGCCTATTTATAGGTGTTTCCTTTGGTTGGTGAGTGGGCTTTCTCCCATTCTTCGTGTCTTTTCGTCTTTTCAGAAAAGTTTCCGTTTTCGATTCTGATTCGGGATTTGTTGTCGATTAAATTCAACTCGTCTTTTAATTTCTTCGTTTAATAGACTTGAGTTTCTTCGACTTATATAAATCTTCCATCTTTGGTCCTTTTCTTCGATAAATCTTCGAATAGGCCCAGCGACTTCAAATCTTTTGCATCTCTTGGACAATAGACTTAATCTTGAGTCTTTTTCTTCAGTAAAACCCGTGCAATCCCATGTTTTCTTCAATATTTATCCGGTTGGCTCTGAAAACACAATAAACACAAAAACCACGCATAATTCCAAACAAATGATATTAAATACGTGTTTTGGTCTCGTTTTAGCCCGAAATAAGTGGTAAAAGGATGGGTGTTTACACACCTATCAGGAGGAGACCGAGCTGCAGATGGAGACCCGAGGAGTGATTCACCGAGATGTGCTGAGTGTGATCGTCGTCGTCGCACTTAGAGATTCGTCGTTATTGTGCTTAATTCTAGAGTAGATTGACATCTTTATCTTTTGGGTATTGTATCCACTAAACTAGAGTAGTAATCGGTTAGTTGGAGTAGACTAGATGTAATCATACTCTTATTTTATGACTATGTACTTGATATTTTGATTATGAATGGGAATTTAACTTTCTGACCTTGACCAGTGACTATCCTTTTTATGTTGTTGTACTGTTAAATTCTGTATTCTATTTTAGCATATGAAATATATAACGTGTATATTCGTGCTTGAACCTTATTTGCATTGTTGTCTTAACGCAGAGAAACAATGGTGAACACACGTAACGGAATGACTGCCGCACAATTGGAAGCACTGATTACGCAACGAGTGATTGCTGCACTGGCAAACGTTCAAGCTAACAACAACGTGAAAGAAGCACCACCGAACAATGTTGACAATCGACCGCCTAAGCCGTGTACTTACAAGGACTTTAGGAGCTGTGACCCTTTGAATTTTAATGGTACTGAAGGAGCTGTCGGATTAGCTCGTTGGGTTGAAAAGATGGAAGCTGTGTTCCGTGTCAGTGGATGTGTTGTTGAAAACCAAGTGACTTATTCTACTTGTACTTTAGCTGCTGGAGTGTTGACATGGTGGAACACTCATGTGCAGACGGCTGGAGCCGAGGAGGCGTATGGAATGAGTTGGGAGGAACTTAAGAAGTTGTTGACTAAGGAGTACTTTCCTCGTAATGAGATTCAGAAAATGGAAATCGAATTGTGGAACCTGACTGTGAAGAACAATGACATTGGTACGTACACTAGGAGGTTCCAAGAATTGTGTTTGCTATGTCCTGGAATGGTTCCGGATGAAGAAAAGAAGGTTGAGCGCTATATTTGGGGTTTACCGGGTAGAGTTCAAGGGAATGTGACATCGTCTGGACCGACAAAAGTTAGTGATGCTATAAGGATGGCTCACAGTCTGATGGACCAAGTCGTTCGAGCAAATGCTGGGAATGCCGCGGACAACAAGAGAAAATGGGGGAATAACCAAAGGAACAACCATGGGAACTGTCCGAATAAGAGGCAAGACACCGTGAAAGCGTACACTGCTGGTACTGGGGAAAAGGAGTATACAATGGTATGTTACCTTTGTGCGATGCAAGCGTCACCATAATGGACAATGCAATGTACAATGTCACAACTGCAAGAAAACTGGACAGATTGCTAGAGATTGTAAGTCACCACCCAACACGAAAGCCAACGTCACTTGCTTTGAATGTTAGCAAAAGGGACACTACAACAATGAGTGCCCAAAGAAAAAGAACAAGGACCAAGGAAAGATTGCTAAAGCTGGGGAAGCTCGTGGAAGGGTCTATGTGATAGGAGAAGGAGAAGCACAACAAAACCCCGACGTCGTGACGGGTACGTTTCTTCTCAATGTTCGTTATGCTTCTATTTTATTTGATACTGGAGCCGATAGGAGTTTTGTGTCGACTACTTTTAGCGTTTTACTTAATGTGACCCCTTCGCCCTTAGACACTAAGTACACTATCGAGTTAGCTAATGGGAAGTTGATAGAAGCCGACACTATACTTCGTGGATGCACTTTAAATCTTCTAGGTCATCCTTTCGTAATAGACCTTATGCCTGTTGAGTTAGGGAGTTTTGACGTGATTGTCGGAATGGATTGGTTGTCGAGATATCGTGCTACGATTGTATGTGACGAGAAGATCGTTCGTTTACCATTTGGTGATGAAGTTTTGGAGGTACAAGGGGATACAAGTAACAGAAAAGGGAAGTCACGACTGAACATTATCTCGCGTGTCAAGGCTCAGAAGTTGTTATCAGAAGGTTGCCACGTATTTTTAGCCTGTATTACTGAAAAGCAGACGGAAGAAAAACGGTTGGAAGATGTACCTATCGTACGGGATTTTCCGGAAGTCTTTCCAGAAGATTTGCCTGGATTACCGCCGGCTAGACAAGTTGAATTTCAGATCGATTTAATACCGGGAGCTTCACCTGTTGCTCGAGCGCCTTACCGTTTAGCACCGTCGGAATTGCAAGAACTAGCGACGCAACTACAAGAGTTGACTGATAAAGGATTCATAAGACCGAGTTCTTCACCCTGGGGATCTCCAGTCTTATTTGTAAAGAAGAAGGATGGGAGTTTTCGGATGTGTATCGACTATCGTGAGTTGAACAAACTTACCATCAAGAACCATTACCCGTTACCTAGGATCGATGATCTGTTTGATCAGTTGCAAGGATCGAGCATTTACTCGAAGATTGACCTTAGGTCTGGTTATGACCAATTAAGAGTCCGTGAGGAAGATGTTACAAAGACTGCTTTTAGGACTAGGTATGGACACTATGAGTTCCAAGTGATGCCATTCGGTTTGACAAACGCACCTGCTGTGTTTATGGACCTCATGAACCGGGTGTGTAAACCGTATTTGGACAAGTTTGTCATTGTGTTCATCGATGACATATTGATCTACTCAAGGAGTGAGAAGGAACATGAGGAACATCTTAAGATAATATTGGAATTGCTTAAGAAGGAGGAATTGTACGCTAAGTTCTCGAAGTGTGATTTTTGGTTGCCAAGAGTACAATTTCTAGATCACGTTATCGATAGCAAGGGGATTCATGTTGATCCTGCCAAGATTGAGTCAATTAGGGAGTGGACTGCTCCTACGACACCGACTGAAATTCGCCAATTCTTAGGACTCGTCGGATATTACCGAAGATTCATCGAGGGATTCTCGAAGATCGCGAAACCATTGACGAAGTTGACTCAAAAGAAGGTGAAATACGAATGGGGAGATAAGGAGGAATTAGCATTCCAGAAGTTGAAACAAATGTTGTGTAGTGTGCCTATTCTATCGTTACCAGAAGGATCGGAAGACTTTGTGGTCTACTGTGATGCATCAGCAAAAGGATTGGGAGCTGTGTTGATGCAGAGGAAGAAAGTTATCGCCTACGCGTCACGGCAACTGAAAACACGTGAGAAAAACTACACTACGCACGACTTGGAGCTAGGAGCGGTAGTATTTGCCTTGAAATTATGGAGACACTACTTGTATGGAACCAAGTGTCGTCTATACCGATCACAAGAGTTTACAACATATCCTTGATCAGAAGGAACTGAACATGAGAAAACGTCGATGGATCGAGTTGCTCAGCGATTATGACTGTGAAATCCGCTACCACCCTGGGAAGGCCAATGTAGTGGCGGATGCGCTAAGTAGAAAGGAACAACTGATGACATGTAGAGTTAGATCGTTAGCTATGGTTATCAATCCGAACTTACCTATGCAAATTCGTGAAGCACAAACCGAAGCCCTTAAACCTGAACATGTTGAAGCTGAGAAATTAGGAGGAATGGTTACTAAGAAATTGGAGACTAACACTATTGGAACGCTATGTCTGAATGGTAGAAGTTGGTTACCATGGTTTGGAGGATAAGGGACGTGATTATGCACGAGTCGCATAAATCTAAGTATTCATTCACCCAGGATCTGACAAAATGTATCAGGATATGAAGAAGCTATATTGGTGGCCAAATATGAAAGCTGAAATCGCTACTTACGTAGGGAAGTGTCTGACTTGTGCTAGAGTGAAAACAGAACACCAAAAACCATCTGGATTGTTGGTTCAACCTATAATTCCTATGTGGAAATGGGAAAATATAACCATGGATTTCATAACTAAGCTGCCTAAACGACAAACGGATACGACACAATTTGGGTAAATGTGGATCGACTTACGAAATCTGCACACTTTTTGGCTATGAAGGAAGATGATTCAATGGATAAGCTTACGAGACTTTATCTGAAGGAAGTAGTCGCAAAACATGGGATACCGATCTCGATAATTTCTGATAGAGATGGTAGATTTACTTCGGAATTCTGGAAATCACTTCAGAAAGCGTTGGGTACGCAATTGGACATGAGTACTGCTTATCACCCGCAGACTGACGAACAGAGTGAGAGAACTATTCAAATGCTGGAGGACATGTTGCGTGCTTGTGTGCTTGACTTTGGGAAGCAATGGGACAGACATTTTCCTCTAGTGGAATTCTCTTACAACAATAGTTATCATAACAGTATTAAGGCTGCAACGTTTGAAGCGTTGTATGGTCGTAAATGTCGCTCGCCTGTGTGTTGGAGTGAGGTTGGGGATGGTCAACTCACTGGCCCTGAACTCATCCGTGAAACGACTGAGAAGATTTTTCAAATCAAGAGCCGAATTCAAGCAGCCCGTGATCGTCAAAAGAGTTACGCCGACGTTCGACGTAAGCCTCTCGAATTTCAAGTGGGAGACAAAGTGATGCTAAAAGTATCGCCTTGGAAAGGTGTGGTACGTTTTGGCAAGCGAGGAAAGCTGAACCCCCGTTATATTAGACCTTTCAAAATTCTGGCAAAGGTTGGAACCGTAGCCTATCGTCTCGAATTACCGCAAGCGTTGAGCCGCGTGCACAACACTTTTCATGTGTCGAACTTGAAGAAGTGCCTATTTGATGAGACACTCGTTATACCATTGGAGGAACTCCGAATCGACGACAAGATGCAATTTGTCAAAGAACCTGTTGAAATCATGGACCGTGAGGTCAAACGATTGAAACAGAGTCGTATTCCTATCATCAAGGTGAGGTGGAATTTTAAACGTGGACCTGAGTTCACTTGGGAGCGTGAGGATCAATTTCGCAAGAAATATCCGCAACTCTTTGACAACTCTAGAAACCGTGACACTCCTAAGCTTTGAGGACAAAGCTTCTCTATCAAGGGGATGATGTAACACCTGGTAATTTTCCCTACTTTGTAAAATGACTATTTTACCCTTTGACTTTTTATTTAGTCAACTATGTGATTTGACTGTGTTGGAACCGGGAGGTTATCCCGCGTCTTCTGAAAAACTGTTTGCTGACGAGTAATGGCCTGACACTGTGCTCAGTCATTATTCTGAACATTTTCTGTGAACCTGACCAAAGTGCTGAGACGGTCAATGAATTGACGATAATCCATGAGATTATTCGTTATATGTGAATTATGTGCTTAACTGTTTAGTTTTTAACAGCGTGATCGTATTTTCATGAGCAGCGTATTTAAATATTTCTGTATATGTTTATGTATGCCTGTATTTTAGTATTTTTGCTATTTATAGTAATAAATCGTATTTACTGTGAATATTTAATTAACGTATCGCGTTTTCGCATTTTACGCCGTTTTTACGTTTAACCGTCGTTAGCGTGCATAAAATACTTTACCAATTATAAAATATCAGTTTTCGTCGAAAAATCGTAAATTTAATATATTTCGTCAAATTTTTAAGTTTTACGTAATATTAAACTTAACTATATACTTTTTGATATTTACCTAAAACTAACTAACCTTTTTACCTTAAACCTTTTAACTAGTTACCATAGTAAAATTTTTGAATAATTTACCCCCATATGGGACCCCCATAACCGGCCAAAACCAACACCATGTGCATAATGCACCAACATTTCACTCTTTGCCATATTTAGCTTAAGCTTACACATCTTACACTCTTTAACTTATTAACCAAAATCACCTCAAATAATTCACTTATTCACTCTTCATTTCACTTCAAAAAAAAACACACATCTCTCTCTTTCTCTCCCAAAACACACGACACAAACACACATACATTTTCCACCATTGTTGATTTCTTAAAGCTTCATTTTAACAAGAACTAACACAAAATAAATACACCCTAGAGTTTGTACAAGCATAAAGAAGAATGGTTATTCTTGGTTTGTTGATTTGAGTAGTTTTTGGGTTGAAGTTGTAGAGTAGAGTTCTTGTTGATTATTAGTGGGTTAGAGCGTAGATCGGGTCGTTGTGATTACGTAGAGTCGTTACTCAAGGTTACTTCTTAAACCTTTTTCATCTTTTCATTTTTCATGCATAATCTTTGTAGATCTATGCATGCATGTTACTCATCAAGTATTTTCTTGAAATAAAATGATAAAAACTATTTTGGTCATGAAATATTTTAAGATATATGGAAATTATGTGTGGATTTATTAGATCCACACATAAAAATGGTTTAATTGAAAGACTTTTGAAAAATATAAGTATGTATATTTTAGATTTGTGAACTTGAAGTAAAATCTTTGATTTTGTTGGTGTTTATGAATAATTGGAGGGAACTAGTAGTGTTACTACTAGTGGTTACGCTTGAAAATAGTCGAAAATGAGTTTTTACGAAAAACGTACAATCTGTCCGATTTTTATAAGAGGCGTAGAGGGTCGTAAAAATTGTTTTGACACTAGTTTACTACGATATTATGAAAATATAAGTTAATACCTTCGTTTCGATATATTATGGGCTAAAAACGGAGCTAAAATGAGTAAGATATGGTCGTTTAAATTTTGTTGTCGGAAAACTTAATTTTTGGTGAAAAACACTATAAGTGGTTGCTGTCTAGATTTTTAAAGTGGTCGAAACGACGTTTTCGAGTCAAACGGAGATGGTTTAAGTGTCGAAATGGTTACTAAAAGTTGTATATGAATGTTGGACTTGTTTTGTAAAAAGGGTATTAGCGCGAAATGTGAATACTTGGTGTAACGTTAAAAGTTTGAACGTTGGAAGTGGAAATTGATACTATTGCGGAAAATGACTTGTTGAAATATTGACAATTAAGAAATTGTTGAAAATAGGGGTTTTAGGACGAGATTTGAGTACTTATTAAAAATGGCAAATTTTTATGTGACGCCGAAATACTGCCGAATTTTCGTTAGAAATCGTGTAGGAATATTTGTTAAGATAAATTTTGGTAAATTAAATTTTACGCCGAAAGGCTGTCGAAATTTGTCGAGTCAAAAATAAATATTTTTGCCTAAGTATATATATATATACTATAATGTTTATAACGATATAACATTTACAAGTCACGATTTTAACAACAAAATTTATACATGATTGATGAGTAACGTACGTGATGAACTTTTGTAACTTATTTGCTAGCGCCTAAACTATAATATTATATTTAGGTTGTTGCTAGAGTTGCTCGCTACTATTTGATCTTACTTGTGCGGTTTGAATCGTTGCTTGAGGTGAGTATATAGATCCCTATTAAACTGTTTTTATATGTTTAATGTTTTGGGATGTGATAAATGCTTTGATGCTTGGTTCTGGACGCAAGTAAAACTTGATTTCTGTGAACGCTTTGTGAACACTATTTATGAGATAGCTTAAGTTGCTTTAGCCATGGTCCCCACTATCGTGAATCGTTAGTTACTCTGCTGGAGTAAGCTCTTATGTTACGGATAGATCTATTGAGGGTTGACAACCTTCACTCGGGCATTCTGACGTCGGACGAGTGTGTACCATTTGTATGAACGGAGTTATCTTGGCTAGGTACTCCATTGGGGCAAAATTTATGTATGCAATCTATTGTATGCACTGGATCACTAGTTTCGATGTCACGAGCTTAGCTATCATAAATATTGTGAACACCCAATTTATCCTACACTTGGCACTATACCTCCTATAGTTGCATGTGTACATGAAATGAAATCTGAAATTGAATTACTATGAATTTTTACTTGAAACCTATATTCTCACCAACTTTATGTTGACCCAATTTAGCATTTATCTCAGGTAATTGATGATGATTTGTATCTGTTATGTGAAGTACTTGGAGTCCGCATGTATTTCTTGGCTATCTTCGGACATTTATTTACTTATGCTTTTGAACTATTATCTCGTTGATGTTTAAAACTTTTACATTCCTTTGCACTATCTTTTGAAACTGAGACCTTTTGTACTGTGATGCTTTTACTTTAAATTCAACGAGGTATTTTTATAAAACGTCTCATTTAGAGTCGTTCTCTTTTACCTTGATCTATGATACAATGACGTAACAGCCCCCGAGCTTCACCGCTTCCGCATATCACATTTTGGGGTGTTACAACTAACTCCAGAGCAAGAAAAGGCTCAGATCCTTGAACAAAAGAGGTTGGCTAACATCCAAGCTGCTGAACTTAAAAGCAAAGAGGCTCTGAACAAACTTCTATCACCAGCTATCAAAGAAGCTCAAATAAGAAAGCTCAAAGAGCTTGAAGCCAAAAGAAACAGTATTCAAAAGGAGTATGAGAAAACTGTGAACCAAAGATCTGAGTCAAGGACAATCACCAAATACAATTGCTTTACTGACAAAGACAAAAAGGTGGTGATGACCTTGTATAGAAACAATGAGCTGGCCAACTACAAAGTTGACAGCGACTTCAAATTCAAGAGTCTGGGACTCTTTGAGTGGTTGGAACTGCTGTCTCTTGCCCAAAAGAAATATTGGCCTGGTGCAGCCCAGATGATGAAGAATATTCAAGCTAAACTTAACTGGGTAAAAGACACTGCTAAGAAGTTGAAACTTCCTCTGCCCCACAACTATCACAACAATCATAAAGCCAAAGAAAGAAAAAGAACCCAATGGGACCCCTTATTGAAAGGCTGTTTACTAAAGAAGTTATAGTAGATGGGATGGACAGAAATTTGGTGCTTCCCAAAGAAATCTCAAAGCCAGTTAATGGTCAAGCATACACAGAACCAGAGAAAGGTATGGCCTTCATGAACAGAAATTGTGACTATGGCTTCCAGAGGGAGAATGAACTATACCTTGCATCAACTGTCCAGCTGATCAGACTCAAACAATGCCTACTGAGGAACTGCAAGTATGCCACAGACTTTGAGTATGAGATTGAGCTGGTCATCAACTCAAGAGCTGACAAGGTGGAAGCACAGAGGATCTGCGACAAGAACCTTGACCACTGAAGAACCTTTTATATTTTATTTTTCTTACACCACTGGGTATCTATGTAATAGGTTTAGGTTATTTATGTTTAATAAACTCTGAGGTATGTTTGTTAAATTATGTGTAAGAAAAAGCTGTGTACTCACTTACAGTAATTTCAGACTTAGTATAATTTATAAACAATAGGGGGAGATTGTTGGGCCAATGAAAGTTTTAACTATGGTCCAGTCTAGATTTGTTTAATTAGACTAAGTGTTACGCGTCGCTGAGAGGACCAGCGAGAGAGACCTGGCCAGCGGATGGCAAAGCCTCAGCGGGCACACTAGGAACATTCACGTCAAAGACAACGTCAGAGAAGTCGAAGATTATCTGAAGTCATACTCACCAGCAGTTATGGACAAGATGAGATGTAGAAGGAATGTATTGGTGTTCAGGGATCTCTGAGATGGCAATACTCAAATATCACTTACAACCTTATGAAAAATTATGCATGTAGAGACTTGCCTTACCATTTATAGTTTAGGTGGGAGAATCTCCAAAGTATTTTAGGCGGGATAAAATAGGAGATTCAAGATAAAGCCTAGTACGACCTAGTGGGACAAAAGTGAACAGTTTTCAGAACTGTTCACATAAAGTAGTTTAAAGGTATGTCTTGATATAGACATGCATTTAATACGTTGTACTCTTCCACTCAGAAGATTAAATGTATCAAATACTTCCACTAAGGAAGCAACCTCGTATCACTATAAATAGGAGGGAGAAAGAGGATAAACTCAACCCTTGTGCTTGGATAAACTATCTAAGTTTCTTTCTCCCTTTAGAACCTCTGAGCCCTCAGCTGTTTACCAGTGACTCTAAGGTTTCACTCAAAAGATGAAACGTATCAACTACTCCCACTTAGGAAGCAACCTCGTACCACTATAAATAGGATGGAGAAAGAGGATAAACTCAACCCTTGTGCTTGGATAAATTATCTAAGTTTCTTTCTCCCTCTAGAACCTCTGAGCCCTCAGCTGTCTACAAGCGACTCTAAGGTTCTATCGTAAACTTGAGTCTCGAATCAAGTTTACTTGTTCTAAGGTTCATTTCTTATTGTCATTCAACGGGTGTATTCATAGCACTTTGTAATACTTTGTTTATAAAAGATTAATAAAGCATTACTCGTTTGAAAAGTATTTTGTTGTGTGTTATTTTGTATACGAGTCATAGTATCAACAATTGTTGTATTTTGGGACTTTCACAAATTTTCAACGAAATATCATTGAGCATACCTGACAACAACATCTACTTCAAGCGGCACAACATCATTGAGCATTATGTATTTTTTAAGTGTAATGTTTTTTAATTGTTGTAATTGTATTTTGTTTTGTAATTTTAATTTTTATGAAATGAATAAATTTATTAGAAAATGATGAAAATAAAATAAAATGGGTAGTGGTGTGGCCCTAATGAAGGGGGGTTAGTTATGATAACACGTGTTTTATGAAAGTGGGAGTGTTAATTGATGTGACACCGCGTGAGGCCCAAATGAAGAGGTGTTTTCTCTTCACCACACCTGGTGCTCTAAGTTACTTTTTTTATCCCACAATAAAAGCTTTCAAGCTTCATCCTTATACGTAGGTGGCACGAGAATTATTTAGGCATCACATTTTGTGCGGTGTCTAAGCCAAAGAAAAAAATGATACCAAAGGATAACTGAAATTGGGAATGCAAACATAGGTAGTGGTTAAGATTCATGACGTTGGAATTTATGTGTTGATGGTATGTTTTCTGTTGGGATGACAAGGAAGCACATTGATGATATTATGTTACCGTCGATGAGTCCAAGTACAAGATGGAACAATTCTTTGCCTAGAAAGGTAAACATACTTGTTTTACTCTTAGATAGACTCCCTCATCGGGTGAATCTCTCGTCTCGGGGTTTAGAAATTCTGTCGATTGTTTACCCGGTTTGCAACACTGTTGTAGAGTCCTTCGATCATATCTTCTATGCATGTGCTACAGCTTCTAATGTTTGGCAACAAATTCGAATTTGGTGTGATGTTGGGCTACCATGTTTCTACTCTAACATGGATTGGATTGGTTGGTTAGATAATTGGCACGTCTCTAATGACAAAAGAGATAGATAATATGTGATTATTGCTTCATATCTTTGGTTTCTTTGGGGTTATCGAAATAATGTTACGTTTAGTTCTCAAATCACGAGACATTGTGACATTGTTGATAACATCCAATTAGTTTCGTTTTCTTGGTTAAAATTTAGAGGTGCTAAAAACTATAGTTGGTCCGATTGGATTAATTCTCTTTTGTAATTGTTCTAGTTTCTTGCTAGAAGTTTTGTTTTTCTAATATAATTGCAGTTAAAACAAAAAGGATAAAAAAAAGTCGTACTATGGGATCAGGATAAAAAAAAGTGGTATTATAAGCCCACATATTTTCACTTTATTAAAAAAACAACTTGACGCTGACTGTTATTTACCAGTCGTGCACCTCTAATACCAGGACCAATATGATGCGTCATTCAAATTTCTAGGCTGATGATACAGCCGATTGTACCCCTCGTTCTTATATTATCTAGCCAGGGCAATTTTATGACTCCTATGTATGTTTAGTAACCCGGTATCTTATGACAGTTTTGAACTCTATTCCCTCTTTTTTTTGGTCACTCGTCTGCTGTTATATACGTGTACTTTTGTAAAAACAAGTTGTATACAATTTCTTTAAGCATGCCAGATGACAAAAAATTATGTTAAAAAACCAAATTGATATACTTTTTTTAGTAATCATGTTTTTCGACACATTAACCGACTAATCCGTATATATTTTTTTGATAAACGTTTTTTTTAGTAAAAGCAAATAGGTCAATCGTAGATATTCATATGAGGTGCTGCTTGGTTTAAGATATTGAAATTCGAGAATTCTAAATTCTGTTATATGAAAATTCCTAAGAATTAAAAATTTAGAATTTAAAATGCCTACGCATGTTTGGTTGACAGAAATTCAAAATATTTTGAATTTTGATTTTGGGTTGAACCAATTAATAAATAATAATTTTTATATAAATTTTTTATTTACAAAGTAAAAAACAAATTTTCACTTTTTATATATTTTATAAAAAAATTTCAATATGTTTTATATAAATTCTATTAAAAATTTATATAAATGTTATAAAAAAATTTATAATAAATTAAAAAATTTCAATAAATTTTATATCTAATTTAAACAATTTCAATAAATTTTATAAACAATTTATGTAAAAGACATAAAAAAGTTCTGTAATTTTTTATAAGGTTTTATAAAAAAATATATAAATTTTATAAAAAATTTATTTTTCTTGTTTATATGACTAAAAACCAATTTTTTTTTTTTTCTTAAAATTTTTGAATTTTCTATTTAAGTGTGTAAAAATCGAATTTTTCATCTTTTATATAAATTTTATAAAAACCTTTTGTATAAATTATGTTTATATTTTTTATATAAGTTTTATTTTTGCTATTTAAAATAGTAAAAACCGAAAAGATAATTCTTATATAAATTTTTAAATCTTATAATTAATTTTATAAACATAAGAACCCAAACAAAAACTACTAGAAAAAAGATTATAAAATATAATTTTCAAGTAAATTAAAATTTCTCACTTTTTGGAGTATTTATAATATCCTTTATTTTAGGAATTCGGGGAATTTTAAATTCTTTCGTTGGTCATACCAAACATGCGGAGAGATCAAATGAAAAGATTTTTTTTTGTGAGAATGATAAGAAAGATTTTCAGCCATTGATTTAGAATTATGGATTATATTAAACCATAATCCTAACTAACTAACTAACCATATAAACATGATTTTTAAAAAGTTCTTCAAAAATTCTAAATATTCTAGTAGATCGGGTATAATTTTTAAAAAAAATTAATTCGAAGTTTTATACGTTTTTTTAATGCACAAAACGAAGTTTTTAGGCATTTTACGTTTTTTGTGCATCAAAAATTCATTTTTATGTCCAACTTCTTTTGAATTTTTGCTTTAAATTTTATGCCACATCAAACTAAAACAATTTGAAAATTTTGTGCATGAAAAAAAATTTGTACACCAAATTTCACCTTTTTGTGCATCAAATTTTGTTTTTTGTGCATTAAAAAACGTAAAAAAGTCAAAACTAAAAAAACTTTCTTCACACCATTTTTAGGCACTAACATTTCCGACATTGTAGAATTTTTTTCAAAAACTTTTTTTATATCATGTTTAGATGGTTAGTTAGAAATATAAATTAATCTTATCCATTGATTTTGAATTAATGGTTGAAAATTTGTCTTATTTTGTGAAAATAAAAGAGATTAACAACGATGTTGCACTCAACCAACCACCCCTGTGCTTTATTAACTTAGAAATTAAACTGGATAGTCCGCGAAATGGATGCTATCAACATACAAAGCAAAAGATTGTCTCCAAAATGGATGCAATCTGAGAATACATAAGTTCAATAACAAACTACACTACCAAACTACTAAAGCTACTAACAGAATCAAACGATTAAACGTTTACATCTTTTTAGGTTTAGTGAGAGAAAGTAAAATGAGAGAACGTCGATGATATGTGTGTGTGATAACCATAGCAATGAGAGAAGCGACGAATATATACTCCAACAACAATGTAGGTTTGGTACAAACACCCCTTGAAGACCTGCACACTTGACAAACAAAGAAAGGTGGCTAAAAAGTTACAAAAGTAACCCTTTAACTATGAGAAACTTTGCACAAGGAATAAATACATTCAACACCCATCCTCAAACTTTTTCTTCAAACAGATTATTCAACTTTAAAAGATGAAACAACTTGTTATGCTGAAAAGAGCCTAAACCTTTGGTCAAAATGTCAGCAATTTGATTTTCAAAATCAATTTTGACAGTTTTAATTAAACCAGAGGCAACTTTTTCTCTGATAAGGTGAACATCAAGATCAAAGTGTTTGGTCTTCTCATGTATATCAGGATTGGCAGCAATCTGTATGGCAGAGCTGTTATCACAAAACAGAGAAACATGAATAACATTCTCAACATCAAGCTCTTTAAGGATCTTAACAATCCACATGATTTCACAAGTAACAGATGCCATGGCTCTATATTCAGCCTCGGCAGAAGACCTGGACAAGGTATTTTGCTTTTTACTTTTCCAAGATACAAGATTACCACCCACAAAAACACAATAACCAGTGACAGATCTCCTTGTGAGCTTACATTTAGCCCAGTCAGAGTCAGCATAAGCCTTAACAAGATTACTCTTAGTCTTAGTAAAATCGAGACCAGCACCAGGGGTACACTTCAAATACCTAAGTACTCTTAATGCATCCTCAAGATGAGATAGTAAAGGGGCATGCATATGCTGACTCAAACAATGCACAGAATAGGAAATGTCAGGCCTAGTGTTACACACTCAAATCAACTTCCCAACAAGTTTTTGATAGACAGAAATATTACTCAAGTATATTATCATCAAAAGTCTCTTTATGGTTAAGAATCCCATTTTCAGGCATGGGAGTAGAAACAGGTTTACAAGCAAGCAGACCATACTCTTGCAAAAGTTCAATACAATACTTTCTCTGATTTATACTCAAACCATTCTGATTTCTCAAAACTTCAATTCTAAGAAAGTATTTTAGATCACCAAGATCTTTGATTTTGAATTTGTTATTGAGGAGGTTTTTAACTTTATCTATTTCAGACATGTTGTTGCCAGTCAACACAATGTCATCCACATAAACAAGAAGAGCAATAAAAATGTTATCCTTATGTTTAACACACAAGGAATAGTCATTTTTACTTTGTCTAAAACCAGCCTTACAAAGAACTTCAACAAGCTTCTTATTACACTGTCTAGGAGCTTGTTTCAAACCATAAAGAGATTTGGTCAACTTGCAAACCCTTTTTTCATTTTTGTCAAAAAAAAACTGGGGGAGGAATCATATAAACATCTCCATCAAGTTCACCAAACAAGAAGGCATTGTTGACATCTAATTGAAATAAATTCCAACCCTTTTGAACAGCAAGATTAATAAGACGTCTAACAGTCCCCATTCTAAAGTAGGACTAAAGATCTCATCATAGTCAATTCCCTCTTTCTGACCACACCCTTTGGCAACAAGTCTAGCTTTGTATCTATCAATATCACCATCAGATTTATACTTAATCTTATAAACCCACTTGCTAGCAATAGCCTTTCTATGTGGGGTAAGAAAGTGAGAGTCCAAGTATCATTAAGGTAAAGGGCTTCCATTTCATTGTTCATGGCTTGAACCCAATTAATATCTTTAACATCCTCGCTGAAACTACTAGGTTCATAAGTCTTATTTAAGTTGGAAATAAAACAAGCATTGTAGACATACAACCTAGTGTGATTAGCAAATTTGTTCAATCCATATTTAACTTTGTTATCCAAAACAAACTCATTAAGTTAGCAGGCAACCTAGAGGTTCTATTAGACCTCCTAACAGTAGGTTCAGCAGCCTCATCTTCTATTCCATGACTGGCATAAAACATAGGAATAGGAACCTGATTTTGAGAAGGGATATTGCCCTTAGAACTAGAAGTTTCACCCATTGATGAAGCAGTATGGGTACATTCAGATGGTTGCTCCTCTGTAGTATCATCTGAATGTTCCACAATTACCTCCCCTGCTTTATCAGGTGATCCCTTTCCATCATCATAGGGACTTTGGTCACTTGGGTTGTCAGACTCACAAAAGTTGAAAAAATTTTGATTATTAAAATCATTTTTATCAAAAACAGAAAGAGGCTGATGAACAACTTTTATTTTATAAGGAAAAATATACTCATAAAATTTGACATCTCTAGAAAAAATATAACTTTTATTACTTATACTTAATAGCTTATAAGCTTTCTTGGAAGAAGAGTAACCTACTAAAACACATTTTTCAGACCTAGAAGACATTTTATCACTATTATTTAAAACTGTAGAAAAATAAAGACAACCAAATGACCTTAGGTGGGAAAGGGAAGGTTCTCTATTATAAAGCATACAAAAAGGAGATTTTCCAACAAGAACAGAATATCGGAGCCTGTTGATAAGGTAAGCAGCAGTGAGCACACAATCAAACCAAAAACACAAGGGTATACCTCCCTGAAATAATAAACTTCTAGCCACATTAAGAGGGTGCCTGTGCTTTCTATCAGTAATCCTATTCTGCTGAGGAGTGTAAGCACTAGTAATTTGATGTAAAATGCCTTTATCTTTTAAGAAAACATTCATTCTTTGATTGAGAAATTCAGTCCCATTATCGGACCTCAAAACCTTAACTCTTTTGAGAAACTGGTTTAAAATAAGATTCACAAATTCAACTACATAGTCAAAAATTCATCTTTAGTTTTGAGAAAATAAATTCAAACAGCCCTACTGTAGTCATCAACAATGGTCAAGAAGTATCTGAAACCCTCTCTTGTAGTAACCTTATATGGCCCCCACAGGTCTAAGTGAACAAGTTTACCCATGTCTGTGGAGATATGGTCACTCAAAGGGAAGGGTTCCCTGGTTTGTTTAGAAAAATGGCATACATCACAAGGGTCATTATGAATAGGTCTGTCAATTTTCAAAGAGGTCTTTAGGACATTAAGAACTTGGTCAGAGGGATGACCAAGTCTGTTATGTCAAACACTCCTAGAAACATGATGACACATGATGGAATAATGACTCTTAAAATTAGGAACCTTACAATCAGTGTCAAACAAATACAAACCACCACATTCTCTACCAGTCCCCATAATATTCTCTTTTTTCAAATCCTGAATGACACAATCATACTCATTAAAACCTACATGAAGTTTGCTATCTTTGATCATTTTGTTAACAAATAAAAGGCTAACAGTGTATTCTGGTATAACCAACACATCAAAAAGAACAACATTACTGGTTAACCTCAAAGTACCAACATGTCTAATTTTAGCAACAGTCCCATTGGGATGTCCAACATTTATGTTTAAGTCAGAAATATCAATCACATTAGTCATGTTTTCAGTAGTAGAAGTAATGTGTTGGTTTGCCCCAGAATCAATAATCCAACCAAAATTAAACACAAAATTACCAACTTTCACATTAGCATTAAAGTACTTGTAGAAATTATTATTAAAAAACACATTGGCATTAAAAAGGTATAACTAATACCTGCCATATTAGACTGCACACCAGAATTACCAGAAGTACCCTTTTCACCAATTAAGTTCATCAGTTTGACAATTTGGTCATTTGAAAAAGGAGAAGGAGCATTATAATTAGAACCACTGGCATGTTGAACTTCCATATTATTGCTAGAAAAACTTTTGTTATTTCCTTTGTAATTGGAAACACCCTTGCTTTTAGCATTCTTTTTATAGCCATTTGGGATAACCAATAAGCTCAAAACACCTATATATGGTATGACCTTTATACCACAGTTATCACATTTCAAAGAGTCATAAGAAGGCCTGTTATAGACATTGTTACCATTACTATAAGAGGCATTCCTGCCAGTACTACTGATACTTCTAGAAGAACTATTCCCATAACTAGAGTTATTGGTAGAATTACCATAACTAGAGTTATTATGACTAGAATTGACACTTCTGTAGGGAATAACATTTCTAGCATCATTAGTCTTAGCAACAAAGGAACTAACCCGTGGTTTAGGAACCACAAATGTAGTACCCAACCCCCTATGAGACTCCTCATGACAAACAATCACAAAAGCATCTTTCACATCAGGCAATTTAGTTTGAGTAATTAAAGTACTCCTAATAGGTTGATAAACCTCATCTAAGACCATTGAGAATTGCATGAGTTTCATCAGTTGGTTATGTTTACCTATTTCAGATTTAGCAAGACAAGTGCAAGGGGTCAACTTGGTGAACATATCAAATTCTCTCCATAAAGAATTAAGTTTATGATAGTACTCAGAAACAGACAAACCATTTTGTTTGAAGTTGTTATTTTTTGAACCAAATTAAACAAGATAGAACCATCTAGTTTATCATAGGTTTCCTTTAATTCATTCCAGACTTCAGCAACATTATCAGCATACACAAGACTCAAATAAAGATCCTTAAATATGCTATTCAACAACCAAGACAACACAACAACATTACATCTATCCCACTGAGAAGTGAGAGGACCACTAGACTCATAAGAATCTCTCAAACAAGTACCATCAACAAAACTCATTTTATTTCTAGCATGAAGAGCAATTTTCATAGCATTAGCCCAAACCCTATAGTTTTCACACCCAAAAAGTTTAAAGCTAATCAAAGAACCACTGTTACTATAATTGGTTTATAAATGAAATGGATTACTAGCATCAAGACCATTAATAACATTAGTAACATTGTTACCACCACCACTAGTCTTAGTAACTTCAGGAGCCATAACCACAAACCAAAGCAGATAAATACCACAACAGAAATAAAAACAAAACCTATGTGTTCAGACAAGAACTCTAGTTCAAGACCCTCCACCACTTAGCTCTCAGGAATCCAAACCACTCACGGTGGTAGGTCAAGAGCAAGTGAAGGGTGGTGAACAAACAAAAAAATAAATAGAAGAGTGTAAGAGGTGTTACTGAACAAACAACAAGCAACAAAACAGCGGAAGAGAAACCCAAGATCAATCTAGATTCGAGTCTAGAAGTGATCAAGAGCAAACAACGCTAACAGACAATGTTAATCTAGATTGAAGTCTAGAAGTAACCTTGGCTAAACAACGAATAAATCAACCAATCAACAATACTAGCTTCCAATCAAGTACCTGCAGGGTTAGAATCAACAGATAAACACTTGAAAACAAAAACCCCCAAATTTTGAAAAATTAGGGTTTTCAAAAAAACTTTGTATTTTCCAAAATAAAAAGGATCCAAGTAACAGAAAAACTTTTAAACCAAAGATTACTTTGATAAATAACGATTTAGAACAAAAAACTTTAAAAAATCCAAAAAAGTTTTTCTTTCAAGAAAACTATATAGATCCAATAATAATAAGATGAGATAAACAAAAGAATTATAAAACCCCAAAAAAAAATTTTTATTAAATTTTTAGGTCAAAGATCCAACCTGGATCTTTGATACCATGTGAAAATAAAAGAGATTAACAACAATGTTGCACTCAACCAACCACCCCTGTGCTTTATTAACTTAGAAATCAAACTGGATAGTCCCCGAAATGTATGCTATCAACATACAAAGCAAAAGATTGTCCCCAAAATAGATGCAATCTGAGAATACACAACTTCAATAACAAACTACACTACCAAACTACTAAAGCTACTAACAGAATCAAACGATTAAACGTTTATATCTTTTTAGGTTTAATGAGAGAAAGTAAAATGAGAGAACGGCGATGATATGTGTGTGTGATAACCCTAGCAATGAGAGAAGTGACGAATATATACTCCAGCAACAATGTAGGTTTGGCACAAACACCCCTTGAAGACCTACACACTTGACAAACAAAGAAAGGTGGCTAAAAAGTTACAAAAGTAATCCTTTAACTATGAGAAAGTTTGCACGAGGAATAAATACATTCAACATATTTTTCGCATAAAAAAGTTCTTTTTATTTTAATTCTCATCTACCAAACACAATATTTTAAAGAAATTAAAATATAAATATTTTGAATATTATTCGATATCCTTCAACCAAACGGCATGTGAGACCTTTTTTTGTTTCTACTGCATATGGATAGCTTTATAAATTAAATATGTTAAACACAATTGCAAAAGTAGAAAGGCCTGATACTACTATGCAAGGCAAACAAAAATCTACATGGAACAAAAATAGAGACTATCAAAGAGATTTATGATAAGTAGGACATATTATTCTGTGGAACAGACCCAAGAACCATCAACCCATTCTTGATGAACCCTTAATGAACGTAACGGGTAAGCATTTTCTTCCTCGGAGCCTTCAAAATAGACCAAGTACTTCGACCCGACTTTCCCAACAACCTTTCCGAACCACCATCCATCGTTGTCGAATGCATCAACCTCGTCACCAAGCGAAAATCCTTTAACCACAACCTTGGGTGGAAGCGGCCTGATTTCATCAACCGGGACGACTTCTCTGACAGGCCTGAAACCGCTTTCATCGACTAGAGTTTTGTACTGGATGATATAGTCTTCCTTGACAAGCCATGCTATTATGTTGGCCGGGTAGTATGATCCCTCAAATCCTTCTTCGTTACTTGATATTTCCACTTTATCGCCTCTTTCGAACAACATTGTTTTCGACAACTTTGATGATCCCTTTACCTGATAATGCATAAACGTTATAATAATGTATGAACGCTAACATATGAGCATGATAACCATGCACAAAATCATTATAAGCTAATAAAAAAGTTCATGAAAATAATTAGGATAAGAGATCAATACTGTACTTTGTGCGATGTAGGGGGCCTCATGATCGATATTGGTGAAACAACCCTAAATTAAAGTGACGAAGCCGTAAATCGGAATGACAAAAATCTAACGTGAATGGTTGCCTTATAAAATTACCTTTAAGAGTAAAATTATTTGATTTGATATCTCTCATTAATTACCATCAATAGTCATTAAAAACCCAAACTACCCAATGTTTTGTTTTTTACTTTAATTCACGATTTGAAGATAGTAGCCTAGTCTAAACTATTCGTGCGTGATTTTATTAGTTTTAACTTTTAAGATAGAGATGCTTATACGTGATTCATGCTAGTCGATATTAGAGTGCTGGGAGTGGTTGACACCAGAAAGTAGTGTCAAAGTCGTCACATAAGATTTTGGGGCTTTGGCATCAAAAACCTTTTGACACCATATTTATGAGTTAACGGTTGACACAAGAAAAAGTGGTGCCAAAGGGTATAATGGGCTCAAAAATACCCACTTTATAACTATTAAAAAAAAGGTTAGAAAACTTACCAGCCGAGCTGGTGATTTTGGCGCGAGACTGCTTGGCGCCATGGTGGGAGTGGTGCACCAACAACACTTTGGTGCCAAAGCCCTACCAGCTCGCCTTGGCACCACCGTCCCCTCACTCTTAGTATTTAGGCTTTTATGTTATTTATACAAGCCTAGCTCCCCTTGTGATTATATACTAGGATTTGTGCTCGCGCTCCGCTGCGGTAGAGGGCGGGCGTTCTAGGGATGGTTTTATAGATTGGATTGTAAATTGGGCAACACAAAAATGATACAGGATATTTTGTTATTCGGTGATAAAAGTCGTAGCATTATCTGGTTTGTTACACATAACATCATAGGAGGTAGTTCAGATACTGGGGTTTCTTCTTCTTGGCAGGTTGTTCTAGCTGAGGCGGAAGTTTTCTTTTTGAGCTACTTGTTTTTCCCGAGTCCTCTGTTTTTTTAACGCCGATACAACCGTTTATGCAACCCTTTCTAGCACGTCTGTTGGTGGGGGTGTGTAAAACCCGCATGCTTTTACCATGAATAGTACCCTTAAGATCGTACGTACTAGATTAAAACTTTCCTTTTATAGCATGATTACGATTACATGTTAGGATTTTACGTATTACGTACGTGTTAGAACACGATAAGTATTTACTACGCACGAGCACGCAATAATTATTTGACAATAATTAATCACGAGCATGCGATCATGAAATCATGAACGTAATTAAATCACGAACTATTATTAATTACGTATATATATATTTATTACGAGCGTAAATAAATATATTAGGTCACGATAATAATTTAACGAGAACACATCAAACGTGAACACAAATAAACATGAACGAACAATTAAACATCGAGACACGGAAAACGGTACGGGTACCCCATGTGGGGCCCCTACCCGCGGCAACAAGGAAGAGATGGGCCAAGCCCATCTCAAATTTCACTAAAGAAGGGTTAAGGGAAAATTAACTAGTCATTTTCACTTTACTGAAGAATTAACCAAAAACCTAAAAATATTTTCTCCTCCTCCTTCTTTTTCTTTGTTTGGTCGCCACACATAAACACACCAAGGGGAGTGTTTATTTGATTTTGATCTTGGTTTTTGGTGCAAGTGTTCGTGTTTGTTCATCCTCGTTTAGATCCACGCATTCAGTATATTATTTTTATCCCTTTTCTTTTGATTTTGATCTAATAATAAATTAAGAACAAGATGTTTTTAAAACCTAATTAAAAACATAGATCTAACATGAAAATGGTTTTTGGAATAAATCAAAAAGGGTGTTTTAGGGGTGTTTGTTTTGGCCGGCGCCTAAACCGAACCCCAAGGGGGTCTCGGTTTGGCTACTCGACCACCACCGAGACCATATGGTCCAGGTTGGGTGGTGTGGGTCCCACGGCAGCAGCAAGACAAGGGAAACCCCGAAGTGGTTCGGGGTATGGTGTCGATTTCATGTCCGGTTCATGGGTTCTAGTCAAGATCCGGTTCACGGTTTATGTTAAGATTTTTTTTATTTTATATAATCATATGTTAAAATTAAATTAATAAATATGACATGATTAATTTAATAACATGACTTAGGTTATATTAATTATTAAAATCATGAAACTGTTAACCTAATTATTTTATATTTTTAGACTTATAATTAATTAATTATTTAAAAACCATGGTTATAATTAATTAATTAACATGACTTAGTTTATATTATTAATAAATAATAATACATGTTATAACCTAAGTATTTAACTTTATTTAACTAAAAATATGATATACTTTAATTAAATATTTTAGCCTATAGTTTATTTAAATTACATAAAATAATTAATAAACTATACATTATATTATTATGACTTAGAAAATAATCATGAAAACACTTAGGCTTATATACTTAGCTTATTTAACCAGCTTATATCTAATTATGGAAACTTTCTATTTTTAGAAACTTATTTAAATAAGGCAACTAATCTATTTATGGAAACTTTCTATTTTTAGAAACTTATTTAATTCAGGCAGCTGATCTATTTATAGAAACTTTCTATTTTTAGAAACTTATCTATTTTAAGCAGTAATTCTATTTTTGGAAACTTTCTATTTTTGGAAACTTTCTATTTTTGGTAACTTTCAATTTTTGGAAACTTTCTATTTTTGGAAACTTTCTATTTTAGGAAACCTGCTATTTTTGGAAAGTTACTTATTATTACACAGTAAGTATAATAATACATGAAATACCAGAAATACTTAATCAGAGTAAACAGAATATAAGATAAACACAGTTTAAGGCTTAAAACAGTAAAACAAGATAAGAATATATAAAATAAGCTAAGACATGACATAAAACCAGTTACGTATTTAGTAAGCAGATACTTATTCATGTATGTATTTATGTAGCATTAGTGATACGGAAGTAGGATTCCTCTCAAGGTACAGATTCCCGTCCTTTCAGTATGGACATTCTTTCCTTATTAGGATTTCCCCGTATGCAGCCAAATATTTTCCCGTAGTATAAGTTATGTGTTTGATTTGCTTATGTTTAATTTAGAATACCTATAGCCCTACACATGCATGACCAGTTTCACCTAGTTATGGAGGTACCATAACCATAACATTAGAGGCACTGATGTTATGACTTCACCACGGCGGAGTGATTGCTCGTGGCGTCCCTTTAGCTTTTGGCCATATTTTTATATTTATCATGTGGGGCGTATGGGTGCATCCTAGTTACATGTTTTCAGTCAGGATTTCATGGTGAATGTGGTGTGTGCCTTGCATCCTTCACAAGGAGTTGATCCCTCCTACCCAAAACCAGTATATTAAATTAGAGGCAGCCCCTCTAATTTGCATGATGAGGTCACTCCTCCAAGTATTCATGCACGGTGGATTTTCATGACCTATATTGGCTAATGGTAAAATATGATAAACAATTTTTACAAGATAAACATAAGGCTTTTCAAACTATAAAACCAGTTTTATCAAGACTTAACCAGGTTACTCGGGACTTAGTTTCTTCCGTTGTTATATGTTATATGCTTATACTATTCATGCTTTATTGTACATCCGTGCACTGAGCGTATTGCTCAGCCGTTTTCCTTTTCTATGTTCCCAAAACGGCAGGTACTCAAGGACGCTCGTAGACTTTAAGCGTACGTGCATATGGACTGGAAGCTTTCTAGCCTTTCTTTACTTTATGCATTATCTTTCCTTTGATACATTTGCTATGGACATTGTTTAGTCCTTTCCATTACTATACTTATGTTTGTGTGTGATAAGCTTTACTTTTGGACTACCGATGTTTGATTCCGGTATTTTCCTTTTATGGTCATGTAATGTTTAGACATTTTTCCTTGTATGGTTTGATGACACGCCATAATTACGTATGACATTTCCATTATCAAAATGGGGTGTTACAATTATGGTATCAGAGCCAAGGCTTCGACCTGTAGGCTCTCAAATATGACCTGTGATTAGTGGGTAGTCACTATGGTCTTCCTAGAACTGACAGTTGTTTTCATGCATTCATCATTTTTATGCATACATATATATGTCATTGTCGCAGATTTTGACTAAGTAATGGTTGGTACAGGACTGGCCCTATTTAGTCACATGTGTTTTATCGAAACTTTTAAATTTGGGACCGACCCATAGGCGTCCCCTCACCATGTCTTTTGTTTTGGTTGAACTGACCATAGGCGTTCACTCTCGAGCATACAAAAGTTTTCATAAAACTGCATCATGCATTCATACACAAAATTTTCTTGCATAAAATTTTTCTCTTGCCTAAAATTTTTCTCTTGAAATTTTGGTATAAATTTTTTTCATGTATATATATATATATTATGTTTTGATCTGTTTAATCATATGTTTTATGTTATACTGTCAGATGGTTCTCACACGCGAACAAGAACAGCTCAATGCTGCAATTCAAGCTGTTATGCAAGCTGCTTCCTCAACTGAGGAACGACATCAGGGCTGAAGTTCAAGCTGCCAACAATCAGCAGCATAATCAGGCACCTCCTCCTCCTCCTCCAGTGACATTAGCAGTATAGCTAGAGAGATTCAACAAGCTCCGTCCTCGAGCTTTTGAGAAGACGGATAGCCCCAGTGATGCTGAAAGCTGGTTGGCTCACATCGAGAAGATTATCAATGCTATGGGTTGTGACCCCGCATACAAGGCGAGGTTGGCATGCTATCGGTTCGAAGGCGATGTGCTAAATTGGTGGTTAGCGTTGATGCAGTCTGAGGGTGGTGACGAGTGGGTTGCTGGTTTGACTTGGGCTCAGTTCAAGGACAGGGTGATGGATCAGTTCTTTCCCAAGGCTGAGCAGGAAAAGCTCAAGAGAGAGTACCATGGGATCCGACAGAGAGCTGGGGAGAATAGAAACGAGTTTATGCAGCGCTTTCTTCGCTTAGCTGGTTTCCTTGGTGCGGCAGCAGGTACTCCTGAAGAGCAGGCACACCACTTTAGGTGGGCTCTTCGCACATCGGTCGCAAACAATCTGGTGTATGCTACGTTCAACACTGTAGCACAAGTGGCCGATGCGGCACGTAAGCTGGAAATGCTGCAGGAGATAGATGAGTTCGGGGAAGCTGAGAGACCCGACAAGAGGTAAATATTCGTATTCAAGCGGTGATCAATCCGTATTCTTTCCATATATGTCAATTATTCATCTCTTTAAATGTATCTTCCAGGCAGAAAACTGGGGACCGGTCTCAGCCGGCTACTCAGCAGCAACCTCATCAGCCCAAGGGAAAAGGTCAGACTAACGACCATTCTTCTACGAATAGGCGTGGCGGTAATGATAATTACCGTAACAACGCTGGACACTCCAACAGTAGCAGTTCCTAATACTTACGCATTTCCTTATGATTTCATGTTATAACTCATATTTTGACACCTTAGCAAAAACTTCTACCAGGAACCATGGAAACGGTAGGGACCAGAACCAGAGAGGTTCACAGCCTAGCCGTCCAGCTATCACTGGTAATTAATACAAGGTTTTTAACACCAAGTATAAAATATTTATCGTCCGATCTCTTCGAATTGATTTCCAGTCTGAAGTGTGACTCAATTGTCTTTTGGTGAACAAGAGTATGTTTTGGTTTGGTTTTCTAATTAAACTAAAAGCAAGAATGAAAATGACGTTGAGTGAAATTAAAGCGTTTAAATATTAAACTAAAAGCTATTTAGAAAAACTTTACGTAAAACTTTAAAACTTAAAACATGTTCTATCGGAATATTGCAATTCATTTCTATCGGAATGCACCAAAGTGAAAACCATCGGAATAATTATCAAAACAAAACATCGGAATATCAATCTGAATACCCATCAGAATAATCAAGATCAAATCTATCGGAATGATGTCTGTCGGAAAGTCCTAGATTGGAATGTTTCAGATCGGAATACTTTAAACACCTCTGTCGCAATGTTGTTCTATCGGAATGTTGTTATCGAAAAATGGGCAGAGTTTTGACTTAAAATAACCTTATTACCCGTCGGAATGTGCGATCGCAATGAGCGATCGCAACCCAGATCGGAATAAGGGGAAAGTACAAGTTATCGCAAAGTAGAACCCTTGATGGGTTATTGCGATAGAAACCAAGTAATCCGTCGGAATGTGTAGAATCCCCAAGAATGCGATGGAAGCAATACTTAATCCGAACTTGGTGGTAAGCTTAAAACTCAATAAGCACAATCAATAAGCTAACTCATCCGAAACTTAAACAACTCAAAAAGCTTAGATTGGACAACTTGTAAAACATAAAAGATTATAAACTTTATGAAATGAACATTAAAATGACTAAAACCTTTGAGAAATCCGAGAACCAATAAGCTAAAACTTGAAATAAGCCAATAAGCATTGAGAGCTTACAGCTCATACGTGTAAGAGCTTATGTAGGAACAAAGGAAATGAACTTTCTAACCATATAAACTCAAATTTAATCACGGATCATGAAGGATTCGGATCAAAAGTAAGATTTCGGATTAAGAAATAAGCAAACTTCAAGAAATGTAGAAGGAGATTAAAGAACACAAAGCTTAAACTTAAACTTTTGATTAAAGAAACTCAAATACAAAGATTAATGAAAGCTTAAAAGAAAGGAAGGATGAAAAACTTAGTGAGAGAAAGTTTAGAACTTTCTCTCTCTAAAAACTAGAAAGGAAAAAATGAAAAGTGCAACTAGCTAACCACCCTCCTAATGTGATTAGGAGGGTATTTATAGGGAAATGGGAAGTGCATGTGTGGTTCTTCCTTCTTCTTTTCTTCTCGACTCGATTTAATTCTTTGTCTTTTCTAGAAGTCGTCTCGGGATTTGAACTTGTCTTAATAATTTTCTTCTTGAATTTAGACTTAAGTTCTTTGACTTCATTAAACTTCCGTCTTTAGACTTTTTCTTCGATAAATCTTCAGAATAGGTCTTGGACATCCGTTTTTTAAGCACTCTTGATCTCTTGACTTCGTCTTTTCTCGTTTTCTTCGATAAAAGCCCGTGAAGGCCCGTGTTTTCTTCCTTTTTCATCTTTTGGTCCTAAAACACAAACCACGCATAATTCCGACTTTTACGACATAAAATACACGTTTTGGTCTTATTATTATTAGAAATAAGTGGTAAAAGGATAAGTGTTTTCACACTTATTAGTATTCAATCTTACGATTATCCGCATTGTCCTTTGTACCCTATTATCATGTCTTATGTAAAATGTTTAATCAGGTTCCCAGCCAGACAGAGCACCTGCTGGAGGATTTACTCATCCTCTTTGCTCTACTTGCCACCGTAGGCACCCAGGGCCATGTCGCCTTAACACTGACGCATGCTTCAAGTATGGTCTTCTTAGCCATATCATGAAGGATTGCCGTAAGGGCGAGATGGAGGGTACATCGGGACATGCTGATTCCAAGCCGCCTCCTACCACCGGGCGTGTCTACACGACATCTCGAGACCAGGCCAACAAGTCTACAGGTACCATCACTGGAATCTTGTATATGTATGGTCAAGCTGCATGTGTTCTTTTCGATACGGGTGTTACTCACTCGGTTATTTCTACTGCTTATGCTAAGAACATTAGGATGCTCCCCATGCCACTAGAAAATAGGCTTACTATTTCCACGCCTTTGAGGGACTCTGTATTAATCACCCATGTATACAAGAGTCTTCCCCTAGAATTTGACGATAAGGTTAGACCTGTTGACGCACTTCCGCTGGACATGAATGACTTCGACATGATTTTGGGCATGGATTAGCTATCCAAGCATCATGCTACCATAGACTGCCATTCATATCGAGTTATCTTCGGTGATGTTAATGCACCAGAATACATTCATAATGGGTTCATACTCGGACGGTCTGTACAAATCATATCTACCCTACAAGCGCGTGCACTACTGTCACATGGCTGCGAGGGTTATCTAGCTACGGTTCACGACATGGATGCTGAATCCCCATCAATTCAGGATCAACCTATAGTGTCGTAATTCCAAGATGTATTTCCAGCAGAACTTCCGGGCATACCACCTGCACGAGAAGTGGAATTCAGTATCGAGCTTATTCCAGGAGCTGAACCAATCTCCAAGGCTCCTTATCGCATGGCTCCCATAGAGCTGAAGGAGCTGAAGGATCAACTGCAAGAACTTCTTAAACGAGGTTTCATTCGACCGAGCGCATCTCCATGGGGCGCACCGGTCTTGTTTGTTAAGAAAAAGGACGGCAGTATGCGTCTTTGCATAGACTACCGCGAGCTCAACAAGATTACTATCCGGAATAGATATCCACTGCCACGTATAGACGATCTGTTTGACCAACTCCAAGGGGCCAAACACTTCTCCAAGATTGATCTTAGGTCAGGCTATCATCAGCTACGGGTCAAGGAGCAGGACATCGCTAAGACTGCCTTTCGTACCCGCTATGGCCACTACGAGTTTGTAGTCATGCCATTTGGCCTGACAAATGCTCCATCAGTGTTCATGGATTTGATGAACAGAATCTTCCATGAATTTCTGGACAAGTTCGTCATTGTCTTCATCGATGACATCCTGATTTTCTCAAAGTACAAGGAGGAACACGAATACCATCTTCGTACAGTACTACAGATTCTTCGCCAGAAGCATCTGTATGCTAAATTCTCCAAGTGTGAGTTCTGGTTAGACAAGGTGGCATTCTTAGGTCACATTGTATCAGCAGAAGGAATCACTATGGATCTAGCGAAGGTTGAGGCCATTACTAAGTGGCCAAGGCTGACATCAGCGACGGAAGTCCGCAGTTTCTTAGGCTTAGCTGGCTATTACCGTAGGTTCGTGGAGAACTTTTCCCGCTTAGCACAACCTTTGACCAAACTGATGCGGAAAGGGTAGAAATTTGTCTGGACTGAAGAACGAGAGAAGAGCTTTGAAGACCTGAAGCAGAAGCTAGTATCTGCACCTATTCTTACTCTCTCATCTGGTACGGGTGGATTTCAAATCTACAGCGATGCATCGGGGAAAGGACTTGGCTGTGTTCTCATGCAACATGGGAAAGTGATCGCGTACGCTTCACGACAGCTTAAGCCTTATGAAGAAAATTACCCCACGCATGACTTGGAACTTGTTGCAGTCGTGTTTGCATTGAAGATATGGAGGCACTACTTATATGGAGAATCATGTGACATTTTCACGGACCACAAGAGCTTGAAGTATATCTTCACTCAACGTGAATTGAACATGAGGCAGAGGAGATGGTTAGAACTGTTGAAGGATTATGACATTAATCTACAGTATCATCCCGGAAAGGCAAATGTAGTAGCAGAAGCTCTTAGCAGGAAGTCCGGAATGATCAACGACATTAAAATTGAAGAGGAAATCATAAGAGACTTGGAACGACTTGACATCGAGATCATGCTACGTGGACAGCACGGTTACTGGGCTAATCTTAGGGTAGAACCCGAGTTACTCTCTAAGATCAAGGAAGCTCAAAAAGATGATGGAGAAATTTGGACGATAGTACATAATTTGGAGAAACAGACAGAATTCAGCATAGATGCAGATTGTATCGTATGGCAGGACACGAGACTTTGTGTTCCTGATGACCAAGAACTACGGGAAGCCTTGTTAGCTGAAGCTCATAGCTCCCCATTCTCTATACATCCTGGTTCGACTAAGATGTACCATGACATCAAACAGTACTTTTGGTGGAGTGGTATGAAACAGGATGTAGCTACTTACGTCTCCAAATGTCTTACCTGCCAGCAGGTTAAGATCGAGCATCAGCGATCTGGCGGTCTCCTTCAACCGTTAGATATTCCAGAGTGGAAGTGGGACAAAATCAACATGGATTTTGTTACTGGCCTTCCGCCTACCAAGAAGAAGCACGATGCAATTTGGGTTATCGTAGATCGACTTACCAAATCAGCTCATTTCTTACCGATCCGCAAGGAAGATCCGGTAAGTAAACTCGCCGATACGTACAGAAGAGAGATCATGAGACTCCACGGTGCACCATCCAGCATCGTCTCCGACAAGACAACCAACACATACGGGGCTCCCCTCTACACTTATTATGAAAGCAGTAAAGGATAGATCACGGGTTGCCTCCTGAGAAGCGCTTGTTTTTTATAACCGAGTCACGAGCCTGACTCGACCCAAATTTAGGTCATGGGAAACATGGTGAGGGATGAGATCATCTCATGAGAGATGTCCTCACCAAAGTACAGCTTCAAATGCTGGCCATTCACCTTGAAATTGGGCCCATTTGGCTGAGAAAGCTCAATGGTGCCATATGGAAAGACTTTGGCGACGGTGAATGGACCAGACCAGCGGATCTTCAACTTGCCCGAGAAGATCTTCAACCGAGAGTTAAATAGTAAAACTTGATCACCAACGTGGAACTCTCGGTTCTTGATTCTTGCGTCATGGATGATCTTGGTCTTCTCCTTGTATATCAGTGAGTTCTCGTAAGCTTCATTCCTCAGTTCGTTGAGCTCGTTGAGTTGAATCTTGCGAAGATCACCGGCTTTGTTGATGTCGAAGTTAGCCCACTTCAAGGCCCAGTATGCCTTATGTTCCAGCTCGATGGGGAGGTGGCATGCTTTCTCGTACACAAGACGATAAGGAGTACAACCGATCGGCGTCTTATAGGCGGTACGGAAAGCCCACAAAGCATCATCTAACTTATCGGCCCACGCGGCACGATGCTCTCCCACAGTACGTTCTAGAATTCGCTTCAATCCACGGTTGGAGATCTCGGCTTGCCCATTGGTTTGGGGATGATAGGCGGTGGAAAGACGATGATTAACACCATACTTAGCCATGACTCTTGCAAATTAATCATTGCAAAAATGAGTCCCGCGATCACTAATTATAGCACGAGGAACACCGAATCGAGCAAACAGCTGCTTCAAAAAGTTCACAACCACCCTCGCATCGTTCGTTGGGAGAGCCTTAGCTTCAACCCGTTTAGAGACGTAGTCAACGGCTACGAGGATGTACTTGTTCCCTTTGGATGATGGAAATGGCCCCATAAAGTCGATGCCTCAGACGTTAAAGATTTCACATTCTTGTATGAAATTTTGAGGCATCTCATCTTTATGTGTGATCTTACCTTGTCTTTGGCAAGCATCACAATGCTTAACCATTTCGTGAGCGTCACGATAAATGGTGGGCCAATAGAATCCTGAGTCAAACACTTTCTTAGCGGTGTAGTTGGGACCAAAGTGACCACCAGTGGGTCCTTTATGGCAAGCATCAAGGATTTGCTAAGCTGCCGGTCCATCAACACATCGATGAATGATCAGATCAGCACATTGTTTGATTAGATAAGGGTCATCCCAGAAGTAAGTCTTAACATCTTTAAAGAACTTCTTCTTTTCTTGGGATGTTAACCCTTTGATGAGAATACCACCCGCTAAGTAGTTTGCAATGTCTGCAAACCACGGGGTGTCATCAAGATTGGACTGAATAGACATTAAGGTCTCAAGGGGAAAAGAGTCATTGATTTCTTTGTTCGGATGATCCCCTTGATAAGGATCCTCAAGTCTACTGAGATGATCTGCGGCTAGGTTTTCAGCTCCCTTTTTGTCACGAATTTCAATGTTGAATTCTTGAAGGAGCAGAACCCAACGAAGAAGTCTTGGCTTAGAATCTTGCTTAGTCATCAAGTACTTCAACGCGGAATGGTCGGTATAGACGATTGTGGTGGAAAGGACAAGATAGGGGCGGAACTTCTCAAAAGCATACACTACAGCTAAAAGCTCTTTTTCGGTAGTGGTATGATGCAATTGAGCCCCCGTCATTGTCTTGCTAGCAGAATGGATTGGTTGGAAGTGTTTGTTCACTCTTTGGCCCAAAACCGCTCCAATAGCAAAGTCGCTAGCATCGCACATCAATTCAAAAGGTAGCTCCCAATTAGGGGTAACCAAGACCGGTGCCTTAGTTAGCTTATCCTTGAGAAGATTGAATGCTTCAATACACTCTTTGGAAAAGATAAAACCAAGAGGTGGGTCATCGGGCGAGCGATTTTAGAGAAATCCTGAATGAAACGACGATAGAAGCCCGCGTGACCCAGAAAACTTCTCACACCCTTCACGGTTGAAGGTGGAGGTAATTTGGCTATGAAATCCACTTTAGCACGGTCCACTTCAAGACCGGCTTTTGAGATTTTGTGTCCTAGCACAATGCCTTCTTTTACCATAAAATGGCATTTTTCCCAATTCAGAACAAGGCGAATGTCTTCGCACCGCTTAAGCATACGTTCTAAATTGGCAAGGCAAGAAGAGAATGAATCACCATAGACCGAGAAATCATCCATGAAGACTTCCATGGTTTCTTCAACCATGTCATGGAAGATAGCCATCATACACCGTTGGAAAGTCCCAGGAGAATTGCACAAGCCAAAAGGCATTCTTTTGTAAGAAAATGTTCCATAAGGACAAGTGAATGTGGTTTTCTCTTGGTCATGGGGATCGATGGGTATTTGAAAATACCTGGAGAAACCGTCTAAGAAGCAGTAATAGTCATTACCCGCTAGACGTTCAAGCATTTGGTCCATGAAAGGAAGGGGAAAATGATCCTTTCTCGTAGCATAATTGAGTTTGCGATAGTCTATACGAACTCTCCACCCTGTAACGAGACGAGTAGGAATCAACTCGTTGTTTTCATTAGGAACAACGGTGATTCCGCCTTTCTTAGGCACACAATGGACTGGACTAACCCACGGTGAATCCGAGACAGGATAGATCAAGCCCGCATTAAGAAGTTTGATAACCTCTTTATTGATAACATCATGGATCTTAGGATTCACCCTTCGTTGACTTTGAATAGTGGGTTTAAAGTCGTCCTCCATGAGAATTTTATGTGTGCAAAAATGAGGATCAATTCCACGAATATCAGAGATTTTCCAAGCAATCGCTTTCCTATGATTCTTCAGCACGGCGATAAGTGGGGATTTTTCTTCTTCTTTCAGGTCCTTTGCGATGATGACCGGTAACTTCTTGTTGTCTTCAAGGTAAACGTACTCGAGATGAGGAGGTAGGTCCTTAAGCTCAAGAGTAGGAGGATCCTCAATAGATGGTGTAACTAACGATGGATCATCATTAGTCACCTCTTTAGGAGAAGGAGGAGAAAACGGGTCTTCATTGAGAAGTTTCACAATTGTACGAATGTCTTCATCCCAATTGGTGGGAGAATCATCATACTTAAGATCGAGAGGACCCAAGCTAGCTTCAAAATCATCCAAGTTACTTTCTCCAAAAGGAGTCAATGACGGAGCAATTGAGGCAACGGTCTCAACATTGGTAGAGAAGAAAGAGTAATTTTGCAAGCATCATGAAAGTGTTCTTCACAAGCCTCATCGAGAACATAAATAGCATTAACACTCTCAAATGAATAAGGTTGCTTAGAAATCTTACCCATGTTGAAGACAATTTTATCGTCACCAACTCTCATGATTATTTCGCCCCCGGCTACATCAATGAGAGTGCGACCGGTCCTCAAGAAGGGACGTCCAACGATTAATGGAACACGAGGATCCATTTCGTAGTCAACGACAACAAAATACGCCGGGAAGGTGAATTTGTCAACGCCAACGAAGACGTCTTCGGCTATCCCCACTAGATAAGCAACCGTACGGTTAGCTAATTCCAAAGTCATTTTGGTGGGGACAAGCTCAGGGAGAGATAATTGCTTCCAAACACTTAAAGGCATTAAGTTTATACTAGCACCTAGATCGGCTACGGCCATGCAATTCTCTACTCCTGGGAAGTTGCAAGGAATCAAGAAGCGACCCAGATCACCAAGTTTGGTGGGCAATTTCCTTAAGAGAACCGCTGAGCAATTCTCATTAAGTTGGGTCTGAGCAATATCAAGAAGCTTATCCTTGTCACTAAGAAGATCTTTAAACATCTTCGCGTACTTAGGCATGTGAGCGAGAGCCTCGGCAAAGGAGATGTTAAAATTCAATTGCTTAAACATTTTGAGAAAGTTTGAAACTTGAATATCATCCTTGCTCTTTTGCTTCTCTTTCCTCAACCTTGAAGGATAAGGTATATCGGATGAAGAATAAGGCTTTAGGGGAGTAGGATCACTCACAACCACGGGTGGTGGGGGAATGGGGGTAGAAGGCAAAGGAGGTGAGGAAAATTGCTCTTTTTCCTTGTTCACAATCACGGGTGGAGGTGTAGGAAGCTCGGGTTCCGTATAACCTTTTCCACTACGAGTGGTGATTGCTTTCATCTCCCCTCTTGGATTCGCAACGGTGTTACTCAGAAGAGTACCCAAAGAAGAGAGTTGATTACCTTGGAAGAGCGAACCTAACATATCACGTAAATTATCCGCTTGGGTTCTGAAAGAGTCTCTCATGTCGGCACGAATATCATTGCTTTGTTTCACCATGTCATTCCTTAGCTCGGCTCGAATATCGCTCCCTTGTTTGTCCATTTCTCCCTTCAAGTTGATGAATTGACTCTGAAGATTCGTCACCATCTCTCGATTAGTCCTCATGAACGTCTCAACGTCTTGATTCAGTGTCTGTTGATTGAGAGGTGGAGCTTGGTAAGCTTGAGAATTTCCTTGAGGTGGGTATGGGTTTCTTTAGGATTGATATTGATTGTTAGCACGAGGTTGGGATTGGTTATTTCGGTTATAGCTTTGTTGTTGGTTTTGGTTTGGAGGAGTAAAACCGGGTGGAGCAAGATAGTTGTTTGAACGATAACTTAGAAAGTTACGGTCTCCTTGAGGACGAGCTTGATAGCCTCCCGTGGGATAAGTACCGTATGCCGCGTTAACATTTTCAGAAAAATTGCCTTGAGTAGAAGGACAATCATTGTAAGAATGGGGACCACCGCATGTGTCACAAGAAATAGCAACGGCTTTAGCTTGTTGAGTTTGGTTAGAGGCCAAAATTTGCATACTTTTGCTAATTTCAAGAAAAGCACGTTCCATGACGGACATGTCGGTGGTGGAAGAAGTAGATGAAACATTGACTCTCGGATTAGATCTTGAGGATGCGAATGAATCCCAATTCTTGTGGTGAGTAGTCATGTTTTCAATCAACTCTCTACACTCCTCCGGTCTCCTTTTCATAAAAGTACCACCGGCGGCGGCGTTGATCGTGTCACGATCACGAAAAGTGAGACCATTGTAGAAAGTATCAATGAGAGTGACGGGAGCATGTTATGGTTCGGACAACGGTCGATCAAATCATTGTAGCGTTCCCAAGCATCAAAGAGCGATTCATCATTTTCTTGCATGAATCCACTAATTTGGTTACGAAGGCTTGTGACCATGGATGGTGGGAAGTAGCGCGACAAAAAGCGTTGAGTCATGTCATTCCAAGTATGAATAGAATTCTTTGGGAGACGGTCAAAGCATTTTTCGGCATGGTGAGAAAGCGAGTGGGGAAATAGTTGAAGGCGATGTTCATCCATAGAAACACCGGGTGACTTCATGCTTTGGGTGATGGTAATGAATTTGTCGAGGTGTTTGTTGGCATCATCATCCGAAATTCCGTGAAATGGATTGGTTTGCACTTGTTGGATCATGTGATGCTTCAACGAAAACTCCTGAGCCGTGATGTGCATCAGCGCAATCGGGCCTCCGCGTCCGTTCATGGTGGGTTGACACAATTCCTCCATTGTTCGTAAATCGGGTAGGGGACATTGTTGTTGTTATTGTTATTCAAATTGGGTAGAGGTGGGTTATTATTGTTGTTATGAACACCAGCCATATCTAAATCTTCACGAGTCTCGGGCTCAGAATAGTTTGAAGATCTAGTACGCATACACCTGCAGAAGAAAAATATACAGAGAGAATATCTATATAATCTTTTTGGTGCAAAACCTATGGAAAAGAATTGCCTTTTATGATTTTTCAATGTTTTTGTATTTTTGAAAAATTTTATATATATATTTTTTTTTTGATTTTTAAAATTTTAAAGCAAGGAAAATAACGTTCAAAGAACGGATCCCAAAATTCAATGCGTCTCTCACTAGAAACCGTTAATATTAACGAAAAGAGCCGGCAGCGGCGCCATTTAATACAAGGTTTTTAACACCAAGTATAAAATTTTTATCGTCCGATCTCTTCGAATTGATTTCCAGTCTGAAGTGTGACTCAATTGTCTTTTGGTGAACAAGAGTATGTTTTGGTTTGGTTTTCTAATTAAAACTAAAAGCAAGAATGAAAATGACGTTGAGTGAAATTAAAGCGTTTAAATATTAAACTAAAAGCTATTTAGAAAAACTTTACGTAAAACTTTAAAACTTAAAACATGTTCTATCGGAATATTGCAATTCATTTCTATCGGAATGCACCAAAGTGAAAACCATCGGAATCATTATCAAAACAAACCATCGGAATATCAATCTGAATACCCATCGGAATAATCAAGATCAAATCTATCGGAATGATGTATGTCGGAAAGTCCTAGATCGGAATGTTTCAGATCGGAATACTTTAAACACCTCTGTCGCAATGTTGTTCTATCGGAATGTTGCTGTCGAAAAATGGGCAGAGTTTCGACTTAAAATAACCTTATTACCCGTCGGAATGTGCGATCGCAATGAGCGATCGCAACCGAGATCGGAATAAGGGGAAAGTACAAGTTATCGCAAAGTAGAACCCTTGATGGGTTATTGCGATAGAAACCAAGTAATCCGTCGAAATGTGTAGGATCCCCAAGATTGCGATGGAAGCAATACTTAATCCGAATTTGGTGGTAAGCTTAAAACTCAATAAGCACAATCAATAAGCTAACTCATCCGAAACTTAAACAACTCAAAAAGCTTAGATTGGACAACTTGTAAAACATAAAAGATTATAAACTTTATGAAATGAACTTTAAAATGACTAAAACCTTTGAGAAATCCGAGAACCAATAAGCTAAAACTTGAAATAAGCCAATAAGCATTGAGAGCTTACAGCTCATACGTGTAAGAGCTTATGTAGGAACAAAGGAAATGAACTTTCTAACCATACAAACTCAAATTTAATCACGGATCATGAAGGATTCGGATCAAAAGTAAGATTTCGGATTAAGAAATAAGCAAACTTCAAGAAATGTAGAAGGAGATTAAAGAACACAAAGCTTAAACTTAAACTTTTGACTAAAGAAACTCAAATACAAAGATTAATGAAAGCTTAAAAGAAAGGAAGGATGAAAAACTTAGTGAGAGAAAGTTTAGAACTTTCTCTCTCTAAAAACTAGAAAGGAAAAAATGAAAAGTGCAACTAGCTAACCACCCTCCTAATGTGATTAGGAGGGTATTTATAGGGAAATGGGAAGTGCATGTGTGTTGCTTCCTTCTTTCTTTTCTTCTTGACTCGATTTAATTCTTTGTCTTTTCTCGACGTCGTCTCGGGATTTGAACTTGTCTTAATAATTTTCTTCTTGAATTTAGACTTAAGTTCTTTGACTTCATTAAACTTTCATCTTTAGACTTTTTCTTCGATAAATCTTCAGAATAGGTCTTGGACATCCATTCTTTAAGCACTCTTGACTTCGTCTTTTCTCGTTTTCTTCGATAAAAGCCCGTGAAGGCCCGTGTTTTCTTCCTTTTTCATCTTTTGGTCCCAAAACACAATAAAAACACAAACCAAGCATAATTCCAACTTTTACGACATAAAATACACGTTTTTGTCTTGTTATTATTGGAAATAAGTGGTAAAAGGATAAGTGTTTTCACACTTATTAGTATTCAATCTTACGATTATCCGCATTGTCCTTTGTACCCTATTATCATGTCTTATGTAAAATGTTTTATCAGGTTCCCAGCCAGACAGAGCACCTGCTGGAGGATTTAATCATCTTCTTTGCTCTACTTGCCACCGTAGGCACCCAGGGCCATGTCACCGTAACACTGACGCATGCTTCAAGTATGGTCTTCTTGGCCATATCATGAAGGATTGCCGTAAGAGCGAGATGGAGGGTACATCGGGACATGCTGATTCCAAGCTGCCTCCTACCACCGGGCGTGTCTACACGACATCTCGAGACCAGTCCAACAAGTCTACAGGTACCATCACTGGAATCTTGTATATATATGGTCAAGCTGCATGTGTTCTTTTCGATACGGGTGCTACTCACTCGGTTATTTCTACTACTTATGCTAGGAACATTAAGATGCTCCCCATGCCACTAGAAAATAGGCTTACTATTTCCACGCCTTTGAGGGACTCTGTATTAATCACCCATGTATACAAGATTCTTCCCCTAGAATTTGACGATAAGGTTCGACCTGTTGACGCACTTCCGCTGGACATGAATGACTTCGACATGATTTTGGGCATGGATTGGCTATCCAAGCATCATGCTACCATAGACTGCCATTCATATCGAGTTATCTTCGGTGATGTTAATGCACCAGAGTACATTCATAACGGGTTCATACCCAGACGGTCTGTACAAATCATATCTACCCTGCAAGCGCGTGCACTATTGTCACATGGCTGCGAGGGTTATCTAGCTACGGTTCACGACATGGATGCTAAATCCTCATCAATTCAGGATCAACCTATAGTGTTAGAATTCCAAGATGTATTTCCAGCAGAACTTTCGGGCATACCACCTGCACGAGAAGTGGAATTCAGTATCGAGCTTATTCCAGGAGCTGAACCAATCTCCAAGGCTCCTTATCGCATGGCTCCCATAGAGCTGAAGGATCAACTGCAAGAACTTCTTGAACGAGGTTTCATTCGACCGAGCGCATCTCCATGAGGCGCACCGGTCTTGTTTGTTAAGAAGAAGGACGACAGTATGCGTCTTTGCATAGACTATCGCGAGCTCAACAAGATTACTATCCGGAATAGATATCCACTACCACGTATAGACGATTTGTTTGACCAACTCCAAGAGGCCAAACACTTCTCCAAGATTGGTCTTAGGTCAGGCTATCATCAGCTACGGGTCAAGGAGCAGGACATCGCTAAGACTGCCTTTCGTACCCGCTATGGCCACTACGAGTTTGTAGTCATGCCATTTGGCCTGACAAATGCTCCAACAGTGTTCATGGATTTGATTAACAGAATCTTCCATGAATTTCTGGACAAGTTCGTCATTGTCTTCATCGATGACATCCTGATTTACTCAAAGTCCAAGGAGGAACACGAAGACCATCTTCGTACAGTACTACAGATTCTTCGCCAGAAGCAGCTGTATGCTAAATTCTCCAAGTGTGAGTTCTGGTTAGACAAGGTGGCATTCTTAGGTCACATTGTATCAGCAGAAGGAATCACTATGGATCCAGCGAAGGTTGAGGCCATTACTAAGTGGCCAAGGCCGACATCAGCGACGGAAGTCCGCAGTTTCTTAGGCTTAGCTGGCTATTACCGTAGGTTCGTGGAGAACTTTTCCCGCTTAGCACAACATTTGACCAAACTGATGCGGAAAGGGTAGAAATTCGTCTGGACTGAAGAACGAGAGAAGAGCTTTGAAGACCTGAAGCAGAAGCTAGTATCTGCACCTATTCTTACTCTCCCATCTGGTACGGGTGGATTTCAAATCTACAGCGATGCATCGGGGAAGGGACTTGGCTGTGTTCTCATGCAACATGGGAAAGTGATCGCGTACGCTTCACGGCAGCTTAAGCCTTATGAAGAAAATTACCCCACGCATGACTTGGAACTTGCTGCAGTCGTGTTTGCATTGAAGATATGGAGGCACTACTTATATGGAGAATCATGTGACATTTTCACGGAACACAAGAGCTTGAAGTATATCTTCACTCAACGTGAATTGAACATGAGGCAGAGGAGATGGTTAGAGCTGTTGAAGGATATGACATTAATCTACAGTATCATCCCGGAAAGGCAAATGTAGTAGACGATGCTCTTAGCAGGAAGTCCGGAATGATCAACGCCATTAAAATTGAAGAGGAAATCATAAGACACTTGGAACGACTTGACATCGAGATCATGTTACGTGGACAGCACGGTTACTGGGCTAATCTTAGGGTAGAACCCGAGTTACTCTCTAAGATCAAGGAAGCTCAGAAAGATGATGGAGAAATTTGGGCGATAGTACAGAATTTGGAGAAACAGACAGAATTCAGCATAGATGCAGATGGTATCGTATGGCAGGGCACGAGACTTTGTGTTCCTGATGACCAAGAACTCCGGGAAGCCTTGTTAGCTGAAGCTCATAGCTCCCCATTCTCTATACATCCTGGTTCGACTAAGATGTACCATGACATCAAGCAGTACTTTTGGTGGAGTGGTATGAAACAGGATGTAGCTACTTACGTCTCCAAATGTCTTACCTGCCAGCAGGTTAAGATCGAGCATCAGCGATCTGGCGGTCTCCTTCAACCGTTAGATATTCCAGAGTGGAAGTGGGACAAAATCACCATGGATTTTGTTACTGGCCTTCCGCCTACCAAGAAGAAGCACGATGCAATTTGGGTTATCGTAGATCGACTTACCAAATCAGCTCATTTCTTACCGATCCGCAAGGAAGATCCGGTACGTAAACTCGCCGATACGTACAGAAGAGAGATCATGAGACTCCACGGTGCACCATCCAGCATCGTCTCAGACAGAGATCCTCATTTCACTTCGCGATTTTGGAAGAGTCTGCAGAAAGCTTGGGGTACACAACTTAAGCTTAGCACGGCTTTTCATCCTCAAACGGACGGACAGTCGGAACGAACAATTCAGACATTGGAAGACATGTTGAGGTCATGTGCGTTGGAATGGACGGGTGATTGGGACGATTACATCTGTTTGGTGGAGTTTGCATACAACAACAGTTGGCACGCAAGTATCAAGTGTGCTCCTTTCGAGATGTTGTATGGCAGGAAGTGTCGCGCCCCAATCTGCTGGGATCAGGTTGGTGAGCGAACACTTGAAGGACCAGAAATCATAGAGATGACCAATGAAAAGATCGTAGTAGCTAAGCAGAAACTTCAGGAAGCACGGTCACGTCAGAAGAATTACGCCGATAAGCATCGTAGGGACATACATTTTAACGTAGGAGATCACGTCTTCCTTAAGGTTTCGCCGGCACGTGGTGTAGATGCTTCGGGATTAAAGGGAAGCTCAGTCCTCGTTTCATCGGACCGTTTGATATCATTGAACGAGTCGGTGAAGTATCTTACCGGTTGGCGTTACCTCTGCAGCTTTCGCATGTGCACAATGTGTTTCATGTGTCCTTACTCAGAGGGTACCAGTATCATCCCCTTCACATGGTTTAGTATCCACTGGAACAGATACGTGAAGATCTCACTTTCATAGAAGAACCCGAACGATTTCTTGACAGACAAGAACGAGTCATGAGAAGGAAGACGATTCCATTCGTCAAAATCCTATGGAGGGATCATACCGAGCGGGAAGCCACTTGGGAAACAGAGGAGTCTATCCGGGCTTCTTACCCTCATTTCATATTTTGAATTCGGGTATGTTCTTCTTTTCCAGTTTACTTTATCTATAATTCGGGGACGAATTATTCTTTTTAGGGGGGAAGAGTTGTAAAAACCGCATGCTTTTACCATGAATAATACCCTTAAGATCGTACGTACTAGATTAAAACTTTCCTTTTATAGCATGATTACGATTACATGTTAGGATTTTACGTATTACGTACGTGTTAGAACACGATAAGTATTTACTACGCACGAGCACGCAATAATTATTTGACAATAACTAATCACGAGCATGCGATCATGAAATCATGAACGTAATTAAATCACGAACTATTATTAATTACGTATATATATTTATTACGAGCGTAAATAAATATATTAGGTCACGATAATTATTTAACGAGAACACATCAAACGCGAACACAAATAAACATGAACGAACAATTAAACATCGAGACACAGAAAACGGTACGGGTATCCCATGTGGGGCCCCTACCCGCGGCAACAAGGAAGAGATGGGCCAAGCCCATCTCAAATTTCACTAAAGAAGGGTTAAGGGAAAATTAACTAGTCATTTTCACTTTACTAAAGAATTAACCAAAAACCTAAAAATATTTTCTCCTCCTCCTTCTTTTTCTTTGTTTGGCCGCCACACATAAACACACCAAGGGGAGTGTTTATTTGATTTTGATCTTGGTTTTTGGTGCAAGTGTTCGTGTTTGTTCAACCTCGTTTAGATCCACGCATTCGGTATATTATTTTTATCCCTTTTCTTTTGATTTTGATCTAATAATAAATTAAGAACAAGATGTTTTTAAAACCTAATTAAAAACATAGATCTAACATGAAAATGGTTTTTGGAATAAATCAAAAAGGGTGTTATAGGGGTGTTTGTTTTGGTCGGCGCCTAAACCGAACCCCAAGGGGGTCTCGGTTTGGCTACTCGACCACCACCGAGACCGTATGGTCCGGTTAGGTGGTGTGGGTCCCACGGCAGCAGCAAGACAAGGGAAACCCCGAAGTGGTTCGGGGTATGGTGTCGATTTCATGTCCGGTTCAAGGGTTCTAGTCAAGATCTGGTTCACGGTTTATGTTAAGATTATTTTTTTTTATATAATCATATGTTAAAATTAAATTAATAAATATGACATGATTAATTTAATAACATGACTTAGGTTATATTAATTATTAAAATCATGAAATTATTAACCTAAGTATTTTATATATTTAGACTTATAATTAATTAATTATTTAAAAACCATGGTTATAATTAATTAATTAACATGACTTAGGTTATATTGTTAATAAATAATAATACATGTTTTAACCTAAGTATTTAACCTTATTTAATTAAAAACATGATATACTTTAATTAAATATTTTAACCTATAGTTTATTTAAATTACATGAAATAATTAATAAACCATACATTATATCATTATGACTTAGAAAATAATCATGAAAACACTTAGGCTTATATACTTAGCTTATTTAACCAGCTTATATCTAATTATGGAAACTTTCTATTTTTAGAAACTTATTTAAATAAGGCAGCTAATCTATTTAAGGAAACTTTCTATTTTTAGAAACTTATTTAATTCAGGCAGCTGATCTATTTATGGAAACTTTCTATTTTTAGGAACTTATCTATTTTAAGCAGTAATTCTATTTTTGGAAACTTTCTATTTTTATAAACTTTCTATTTTTGGAAACTTTCTATTTTTGGAAACTTTCTATTTTTGGAAACTTTCTATTTTTGGTAACTTTCTATTTTTGGAAACTTTCTATTTTTGGAAACTTTCTATTTTAGGAAACCTGCTATTTTTGGAAAGTTACTTATTATTACACAGTTGTATAATAATACATGAAATACCAGAAATACTTAATCAGAGTAAACAGAATATAAGATAAACACAGTTTAAGGCTTAAAATAGTAAAACATGATAAGAACATATAAAATAAGCTAAGACATGACATAAAACCAGTTACGTATTTAGTAAGCAGATACTTATTCATGTATGTATTTATGTAGCATTAGTGATACGGAAGTAGGATTCCTCTCAGTTCGTCTTCTTCGTTCACTGGACATAAGGTACGGATTCCCGTCCTTTCAGTATGGACATTCTTTCCTTATTAGGATTTCCTCGTATGCAGCCAAATGTTTTCCTGTAGTATAAGTTATGTGTTTGATTTGCTTATGTTTAATTTAGAATACCTATAGCCATATACATGCATGACCAGTTTCACCTAGTTATGGAGGTACCATAACCATAACATTAGAAGCACTGATGTTATGACTTCACCACGGCAGAGTGATTGCTCATAGCGTCCCTTCAGCTTTTGGCCATATTTTTATATTTATCATGTGGGGCGTATGGGTGCATCCTAGTTACATGTTTTCAGTCAGGATTTCATGGTGAATGTGGTGTGTGCCTTGCATCCTTCACAAGGAGTTGATCCCTCCTACCCAAAACCAGTATATTAAATTAGAGGCAACCCCTCGAATTTGCATGATGAGGTCATCCCTCCAAGTATTCATGCACGGTGGATTTTCATGACCTATATTGGCTAATGGTAAAATATGATAAACAGTTTTTACAAGATAAAAATAAGGCTTTTCAAACTATAAAACCAGTTTTATCAAGACTTAACCAGGTTACTCGGGACTTAGTTTCTTCCGCTGTTATATGTTATATGCTTATACTATTCATGCTTTATTGTACATCTGTGCACTGAGCGTATTGCTCAGCCGTTTTCCTTTTCTATGTTCCCAAACGGCAGGTACGCAGGGACGCTCGTAGACTTTAAGCGTACGTGCATATGGACTGGAAGCTTTCTAGCCTTTCTTTACTTTATGCATTATCTTTCCTTTGATACATTTGCTATGGACATTGTTTAGTCTTTTCCATTACTATACTTATGTTTGTGTGTGATGAGCTTTACTTTTGGACTACCGATGTTTGATTCCGGTATTTTCCTTTTATGGTCATGTAATGTTTAGACATTTTTTCTTGTATGCTTTGATGACATGCCATAATTACGTGTGACATTTCCATTATCAAAATGGGGTGTTACAGGGTGCCTATTTACAATAACATAGTAAACAATTAGGTGCACATTTACAACAATTATAATTGCAGCAATGAATGTAAATGGGAGTTTATGAATATGGTCAACACATGTATGGTGAAACTAAACATAGCAGGCTTGCTGCTAATAGTGGTATATTTGTGGTTCTTAGTGAGTCTATTGACACTTCTGTAGATGCACATGGGCATGTAATTGTCTTGGAATGTGTGTCGTTGACTGAGTTTCATAAGGGTGAGGCTGCAACTCTTGTAGGTTTTGGTGTCTAGTTGGTTAGTAAGTAATAAAAGAAAAAAAGGATTCCAATGTCAAATGGCAACAGTCGCTTGGAGAGGTTGTATTTAAGTGTGTCATTGCAGTTGGTTGTAACACATTACAGGCAACACGTAGACTAAGAGATTTAAGAAAAAATGAGTCGGCGAGTAGTGCTTCAGTCTTTGCAGTTGCTTTGCTGCTCAAATGACTTTGGCAATTGTTTCTATTTCTATCTGTAGAAGAAGGTGGAAGACGAAAGGGATTGGAGGGGCAAGATTGAACTTCTGCATAGGCAGAAGAACACTGCTATTGACGAGAGTAATGTTTTCGTATTGGAGCTTTCTAGCCTTAGCCCAGACCGTTGTGTGCACTGAATGATTGGTATGTTGAATGAGATGCAAGAACGTGATGTCACAGAGCTTTGGAAGCTGCAGGGATTGATGGGTGAATCTGACGCACATATTCATGAGATGGATATTTTCATGCGATCCTTGTGATTAATGGAAGGCAATGTAATGCATGCCGAGAAGAGTGTGTTTGTTTGCATGGTTTCAATAAACGGCAGCAATTATTCGCATGTGTACCACGTGGCCAGGTTGTGATGTTTTTCTTTCTTTTATGTGTTGAAAGTACGTTGTACATTATTTCGTTTGAAAGTGTATTCTGTGTTGTTTGTAATATATTCTATTTGTCTTTTAGTTTTGGAACCCAAGATTTCTTATCTGTTAGTCTATTTGTGTTAAACTTCTGTTATCAACAAGCATGTTTGTCTCTCCAAAAAACACAAGTTTGTTATTTGGGTTTCTTTTGGGTTTGATGTGATGCATATGAACCACTATGGATTTTGAATGGTCTATTTATGTAATATAATATATATCTATTTTGGCAAAAAAAGGAGGCATAATAATAGAGTATAGTTGATAATATTTTGCATGTCAACTATGTATAGTTGATAAAATTTAGAAGGATCTCCTTCTTTAGGCAAAAGAGTACCAATCAAATGATGATTTTGTCCATTTAACCTAAACACATAAGGACCACGACCTTTATTGTTTATCGCTTTGTCCACACGACCCCCTATTGATGTGAATGCAAACATCTGATTAATGACCTAATGTTTTCAATGAAGTTTCGACTGCGTTCATGGTTATTTGTAAGCAAATCCACAAACAATTGTGGCGGATGCGGAGGGTCCGACAACATAACCTTTCCACGACCACAACATAGTGAGTAAGCCATCATCGTTAGTTTTGGATTGCCAACATGTAACACCCCATTTTGGAAATGGAATCTTACGCATAATCATGGCGTGTCATCAAAGCATACAAGGATAAATGTCTAAGCATTATTTGACCATAAAAGGGAAATACCGGAATCAAACATCGGTAACCCCAAAGTAGAGCTCATCACACACAAACATAAATACTGTAAAAGGAAAGGACGAAACAATGTCCATAACAAACTGTAATAAAGTAAAGGAAATGCATAAAGTAAAGAAAGACAGTAAAGCTTCCAGTCCATATGCACGTACGTTTGAGATCTACGGGCGTCCCTGAGTACCTGCCGTTTTGGGAACATGAAAAGGGAAACGGCTGAGCAAGACGCTCAGTGCACGGATGTACAATATAGCATGAAATAGGATAAACATGTAACATATAACAGCGGAAGACTAAATTCTGAGTAACTGGGTAAGTATTAAGAAAACTGGTTTTATAGTTTGAAAAGCCTTATGTTTATCTTATGAAAACTGTTTTAACAAAAATATACCATAGCTCATATAGGTCATGAAAAGGTCACGTGCATGAATACTTGGAGGGGTGACCTCATCATGCTGATTAGAGGGGATGCCTCTAATTAATATACTGGTTTGGGTAGGAGGGATCAACTCCTTGTGAAGGATGCAAGGCACACACCACATTCACCATGATATACTGAATAAAACATGTAACTAGGATGCACCCATACGCCCCACATGATATAATAATATGGCCAAAACTGAAAAGGGACGCCACGAGCAATCACTCCGTCGTGGGGAAGTCATAACATTGGTGCCTCCAATGTTATGGTTATGGTACCTCCATAACTAGGTGAAACTGGTCATGCTTGTATATGGCTATAGATTATGCTAATTAAACATAAGCAGTTCAAAACAATAAAACAAATACTGGGGAAAACAGTTGGCTGCATACGGGGAAATCCTAATAAGGAAAGAATGTCCATACTGAAAGGACGGGAATCCGTACCTCAAGTCCAGTGAATGAACGGAAGAAAGACTCCTACTTCTGGATCACTAACGCTACATGAATACACACGTGTATAAGTATCGATTCACTGATTACGTACTGGGTTTTATGTCTCATTTTAGCTGACTTGGTATGTTTTAGGTCATGGTTCACTGTTTAAAGCCTTAAACTGTGTTTATCTTGTATTCTGATTAATCTGTTTAAGTATTACTGGTATTTCATGTGTTATTATACTTACTGTGTAATAATAAGTAACTTTCCAAAAATAGCAGGTTTCCAAAAATAGAAAGTTTCCAAAAATAGAAAGTTTCCAAAAATAGAAAGTTACCAAAAATAGAAAGTTTCCAAAAAATAGAAAGTTCCCAAAAATAGAAAGTTTCCAAAAATAGAAAGTTTCCAAAAATAGAAAGTTTCCTAAAATAGAATTTACTGCTTAAAATAGATTAGTTTCTAAAAATAGAAAGTTTCCAAAAATAGATCAGCTGCCTTAATTAAATAAGTTTCCATATATAGAAGGTTTCCATGATTAGATTAGCTGCCTGAATTAGATAGATTTCCATATATAAAAGGTTTCCATTAATAGATTAGTTGCCATATTTAATTAAGTTTCTATAAATAGAAGTTTCTATATTTAGAATTAAGCTGGTTACATAAGCTAACATATAAGTCTAAGTGTTTATAAGCTTGTTTCTTAAGTCATATGATATAGTATATAGTTTAATTATTATTTCATGTATTTTAAATTAAACTATAGGTTAAGCATTTTAATTAAAGTATAACATGTTTTAATTAAAATGAAATGAAATACTTAGGTTAAAATGTGTATTATTATTATTAATAATATAACCTAAGTCATGTCTAAATTAATTAATTATAGGCATGTTTTAAATAATTAATTAATTATAACTTATAACATAAAATACTTAGGTTAAATTAATATCATCCTAAATTAATAATTAAAATAACCTAAGTCATGATTTAATTAATATCTCATGTTATTAATTAATTTATATCCTAAGTTCATGATTCATAAAAATTAACATGTAACATAGATCATGAATTAACCAACGAACCATGAATCGGGCATGAATTCGACACCGTACCCCGAGCCAAACTCGGGGTACGTGTGCCCCCTTGCTGCCGTGGGTCCCACAAGCACCAACCAAGACCAAAAATGGTCTTGGTGGTGGCGGCAATAAGCAAACCAAACCCCCCTCGGGTTTGTTTTGCTAGGCGGCAAAACAAACACCCTTTTTATATCATTCTTTGATTTTAATTAACCCCAAAACATGTTAGATCAATGTTTAATTATCATGTTTTAATAAGAAAAATAATAACATGTTCATGAAAATAATCAAAGATTAAAAAGAATTAAAAAGAAAGGTTTAGAATGATATACCAATATGTAGCTTGAAAGGGGATGAACAAACACGGTTTCTAGCACTTGTATTTAATGTCAAAAATCAACAACACCCTCCTATGGTGGTGTTCTAGGTGGCGGCACAAGAGAGAGCAAAGAGGAGGAGGAGAAAATCTTTTAGGGTTTATGTTATTTTGCTTGAAAGTGAAAAATGAAAAACATATTTACCATAACCCCCCTATACTTGTAAAAGTCCATGGGCTTAGCCCATTCTTGGTTGTTGTGCCATGGGTATGGGGGCCCCACATGGGGTACCCGTACCTTTCTCGTGTCCCGATGTTTCGTGTTCGTTCGTGGTTAAACGTGCTCGTGTTTAAAGTGTTTCTGTTTATTTTATCATGTCGTTTATCGTAATCTTAACGCTCGTAATTATATTATATGTATTTACGTAATTATTTTAGTTCGTATTTTAAATGGTGATCATGATTTAATTATGTTCACGTGACATATTTATTAACTGTTTATCATGAGTTCGTACGTAATCGATACTTATCATGTCATACACGTATGCACTTGCTTGATTACTAGCACATGAATGTGATCATAACTAAATGAGGTAAGTTTTAATCTAGGACGTACGATCTTAAGGGCACTATTCATGGTAAAAGCATGCGGGTTTTACAATTCTTCCCCCCTAAAAAGAATAATTCGTCCCCGAATTATAGATAAAGTAAGCTGGAAAGAAGTAACATACCCGAACTCAAAATGTGAAGTGAGGGTAAGAAGCCCGGATAGAATCCTCTGTTTCCCAAGTGGCTTCCCGTTCGGTATGGTCCCTCCAAAGAATTTTGACGAATGGAATCGTCTTCCTTCTCATGACTCGTTCTTGCCTGTCTAGTACTCGTTCGGGTTCTTCTATAAAAGTGAGATCTTCACGTATCTGTTCCAGTGGATACTGAACCATGTGAAGGGGATGATAATTGTACCCTCTGAGTAAGGACACATGGAACACGTTATGCACGTGCGAAAGCTGAGGAGGTAACGCCAATCGGTAAGATACTTCACCGATTCGTTCAATGATATCAAAAGGTCCGATGAAACGAGGACTGAGTTTCCCTTTGATCCCGAAGCGTTTAACACCACGTGCCGGCGAAACCTTGAGGAAGACGTGATCTCCCACCTTAAAATGTATGTCCCTACGATGCTTATCGGCGTAACTCTTCTGACGTGACCGTGCTTCCTGCAGCTTCTGCTTAGCTACTTCGATCTTCTCATTGGTCATTTCTATAATCTCTGGTCCTTCAAGTGTTCGCTCTCCCACTTGATCCCAGCAAGTTGGAGCGCGACACTTTCTGCCATACAACATTTCGAAAGGAGCACATTTGACACTTGCGTGCCAGCTGTTGTTGTATGCAAACTCGACTAAACAGATGTAATCGTCCCAATCACCTGTCCATTCCAACGCACACGACCTTAACATATCTTCCAATGTCTGAATTGTTCGCTCCGACTGTCCGTCCGTTTGAGGATGAAAGGCCGTGCTCAGCTTAAGTTGTGTACCCCAAGCTTTTTGCAGACCTTTCCAGAATCACGACGTGAAACGAGGATCTCTGTCTGAGACGATGCTGGAGGGAGTACCGTGGAGTCTCATGATCTCCCTTCTATAAGTATCTGCGAGTTTACTTACCGGATCTTCCTTGCGTATCGGTAAGAAATGAGCTGATTTGGTGAGTCGATCAACAATGACCCAAATAGCATCGTGCTTTTTCTTGGTAGGCGGAAGACCGGTAACAAAATCCATGGTGATTTTGTCCCACTTCCACTCTGGAATATCCAACGGTTGAAGGAGACCGCCCGATCGCTGATGTTCAATCTTAACCTGCTGGCAGGTAAGACATTTGGAGACATACGTGGCTACATCCTGTTTCATACCACTCCACCAAAAGTGCTGTCTGATGTCATGGTACATTTTTGTCGACCCAGGATGTATAGAAAATGGGGAGCTATGAGCTTCAGCTAACAATGCTTCCCGGAGTTCTTGATTGTCAGGAACACAAAGTCTCGTGCCCTGCCAAACGATACCATCTGCGTCCATTCTGAATTCTGTCTGCTTCTCCAAATTCTGAATTATCGCCCAAATCTCTCCATCATCCTTCTGCGCTTCCTTGATCCTAGTCAGTAACTCAGGTTCTACTCTAAGATTCGCCCAGTATCCGTGCTGCCCACGTACCATGATTTCGATGTCTAGCCGCTCCAAGTCTCTTATGTTTTGTTCCTTGATCTCAATGCCGTTGATCATTCCGGACTTTCTGCTGAGTGCATCTGCTACTACGTTAGCCTTCCCAGGATGATACTGTAGGTTAATATCATAATCCTTCAACAGTTCCAACCATCTCCTTTGTCTCATGTTCAATTCTCGCTGTGTGAAGATATACTTCAAGCTCTTGTGATCCGTGAAAATGTCGCATGATTCTCCGTATAAGTAATGCCTCCATATTTTCAATGCGAACACCACTGCAGCAAGTTCCAGGTCATGCGTAGGATAGTTTTCTTCATAGGGCTTAAGCTGCCGTGAAGCATACGTGATCACTTTCCCATGTTGCATGAGAACACAGCCCAGTCCCTTCCCCGATGCATCGCTATAGATCTGAAATCCACCTGTACCAGATGGGAGAGTAAGAATAGGTGCAGATACTAACTTCTGCTTTAGGTCTTCGAAGCTCTTCTCTCGTTCTTCCGTCCAGACGAATTTTTCTCCTTTTCGCATCAGTTTGGTGAGAGGCAATGCCAGGCGGGAAAAGTTCTCCACGAATCTGCGATAATATCCAGCTAAGCCTAAGAAACTGCGGACTTCTGTCGCTGATGTTGGTCTTGGCCATTTAGTGATAGCCTCAACCTTCGCTGGGTCCATAGTGATCCCTTCTGCTGATACAATGTGACCTAAGAATGCCACCTTGTTTAACCAGAACTCACACTTGGAGAATTTCGCATACAGCTGCTTCTGACGAAGAATCTGTAGTACCGTACGGAGATGGTCCTCGTGTTCCTCCGTGGACTTTGAGAAAATCAGGATGTCATCGATGAATACAATGACAAACTTATCAAGGAATTCATGGAAGATCCTGTTCATCAGATCCATGAATACTGCTGGAGCATTAGTCAGGCCGAATGGCATGACTACAAACTCATAATGGCCATAGCGGGTACGAAAAGCAGTCTTGGCAATATCCTGCTCTTTAACCCTTAGCTGATGGTAGCCTGACCTTAGATCGATCTTTGAGAAGTGTTTGGCTCCTTGAAGTTGGTCAAACAGATCATCTATACGTGGCAGTGGATATCTATTACGGATGGTAATCTTATTAAGTTCACGGTAGTCAATGCAAAGTCGCATGCTGCCGTCCTTCTTCTTAACGAACAAGACCGGTGCGCCCCATGGAGATGCGCTTGGTCTAATGAACCCTCGTTCAAGAAGTTCCTGCAATTGGTCCTTCAGTTCTTTTAGCTCTATGGGAGCCATACGATACGGAGCCTTAGAGATTGGCTCAGCTCCTGGAACAAGGTCGATGTTGAACTCCACTTCTCGTGCAGGTGGTATGCCTGGAAGTTCAGCTGGGAAAACGTCTTGAAATTCCGAAACTACTGGTTGATCCTGAATCGATGGGGATTCAGCATCCATGTCATGAACCGTAGCTAGATAACCTTCGCAGCCATGTGACAGTAATGCACGTGCTTGCAAGGTAGATATCACTTGTACAGACCGTCCGGGTATGAACCCGTTATGAATGTACTCTGGTGCGTTAATGTCGCCGAAGATCACCCGATATGAGTGGCAGTCTATGGTAGCATGGTGCTTAGATAGCCAGTCCATGCCGAGAATCATATCGAATTCAATCATGTCTAGGGGAAGTGCATCTACTGCACGAACTTTATCGTCAAACTCTAGAGGAAGACTCTTGTATACATGAGTTATTAATACAGAGTCCCTCAGAGGCGTGGAAATGGTAAGCTTATTTTCTAATGGCAAGGGAAGTGTCCTGATGTTCTTAGCATATGTAGTGGAAATAACTGAATGAGTGGCACCCGTGTCGAAAAGAACACATGCAGCTTGGCCGTACATATACAAAATTCCAGTAATGGTACCTGTAGATTTGTTTGCCTGATCGCGCGATGTCGTGTAGACACGCCCAGTGGTAGGAGGCGGTTTAGTATCAGCATGACCCGAAGTACCCTCCATTTCACCCTTACGGCAATCTCTCATACGATGGCCAGGGAGGCCGCACTTGTAGCACGCGTCGGAATCACGACGACATGGGCCAGGGTGTCTGCGATGGCAAGTGCTGCAAAGAGGATGAGTGAATCCTCCAGCAGGAGTCCTTGCTTGCTGAGGGCCTGCTGATGACGAAATGTGTTAAAATAAGGTATATGCACGAGTATAAGACATATGCGTCATAAGATGTTTACCAGTGTTAGCTGAACGGTTAGGCTGAGAACCCCTGTGGTTCTGGTCCTTCCCGTTACCGTGGTTCCTGGTAGAGATTGATATAGTGTCAGCATGAAAGATATAACATGAAATCATAAGAAGATGCGTAAATAGTAGGACCTGCTGTTGTTGGAGTGTCCCGCATTGTTACGGTAATTATCATTACCGCTACGCCTTTCCACAACAGAACGGTCGTTAGAGTGACCGTTTCCTTTGGGCTGATGAGGCTGCTGCTGGGTAGCCGGCTGAGACCGGTCCCCAGTTTTCTGCCTGGAAGATACAGTTTAAGAGATGATTATAGAACATATAATGATAGGATGCGGTCTGGTTATTGATAGAACACGAAATGTTTACCTCTTGTCGGGTCTTTCAGCTTCCCCGAACTCATCGCGTTCCTGCAACATCTCAAGCTTCCTTGCTGCGTCGGCCACTTGTGCTACTGTATTGAACGTAGCACATACCAGATTGTTCGCGACCGATGTGTGAAGTGCCCACCTAAAGTGGTGTGCCTGCTCCTCAGGAGTACCAGCTGCTGCTCCCAGAAAACCAGCCAAGCGAAGAAAGCGCTGCATGAATTCGTTGCTATTCTCGCCCGCTCTCTGACGTATCCCATGGTATTCTCGCTTGAGTTTGTCCTGCTCTGCCTTAGGAAAGAACTGCTCCATCACTCTCTCCTTGAATTGGGCCCATGTCAAACCAGCGACCCATTCATCACCTCCTTCTGACTGCGTCAAAGCTAGCCACCAGTTGAGTACATCGCCTTCAAACCGGTAGCATGCCAACCTCGCCTTGAATGCGGGGTCACATCCCATAGCATTGAAAATCTTCTCAATGTGAGTCAGCCAGCTTTCAGCATCGCTGGGGCTATCAGTCTTTTCAAAAGCTCTAGGACGAAGCTTGTTGAATCTTTCCAACCACACTGCTAGTGTCACTGGAGGAGGAGGAGGAGGAGGCTGATTGTGCTGCTGATTGTTGGCAGCCTGAACTTCAGCACGAATGTCATTCCTCAGTTGAGGAAGCAAGGCTTGCATGGCAGCCTGAATTGCAGCATTGAGCTGCTCTTGCTCGCGTGTGAGAACCATCTGACAGTATAACATAAAACATATGATTAACAGTTCAAAACATAAAATATATATTATATATATGAAAAAAAAAAATTATGCCAAAAATTTCACGAGAAAAATTTTATGCAAGAAAATCTTTGTATGAATGCATGATGCAGTTTTATGAAAACTTTTGATGCTCGAGAGTGAACGCCTCTGGTCAGTTCACTCAAAATAAAAGACATATCGAGGGGACGCCTATGGGTCGGTCCCAAATTTAAAAGTTTCGATAAAACACATGCGACTAAATAGGGCCAGTCCTGTACCAACCATTACTTAGTCAAAAACCCTGTAACAATGACATGTATATGTATGCTTAAAAATGATGAATGCATGAAAACAACTGTCAGTTCTAGGAAGACCGTAGTGACTACCCACTAATCACAGGTCATATTTGAGAGCCTACAGGTCGAAACCTTGGCTCTGATACCATAATTGTAACTCCCTATTTTGGAAATGGAATCTTACGCATAATCATGGCGTGTCATCAAAGCATACAAGGATAAATGTCTAAGCATTATTTGACCATAAAAGGGAAATACCGGAATCAAACATCGGTAACCCCAAAGTAGAGCTCATCACACACAAACATAAATACTATAAAAGGAAAGGACGAAACAATGTCCATAACAAACTGTATTAAAGTAAAGGAAATGCATAAAGTAAAGAAAGACAGTAAAGCTTCCAGTCCATATGCACGTACGTTTGAGATCTATGGGCGTCCCTGAGTACCTGCCGTTTTGGGAACATGAAAAGGGAAACGGCTGAGCAAGACGCTCAGTGCACGGATGTACAATATAGCATGAAATAGGATAAACATGTAACATATAACAGCGGAAGACTAAATTCTGAGTAACTGGGTAAGTATTAAGAAATGGTTTTATAGTTTGAAAAGCCTTATGTTTATCTTATGAAAACTGTTTTAACATAAATATACCATAGCTCATATAGGTCATGAAAAGGTCACGTGCATGAATACTTGGAGGGGTGACCTCATCATGCTGATTAGAGGGGATGCCTCTAATTAATATACTGGTTTGGGTAGGAGGGATCAACTCCTTGTGAAGGATGCAAGGCACACACCACATTCACCATGATATACTGAATAAAACATGTAACTAGGATGCACCCATACGCCCCACATGATATAATAATATGGCCAAAACTGAAAAGGGACGCCACGAGCAATCACTCCGCCGTGGGGAAGTCATAACATTGGTGCCTCCAATGTTATGGTTATGGTACCTCCATAACTAGGTGAAACTGGTCATGCTTGTATATGGCTATAGATTATGCTAATTAAACATAAGCAGTTCAAAACAATAAAACAAATACTGGGGAAAACAGTTGGCTGCATACGGGGAAATCCTAATAAGGAAAGAATGTCCATACTGAAAGGACGGGAATCCGTACCTCAAGTCCAGTGAATGAACGGAAGAAAGACTCCTACTTCTGGATCACTAACGCTACATGAATACACACGTGTATAAGTATCGATTCACTGATTACGTACTGGGTTTTATGTCTCATTTTAGCTGACTTGGTATGTTTTAGGTCATGGTTCACTGTTTAAAGCCTTAAACTGTGTTTATCTTGTATTCTGATTAATCTGTTTAAGTATTACTGGTATTTCATTTGTTATTATACTTACTGTGTAATAATAAGTAACTTCCCAAAAATAGCAGGTTTCCAAAAATAGAAAGTTTCCAAAAATAGAAAGTTTCCAAAAATAGAAAGTTACCAAAAATAGAAAGTTTCCAAAAAATAGAAAGTTCCCAAAAATAGAAAGTTTCCAAAAATAGAAAGTTTCCAAAAATAGAAAGTTTCCTAAAATAGAATTTACTGCTTAAAATAGATTAGTTTCTAAAAATAGAAAGTTTCCAAAAATAGATCAGCTGCCTTAATTAAATAAGTTTCCATATATAGAAGGTTTCCATGATTAGATTAGCTGCCTGAATTAGATAGATTTCCATATATAAAAGGTTTCCATTAATAGATTAGTTGCCTTATTTAATTAAGTTTCTATAAATAGAAGTTTCCATATTTAGAATTAAGCTGGTTACATAAGCTAACATATAAGTCTAAGTGTTTATAAGCTTGTTTCTTAAGTCATATGATATAGTATATAGTTTAATTATTATTTCATGTATTTTAAATTAAACTATAGGTTAAGCATTTTAATTAAAGTATAACATGTTTTAATTAAAATGAAATGAAATACTTAGGTTAAAATGTGTATTATTATTATTAATAATATAACCTAAGTCATGTCTAAATTAATTAATTATAGGCATGTTTTAAATAATTAATTAATTGTAACTTATAACATAAAATACTTAGGTTAAATTAATATCATCCTAAATTAATAATTAAAATAACCTAAGTCATGATTTAATTAATATCTCATGTTATTAATTAATTTATATCCTAAGTTCATGATTCATAAAAATTAACATGTAACATAGATCATGAATTAACCAACGAACCATGAATCGGGCATGAATTCGACACCGTACCCCGAGCCAAACTCGGGGTACGTGTGCCCCCTTGCTGCCGTGGGTGCCACAAGCACCAACCAAGACCAAAAATGGTCTTGGTGGTGGCGGCAATAAGCAAACCAAACCCCCCTCGGGTTTGTTTTGCTAGGCGGCTAAAACAAACACCCTTTTTATATCATTCTTTGATTTTAATTAACCCCAAAACATGTTAGATCAATGTTTAATTATCATGTTTTAATAAGAAAAATAATAACATGTTCATGAAAATAATCAAAGATTAAAAAGAATTAAAAAGAAAGGTTTAGAATGATATACCAATATGTAGCTTGAAAGGGGATGAACAAACACGGTTTCTAGCACTTGTATTTAATGTCAAAAATCAACAACACCCTCCTATGGTGGTGTTCTAGGTGGCGGCACAAGAGAGAGCAAAGAGGAGGAGGAGAAAATCTTTTAGGGTTTATGTTATTTTGCTTGAAAGTGAAAAATGAAAAACATATTTACCATAACCCCCCTTTACTTATAAAAGTCCATGGGCTTAGCCCATTCTTGGTTGTTGTGCCGTGGGTATGGGGGCCCCACATGGGGTACCCGTACCTTTCTCGTGTCCTGATGTTTCGTGTTCGTTCGTGGTTAAACGTGCTCGTGTTTAAAGTGTTTCTGTTTATTTTATCATGTCGTTTATCGTAATCTTAACGCTCGTAATTATATTATATGTATTTACGTAATTATTTTAGTTCGTATTTTAAATGGTGATCATGATTTAATTATGTTCACGTGACATATTTATTAACTGTTTATCATGAGTTCGTACGTAATCGATACTTATCATGTCATACACGTATGCACTTGCTTGATTACTAGCACATGAATGTGATCATAACTAAATGAGGTAAGTTTTAATCTAGGACGTACGATCTTAAGGGCACTATTCATGGTAAAAGCATGCGGTTTTACACAACACGTGCTTCCTCATCCCATAGTTTCGCATGGCAGAAAGACAGGTGTAACACATATTCCCAAAATCAGTGTAATCTGATGAACAACAATAACAAATTTTATTTAAGAGTAGATTTTTAAAATCCATTGTTAATATGTTTATCATAATAACAAAATATTATTATTCACCTTTAGAAAGACCAACATACTTCTGGATTGATGGAATATTGTTCATAAAACCGGTTTCTTCAAAATCAATAGCATGCACCTTAGATGGTTTCACATTTCTAGCTCATGCTTTTGCTCTTGGTTTGTAAACACGTTTAGTAGCAATTGTAGGTTGAGAAGTGTTATTTACTACCTTTTTCATGGATGATGAAGAACATACTACACTTGTATTTTGACTAAAATTTAATCTTATCTGTTGTGAAAATGAAGTAGCACTGCCTAGCGGATGGTTTTTTAGTGTTCCATTAGTAAAGGCTGTAATAATTAACCAATGCAAATAAATTTTAAAAAGTAAGCTTTCAAACACAAATATAATTTTTTAATTACATAAACACTTACAATTTCTGATATTAGATAATGGGAAGCTTGCATCTTTTGATTGCAGTGAGCTTATATGGTGTGTAGATTTTACATTACATGAGTTGAACCATCGAATTGATATTGATCGGTTTTACAATCATTCAACTATTACCTGCAACTATAACAGTAAATATATAACTGTCTTATTATACTATAATAGCATAATCAATAGTTATTATGTCAAAGAAATTACCATTTGTAATATCCGATAAATGGAGTCCTAGAACATTGCAAAGAAGTTTTTCTAGTTAAATCCGTTGGTGTGTAAAAAACTGAAGGCGAATGACCAAGGAACTTCACCTATACCTTGTGAAACCACTGTTGGATTGCCAATTATGTGTGTTTGTTCTTGAATTGTACTTTATCAAAAAAAAAGGTGTTACAACATAATGCATATCGCAATGAATAATATGTTTACCATATAACAGATTAATAATAAGCATAAAAGGACTTTCTAATCACCTTTGAGAGATGATTTTTGTTGAATTCTAGTACTTTTTCTAGCTGAAGTTACATGTCCAACACTGCCTCCAACATTTAAAACACCTTAAACAAATGAAGAACCTGATCCATCTAGGCGTTTCAATTTTTTTATCTAAGGATATCTATACGTTGATCTCTAATCAATTTTTTGTTAGGATCCATGGAAAATTGTATGTACAAAATAAGAACCTTAAATGTTTGTCCAGAGTTTTGATATTTAAAGAATACACCTCTTATTTAGGTAAAAGATTTTTATAATTTAAAACATATTTTAAATTTATAATTTTTATATATATTTAAAAAGTAGTTGGGATATTTAAGAGATTTAAAAAGATTTTATATCAATAACAAAATTTTCAAATGTTTGTAAATCTTTTTAGTCTACCCCTACTTAAATGTTTTTTTATGGTTTTCTGAAAGAAATGTGTTGGGAACAAAATTAGCTAGGTCACTGGGACGCTGACAAGAGGAACTTGGACGCTGACAAGAGTAAATGAGGCGCTGACAGGTGAACACTGACAAGACATATTTGAGCGTTGACAAGAAGAAGTTCAACCACTGATAGAAGTATTAGTTTACACGTTTTGTATTTCTAGTAAAGATATGATCAATATTGTATTTCTTATGTTTATCTTTATCTAGAACAGTTGATAGATAGACTTTTGTACACGACTCCTTGTGTTGTAAAAGAGGGTCGTAGGGTTCATAGTTTGATATCAGTTTAATATAAGTTTTTACAAGTTTCACAACTTTCATTGTATGCAAGTTCGATCATTAATCAAAGTAAAAGTTTGGAATACTTTGTTTTGTTTTGTTCTTTGCTCTAAGTGTTAATTCCGCATAACACTTAGATTGTTTCAATACACAAAGTTTCTCTAAGTGTTAATCTTGATTCAATCTAGTTTAACTCAAAGTTAATCGATCTAAGTTTGGGATCAACAAGTGGTATCAGATCTTGTTGGGGAACTTTGATCTAAAAGAACAGTAAACCCCAGAAACCCTAAACCAAACAAGATGTCTACCACAGAATCTTCATTCTCATCAAATCACAACCTCAAAATCCCTATGCTCAACCCTAACAACTTTGAACAATGTAATTTCAATTTTGAACAGTATCTTCAAGTCAATGACTATGATCTTTGGGAAGTCATTTAATATGGCAATCAATTCGATAAAGCAGCTAAGATTCGGACTGCTATTGTAGCACGAGTTACAGCTGGACAAACTGGCGATGCTCTTAATGAAAGACCTGAAGATGGAAGAGCTGTCTCAGGGGCTGAGATAGCCTTGAGAAAGAATGATATGAAAACCTTGAACATTCTTAAACTTTTCTTGGGTCCAAAGAATCAATACAAGTACATAAGTTATGAATCTGCTAAAGTCTTTGGGCAGCTCTTCAAGTTACCTATGGTGGCAATGAAGATACAACCAAAGAAAGGAAGAAGAAACTGTTGTGTGAATATGTTGTGTTTAAGGCTCATCCCAATGAGAAGCTAAGTGAGGTAAGAAGTAGGCTGCAAGACATCACTAGCAAGTTGGCTTTTATAGGAACAGAACTTGAAGATGTTGATATCATTGCTACATTGCTTGGAGGTCTTGGTGACGCATGGAAAATTAAGACTAGATCAATTGTGGCTACCAATGCCCATAAGTGTGCTTCTTTGATAATATCTACAATAAGTTGAGAATTGTGGTTAATGAGACCTTACTTGAACATGGGAAGAAGTCAACATATGGAAACATGACCTTCATATCATATAGTGAATCTCAAACCATTGACAGAGATGTTAATGGATTGAGTGTACATCCTGTTACTGGATCAATTTTTGTCAGCGGTGGATCAATCTTTGTCAGTCGCGCAACTTTTGACGCTGACACATACAATGCTGGCTCACCAAGTCTTAAACATGCTGGTATTGATTTGGATATAGTATGTGCATACATTGCTGCATTGCCTAATGGTTCCTTAGTTACTTATGAAGATCTAGAGCAAATCAATGACGATGATCTAGAAGAGATGGATATCAGTGGAATATGGCACTTGCAAGCATAAGGGCTAATAGATGGAACATGAGGTTTGGAAGAAAGAAGACTTTTAATGGCAAAGAAACAGCTGGATTTGACAAATCCAAGGTTGAATGCTATAATTCTCATAGGATGGGACACTTCATGAGAGAGTGTAGATCTCCATGAAGTGATGATGCTGGAAAGAAAACAAGATAGATGGTTGCTATTAAGGATGTTGAGCCAAAGGCTATGGTTGCCATCCAAGGCATTGATGGCATTGGACGGGACTAGAGCTTTATGGCAGATGAGGTGGTAGAAAATCAAGCTTTGATGGCTGAAAAGGAAGAGGAAAAGAATGTTCACTTTGCTCTCATGGCCAACTCATCCTCTTCATCAGATAACGAGGTATATGATGATACCTTTTGTAGTAAAGGTTGCAGGTTAAACACTGAAAAACTTAACAAATAAATTTTAAAATTAAAATCAGATGTTCTTGATGTAGAAGTTAGACTTACAAACTATAAAAGGGGGCTTGCACAATCTGATGGGATGGTAGATGACTATAAGAAAACGAAATTTGACCTAAAAGATCAAATTAATGTTTTAACTAGAGATTTGAGAGTCAGTAATGAAGCTAGGGAGTCTTTAATAAAATGTAGGGCTGACCTACAACTTCAGTTAAGTAAAGCCATTAAGGATAAAGAGAATGTAGGGCTTAAAATTGAAAATTTTGATAAAGCCAACCAAACCTTAGAAAAGTGTGTTATTGAACAAAGAAACCCTAGGGACATGTCTGGGATTAGGATGAAAGAATATGATGCTATTCCACCACATGCTGGGTACTTCTATGGTGTCCTGAAAAAGGATATCTCTTGGACTGGTATTCCAAAACTCCAAGAAAAGGAATTTATTCCTCAACCTAGAGTGCTTTCCCCAGTTGAGGAGTATAAGCAGAAAATGACTAACCTTGAACAGTGGAAGAAAGCCAACCCTATGTTGTTTGTTAAGGGAGGGATTCTTAGTGATGAAGAAGCTAAAGTAAAACCAATATCCATCACTAATCCTACCACTGGAAGACCTATTGACCTTGGCTCTACAACTAAGACCAAATCTAGTGTTAAATATGCTGAAATATATAGGAAACCTAGATCACCCCAAAGTCAAGCAAGTGTTAATGGGACAGGGTTCTTTCAATCTATACTTAAGGTTATGTCTAGAAAGGCTTGTTACACATGTGGGAGTTTTTCTCACTTGGCCTATAAATGTGTCAGCGGCTCTAAATTCACCGCTGACAAAAGGTCAACCATGGTCAAACCTAAACCCTTTGTCGAAACTAGTCCCCAAGCCACTAGACAAGCTCCTTTCTTTTCTAGAGGGACTAACACTCATGGACAAAGACCTTTCCAAAAGGCCAACACTTGGTCTAACAGACAATGGGTTCCTGTAGCAAACCATAATTCAGACGCTGACAGATGTCGTTTTGGTATGAAAATGCCACAACTAGCGTCTGTTAGATCTTCTGTTAAACCAAGTAATAGGTATTTAAAACCTAAGGGACCAGGGTCTAAAGCTTCATCCAATTTGACATGAAGACCTAAACAAGACCAAAACCCTAATTCTGATGGAATTTTTATGACCTGTAACAGATTTAACTTTCTTGCAAAGGTCATCACTAAACCTATTGTGGTAAATTGGGTGTATAGGCCACAAAGGGATGAATAGGGGGTTGTTACAAGGAATAAGTCAATTCTTGAACAACCAGATGAATCCAAGTCTGCAAAGGCTTGGGTTCCCAAAGAAAACTAATTTGTTTTCTTCATGTGCAGGATATTCACAAGCAGGTCAATGATAAAGGATATTGGGACAGTGGATGCTCAAGGCACATGATAGGCAAGGAAGACTATCTTACCAATTTCATTCCTATCAAGAATGGTGATAAATTTTATTTTGGAGGAGGTTTTGGAACAATCTCTAGAAAAGGTACTCTCATCACCAACAACCTAAGGTTTGATGAAGTCTTCCTAGTAAAAGAACTTGACTACAACTTGTTTAGTGTGTCACAAGTCTATGACAATAAAAATAAAGTTCTTTTTACGGATACTGAATGCTTGGTGTTAAGTAAGGACTTTAAGATTCCTGTTGAGAAGTTTATTGAATATAGAACACCTAGGCATAAGGACATTTATACTGTTAATCTAAATGTAATTAAGATGAACAAAATATGTCATGTCTTTATGCTAAAGCTTCAGTTGATGAGAGTAATTTATGGCACAGAAGGTTAGGGCACATTAATTTTAAGAACATTAATAGACTTGTGAGACATGATCTTGTCAGTGGTTTGCCTTCAAAAGCTTCCATAATGATCATTCTTATGTTGCATGCCTTAAAGGCAAACAGCATAAGGTCTCCTTTAAGTCTAAAAGTGTGCATTCTAGTTCTAAACCACTTCACTTGCTACATATGGACCTGTTTGGTCCTACCAATATAGAAAGACTAAATGGTAAATCTTACTGTTTTGTTGTCAGTGATGATTATTCTAGGTTTACTTAGACTTTCTTTTTGGCTTTAAAGAGTGATACTGCTAAGACTTTAATTAACTTCATCACACGGATTGAGAAGAAAACGGGTAATGAGGTTAGAATTCTTAGGAGTGATAATGGTGGTGAGTTTAGGAACAATCTTCTAGATGCCTTTTGTGTCAATAAGGTAATTTCTAGGGAGTTAAGCATAGCTAGAACTCCACAGCAAAATGGTGTAGTTGAAAGAAAGAATAGAACTCTAATAGAAGCAGCTAGAACCATGTTGGCAGATGCAAATTTACCCATTGCTTTTTGGGCTGAGGCTGTGAATACTGCATGCTATGTTCAAAATAGAGCCTTGGTGAATAAGTTTCATAATAAGACCCCCTATGAGTTGCTTTGGAATAGGAAGCCTAGTATAGACTTATTTAGGCCTTTTGGATGTCATGTAGTGATTTTCAATACTAGTGATAACCTAGGTAAGTTTCATTCCAAGGGTGATGAGGGACTTTTTATGGGGTATTCCACAAATAGCAAGGGGTACTGGGTTTATAACAAGAAGACTAAGATTCTAACAGAAAGTATTCATGTTGACTTCTTGGAAAGTAAACCTAGTTATCCTAAGTCTGGCCCTAATTGGTTGTTTGATTTAGAACCATTATCTAAGGCTTTGAATTACATGCCTGTCTCTAATCCATACATTATGGAAAAGGATCCAAATGTCTTGGAAGAACCTATTGTTGAGATTTCAGGTACACAGGTTGTTAAAGAAGAAGGATCACATGTAGTTGAGCCATCTCCCATATTTGAGTATGTCACCATACCTATATGGACTGATGGGTTTGTACAAGCATATGTTGCTGCTGGAAAGGAGGAAGAAGGGCCACAAGAAAAATCAGTTGATGAATTCATGCATGCATCTTCAGACGCTGACAAAGCTAATTCGGACGCTGACACGTTGAATTCAGACGCTGACATTCTGTTTGGAAATTTATTCTCTTCCTCCAACAAAAATATTTTTGAACATGTTGAAGATCCCATACCCAATCGAGATGTCAATTCAAGTGGGGATGGGAATAGTAATTAAGATGATATTGGCAACATGGAGTCCACTATACATGACAATTCACTATTTGGGGGAGGAATACTTATAAAGGTGGCCAAAGATCATCCTCCTTTACAAATAATTGGTGATATTCAGACTCATGTCCAAACAAGGAGGACTCGCCAGACTCAAGGTGGATTCATTGCTAGTATTCACAAGAAGTAAGATACCACTCTTGTTCAATCATGTTTGTTTGCCTGATTTCTATCACAAAAGGAACCCAAGCAGATTTTTGAAGCTCTTAAAGAACCAAGCTGGGTTGAAGCAATGCAGGATGAGCTTCACCAGTTTGCAATTCAAGATGTTTGGGAGCTAGTAGACTGTCCAAGGTATGTTAGACCTATTGGGACACGTTGGGTTCTACGGAATAAAAAGGATGAAAGAGGAATTGTGGTAAGAAACAAGGCACGTTTAGTTGCTCAGGGATATACACAAGCAGAATGGGTAGACTATGAAGAGGTTTTTGCACCTGTTGCCAGGATAGAGGCAATAAGGATTTTCCTAGCCTATGCTTCCTGCATGGGTTTCACAGTTTATCAGATGGATGTGAAAAGTGATTTCTTATATGGCACAATTGAGGAGGAAGTGTATGTTATGCAACCTCCAGGTTTTGAAGATTCAGAACATCCAGACAAGGTGTATAGAGTCAAGAAAGCAATGTATGGACTTCATCAAGCCCCAAGAGCATGGTATGGTACATTATCCACTTACCTTGTGGAAAATGGATTCAAGAGGGGCACCATAGACCAAACCCTATTTACCAAGAAGCTTGGCAAGGATTTTCTTCTTGTACAGGTCTATGTGGATGATATTATTTTTGGATCCTCCAATCCAAAGATGAGTGGAGACTTTTCCAAGCTCATGACAGACAAATTCAAGATGAGTGCAATGGGAGAGATGAACATCTTTCTAGGTTTACAAGTAAAACAGAAAGAAGATGGTATCTTTATCTTTCAAGACAAATATGTGGTTGAGATCTTAAATAAGTTTGGTTTTTCTCCTCATGAAAAACGGGCTAGCACACCCATGAATAGGGAACACCCTTGGAGAAAGACTAGAGATAGGAAAGATGTTGATGTTAGGCATTATAGATCCATGATTGGATCCTTGATGTATCTTACTGCCTCTAGACCTGACATCCTGTTTGTTGTGTGTGTATGTGCACGCCATCAAGTGACTCCCAAAGTGTCATCTTCATGTTGTTAAAAGGATCTTTAGATACCTTAGGTGCTATCCCACCTTGGGTTTATGGTATCCTAAAGATTCTCCATTGGAGCTTATTGGATATTCAGACAATCACTATAGAGGTGATAAGTTTGATAGGAAATCCACAACTAGTGGATGTCAATTTCTTGGGAGCAGACTCATATCTTGGCAATGCAAGAAACAAACAGTGGTGGAAAATTCTACAACGGAAGCAGAATATGTGGTTGTTGCTGCATGTTGTGGACAAGTTTTATGGATTCAAAACCAACTGTTGGATTATGGGTATAATTTTATGCATACTAAGATATTTGTAGATAATAACAGTACGTTATGCATTATTAAGAATCATGTACATCATTCTAAAACTAAACACATAGAAATTAGGCATCATTTTATAAGAGATTGTTTTGAAAAAGGTTTAAAACATCCAGATAGGGTAGACACAGAAGAAAATGTGGCTGATCTTTTAACTAAACCTTTTGATGTGGGGAGATTCCAGTACTTGGTGACAAGTATTAAAATGATCAATCTCACCTAAATGTATTTTTTTAAAATCATTATATAGTATGTACAGGATGTGCACTATTATTTATCTTTGTAAAGTATTAGGTTTTCCACTTTATTTTTCTAACGCCGACAGAGGTTATTTTGACGCTGACAAGTGTAAAAATGGCCGCTGACAGCAACATGTTAGTTTTGTGGTTTTTGATCTAATCATGCAGGCATTATGAGCATTGTGAAATTGGATATATAGTTGCTTATGGATCTTTGGAGCTTACAAGGAGTGTGTCAAAAGTTTATTTATGATGATTGGAATGTTTACATTCCTATCGTGAAATAAAAATTTGTCATACACATATTATTTTGCAACTATGTACATCCTAGTTTAAGGGGACCTTTAGGAAACCTTTAGGATTTTGGGTATTCTTAGAATACTCTTATCACAATTCTAGATTGTGTCCACAGGTGAGTAAGAATTGGAATTTCTAGTTCTTGAGGCACTGTAGCATGCAAAGGTTATATACTGTGCATATTGCCAAGACGTTTTCGCCTAGAATTGGGATTGGTCGGTTGGGAGACTTGGTGAACATTTTGATTGGGCTTACATGGGAAGTTACAAAGAGTTTATATGAGATTTATTCACTGTTAAGAACTTTGTTTAGCAAGGGACACTTGAGGATAATTATGTCTATCTTGCTTATGCAAGTGTGCATGATTGGACAGTGCTTGCCATCCTATAGTTATTTTCAGGGTAAGAGTTATCTTCACTAGGGTAAACTTCTTTGTTAAGGTCTTTTTATTTTTATTTTTGGCCGCTAACATAGTTTACTTCCAACGCTGATAAGATCATTTAAACGCTCACATGGCAAAATTTCAACGCTGACAAGAATATAGCCGTTACACACTGACGTTTACTTTTTGACCGTTGAAAAACATTGTAAAACACGCATTAAAAACCTATGAAAAGTACACGTAAACAGTAACTTACAAAAACACGGTAAAATTTAAACTTTCCATTTATAATATTAATACACGTGTCACGACAATAAATAACGAACAATCATGAATATTATAAATGTGACACGATCACGAACACCAAAAATCACGAATAATAAATCACGAACACGCATGTAAATAATTAGACTCGAGAAAAGCTACGGGTTACCCATTGTGGGCCCCATAGCCGCGGCAACAAGAGAGGAGGACCAAGATGGGCCTTTTGGCCCAAAAACTCATTTGATTAAAACGCCTGGAGAGTTATTGTCTCTCATATTTTAGGTTACAGAAAAACTTTGCCTCTCCTCCTTGTTTCTCCTTTTTCGCGGCCTACACAACAAAACAAGGCAAACCAGACAATTTTCTTGGTTGTTTTATTATTTGTGATCATCTCGTGATTCTACGCATAGTGGTATATTCAAAAACCTTTTCTTTTATTTTATTTTCTTATGCTTTCATGTTTAAAAATTAATTAATCACATGAACATGTAAACTAACAACAAGGATTAATTAATTTTAGGTCAAGGGCACGTTTGGTTTGTGTTTATGGTTCGGCCGAGGCACCAAAACCCCCAAAGGGGGTGTTCGGTTGATTTTTAATCACCACTACCGAGACCATACAAGGTCTTGGATTGGTTGGTTGTTGGCTCGGCAAGACAAGGGAACCCCGACCTTGGGTCGGGGTGTGTGTTTGTTTTCGGTTTAGGGTGGAGCCGAGACACCACCGAGACCCCAAGGGGTGCTCGGTTGGTTTTGGTTATTCGGACCCGAGACAAAGGGACCCCGACTTCGAGTCGGGGTATCTTTACATTGTTAGTTGTTAAGTAGTGTCAACCGAGATTCTTTCCAAGGACTCGGTGGGACTTGCTTATAGCCTATTTGATTCGGCTTATATTAAAACACGGGCTCGAGATTTGGGTTTTTATAAAAACTATTTTTATAAGTCATGTCACATTAAACTTTAGGTGAATTAATTTATTTAATTAATTCATGCATAACCTAAGGTATTTATACTTAGTTATTTTAATTAAACATGTATTTTAATTAAAATCATATAACATATAGTTTAATTAAATTAACCAGTTATTTAACTAATCAACTATAACCATGACTTGTATTGTACTAATTTAACTTCTTTTATTATTTATAATTCAGCTTAATTCTAATTATGGAAACTTACTATTTTGGGGAACTTTCTATTTTTGGAAACTTTCTATTTTGGAAACATACTATTTATGGAAACCTGCTATTTTTAGGAAGTTACTTAGTATTACAATACAAGTATTATAATACACTAATACATGAATAATACACAATAGAACATCAGAATAACTACAGAATACACAGTATACAGTAAAACATGACAGAATACGTATAACAAGCTAATAACACACGGAACTAGTAAAACACATGTAATTCAGACAACTCATACACGTCCATATTTCTTATGTAGTGTTATCCGTCAAAGCGGATTAGTCTTCATCGTTTCCGTTAGCTTCTACTAGACATAAGGTACGGATTTCCCGTCTTTCAGTAAGGACAATCTCTTCCTTCATTAGGATTTCCCGTATGCAGCCAACTATTTTCCCCAGTAGTTACAGATTAAATGATTATGTTTTATTAGTTACCTTAGCCATATACATGCATGACCAGTTTCACCTAGTTATTGAGGTACCATAACCATAACACTAGAGGCACTAGTGTTATGACTTCACCACGGCGGAGTGATAGCTCGTGGCGTCCCTTTTCAGTTATTTGGCCATTTTATTATTATATTATCATGTGGGGCGTATGGGTGAATCCTAGTTACATGTTCAGTCAGGATTTTCATGGTGAATGTGGTGTGTACTTTGCATCCTTCATAAGGAGCTGATCCCTCCTACCCATTGACCAGTTAATTAGAGGCAACCCCTCTAATTTCATGATGAGGTCTCCCCTCCAAGTATTCATGCACGTTGTTGACCTCATGACCTATATTGGCTAATTTGGTACATAAACTAATACAGATTTTCATAAGTAACATAAGCTATGTTTTTAGAACTAAAACCAGTTAAAATGACAGACAACTAGGTTTTCTAGGACTTATTTATTTCCGCTGCCATTCATGCTTTATATTCTTTATATGCTTCCGTACCCTATGTTTTCCATGTTTTATTGTATATCCGTGCACTGAGCGTTATGCTCCGCCGTCTACTTTTCCATGTTCCCAAACGGCAGGTACCCAAGGACGCAAGTAGGAACTTCAGAGTATGTGCATTCGGATTGGAAGCTATCCGGCCTCTTTTACATTATGCATTTATTTCCTACTTTATCATACTTTACATCTTTTGGACATTGTTTAGTCCTTTCCATTTATAGTAGTTATATTGCTTGGTTGTGAGTTACTAGACAACCGATGTTTGATTCCGGTATTTCTATTTATGGTCATGAATGTTTAGACACCTTGAATGCTTTGATGATACGTCATAATTTACTATAGCACTTTATCCTATTAAATGGGGTGTTACAATTATTGTATCAGAGCCAAGGTTTCGACGTGTATCTTTGTAAAAATGACCTGTGACTTATGGGTAGTCGCCAGTGTCTTCCTAGAACTGACAGTTAGTTTTCATGCATTAATTCATTTTCTTTTTTATTTCATTCATTCATATCATTGTAGCAGGTTTATGACTAAGTAATGGTCGGTACAAGACTTGCCCTATTTAGTCGCATGTGCTTTTATCAAAACTTTTAACTTTGGGACCGACCCAATGGCGTCCCTGCACCATGTCTTTTGTTTTGGGTGAACTGACCATAGGCGTTCACTCTCGTTCATATAAAAGTTTTATAAACTGCATCATGCATTTTTATACATTGTTACATGCATTATAAACTACTTCTTTGCTTTATACATTGTTCATACATTTTTATGTGACCTCATTTCAGATTTATAAACTATGTTGCATTTTTTTGTTTAAACTGTTAGATGGTGAACAATAGCAATACTCCAGATTTAGCAGCAGCTGTCAATGCAGCCCTGCAAGCCCTCCTTCCCAAATTTCGCAACGAGGTCAGAAACGAAGTCCGTGCGGAATTTCATGCTCTTAGAAGCAACAATAACAATCCCCCACCACCGCCATCTCTTTCCAAGGCTGAGAGGCATGAGCTGTTGAGAGAGTTCTATGGAATTAGGCAAGGAGTTGAGGAGAGCAACGGCGAGTTCATGAAACGCTTTCTCTTCGGCTGGCCGACTCTATTGGCACAACGACACATACTGCTGAAGAACAAGCACACCACTTCTGATGGGCTCTTCGTACGCCGGTCCCCAATGAGTTGGCAGATTCCACCTTTAGCACGGTGGCACAGTTGGCCGATGCAGCTCGAAAGTGTGAGATGCTGCAGGGACAAGGAGTGGATGGTGAGGACAGCACAGCTAAGAGGTATCTTAAATCACCATTTGTTAACCGGTGAAGTTTTTCATATGTCCTTTTCGTCATTCTCTGTTCAATTTCTCATTTCAGACAAAAGCCTAAGGCCCGGAATCCTCCGGCTACTCAGCAACAGTCCTCCGAAGAGAAGGGCGTTTTCGGCTACCAAAATGAGTATAGCGAGTACAGGTCCTCACCTTTACATTCAATGTTATTAAGTTGCATACATTTCACTATTCTGACACACCAGCTCTTATAATCAGGAACAATGGTTACGATAGGATCCAGGACCACAGAGGTTTGCAATTGAACCATCCTTCAACGCTAGGTAACGCTCAAATATTTTATGTAATCATGTTTGTGTTCCACGATCATGTCTCATGCATGAAATCTGGTCGCAGGCTCTCTGCTAGTGGGGAGGCCTTCTGCGAGATCCATGCACCCAATTTGTCCGAATTGTCCACTCAGGCATTCGGGTGTTTGCCGCCGAAGTACTAGAGGATGTCTCAAGTATGGCCAACAAGGCCATCAGCAGAAGGACTATCGCCAGGGTGAGATAGAAGACACCTCTGGACACGCCGGCACCAAGCCACCTCCTACTTCTGGTCACGTGTTCACTACTACTCGAGATTAGGTGAATAAGACCTCAGGTACTATCACCGGAAATCTCTTTATGAATAGTTTGGCAGCATGTGTTCTATTTGATACTGGAGCGACACATTCAGTCGTGTCCACTACTTTTGCTTTACGTGTTAGGATTTCCCCGATGCCATTAGATAATGCCTTATGCATTACCACGCCACTTAGGGACTCTGTACGAATCACTCAAGTGTACAGAGATCTTCCCCAAGAATTTGATGACAAGATCCGTAGAGTTGACGCACTTCCTTTGGACATGTGCGACTTTGACTTGATTTTGGGCATGGACTGGTTATCCAAACACCAGGCCACGATTGACTGCCACACTTATCGGGTTATCTTCGATGATGTTAAATCCCCAGAGTATATACACCATGGTTTTCTACCAAGGAGGTCAATACATATTATTTCATCCATGGAGGCACGTGCATTGCTATCACACGGTTGTCAAGGCTTCATAGCCAATATTCATGACATTACTGCCGAGTCTCCATCAATCCAAGATCAGCCTATTGTGTCAGAGTTTCCTGACTTTCCAGATGAACTTCTGGGCATACTACCTGTTCATGAAGTCGATTTTGGAATCGAGCTCATACCAGGTGAAGAGCCAATTTCCAAAGCTCCTTACCGTATGGCTCCTATAGAGCTTAAGGAACTAAAGGATCAGCTGCAGGAACTTCTGGAACGAGGTTTCGTCCGTCCCAGTGCATCGCCATGGGATGCACCAGTACTGTTCGTGAAGAAGAAAGACGGCAGCACGTGTTTATGTATAGACTATCGTGAGCTGAACAAGATCACGATCAGGAATCGTTATCCTTTGCCGCGAATTGATGACCTATTCGATAAACTTCAGGGCGCCATGCATTTCTCCAAGATCGATCTGAGGTCCGGCTATCATCAGTTACGGGTTAAAGAGCAGGATATATCCAAGACTACTTTCCGTACACGTTATGGGCACTACGAGTTCGTAGTCATGCCATTCGGACTCACTAATGTTCCAGCTGTCTTCATGGATTTGATGAATCGTGTCTTCCATGAGTTTCTGGAAAAGTTCGTTATTGTGTTCATTGATGACATCCTGATATTCTCCAGATCCAAGGAGGAACATGAGGAACACCTTGTACAGTCTTACAGATTCTTCGTCAGAAGCAGCTGTATGCCAAGTTCTCTAAGTGTGAGTTCTGGTTAACCAAGGTGGCATTTCTAGGCCATATTGTATCTACAGAGGGGATCACTATGGATCCTACCAAGGTTGAAGCTATCACTAAATGGCCGAGACCTACATCTGCAACATAAGTTAGAAGTTTTCTGGGTTTAGCTGGCTACTACCGCAAGTTTGTAGAGATCTTTTCACGGTTAGCCTTACCTTTGACTAAGCTGATGAGGAAAGGAGATAAATTTGTCTGGACGGAAGAGCGAGAGAAGAGCTTTGAAGATCTTAAGCAGAAGTTAGTGACTGCACCTATTCTTACTCTTCCATCTGGCTCAGGTGGATTTCAGATATATAGTGATGCTTCAGGAAAAGGATTAGGTTGCGTTCTCATGCAACATGGGAAGGTTATTGCATACGCATCACGATAGCTAAAATCTTATGAAGAAAACTATCCTACTCACGATTTAGAGCTTGCAGCAGTTGTTTTCGCGTTGAAGATCTGGAGACATTATTTGTATGGTGAATCATGTGACATATTCACCTACCACAAGAGTCTCAAGTACATCTTCACTCAGAAGGAACTGAACATGAGACAGAGAAGATGGTTAGAGCTATTGAAGGACTACGAAACCAACATTCAGTACCATCCTGGTAAGGCGAATGTGGTGGCAGATGCTCTAAGCAGAAGGTCGGGTATGATTACTGGCATAAGGATTGCAAAGGAGATCATTCGTGACCTAGAGATGACTGACATTGAGTTCTGTGTACGAGGACAACACGGTTACTGGGCTAATATTAGAGTGGGACCAGACTTACATTCTAAGATCAAGGAAGCTCAGAAGGACGATGGTGAGATTTGGTCTATCGTTCAGAATCTTAATCAGCAGACGGAGTTTCGTGTTGACGACGACGGTATCTTATGGCAGGGCACTTGACTAGTGGTTCCTGATGACTCTACTCTCAGAGAAGTTTTGTTGACTGAAGCTCACAGTTCTCCATTTACCATACATCCTGGTTCTACCAAGATGTACCACGACATCAAGCAATACTTTTGGTGGAGTGGTATGAAGCAGGATGTTTCCACCTTCGTTTCTAAGTGTATGATCTGCAAACAGGTGAAGATCGAACATCAGCGTGCTAGTGGGTTACTAGACCATTAGATATTCTAGCCTGGAAGTGGGACAAAATCTCCATGGATTTTGTTACTGGTCTTCCGGTTACTTAGAAGAAGAATGACGTAATCTGGGTCATTGTGGATAGATTGACTAAATCTTCTCATTTTCTGCCCATTGGAGGACATGCTGCGATCATGTGCTCTAGAATGGTCCGGGAGCTGGGATGATTATATATTCCTAGTAGAATTCACATACAACAATAGCTGGCACGCTAGCATCAAGTGTGCTCCCTTTGAGATGTTGTATGGCGGAAAGTGTCGCGCCCCAATCTGTTGGGATCAAGTGGGCGAACGACTGCTTGAAGGACCAGAGATGATTGAAGTGACCAATGATAAGGTCGTTGTCGCCAAGGCCAAACTTCAGGAAGCTCGTGCTCGTCAGAAGAGCTATGCTGATAACGTCATAGAGATGTGTCGTTCAACGTAGGTGACCATGTTTTCCTCAAGGTATCACATGCACGAGGAGTTAGACGTTTTGGAATCAAAGGGAAGCTCAGTCCTCGCTTTATCGGACCATTCGACATCATAGAACGCGTTGGTTAAGTGTATATCGTTTAGCATTACCGCCTCAGCTATCACACATTCACAACGTGTTCCATGTGTCCTTACTCAGAGGATACAACTATTATCCAGTTCATGTTGTCCAGTATCCACTTGATCAGATTCGAGAGGATCTTTCATATGTCGAAGAACCCGAGAGATTTCTTGAGCGACAAGATCGTGTCATGCGGAGGAAGACGATCCCTTTCGTCAAAATCTACTGGAGGGGATCATCCTGAGCGGGAAGCCACTTGGGAGACGGAGGATTCTATACGGACTTCTTACCCTCATTTCCAGTTCTAATTCGGGTATGTTTTCTTTCAGTTTATGTTTCTCCAATTCGAGGAGGAATTGTTCTTTTAGAGGGGAAGAGTTGTAAAACCCGCATTAAAAACCTATGAACAGTACAAGTGAACAGTAACTTAAAAAACACGGTAAAATTTAAACGTTCCATTTATAATATTAATACACGTGTCACGACAATAAATAACGAACAATCATGAATATTATAAATGTGAGACGATCACGAACACCAAAAATCACGAATAATAAATCACGAACACGCATGTAAATAATTAGACTCGAGAAAAGCTACGGGTAACCCATTGTGGGCCCCATAGCCGCGGCAACAAGAGAGGAGGACCAAGATGGGCCTTTTGGCCCAAAGACTCATTTAATTAAAACACCTAGAGAGTTATTTTCTCTCATATTTTAGGTTACAGAAAAACTTTGCCGCTCCTCCTTGTTTCTCCTTAGCCGCCGGCCTACACAACAAAACAAGGCAAACCGGACGATTTTCTTGGTTGTTTAATTATTTGTGATCATCTCGTGATTCTATGCATAGTGGTATATTCAAAAACCTTTTCTTTTATTTTATTTTCTTATGATTTCATGTTTAAAAATTAATTAATCACATGAACATGTAAACTAACAACAAGGATTAATTAATTTTGGGTCAAGGGCACGTTTGGTTTGTGTTTGTGGTTAGGCCGAGGCATCGAAACCCCCAAAGGGGGTGTTCGGTTGATTTTTAATCACCACCACCGAGACCATACAAGGTCTCGGCTTGGTTGGTTGTTGGCTCGGCAAGACAAGGGAACCCCAACCTTGGGTCAGGGTGTGTGTTTGTTTCGGTTTAGGGTGGAGCCGAGACACCACCGAGACCCCAAGGGGTGCTCGGTTGGTTTTGGTTATTCGGACCCGAGACAAAGGGACCCCGACTTCGAGTCGAGGTATATATACATTGTTAGTTGTTAAGTAGTGTCGACCGGGATTCTTTCCAAGGACTCGGTGGGACTTGCTTATAGCCTATTTGATTCGGCTTATATTAAAACACGGGCTCGGGATTCGGGTTTTTTATAAAAACTATTTTTATAAGTCATGTCACATTAAACTTTAGGTTAAATAATTTATTTAATTAATTCATGCATAACCTAAGGTATTTATACTTAGTTGTTTTAATTAGACATGTATTTTAATTAAAATCATATAACATATAGTTTAATTAAATTAACCAGTTATTTAATTAATTAACTATAACCATGACTTGTATTGTACTAATTTAACATCATTTATTATTTATAATTCAGCTTAATTCTAATCATGGAAACTTACTATTTTTGGGAACTTTCTATTTTTGGAAACTTTCTATTTTTTGGAAACTTACTATTTATGGAAACCTGCTATTTTTAGGAAGTTACTTAGTATTACAATACAAGTATTATAATACACTAATACATGAGTAATACACAACAGAACATCAGAATAACTATAGAATACATAGTAAACAGTAAAACATGACAGAATACGTATAACAAGCTAATAACACACGGAACCAGTAAAACACATGTAATTCAGACAACTCATACAAGTCCATATTTCTTATGTAGTGTTATCCGTCAAGACGGATTAGTCTTCATCGTTTCTGTTAGCTTCTACTGGACATAAGGTACGGATTTCCCGTCCTTCAGTAAGGACAATCTCTTCTTTCATTAGAATTTCCCGTATGCAGCCAACTGTTTTCCCCAGTAGTTACAGATTAAATGCTTATGTTTTTTAGTTACCTTAGCCATATACATGCATGACCAGTTTCACCTAGTTATGGAGGTACCATAACCATAACACTAGAGGCACTAGTGTTATGACTTCACCACGGTGGAGTGATAGCTCATGGCGTCCCTTTTCAATTATTTGGCCATTTTATTATTATATTATCATGTGGGGCGTATGGGTGCATCCTAGTTACATGTTTCAGTCAGGATTTTCATGGTGAATGTGGCGTGTGCCTTGCATCCTTCACAAGGAGCTGATCCCTCCTACCCATTGACCAGTTAATTAGAGGCAGCCCCTCTAATTGCATGATGAGGTCTCCCCTCCAAGTATTTATGCACGTTGTTGACCTCATGACCTATATTGGCTAATTTGGTACATAAACTAATACAGATTTTCATAAGTAACATAAGCTATGTTTTCAGAACTAAAACCAGTTAACATGACAGACAACTAGGTTTTCTAGGACTTATTCATTTCCGCTGCCATTTATGCTTTATATTCTTTATATGCTTCTGTACCCTATGTTTTCCATGTTTTATTGTATATCCGTGCACTGAGCGTTATGCTCAGCCGTCTACTTTTCCATGTTCCCAAACGACAGGTACCCAAGGACGCAAGTAGGAACTTCAGAGTATGTGCAATCGGATTGGATGCTATCCGGCCTCTTTTACCTTATGCATTTATTTCCTACTTTATCATACTTTACATCTTTTGGACATTGTTTAGTCCTTTCCATTTATAGTACTTATATTGCTTGGTTGTGAGTTACTAGACTACCGATGTTTGATTATGGTATTTCTATTTATGGTCATGAATGTTTAGACATTTACCTTGCATGCTTTGATGATACGTCATAATTTACTATAGCACTCTATCCTATTAAATAGGGTGTTACAAATATTAAGGTCTACCCAGTTGTTATTTTTGACGATATTTTGGGCCGTAATTTTAGCGAGTTGGTAACTTTTAATTATGAAAGAGATAAGTTATATATTTTTCAAGATTGTGATCATTACCTTTTTGAATATAACTGCCTCATTTTTCAACCAATAGTGTGCTTTTACCTCTCATATAAATTTGGCTCATTTATTTCAAACAGGGTAACTACTATTCTTGTTTGTTAAAATTCTCAAAACCTTCATACCTCCATTGTTATCATTTTACAGTTTTCTCAGATCATTCATAATGGCACCAAAGTTTAAACATGCTGATGTCGAATTGGGGTTCAGAAGCCAACATAATATGGTGGCTCATATGGTTGAAAATAACACTTTGCACCCCCAATACACATAGATGATTGGGTATTTAATGCCGTCTCCTCTAAGGTATGCTCTTTCACATACTCCACTTGTCCCTATCACACACATCAAGCAGTTTTGGAACTCTGTACGTTCTCAATCAATTGATGGAGTGATTAAATTAGTTGGCACTGTCCATGGGACTAGATGGGTTGTTACTAAAGCTCTAGTTCGTCAAGCTCTACATCTTGACGACGTTGATGGTATAACAACCCATCCCCTAGTAGAGCTAGAGTTAGGGCTTCAAGGCTTGGGATATGCTTTGCCCCCAGTTGGGCACATAAACAAATATACTTAACAACAATTTCTCCCAGCCTGGAAGTACCTGATACATGTCATCCTTCAGTGTTTGAGTCCTAAATGCTCTTCTTTCAATGAAATCAATCGAACCATCGGTTGTGCTCTTGTTTGCATTGCAAATGGGCAAAAATTAATTTTTTCCAAAATGATTTTTGATGGCATGTGTCATAATAAGGGTAACAAGATGACTCTTGCTTACCCTAGGTTTTTACAAATGGTTTTTGATGAACAACAATATTGTCGTAGGGACCATGATGATTTTTATGAGGTCCCTACTCAAAAGAAAACTATGTTTGGCAACATGAATACCCCACCATTTAGAGACCTTCCCCTTACCCCAGCCATGCAAGCTGTCATTCAAGCAGCTGCACAATCTCAACCACAACCAGACCCTCCACCAATACAACCTCCATCACCACAACATATGGACCTTATCCCTCAACTCTCTAGCGCTGACACTCACAATTTGGGCACTGACACAGCCAACCCAAATGCTGACACCAATATCCCCCAAACTCAAACATACCCCCATTCCACTTGATCCTCAGAACCACATGACTATAGGTTTGAGAAGAGACAAAGGACTACTCGAGTGTTCTTCTCTAGTGGTCCTAGCCATGTAGCAGAGAGAACCACCACCACAAGTGTGGTTGGTGACATGGGTGGGGCTGGGACTACTGGCACTGGCTTAGAAGTAGGTATGACTGGTGTATCCCAACCACCAGTTATTATCAAGGATGTTTCTACACATGTACCATCAATCACTTTACCAATTATTGGAGCTTTGGATAAGGGTAAAGAGATTATAGAAGAAGTACCAGTACCTAAGGATGCAGCTCAGGTACATTTTGATTCTGTTTTGGCTGCACAACTTGAAGAACAGGATAGGGTAGAGATTGCCATTGAAAGCAATAAAGATGGCAGTGATGATGAGAGTTCTGGTTCTAGTGTGATGATTATTAAAGAGCCAAAGAAATTGGAGTATGGAGAGGATGAATTGGCAAGGGAGAAGCTTAGAGAGTTGAAGATGCAAGTTGACTTTGACATGCCTGAAGTAGTTTATATGTATTTTGCATGGGAAGCTTCAATTACAGAAAACCCAGACATGTCACTTACTGGACAAATTTGGGGTTTGGAGATTCTGTTGATAGTTCAAAAGGATTGCAAGGTGATTTTGAAGCATAAAGCAAGTAAGGTACTTTCTGAGCTGAAAAGGGATAGAAGAGAGCTCTATTATATGCTTCTTAGGTGCCATCAAGGAGGATGGACCTATGAGAAATTAAAGAAGCTTTCCTTTGAAGAATTGGAGTTTTATGCATATCCTATTTAGGAGCGTGTTTGTGAAGAGAATACTCTCAGACTTCTTTCTGGCGAGAGAAAAGAAGAAATTGTAGAAATTATGTAGATCAAGAGGGCTTCCATTGTGCCAAGACCAGTGAAGAAGGGAATACCTATTAAATTCCCAGTACTTGATAAAGTGAATCCAAGTGAGGTTGTTATAAGGAAGAATATAAAGCTTTCACCTTTGGAGGCTTTAGATGTTGTAGAAGTGTTACCTTTAGATTTCAGAAACCCAATAGTCAAGTATGAAGAAGATGCAAGTGGTTTCTGGGTGATCACCAAATATGGTGACAAGGTACATACTTTCACTTCTTTGATTTCTTTGTTTGCAAGTATGGATAGAGAAGACTTGGTAGATTTGTAGAAGTTGATGAAGGCCAAGTATGAAGCTGAAGAGCCTTCTTTAGTCAATGGAATAAAGATCTGGACAACATTCAAGAGAATGATTGCTCCAGATGAAGCTGATCCAATATGGTTGGATCTAGATGATCTTAGTGGTTTGAAGTGGTGTTTACATTCAGCTGCTGGTGTGTACCATCTTAGCACTTCAAAATTTGTAGAATATCTTTTGGTTGATGCTGAATATCCTCTATCTCAAGAGGCTTTGAAGATGATGGTGTCTACACAGTTAGAAGTTGATTATACTAGTGATGTTAGTAAGGATTTATTTAGATTTGTTTATTATCTAATTAAGAAATAGTTGGTTTTTGTAAGAATCCTCCTTGTACTTAGTTTTTATTCAGAAACTTGATTACTAGAGTAGATATCAAGTTTAGGGGAGGATTGTTGGGAATAAAATTAGCTAGGTCACTGGGACGCTAATAAGAGGAACTTGGACGCTGACAAGAGTAAATGAGGCGCTGAAAGATGAACACTAACAAGACATATTTGAGCGCTGACAAGAAGAAGTTCAACCACTGATAGAAGTCTTAGTTTACACGTTTTGTATTTCTAGTAAAGATATGATCAATATTGTATTTCTTATGTTTATCTTTACCTACAATAGTTGATAGGTAGACTTTTGTACACGACTCCTTGTGTTATAAAAGGAGGTCGTAGGGTTCATAGTTCGATATCAGTTTAATATAAGTTTTTACAAGTTTCACAACTTTCATTGTATGCAAGTTTGATCATTAATCAAAGTGAAAGTTTGGAATACTTTGTTTTGTTTTGTTCTTTGCTCTAAGTGTTAATTTCGCATAACACTTAGATTGTTTCAATACACAAAGTTTCTCTAAGTGTTAATCTTGATTCATTCTCGTTTAACACAAAGCTAATCGATCTAAGTTTGGGATCAACAAAATGTATAACAAAAATAAGAACAATTACATGATAGAAGTAAATTGCATTAAAATACTTCATATATTGGCCAATACTTCATGACCTAAAAAAATTTAAAAAGTGCATAACAAACTATGTTACAAACGTGTAAAACAAATAAGTGTAAACAAATTAAAAGTTTATGAATTATAAATATAACTTCATAACTGCTACATCATTTTTAATCTTATATAGATCACAAAGTAATGTTATAATACAGTACATCTAATGTAAAATAAATAAATGTAAACATAACACAAATGCAACAAACTTGTTGGAAATATGTTTTACGTATTAGAAAGGATCGGTCACTCTAACAATAGATTAAGTGATAGCTCGTAGTCTAGTATTATTAAGTTAAGTAAACAAGGTCATGCCTAGCCCATGAGTTGTATGAGGTCGGCGGCCCATTGTGTAAGCCCAAGCCCATCACAAGGCTTGGGTGTATAAACGCTCTCCTTAGTTGGAGAGGGTGGTGGTTCACATAATATTTTACATAGTAAAGTGTGTAAAACACAACTTTCTCTCTCTAAGTGTGTGTGTTCTTACCATCTTTCTATCTCTTTCTCTCTCTAGATTGAGCATAGATTTACAATATCTTACAAATGGTATCAAGAGACATGGGATGATTGTATTGTTTATGTGTTTGTGTTCTTGATTTTTGTGCCTATTTTGATCTAAATCATTCGTACCAAATTTTTTTGTGTTTTTATGGTTTTTTCTTGATAAAAATCTTCTACATAGTTGTGGTAGAGATTTGCTATATTTACTTTGGCTAAAAACACAAAAATTTTGGGTGTTTTGATCATTTTTTGGCTTAAAACCTCGAATTGGTTGGGTTTTGTCCGAGAAAAGTGGAAATTTTGATCACGTATTGCGACAGACTCCAACGCAAAGCTTTAGGGTTTTCATATTCCGATCGCATATTCCGATCGTATATTCCGATCGCGTATTCTGATCGTGTATTCTGATCGTGTATTCCGATCCGGATTCTGACGAGCATTGCGATCACATTCCGATAGCATTGCGATCACATTCCGATAGGTATTGCGATCACATTCCGATAGGTATTGCGATCACATTCCGATAGGTATTGCGATCACATTCCGATAGGTATTGCGATCACATTCCAATAGATATTGCAATCACATTCTGATGGCATTCCGATCAGCATTCCGATAGAATAGTGATAGCATTGTGATAGCATTCCGATCAGCATTCCAATAGGCATTGCGATAGAGTGACAAGTATTCCAAGATTTTTTTCAAAAACGTGTTTTTTAAAATTTTTACATTCGTGAGTTTTTGTTTGCCTTGGAATTTTTGGTTTCTCGAGAACAATTATTAGGGGAATTCAACATTTTTCTCGACTTCAACACTCGAAAACAAGCACATTTACTTTCTCTCATTGTTTGATCAACATTTGTAAATCTTAACTTATCAAAATCGAGTACACATCTCTTACGGATAAGTCCATCCTCTCGGGTACGGATAATCGTCCACCAATGTTGGTGAAGACTATGTACGAGGATTGGGCTTCCCGAATGGAACTATATATGTTGAACAAAGAGAACGGACATCTCATTTGGGCATCGGTGCTCAATGGACCATTGATATATGGTACTGTGACGGAAGGTACTGTTACTCATCCTCGTACAACGGGTGAATTAACTGGAGATGCTAAGATTCAAGACAAATGTGATAAACAAGCTACAAACATCATTCTCCAAGCCCTTCCTCCAGATGTCTACAAACGCGTCAGTAAACATAAAGTTGCCAAAGAGTTATGGGATAGAATTCGTGTTCTAATGCAAGGCACCTCGTTAACTAAACAAGAACGAGAGTGTAAGCTATATGATACATTTGATAAGTTTGCCTATGTCACCGGGGAGACTCTCAATGATTACTATTTGAGATTCACTCTTTTGATGAATGAGCTTAACATATATGGCCTGGCAATTCCTACGTTTCAATTAAACACTAAGTATTTGAACACTCTCCCTTCTGAATGAAGCAAGTACGTGACGGCTGTTAAATTATCTAAGGATGTGCATCAAACTAACGTGGATCAACTTCAAGCTTTTCTTCAACAACACGAATGCCACGTGATCGAGGCTCGGTTTTCTACACCTCAAGTTCATGATCCACTTGCCATGTATGCTTCTCAACAAATGACTCCCTAACAAAACATGGCTTTCACTTATCAACAACCATCATACTTGCAACAGCCACAACAACACACATATCAGCAACCACAACAACCGTCTTATCAACCACTAATGATGCCACATCAAGCATTTCAACAAAGTGTTCTTCAACAGTCTTTTCCATATCAACCAACACATCAGGCATCACCATCACAAGATATCACCTCTCCAATGGGCTATACTCCTCAGCAAGGATATTTTCCAATTGAAGCACCACAAGCACAAGCCTTCTACTCCAATGAATTTCCACCAATTCAAGCATCGGTTTTTACTCCAAATGATACACCTACTGATGTCTTAAACCATCTCACTGCGTACTTGTCAAAACTTGTTTCAACTAGAGGTTTTCCACCAACGAATAATCAGCTCTACACTTCTTCAAATCCTCGAAAACAAGCCACTATTCAAGATGGTCAAGTGACGGTGCAATCCATTCAGGGAAGGCAAAATTCATATGGACCTACAACAAGGACCGTGAACACTCAAGCTGTGAATTCTCAAGCTAATGGAAATGGAAGCACTATTGGTCCTCAAAAGGTTGTGACTTGCTATAATTGCCGAGGAAAAGGTCATATGGCTAGGGAATGCACTCAACCGAAAAGGAGAAGGGATGCAACGTGGTTTCGTGAGAAGATGTATTTGGTCGATGCTCAATCTAAAGGAAAGATTTTGGATTCAAAGAAATTAGCATTTCTTGCCGACCCAGGGGCAGCAGATAATGAAGGCATTGTGATCGTCTCTACTTCTAATGCAGCATATCAAGCAGATGATCTTGACGCATATGATTCGGATTGTGATGACATTCACTCAGCCCAAGCTGCTCTCGTTGCTAATCTCTCTCACTACGGTTCTGATGTCGTCAGTGAGGTACCAACCACATCTAATAATGTTCATGATAATCCACATCATGTTGAGCATGAAAATGACAACCTCGAACAACATTCGGGAACTAGTAACTCAAATGATGTGGTATCCAATCCAACATATTTGAGAGAACCTCCACCAAATGTTACGACGGGTATGGAATCTTATGATCAACATGATTTGGTAATGGTGCCTAAACATATTATTGATAACATGAATGTGGTTGTTCGACAAACCGTAGATATGAATGCCAACCTATCCGTTGAGCTTGCGCTGTATAAGGAAAATGTCAAAACTTTTGAAATGGTCCCTCAAGCAGAAAAAATAACTTACTATGAATTTGACCAATTTCGTTTTGAAAAGATTGAACACTTAAAAGAAATAGAATCATTAAAAGTTAATCTCTCCAATGAATTAAAAGAAAAAGAGTCGATTGTAAATGATTTTCAGAAACTTAGAATGGATTTCGAAACTCTCGAGTCTAAAAAGTTTGAATCAGAAATTAATGCTACCAAACTTCTTAAATTCAAGGAACAACAGCTTTTAAAACAATATGCTTCCACAGAAAAGGTTCATCTTTTAACTAAATCGTTTAAAGAACTCGAACTTAAGTGTCTTCAAGATTTACCACCTAATCCCGGTTATGCAAAACAAGCTCAAGAATATATTCCTTGTCTTTATGATGTGACCCTAATTGGAAAATCGAAAGAAGCACCTTATGTTCGTAGTACTGAGGAGACTATGTCACTTGCGGAAGAAACTCGATCTAAAATGCTTTCAAAATTCCATAAGCTTGATTATGATAAGCATAATAAAGATCAATTTTCTAAAAAGACTCGTATTCGATTACAAAAGGAATTAGCTCAATTATCAGCTTTTGTGCCCCAAAGTTTGTCAAAGGAAAACCTTCCTAGTACGTCTCCTACACTTGTCAAAAAGGATTTAACTAAGTTAATTTCACCGGTAAGTAAGGTGTCAGATAGCTTAAATTCGGTTCACCAACACTTTGCCGATTTTGACAAGGTCATTACGGAACGTATGACGGCTTTGGCCATAACGGAAGGTGAATGGAATTTTGAGCACACTAGAGCTGCGTTTTGAGACGAAATTGTTCCATTTGTAAACAATGTTAAAGCTTGTCTTAGCAATATTGATCAAGATTTGCTTTTGGAAATAGAAGAAGTTAGATGTGTTTTCAATGAAATAGATGATGCTTATGAAAACAGTTTACTTGAAATAGAACGAATTTCACGCCAAAATGATCAGCTTCCGAAACAAGTGATTTCGCATGATATTGTGTCCGTCTGTGTGAATAAAAGTGTTGATCATGATTCTATTGTGCATAATGTTGACTATGTGGATAATGTGGTAGATAGTACTTGTCAAAAATCTGACGCTGAATTTTTAAAGCTTCAAGATTCTTATTCTTCGCTTTCAAAACGTTTTGATGAGATTCAAAAACACTGTATTTAGCTTGAATGTACACAACAATTTCTTCAAGAGCTTTTTGAAACGTCATTCGAAGGTATTAATATAGATGATTCAAATTTTCAAAAGAATTTTCGATTGAATTTACAATCAAAACAACGTCAGCCAAATGACAAGGTTACTAAATCGTTGCCGATAGACATAGAGAAATCTAAGGAGATTAACTGTGTGAACATACTTGAGGCCGCTGAGAATTTTAAACTTGATTTAGATAATCGAGTTTCCAAGATTTTGTCCAAAGTTGATAACTTAAAACAAAAAAATACACAACTCTTCGATTCAGTACAACCCGCATGTGCTAATACCACTGCACAGAATCAATCATTGATTGAATGATTGGATCGAAAGTCGGTGGAAATATCTGATTTGAGGGAACAATTTTGTGATAAAAATTTGGCTTTCGTTGAGTTAAAGGAAACACTTCGTACCCTAAAAGGTAAGAATGTTGTGGGTAACGCAGGCACCGTCTCAGCATCGTCCTTTAGTGTAATCAAAAAGAACCTTATCGCCGTCACACCACTAAACAAAGGCCCTAGGACTAAACTATCTCAAACATTGGTCACTAAAGATAAGGCAAAATCAAAACCAGCTTCTAATATTCCCGTGTTGCCTTCTACAGGAGTAAGCACCACTACTAAGTCACAAAGATCTAAGCTTAAAAGAAACAAGAAGAATGATAGGGTCTTGCCCCCATCTAGTAGTCAAGTGAAGAAGAAGGTAGAAGCCCATCCTAGTTATGTTATTTTTGTTTTGAATAAAAAGAATCATGTAGCTAAACCTAAAGGCTCTGCGGTTGTGCAGCATTCTAAGCTTACTGTGAATTCTAATTTGAAATGTGGAATTACAATGAATGTATGTTTTCTAGTCGTCATGATTCTTGCCTTATTAACCATGTGAATGAGATGAATGCCCGGAAAAATGGTTTAGAATGGAAACCGACTGGGAAAGTGTTAACCCAAGTTGGTTGGATGTGGCGCCCCATTGGTAGAACTTTCACTATAGTAGGAAATGCGTGCCCTTTAACTAGGATCACTCCCACTAAAGTGAAGAAAGCGTGCCCTTTAACTAGGAGTACCAAGGCTACCAAAACACAAGCGCGTCCTTTAACTAGGAACACCGAAACTACTGTAGGAACCAAGTGCCCTTTAAATAGGTCTACTCCACTGTAGTGCCCGCTAATACTCCAAAACCTTAGAGAGTTGGAACAATAAAACCTGTTAATAGTAAAACTCACATTAGAAAACGTATGAAATCTAAGGATAATACAAATGTTAGCAATTCTGATAATATTATATCTGTATCTTCTAACACTCCAGAACAAATAGTTTCCAATGCATTGTCTACTGTTGTTGTTGAAAACAGGTGGTCCAAATTGTTCTCTGGTATTTGGACTCTGGTTTCTCCAAGCATATGACCGGAGATCGCTCTCAGCTCAGAAAGTTTGTCAGCAAGTTTCTTGGTACGGTTCGATTTGGAAATGACCATATTACAAAGATAATGGGTTATGGTGAGTATCATATTGGGAATGTTATAATTTCAAGAGTGTATTATGTGGAAGGTCTCGGTCATAATTTATTTTCTGTGGGACAATTTTGTGATGCAAACCTAGAAGTTTCTTTTCGAGAGCATACCTGCTTCATTCGTAATTTGAAAGGGGTTGATTTATTGAAAGGTACTCGAGGGAATAATTTGTACACTTTGTCTCTACAAGATATGATGGTCACTTCTCCCATATGTCTTCTCTCCAAAGCATCGAAGACTAAGTCATAGTTATGGCATCGACGGTTATCTCATCTTAACTTTGACGCTATTAATCATTTGGCGAAAAACGAACTTGTTCGTGGTCTTCCTAAACTTACATTTCACAAGGATCATTTGGGTTCCGCGTGTACAATGGGGAAAAGCACTAAGAAATCATACAAACCCAAGACTGAAGACACCAACCAAGAGAAACTTTATTTGTTGCATATGGATCTTTGTGGGTCAATGCGTGTTGAAAGTCTTAGTGGTAAAAAGTACATCCTCGTCATTGTCGATGATTACTCTCGGTTTACATGGGTGAAATTTCTTACAACAAAACATGAGGCACCTAAATTCATCATCGGATTTCTCAAGATGATTCAAGTGCATCTCAACACTACTGTCTGACGCATTCGTACAGATAATGGAACCGAATTTGTGAATCAAATTTTGCGTGATTATTATGAAGAAGTTGGCATATCTCATGAAACATCCGTTGCTCACACTCCACAACAAAACGGTGTCGTTGAAAGGCGAAATCGCACACTTATGGAAGTTGCTCGAACGATGTTAATCTACGCAAAGGCTCCATTATTTTTATGGGCAGAAACAGTATCTACAACAGTTTTCACCCAAAACCGATCACTAATTCGAAAACAACATGGTAAAACACATTATGAGCTTCTCCATGGAAATGTACCAGATTTATCATATCTTCGTGTATTTTGTTCTCTTTGCTATCTAAATAATGATGGTGACAATTTGGGAAAACTTCAACCAAGGGCTGATATTGGTATTTTCATTGGTTATGCACCCACAAAGAAGGCATACCGAATCTACAATCGTAATTCTCGTAAGATCCACGAAACTATGAATGTTGATTTTGATGAGCTGACAGTAATGGCTTCTGAGCAAAGCAGTTCTAAACCCGCACTTCCTGAAATGGGACCCAGTAACATTAGTTCTGGTCTTGTCCCAAATAACCCTTCTTCATCATCATTTACACCACCTTCTAGAAATGAATGGGATACGTTGTTTCAACCGTTCTTTAATGAATTCTTTACTCCTCCAAGTATTGTTGCTCCAGAACCTAAGGTAATAGCTCCGGTTACCGAAGTTGTCCCTCCAGCAACCGAAGCACAATCAGATACGTCTGCACCTACAATTGGTCAAGATATACCTTCAACGAGTAATTCTCAACCAACACATGTTTCAACTACTCATGTCACGCCTATTGATGATGAAGAGGATGATGATGATCACGACTTGGAATTCGCTCAAATGCGTGAACTTCCATTCTTTGGTGTACCAATTCCCGACACTAATCAAGCCGGGTCGTCCACCTCAGAGGAAGCTCCTACTACGGTCTACTCCAATCCACGGATTCGTGAACATGACAGCAAGTGGACAAAGGATCATCCTATAGATTCTATTATTGGTGACCCTAATCGTCTGGTATCCACACGAAGTCAGTTACAAGAAAGTGCAATGTTTTGTCATTTTGATGCTTTTCTCAGTGAAGTTGAACCTAAGACGTGACAACAAGCATTTAAACCAATCTTGTTGGATAGAAGCCATGCAAGAAGAACTTAATGAATTTGTACGCCTTGATGTATGGGAACTGTCCCATGCCTGGATCAAGTGAAGTTACTTACTTTGAAATGGGTTTACAAGGTGAAACTTGATGACTTAGTTGGAATTTTGAAAAACAAAGCTTGACTAGTAGCTCGTGAATACAAGCAATTATTAGGCATCGACTTTATGGAATCCTTTGCACCGATTGCCCGTTTGGAAGCTATTAGACTATTCCTCGCTTATGCTGCACATATGAATATGATCGTCTATCAAATGGATGTGAAGACGGCATTTCTCAATGGTGAAATCAAGGAAGAGGTCTATGTTCAACAACCGGATGGTTTTGTGAACTCTAAATATCCTAATCACGTGTACAAGCTTAAGAAGGCTCTCTATGGGTTGAAGCAAGCTCCACGCGCGTGGTATGATCTATTGTCACAATTTCTCATTACGCAAGGCTTCGCTAAAGGCAAGGTGAATCCCACGCTGTTTATTCAGAAACGAGGTAAAGATATGATTATGGTACAAATATATGTTGATGATATTATATTTGCTGCTTCGACCCAAACCTTATCGGATGAGTTTGGGACACTCATGTCTTCCAAGTTTAAGATGTCAATGATGGGCAAGGTATCATTTTTCTTAGGTCTTCAGATATCTCAGAGTCCCAAAGGCATCTTTATCAATCAATCCAAGTATGCCCTTGAATCTCTTAAGAAATATAAGATGAAATCTTGCGACCTCGTGGATAATCCAATGGTGGAACGAACTAAGCTAGATGCGGATCCGCATAGAATTGCTATTGATCCGACACTTTATCGTGGAATGATCGATACCCTTCTGTATATCACAGGTAGTCGACCTGATCTTCAATTTGCTATATGTATGTGTGCTCGATATTAAACTAGGCCTACTGAGTTACACTTAGCAACTGTTAAACGGATCTTTCGGGATATTAAAGGAATCATTAATAGGGGACTTTGGTATTCGAAGGACTCTTCGATTACACTAATGGCATATGCAGATGCAGACCACGGGGGATGTCAAGATACCAGGCGTAGCACGAGCGGAACTTTGCAACTACTAGGAGATCGACTAATCAGTTGGGCATCTAAAAGGCAGAAAAGCGTTGTAACTTCAAGTACGGAAGCAGAATACATAGCTATGTCCGGTTGCTGTGCTCAAATTCTTTGGATGAGATTGCAATTAACTGACTATGGTCTAGGTTTCAATAAAATTCTGATGTACTGCGACAACAAAAGTGTAATTGCCTTATGCTGCAACAACGTTCAATTCTCCCAGTCAAAGCATATTGACATTCGCTACCACTTTATCAAGGAGCAAGTGGAAAATGGAGTGATCAAGCTTTATTTTGTCCGGTCTGAGTATCAATTGGGGGATATTTTCACGAAGGCTTTAGATCGCGCTCGAATGGAATCTTTGGCCGACAAGCTAGGTTTGAGAACCTTCTCGCCTGAGACTCTAAAGGAATTGGCAGATGAAGCGAAAGAATAGTGGTGGTAAAGTATTCTCCGTATCCTTGGTGATCATCTGTATATATTGTTTATATTTTTATCCACAAAAGCAAAATACAACAATATAAACCCATATAAAAACCCTAAAAATTGAAAATTTTCATAAAAATCCAAAAAAAAATTTACTTTATTTTTCAAAAGGCATGTCTTTTGGTACGATAATATTTACAGCCTTAGAGATGTTGATTAATATTGACACGACGCCATAAATAGAGTTCGTACAAAAGTTGTAAATATTTCATAAAACATGCCTATATGGCTTGTAGTTATTTCTAACTGCAACCCGCTTTTCATATTAAAGTCAAGTATTTCTTATGAAAACTTTGGCTCATCAACAAGAATTAATTTTCTCGGGCATGGTTTACTTAATAAACATGTAAGGGATTGTGTTTACGTTATAACACAATCTAACACGAATATATGTACGCATCAGTGCATTTATTTGTTAAAACAAGAAAAATATTGTTTTTATGAAGTTATCATCTCTACAACCATAGCAATCTACAATTGGTATCTACATACTCGACGATGCGACTACTCAAACGATGACTACAACTCTTTCAATAGAACACGGGTCAACAATTGAGGGGGAGCATTTGTCAAGCATTCAGATTCTTCGATGCCGAAAGTTCCAAGTTCACAAACTGGTGTCAAGACAACAATACCAATCTTACATGTGGTGTCAAGAGATGACTTCAGACGTGACGAGGCGACTAACATTTGCCGACAAGAACCATGTGATCTTATCATATGATGTTCTCATCAATCAGGTCCAACCTTGTCAATTTATTCTAATATGGTGAATCTGTGATCATTTTACTAATCGGTATCATATCTCAACATTTCATATCATGAAGATAAAATGGACATGCACTTTTCTTCCCAAAAACTTTCTTAAAATTTTATTAAATCAATTGATATTAAAAACATCGATTGGGTTAATATTTTTAATATGGGGGAGAAGATGTGATTTAATATGAGAAATGATTAATCAAAAATGGTGTGACTTAACGTGATAGCTCATCCCAACATGTGTGAAATGATTTCGAATATCGTGGCATATGTTAAGGGGGAGAAAAATGGATTTGATATACCAAAATGGATTTCATAGTGACATATACTTACCCTAAACCCATTTATTTCACGACGATGAAGATTGTGGTGACATAAGGATGGTAGGATAGGTTAAGTCCAATGATTCTTCCAAAACCAGAGGAATCTTCCCAAGGACATTCCATAGCTAGAAATAGTAGTCCTTAGGAAAGATGGGGAAATATTGTGAATGTAGCTGAATGCCGACCAAGTACTTAAGTTAGCACTAGAACAATCACAACAAGGTGCTACTTATGACGTATTGGTAAGCATTGTAGGGGTTCAAGAATGAAAAAGAATTGTAAAGATAAAGGGTCTAAATAAAGAAGCCCTCCTTACAACCTTAGGCAGAAACCGGATCAACACATATGCTATTGAGATCATTGTTTAATGATTCTTGATATTGAAGATAGACATCATGGACCCAGTGATGCAATGCACAACCCATCCCAGCTAACTCAGATATCTATTAAAATATATTTGTTTTAATCACACAGAGACAACGCATTATCTATTGATTTATTCACTCCGAATAAATTGGTATTAAAATGGTGGCACTCCTCTCCAGCCTCCGATCACTAAAATCCAAAATGCACGATCGAGTCTAGAGCCATTTGAGATCATCAAATATCTCATTAGGACACACTTTCATAATTCCTTTCTTCTTCACCTACTGTGAAAAGTAAGAAAGATCTTAAGAGTTCTACGCAAAATCTTCATGATCTTGCCTGAACATCCGAGTAATACGAAAGTATTTACAATGAAGATGGAACTCCTTCTTGAGCGAACTTCAGAAGCTCGTGGTGGGTGACTTGTGCGATTCTTTATGAATCAAACTTGTGATAACTGGAAAGCAACAATTGTTTAATTCTTAATTGAATTTAAACACGTTCCAGGCCTCTACGCAATATCTTAGTGATCTTGCCAAAACACTCAAAGTGACATCCTAGTGTTCACAGTGATGAGTGGAAATCCTTCTAGTATTAACCTCAAACAGCACTTGGTAGGTAACTTGCAAGATTCTATATGAATCAAGCTCGTGACAACTGGAAAGCAACGATGGTGCGATTCTTTAATGAATCAAACTTGTTCCAGGAATCAGAATTGACGGCTTCAATCATGCGGATAATTTTATCCAAATGATTCACTCTTTATGTTCGCAGTCAACTTTGGACGGTCGACTAAAGAGAACTAGTTTACGCGCGAAATCTTGTGAAGGAGATTTTTAATTAAATTCTACTTGCCAAAAGTACGATATTTTATATCGTCCAATGGTCTTCACCGGCCGGAGGTAAAATGTTACCAAATTAGAAGGAAATGTTTAAAGCTATTTTGTTCGTGTCTACTTATGTTGAGGCATTTGAAGACGGTGGCGTTGCGGAATCCGAGAAGAAGTCGTCCCCGCATGCTTATACTTTATGCACTTAATACTTCATCTAATTCTAGAAAGCCTAAAAGTCAAGTCTTCCGCTGTATCAAACTCTGAAGCTTTCCAGAATTACCAAGGTATAAGTATGTGGGACATGAAGTCACGAAGAGGCAAAGATCACAAGTGATGCACAAGATCAAGGCAAAAGATCCATGCTCAAGATTGATATCAAAGATCACATCAACATATTCACCAGAAAAGAAAAAGAAAAGAAAGACGAAGACTACGAGCTCAAGACAAGCATAGTATGCTAGGTTTATTTTATTATTGTAACTCGGGTAACGCCCTTGTTTGGAGTGACCTCCCTTAGGGGGAGATTGTTGGAAATATGTTTTACGTATTAGAAAGGATCGGTCACTCCAATAATAGATTAAGTGATAACTCGTAGTCTAGTATTATTAAGTTAAGTAAACAAGGCCATGCCTAGCCCATGAGTTGTATGAGGTAGGCGGCCCATTGTGTAAGCCCAAGCCCATCACAAGGCTTGGGTATATAAACCCTCTCCTTAGTTGGAGAGGGTGGTGGTTCACATAATATTTCACATAGTAAAGTGTGTAAAACACAACTTTCTCTCTAAGTGTGTGTGTTCTCACCATCTTTCTGTCTCTTTATCTCTCTAGATTAAGCATAGATTTACAATATCTTACAAAAGTTGTACTAAATTTAAAACTTTTATTCATAATTCGAAACTTTACTTTTGATACAACTTTACAAACTGAATATTACATTAATGTAAATAATAAATAAGCTAATCCAAATTTTTTATTTCCATCCTTGATATGAGTTTTCTAAGCTGCTTTTCTATGTTCTTCATCTTTAACTTGATTGCAGAACTTTCTTGTTTAATAACAAAATGATGCACCAATTCTGGAATGCTGAAGTTCAATATCTAACCTGCATACAAAAGTGAAAACACAAAAAAATATGCCTGCATATAGAATCATTTTAACTGTAATCAAAACCCAAAATAAAAATAAAAAACAATAATAAAAGAACTATTTAAAATAGTAGCAGTGTCAAAGACTATAACCAAACAAAAATGTTTCGGTGTGTAAAACACACTATAACCAAACAAACCTTATAGTAGAAAATCAAACCATGTACAAATGTCGAAAACATAAAAAAAACAAAGTTTATAGTGTTGAAACAACACAAATTTATTCTGGTTTCAAATCTTAAAATTCAAAGTTCATGGCTTTTCAAGTTTAATGTCTTTCAGCAAATCAAATTTCAGCTTCTTGTTAGATGGGGAAGCTTCAACATCAAAATCCGGGTTTTGAATAGCCTCCACATTACTTTTCTCCGGGCTTATGGCAATGTCTTTCTCGACAGTTGATGGTGACTTCTTCCCTCTAACAAAGTAAGTATCCTAAAATAAATTTTAAGAAAAAAATTGCAATTTTAAATGAATATATATTTCATTAAATAGTAAATGACATATATATGTAAATAAAATAATAATCATACCTTGACTATTCCAAAACCAAATGACGACTCAGCATTAACACTCGGAGATTGTTCACTCACAAAATCTTATTCAATTAAAATAACAAAACAAAATTTTATTTGCTTATTCCAATTGTAAGACCATATGCGAGAATTTTTATATTGTTAAATAGTATATGTATACCTCATTCTTCAGAACCTTTTTAAGAGGTTTTGAAGTGACATGCTTGTCATCAGTCATCTTCACAAGGTATAGACATACCATTCGGGTTCAATATTATAGTCTGCCACCTCAACTTTGAACGCAAACTTCCTACCCACAAGTTTCTCTAAAAATTGTGGGAATGCATCAACGTCACCAGCCTGCATAACAATAAATAATGTTAAAAATCGTGACGCATACAATTTTGATTATTATGATTCTGAAAAGACAATATGTTCAAACCCGTTCTTGTATCTCTACTAATTCTCTAGCACTTTTGTTTATTAGTTTTATCACTTCCCTGTCAAACATGATAAATGAAGTGCTACCACTACCATCGACATCGATAAATCGGATATGAACCTTGAGCCTGGCATAAACATTTATAGAATTATTATATGAACTTACACAAAATTATTGTTGTTAAATATGATGACAATACATTGGGATAACAAATGGTGGCACGATTTTACACGTTTTACACCAAAGGTCATCAAGTTTTGATTTTGATTTCGATGACGAAACTTTTTCATCTTCAGCAACATCAAGGTCGACCACCTCGCTCCTTGTTATGCATTTTTTGTTGCACTTTCTACAGCTAAGGTAATACCACGAATTATCCATTTCGATGCACAATATTGATGCAAGTATCACAACATATCCAAGCTGAGTAATAAAAAAATCCAATATTAAGAACTTTATGAAAATTAATGATAATTTGTGAAAACCATGTAACACATATACCTCTTCCACATCACGGACTTCCTCAATATTTCTAATTGGGAACTTGGTTAGAAACTCATCGTGGGTAGAGTTGAATGTCCTTGTCGACAAAGATACCTTAGAAACAGTTTTTGTTTCAGCATTGTCCAACATCAACCTGAAATAAAAGAAGTTTTTGAGAAAGTTAATCACCACCAATATAATAACAAATAACATTAAAGTAAATGAATACAAAATGACCAACATACTTGTGTTGGAAGTCTTTGATCTCAAGCAACAAACTGTTTATGAAGATCCTTGTTCCAAAGTAACCATTTTAGATATTTTTTTTCTGTTACATGAATGAAATGAAAGCTTGAAAAGATATAACAATTTTATTTGATACATAAACATATAAATGTTATAATAATTAATACCTCTCCATAATTTATAGCGTTCATATTGGAAAACTATAACAATTTTAGAACTTGCTGATGAGCTATGTGTATTAACATAGTCATTAATTTGTTTTGCATATTCACCCTAAAAGATGCATTGCAATTCATTGGATCTGCATAAAACAGTTCATATTTAGTTTTATATTTTTATAAATGTTTATGAAAAGTATGTTAAAAAATACTTACTTCAAATCAACTATTTGACACTGGATCTTCTGTCTAGGCTTGCCATTAATTTCAAGATTTTCAAGGTCACCACACACAGTCAGGTAACCTATTACATCTGCATGAAAAAGATATAATCAATTAATTTAAAAATATGATAAATGGTTTGCTTTGCAAATATATCAATAACAACAATTTAAAAAAATCCACTAAAAGGAAAACACTTACCAAAACAGCCATTGTCCACAACATGATTTTTCAGCAACTTATCAAACTTCACAAAATGGAAAACATTTTCAGGTACTTCAAAAGTTGCATTGTGCTTAACAATATTGTTTTAGTATAAATTAATCTTATACCGATGGTTAGTATACTTCGTTTTTCCTTGGTACTCAATAACACCAAAATAGGATAGATACATCGAGGTACCTTTTAATAGCTGCTTTTCAAAGACAGTTAAAAACCGACTTTTTACAGATGCATGAATCCTAAAACCCTATAAAGCACAAACAATAAATAAATAAATATGTATCAAAAAATGTGTATGATATTGTAAAAGCAAATACATACATCTTTGTCAATTAATATTAACTCAAGGTTCTCGACTCTAATCGGTTTCCCGTATACGTTCTATTTCCAACTCTGATCGACCTTCACTGATATTGTTTGATTTTCTTTTTTTGCCGTGAGATCCTTGACCATAAAAATTAAGTTAGGGCTTGCCATCATAGAGTATAAGGTATGAATAGAGATGGAAGCAAGGTTGTAAATAGCGTGAAGCGTGGCGTAGCGTTATTGCCAAGCTACAAGCTACAGAAGCTATAGCGAAGTTATGGCTTTTTCCGAAGCGTGATATATAGCGACACAAAATATTTATAAATTAGTATTTATATAGCGAGTTTATAAATGAAGCAATATTTTAATTTTAATTGAAAACAAAACCGGCTATTAGTTACTCAAGGATTTATTTTCATAGTAAAATTATTAAGCCCAAGTCAACTAAATAGCCAAAAATTAGTAAACGAGCAAAATTCTTGTAAATCAGCAAAAAGATTCGAAAAAAGCGCCACGTTACGCGCTATAGCGCGCTATATCACGCTTTATGGCGCTTTTTAGCATGCTACGCCTTAAGACGTCGCCTTAGTCTATTTCGTAACGTGGAGGCCACGCTTCACGCTATAGCCCGCTATAAGGCGCGCTATAGCACGTTATTTAGAACCCTGGATGGAAGTGTGTTGAATGATGAAAATGACTGAAATTGAAGCATCTATTTATACACGAATCATAAACAAAAGTCAAACCGTGTTAACCCTAAAAACTGTTACACAATCACAGTTAAAATAGAGATCTTATCATTTTAAATGGTATGGTTCATCAAACAAAGACGGTAATTCGTAATGTATTTTTTATGATAAGATCAAAATATTTTTTTAAAAAATAGGAATATCTTAATCAATTAATTTTTTTATTTTTGATACCAGTGATAAGATTTAACCAAATCTTTTTAAAAATGTTGAAGATACAATTAACCATTTCAAATATATAATTATTATGTTACAAACAATTAATTATAACATATGATAGTTTTAATTCAAATATAACAAATAATTATAACATCCATAAACAAATAAAATCTATAAAAAAACAAAAAAAAAATCAGATTCACAAACTTGTTAAAAACATAGTTGATAGATCAATTATAGCAGATTTGAGTTTTCCCCTAATCTCGATTTGTAGATCTCGTCCAATATTTTTGTGTTTGGATGGGGTTAGATGTTGAACATAGTATGTGGGCGTATTTTTTCCCTAATTTGTGTTGACCGACACATACAATGTATATGTATAAATTACATATTAGGTCCCTATTGTAATATGTTTTATTATATAATAACCCAAAAATTGTGATACTTCTCTCGCAAGCTTATTGACTTTTTAAATTATTTAAGAGTGTCTCTAAAAATAGCCTAATTACAATGTAAAATGACTAACTTAGACACTCTTAAATTTCAGAGAATTTTTTTTCAAAGGGTATTTCATGTCTTTTTAAATCCTCCTTTATTATAATATATAGATATAGATAAGTGATAAATGAATAAACGAGATGTTATATTCAAAAAATCACTGATAATTGAAAGTTACAATATGCGCATGATAATTACATAGGGTAATTATTATTATAACCCTCAGTTATTGAGTGATGGCCCATTCTTTCGTTTTGGGTAGGTATTTAATCGAGTCAAGTCGAGCTTAAGTTTAATACGACTTGAGTTTGGTTTGATAAAAAAATTATATGCTTGAGTTTGACTTGATAGCTTTTCAAGCTTTAATTAACCAGACTTAAGTTTGGTTTGACAAAGTTCGATCAAAACTTGAGCTTGACTTGAAAAACTTGAATGTGTATAAAATTACTTTATATTAGGGTTAATATACAAAGAAGTTACTAAACTATCCAAAAATTTTGTTCTAAGTTACTAAGTGTAGAATCATATAATCTTAGGATTGTAGATGTGTTTGTATAATCTAATGAATGGATGGAAAAGGAAGAACTAGAGAGAGAAGGGTAGAGAGAGAAAGGAGAGAAAGAGAAGAAAGAGGGAATGTGATAGAAATGACTAAGTGTTCAACCCCTCCTAACATGTTAGGAGGGGGTTTATATAGCCCACCCTACATGTGGGCTATATGAGCTATATCTTAATACATTGGATCACGAGCCAAATACTTGTATCTATCTTTGGAGTGACCGATCCTTTCTAAATACGTAAAAACGTATTTCCAACAATCTCCCCCTAAGGGAGGTCACTCCAAGTTACAATGTCCTAAATAGTCTATAGCTCGTGATCTATGCTAACAATGATGTGACCGAGACTTTCTTTGGAAAAATGTATTTCCAACAATCTCCCCCTAAGGGAGGTCACGCCATTTTACAAAATCTTAAACCTAGCACACTATGCTTGAGTCTTCGATCTTGTTCTTGTGAATATATTTGATGTGATATTTGACTTTAATCTTGAGCATGTTTCCTTGCCTTGACCTTGTGCATTCATCACTTGTGATATTTGCCTCCTCGTGACTTCATGTTCCACATACTTATACTTTTATAAATTCTTGAAAGCTTTAGAGTTTGATACAGCGGAAGACTTGACTTTTAGACTTTCTTGAATTTGTTGAAGTATTAAGTGCATACAGTATAAGCATGTGGTGACAACTTCTTCCGGATTGTACACCGCAATGCCACCTTCTTGTTACGCTGCATAAGACAGTTAGCAACAAAACATATACACGGATGAAATGGCCTTGAACATTTCATTATAATTCGGTAACATTTTACCTCCGGTCGGTGACGATCGTTGGACGATATAAAATATCGTACTTGTGATAGGTAGTTTCAATTAAGAGCCTCCTTGACAAGATTTCGCGGGTAAACCCGTTCTCTTTATTCGACCGTCTAAAGCTGACTGCGAACATAAAGAGTGAATCATTTGGATAATATTATCCGCATGATTCGAAGCTGTCAATTCATGTTCCTGGAACAAGTGAAATTCAATTAATAACCGCACCATCGTTGTTTTCCAGTTGTCACGAGCTTGATTCGTATAGAATCTTGCAAGTTACCTACCAAGTGCTGTTTGAGGTTAACACTAAAAGGATTTCCACTCATCACTGTAAACACTAAGGTATCACTCTGAGTGTTCTGGAAAGACCACTAAGATATTGCGTAGAGGCCTGGAACGTGTTTAAATTCAGTTAAAAATTAAACCACTGTTGCTTTCCAGTTATCACAAGTTTGATTCATAAAGAACCGCACAAGTCACCTATCATGAGCTTTTTGATATTCGCTCAAGAAGGATTTCCATCTTCATTGTAAATACTTTCGTATTACTCGGATGTTCAGGCAAGATCATGAAGATTTTGCGTAGGACTCTTAAGATCTTACTTTTCACAGTGTGTGAAGAAGCAAGGAATTATGAAAGTGTGTCCCAATGAGGTATTTGATGATCTCAAATGGCTCTAGACTCGATCGTGCATTTTGGATTTTAGTGATCGGAGGCTGGAGAGGAGTGCCACCTGTTGGGAATCTAAACTTGTTAGATTCCCTGATCATTGATTTAAACATAATTAGGCTGATAGATAGTCCCTTACCTGTGCCTAGGAGGCAGGCAAGTTTCGAAAGACTCACAGAGATCCAAGTCTCTGTGAGCAACCTCAGAGGAGTCCATGTCAGAGACATTGTCAGGGAAGTCGAAGATTACCTGAAGACATACTCCTTGGCTGTGATGGATAACAGCCAAGATGTATTAGGGACTCTGAGGGGTTGAGAGTTAACAGGGGTGGCAATACCCTGATAACTCTCAGCACACTTTGGCCATGCCATTTGTGTGTTCGAGAATATGAAGAATAAGGAAACTGTTTTTGACAATTGTTCCTTAAAGCATAATGGAAGACTACCAAGAATAGAAGGACATCATGTGACTGATGTGGGAACTTGTAAAAGCTTGTGTAGTCGACATCAAGTAATGTTTAAGTCAAACTCGTAACACTATAAATAGGATGTGTATCCATGCATTAATGTTTAACACTTTGAGATATCAAGAACATTAGTGCGTATAACTTAGTGAATCAAACAGCTACGACTGTATTCATAAGTTAAGGTTTATTGTTGTTCAAAGTGTGCACAACACATTGTCATCAAACGGTGTTATCCATAACACTTGTAATTCTTTATTATACAATAATAAGTTTACGTTTGAAAAGTAATACCTTGTGTTGATTAAGTTAAGATTATGGTTTCTTGCGTTGATTAGGGACTTTCAATTGGTATCAGAGAGGTGTTTGATATTAAAACCTTCAAGAAACATCGTTCTCAGTTTTATAATCAAGATCCACCATGCCGGAAACTTCTAGCCCACACTCACCTTCCACAAACCCATCTTCACCAAGACTTAACCCTCCAGCAAATGACGATGATCTACCCCAACTTCTTGATTCAAGAGGTGGATCACACGTAACCAGTGTACCAGTCTTTGATGAAGAAGACTTTGCCAATTGGAAGAGTCAATTTCTTGTATACCTCGATGGACTTGAACCTTTTCTCTTAGAAATTTTAGAAAATGGTCCATATATTCCCATGGCGCTTACATCTACTGAAGAAAACCCTCTTCCCAAACCTGTCAAACAATGGACCTCAGCTGATAGGAAATTAGCAAACCAAGATAAACGTCTCAAAAGCATCATAATTTCCTGTCTTCCCAAGCATATCATGAAGTCTGTCATTCAGTGTCCTACAGCTAAACAAATGTGGACAGACCTCATTCTTGGCCATGAAGGACCCTCTGAAATAAGAGAGACAAAGATTCAGGCACTCAGACTTCAGTTTAATGCCTTTAAGTCACTTGAAGGTGAAAAGGTTCAGCAAACCTATACTAGGCTGAAGATTCTTCTAAATGACCTTGCTATGAATGATGTCACTATTGGTCAAGCTGAGATCAATGCTACTTTTGTCAACAGCCTTCCAAGAAAGTGGCTGAGCATGAATCAGACTCAGAGAGCTAACAACTCAATCAAAAATGATACCCTTGCTCAGCTCTATGGTAAGTACAATTATGAAGAAGGGCTGATCGATACTATCTACAAATCAGAGACTGAAAGATTTGTTGTCCAAGGAGCAACTTCCAAAGCTTTGATCTCTGCAACACATCCTCATGACAGCGATTCTGATATTGAAGAAGATACCCGTAGCAGCCAAGAATTCTTGTCAGACCTCAATGCAGAATTCCATGAAAGAGCACTGCTAGCCAACCAAAGAAGATACTACAAAAGATCTGGAAGAGTAGGATCAGCTAGCAAACCAACTGACAGGTCAAAAGAAACATGTTTTGCCTGTGGAAAGCTAGGACATTATAAAAAAGAGTGTCCTTCTACCAAGACATCCTCACCCTCTTATCCATCATCTTCATCCAAACCCTACAAGTTCAAACAACATAACAACTCATCTCAATCCAATTCTTCAGACACTGAGAAGAAAGATTACAAAAATAAGTACAAGGCACTTAAAGTTGAGTTAGAACAAATGAACTTGAAGATTGAAGCTATGTCCAAAAAGAAAGGTGGTGAGAAAAAGACTGAGAAAGGGTTGGTTGCTGAAACTTATGATTGGAATGATGAACCATTGACTTCAGATGAAGAAGACACCACAAGAGTCAGGGCTTTTATGGCGATAGCTGAGGATGAACCAGCTGTTGGAAAAGGTGATGCTAGATCAGGACAATGGGTTGACATCACAATGAAAAAGGTACACAGGCTTCTATCTATGTCTGATAGTGATGAACGTAAGCATGTCCTTGATTACACCATTGTTGATTTGCACTTTGTTGAGGAACAAAGGAAGAACCTGCTTGATAAGTTTCACTATGTTAAAACTGAAATGATAAATGCTAAGGCTGAATGTGAAACTCTCAGGCGGGTTAACTTAGAGAAAATATCCCTGCAAAATGAAGTAGCTAGATTAACCTTGAAAAACATAGCTTTAAATGATCAAGTCACTGAATTGAACAAGATTATTGAAAAATGGCTGTGTGCTAGGTTTACTATTGATGAATTGCTTAGGGATGAAGTGCCTGCTGACTTAAACAGGGATATAACTGCTAAGAATAAAAAGCTGAGGATTCTCACCAAACCCAAAGACATTGTCTTTAAATCTACAGAGACTATTCATATGTCAGATACCTCTTTGACTAATGACCCTGTCTCTGAAGATGTGGCTGAGCTACCACCTTTGCCCAAACTCTCTGGAGTTGAACCTAGCAGTTCTTCTAGATCTGCTAAGGACGAACTTAGGACAGATATTGAGAATCCTCCAGCCAAAGTTTTTCGTGTGCCTGCTAAACAAACTGGTAAACAAGTAGCTTTTAAGCCTGTTACTACTAAAGCTGTGAATAAGGTTGACCCCACCACTGAAGATCGCCTGTTGTCTCTTATGAAAGAAGTAGAACTCTTGAAACAACACATTAAGCCTTCCGCTGAATGCTCTACTTCTCATGAACCTAAGTCAGTCCTAGGTGAACCCAAAGGGGAAAGGTTAATCAAACCTTATTGCAATGTTTGTAAAAATTCTCACCATTCGACCTTAGATCATGACAGACACATGGCAGCTAAAAGAGCACAGACACCCTCTAGGGACAGACCACAGAGTTCCAAAAGACAACAGGGAAATTACAAATCTTATCCTCCCTGTAAATTCTGTGGGTTCACAGACCATCACTCAGACGAGTGTGGTGACTTCCCTGGGTGTGATATCTGTGGGAGTTTTAACCATGAAACAATGAACTGTCCATCCCAACGCCAAAAGTTTTTCAGGAACACAAGAGTTGCTAACAAGCAATTCAGGGAACCCACTGGAAAGTGGGTTCACCATAGGAACTAATCTGTTTCTATGTATCTGTGCAGAAATATCTCAAGGAATCGGTATGGTATCTAGATAGTGGCTGTTCTAGACACATGACAGGGATTCAATAATACCTGCACAGATACTCAAAGGAGCCAGGTCCCAAAGTGGTGTTTGGAGATAACTCTTCAGGTGACACAGAAGGATATGGCTCAGTGAATTGCAATGGGATCACATTTACCAGGGTTGCATATGTGAATGGTCTTAAACACAATCTTATTAGCATCAGCCAATTATGTGATGCTGACTATAATGTTTTGTTTACTAAGACTCAGGGAACCATATTCAACAAAAATAATGATGTTGTGCTGGTTGCACCTCGAAGGAGAGATGTTTATGTCATCAACATGGCTGTGTGCTCTGAAGACAGTTCAAATTGTTTTCTTGCCAAAGCCTCTGAAAGTGTCAACTGGCTGTGGCACAAAAGACTGTCTCATCTCAACTTCAAAAACATCAATAAGATAGCCACTCAAAACTTGGTTGCTGGTCTACCTTCAGTAATGTTTTCCAAAGACAAAACTTGTTCTGCCTGTGTCAAAGGAAAACATCACAGGTCTTCATTCAAGACTAGGCAATCATTCTCTATTGACAAGTGCTTACATCTCCTTCACATGGACTTGTTTGGGCCTGTCAAACCTCAAACCATTAATCACAACAAATACACCTTGGTCATAGTTGATGAATTTTCAAGATATACATGGGTGTTCTTCCTCAGAAGGAAAAGTGATGCAGCTGATACCATCATGTCCTTCATCAGACAGGTTGAAAATATGAATGATGTTAGAGTCAAAGCTCTAAGAAGTGATAATGGTACAGAATTCAAGAATCATCAACTTGAATCATTTTGTGATGAAAAAGGGATTTCTCAGAACTTCTCTTCAGCTGGCACTCCTAAACAAAATGGTGTGGCTGAAAGAAGAAACAGGACTCTGATTGAAGCAGCAAGAACTATGTTAAATGGTGCAGCCTTACCAAAGCAATTTTGGGGAGAAGCTGTACACACTGCCTGTTACACTCAAAACAGATCAATCATTGTCAAAAGACATGGCAAAACCTCCTATGAAGTTTTCAGAAAAAGATCTCCAGACGTCAGCTATTTTCATGTGTTTGGATGCCCTGTGTTTATTTATAACTACAGGGATAAACTTGGAAAGTTTGATGAAAAAGCTGATGATGGTTTCTTTTTGGGATACTCTCCAACAGCCAAAGCCTTCAGAGTATTCAACATCAGAAGACAAGAAGTAGAAGAAACTTTCCATGTCAGATTCAATGAAGATGATGAAGTCATACAGAGGACAGGAACAGAGGGTGATGAAGTAGATTTTAATGAAAATATTTCTTTCCCAAGTGATGAGTTCACAGAACCCAGACCTACCAGTCATCACCACTCCAACACTCTCACTCCTTATGTTCCTGCTTTTGACCCTCTGTCGACTCACAACATAGAAGTTCCTACCTCTCAGGAACTTGATGAAGAAGAACCTCAAATCTCTGATGGTCCTTCTCATGATATTGATGACTCAACAATTCTTCAAATCTCTGAAGATTCTCCTGCTGATAATGAAATAGCTTCCCTTGATATGGCTGAAGAAGACTCTGACACTGAAGTAGTCTTTGAAGAAAGCCCTCCTAGTCAGCAGGATGAGACTCAAATTGTACCAGTTGTGCCCTCAAGTACCCCTGTCCTTGAATCCCCAGCTCCTCAAAATAAGTGGTCAAGAGATCAACACATTCTTCTTGTCAACATCATTGGGGAACCAAATGCAGGGGTCACAACCAGACAGCGAATCCAAGACTCAGAGTCAGCCTCAGCCAATGAATGTCTATTTGCTGAATTTCTTTCTCAAATTGAACCTAAAAGAGTTGTTGAGGCTCTGGTAGAAGAAGGATGGGTAGCTGCTATGCAAGAAGAAATCAATCAGTTCAAAAGGAACAAAGTATGGACACTAGTGCCAGCTCCACCTGGAAAGAATATCACAGGCACTAGATGGATCTATAGAAATAAGATGGATGAAATTGGGAACATCATCAGGAACAAGGCAAGACTGGTAGCACAGGGATTCTCTCAGACTGAAGGAATTGATTATGATGAAACTTTTGCACCTGTTGCTAGACTTGAGGCCATCAGAATCTTTCTTGCTTATGATGCCTATATGAACATCACTGTCTATCAGATGGATGTAAAGAGTGCCTTCCTCAATGGTGATTTGGCTGAGGAAGTCTATGTTGCACAACCTGAAGGATTTGAGAACAGCGAGTTTCCCAACCATGTGTACAGACTTTACAAGGCAATGTATGGTCTGAAACAAGCTCCAAGAGCATGGTATGAAACTCTTTCAAATTTCTTATCTGAAAATAAATTTATCATGGGTTCTATTGATAAAACACTCTTTACCTTCAAGGACAAGAGTGATTTCATCATTGTGCAGATTTATATGGATGATATCATCTTTGGGTCAACAAATGTCAATCTTAGTAAACGTTTTGCTAAATTAATGACCAAGAAATATGAGATGAGTATGATGGGTGAATTAACTTACTTTTTGGGATTTCAAATTAAACAATGTCCTAAGGGAATTTCTATTTGTCAAGAAAAGTATGTTAATGATTTACTTAAAAAATATGACTTAGCTGATTGTGCATCAGTGAAATGCCCCATGCTTCCACCCAACAACTTGGGCCCTGATGAGTCAGGGGTCTCTGTCAATGAGACTTTGTATAGAGGCATGATTGGGTCACTGATGTATCTAACAGCTAGTCGTCCAGATATCCAATTCTCCACATGTCTCTGTGCAAGGTACCAAGCTAACCCAAAAGAATCCCATCTAGTGGCTGTTAAGAGAATTTTCAGGTATCTCAAAGGAACACCATCCCTAGGTCTATGGTATCCAAAGGAATCAGGCTTTGATCTCAAGGCCTATTCAGATTCAGATTATGCTGGATGCTGTATTGACAGGAAAAGTACTTCAGGCAGCTGTCAAATCCTAGGAGGAAAATTGGTTGGATGGAGTGCTAAGAAGCAAAACCTCTGTGGCTATGTCTTCAGCTGAAGCAGAATATGTCGCTGCAGCCAGCTGTTGTGCTCAGGTGCTCTGGATGAAAAGTCAATTGGCTGACTATGAAATCTTGTATGACAAAGTGCCAATCTTTTGTGACAACACCAGCGCCATTGCCATATCCAACAACCCTGTTCTTCACTCTCGTACCAAACACATTGATATCAGGTATCATTTTATCAGGGATCATATAATGAAGGGAGATATTGAGCTGCATTTTGTTCCCACAGAGCTGCAACTAGCTGATATCTTTACAAAGCCCTTGGCTGAACCTTCGTTCAACAGGCTAGTTGCTGAGCTAGGGATGCTCAATATCTCAAAGCCTGTGGCTTGATATTAAATGTGTTCATTAAATGATTGATTCTATATTAAATGTTTTATTAAATGTTTCACATGAAACTAGGTAGTTACTTTCCAAGTAAATGCAAAAAAAACATTCTCACATATTTAATCATTTATTTTTCGGATAACGAGGAGACAAACTTTTTGAAAGGTCAAGGGGACCCACTTGAGCAGTCATTTTCGCCCTTGCATTTAATTCGGTTGAATAACTGTTCACTTAAGTTTGAATATATATTGTCTTCTTTCTCTTCTCACCCACCACCATTCTAAAATCAACTTCTCTCTCTAAATTCTTATCTCTCTCAACCATCCGCCATTTTCACTCACCTTCAACCTCAAATCAATGGCGTTTCCCGTTCCAAAAGCCTCCAATGTGAACTTCGAGATCAACGAGAGCATCATCGCCTCCAACAACGCCATTGGATGGATTAAGGCACCAAACAGCACCTATTCAGATCTGGTAAATTTCATGCAAAATTGTGACCTAAATGAAGCCTTCACCAAATCTCCATCTACTTTTTACCAAGAATACCTTAGGGAATTCTGGTATTCTGCTGAAGTAGTAGAAGACACCATTACATTTAGCCTCTCATGCAATGAACATCCTTTTGCCTTTTCCCTTAACGACTTTTCTAGTGTGGCCGGACTAAAACATGGAGATGAATGCTTGAAGACTGTTGACAAAAAGGCTGTCAAGGAAGCCCTGGCCACACTAAACCCTTGCCATGATGTTAACCCTGCCCTTACTCCAGCTGAGGTCCTCGCCAAATCGCCTCTGAAGATTAAGTATTTTACCCCTATGTGGCGTGTCCTCTTCACCCACATTGTGAAGTCCCTGGGAGGAATGCAGGGATCACAGGATCAGATGTCATCCAATCATCAGGCTATTGCGTATGGATTAATTTGGGGAGCTGATGTCGACTTTGGAAGCATCCTGTTCTCAAACCTGGTAGAACAACTCAAGGGAAGGAATCAGGTCAGGGAAAAGAACATCTGTTATGTGCGCTTCCTGTCCCTGATCTTTGAAAGTTTGCTGGGAGATAAGTATCACAACAAGGCCTTGACTGCTCTTAAGCCCTATCGCATCACAGGCGCCATCTACAAGGAGATAGGAGCTGAGGATATCCCTGTCACCGCCCACATGCTAAACGTGGCCAACCAGGTACCCAACGCTGAGAAGCCCTTGCTCCCTTCCTCTAAGAAGGTGAATACTTCTAGTGTCGCTGGCAAGTCTACGTCTTTGACCTCTGGGCAGCACACTACTAAGTCCAAGGCTTCATCTGGCCAACAGCCAAAGAAGAAGAAAATCCCCTCTTCTTCCCACTCCAAAGCTGTTAGTAAGGCCAAGGAAAAGAAGATTGACACCGCCTCTGGTCCAGATACTCTTGTGGATTCAGAACCTTTGGCTGACAAACAACAGGCGTCTAGTGTCTCTAGGTCAGCAGAGACAACAGGAAACCAGCCAAACCAAGCTGATATCTCACAGGTAATCAGTGTACATTTTTAGAGGTTCACAAGCAACCACTCTCATTATGTCTGTAGGAGAGAGTGGTGAAGTTAGGGTAATCCTCGACCCATAGAAGTCTGTCATTACACTTAGAATACTTTAAGACTTCTGTACACCCTGTCTTTGCACCAGGGAATGATTCATTTGTGTTTATAAAGCACCCCGATGACCCTGAACCCTCTAGACAGTATTCAGGCTAACAACAACCTGAATACATTAATGTCTCAACCTTGATCAGCTGTACCTCACACAGCCTCTTGGTTCCCTCCTTAAAAGAGTCCCAAAGGATTTATCCTTTCAGGGGGAGCTGAATCATCACCCTCAGCTTTCCTAGGGGCAGCGTAACAGGCGACCTACAACAACATATGTTTCACTCTTAAAAGAGTCCCAAAGGTTTTACCTTTTGGGGGGGCTGAATAATCACACTCAGCTTTCCTAGGGGCAGCGACTGGCGATCATTAAACAACATATGTTTCACAATCAAAAGAGTCCCAAAGGTTTTTTTTCCTTTTGGGGGGGCTGAATAATCACACTCAGCTTTCCTAGGGGCAGCGAATGGCGACCATTAACCACACTTCATTCACACTTAAAAGAATCCCAAGGATTTATCCTTTGGAGTGGCTGAGTAATCACCCTCAGCCTCTCTGGGACAGCGAAATGGCGACCATTCACCTTATATTTTTCCCTGTTACTAATTACAACAAACTTGCAGGCTGAAATTGTACAGCCAGTCAAAGAATCTCAGGTACATGAACAGGAGGCTGAAACAATAACTCAGGACATTCCAAATGAAGAAGAACCTGTGCTCAACACTGATGAAGAAATGCTCTCAGTAGAAGATTATGTCTCTGAGTTTGAACCCATGCCTGAAGATGAATTCCCTGAGGGAATGTTTGATGAGGAGGATGAAGAAGATGAGGATGACCAGCTGTCAGCCTCTCCTCCTAAAGAAGATGACAAAACTTCTCCTCTCAAGGAAGTTGTTGACACTCCAAACTCTGCTACATCTGCAACAACAGTCTTCCAAAGAACAACATATGATCCAACAGCCGAATTCCTCATGTTTGATCATCCTACCCAGACCAACTTCGACTTGATTCCAAGGGGGGATGATTTTGCTCAGCAAAGCCTCAATATCAAGAATCTTCAGCCCGTACATCATCAATCTGATATTGAGCGCTTATCAAGGAAGCTGGACATGATCAAGTCAGAGATGCACAATTTTACTGTCACTTTTCCAGGCATTATAAAGAAGGCTGTGACTGAGGCTGTCACTGAGCCTATTCAGGAGGGTGCAAGAAAAGGTGTGGCCCAGGGACTAAGTCATCTCTCGACACGAATCAAGGATGCCATTGACTCAGTTGTCCCTGCTATGTTCCATGAACAAGAAAACAACATGAACAGGCACTTCAATGCGGTTCGCAACAGGCAATACAACCATGCTGGCTTTATTGTCAGGCGTGTTCAGGCAAATACTAATGCCAATGCCAACCTCTTGCTGAAGATTGCCAGGGCTTCGAGAAAGAGATAACGTGCCATGGCTGCCTCTGTGGAGCAGATTGCAAGACGCTTTCAGGCACGTTCATCCAAACATCAGGGAAGTACGGATGAACGTGAGGGGGAGAAGAATGCTACACTCAGCCTTGCATCTGCTGAACAAGGCTCATCATCAGCCAATCCCTCAACTACACCTGTTCCTCTACAAGTCATCACACCAGTTATAGTACATGATGATGAGGATGATACTCAGGGGGAGCAACAAACACAAGATGGAGCTGACTCATCTAAATCCATGATCTTAGTTAACATCAGCAAGCCTGAGGATGATGATGAGCCAGCGGCCAAGAAACTAAAATTCACTGTGAGCTCTCTCCCAAAATCTATTCAAAATCAGGCTCAGACAGCGTTTCTCAAAAGAGCTGATGATTTGAAAAACATAAGTGTGGAGTCCTCTGTATCGAAGAAAGGGAAGGAGATAGTTTTGGTTGATACTGACACCAAACTTAAGAAGATAGCTGCGATGCTAGAGACAGGAGGATCCACCACAGACCTTTCCCACTTTTCAACCTTTACACCTTCCGATGAGAGTCCTTTAACTCCTGAAGAAATAGAGCAACAGGCTGAAGAATTCAAAAGACTCAATGAGCTCAAGACAGCCAAAGAATTAAATGAAGCTACTCTGAGGAAGATGACACCACCTGAAAGGGAAAAACAAAAACAAAGGTTGAGGGAAATGGAACTAAAACGCGCTGAGGCCTTAAAGAAAGTTAAAGCTGATTATGATGCCTGCGTGAACAACAGGTATGCTGCTGGCAAGATAACCAAGTTTAAATACACCATTCACAAATCCACAAACACCCCACAGATGATCTTATGGAGGGAAAACCAACAGAGGAATATGGATGTGTTTGACAACTTCAGGTTAAAGACACTTGGGTTATCAGAATGGTTTGAACTTGAAGCCTTAGCTGCCAAAAAGTCTGGACAGGCAAATTTCCTTCTGCTTAAAACTCTTAAGGCTAAGTTTAACTGGATCAAGGAAACAGCTGCCAAACTCAAGATTGATCCCCCACCACAGCTTTTCGAACAAGAACCCCCAAAGACAGGCAACAAAAGAAGAAGAATTTTACAAATTGTTGATGAAACTTTTGTTACTGAAGATGTTCGTGTGGATGGTATGCACAGGGATTTGATCCTTCCAAATGGTATTGTTGGCCCTGTTGATGGTCAGACATACTCAGTGCCTGAAAGAGGAATGGCATTTATGAACAAGGCTTGCCAGTATGCTTTTCAGAGGGAAGATGAGCTGTGCCTGGCTTCAACCATTCAGCTACTCTGTCACAAGAAGTGTCTCAAGATCAACACAGAGTATTCCAAGAAGTTTTCAAAGACTTTGCAGGATGAAATTGATAACAGATTAGATGTGGCCGAAGCTGAAGAAAGAATAAAAAATGATGACTATTGAAGATGGTGTCAGCCCTTTTTACCTTCATCTTTTATTTTACTTATGTAATGAACTTGTAATTTTTCTTTAAGTCTTAATAAAATCATGAGGTATGTTTGTTTAGATCTGTTATGTGTAAGAAGAAGCTGTTAAACTCACTTACCTTAACTTAGTTAGATCTAGCATTATTTATGTTTAAATAGGGGGAGATTGTTGGGAATCTAAACTTGTTAGATTCCCTGATCATTGATTTAAACATAATTAGGCTGATAGATAGTCCCTTACCTATGCCTAGGAGGCAAGCAAGTTTCGAAAGACTCACAGAGATCCAAGTCTCTGTGAGCAACCTCAGAGGAGTCCATGTCAGAGACATTGTCAGGGAAGTCGAAGATTACCTGAAGACATACTCCTTGGCTGTGATGGATAACAGCCAAGATGTATTAGGGACTCTGAGGGGTTGAGAGTTAACAGGGGTGGCAATACCCTGATAACTCTCAGCACACTTTGGCCATGCCATTTGTGTGTTCGAGAATATGAAGAATAAGGAAACTGTTTTTGACAACTGTTCCTTAAAGCATAATGGAAGACTACCAAGAATAGAAGGACATCATGTGACTGATGTGGGAACTTATAAAAGCTTGTGTAGTCGACATCAAGTATTGTTTAAGTCAAACTCGTAACACTATAAATAGGATGTGTATCCATGCATTAATGTTTAACACTTTGAGATATCAAGAACATTAGTGCGTATAACTTAGTGAATCAAACAGCTACGACTGTATTCATAAGTTAAGGTTTATTGTTGTTCAAAGTGTGCACAACACATTGTCATCAAACGGTGTTATCCATAACACCTGTAATTCTTTATTATACAATAATAAGATTACGTTTGAAAAGTAATACCTTGTGTTGATTAAGTTAAGATTAGGGTTTCTTGCATTGATTAGGGACTTTCACCACCATTTCAATACCAACTTATTCGGAGTGAATAAATCGATAGAAGACATGTTGATCTTCGTGTGATTAAAACAAATACCTTTTGAGAGATATCTGAGTTAGTTGGGTTGGGTTGTGCATTGCATGACAGAATCCATGATGTCTATCTTCAATATCGAGCATCATTAAAAATGATCTCAATAGCGTATGTGTTGACCCGATTTCTGCCTAAGTTGTAAGGAGGGCTTCTTTCTTTTCACCCTTTATCTTTACAATTCTTTTTCATTCTTCAACCCCTTCAATGCTTACCAATACGTCATAACTAGCACCTTGTTGTGATTGTTCCAGTGCTAACTTAAGTACTTGGTCGGCGATAAACTTTCCTTTTAACTGAAGAACGAGTCCTAAGTTGACATTTACTTAGAAGTCGTTTTCACGAGCTTGAAAAACTTTGAATGTTTTAACGTAAAGCTCATGACCGAGAAAGATGAATTTCCCGTTATGAGGAAAAGTTCTCTTATTTAAAAGATACACTTTCCTTTCTGAGCTTAAAAATTGGAATGTTTTAATACAAGCTCATGACCGAGAAAATTTAATTTCCCGTTACGAGGATAAGCTATCTTTAAAGATAAGCTATCCTAAATATGAAATCCGAGTTACAGTCTGATATTTAACTGTAAGTCATTGTGCATGAGCTTAAAAACTTCGAATGTTTTTAATATTAGCTCATGCCCGAGAAAAATTAATTTCTCGTTGTAAGGATAAGTTTATCATCGGCGATAAAATTTCCTTTCTTTGAGGTCCGGGGCATGATCTGAAATGTGATTATACGCCATTTACACGAGCTTAAAACTTTTGAATAGTTTTAATGTAAGCTCGTGTCCGAGAAAATTTAATTTCTTGTTAATAAGGATAAGTTTATCATCGGCGATAAACTTTCTTTTATTTGAAGATCGGGTCATCATTTGATATTTAATGATGAGCCTTATACATGAGCTTAAAACCTTTGAATGGTTTTAGGATAAGCTTGTGTCCAAGAAAACTTAATTTCTCGTTAAGAGGGTAAGTTATCGTTGCGTAGATAAACTTCCATGTCTCCAAAATCCGGGTCATCGTCTGTCATTTAGCGAGGAGCCATTTACACGAGCTTAAAACCTTTGAATAGTTTAAATGTAAGCTCGTGTCCGAGAAAATTTAATTTATCGTTTTGAGGGTAAGTTATCGTTGATGAGATAAACTTCCCTTTCTCTGAAGTTCGGGTCACATACTGTGATTTGAATGTGAGCCAATGTGCATGAGCTTAAAAACTTGGAATGTTTTGAATATAAGCTCATGCCCGAGAAAAATTAATTTCTCGTTATAAGGATAAGTTTATCATCGGCGATAAACTTTCCTTTCTTTGATCGAGTTACAGTCTGTGATGTGACTATAAGTCCTTTAGTATGACTTAACTGCGAGTCCCCTGAGACACTTGTTTCTTAGATATCAGCTTCTTCAGCAACCAAATTTTGAGATTGTCCTTAATTGAATGATATACAATGATTGGACCGCTTCGTTCTTTTGGAACATCCTCTTTGGTACCTGCATTCTCATTAGGAATTTGCATGCTTTGATATGGGTTAGCGATATCTATCTTAGAAGCAAGTGGGGGTTCACAGTTGGCCTTACTTGTGCCAAAGGTGACCTGAGGAGATGAATCACTTGTCTTGGTAGGCAAACGTTTCCTTTTATAGAAAACCTTAAGTTCAGGCTTAAGTTGTCACACACGTGAATTTTGAATCTATTTAGTTTACGAGAAACGCGATAGTTTGGGTTAGACTTGTGTGTCTATTGATGTTCCTGATTGATTACACGTATTTTGAGTACCAATTTAAATTTTTATGCATGATGCTCATATAAATTATTTCTTAAATAACTTATTATTCGTCTATGTTACGTGCTAGAAGCTTCTATTAAAGAAATCAAAACTTATTAAATCAACGCGATTTAGCTTAATTAGATTCGACGCGAAATTTAGTATTTCACCCAATTTTATTTGCGACACACTTAGAGATTAACTATATTCTTTTATTTTCTCCTCAAACTAAATTAATTAGATTACTATTATACAACTTTAAATTCAATACATAAACATTTAAACTTCACTACCATATTACAAACAAATGACTTACCAAAATAAAAGAAAAACCAAATCTTTTTCCTCCTTGTCACTATGTAAAACCGGACCCCCATGTACATGTGAAAACCCACGTTTTATTTCCACACAATTCGACTTTTAAAATTTTAGTACTACACTCAACTAATCAATGCTAGTACTTTCTCTCCCTCCTCTCTTCTCCATACCATCGGATATACCCTTTCTCCCATGTTTTCTTAAACTTTTGAACCCAACAACTAACAATAATAATGTTAGTCAACATGTTGGTACACCCTTCTTCCACTTTTCTGCCCTAGACGAGACCCCAAGGTACTTTCCCTCTTCCCCATCTTTGTGCAACTTCCCATGTTTAGTACCTTGGAGAACCTTAGTTACAAACTAACTATAAAACCTAACTAAGCTTTGCTAACCCTAAGGTCACTCCTTTGCCTATAAATATGACCTTCATGCTCTCATAGTCTCACACACTCAAAGCTACAACTCAACAAGAAAAACAGTGAAACCTCTTTGATAAGTCACGACAACAATAAGTAAACAAGATTCGGGTTGATTTAAGCAAGTAAAATAGTAGATTTGTATATCTCTAGTTCTTACTTCCATCTTCACCAAGTTGTCTTAGAACCCATTGTAAGTTCTTATACTTTGTTCATCTCACTTTGGTTGATATTTTACTTGCTAAAAACACTTGAAGAATTTAAAACTATACTAAACAAGTAAAGCTTGTCACGGGTTGATGGGTGTTTTTATAAATGAACCAAGTCTCGTTTTCTTTCATGATATCAAGAGACCACGACTTGGGAGGTTACCTAATGATCTAAACCTTTGAAAACGAAACCAAACAAACTTACGTGTTAGACCAAGAGTCACGGCTAGGCTTTAAGTATTAGGTTAAAAATGAGTTGCAAAGCTATGATTTTATGTGTAATCTTTGTATGTTGTATACGTGAACCAAAGTACAAGCAGTAGATGGTGATGTTATAATCATCTCATAACATGTACTTTAGTAACAAGAAAACCTTAAAAAAAACGAAGAAATATGCATGTGTAATGTTCGTGATATGCGATTTTTTTGTCAACAAAGAGTAAACCATCCTCCACCAACTAAGTTTGTGTACAGACATGTTGCATGATATGAACAAGTAGTCGTTAAGTATATTAAACCCCCTTTTGCAATCCATAGCTAGCATGATGTATGAATGTTTGCGTGTTTATGTGATGTCATGATATAGAGATAATAGTATGCCTTTATGCAAGACCCGTTTAACATGAATGTATGCGTACATAAGCAGGAGTGGTGATGTATAGTGTGCTTGTACGAGAGATATGTGCTTTGTGGGTGTGTGCGAGCAAGTAAACAGCTGACCCTCTTCCCCTCCTTGATAATACGTTTTACATAAATGAATGAGCTAGGACTCCCACCTTTAATAAGACATATGGTTATTGTGTTTTAACTTTCTGCCAAGCTAAAAAGAAACGAAATATATTACTCTTTCCTATTTAAGTGTCTCGTTTGTGCATGTACATGACGGTATGATAAAAGATGCCAGCAAGGTAGAACCACAAACAAGAGTAGTATTACCCTCATATGGACTATTTATGTTGCATGCGTGTATAAATGTATTCCCATGTATGTACCTAGGTATGTTAGGAATTTAAAAGCAAATAGGACCCCTCCCTGTGATGACTGACGAGCAGTAAGCAAAAACCAACCCATGTACTTTTCTTTCTTTTTCTAATTATGGCATGTCTGTAGTCATGTGTGTATATTAGAAATGCTAGCCAGGTAGTGTGTGTGTGTAAGTCGAGACCTAGGAAATAAATATGTGACGTCATGTATGATGTTGATGTATGCGTAAACAAGGCTACAGGAAGTAGGCTGCGATTGAGTATGCTGTATGTAAATACTTAGTGTTGGTGCTGCGTGTTTGTATACAAAGCTAAAATTGCCTTGGTGTGTGATTGCATGTTCATATCATTGTGTGTGTGTGTTTATTGTGAATCATATAGGTATGAGTTGGGTCAGAAACTAGAAAACAAGTAGACTAATTTTCCATAAATATGTCCTGGAGCTAACTTAGGTTGCGTGTGTGTGTGCCATGAAAATAGAAACATAAAACAAGTAAATGTATAGATAATACTTGTGTATTGTAAGCATGAAAACAAAAGGGACCACTGTCCCCTTTCTCCCTTGTACACTGCGTGAGCAGGATACCGAAAACAGCAAACGAACAGTAGGCTTCCCATTTATTATTTTGACTTAATGTAGGAATAGTTGTATGCTATGTGGGATGGAATTGTGATCATATGCATGTACAAGTATGAAGTAGGGTCACAACTTTTTGTGTTAATTCAACTTGGTGCATTTTTGCGTGTAAAGGGGCGTAGGACTGAAAACATATACCAAACTTTATAAAATTTCATCTAGCAAAATGTCTCAGTCGCCCTACTTTGAGCCTGTTTTTAACCTACTAAATGATCGTGCCCCGAAATTCTAAAAATATCTTGTTAAACTCGACACGACCTAGTTTTCAAATCAACTTTCGGTCTGTCTTAAAGTTAAGTAACGAACCCATAATAAATTTCGAAAATGATCGATTTACACTTATAAATAATTCAACCGTACTTGTTTATTTTTATTTGTGAGTGCAAAAAATAAGATATTTATCAAATATCGAAGACCTCGCGGCCGAGTTTTTATAACGAGAACCCGTTTACTTTTCGGACTATTAATAAGATATCGAGACCCAAAGTTGACTCCGTGACTAAAAGGGTTGAACATGAAAAAAAATGTATGAAAACATTTTATAAATCTATAGCAAGTATAAATTATCAACCAAGTGCATTGTACGTTATTATTTATTGTATTTAGCCTAAGTACGGATATTTTACTTAGGTTACGAGTAGATCGTTTACGCATTGTTTTGTGTGCCTTCATATTTCGTGCTATCCTTGTTGATCATATTTACCTACTGCGTCAAGGTGAGTTTCATAGCCCCACTTTTAATTGTTTTAACTATTTTGGGGTGAGAACATTGCTTGTTTTTTTAACGGATGAACATAAGTGCCTAAAACTGATACGTTTGCCTACATGATGTCTAAGTAGCGATATCCCTAGATGCTTTAGCCCACTATCGTGAACCGTTAATTACTTGGTGTAAGCGCGAATGTTATGGATAGATCTATTGGGATTGACATCCCTATCTAATGTTGGTTGTGTGACCAAATTAGATACACTTACATTTGAGTCGTTGCGAATGCTTTGGGATAGGCATTTGCTCGGGCTCTCATTATATCTTGTTGGTTGGTTAACGCTTCGGTGTCACGAGCTTAGACGTAGGGATACAAACGTATACTATTTTGATTATAACCTTGTTTGGTTATATGCCGGTTGCTTGACTAAATCTTATGGTTCATCACACTTACTTAAACTTAAACCTATGAACTCACCAACCTTTGTGTTGACACTTTAGCAATGTTTTTCTCAGGTATCAAGACGGAGGAGTGACGTGGTTATGCATGGGAGATTTTTAATAGAAATGGTTGTGACTAGTGTATGAATATTTGGATCAATGTTAAAGTCTTTTGAAACGATGTTTTATTATAATCTTTTGTAATTCGCTTCCGAAACAAGTTTTATGCTTTTAATTAAATTAAAACGGCTTTTAAATAGTCGTTCTTTGTATCTATGTCTTGTGATAGTCATGACCGTCGCACCCCATTGTGTTTTCTTACTCTGATAAATTGGGGGTGTGATAGATTGGTATCAGAGATGTAGTTATAGAGAACTAGGTTATTTTACAAAATGATTTTTATAAACGTGTGTCAAAAATTTAATTTTGGGAAAAATAATTCTAGACTATAACTAACTCAAAAATCTCCAAGAACCACTTCACTCCGCGTCTTCGATAAAAGTAAGTTGTGACTTGAATTATTCCATGTAATTTGCCATGTTAGTTTAAAACATGATGGCTACATGTTATTATCATTAAGTATATTCTACCTTGTTTGAATGATCCCTATGTAAGATGTACTTATAGGAATGTGTATTAAGACGATTTTTATTATATTTTGAAGTAAATATATCTAGCATCCTTGTTTGGATTGTTGTGCTACTAAAATGGTTTGTGCCATGTTTAATCGAACTAAGATGGTTTGTGCCATGTTTAAATCGAACTAAGATGGTTTGTGCCATGTTTATATGGGGTAAAACATACACATACTTATGCTATTACGTATTTTGTTAAAAACAGTCCACTGGACTACTATGAACTATTTAAACACTTGTGTGTTTCTATGTTACCCTATATCGATATACGCCGAATAAAAAAAATATATATATATATATACGCCAAAACAGTATTTGGGCGCGGTGAGATTTAGTAATGGTTGATGATAAGTAGTGAGTAAACCCAAAACCAAGACAAATCATCAAAAATGTTAAGGGGTATAACGATACTTAGCAAGGTCTCAAGGCTGTTCTTGTTTGATTGGGTTGCGAGACTAAGTTAAGTGCCAGTCGTTATACGACTTAGGGTTTTTGATGAGTTTTCTTGAGGATGGGTAAAGCTCATGAATTTACATATTGCGAGATTAGTGTGATCGTTATGTTATAACATATATGATGAGTTTTATGTGGGTTTAATCAATGTTAAATGGTGTGAGTAATATCTAAAGACGAGTAAATTCACCAAAAATATTAAGAAGTTTAACGACTAATACTTGACTAGACCTCAAGGCTGTTCTTGTTTGATTGAGTTGCGAAGCTTAGTCAAGTGCCAGTTGTAACACAACTTAAGATTTTTAGTGAATTTCCTCGGGGATGGACAAGACTTACATGATCTGACAAGGTGATTACCTCATTGGCGTTTGACTAGTACGGTACATTGGTACCATTAGTTTGCATGGTGTGCGAACACTGAAATAATGAAAGTCGGCGTCCCTGTTGTTACACAACATACGATGATAAAACACTATACAAAAAGTATTATCCTGTAATGCCCCAGAAAATACTATATCATAAGGAACGAATATACACTAGTATTACAAAAATATAAAAGCTATCTGGAAATACGCCGACACGTAAGTCGAATGCACGTCAAGGAGAAATTTATGCTGGAGAAAATATACAAAGATGGATCTAAGGGTTCTACTCCACTGGTTTGCAACTAAGTTGCTATTATAAATTTATGAAGTATGATATAACAACCAATTTTAAAGGAATAACTCAGTTATATGAGTATTGTGTCATATTTTAAATTCAAGGGGTTATCGCATGTCACAAAGCTTGAGAACCCTCGATGTGAATTGTGGTCACTTCTTAGAAACCCTAATAGCGTGTGTCGAACATAAACAATCTACAAAATGATTATGAACAAACGGCAGATAAAAAGAAAATGAACAACTTTTGTAATGAAAATTCTTGTGAGGGAATTAACTAGTTGATCGCATTAAACAAATTGAACAATTTTGGGATAAAAACAAATTTACCAAAGTGTCTGAGATGTAATAAAGCATCATTAAAGCTCTGGAAAATTCTATGATAGAATTGAGTGGCCGATGTGAAATATTAAATAATTTATTTTTATGAAAATCAAATGACTCGATATCCGTCGATATCACCACCAACAAAAATTAGGTTATGTAATCGTATTTTAAAACTTTTTATTTAATTGTTTCGAGTTATTTTTAAAAAGGTTATCTTTATATCTTGTGAAACTTTACTTAAGAAATTATTTTTATCCTACAATATTTTTATATATGTCGGAAAAAAAAAATTATTATTTTTTTTTTCTTTAAAAAAAAAGGGGGAAAAAAAGAGTTTTATAAATAGTTTTGGAAAACATTATAAAATAAAAAAAAAATTACTTTGAAGGAACCATCACCGAAAACTTTATTAGTAAGAATGTTAGAAATTTTGATAAAACGTTCTGGTAAAACCAGTAAAGGTAGTACTGGCAAAAATTACACGATTGATGACGAAATGTTTGGACATAGATTATCATGCAAAGTTTTGGAAAATCTGGCGTGACGACCAACTTAATGTATAAAACACCGCGACTAATGTTGAAACATTTTTTTTGGTAAGGGCTACAATGTAAAGTTTTAAGAAAAATCTATTTTTACGAACAACTTGGTTTGGAAGACCTAAACTCTTGATAAACTTGACAAGAACTAGTACAAATAAGCATGTAATCGTTTTGTTTATTGATTAAACGTGAGCGATGGTAACGAATCAAAAGAACTATGGAGTATCAATATATAAATTACAACCTCAAAGAGTTAAATTATGATGAAAAGGAGGATGCAACCGTTGGTCCCGAGACGTACGTAGCCTGATCAACTACGTATGATTGTGGTCGAACGCGAGCATGCTCATAGTAGTCATCGTAGAAATGAAATATATTAGTATTAGTAGAATATATTAAAGTTGCCTATTCTTCAAAGAAAAATTAATTATGTGCTATGAACGTCGAACATTTTTCTACCGTCTTAAGTAAAAATGTCAAGTACGTGATACGAGTAAACCTAGTACGATTATCTTCCTCGCCACTATTACATACAAAAGCGTGTAGGACACGAAAAATACTAATAGCATCAATTGTTTTGATGACAATTAAACTCAAATAGATTAGAGTCAGAAAAGTTTAAAATAAATTTTAGATAATAATTAGAAGAGCGAAATGCCGTTTGAGTAAAACTCAAATTTAACGGATATCGCAACGATACCATATAATAATTGACCTCTTGTTTTGATAACGACATCGACGTGCTAGTTTTGAGGACAAAACTCAATTTAAGGGATTACGAATGTCACACACGTGAATTTTGAATCTATTTAGTTTACGAGAAACGCGATAGTTTGGGTTAGACTTGTGTGTCTATTGATGTTCCTGATTGATTACACGTATTTTGAGTACCAATTTAAATTTTTATGCATGATGCTCATATAAATTATTTCTTAAATAACTTATTATTCGTCTATGTTACGTGCTAGAAGCTTCTATTAAAGAAATCAAAACTTATTAAATCAACGCGATTTAGCTTAATTAGATTCGACGCGAAATTTAGTATTTCACCCAATTTTTTTTGCGACACACTTAGAGATTAACTATATTCTTTTATTTTCTCCTCAAACTAAATTAATTAGATTACTATTATACAACTTTAAATTCAATACATAAACATTTAAACTTCACTACCATATTACAAACAAATGACTTACCAAAATAAAAGAAAAACCAAATCTTTTTCCTCCTTGTCACTATGTAAAACCGGACCCCCATGTACATGTGAAAACCCACGTTTTATTTCCACACAATTCGACTTTTAAAATTTTAGTACTACACTCAACTAATCAATGCTAGTACTTTCTCTCCCTCCTCTCTTCTCCATACCGTCGGATATACCCTTTCTCCCATGTTTTCTTAAACTTTTGAACCCAACAACTAACAATAATAATGTTAGTCAACATGTTGGTACACCCTTCTTCCACTTTTCTGCCCTAGACGAGACCCCAAGGTACTTTCCCTCTTCCCCATCTTTGTGCAACTTCCCATGTTTAGTACCTTGGAGAACCTTAGTTACAAACTAACTATAAAACCTAACTAAGCTTTGCTAACCCTAAGGTCACTCCTTTGCCTATAAATACGACCTTCATGCTCTCATAGTCTCACACACTCAAAGCTACAACTCAACAAGAAAAACAGTGAAACCTCTTTGATAAGTCACGACAACAATAAGTAAACAAGATTCGGGTTGATTTAAGCAAGTAAAATAGTAGATTTATATATCTCTAGTTCTTACTTCCATCTTCACCAAGTTGTCTTAGAACCCATTGTAAGTTCTTATACTTTGTTCATCTCACTTTGGTTGATATTTTACTTGCTAAAAACACTTGAAGAATTTAAAACTATACTAAACAAGTAAAGCTTGTCACGGGTTGATGGGTGTTTTTATAAATGAACCAAGTCTCGTTTTCTTTCATGATATCAAGAGACCACGACTTGGGAGGTTACCTAATGATCTAAACCTTTGAAAACGAAACCAAACAAACTTACGTGTTAGACCAAGAGTCACGGCTAGGCTTTAAGTATTAGGTTAAAAATGAGTTGCAAAGCTATGATTTTATGTGTAATCTTTGTATGTTGTATACGTGAACCAAAGTACAAGCAGTAGATGGTGATGTTATAATCATCTCATAACATGTACTTTAGTAACAAGAAAACCTTAAAAAACGAAGAAATATGCATGTGTAATGTTCGTGATATGCGATTTTTTTGTCAACAAAGAGTAAACCATCCTCCACCAACTAAGTTTGTGTACAGACATGTTGCATGATATGAACAAGTAGTCGTTAAGTATATTAAACCCCCTTTTGCAATCCATAGCTAGCATGATGTATGAATGTTTGCGTGTTTATGTGATGTCATGATATAGAGATAATAGTATGCCTTTATGCAAGACCCGTTTAACATGAATGTATGCGTACATAAGCAGGAGTGGTGATGTATAGTGTGCTTGTACGAGAGATATGTGCTTTGTGGGTGTGTGCGAGCAAGTAAACAGCTGACCCTCTTCCCCTCCTTGATAATACGTTTTACATAAATGAATGAGCTAGGACTCCCACCTTTAATAAGACATATGGTTATTGTGTTTTAACTTTCTGCCAAGCTAAAAAGAAACGAAATATATTACTCTTTCCTATTTAAGTGTCTCGTTTGTGCATGTACATGACGGTATGATAAAAGATGCCAGCAAGGTAGAACCACAAACAAGAGTAGTATTACCCTCATATGGACTATTTATGTTGCATGCGTGTATAAATGTATTCCCATGTATGTACCTAGGTATGTTAGGAATTTAAAAGCAAATAGGACCCCTCCCTGTGATGACTGACGAGCAGTAAGCAAAAACCAACCCATGTACTTTTCTTTCTTTTTCTAATTATGGCATGTCTGTAGTCATGTGTGTATATTAGAAATGCTAGCCAGGTAATGTGTGTGTGTAAGTCGAGACCTAGGAAATAAATATGTGACGTCATGTATGATGTTGATGTATGCGTAAACAAGGCTACAGGAAGTAGGCTGCGATTGAGTATGCTGTATGTAAATACTTAGTGTTGGTGCTGCGTGTTTGTATACAAAGCTAAAATTGCCTTGGTGTGTGATTGCATGTTCATATCATTGTGTGTGTGTGTTTATTGTGAATCATATAGGTATGAGTTGGGTCAGAAACTAGAAAAATATGTCCTGGAGCTAACTTAGGTTGCGTGTGTGTGTGCCATGAAAATAGAAACATAAAACAAGTAAATGTATAGATAATACTTGTGTATTGTAAGCATGAAAACAAAAGGGACCACTGTCCCCTTTCTCCCTTGTACACTGCGTGAGCAGGATACCAAAAACAGCAAACGAACAGTAGGCTTCCCATTTATTATTTTGACTTAATGTAGGAATAGTTGTATGCTATGTGGGATGGAATTGTGATCATATGCATGTACAAGTATGAAGTAGGGTCACAACTTTTTGTGTTAATTCAACTTGGTGCATTTTTGCGTGTAAAGGGGCGTAGGACTGAAAACATATACCAAACTTTATAAAATTTCATCTAGCAAAATGTCTCAGTCGCCCTACTTTGAGCCTGTTTTTAACCTACTAAATGATCGTGCCCCGAAATTCTAAAAATATCTTGTTAAACTCGACACGACCTAGTTTTCAAATCAACTTTCGGTTTGTCTTAAAGTTAAGTAACGAACCCATAATAAATTTCGAAAATGATCGATTTACACTTATAAATAATTCAACCGTACTTGTTTATTTTTATTTGTGAGTGCAACAAATAAGATATTTATCAAATATCGAAGACCTCGCGGCCGAGTTTTTATAACGAGAACCCGTTTACTTTTCGGACTATTAATAAGATATCGAGACCCAAAGTTGACTCCGTGACTAAAAGGGTTGAACATGAAAAAAAATGTATGAAAACATTTTATAAATCTATAGCAAGTATAAATTATCAACCAAGTGCATTGTACGTTATTATTTATTGTATTTAGCCTAAGTACGGATATTTTACTTAGGTTACGAGTAGATCGTTTGCGCATTGTTTTGTGTGCCTTGATATTTCGTGCTATCCTTGTTGATCATATTTACCTACTGCATCAAGGTGAGTTTCATAGCCCCACTTTTAATTGTTTTAACTATTTTGGGGTGAGAACATTGCTTGTTTTTTTAACGGATGAACATAAGTGCCTAAAACTGATACGTTTGCCTACATGATGTCTAAGTAGCGATATCCCTAGATGCTTTAGCCCACTATCGTGAACCGTTAATTACTTGGTGTAAGCGCGAATGTTATGGATAGATCTATTGGGATTGACATCCCTATCTAATGTTGGTTGTGTGACCAAATTAGATACACTTACATTTGAGTCGTTACGAATGCTTTGGGATAGGCATTTGCTCGGGCTCTCATTATATCTTGTTGGTTGGTTAACGCTTCGGTGTCACGAGCTTAGACGTAGGGATACAAACGTATACTATTTTGATTATAACCTTGTTTGGTTATATGCCGGTTGCTTGACTAAATCTTATGGTTCATCACACTTACTTAAACTTAAACCTATGAACTCACCAACCTTTGTGTTGACACTTTAGCAATGTTTTTCTCAAGTATCAAGACGGAGGAGTGACGTGGTTATGCATGGGAGATTTTTAATAGAAATGGTTGTGACTAGCGTATGAATATTTGGATCAATGTTAAAGTCTTTTGAAACGATGTTTTATTATAATCTTTTGTAATTCGCTTCCGAAACAAGTTTTATGCTTTTAATTAAATTAAAACGGCTTTTAAATAGTCGTTCTTTGTATCTATGTCTTGTGATAGTCATGACCGTCGCACCCCATTGTGTTTTCTTACTCTGATAAATTGGGGGTGTGACATAAGTGATGTGTCATCTTCTTCAATTTCCTCCCTAGTAGTCTTAGGTGCCGTTTGGTTCGGGGATATTCAAAATATTTATATTTAAATATCCCCCAAATATTGTGTTTGGTATAACCAAAGAAGGAATTTAAAATTCCTTGAATTCCCAAAATGAGGGATATTAGAATTCCTCCAAAAAGTGAGGAATTTTAATTTACTTGAAAATTATTTTTCATAAACTTTTTTTCTTGTCGTTATTATTTCGGTTTTTATGTTCAAATAAAAAATTATAAAATTTTAAAAATTTATATAAAATTTATATAAATTTAAGTAAATATTTATATATAATTTTTTTATGAAATATATATATAACTTTTATAAAATTTATTGAAATTTCTTAAAAAATTTAGATACTTTTTTTATAAAATTAATGAATTTTTTATAAAATATATATAATTTTTTTTATAAAATTAAATGATATTTTTAAAAATTTTAATGAATTTTTTTATAAAACTTATATAAAATTTATATAAATTTTTTATAAGATTTTTATAAAATTTATATAATTTTTTTTAAATTTTATTAAATTTTTATAAAACTTAATGAATTCTTTTATAATATTTATATAATTTTTTTATAAAATGTATGATTTTTTTATAATATATAAACTTTTTATAAGGTTTATATATATATTTTTATAAAATTTATATAAATTTTTTATAAATTTTGTATAAGAATTTAAAAAATTTATATAATGCTTTTATAAAATTTATATAAATTCTTATAATATTTATATATATATATTTATAAATTTTAAATAAAATTATTATATATTTTTTATAAAATTTATATAATTTTTTTAAAATTTATATAAAATGTGAAAATTCAAATTTTAATCTTTTAAATAGAAAATATATATAAAGAAATATTTATTCGATAGTTGGTTCAACCTAAAATCAAGATTTCAAAAAATTATAAATTCTGCCAACCAAACAGGCTTAGGCATTTTAAATTCTAGAATTTTAAATTCTGAGGAATTTTAATATACTAGAATTTAGAATTCCAGAATTTTAATATCTTGAACCAAACGGCCCATTAGTAGAATCGGAGACTATCCTAGTTAAAGGGCACTCGTTTCCTACAAGAGTGAAAGTTCTACCAGTGGGGCGCCACATTTTACCAACGGGTTTGATTTTATCTACCCACTGGGATTTAAGTCTAGCACGGGAGCTCACCTCATTAAGTAATTTTTTGATACAAGAATCATGATTGGCTTTAAAGACACATTTCCTACATGTTTTACAAGTAGCATATTTAATGTCCGAGTAAGATCTAGAATTCCTAGATGATTGATTGATGCTCCTAGGATGTAACATGCTACGGTTAGTAGTGTTAGGTAAACTAGAAGGCATCTGACTAGGTTTGAAATTCCTATCTCTTACTTGTGTCTTTTGCTTAGCTTCCCTTAGACCAAATGTATGGCGAACGTCATTTGAACTAGTTCGAGACGTGTTCTTTGGACTATGTCTAGGGATACTAGAGGCAATCATGTGATTAGGTCTTGCAAAAGCTGTTTTAGTCACATTGGCCCTAGTTGGTGGAGTGATTGTTCTAAAAATATGAGCCATGTCAACTTGGGAGGCAAACCGCGGTCTCGAGGATTGTGGTCGCTCGGATCTAAATGCAGTCGGTTGTCTAACGGACTGTATTTGAGGCGGTTTCCCCAAGATTGATGGTTTTTCAAGCTTAGTGTTCACACTAGTTCCTTTGGTTTTCCTCAACTCGTTTTTCAGAGCCGCTATTGCAAAAACCTTTTCCTGAACTTGAGCCTTTAAAGTCTCATTCTTTTGAGCAATTCATCTTGGGATGCCAACTTAGATTCAAGCAACTTAATTTGTTTCAAAAGATTATCCTTTTTAGCTTTAGAATCTAGAATAGTTTGATCCAATTTTCATTCAAGAACAACGTTTGAATTTTCAAGTTTTTCAAAATATGTTTCAAATTTCTCCGTTTTCTTCGAAAATTCAATTTTGGCATCCTCAAGCTCTTTAGATTGCTGAGCTAAAATCATTTCAAGATCTTCAATCCTAGAAGCAGAATTGGTTAAAGTAGCAGTCATAAAGCACATATCATGATCTTTAGCATTCTGATCATTTTCTCCCTCATTATGATTCACATCGGATGAGTCAGAAGTGGTATTGCTATCACTCTTTTCCATCCCATGTTCGACATAGATAGGGTCGGAATGCTCAACATGCTGTAAATCATTGTTAGATACAGTATTCAATTGTACCCCAACTATTGGCTCTTCGTCATGCATGCTTGAATCATGTTGTCGTGATGCAATGACGCTGCTATCATTGTTAACCGAGGTGGTCTCCTTTGAGTCATCCGTAAGACCATTTGTTTTCTATGGCATCTGCATCGGATTTTCTTGTATTCCACTATCATGCTCTAGTTGAAGTTGTGAACTTTCATAAATCAAAAGTGCAATTGATTTCATGAAATCGAGCAATCTATCACTGAAGTCTTTAACCTCGATTTGTGTGTCTTCAAGGAATGACTGGCAGATCGTTGAAGCTTCAACCTTGGCAAGATCAAATTGAAAGAAACTCGAAAAATGTTGCTCTAAAACTTGAAGTGAATGTGAGGATTCAATTTGATTAATGTCTTCTTTGTTGATCTGCTCTAGTAGTTGGTTAAATTTGAGGATCATTTGGTGGACGAAAATGGTACGATCTTGACCGAAGAGTGTCACAAATCCGCTTCCTTCTTTAAGTAGAGAAATGTTCGACAGATGGGACCGAAGTGGTCGAAATAAAGTCATTCTACTTTCTCTATCTTTAACTTTCATTTGATGCGATTCTCCCACTTGAAAAGTCGAATTCAAATACTCCATTGAATTTTGATGTAAGATAATTGAGGTTGTGGTGGTTTTCGAAATTTACCAATTCGTGAAGGAACTTCGAAAGATCCGTAAATAACTTTTAAAAATCCACGATTGATGAGATAACACTTTTCTTACCACATACACACTTTCGGTTAATAAAATGAACGACCCGACGATTTATATTCAATTTTTCTTGGTCTCGTCAAAGAAATTTTATCACTTTGTCTTTAAAACTTGTCACGTTTATCTCGACTTTTTGTCACATTTATACCCCGAATATTATTGTGCTTTCATGTTCTAGCCATCGTAATACTATAAATACCGAATATAGCAACTCATGTAACCTGTGAGTATACCATCTAGTACCCATCGTACAAGCACCCTTGTTTCTTCATTTGCCCACGTGATGCGTCATAAAAGAGCAAAATAAAAGCAGACCACTGATTAAAACCATTGGACCATAATATCTTACTCATATCCCTTTCAATAACAAAATTGAAATCATTCAATATAAGCAACAGTTACACGAGAGCATCAGAAACAATAAAGATTGAATCAGCTGCCTTTAATAGCCCACGTGATCACCTCACTTTAGCACCAAGAATTTATCATGTGCGAATACATAAACATTTTCTTCTTTCAACCAATCAAACGTGAAGCAACTTTTGTATCAATGGACCATAATCGTTATTCATTCGTATGAACACATGTAAAATTGAGATAGTATATTTATTCATTACCCTAATTGCTAGGTCATTAGAACACATACACAACTTAAACACTCAGCCGTTTTTCTCTCAAACACATTCCCTAAACCTACTCATAAACATCACCGCCCCTTCTCATCCAAATCTCATCCACCTAAAAACATTGACTAACAAAATCAATCTCATATTACCATCAATCGTAGCTAGGAAATCCCATCCTTATGACTCCATGCAATAGACCAAAATAATCAAACATAATCTCAAACTTACCCTAGAGCATATCTACAAGCAACCCGTGTAACTTTGAGCATAGAGAACACGAACTAGCTTCTTGACCAAAGAAGTATACGAATGAAGATTAAACAAAATGATGAAGGCTTCAAGATCTATTAAAAAAATAGGTATCGGGTAGGTTACAAGAAATGATTGCATGTCATTTTTTTTGTTGATTTTAAATCGAAATACAGATTGAGTCTAACATATGTGTTATACTCGATTCTTGGTATATTTTGAATATTAAAAAACGGGTGAAAACCCAACATCGATCGATGAAGATTATATTTTGAACCTACAAGATCTTTAAAAGATCTTTGAAAGTGTTACGAATCTGAGATTGGCTATGATTTAAATTTTCTTGGTTTTGAGTCTAGTGATGAAATGAGATGGGGATTTAGAGTGATGGAGTCGTGTTGTTTTGGGTTTTGAGTCGAGGCGATTGAGATCTTGATTGTTGTGTTTTGGGTTCAGTCGAGTTTAGGTTGGTTTTGTTTGGGTTTTGTTGGTCGAGGGAGATGAGTGATTGAGTCAAGTCTTGTTTATTTGGTTTTGAGTCAAGATCAAACCATCAGAATGTCAAAACAAAAACACCATCGGAATGTGAAAAACCATCGGAATATCTATCGGAAAAAGTATCGGAATGTGGTAAGAAAGAGATCTGTCGGAAAGTGTTAACTTAAAATGTATCGGAATACAAAACTTGTAACCATCGGAATAATAACACAACTTGTGACCGTCGGAAAAATGGTCGGAATACGTTCGGAAAGTAAAACCCCTTTCCGACAGAAACAATGACAAAAACAGAATGGAAGAAAAGTTTATAAAAAACCATAAAAAATGAGATTTTTTTGGGATAAGACACCTAATACACAGATCGAGATATAAAAGATAACAACTTGTGTTTACTCTTAAACTTTTTGGACAAAATTTAAAATCAGTCACGAAATTTATACCAAATACGGAACCAAAAGGAAAAAATAAAAAATAACAAAATAAAAATTTGACCACCAAATCAATATATAAAAACACGCCAATCCTAAGATTCAACCATAACTCTTGATACCAATTGTAGAATCATATAATCTTAGGATTGTAGATGTGTTTGTATAATCTAATGAATGGATGGAAAAGGAAGAACTAGAGAGAGAAAGGTAGAGAGAGAAAGGAGAGAAAGAGAAGAAAGATGGAATGTGATAGAAATGACTAAGTGTTCAACCCCTCCTAACATGCTAGGAGGGGGTTTATATAGCCCACCCTACATGTGGGCTATATGGGCTATATCTTAATACATTGGATCACGAGCCCAATACTTGTATCTATCTTTGGAGTGACCGATCCTTTCTAAATACGTAAAAAACGTATTTCCAACAATCTCCCCCTAAGGGAGGTCACTCCAAGTTACAATGTCCTAAATAGTCTATAGCTCGTGATGTATGCTAACAATGATGTGACCGAGATTTTCTTTGGAAAAACGTATTTCCAACACTAAGGTTTCAATTTGTGCTTTTGGGTTACTCAACGTCACATGACCGGTTGATTGGATTACCTAACATTTAAATATGTTACACTAAGGTTACTTTGTAAAAGGGTAACCGGTTGATAACTTGTATCCCTTGCCACATGTGTATGCTACTTTATCCACCTCACCTGAAATTAGTCCAACTTGGTATTTCTACAACTTATTATCTTTATTATTTATTTTTTCTTCTTTTTTCCATCCTCTCCTTTATATCTACAGTACCATCATCATCATCACTAACTCCATGATCAACTATGCCCTTGAAACATAGCAACTGTTTTTCTGTCTTGTTATAAAAGGGTAAAACTAACAGTCTAAGTAACTTGAACACATATGTTTCTACCATAACCCACATCCAAACTCGTACAACAATTTATGATCTACTTGATGCAAACAACTTTTCTAGGAAACCAATGGTTGTGTCATAATGGCTTTACAGCTTAAACGTCACCTTATCTCCATTATTCATTTCATCTTCAATCACAACATCATCTCCTCACTTCGTCTCTTTGGCTCTCTTCACCGTCAATGGCTCTCTTTAGATCTACTCATCTCGGAAGATAGGACCTGCTCTTTTTCACCATCCCTATCTTATCCTCTTCCACCTGAGTGGTTGTGGATTGATTGTTCGAACAAATCAGGATTTGCAGCTCGTTAAGTTAACGATAGATATTTGTCACTACAAGATGTAATCTTAGAAAGAGATCTTGAGGTTTGAATTTATTAGTATATGGTGGAAAGACTTACAAGTACTTGAAAAATGTTATCTGATGATTTCATTTACAAACGCAGAACTTGTATTGAAATTACTTATAGTTAACCAAAATTTGATTATGACAAAGAGTCTCACTAATAACATTTACAAGAACAAGCGGTTTGCAATTCGCATTTTGTTTGGTCCTGTTTTAAACTTTTAATAGCAAACAATTGTAAATCTACTCTATCGTGACCGGTGTTGGTGAGTTTGAATTGCGAATGAATGTACTACTTTGGTGTTTAACTTGATAGATGATGAATAATTAAGAGGTTGTTGAAAAAGAATTGATTCAAGATGAATGATGTTGAGATTGAAGATGAATGGTGTTGATGATGAGGTCATTTTTGTCATTTAATATTGCCACATAGGATTTTAACCTGTTATACTAGTTTGTAATATAGGGAGTAACGTAAACAACCGGTCACACAAACATGAGTAACATGGAATCACAAAATGAAAGTTTAGTAACTTAGGACAAATTTTTTGTAAAGTTTAGTAACATCTTTGTATATTAACCTTTATTTTATAACAAAACTCATCAATAAACATATGTATAAGGTAAAACAAACAAAAATTATAACTCAAAACCTAATTCGATCCATTTAACATTAATAAAACAACAATAACATACTCGTCTTATAGCTCAACATTATAATAAGACATAAGCAAAAATAGTTTATAGTATTAAAAAAAAATATATTATTGTAACTAATGGGATGATGTATTATATAGTAATAAAATCTCTATATTTACATTTAAAATGTATGGAACAATGCGTGATAATACCAAAGTAGAAAATAATTTGAAGTACAAGAAATTAAAATATAAATTTAATTAGAATTACAAGTTCTTATATAAAATATTATTTATTTATTTATTAAATGAGCTCTTGTAATTAGATTAATATTTAAATTAGCCCTTAGATGCTTATGTGTTAAACATGAAAACATTTTTTTATTAAAGCTTGATAAAAGCTCAATCTGAGCTCTCAAAAGCTTGAGTTTGAGTTTGATATACGTTTCGAGTTATTTTTTGCCCTTGAACTTGATAAAAACTTGGCTTTATCGAGCCAAGCTCAAGCTCGAGGTCGAGTTGCTTGATAAAATTAGCTCGGCTTGATTGCAACTTTAGTTTTAGGTAATAGACCATTCCATTATAGTAAAACCAAATTTAGTTAACGATTGCTTTTTCTGTTCCTTACCCTTTAATACATTCATCCAAACACACCTTAATATAACATTTATATTGTTGTAGAGATATTTAAAATACTTGATATATAATTTATTAACTTCTTTTTTATTTTTGAGATGTCAATTGAATGAAAATAATTGAGCGTTAATAAACGAACTAAATGAGCGTAATCGGAAGAACAAATAATTAACCGTTCACGAACGTAATGACCATACGAAGCCATTATTCATATTCGTTCATTTAATTAAATGGAAAAAAAATCTTGTTCATGTTCGTTCATTTACTATATAAACAAATATAAACGGGTTTTCGCCGAAGATTTGCGACCAGTTCCCTAAAACTTCAGTTCTTTTACAACCTTAAAAGAGAGGGTGAGCATCGGGTCGGAATCGACAAGAATCAAAATCAACCAAAAACTTAATAAGGAAATTTTGCGAACCGAGAACCCAACAAATAGTAAACTATAGAAATTGAAACTGAACCGAATAAGATCGGTTCAGTTCGGTTCGAATAAATGTGTTCGAACACGAATATAACGTTTTGACCGAATCGAACCAACTAAAAACCAAAAAAGATATACAAAATCTAAAACCGCACATAACGTAGTCAGTTTGATTCGATTCGGCTCGGTTCCAATCGGTTTGTCAGTTCAAATACACTCAAAATTGATGGATACACTCAAAATTAGTGTGTTTTGATATTTATACCCCTATAAAGGTAAACATGATTAGAAGTGATATGAGAGACACTAAAATTTGAAGTATGCTAATCAATTTAAAAAATGTGCAAATCAACTTCCTAAGTTATACTACAACCCCAAAAGCACAACGTACAATTCTCTAATGCAAAACCCACTCCAAATTTCAAAAACCCAAAACACCACCTAACCACAAAAGTCCCACAAATAAAAAAAAAAAAAAATGAAATCCACCTTCCGAACCGCACTAGCATCATTAACTACACTCACCCACCACCACCACCCCTTTATAAACCCTAACCCTAAACCCTTCATTTCCCTCCTCCCTCCAACCACCACCACCGTCATAAACCGTCGTTTCTCAACCACAATGTCAACCGCCGGCAACACCTCACCCACCTCCGCCGTCGTCGAAAAGCAGTTCGATGAGTTCCGTCACCGTTTGAACGAAAGTGGGACTTTACGTGACAGAATTAAGGCTGTTGCTACTGAGATTGAGTCTAATACTAGGGTCATGCATTCTGTTGTGTTGCTTGTTCATCAATCCAGACCCATTTCTGGTATATTATATAATGTTATATTTGCATTTTTTTTTTTAAATCTGTGATTTAGGTACCAAAATTGTTATAAATAGCGTGAGACGTGGCGTGGCGGAGCCACAACGGTTCTTTAGGCGTGACTTTGAGCGGCACAAAATATTTAAGGGGTGTTTGGTTTGGCTTATAGCGTAAGCTTAGTTCGGCTTATATAACATAAGCGTTAATTTTGTGGCTTATTTGGAGACTTATGGACTTATATGTATAAGTTTATTATATCATGATAAACTTATATAAGCCCCTAAGTCTCAAAATAAGCCACAAAAATTGGGGCTTATTTTATACACGCCGAAATGAGTTTACGTTATATAAGCTAAAACAAACAGCATTGTTTCGGCTTATATGGCCGGCTTATGTCTTATTTGGTTTTGGGCATGTGTTTTATAACCTCACTTTTTGCGGCTTGTTTTGAAACTTTCCGGCTTGTATAAGTTTATTATGACATAATAACTCATATAGGCTGTAAGCCGGGAAGTTTCAGAATAAGTCATAAAAAGCGAGGTTATGAAACATATATGCCCAAAACCAAATACGCCGTAAGCCTGCTATATAAGCCGAAACAAACACCCCCTTGGTTAGTTATAGGTTTGTTATGATTGGGTAGTCTGGTAATGTAGTGGACTAGTGATGTTATAGTGTATGTAAAACCTGGTTGATTTAGGGTAATATATGTGATTTCCTGTCATTTTGACTATTCTGACAGTGATCGGGTAGGGGCTGCTTGTTTAAGCTTATTTTTGGGCTTATAAGCTGATCTAGGCGTGTTTATTTAAGCTTATACATGGGTTTATGACCTTGTTTGATTTCAGATTATATTTTATAAGCCTCTGTTATCTGCCTTATTTTCGGCTTATCTAAGGTTGTTATGTCATAACAAAGCTTATATAAGCCCATAAGTCTCAAAATAAGCCGGAAAATCCTGGCTTATGATATACAATCCGAAATCAAATAATCTCTTAAGCCCAGATATAAGGTTTGTTTGAGTATGTGATGAAATGAAATGTGTTTCTGGATACTTTCAATATGTGATTTAGGTACGCGCAATGTTATAAATAGCTGAGGTGGGGGCATGGCCAAGCCTCATGCCTTAGGAATTAGGAGCCCTGCCAAAGCTGACCTTTTTAAGGCGTGACTTAAAGCGACACAAGATATTTGGTTAGTTATAGACTTATAGGAATAAAGCTAAGAAAGCATGTAATTTTCTTCATTTCTTTCAAAATCCCAAATATGAGGCCAAAATCTCGATTACCCGGCCCATATAATATTGTAACCAGATTCCTAAAAAACGTCTAAAAAAGGGGTGCTTTTTCACGCCTTACGCCACACCTGAAGCTGATGCCTAGGTCTATTTCGTAAGCTACAGGTCACCCCTCGCGCCGTAGTGGCGCCATGGCGCGCGTTTTAGAACAAAGTGGCAAAGTGGACGGGGCGGGACGGGTAACAGGTCGGAGTGGGTTTTGTTTCTAATTGGGTTAATAAAATGAAAAAAAAGTGAAAAAAGCTGTTCTTTTTTCATTGACTAGTTAGACCCGCTGTAGAGCTGTCGACTAATTGTTATACAAGTGTGCTTTACGCAAATGCCTAATTGAACAAATCTTGAGTATTTCGTAAGATCCTCAACTTGATCCCAAATTTTTAACTGATGGGTCTTAAATTGCCACCTTTGGGTTTAGGGTGGAAATGTTAAATAGTGTGATGATACTACAATGGAGTACGAGTTGTGGCTAGCTGTTACTGCGAGTTTTTTTAACGATCTGTTAATCTGATGATACTTTTGAATATGCTGGTTTTACTATACTAATATGTGTTACAAAGTTTAAACATGATTGATTTAGAGAGAAATTTGTGGTTGGTTGCTATTGCAAGTTAAGTTTTTTGAATGCTATGGACAAAAGTGTGGTTACATTTTGTGTTGGTCACATGGTCGATGTTCGTTATTTATAGTTCATTAATGTTTCTTAATTGGCGTAAAACTAGTTTTGTTTCCACTTCTCTTAGGCAATAAAGAGAGTTCATTTGAATATTCGGCCCAGTTATGGATTCTGATTCAAATTGTATAGTAAGCTGCTAACAGAATTTCCATTTTTTTGTTTTCAAAAACTTTGTTCTTGGAATACAAAATAATTGCTAGGTCTTAGGGTAATCTTGTATAGGAAAATGTGAATGATTGTAATGTGTGTATGTGAAGGAAAAACGAGAAATGCATTAGATTATAGTATAATACTGTGTTATAACTCGACCGACCTGGCATGATGATTTGTTTACACTTTACTGTGGTTGATGTTCAGAATATAAATGAAGGTTTCACATGTTTTATGGTTTGTTACCATGTGCACTGGATGTGACCGTGATATAGTTGCCCACATGAGTGCCTCGGTATTGAAATTGTTAGAACCTAGCGATAAACTTCTTTGTAATGTTGTTCCATTCACTCTGCTATTTGGAATGTAAGAATCACGTGGTTAGACTTGCAGTATATTATTGAATGAACCTTATTTAATGGCTATAAACTAATATTTGTCAATCAAGTCGAGTATTACTTACTCATTTAGCACTTCTATGTGGTATCTTGTTCTGCTGAGTGTTCAGAATGAACCCTGTTCTTGGTTTTAAAAAGTGAGAAGCGGTCCGTTGCGCTAAGGGTCCGAAGCGAGAAGCGCCGGGCAAAGAGGCAAAAGCGCACGCCTCTCGTAGGCGAGGCGCTTACTTTGTACACAACGATTGCGACTTTGTTAAAACCCATAATTCAAACTCTATAAGCTTAAATGTCATTTTTAGACTAATAAAAGTCCAAATGTCATTTTTAGAACAAAATACTCTTGAGTTTAAAAGTCCACTCAAACCCTTTGAGTTTTAATGTCATTTTTAGAACAAAAAGCACTTGAGGCGGTAAAAAGCGTTGCTCTAAGGCGTAAAAAAGCACCGCCTCCAATCGTTGACCTATAATGTTTCTAAACAGGGTCCCTGTTTAGAAACATTATAAGAGAATTTTAGTTTTTGACAAGGTTTTGAACTTATGGCTGACCTGCTGATGTGCTCCCACTAGCTTGACATAAGGTTGACCACATTTGTTGGGCTTATTCTTTCTCCCTTTTTTTTTACAATCAGAGGTTCTAGAAAAGACCAAGACTCATATAGATGTACTGAAGCAGCTATTCAGTCAACTTTCAGAAATTGTTCGTGAAAGCCCTGGGCAATACTACAGGTAAGTGCACGACTTGGAAGTACATTTACTCATCAGTTGTGTAGAACTTATCTATTTCTTCTAGTTCCCCGTTCAGTAATATACTAATATTTACTTTGTGTACTGACAGGTATCATGGTGACTGGAGGACTGAGGCCCAACAAGTGGTCTCTCTGCTTGCTTTTATGCATTGGCTAGAGACAGGGAACCTTCTCATACATACAGAAGTTGAAGAAAAGCTAGGGTGTAAGTTAAATTCTATATTTTAGTTAGATGATGATGATGTGCGTATCTATAGAGTACTTTAGGATATGTGGTTTAATACTTCAGAATAGCATGTGCTTTAAACAAATTTCTATATCAGCCTAAAAACCTTATGAACTGGAGTTTTTTGATAAATATTGAGTAGGATCCTTTACTAAGTTGGCACGTATTCATGGAGTAGCAGTGCACATGTGTCACTGACTTTGCATGTTGCAGACTCAAAGATCTCTATGCATATATTAATTTTTTTTTGTTTATCATGTGAATTTAACCTTTAACAAAACTTTTGACAGACTATTGACACTGCTCATTTGCTTTTCATCCTTCGTTTACTTGCTGCTTTTATCATTCTCACTGACTCATGATTAATATATTTGCTTTTGATGGCTCATGCAGTGAATGCTGCAGAATTTGGTCTGGATGTTGAAGATTATCTTATTGGTAAGTGATTCACGCTCTTAGTTTTTTTACCGGGCAAACGCGTGGCAATCATCAAGCTGACCGCCGTTCTTTTATTGTACCCTGTATAGAGTTGCCCAATTTTTTTTTTAATTTCATTACTTTACTTTAGTTTTCTAATATAGTTTTCTTATTGCAGGAATCTGTTTCATGTCCAATGAATTGGTAAGAGTTCAAATAAACTTTGTTTTTTTTTTTTTAATATTTTGGCAGTTTATATATCTGATTAATTGTTAGCTTTTTTACTATGTGAAAAGCCAAACATTGTTTGTGCTAGAGGTGCTATGTTATTTGACATGCTTTCCTAACTAGCTCTAGGTCCAACTATATTGGGCTTCTTTTATGTTTTGAGAATGAAATTGTATAATAACGTACTTAATTATGTTTTGCAGCCCAGGTATGTGGTGAACCAGGTCACAGCCGGGGACTATGACTGTCCTAGAAAGGTCTTGAAGTTTTTAACAGACCTTCATGCATCATTCCGCTTGCTTAATCTGAGGAACGATTTCTTGCGCAAAAAGTTTGATGGTATGTTATTTCTACATCCTTCATTTCTGTTGGGATTGTATACAAGCATATTTCTAGTTTCCTTACAAAGTATGCCCGAAATGCTCCAGTTTTTTCCTGCTCGTACAAAAAGCGCGTATCATAGTCTCGTAGGGAGAAAGGTTTATTCATTAGCTCACATTATGGTCTGTTTTGTGGTTATATTGGAGGATTGGCATTGGATATGGCAGGATAATCGATAGTGGGTCAGGAAACTAGTCCAAACGGGGTATTTTTTGGGTGGATCAAACCCGGCTGGTCAAGGTTGCTTGTCCTGCAAACAAGTATGGTCCATTATTTTGGGTAATTATTGGGTTGATTACTACTACAACTTTAATAATTTAAATCTTTGAATATAAGTATTTCGGAAGCTACATGAATATATATAAGAAAAAATTTCAAGAATAGTCCCTATCGTTTGCACTGAAAATCAACTTTCGTCCCTATTTCAAAATAAGTGCACCAGTCGTCCCTATCGTTTACAATTACGATAAAAAATCGTCCCTATTTTGGATGAGAGTTAATTTTGGCTGTTAAGTCTTGAGAGAGAAGGGGCATTTCAGTCATTTACTTGTTATATTTTATACTTAAAAGTAACAATTTTTTTTTTTTTTTTTATTTCTCATATCCCCTCCATCAAATTCATCTACCCTGCTCCATCTCCATCAAAAATCGTCCCTCCTACCCTGCTTCATCTCCATCAAAAATCAGCCCTATTTCTTATATCTATCTATCTCTCTCTCTCCCTCTCTCTCAAATTCATCAAAACCCAGATATCTCTCTCTCTCTCTCTCTCTCAAATCAAAATCCGGATCCTACCATCTTGACTCATAGCTAAAACACCTACAAAACCCAGATTCAATAATTTAAACACTCCTTTCGCAAGACATAGGAGCTGATTTTTTCTGCCTTGCTTTGATAAAAACCCAATGAGTAATGACAGTGGTTCTGTAGCTAAATGGTAAGCTATAGGGGTACGAGTACTACTCATTAATTTCACCTTACTTTCTTGTACGAGTACTACTCAGTAGCTAAATGGAATCCGCTACAGTGGTTCTGTATACGTCTCCAGGGTCCTTGGAAAATTTATTCTATTCACACACACACCCTTCACTGTCTGTGACTATCCTAAAGGACCTACCTTTAGGATCCACTTTGGCCTTGGCATAAGAACATACGTGAGGTGAATACATGAAGTTTTTTGAGGTTCTTAATTGAACAATAGCAAATCACTTTTTAGTTCTCACGTGAACAAGATATTTGTGGGTGGGTGGTGTTTGGTGGGTTTTTGTTCAAGCAGTGTTTATGGATCAGTGTTTATGGATCTGAGTTTTTTTTATTATGATAAAATTGGGATGGAGCAGATCATGGTGGTGGTTTGGAGGATGTGAGAGAGGGAGATATGAGAGAGATAAGAAAAAGAAAAATAATTAAAAAAATAAATAAATAAGAGATTTTAATGTAAAAAAAGGCTGGTAATGAAAAGACCGAAATACCCCTCTATTCTTAAAAGTTAACAGCTAAAACTAACTCCCATCTAAGATAGGGACTATTTTTGATCGTAATTGTAAACGATAGGGACGACTGGTGCACTTATTTTGAAATAGGGACGAGACTTGATTGTCAGTACAAACGATAGGGACTATTCTTGAAATTTTTTCTATATATAATAGACTTTGGCCGACTTTGAATAAGCTTGGCATTTTCGATTTGTTCCCCTTTTAGTAACTTAGTTAACTTTATGAACTCTAGTTGTTGTAGATAGTAGATTTACCCCAATAAGGGTAGGTATATCATTTCACTTCTCTATTCATTTTATTGTCTTATTTATCTTATTGATTTGTGGTTCCCGTTTTCCCTACTTGAAGAGGACCTTCTAAAGGTGACAAATTGGATGGGCTGGGTAATAGGTTGAAACAGGTTCGCGTCAAACGAGTAAAATAAACACCCAGTCAAATTGGCCCACAAACATCAATCTTTCTCTTGCTCTTCGAAATGTATAAATGTAAAAATCGTTAAATGCTATTACAAAAACTTTAATTAAGATACAGTATAATGGTTGTGAAAACGATGCAAGATGTAAGCATTCAAAGTTTAAACGCATATTGGGCCACTTTCAACCCATTAGGCTAGTTACTTCCGAACTATTTTTTTGTTTATCCATGTGGCCCATTAATAAATAAAATGTTATAAACCCAATCCAACCCATTTTCATATAAATGAGGTTGAAATTAATGCCTACAATAGGACTCTCATTTTGCAGCCTAGCCATCTCACTGTTATATTTTTTATGCAGGAATGAAGTATGACCTGAGAAAAGTTGAAGAAGTTCACTATGATGTGAAAATTCGTGGGTTGGCGTCCAAGGGCGATTTAAAAGGAGATATACAAGAAACTTAGGAAGTTGCAGGATCAGGTGACGGCTTAACTTTTGGCCCAATTCCTGTACTTGGTTCTTTTGAAGAATTAGTGTGTAGCGAATTTCTGCTAGGTCATGTTAATGGTAGATGAATGATCTTAAATCACTTTTCAGACGTTTCTACATATTCTAGACTTGGCCATTCTGCATTGCATATTCTAACATGCTTATTTAACACTTGCCTCAAAGAATACAAACCTAAAAAGAAACCAATGGAAAATCTGTAAACTCAAGGTTGTCAGGCAATTTTTTAGTGCTGTTTTTGGATAATTGTTTAGCGAGTGTGCAAATCCTGGGTTAATACGTGAAAACAAAATCGAACCGTACCAAACTGGATCTTGGTTTGCGCTCAAAACTGGAATACTTGGTTTACAACCTTTAGAGAATATCTACTACAACTTGAGGCCTATTAAGATAGAAGATAAAATAATGACCGGAATCACTTTAGTTAGGTAAGATTGGCTTGTTTATGTCCATTATACAAAGAGAAAACTCAAATCAGCAAGTATGTTTTAAGAAGTCTACTAATTAAAACACATCGGATCATTGGGTTTTGTTTGACTTGAAACGCTCAATCTAATCAAACAGAGGTTTGCAAGCCAGTTTCAAACATTGTGCTACTCACGCACTGAATACACAGAGTGGTGTACAAACTATGCAAGTGATTAATAGTAAATAAAAGTTGAACAATTGAGTGACTTGCACACTTATCCCCTGAAAGAAGTTATTGGTATTTGCGGTGGTTTACTAATGTTCTTTATCACATTCTATCCGTAAGCATATGGGCTATAATCAAAATATACATTTGTATATCGAAGCTTTTTTCGTGTCATTTTTACTTTGGTGGAACACACAAAGCTTTCATCAGCTAAGCTGTAACCACTGTGACCAGACTCTTGAGAAGTGGTGCGTGACTGGTTGCTTGTGATGGAACCCCAATTGGTTAATCATTACAAGGACCTCACTCATCTTAGGCCTTGACTTAGGGTTTTTAGACAAGCACTTGTTGGCAATAATGGACAACCTTCGTGCTGACTTTAGTGAGTAGTTACCTTTGAGTCTTGGATCCACAATTAGCCGGAATTTTTTTGATCCTATAAATGGTTTCACCCATTCTAGTAGGTTTTGCTCATTCTGAGGCCTGTGCATATCCAAAGGGCGCCTACCTGTGATAAGTTCATATAGGAAGACCCCATAGCTCCATATGTCACTCTTGGACGTGCGATTCCCTATTAGGATATACTCTGGTGCCATGTATCCAACCATTCCAGATGCTTTCTGACATTATATTGAAAAACAAAATGTATCAGAAATTTTTGTGAGAAGACACAAAACACGCAAAACACGCAAAACTTAAAGCCAATGTGAACTAAAGGTATACCATGGCCGAGGCACGGGCAAGCCCTCCTTGAGGACCTAATCGAGCCAATCCAAAATCTGAAAGCTTAGCATTCCATTGACCGTCTAGAAGAACATTGGAAGACTTGAAATCTTCAAAGATATTCTGTAAGAAACAAATGTTACTAGTGTTGTAAGTAGCGAGTTTGTAATAAGCTCTTTTTTTAGTGTCATTGGGATAAACTATTAAGAGTACCTGAAACTCCATTTCTTCATGTAAATATACCAAGGCACGAGCAGTGTCTCGAGCCACTTTAAGTCTCATGGTCCATGAGAGAGTTTCACCGGACCCTGAAGATAAATGATGCTCTATACTTCCATTAGGCATATTCTCATAAACCAAAAGCCGTTGTATTCCTCTTTCGTTGTCTTCTGCACAATAACCAACTAGTTTGACAAGGTTCGGATGCTCAACCAACCCAAGAACGTTTACATCCGTTACCCACTCTTTGAGCTCCTGTTGCACAATAACCAGACCAAATTTAGTTGTTTTTAGTTTTACATTGTTCTCGTCTCAATTTAGAAATTTTGGTCAGGTACACGTGCATTAGGCAAATAATCTAGTTAGTGACCGAGCTAAGGCAAAGTGATTACATTGGTCATCAAGCAACAAGAGAGTGATGACCGTATTTCGGTTTTTATTTCTCTAAGTGTAATTTCAACTCAGGTCGGGTTTAATCTTTTTAATAAAACTTACGCTCTGTTCTCGAGTTTTTTTTAAAGAATAGAATGGGATGGGATGGGAAAGGATGGGAAGAGATCATATGAGGAAGAAAAGAAAGTGTGATCCTTCATGTTCTTTAGTTTATATCTTTAGGTGGAAAGGAAGGAACGGGAACTTAACATAATTACTAAACTACCCTTAAATTACCTCATATTTATGTTAAAGTTGTATTATGAAAGCATGTCCAAGATAAAAATCTATCCGTCATGTTTCAAATTATTGGAAATCATGCCAGTTAACATACATGACGGATATACACAATTTGAAACTAAAATAATGTATAAGGTATAGGTAGAATACACGATTTAAAGAAGTTTTTGGCTCAAACTTACGTCAAAATGAAATCATATGCAAATTTATAAAACGTAGATGGGTATGCAAACCATATAACCACATTAGTACTACTATTTATCTATATTATGTATACGTCTACTAAAATATTTAACCACAATGTTTAGTAACAACTTTTTATTAACATTAGTACTACTATACTGTACTATTTACGAAAACAACTTATGGGAAGAAGAAAACAATACAGCTAGTATGACCACTTGTTAGTTCGTAAATAACAAAAAGAGTGTGTCTGTGTTAATAGGGATATATTAGTAATTGACCATATCCTTAAAATGTTGCAAAAGGTTTTCTCTCCCTTTCTGCCCGATTTTGGACGGATTATGTATGGAATAAATAACACTAGGGGTCCCTCCTTTCCTTCCTCTCTCTTCCTCTTCCTCTTCCCATTCCTTTCATAAAAAACTAGAGAACACAAATCTTTTTAGTTTTCCTTCCTTTCCTCTTCTTTTTTTTTTAAAAAAAAACTTAAGAACACAGTGTTAATGTCGGGTTACATATAATCAGAAAAGATTAAACCTGACCGACTTGAAATCAGGCTAGAAATATATTAAAATGTGATAATATTCGCTTAGAGCATATGAATTGCAAAAAAAACTATTGAAGACTTTTGTAGATTGAACATCAATTATTTCTTTTTAAAAAACATCAATTATTTCATTTAATTCGTAAATGAAAAGCTTTTCTTTTAAATCTTAGAGCATGAGGAATCGTGGTGTCATAGAGGTGGTGCGATGGACAAAAAGTATTGTCATGTCAGCAAAGTGGGCTTTGGCACCAGAGTTGCTATGACACACCAGTTTTCAAAGGGAGTGGTGTGCCATGGCAATTCTGGTGCCATAAGAATTTTTTTTTAAAAAACAAAAATATTCAACTTAAAATAAAATTTCTTTAAAATTAAAACATTACATTAAACTTCAAATACAAAAACATAAACTAAAAAGCATAAAATTAAAAGACATAAAATTAAAAAACATAAAAACTAAAATACATAAAATTAAAAACATAAGGCGTCGACTAGTCTCGAGGTTCATATGTTGCTCGGACTCGTGCCTTTTGGGCCTCGACGATAGCGGCGTCGACCGCACTCATACGGCTCGTGTCAATTTGGAGGACACGCATGTCCTCCGAAATCCTTTGAGATTGGATTAACCTCCTTCGGTATACGCTCTCTCTCTCAAGCACGGACAATTTGGCTTCTTGGTCTAATTTGTATTGTACCGCCATGAACTCTTGGTACGCGGCCGGGTTAGAACCGGAGCTAGCGGTTGAGTTAGAGCTCGTGCGTTGACTTTTATTAAGTCGGAATAACCCGGCGGGTCGAGGCAACTCATCATGGCCAAAGTGTTCTGGTTCGTCGTCGGTGGCCATAAGACGACATCTTCTTGCTTGAGTTGAGTCGGAATTTTTCCACTTGTGCTTGTCTTTCAAAAAAAGCCACGCACTCCGGTGCTTAAACTCACTCCCAACTACCATTTCGTACAACTTGTACACCCTCGTCATCCGATCGGTATCGTTCTCTCCACTATGAACCGCGGTATCATTCATCAAATCATTAAACTTTGTAACTGCGGTATTCATTGGAGTCCAGTTGCCCGTTATCATGTTCTTGGTACGTATAACATAACTTTCTTTCACGGATTTTTCATTATAGACGGACTGATTTCGGTACCAAAAAGTTTTTTTTATCGGTTTCGGTTTTCGGATCCTCGGACATTTGAATATAATATTTGGCCAAAATCTCATCCTCTTCTTGTGTCCACACACTACAAAGTCTTTTTTCTTGTGGAACGGCATCTTTCTCTTTGTTTTTTTTTCAACACCGACTTCTTACGTCTAGGCTTCGATGTCGGAGTCGGGACCGGCGTTTCTTCATCATCGGTATCTTGAACTTCTTCAACATGGTGCGATTCATTCTCGGAGCGGGGTTGAGAAATTTGATAAGGTTGTTGTTGTTGCAATTGTTGTTGAAATTCTTGCATTTGTTGCATTTTGAATTGTTGAAACATCAACAATTCTTTTTGACTTTGAATTGGGGGGCGAAACTAGGATAATAATTCGGTTGGGGTTCGGATTCAAAGAAGAACCCGTTATTTGGTTGGTTGGGTCGGAAAGCATACCGGAAATTCAATTTGGGTTGCGGTTGGGATTTTTTTAGATGAAAGAAATGGAGAAGATGAAGTAACTAGAAGGGTAAAAGTATAGAATACCAACGAACTTTCTGAAATTTACCACTTTGAAACACTTACTTTTTTATTACTTATATCACCAATATACTTTCAAATATCTTTTTTAATTGAACCATCGTTAGCCAAAATGTATCATCGTTAGTCCATTTACCCAACAATCGTTAACAACATTAATCCTTTTTTATTAACGGCGGTTTAGTCTTTTCATTACGAATTTTAAAGTCGATTTTTTGTCTTATATCATTTGGAAAGAAAAAAAAAATCAAAAAATCAAAAGAAAAAATAAAAGTAATTTTTTGTTTTGTTTTTCTTTCTGATTTTTTTTATTCTTTCATTCGATTTTTCAAAAAAAAAACTTTTTTCTTATATATTTCAGAAAGAAAAAAAATTCAAAAAAAAAAACTAAAAAAACCAAAAGAAAAATAAAAACAATATGAGAGTTATACATTTTTATCGCAATTTAGAAAAAAACTGGGAAAAAATTGAGACTTTTTTTAAAATTTTTTTTTGGAAAAATTGCAAAAACTAAAATTATTTTAAAAAGATTAAATTTTTTTTTTCAAATATAAGTGACCCGAAAAAAAGTTTTTAAAAAAATGAACGAAAAAAATAAAAATAAAATTCGGAAAAAAAATAAAAATTTTAATTTTATTTTTTCCCTTGACTTTTTTAGTTTTGTTTTTGAATTTTTTTTTTCCGAAAAATATAAGAAAAAGTTTTTTTTAAAGAATTGAATGAAAGAAACAAATAAACATTCGATAGAAAAAAAACTAAAAAAATTATTTTTATTTTTTCTTTCGAATTTTTAGTTTTTCTTTTCTGACTTTTTTTCTTTCCGAAAGATATAAGAAAAAAAAATCGACTTTAAAATTCGTAATGGAAAAATCAAACAGCCGTTAATAGAAAATGATTAATGTTGTAAACGATCATTGGATAAATGGACTAACGATGATACATTTTAGCTAACGATGGTTCAATTAAACAAATATTTGAAAGTATATTGGTGATATTCGTAATAAGTGGGTGTTTGGATGTGCTTATTGAAAACAAATTATTCATTTTGAAAACTCCATTTTGAAAAATCATCATTTTGAAAACTCCATTTTAAAAATAGTGTTTGGATTTGATATTCCAGTTTGAAATCGCAATAATCAAATAATCATTTTTTTGAGTGTTTGGCAAATTTGATTATTTGATAATAAACTCCATTTTGAAAGCTTACCTTTCAAAAACTCCATTTTGAAAATAAAATAAGTAGCTCCCCACTAACTTTTTCAAAACTCTATTTTGGAGCTTCTAAACGCAAATCACTTAACTCCATTTATTACCCAAACACTTTTTTTTAACTTATCTCCATTTTGGAACTAAGATTTGGAGATAATCTCCTCCTAACCGCACATCCAAACACCCCCTAAAAAAGTAAGTGTTTCAAAATGATAAATTTCAGAAAGTTCGTTGATATTCTATAGCCTTTACCCTAATTAGAAAGTGTGTGAGAAGTATGGAATTTTTAGGTGATATTTATAGGATTTTTAAAAGTGTAAAATTGAGTTTTAGGTTTTTTTTTTTGAAAATCTGCTTCCCCAACGGCTAGAAGACCGTTACATTCAATTTTTTTTAAGAAAGAGATGGAGAACTGCGTGGGCTGGTATGGTCGGCGTCAGACCCACGACGCGAAGACACGGAGTCCTGCGCGGCTTCATTTTCTTGCGCGGACGAATGACGCCAAAGCTTGGCACGACGACTCTTCCCCCTCTTATTCAATGTTAAAAAGTCTTATAATTGATTTTTGTATGCCCTTTAGTTATTTGATAAAACCTACAAAACATTTTTAACAATGGCGGCGGCGGCGATTTCTGATCTTCCAATCCATCTTTGATCCACTACCCTCCGTTAATTCGTGAGTCTAAAGAACCTGTCGTCTGTGAATCATCCTTGTGATTGAGATCCAGAACGAGCTTCTTTATTCACTAGGAATCCGGAGTCATAGAGATCATTTTCGGATTTTTAGATCTTCCTTGTTTCGCTGTTTTTGTAGATCTCCCTTCAATCCAATTCAGATCTCACTCTTGTTTACTCCCCATTTACTCTATAATAATCGATTATTGAGTTTACCTAGATCCAAGATATTCCGTGTTGTGGTTCGACGTAGTTGGGGAGAATTGGATTTCCTTTTCTGGCCTAGTATTCATCATAACATAAGAATATTCTTGTTTCTTGTGTGACTTTTTTAATTTATTCTTATCGAGGATCGACGGGTGTTTTAAGAGTGGGTTTTGTTTTTTGGTGTTTAAGGTCTACTTGGGTCTTGAATTCTGCATATTCCGTTTCGTTTCAATGAGTTCGTTTAGGTCTAAAGAAGATGATGTGTCAAAGATCTCAACAACCATGTTTGTTACCAATCTCCCCGACGGAAAAACTGCGAAGGAGCTGTTCAATTATTGTAAGGTGTATGGGCATGTGGTAGACTCCTTCATCCCTAATAAGAGAACTAAGAATGGTAAGAAATTTGGATTTATTCGTTTCATTAATGCGTTCAATGCGGAGAGGTTGGCAAACAATTTGTGTACCGTTTGGATAGGAAGCTTTAAGTTGTTTGCTAACTTATCCAGGTTTCAAAGAAATAGTACAAATGGGGGAAGTAAGAATAGTGAGGGTAATCCTTCGTTTCGTAACGTACCTGGAATTGTAAATGGCCACGAAACTAATAATGCTCGAAAGTCATATGCTAAAATCGTTTCTGGAGTTAGGGATAATAGTGGTGAGAAGAATGATAATTCTCCATCATTAATTTTGGGTGATGAGTGTTTGGTTTCTAATGATTTTTCGTGTGCACTGTTTGGAAGGGTCAAGGAGTTCGCATCTTTGGCTAACATAAAAGTGGATATGGCAAACGAAGGATTTGTGAACATTAGTATCAAATATTTGGGAGAATTTTGGATTATGATTACATTCCCTAACCAGGAGGTTCGAAAGAAGTTTCAAGAGAACGTTAGTGTTGTGTCTTGGTTCTCAATCTTAAAAAACGCCTGTCTAGATTTTCAGGTTGATAAAAGAATTGCGTGGGTTGAAACCGAGGGGATCCCATTTAAGTTGTGGACTGTTAATTCGTTTAAACGCATAGCAGCTAGGTGGGGAGTACTTCTTAGTGTTGATGACCAAGAGGATTCGTGTTTCCATTCCAAGAGATTGTGTGTTCATACTTCACTCGAGAGGAGTATTTTAGAAGACTTCAAAATTATCCACCGAGGAAAAATTTATTGGATACGTGCGAAAGAAACACCAGGCTGGGTTCCTGATTTTACAGTCGACGACGAAGAAGAGGAGGACGATAATGATATTCACGATGATGCAGGTGGAAAGAACCAAAATTCTAATATTTTTGGTGACCACGAAGATGTTGGAGAAGATGTTGGAGAAGATCAGAATATAGAAGATAATATGATGAAAGAAGCAGAGATTAAGAAAACCGTGGTGGAATCTGAAGATCCATTTGAATTATACCCCATCCTCAATGATACACCCAAAAAAGGTAATGCAGATGATATTGCCAGTAATGGCAAGACGAGTACATACACCCATCCTCCTGGATATACACAGGAGGAAGGTGAAGTTATGAGATCAAATAATAGCAAAACATGTAACAAAAAGGATAGTGAGCAAGCAAAACATAAAGATGAAGCAGGTGACTCAGTTTCATCATGTCATTTCAAAAAATCCGAGACGCCTAAAACTGGAGGTTCCATTTTGCAATTATTAGATGACGTTGTTAAGGTTGGACAAGTTATGGGTTATAAAATAGATGGATGTATGAATAATATGGCGGAAATCATAGAAGCACAAGGAGTGGAGGAAGTGTTTAAATGAATTTCATCTCTCTTAATATTCAAGGCCTCGGTAAAAAGGAAAAAAGAGAGTGGGTTAAGGAGATGTGTAACAAGTATATGGTAAAATTTTTAGCTTTACAAGAAACTAAAATGGAGATTATTGATGACTTTAGTGTTAGAAATTGTTGGGGAAACATGCCATTTGAGTATGCTCACAGTGACGCTGTAGGTAATTCGGGTGGTATTTTGTGTGTGTGGGACCCATATTGTTTTAAGAAGGAGAATGTAACTAGATCTGATTCTTTTGTTATGATTCGTGGTATTTGGAGTGTGACGGGGGTAAAGCTCATGTTCATAGTGGTGTATGCTCCTCAAGAGGCGACAGAAAAATACACTCTGTCGGAATATTTAGAAAGAGAAATCATGAGATGGGATGGAGATACTGTTGTCATGGGAGATTTCAACGCAGTGAGAAATAAATGCGAACGTTTTGGGTCAGGTTTTAATGCATACGAAGCAAGTAAGTTTGTTAGCCCTATATTTTATATAGTCGAACAAGAATGTAATAGGTCATCTTAGTCGTAAATGGTCTTGTATTGTAATAGGTTAGTCGGGAAAACCGGGCTTGGAATTTAAGCTAATATTGTATAAGTTAGGGGCGTAAGCCCAAGACAAAGCCAAGCCCGGCCCAAGGATACTAAACCCACGGCCCATATGCCAAGGGTATATAAACCCTCTTCCATGTGTGGAAGAGGGTGTTGGTTCATTTTACTTTCTCTCTCTAGTAAACATTAACCTTCCAAAATATCTCTAGTTTCTCTCTCTACTTTTCTTCTCTTTCTCTCTCTAAATATCTCTTCTAAATCCTGTGTTATGGATTGATATGAGATTAACATTTGGTATCAAGAGCCTATAGTGGATAGGTGATTGAAGATTCGTGTTTGTGTTCTTCATTTTCTTGCCTATTTTGATCCATATCATTCGAACCAAAAATCTTTTTTGTGTTTTTTATGGTTTTTTCTTGATACAAATCTTCTACATAGTTGTGGTAGAGATTTGGTATATTTACTTTGGCTAAAAACACAAAATTTTTGGGTGTTTTGATCATTTTTTGGCTTAAAATCTCGAATTGGTTGAGTTTTGTCCGTGAAAAGTGGGAATTTGGTACTATTCCGACAGGTTTCATCGGAAAAGGGTTATATATTTCGACGGATATTCCGACAGAATTCCATCGGAATAGGGTTTACATATTCCGATCATTATTCCGATCAATTATTCCGATAGGTTTGGTGAACAGGTATTCCGATAGAACTTTCCGACAGACATTCCGATAGGTATTCCGATAGTACTTTCCGACAGGATTCCGATAGTACTTTCCGACAGGATTCCGATAGTACTTTCCGACATGTATTCCGATAGAACTTTCCGACGTACATTCCGACAAGTATTCCGATGGACATTCCGATAGGTATTCCGATGGACATTCCGACATGTATTCCGATGGATATTTTGTTCGAGTAATTTTTAGACTTAGCCACTATCTAGACTAGTCTCGGAACATAGTTTACACGAAAAAGAAAAAAAAATTGGCGATACAAATTTTTTTCCCTACTAGTTTTTGGCTATTTCTAACTCAATTTCAAAATTTGGCGATACAAAATTTTTCGGCTTACCCTTTTGTCGGACTGAGGAATTTATTGTCGGACTGAGATTTTTTTTTTTTGAATTTTTGGAATTTCAATTTCAACCACAATCAAATCACAACACATCCACTAAGATCCTCATCCATTCACAAGTAATCACCATGTCTAATAACAACAACAACAATGCGACGGCTAATCAAATTCATTTGGAACAAGGTGGCAATGGTAATCCACCTGTGCTCACTGCCGGTTGCTACGTTCAGTGGAGATATCGTTTCCTTAGATTTCTAGACACTAAGGAGAACCGAACAGCTCTTCGTCATTGCCTTGAGAACCTGATAGGTGTGTAAACACCCATCTTTTCTACCACTTAACTACAATAATAACCGGACCAAAACGTGTATTTTATGTCTTTTATGTCGGAATTATGCGTGGTTTGTGTTTTTGTTGTGATTTAGGATGAAAAGGTGAAAAGTGGAGAAAACACGGACATTCACGGGCATTTACGGACTTTTATTGAAGAAAAAGATGAAAGACGAAGTCGAGAAGTCAAGAGTGTAAAAAGAACGGAAGTCCACGACCAATTCTGAAGATTTATCGAAGAAAAAGTCAAAAGACGGAAGTTTATCAAAAGCCGAAGAATTCAAGTCTATTTTATTGAAGAAATTAAAAACGAGTTCAAAAGAAATCCCGAAGCCAAAAGTCCCTTAAGTCCAAGTTTAAAGAAGATTAGAAGAAAAGGACTAATGACGCAATTAATGAAGAATTAAGAAGAAAGGGACTTAATCTTGCAATTAACAAGAAAGGAAGGAGGGGAGGAAGCTTCCTTAATCCTCCCCTATAAATAGATTAGGATTGTAGTCATTTCTTTCTTGTTGGCTAAGTGTGACAATTAGACCTTCCACCATTTACTTATCTTGTCATTTACATTACTTGTCAATTTAAATTCATGTTATGCACCTTAATTACCATTTAATTCCAAGTAAGTTTTCATTTTAATTCTTGTCAAATCTTTATTTTATCTTGTCAATCTCTTATCTACCTTTCTTATTCTTTGATTCATGTGTTTATATTATGTTCATGTTCATGCTTTTATTTTGATCCAAGTGGTTTTTGATTATTTTGGTTAAAGTTGTTTGATTTCGTGTTTTAAATTGTTTGTTTGTTATTACTGTTGATTCGTGGTTGTTTTTATTTAATCGTTTGAGTTATTTTGAGTAATTTGTGGTTATACCTGCTGTTACTGTATCTCCTTGTTCTTCGGGGGTGTTTGCTTTGTTTCTGATCTTTCCAGGAAAAGTTCCGAACCAAGAAGGAGGGAAAGTGTTCATTCGGAACTTCTAAAGTTCCGAATCAAGGTTTCATCCGGAAGATTTGGGATTAGAAAAACTTCCGAACCAAACTTGTTCATCCGGAACTTTCAAAGTTCCGGACGAAGTGAAAAGTTCCGAACCAAGGGTTTCATCCGGAACTTCTCAAAAGTTCCGAATCAACTCAAAGTTCCGAATCAAGGACCAAGTTCCGAATCAAGGCTTTTCATTCGGAAGTCATAAACTTCCGGATCAAGGGGCAACTTCCGACTCAAGAGGTGTTCATTCGGAAGTTCTAAACTTCCGAATCAAGGGGCTTCATTCGGAAACTTCCGAATCAAGGGTGACAAAATACTTCTGAATCAAGGCAGATTTTACAAGTTCCGAATCAGTAAAGTTCCGAACGAAGGATTGATTTGGATAAGTGACATATTCAGATCAATTAGTTCCGGATCAAGGATTTTGGTAATATTCCAAGTAAAGAAGAATCATTTCAACCGAAGGTGACATTTAGGACGAGTGATTATTCCAAACGAAGGTTTATTCCGAATGAGCTGTATTCAGGTTCTTATTAATTTTTGTCTTTGATTTTTATTTTTAAGCTTTATTCTTCCTGCCCTTTATTTAATTGCACTTTAAGATTATTTGCCTTAGTTTTATTTTAGACTTGCCTTAGTTTTAGTCGCGTTTTAAGTTTGCCTTAATTAGATTTAAGTTTGCCTCATTTTACTTTAGTGCCCTTTAATTTCAGCCTCGCTTTTAAATACTTGCACCCTTACTTTAATTAGACTTAGATTTACTTTAAGAGCACTTTTACTTTAATTGTTTTGCACATTTTATTTTAAAACACTACAACGACACATCTTTGTTTCCACCAAAAACAATAGAGTCACACATTAAACACAAGTTAATCAATTCGAAGAGAACACGAGAACGATAATTTTCTTACTAGGTAAAAGCCTTGTATCAAATGGCGCCGCTGCCGGCTCTTTTCGTTAAGATCAACAGTTTTTTGTGAGAGACACGTTGCTTTTTGGGATCCGCTCACTTGTGAACGTTATTTTTCTTGCATAAAAAATTCACAAAAAATCATAAAAATTAAAAAAATTTATAAAAATCCATAAAAATTAAAAATTTCAAAAATCCAAAAAGATTTTATCTTTATTGTGTATATATATTGTCTTTGCGTTTGGTTTCTTTTTCTTTTGCATTTTCAGGTGTATGCGTACTAGATCTTCTAATTATCAAGAGCCCGAGCCTCAAGAAGATTTAGATATGGCAGGTGTTAACAACAACAACATTCCACCGAACCTCAATAATAATAATAACAACAATGCTCTTCCACAGCCCGATCTTCGGACCATGGAGGAACTTTGTCAACCAACAATGTTTGGACGAGGAGGACCGATTGCGCCGATGCAAATCAACGCTCCTGAGTTTTCGTTGAAGCACCACATGATTCAGCAAGTACAAACAAACCCATTTAGAGGATTGCCTGATGATGATGCCAACAAACACCTCGACAAGTTCATTACAATCACCCAAAGCATGAAGTTGCCTGGGGCCACAATGGATGTACTCCGCCTACAACTCTTCCCACATACTTTATCGCATCATGCCGAGAAATGGTTTGATCGTCTCCCGAAGAATTCTATTCACACTTGGGATGATATGACTCAACGCTTTCTATCGCGCTACTTTCCACCATCCATGGTCACAAGCCTTCGCAATCAGATCAGCGGTTTCATGCAAGACCCTGATGAATCTCTTTTTGACGCTTGGGAGAGATATAATGTCTTGATCGACCGATGTCCAAACCACAACATGCTCCCTGTGACCCTAATTGATACTTTCTACAACGGATTGACTTTTCGAGATCGTGATACGATAAATGCAGCCACCGGTGGCACATTCATGAAAAGGAGACCTGAGGAGTGTAGAGAGTTAATTGAGAACATGACTACTCACCACAAGAACTAGGATTCCTCTGCATCTTCTAGGAACAACCCGAGAGTCAATGTTTCCTCTACCTCAGCAAACCCTGAGATGACCGAACTCACCCGCATGATGGTCGAAATGAGCAAAAGTATTACGCTTCTCGCTTCAAACCAACAACAACAACAAGTTAAAGCGGTTGCTAATCCTTGTGAAACATGTGGCGGTCCTCACTCATACACCGATTGTCCTTCGACACAAGGAAATCCGGAAAATGTGTATGCTGCTTACGGTAATTATTCACCGGAAAATTACCAAGCTAGACAACAAGGGGATAGAAATCTGTTGAGCTACCGTTCCAACAACTACCTTTCACCCGGTTTTTCTCCTCAAAACCAAAATCCCGCCAACAACTACAATAGAAGCAACCAAATTCCACCTCGTGCTTCTAACCCTTATCAACCACCCACCCAACAACACCCACCCATTAATCTCGATGTTGATGCCATCATGAGAACTCAAGGTGAGCAAATCAAGAACCTACAGAGCCAAATAATCAATTTGAAAGGAGATATCTTGAAGCAAGGAAATGACATCAGAACCGAGGTTCGTGATAATCTTCAATCCTCCTTCATCACTCAAACAACTGAATTAAAGAATCTGTTGGCTAGTTTCTTGCCCGAAGCTCAACCTTTTTCTTCTTCGGGTTCTCTACCTTCAAACACCGTCACCAATCCGCGAGCTAATGTAAGTGCTATAACTACGCGTAGTGGAATTACCATTGTCAATCCACCTGACCCACCACCATCATCTACACCTCCTCCACCACCATATATCCCTACTCCTCCTACCCCTAGTGTTAGTACAACATTACCGTTTCCGCCTCGTCATGATGATGTATCTCGGAAGGACCCTTCAACATCACAACCTTCACCGACTACACCTTCACCTAACCCTTATCAACCTTGAATCCCATACCCTTCTCGCATAGGCAAGACCAACGAGCTAACCAAGAATGACTATCAAGTATCGAAATATGTGGATATGCTATCTAAAATGACCATCAACATTAGCCTTGTTGAAGCACTTTGCCACATGTCGAAATTTGTCAAAGCATTCAAGGAATTGCTTAGCAAGAAGGAGAAGCTGATTGAACTCGCCAACACACGCTTAAATGAAAACTGCTCTGCATTTCTTCTTAGAGAACTTCCGGAAAAGCTTGGAGATCCCGGTCGTTTTGTGTTGCCTTGCGTGTTCAACAAAACTGAAGAATTTACTGCCCTTGCTGACCTCGGGGCTAGTATTAATTTGATGCCACTGAGTGTTTGGAAAACACTATCATTGCCCGATCTCATTCCTACAAAGATGACTCTCGAACTTGCAAATCGCACTCTCGCTTACCCCGTTGGTATAGCCGAAGACGTGTTTATCAAAGTTGGCACATTTACTTTCCCGGTCGATTTTGTCGTAGTTGATTATGAAATGGACCCTCGTATTCCTTTAATACTTGGTCGGCCATTCTTGAGAACCGGACGTGCTTTAGTAGATGTGGCCGAAGGTGAGTTAATCTTACGGGTCGGGGATGATTCAAAAGTTTTTAAAATGGGGAAGCTTACAGGCAAATCCTTTGGAGGCCGAGAATCAGTAAATATGATTAATGTGCTCGATGATTTTGTCGTCTATGACAATCCTCTATTCGAGTCTTCCACTGATAATCCACTCTTTGAAGATAATGTGGATGATTCTCTCCCTACTTTGGACGCTTCTCCCTATTATAATTCTCAACCGATCTTTGATGCTTATGATGATGATGATTCTAGCTCAGATTCGGATGATTTTGATTGTACTTCTGAGTATCCCGAGCTGCCCACTTTCGATGATTTTGATGAGGCTGATACTCTCTCGAGCGATTCTTCACATGCTGAAGATCCTCCGCCATCACTCGATCCTACTTTGGACGATTATTCATTTGAGGAAGATTTCTCTGAATTTCTCAACACTTACTTCCCTCATGAGAGTGATGCTCCTCCCTTGGACTTTGAAGATTATCGCCTTGATCCTACTTTGGATTTGAAGAGCATTTTGTCAAAGGAGAAGAAACCGGTCGACACCGAAATCCGTTGCACTTATGATTTGACACCTCTTTGTCCCACTTCTGAGGACGAGGTTGTGCTTCTTTGCGGATCTTCCTCACACTCGGCTGAGCCTGAGTGCTATTTTCCCTTAAAGGAAAAGGTGTTTGACCCTGGTATTGAAGTCTTTAAGCCATCTCAGTATCCACCTGATGAAATAAAAGGAAAAATCTTTGGAACCATTGAAGACATGCTTGCACCACTTCATCCTTGCTTTTACTGTGCTCCATCACTGCTTAAGGGAACCTTGCCTACTCTTCTTTGGCTTGCCTTATTCGCCTTAAGCTCTTGCTTATTGATGGATGAAAACTATGTCTTTGATCCTGGTGGATATGTTTCATGTTTCTTCCGTTGATGATCAAGGTCGAGTCAGGCTCACGACTCGGTTAACAAAAACCAAGCGCTTCTTGGGAGGCAACCCATGCATCTATCTTTTCCCTTTCTTTACCATAAGTGTAGGGGGGACCCTTTGGTTTGCTATTTCCTCTCCTCACTTCTTAATCAGGGATTCGAGCTTCAATGATCCACTCGTGATGATTCTTGATGACCCGTGATTCCGTGTTCTACTTCTTCCCGGTTCTATCCTAAACTCTTTTCGATTCACTATTTTATATTTTCTCAATATTAAAATAGAAATCTCTTTAGTTGTCTTTTCCTTAGCGAGATTTAAACAAAGTGCACAATGTCCTAAGTGTAGGGGAGTTTACTCCCACATGCTTAAACATTGAGGACAATGTTTATCTTAAGTGTAGGGGGGACTTCTATCGAAGTTAAGTGGTCTTTTCCTTGTATTTGTCCTCATTTTAACCGGAAAATCAATTTTTCGACATTTTTCAAAATTTTTGATCTATTTTGGCCTATTAGTTTTTACCTTTTTATAGTTATTTTCTTTCCTTATTAGAATAAATGTTAATAAGTGGTTTTAATTTTCAAACGTTGTGAATCTTTTGACTCAATCCGAGTTTACTCTAGCTAGTATCCTTAACGCGTTTAAGTCAAGTTTTGCTAGGCTTTTATATAGGGAGCTATAAAACGCGAAAGTCTTAACTCTCACGGGTTAAGAACAAGAACTTTTCGCAAGTTCCTATAATTGATCCTAGAGAGTCGTTTATCAAGGGAACTTTAAAATGCGATTTCTAAAACTTTAAAAAGTATAAGAATTTGCAAGATCCTATAGGCGACTCGAAAACCCAAAACTTTGATTTAATAGGCTAAGTATCCACGAGTCTCATTACTTGAGATTTTAAAGTGTGGAGAACGAGAAATGATAGAGCCAATTATAATTTCGGTATTCTTTCGTGAAGTTATGTGAGTTAATTATAAGCCTATTCTCCCATCGCTTGCAAATAAATTTATCTGCTAATAAATAAGGTTGTACGATTTGAAAAGTTACTTAGCTTCTAGCCCCAGATCGTTTAAAAGTTGCTCGGTATGGATTAGAGTTCATAGCCAAGGCATAACTTATTGAAGCGGGACGCGAAGATTGGCGAGTCCGAAAAGGCCCTAACAAGGCATGAGGGCTATATTTTGTTGCTAAAGATCCAAAGTGATGTGAAGAATCATTTATCGAAAATCAATATGAAGGATCGAGACACACGACGTAAAGCAAAACTCCCCAAAAGTCATGGAGAAGTGTATCCAAAAAGACCCTAACAAGGTATGAGGATAAATAGATCCAAGTCATAAAAGGAGGCGGATCGTTGTATATCAAAGTCCAAAATAAAGATTGGAGAAAAATGAAGAAGTCGTGGTCCAAGTATGAATCTCTCAAAACTTCAAAGTGAAGAATTCCTATTATGAAGAGAAGACCATTATTTCATGAACGTCTCTCAAGATTTGAAGTATGAAGTCGCTGCCAAATATCGGTCCGAGAAAGGTCTCAAATCGCGAAGCGAGTTATGTCAAGATATGAACTTTATGAGGTCCCGGGAAGCAGTTTTAAAAGATTTGGTCCTTTAGCTAACTATTGATTAAATCGTTCACTTTATTTTCAGACTAAATAACTATCGAAATGAGTCAAACAATGTATCCTTGTGATCATTCAAGACAACAATAAAATATAAGAGATACCCCTAGGAATAAGGGAGTCTAAGTGAATAATTGGCCCACATGAGTTCGTGTTAGTTTATTAACTTATAATAACGATGATCTCGTTTTTAAGCTTGGTTTGGAGAAAGTGAAAACTTGAGGATGATGATTATTCATGACATTTTCAAAACCCAAGGTATGCTTTTTGATTTCTTTATTTTGTATGTCTTCAATTTTCTATCTCTTTAATAAAGGCCAACGTGGATTAACTATGATGAAAAGTGTAATCTTGCTTTGTAACTAATGCATTGCATGAGGACATTGCAATGGTCAAGTATAGGGGATTTGATAGGTGTGTAAACACCCATCTTTTCTACCACTTAACTACAATAATAACCGGACCAAAACGTGTATTTTATGTCTTTTATGTCGGAATTATGCGTGGTTTGTGTTTTTTTTGTGATTTAGGATGAAAAGGTGAAAAGTGGAGAAAACACGGACATTCACGGGCATTTACGGACTTTTATTGAAGAAAAAGATGAAAGACGAAGTCGAGAAGTCAAGAGTGTAAAAAGAACGGAAGTCCACGACCAATTCTGAAGATTTATCGAAGAAAAGTCAAAAGACGGAAGTTTATCAAAAGCCGAAGAATTCAAGTCTATTTTATTGAAGAAATTAAAGACGAGTTCAAAAGAAATCCCGAAGCCAAAAGTCCCTTAAGTCCAAGTTTAAATAAGATTAGAAGAAAAGGACTAATGACGCAATTAATGAAGAATTAAGAAGAAAGGGACTTAATCTTGCAATTAACAAGAAAGGAAGGAGGGGAGGAAGCTTCCTTAATCCTCCCCTATAAATAGATTAGGATTGTAGTCATTTCTTTCTTGTTGGCTAAGTGTGACAATTAGACTTTTCACCATTTACTTATCTTGTCATTTACATTACTTGTCAATTAAAATTCATGTTATGCACCTTAATTACCATTTAATTCCCAGTAAGTTTTCATTTTAATTCTTGTCAAATCTTTATTTTATCTTGTCAATCTCTTATCTACCTTTCTTATTCTTTGATTCATGTGTTTATGTTATGTTCATGTTCATGCTTTTATTTTGATCCAAGTGGTTTTTGATTATTTTGGTTAAAGTTGTTTGATTTCGTGTTTTAAATTGTTTGTTTGTTATTACTATTGATTCGTGGTTGTTTTTATTTAATCGTTTGAGTTATTTTGAGTAATTTGTGGTTATACCTGCTGTTACTGTATCTCCTTGTTCTTCGGGGGTGTTTGCTTTGTTTCTGATCTTTCCAGGAAAAGTTCCGAACCAAGAAGGAGGGAAAGTGTTCATTCGGAACTTCTAAAGTTCCGAATCAAGGTTTCATCCGGAAGATTTGGGATTAGAAAAACTTCCGAACCAAACTTGTTCATCCGGAACTTTCAAAGTTCCGGACGAAGTGAAAAGTTCCGAACCAAGGGTTTCATCCGGAACTTCTCAAAAGTTCCGAATCAACTCAAAGTTCCGAATCAAGGACCAAGTTCCGAATCAAGGCTTTTCATTCGGAAGTCATAAACTTCCGGATCAAGGGGCAACTTCCGACTCAAGAGGTGTTCATTCGGAAGTTCTAAACTTCCGAATCAAGGGGCTTCATTCGGAAACTTCCGAATCAAGGGTGACAAAATACTTCCGAATCAAGGCAGATTTTACAAGTTCCGAATCAGTAAAGTTCCGAACGAAGGATTGATTTGGATAAGTGACATATTCAGATCAATTAGTTCCGGATCAAGGATTTTGGTAATATTCTAAGTAAAGAAGAATCATTTCAACCGAAGGTGACATTTAGGACGAGTGATTATTCCAAACGAAGGTTTATTCCGAATGAGCTGTATTCAGGTTCTTATTAATTTTTGTCTTTGATTTTTATTTTTAAGCTTTATTCTTCCTGCCTTTTATTTAATTGCACTTTAAGATTATTTGCCTTAGTTTTATTTTAGACTTGCCTTAGTTTTAGTCGCGTTTTAAGTTTGCCTTAATTAGATTTAAGTTTGCCTCATTTTACTTTAGTGCCCTTTAATTTCAGCCTCGCTTTTAAATACTTGCACCCTTACTTTAATTAGACTTAGATTTACTTTAAGAGCACTTTTACTTTAATTGTTTTGCACATTTTATTTTAAAACACTACAACGACACATCTTTGTTTCCACCAAAAACAATAGAGTCACACATTAAACACAAGTTAATCAATTCGAAGAGAACACGAGAACGATAATTTTCTTACTAGGTAAAAGCCTTGTATCAGAACCCACCTCCAGTTTTTGAATTCAGACCCTTTACCACACAAGCAGAGGATGGTACTTCATCAACTACACGAGCTATGGAGAATTTCGACACATGTCCTATAGAGAAAAAGAAACTCCTCCAAGCTGAAGATGATGTCGTCAACTACATACTCACTGGGATTGATAACGATATCTATTCCACGGTTGATGCATGTCCTAATGCAATGGAAATGTGGAATGCAATTCATCGACTGAAGCAAGGTGAGTCGATCAATGTTCAAGATCTCGAGACTAATCTGCTTTGGGAGTTTGGAAAATTCACATCCGAAGATGGTGAATCCATTGACTCATATTACTCGAGATTCTACAAAATGATGAATGAGCTTGTCAGAAATCAGTGCACCATCTCTAATCATCATGTCAATGTTCAGTTTTTACTTCAACTCAAACCGGAATGGCAAAGGTTTGTGACTTTGGTCAAACAAAGGGAGGATATCAAGACTATATCTTACCACAAACTTTATGATATATTGAAACAACATCAGAATGAAGTGAATGAACTTAGAGCTGAAAAGGCAGAACGATCTGCGAACTCTATTGCTTTTGTGGCTGCTACTTCAACAAAACCCGTTCCCCGTCAACAACCAGCTACACATTCCTCAAGGTCATCAAGCTCATCCACCAAACCTCTAGCTACTGCTAGAAACAAAGCAAAAGCAATTGTCCCCAATCTACCTCCAAAGTATGACACCGAGTCAGATGGAGACAGTGATGATGAACAAACTTCAAGGGACAAGAAGATTGAAGAACTCATGTCTTTACTCACCACAACTTATAAAAAGATCTACAAACCTACCAACAACAACCTCAGATCATCATCCAATGCTAGATATAAGGAAGTTGATCATGCACCTCGGTATGATCGTGATGCTAGGTATGATAATCAGAGGATGCCGAATCAAGTTGGGGCTAGAGATACTGTAGGCACTCCGATTGTGCAGAAGACTGAGATTCAATGCTTCAACTGCAAGGGATTTGGGCACATGGCTAGGAAATGCAAGAAGCCAAAACGGGTTAAGGATTCGGGATATCACAAGGAAAAGATGCTGTTGTGTAAGAAAGAAGAAGCAGGGATTTCACTCACAGCAGATGGAGTTGACTGGCGTGATGACACTGATGATGAAGCCGATGATCAAGAGTTGGAGGCACATTATGTGTACATGGAAAAGATTCAAGAAGTGATCCATGAGACTGATGATACTTCTGGACCCATCTATGATTCAGAGCCACTTGAAAAGCTCGTCGAAATCATCCTATTCATAATGGACTCCGGGTGCACAAAGCACATGATGGGGAATCTCAAGTTTCTCATTAACTTCGTGGAGACGTTTCTGGGTACGGTGCGGTTTGGAAATGATCAGTTTGCACCGATACTTGGATATGGCGATTTGGTTCAAGGAAATCTCACTATTAAACGGGTTTATTACGTCGAGGGACTGAATCACAACTTATTCTCGGTTGGTCAATTTTGTGATGCGGATTTGGAAGTTGCTTTTCGGAAATTTACTTGCTATGTTAGAGACTACGATGGGAATGACCTTCTTACAGGTTCTCGTGGTTCTGATCTCTACATAGTAACTCTTCAAGACACGTCTTCATCAGTCCAATTTGCTTAATGGCTAAAGCTTCATCCTCTCAAGCATGATTATGGCATCAACGATTGTCACATCTCAACTTTGACACCATCAACTTGCTTTCGAAGAATGATATTGTGACCGGTCTTCCTAAGTTAAAATTCGTCAAAGACCATCTTTGTTCTTCTTATGAGTTGGGGAAAGCAAAACGGAAGTCTTTCAAAACAAAGACTACCCCAAGCTCAAAAGGACGATTGGAACTTCTACACATGGATTTATGTGGTCCCATGCGTGTAGAGAGTATTAACGGGAAAAAGTATATTCTCGTGATTGTTGATGATTACTCTAGATACACATGGAATTTCTTCTTAAGGTCCAAAGATGAAACACCAGAGGTTCTCAAAAACTTTCTCAAGATGATACAACGCAATCTTCAAGCTCAAGTCTTAACCGTAAGAACGGATAGGGGTACTGAATTTTTGAACAAGAACTTGCAATCTTACTTTCAAGAAGAAGGCATCGAACATCAAACGTCTATTGCTCGAACTCCTGAACAAAACGGCGTTGTCGAAAGACGGAACCGTACTTTGGTTGAGGCAGCTCGAACAATGCTTTCTGCTTCAAAATTACCACTATTCTTCTGGGCTGAAGCAATTGCAACTGCCTGTTATACTCATAACCGTTCTCTCGTCATCCCTAGACATGAAAATACACCTTACCACATCATCAATGGCAGGAAACCTACTGTCAAATTCTTTCACGTATTTGGATCCTTATGCTACATTCTCAAAGATGGTGAGAATCTCGACAAGATGAAAGAAAAAGGTGATGCATGTATTTTTGTGGGGTATGCTACATTGTCGAAAGGATATCGGGTCTATAACAAGAGAACAAAGATTATTGTCGAAACAATTCATGTGAACTTTGACGAATTGCCACAAATGGTACTTGAACACAACAACTCATGTACCGCACCTCAATGTCCAACAATGGTACCTACACAAAACAGTGTACGTCCCGTGCAAGAATGTCAAGAAAATACTCATACAACAGACTCGACGGATACGACACAAATGAATGAGTTGGTTGATTTATATGATCCAATGTTTGATGAATATTACTATGGAAACAATCAAGTTGTGTCAAAGCCTTCCGCTATCATTACTGCTGATGCACCCGAACAAAGTCAACAAGACACAACTGCATCTACTTCAGCAACCGTTGCTCAGGAGACAATTCCATTAGATACTCAACAAACTCAAGAAACTGTCATACAACCAACATCACCAACCGTCAATGCTGAAGGAGGAAACAACAATCAAGCAGTCGATGCACAACCTGACAAAGAAGAATTTATCAACCCATTCGGTACACTGGTACGCGAAGTCGGAGAGTCTTCTACTCAACATGTTGATCCGTCCAACATGCATACATTCTACCAACGATATCCATCCACTCACCATTGGACACGTGATCATCCATTGGAGTAAGTCATTGGAAATCCTTCACAACCGGTTCGAACACGCAGACAACTCGACACCGATGGCGATGTGTGTATGTATGCAATCACCGTGAGTTCAACTGTACCTACAAACATCAAACAAGCCATGACTGATCATGCGTTGATTGAATCAATGCAAGACAAAATTCATCAGTTTGAATGCCTAAATGTTTAGGAACTTGTTGACAGACCCTATGGAATGTCAGTTTTAGATTTCAAATGGATCTGGAAAAACAAACTGGATGAAGAACAAACCATCATCAAAAACAAATCTCGTCTTCGTGGTTAAGGGATGTCGTCAACAAGAAGGCATATACTACGATGAATCATTCGCTCCAGTCGCTCGTTTGGAAGCAGTTAGGATATTCCTTGCTTATGCTACACATAAAGGCTTCACGGTTTTTCAGATGGACGTTAAACTACTTTTCTCAACGGTCATTTGAAGGAAGAAGTGTATGTGAATCAGCCGGAATGATTCATCGATCCTCTACCGTCTCAACAAGGCTGTATATGGACTTAAACAAGCTCCAAGGGCATGGTACGAAGAACTATCAAACTTCTTGGTTTCCAAAGGATTTTCCAAAGGTTCTATTGATCCTACTCTCTTTAATAATAAATATGGGGATGACGTACTGCTGGTGAAAGTTTATGTTGATGACATTATTTTTGGTTCTACGAACCCAAAACTTTCAAAACGTTTTGAAAAATTAATGCACAACAGATTTGAAATGTCAATGATGGGGGAGCTAAAAATCTTTTTAGGCCTCCAGATTCATCAATTCCCACGTGGTATCTTCATTAACCAAGCTAAGTATGCTCAAGATATACTTAAAAAGCATGGTATGACCTCATGTGCTCGCGTTGGTACACCATTGTCGACAAAATCCCTAGACATTGACTTGTACTCATATCCCGTAGATCAAACGCGATATCGCAGTATGATCGGGTCACTTATGTACCTCACAGCCAACAGGCCTGATATTCATCATGCCACATGCTATTGTGCACGATATCAAGCCAGACCTACTCAAAAGCACCTCAAAGAGGTTAAACGGATCTTTCGGTACCTTAAGAATACCATTCACATGGGACTCTGGTATCCGAAGGGAACCGGTTTTCATCTAACAGCTTTTTCAGATTCTGATCACGCAGGTTGCCTTGATAGTCGAAAAAGCACTTCTGGTAGCGTACAATTTCTAGGGGAAGACAAACTTGTGAGCTGGTCGTCAAAGAAGCAGGATTGCACTTCACTTTCATCAGCTGAAGTAGAATATGTGGCTATATCCGCGTGTTGTGCTCAAGTCCTCAGGCTGAGAACTCAACTCACGGATTATGGCTTCCACTTTGATAAAATACCTATGTATTGTGACTCAAAGTCGGCCATAGCCATCTCTTGCAATCTGGTTCAACACTCCCGTATCAAGCACATCGTAGTCAGATATCACTTCATCAAGGATCAAGTGGAATGTGGTATCGTGGAATTATACTTTGTCAGAACTGAGTACCAGATAGCAGACTTGTTTACTAAAGCCCTATCTCAAAATAGGTTTCAGTATCTCGTTGGCCGTCTTGGTATGAAGTATATGACTCCAGAAGACTTGGAGGTTTTGGCAAATGAAACTGCTTGATATTCTCTCATAATGACTTCTAAGCGCATCACATCTTAGGACTCGAACCTCAAATAAGGAAAGTTTATCACGGACGATAACTTATCCTTCTTAACGAGAAATTCATATTTCTCGGTCATGAGCTTCTCATAAAAACATTCTAAGTTTTTAAGTTCATGAAAAACGACTTCTAAGTAAATGTCAGCTTAGAACTCAAACTTTAACTTAAAGAAAGTTTATCATGGTTGATAACTTATCCTTCACAACGGGAAATTTATTTTTCTCGGTCATGAGCTAGTCACAAAACAATCAACGTTTTGAGCTCATGAAAATCGGACCCGAAAGGGAAGTGTACGTTTCAGTGCGCTTTCCCTAAGCAATAGAATAGAAGTCTTTTATCATGATTATTTTAAAACCGTTGAACACAATTTTTCAAGAATTTCTCAAAAGGTTTTTCTAAATCTTTCAAAATTGTGTGTTCAACACTCCCTTCCTCATATGTGGTTTTTATATCTCAAAATTGTCATATGTTATTTTGATCAATTTATGAGGGGGAGCGTTTTAAAATCAAGCCTTTAATGTTGGGGTGCATCTCTGAAATTGTCATATTTTATGTATCCAACACATTCCGAAAATGATATGAAATTGTCAAATGTAATATATTATATCGGAAAAGGCATCTCATCTCCGTACCTCAACATATTTTGTGGTGTCGGTTTTCCAAAATTTTGTCAAATTTGTCTCAAGACATACATATATTGTTGAGGGGGAGCAACCCGACTTAATGTTCCATGATTCATGCGTGCACACATGTTTCTCTCCCAATCGGTTCTTTCAGAAATTGTCACATTTTAATAAATTGGTATCTCTAATATTATGTTTTTATATTAGAGATAGGGGGAGAAAATGTGATTAAAATGTAATATATCGCAACATGTGATCTTAAAGACTCAAGTCCAACTCTTTTCTTCACATGCTAAACTATTTCGTATATCGATGCGCGTGTGTAGGGGGAGCTTTTCGGAAATGTAAAACTTTCAAAGTGTTAAATTTTTTGATTTTTATCAAACACTTTGAATGGTTTTCAATGGTTTTATGGTTACGATCTATACCCAAAACAACCTACTATCCACGACGAAACCTTGGAGTCAAAAGGTGGTTTAGGATAGGAAACTAAGTCCTATGATCCAACCAGAACCGGAGGGATCTACCCAAGGACATTCCATAGCTAGAAATAGTTGTCCTTAGGAAAGATGGAGATGAATGAAGCTGAATGCGGACCAGTTACTTAAGTTAGCACTGGAAGAATCACAACAAAGTGCTAGTGATGACGTATTGGTAAGCATTGAAGGAGTTGAATATTCTATGCAACTTAGGCAGAAACCGGGTCAATACATCCATTGAAGACAAGTCATCATGGACCCAGTGATGCAATGCAAAACCCTTCTCAACCATTCGAGTTTCTCTCAATAGAAACTTGTCTCATTGTCACGGAGATCAACACGTATCTATTGACTTTCTCACTCCGAGTTAGTTAATATTGAAAAGGTGGCAGTCTGCTCCAGCCTCCGATTACCAAAATGCACTTATTGAGTTTAGAGCCAAACGAGATCTTTCTATCATCTCATTAGGACACAATCGAGTCCTACGCATTATCCTTGTGATATTGCCAGAACATCTGAGTGATACGATTCACAATGAAGATGGAAATCCTGCTTGAGCCAGCATCAAACAAGCTCATGGTAGGTAACTTGTGCGATTCTACACGAATCAAACTTGTGAGAACTGGAAAGCAATTAAGTTTGGATTCTTAATTGATTCAAACTTGATTCCAGGTTTCTTCGCAAAATCCGTGTGATCTTGCCAGAACATTCAGAGTGACACTCCTTAGTACTCACAGTGACGAATGAAAATCCTTCCAGTGGCAACATCAAACAGCACTGCGGTAGGTGACTCGCAAGATTCTCTATGAATCAAGCTTGTGACAAACTGGAAAGCAACAATGGTGCGATTCTTTTAGAATCAAACTTGTTCCAGGAAATCTGAATTGACGACTCTAATCAGACGGATAATTTATCCTTATGATTCACTCTTTACGTTCGCAGTCTGCTTTGAGACGGTCGAGTAAAGAGAACTGGCTACTACCGCCGGGAAACCCTGTCAAGGAGGTTCTTAATCGAATCTACCCAATCACAGGTACGGTATTTAATACCGTCTAACGGTCTTCACCGACCGGAGGTAAAACGCTACCGAGTTAGGGTGAAATGTTCAAAGCCATTTCGTTCGTGTCTATATATGTTGATGCATATCAAGAATGTGGCGTAGTTGTGTAACTGATGTCGATTCAGAAGTCACAAGAGCACACGATGGCGATTATCAAGATACTTAAGAATGTAAGAATGTAATAGGTCATCTTGTCACAAGAGCACAAGATGAACACTATCAATGATAGAATTAAGATCTCAAGCACTCAAAGTCAAAAGACAAAGGCTCAAGATAAAGATCACAAGGCATGAAGGAACAAAACCGTTACAAACAAGATCAAGACCAAGATACAAGACCAAAGCAGCAAGATCTCCTCTACAAGAATGTATTCACTCAATCATCTTATGCTTTTTAAGATGACCGATACATTGGGGAAGATTGTTAGCCCTATATTTTATATAGTCGAACAAGAATGTAATAGGTCATCTTAGTCGTAAATGGTCTTGTATTGTAATAGGTTAGTCAGGAAAACCGGGCTTGGAATTTAAGCTAATATTGTATAAGTTAGGGGCGTAAGCCCAAGACAAAGCCAAGCCTGGCCCAAGGATACTAAACCCACGGCCCATATGCCAAGGGTATATAAACCCTCTTCCATGTGTGGAAGAGGGTGTTGGTTCATTTTACTTTCTCTCTCTAGTAAACATTAACCTTCCAAAATCTCTCTAGTTTCTCTCTCTACTTTTCTTCTCTTTCTCTCTCTAAATATCTCTTCTAAATCTTGTGTTATGGATTGATATGAGATTAACAAAGTTTAACTCATTTATAGTAGATTCGGGTTTGACAGAAGTAAGCTTAGGAGGAAACAAGTTTACATGGTGCCACAAATCCGGGTCTAAAATGAGTAAGCTGGATAGGTTTTTAGTTTCTGAAAATCTTTTCAACTTATTTCCCAATATTAACTCTCTTACGTTACCAAGATGTTTGTCAGATCATTGTCCGATTCTTCATCGAGAAATAGCTTATGATTATGGTCCAATTCCGTTCAAGATTTTTCATTCGTGGTTTGAAAAGGATGGCTTTAGCAAGATGGTGGAAGGTGTTTGGAAGGGCTATGGTGGTAATGACTCTAATCCTATTCGATATTTTATGGGCAAATTAAAATTTCTTAAAGGTAAAATTCAAGAGTGGAATATGTGTCGTAGATATTTTGAATTCTCGTTGTACGAGAAACTTAAGCATGATCTCGACACTATTGACGCAGAGATTGATATGGGAAATGTTAATGATGATGTTATGTGCAAACGTATGGAAATCATTAGTAACCTTAATGATCTCAGTAAGAATAATATGATGGAGGTATTTCAAAAGACCAAAAATCGATGGGCTGTAGAAGGTGATGAAAACTCAAGATTTTTTCATGGGATGCTAAATAAGAAACGAAGGTTATTGAATGTTCGTGGTGTGCTAGTCGAAGGAAATTGGATTGACAGTCCCACCGATGTCAAGAACGAATTTTATGATCATTTTAGCTCATGATTCAGTAGACCTGGTCCTAAAAATACTTTTATCAATACGGATTTTCCAAATGTTTTACCTGCTGAAGAAAGTCACAGAATTGAGTCTGAGGTTTCTATGGAGGAAATAAAAAGGGCAGTGTGGGATTGCGAGACGGATAAAGCTCCCGGACCGGACGGCTTCTCTTTCGGATTTTATCGCAAATATTGGGATATAATTAAAGAAGATGTTAATTCAGCAGTCCGGTATTTTTTCTCTCATTGTGATATTCCAAAAGGGTGCTATTCCTCGTTTATTACATTAATTCCAAAAAATCAAAATGCTAAATTGGTTAAAGATTTTAGACCAATTAGCTTAATTGGGAGTCTTTACAAAATCATCGCCAAGGTTCTAGCAAATAGGCTTGTGAGTGTTGGTCATGGTATTGTTAACGAAGTTCAATCGGCGTTTATAGCAGATCGACAAATTTTAGATGGCCCTTTTATTCTCAACGAAGTCATTCAATGGTGCAAGGCGAAAAAGAAGCAAATGTTAATTTTCAAAGTGGATTTTGAAAAAGCATATGACTCAGTTAGGTGGGATTTTTTAGACGCAGTTCTAAGAAAATTCGTCTTTGGAGATAAGTGGTGTAAGTGGATTCAGTGTTGTCTTCAATCGTCGAGGGGGTCGATCCTTGTGAATGGGAGTCCTAGAAAAGAGTTCGATTTTGGCAAAGGTCTCAAACAAGGGGATCCGCTTTCATCTTTTCTATTCATCCTGGTAATGGAAAGCCTTCACTTGTCTTTCAATCGTGTTGTTGATGCAGGTATGTTTCAAGGGTTTGCAATCGGTGATGGTTCTGTTAAGCTTTCTCATTTGTTCTATGACGATGACACAGTATTTATTGGCCAATGGAGTGAGACTAATATTACCACGCTAGTTCATGTTCTTGATTGCTTTCATAAAAGTTTATGGTCATCGCATTAATATGTGTAAGAGCAAACTAACGGGATTCCATGTAGATAGAGAGCTGGTTCACTGTGCTGCCAAGCAGCTTGGTTGTTTACTTCTCAAGGTTCCATTCTCGTATCTTGGTTCCATAGTTGGTGATAACGTGTCCCGTCAACAAGCTTGGGGTGAAATTGTTGATCGAGTTAAGAGAAGATTGTCGACTTGGAAGATGAAAATGCTCTCCATAGGAGGTAGGTTGACTTTGGTTAAATCTGTCCTTGGTTCCCTTCCTATATTTAAGTTTTTTATTTTCAAAGTGCCCAAGAGTGTGCTCAACATTCTTGAAGGGATCCGTAGAAAATTCTTATATGGGCATTAGCAAGATAGTAAGAGGGCTGCGTGGATAAATTGGAAAAATGTTTTGCTTTCCATAGATAGAGGAGGGCTTGGTGTTTCGAGCTTGCATGCTATTAATAAGGGGCTTCTAGTATAATGGGTATGGCGGTTCTTATCTCAAAGTGATTCGTTGTGGGCACGGTCAGTTCGGGCTATTCACGAAAATAGTATTCATCAGGTATCTCAATTTAAAAATGGGCCTAATCTGGAAGAGTATCATCAAAGAGTTGGATTTGTTATCCAGTCAAGGTATCCATGTTCTGAAACATATGAATATCAAATTGGGTAATGGGGAGTCTACTCAGTTTTGGAGTGACAATTGGTGTGAAGAAGGGGTTCTTAAAGATAAGTACCCTCGTATGTACGCGTTAGAGTCTTGCAAGAATATTACGGTAGCAAATAAGTTAAGGCAACATAATATGTTCAAATCATTTAGGAGAATTCCAAGAGGGGGAGCCGAGCACGAACAATTTCTGTCCATTAAACGTATTTCCAACTCGTTGCAGCTGAATCAAAATGCTGATAGCTGGGCTTGGGACTTGGAGAAATCAGGTAACTTTTCTGTGTCTTCAATTCGTAAAGCTATTGAGGAGAAGATGATCCCGAGTGGTGGTTTTGAGACTAGATGGAACAAACACGTCCCTATTAAGGTTAACGTTCAAGCTTGGAGAATTGTGACTAACTCGTTGCCAACCAGATTCAATATATCCCGTCGTGGTCTCCTTATAAACAATATAATTTGCCCCAATTGTGATATAGGGGTTGAAACCACTGGTCATTTATTTTTTTCGTGCTGCATGGCTCGTGAGGTTTATAAAGCTATTGCTCGATGGTGGAAAGTCCCTATGTAAGATTTTGATGGCTATGATGAGTGGTCAGCTTGGTTCGATACGTTACGTATGAAAAAGAAAAATAAGCAAATGCTGGAAGGGGTTTTTTATACCACGTGGTGGCTTCTTTGGTGGTTTCGTAACTCGAAGATTTTCAAAGAGAAAGCTCCAAATAAGACGCATTTTTTTGACGAGATACAAAGTAAATATTTTATTTGGTGTAGGAATAGAAGTAATAATACATTTGGATGGACCGATTGGTTAAAACATCCCGATTGTATTTTTTTGTAATTCTAGCTCCTTGTTAGTGTTTTTATTTAATAAAATGCCGTTAAAAAAAAAATAATTTTTGTATGCCATATTTTCTTCTTTAATTAATATAAATCGATTGAATTGTTTTTGTCAAACGCTTGATATATCTCGAGTTAAATTCATACAAGTTTTTAGTTAAACTTTTATTACAATACATCAAGTTATTTTAAAAAATTTTATAACTTGTAATTTTTTTTTTCTTTCAAAAACATGCTCTTAGACGGTCGACATGATAATTTGTCATGGATTGCTGCCTTGATGCCACATTTTCAACATTAATGCCCAAATGGGGCCATTTTTTTGTACCAAACAAATATATTTCATGATCATGTCCAACTCCATGGCAAATCAAATAAACCAAAGGCTTCTTTAAAAAAATGTAAAATCAAAGTCTTCTTTAAAAAAATTGCATTTATCACAGACTTTTGACATTTTGTTACCATCTAACCACAATCGAACTTTCCTTCCTCTTCCGAAAATGTTTAAAAACCTGGATCGACTCCTGGTTAGCCGAGAATCGGTTAGAACGCAGGTTCGGATGTGACGGTTTGTGGTTGTTTGAAAACCGGATTAAACCGGTATTTTTTTTATTAATCCGGGTCGGTTTGATTGTCATAACTTTTATCCTTTTTTTTTTCTTGTTAACAGCAAATATATTTACTTTTCTCTAAAACTAACAAATCTCTTTTTCCATTTCATTTTCGCCACAACCAAAATTTGTGTTAAGTTAAGTTCTATATTTGTTCGAAGATGGTATGAAAAGTTCACATATGTATAAGATCAATTCGACCGAGGTTAAATTGGTTGAACCGTTCGCTCGATTAGATCAATTAAAAAACTTGATTTTAAAACATTGCTTCCTATTTCCCACTACAACTTTCACAATTTTCGACCAAACAAAAAATGCTGGAAGATTTTCGGCATTAGAGCTAAGCTAACACTTAAATTCTTATTTCTCATGAACGATGAGGGCACTAGGAACATAAAGCTGAGGGCACTTAACTTTTTTGTCTACCGATCTGATATTTTTCCTATAAGATTTGTGTGTCAACGAAGCACTTTTGGATTTAAAATAAACGGAAAAGTAATTGTCACTTACGAAATATGCCTAAAGTATGCATAATAACAAGAGGTGAATTCTGGAAACACAAGTTGGCAAAAACATGCATTTGTCGTAAGAAATTCAAACAAAAAGGTAGCGAAGAAGAGAAACTTACCAGTAAAGCGCCATTGGCATACTTGACAACGACTTGTATATCATCGAACGGATGTTCCAGACTCTTAATGACACCCCTATACACGCTCCCAAATGCATCTTCTCCAATCTTCCAAGCTCTACGAAAGTTATTAGTTGCAGTCGTAAGCTCAGCGAGCGTGAAAACCCTAAGATTGCTTGGTTCCTCAGACAAATTTGAGAGTGACCGGGTAAGATCAGAAAGAGCAGTATAAAAGCTTTCATTCGTAGTCGATGGCGTTTCAGTTATCGTACCGATTTCAATTTCTTCTTCTAAAGAGAAGGAGAAACATCTACAGGCAAACACCATTTTGTATGTTAGTTTAGATCATTGGTTGATATTTGTTTTTAGAGTAGTACGTACGCACTTATTTTCATCGTTTCCCACGTTTCCCACTTATATTTACACACTTACAAATCACACATTTAAGCGCGTACGATGTTTTTTTTTGTATTACACACGTCTAAATCAGTGTAGTAGTCAAAAGAATGAAAGATACACACGTCAAACGTTGAATTTGGACAATTGTGTAATAAAGAAAATAAAAAAAATACCTACTAACACCCAAAAGCATGGAGATTTTATGAGTTATTCTAGGTTTTGGTTACTCATTTGCCATTGTACTACTAGAATTTATAATCATGTTAGTATTAATCACATGAGTATGATACGACCCGGTTAGGGTGTATCAGGATAGATAGCACCACTTCAAGCGAGTGCTTGCTCCATAAGAACTTTAGACAAGAAGACCAGAGAGTTACTTTACTTTTAACTTGATTGATTGACTTGATAATATGATTACAATGGAAGACCTTAAATACTAGTTATGAGATAAACATAAAACATAAAATATATATCCTAAAAATATAAGATATTCTTGTCGTAACATTCCTCACTCCTTCGAATTCACCTTGCCCTCAAGGTGACGTATTGAAAATCGCTCTTGATTCCCGGGTCCCAAATTTTGATATGTTTCCTAAGCATTTGCAGAGTCTGTTCCAACTTGTTCTTTGGCTCGGGAAGTAACAATTCTTGGATTTCAACTCTACACTCCTTCCATTCAGATGTAACAGACCACATGCCCTTGTTAGGCCGCGATTCATCGATAGATTGCAATTCACCAACAACAACAGGTTGTGATTCACTAACCATAAGATGTAATGCATCAACCATTCGTGATTCACCAACCATTTGCGATTCACCAACCATTTGCGATTCACTAAGATTAGGTTGTGATTCGTCATCCACAAGTTGTGTTTGAACAACAACGGCCCGCTCTTTTTCTTTTTCCTTTTCTGCAATTGCTTCAAAACGAGCCTCAGAGATACGAGCTAAATAGAAAGCGTCTCCTAAAGTTGTAGGCCTTAACCTCAACAATTCCCGTTGCAACGACACTTTAAGGCCAGAGATATAAAAACATTTAAGCAAGTTTGTAGAGATCCCCGTTACCCGATTTGCAAGTATCACAAACTCACTTTGATATTCGGCCACGGTACCCATCTGCAGAAGTTTAGACAGTGCATATTTTGCGTCTTGATCGCTGCCGTCTGGCGCCATAACTCGAGATCAGTAAAAAAAAAAAAAAATTTTTTTTTCACTGATGAACAGTAACTCACCGATGAACAGTAATCTTCTGATGAACAGTAGCGCGATGAACAATGCTCAGATGAACAGTACTTTCGGTGAACAGTAACTTTTCCGATGAACAGTAGTTTTTTTTTTTTTTTTTTTTTTTTTTTTTGATTGGATCTTAGATCAAAAATCCCCCCAACGAATTGAGGGCTCTCAATGAAAGCACCAATTGAGACGACCCGGTTAGGGTGTATCAGGATAGATAGCACCACTTCAAGCGAGTGCTTGCTCCATAAGAACTTTAGACAAGAAGACCAGAGAGTTACTTTACTTTTAACTTGATTGATTGACTTGATAATATGATTACAATGGAAGACCTTAAATACTAGTTATGAGATAAACATAAAACATAAAATATATATCCTAAAAATATAAGATATTCTTGTCGTAACAGAGTACTTAACGGAAGACAAGATCAAGTATGATATAAGTTAATTAACCTAACATAAAAGAACGAGTAAAATACATAAATGGTACTTGTGGTTTGTCCATATTGCACTTTTAGTTATCGGTCTTTTGAAAGTGCATACATCATCACCGGTCTTTAGATATGTGTTCACTTTCATACTTTGACCCTAACTTTCGTTAAACGTTGACCGTTACTAAAAGGGCAGTTTTGTCTTTTTTGTTCTTTGCCTTTCTTCTCTAAATCACCACAACATCACCACCCCCACCACCACCACTGCTCAACATAACCCAGATCACAATTCAATAAATCATAATTCAACCCAGATCGTATGAATTTAGATTTTTTGTAGCATAACAGAGCCTCCACATGGCAATATCAATGATGTGCTAACCACTTTTTTATGTCCTTTTTGTTTTTTCAACCATGTCTCACCTCATTGACACAATGTATATTCAAATGATGAAATAAGTTTAGGATTTGCAAAATAAGTATAGATTGTTGTACATTGATCTGGATGATAATGAGATTGCAAAATAGTTAGTTATTTGGTAATCACGTTGGTTTACAGAAAATAAGGTCACTATAAATCCATAACACACAATGATATACATAGAATATAAGATCATTGTGGTCAAAACAAAACCTAAAATTTTAATAAGTTTTAAACATTTAAAAAAATCACCGTTATGAATGTTCTAACTACGGCTCTTGTGCGATCTCGTTGTTTTAAGTTTTGACCAAAATTATACACACGGATCTGGGTTATGTTGAAGTGGTGGTGTAGTGAGAGGAGTGATGGTTATTTGGTAATCACGTTGGTTTACAGAAAATAAGGTCACTATAAATCCATAACACACAATGATATACATAGAATATAAGATCATTGTGGTCAAAACAAAACCTAAAATTTTAATAAGTTTTAAACATTTTAAAAAATCACCGTTATGAATGTTCTAACTACGGCTCTTGTGCGATCTCGTTGTTTTGAGTTTTGACCAAAATTATACACACGGATCTGGGTTATGTTGAAGTGGTGGTGTAGTGAGAGGAGTGATGGTGGCATGGTGATGGAGTGGTGTTTTGGAGAAGAAAGGCAAAGAAAAAAAAGACAGAAATACCCTTTTTGTAACGGTCAACGTTTAACATATGCTATGGTCAAAGTATAGAAATGAACACATACCTAAGACCACCTTTATTGGTGATTTGTTACAACCGGTTGGTTATAAACAAGACAAAAAAGTATCATTATAATAATCAAATATAATTAAAAATGAAGAGAGAATGTCACGAACCGTTCAAAATGTGACCTTCCTATCACGAACCGATCTGTACTTTTTTAATTTTTATATTCCCACTTGTATGTATTAGTGGTATAATAGAGTAAAAATAATAATAGTTTTTGAACGGTTGGGTTAGATGGGTTTGAGGATAAACCTAGTCTAAAGACCGGTGATGCTGCTTGCACTTTTAAAAGACTAGTAATTAAAAATGCAATATGGACAAACCACAAGTACCATTTATGCATTTTACTCTAAAAGAATACTAGTATAATGCGCCACTTTCGACCCATTTGGCTAGTTACTTCCGAACTATTTTTTGTTTATCCATGTGGCTCATTAATAAATAAAATGTTATAAACCCAATCCAACCCATTTTCATATAAATGAGGTTGAAATTACTGCCTACAATAGGACTCTCTCATTTTGCAGCCTAGCCATCTCACTGTTACTATATTTTTATGCAGGAATGAAGTATGACCTGAGAAAAGTTGAAGAAGTTCACTATGATGTGAAAATTGGTGGGTTGGCGTCCAAGGGCGATTTAAAAGGAGATATACAAGAAACTTAGGAAGTTGCAGGATCAGGTGACGGCTTAACTTTTGGCACAATTCCTGTACTTGGTTCTTTTGAAGAATTAGTGTGTAGCGAATCTCTGCTAGGTCATGTTAATGGTAGATGAATGATCTTAAATCACTTTTCAGACGTTTCTACATATTCTAGACTTGGCCATTCTGCATTGCATATCTTAACATGCTTCACCTGCCTCAAAGAATACAAACACCTAAAAAGAAACCAATGGAAAACCCGTAAACTCGATGTTTTTAGGCAATTGTAGTGCTGTTTTTGGATAATTATTTAGCGAGTGTGCAAAACCTGGGTTAATACGTGAAAACAAAATCGAACCGTACCAAACTGGATTTTGGTTCGCGCTTAAAACTGGAATATTTGGTTAGCCTTCAGAGAATATCTACTACAACTTGAGGCCTATTAAGATGGAAGATAAAATAATGACTGGAATCACTTTTGTTAGATAAGATTGGCTTGTTTATGTCCATTATACAAAGATAAAGGCTCAAATCAGCAAGTTTGGTTTAAGAAGTCTATACATGAACAAATGCTCCATCCGTTACGTTCGATTACATTCAATTGGCTAGTTCAATTATATTCGTTCGATTAACATCACATATATAAAAGTTAAAAAACACTCTTGGAACATACAGTGAGAACACACGGTAAGTAACACATTATAAAACGCACTGCGAAACAGTAGATAAACTCAAAAGCCATATTATTTCGATCAAAATTAAACACATAAAGAACATATAAAATCCTACAAACTTATAAACATTATTCGCTTCATATAATGACACATGAGAAACATTGAACAATTAGCAAATTAAATATGCGAAACATAAGGATAATGTTTAGCTAGGACCAACTTGGTTCAATCCACACATTATAGAGATTGTTTATTGTTCCAAAGAAATCCCCAAAACTTTCCTCGATAATTTTATCATTGGATGTGTGAAATTTGCATGTTTTGAGAGAATAAAACACTACCTTCCCGGAACGCGATCTTGGAAAATATATCTTGTTCTCCATCTCCGGTGTTTTAGCTTCCATACATAGAGATGTCTTGTCACCAATATAAATCATGTGCCTTCCTATACTATCTATTTTCTCCCATTTACCAGCATCATCATTTGGCATGAATACTTTGACGGATTCTCCATACTCGCCCAGAATTACTAGTACAAAATGTTGACCACATTTATATTTATGATTTCAAATTTCACTAGGAAACGTTGTGCATCTGATGTGCAACAACTTATTGGGTCATCCTTTAGAACACAGTCTTGAGTGAAACCCCCCTCGCCCAATTCTTTGAAAACATCAAGTCCTTTCTCGTTACCCCAAGCGTAAATATCTCCACCATAAAACACTGGGAAACGGTAATAATGTGGTCACCATAATTTATATAAAATGTACGCCAGGATGATTCTTGATCTACTAAGTGGATGTAAATTTGCTGATGAAACCTTGCAAATCGAACAACCATACAATCAGGAGAAGTAGGTGGTGTTGAGAAACCAAAGCTGTATAAATAAGAATCTTGTGGAAGCTCGTGTGTATCACTTGTGAATGGGTTAAAGAGAATGAGAGGTCCTTCGTAACATTTTCGCATTAGCAGCCAACCATACCTTGAACAATGTATTCTCAGTTGACCAATCAATCTTAATTCTGGAGGTGTTTTTATGATATACTTGTCACCAAACATCGGATCAAAAAGAGTGATCATGTGCTGTTCAATAACCATAAGCCAAGGTGAAACTAACGAATTTGCCTGCAACTGTAGCTTCTTTGATGTTGTTTTGTTGCTCCATTGTATTACAGGTGCTGCTGAATAACATAGTTTGCATGAAACACGGAACTTCATGTATTCGACACCAACACTAGACTCCATAATCATCTCCAAAAGATCAAACGGAAGATTGAGCAAGTGTGATTCACCTGTCATGCCATTAAATTCAACCCCATCACTCTCAACTTTACTTACGACTATCTCTTTGTTCTTGTCGCCCTCTTGTTTATGATCAACTTCCAACAGCCTACACACAAAAAACGATTAGATAACAGCCATTTTCTTGCTGCAAATAAAAAGAAGAGTGTATTACAAAGATCATCCTTGTGGTTTGGTGAAAATAACCGAAATTGTTCTTCACTGATGCCAGTTGCAAAAATAGGTCCCTAATTGCAATGTTTGCTTTCGTTTTTGGGCCCTTGTCCATTACCTTGCAGGGGCGATCAACAAACTAGTAACATATGCAAGGGACCAAAAGTACTTAGAGGAACTATTTCCGCTAGATAACTGATAAGGACTACTTGAGGCAGTCAATCTCTAAGCAAAAGATTAAGAAGAGAATGCTAACATTACTATTAAAAAGTACTAATTCTACTCAATACATTTTACTTCTCTGTCTTTCATTTCAAAACCAAAGTAAAACTTAAATAGGAGAAGGTAACATACGTGGTATCCCTAGTCTTTAGGAGAACATCGGAATATTAAAAGTAATGCAACCCTAATATTATGCATGAGAAGTTATAGAAGAGAACGTGGATCAAATGGAGATAATGGATGATTCGAAGGAAGACTTGGTAATAGACTTCATGCACGTATCAATAAGCTTATATGCGCATAGCATAAAAAAAGAAACAAAATCCGATTTTTCATTAACTAGAGGAACAATTTATGTAATTGACTGTAAAAAAACAGTGTACCTATTGCATTCAAGCATTGCCCATGCACACATGTGGCTTATTCCTACTGAACAAGGCAGAGATGAGGAGGAGATTGTTTTATCTTTGACATGATACGAGTTTATTATTCTCCCGTCGTCAGCAACTATGTGAATATAGCCCCCTAGCTCCGATGTTACGGCAAGGCTACGGTATAACCTCCCAAATATATAGTTGTATCTTTGAGGTCTAATAGTTTTTCCCACGTGTTAGTATTCATGTTAAGTTTAAACAAATAAACAAAACTAATGGTTTCCGTAATCTCATCGGTATCTATTACTATTAAGATGTAAAGTAAATCTGTAGAAGATCCAACGAGGTACGGAATGCGCCGTTCAACAACATTAAGGCCTGGCTCAGGAAACTCCAACAATGGCAACAGATTTATCACAGCTTGATCTGGATCCTTAACCACAATGCTCACCTCTACAATATGGTCTTCCAAATAAGCATATACTTTACCATTGAAACAAGTTAAGTAATACAGTAAAGCACCGGCGCCATGGGTTAATTATTTCTGTGACTTGTTTAGCGTATGACATTTCTTTCCATCTTAATTTCTTTTTTTTAGGGGATACTCTACAAAACACAAAGTTGGGTTTTTTGGATCTTGTCAATAAAAGAATCGAATTGGGGTCATTAGGAGGGGCAGACAAACAACAACGTGGAAAACCATCATAATTATTATCACTATCGGGATCTGATTGTTGTTTATTAACCAAGGGTGGGAGATAGATGAACTTTGATGTGATAGGGTTCCAAAGAGACCACATGACGTTGTCTGGATAGCTGGAGAGAACCACCCAACCAAAAAAGCACCCACGGATTTCTTTCCCAAGCAACTCAGGGATTCGGCATCGATAATGACAAAGTGGACTCTGTGCATCGTAGAAAATCTGGAACTCGTAGTCTTCTTCGGCTTGGAGGTTCTGAGCAACAAACCACACATGATTTGGAGATAGGATAAGTGTTCGATCGTATACAGAATCACAACATATCTGCTGCTTTTGTTCCATCCTAAGATATTCTGTGGAGGATCAAATCCACAGATATGAGAAGTTATAATAAAATTTACAATTAAAAAAATAAGTAAACCATTTGCATACAGGAAACAAGCAACTATAGTTGATATCAAAGTAAACAAATTACAAAATACACATATTTATAAAAATTTGTTTTAAGCTCTAATATAGTTGATATCAAAGTAAACAAATTACAAAATACACATATTTATAAATAAAAAAAAGTGTGACCTTCAACTATGACATTGAACTTACAAGTTTCTTAACATATTGGAGTATGAGAAAAATCAGATTTTGAAGTAAACATCACAATATTTTAGAGCTTAAAACAAATTTTTTTAACTGATTAACGCTATAAGATCATAAAACAGACCATAACTTGTAAAAAAAAAACAGATTTCGAAGTAAAATATTCTAAAGTCTCTGATCCAACATGTCATATAAAACATCAATATACCATCACAAAATATTTTTAAAAAGTAATGCTAAAAAAAAAATCCCCTAACACTAATATATGACATATATTGAAACTTTGAAATCTCAAAAAACATCAATTTAAGATTAAAAGATGGAACTCGTACATTAATTAGGGTTATCTTACTACGTAATATGGAGAAAAAAAACCAATGATAATTTATTCAGAATCCGGTTTCAATTTTACATATTTATCCCAGCAGCCCAATTAAAACTTTATCTTTCATACAGGCCCATTAAGTTTCTGATTTTAATATTATTCTATACTAGCTTCAAGGCCCGCCCGATGGGCGGCTAGCTTTAATAATTTTTCTTGAATGATACAGGTTGAAAAGGATATAATTAAAAGAGGAGTGATACATCCACACAATATTTCCAAAAACAAAGCCACATATGCACATGTCAATTAGTTATGGTTTATAAATATAAGAAAGAGAAATTCCAATACATTATAATTGGTGCAACAAATTTGCCACATCATTGTGTTAGATATTTTTTGTAAAATTTGTGTGGATGTAACAAAACTCTAATTAAAAAAACTAATAGCAATTTTGTTTCGTGCATATGCATGTGCAGTTAAAAGTTCATAAGCACTTCAATACATACATTGAATTTCTTACGTGCTATGATATGGTGTATGTCATATATATGCAAGGGAAACTAACAACGTATTTTTAGTTAAATTTGCACGTATAAGTTTCAAATACGCATGTAAACAGGTTTAACTTAAAAAGCAAGAGCAGCTATAGTCCATAATCATTTCATATGCTTCAAAATCTAATTTTTTAAGAAGATTTATATTAGCTTGGGAGTTTTATCATTGTAAAGAAAAGTCAATTGATGTGAGAAATAAACATCAACTTTTTAGTAAGAGACTAATGATCAACTCTTAAAGACATGATAGACACGAAAAGTTATTTCATTTTGAAACTCTAGAGTTCACAAATAATGATATGGTTCAAAAAGAACGTTACTTTTGCTGCTGGAACCTCTTGACTCAACATATTTCCGCCATTGGATTTTGATCATTATGTTTCCAAAGTCTCCTTGAAGACTTATTTTTCTCCAAATATAGAGTTTTTATTATGTCGTGTGAACGTCTTTAGATTGCTTCACGAGTCTGCATACAAAATCACATCTACATAAATCATATGTTCACCTTGTAAGACATAAGGTACACATAACTATAACGCGATCATGATGGACTGGTAGCTTCATTTGATTTTTGAGTTCTATCTCCGTATAAAAGTAAAGCGATGGTTGAGTTTTAGAGCAAAGCTTTAACTGAATCTTCTAAATCTTGTTTCTCCTTACTTCGTCCTGAAACATAACCAAATATGAAACGTCACATGTTTTTTCCAGTTTAGGAATAAATTTTAAATAAAATTACTCATCATATGTTATACAAATCTTCATATTTATAACATTTAATTTGGTTTCATGTTGTACTTTTCGGGCTTCCTTTTCATTGTATTTTACTTCGAGCTTCTATAAGTGAGATAAGTATCGGTTAACAAAAAGAAAACAAAATGCTTTGACATATAGAAATAAAAGTAGTATCATGAGGCAATCATATAGATGAGGCTGCAATTTGTTTCTTCTTGAAAGGGGTAATCATTAGGTTGTTTCGGATTAATAGCAATTCTTAACCTTATACTAATAGCATTAATAGTTTGCCAGTTTGACCCAGATTGAAGGAGAACATATCAGATTATCCGAACACACATACTAAACTTACATTTGTGGGACAGCCTAATCCAAACCAACATGTTTGAACCAAATTAAAGACAAAAAATGTGATAACGGGCTATAAATTTACCTTGAAACTTGAGCATGTCTTTTAGCCTGTTTAGCGATTTGAAAAAGTTCTATGTAAATGCACAAAACTACTATAAATTTAATCAGTGTTTTAGCCTGTTTATAAATTTACTTCTCGTTAAATAGGTTTATTGATGCATCAGGTGCTTGAGTCCATTGAGTCTCTCTCATATCTTCCATAATCCTTTTTTGTTGTGAAAGCGGTCTATAAACAACACATAAAATTTACAAACTTGAACCGAAAATAAAGAATATGATAATAGGTTTCATTAAGTATGCATACCATTTTGTGAATCGTTGTGTTCCAATCCTTCCAGCTAAAAATGTAATGGATGACTAAGTTTATGATATCAAGAGAAAAAAGACTATGCAATTCCTTTGATTCTTGCAATCTGAGTCATCATATACGGATTAACGGTTGCCACCTGAAATATATCATATGTAAGTTTTATGTTATATAATTTTACAGATTTTTTAATTAGCAAAACATGATAAAATCTAAAAAAGTAGAAAGAAAACATCTGTAACAGCTCCCACCACTTGCTTTTTGAGATGCAACACCAATATTTCTTGCTTTTTTCTTTGTTGCTCTTGTTGGGAGGATTTAGGTGCTACAGATTCCCTACCAGCCTTTGCTTCGTCCTCGGGTGGTGCTCAAATCTTATACTCCGTATGAAGATAAAAATGAAGGATTTTTGGTGCTGTTTAGATCAGGTATGTCCCTCTCGTCTCCGTACATGTTCATGTAAGCAAGTTGATTCCGGGTCATCTCATAAAGCCTGCTAAACTCGGTGTCCTATTGTATTGTCTGCAGAACTGAAAAGCACGATGAGAGGTATTCTGCATATAAATGAACCATGTATTATGTTTGAAATGAACAAATAGCCGCACGTGATTATATTGGCACATATGCTATATAGTGGCACCGGATTACATTTTCATTATGATTGATATTGTATAAAGAACAAAATTATTAGGAATTAAGATTATAGTATATTGTTTGGCCAGACAAGTAAAATGAATTTCCTTATTTTGTTGGAATAGGCAAAGCATGAGCAAGTGACTCGTGATAGAAAAAGAAGTGAAGGAGCAGAGTAATGTTACGGGTCTTTTTACATATTGGAGTCCTACTTTTATAGTTCTAATATATACACTTAATTGATTCTCATTTAGTTATTTTCGTATCCAAATTAGTAAATCACTAAACTTCTTTACGGATATACCATTCTCATCTTCACATTTGAGCATTCACATTGAAATTTTCCACTGAAACCAAATTCTTTTAGGAATTAGTATAAAAAAGTATGTGATGTGACAAAAATGGAGTATCGCCATACCCATTACATTCTCATATTCACACGATTCTTTTCATATCATAATAAACCTCCATGTATGCCCATCAACTGCACTATCACTCGTATATCTTGTTTTAACATCGACACTTAAGAACTCTTGTTTAAGCTTCATCCCTGCACTCCAGTTTTAGACATTTTATGAAAAAACATTGATATATTAAACCAAAACAATTTTTTTATTCATATCATAAGCTAAGAAATATCGTACTGATATCATAACCGGAGAAAACATGTAATAACATATAATATTAACCTTAATATAATCATAAAAATAAATAGAATAATTGAAAAAAAAAACTAACCTGTAAGTTTGATGAAAGTGACTGAACGAAGATTAATATACCTTAATATGAAATCAGTTAATTATATGATTTCTATTGAAATGATTTTTCGATAACCAATATTTCTTTCACCAATTTGATTTTGATAATTAGGGTTTTTTGTTTTGGTTTTTGATCGTGTGTTTCTTTTAGGCCAGTGCTTTGTGTTTTACATTAAATGCTGAAAAAAGAGATTACTTTTCAACCATTGATTAAAAATGAATATACAGGTGTCATTTTTTAAGAATTTTGAGTCAAGATCATTTTTTTTCAAAACCTTGTTTTATATAGGTAGTAGATTTGGTTTTTGATCGTGTGTTTCTTTTAGGCCAGTGCTTTGTGTTTTACATTAAATGCTGAAAAAAGAGATTACTTTTCAACCATTGATTAAAAATGAATATACAGGTGTCATTTTTTAAGAATTTTGAGTCAAGATCATTTTTTTTCAAAACCTTGTTTTATATAGGTAGTAGATTCTTGTTTTGTAATTTAGATATAGCAAAAGAAAATACTTTAATGCAATGTTTTGAAGCCCGGGTCGACCCGGTCGGTTCAACCGGTTGAACCGGTTCCTGCGAAAAAATTGGTCAAATTGACCTTGGTCTTATATATTAGAAACCCGATGTGACCCGTCGGGTTTGAATTGACCCGGGGCGACCCGGTTCGTGAGATCCGGCCGAGTTTTGATTTTTTTTCGTTTTTTTTTTCCGATTTAGTTAACGTAATTTTGGTTTTACATGTTATATTTGTTAGTAAATAGGTTTTAGGACAAATATATAAAATATTCGTGATTTTTATATAAATATAATTCGTAATATTGAAAATATATATATAACTTTTTTTTATAGAAACCGGGTCGACCCGGCGGTCTGACCGATTGAACCGATAATCCGATTGCTTGACCGAGTCGATTCAAAACCCAGGTTTCAAAACATTGCTTTAATGAGCAATACTTTTTGACTTTTTTTGAACTAATGTTAAAAGTTTGACTTTTTGGAAGATTCAAACACAAAGTATCATAATGGACATACTTTGAGTGGACACACGCATGTCCAATGACTCAAATGGACAAAAGTTTTTCAATCTTTTAACAAGTCTTTGGAAGTGCTTTTTGGCATTGCAAGAAAAGCTTTTTGCAAAGCTTTTTCACAAGACTTGCTAAACTTCAAGCTTTTTTTTAAAGCTTTTGATTATTATGTGCAATACATTTAATGCCTTAAATGGCTCAAGTATTTAAAAGACTTGAGTATAGTAGATGCTCTAAGAGCATCCATAATGAAAGAAAAAGAAGTCTTCAATGACTTTTCACATTAAATGTCATCAATGCATATCACATTTATGCATACAATTTTCATACAACTTTGAAGAAATACTCGGTAGACACCAAGTCTTCTTTAAAAGCTTTAGAAAAAATTATATTTGCAATGTAAAAAAACTAACTCAAATGACTTATACAAATAGTAAAAAGCTATTAATGATTTTAGCATTGCAGATAAGAACTTTACTGTAACTTCTAATTGTTCAAAAAAAACAACCATCATATATGCTCATGAGCGGTGTTATCGGGTTCGGGTGATATTCGGGTCGGGTTTTATCAAGTCAAATGATTCGAGTTATCGGGTTTATACTACAAATAAGAACTTTTATAAACAAATAATGCCTTACATTGTTGTATGTGACTGAATAAAAATAAAAAATGGCTGGCACTGTCCAAATAGCACGAATACGATTGGGATGAGGTTCATTATTTGGTGTTGAATGTTTGCACATTTAATTAGCGTACATTAGCCCAACACGACGACCTCGTTCAGTTCTGTTTATTTGATCGTTCATGTGATATTCGATTAACAAAATGATACTTGAAAGTTTAGAAGTGCTACATATTTCATACTATTGGCTTAAATTTACATTAAAATACATGTTGGCTTACCTAAAATCTCATAAACTTAGAAAGCTTGCAAGGTGCAAAAAGGTATAGTCTAATGCAGTCATGCATACACTTTTAGTCTAATGCATGGCACATTTACTATATCATCTGTTACTCATTCAAACATAAAGTATATATTACATTACACCATATTAACGCATTACTAATTATTAGATGCTACGAATCAGTTTAAGTATACATTTCGATACATTTTTAGTCTAATTTTACCATCAAAAGTGGCTTACAAAGAAAATTTTGAAGTGTTATTATGCAAATCATCTTGGCTTGTGTCCATGATTCCAAACGTTTGAAATAGAAAAACATATGTAAACTAATTTCTAGCAACGACATTATATTAGTTAATTGGTTGCGGTGTTTATATTTGGCCCACCCGTATATTGAATCCTGGCTTCGTCACTGAATGCACTTCTTTTTTTGTTATGGAGTACACCGACTGATTTAGCTGTTTATATCTACCTCCTATATAAAGCAAGTTTTTTTTTTAATCTTTCCCCAAAACCTTTAAAAGAATGACACCTGCCATCCTATTTTTTGGAACCGTAGGATCAAAAAATACCTCTACACAAACCGATCTACCTATTTTCGAATCTATATTTTCATCACACAAATTTTTTCCCACAACATCTGCTATAATAAACTCTTAATCAAGAACAACATCAATTTACGTTAATAAAAAATCAACATAATTCATCTACATAAATCAAAACTGCATCAATTTACGAATCATATAACATAGAAGAGCTATAAACATCATTCAAGTTCAGATTTACATGGATATTAATCAACCGAAGTATGTTAAAGGTATATTAAATCCTTATTATTGTTCATTGTTAATTAATTTTAATCGCAATTTGTATATATTTCTTTACCCATATTTTAGTTTATCATTTTTTTAATCGCAATTTGTATAATTGTATCGAATAGTTAGACATAACAAATTATTTTTGTTAAAAGTTATTTTAACACGAATTGATATTTATAACATTAGAACTGATCTTTTTTTGGTGTTCTTGATTAATTTGTACATATGTCGTGGACCATATTATCATGTTACTGGTTAGCTTTATTGGTTTTTTTTTGTCTTTCCGATTACAGGTTAGCTTTATTGATTTTTTTATCTTTCTACTTTGTTATATCTTTTTGTTATTATGATATACAATTTTGTTAGTTTACTTATAATTTTTTGTTTTTTATGTAACTTTTTCATTTTCTCTGAACTTTGAATTTCATGATACACTTTTTTATGAATTATCTTGGTTAAAGTTTTTAAAAAATTAGTAATTTTCCAAATGTTTAAAATTGATGTTGAAAAAGTGCTCATAATTCAAAAACATAAACAAATTCCCATAATTATAGGCATATAATTAATTCTATTAAATCGTTACCTTTGTTAAAAACCTAAAACTACTCACCCTACTATATACATACAGTTGATCAATATATACAAACGATTACATATCTCATTATTATTCACAATCATAAACAACATGTATATGCTTTTTTAGATTGTTGAGTTTAGAAGTGTATATTGTATGATAAGAATTGTTAGTCATTTTGTATCATTGATTTCACTTCTCATAAACTTTTATTTTCATTCATGTACTTTAAACAATAGAGTAGCGAATGACACTGTGATTCCTTTAGAATTGTTAGTCGTTTTGTATCATTGGTATGATTTTCATTATTTAAAATATTTGTCTTGATTTTCATTCTTTAATATATTCCGAATGGTTAAATGCCTGTGACTGAGGACTTATAGGCACCAGGCGAGCCCCCGGATGCACCACTTTTTATGAAGGTTTTAACTTTAGTATTATAAGTATTGTTAACTTTGGAATGTGTTTTATTTTTTTGTTTGTTTATACGGTTTGTAATATATGTATTTTTTTGATGTTTTTTGGAATATGATAGGAATAAAGACTGCACGTGACAAACACGTGCCAAGTAACAGAACTGAAACCATTTAGGCGGAAAAATCTGTTACAACTCACCACTTCACATTTCTTGTATAAATTCACAATCAACATTTCATTTTCATTCATTCTGTCAAATTGTAAACTTGTTCTCTCTTTCCACTGTGTGTAACACAAATTCCAATTATCAATAACAAATCCCTTGATTCACATTGATTCGTATGCTTTTCATCTGTAAGTATACCAGTTAGTGAGTTGAGATCTTATCCATTTCTATATTGAAATCATAAGATCATATCAAGTGGTATCCAGAGCACTTTCCTGGCACAACACCATTTTTTTCACCAAAATTTTTTTCAACAGAATTCAGTTTTTCTGTTATTCTGTTAATTCTGTTATTTTTCTGGTCATTGTCTTCACATCTCTTGCCAACAATTCTTCTCACAACCTTCGATTTTGATTGATTACCTCAAGATTGATCAAGATGCCAGTTAGTACAAGATCCACTTCTATCATTGATGAGGATACTAGGAAAGATTTGACTACTTTGGTTACTAAGTTGGTTAATTCAGCCATGGATAGAATGAGGGTCGAATTTGCAACTCAAAGGCCAGAAAGTAGTAATGCCGCCACAAATAGAGCTTTTGGGAATAGTAATGGGGGTCCTTCACAGTTTAGTAGAGTTACCAAGATCGAGTTTCCCAAGTTTAGTGGTGATGATGTTAAGGGATGGTTGTTCAAATGTGAACAATTCTTCAAAGTGGATAACATTGTTGATGACTCTAAGGTAAATTTGATTTCCATTCATCTCTCTGATTTACCTTTAATGTGGCATAAACAATTTATTACTTGGGTTGGAGAGGATGTTGATTGGAATGTTTATAGAGCAGCAATCTTAAAGAGGTTTGATAAAGCTTATGATGATCCATTGGGTGAATTAAAGAAGTTGAAATTAGTGAATAATGTGCAGGAGTATATTGATTCTTTTGATAGGTTGTTGTGTAGGCTCAAATTGGGAGAGGATGAGTGTATAAGTTTCTTTTTAGCAGGCTTACCTAGTGAAATTGAGTTGGCTGTTAGAATGTTTAAGCCAAGAACACTTGCCGAGGTGTATGGATTGTGTAAGATTGAGGAGGAAAGGTTGAATGTGTTAAAACCAAAGCCTAAACCACCACTTTTATCAACCCCAAAGTCTCACACTCCATTCCCAAACACTGGTCCAAAACCAGTAGCTTTACCTACACCAAATGCTAATTGGAGAGCAAAACCAACCACTACAACTTTTAGGAAACAACTTACCCAGAAAGAGTTAGAAGAGAAAAGAGCTAAGCATGAGTGCTTTTATTGTGATCAAAAGTATGTACCAGGTCATAAGTGTAGTGGCCAAGTGTATTCTTTGGAAGTGGTAAGTGATTCAAATGCAATGGTGGGAGCAACTGAGGAATTATTGCCAGAAGAAACAGGGGAGTTGATTGAGTACACACCCCAAATCTCATTAAATGCTATCAATGGTACTAACACTTATCATATAATGAGAATTTGTGGTCATGTGGGGAAACAAAAAATCCACATTTTGGTAGATGGGGGGAGCACTCACAATTTTCTAGACCTTAATACTGCTAAGAAGCTTGGTTGTCAGCTAGTGAGTACTTGTCCATTACAAGTAGAGGTGGCAGGAGGACACCAGTTGACTACAAAATACATGTGTAAAGGATTTGCTTGGCAAATACAAGGGCAGGAATTTCAAACTGATGTGATGCTCATTCCTTTGGGGGGATGTGAGATGGTCCTTGGAGTTCAGTGGTTGTCTACCCTTGGGGACATTGTTAGCAATTATCAAGAGTTGAGGATGTCATTTCAATACAAAGGAAAGAAGGTGGTCTTAAGAGGTACTCAGAGAACCAATTTGCATTGGATGCAGGGGAGTAATCTGCATATCCAAACACCCAAGGATGAACTTTCATCTATGATTCTTTGTGTGTATCCTACTACTACTCTAAATATGATTGAAGCTGGTGACCAAATGGGTGTACCTGGGGAGATTACTCAGGTGGTTACACAGTTTGGAGATGTTTTTGCTTTACCTACAACCCTACCTCCCAAAAGACCATTTGATCACAAGATTCCTTTAAAAACTGGCACTCTTCCTATCAATTCAAGGCCTTATTGTAGAAATGCTAAATCGGATCCGGTGGTCTAATGTGGTGGTAATGGGTGGTGGAAGCCATTGTTGGCCTAGAGAGAGAGAGAGAGAGGTTGAATGTGTGTGAAAGATAAGTAAATGAATAAAAGGTGAAATGTTACACAACCAACACCCCTCCTTGGAAGCTAAGGAGGGGTATATATAGCCACACACGACATGCTTAACAGTACAAGAACCTAGTCTAGTCTAAACGTGTGTGACTATGATAACTAATGTGAATTCTTAAATGTCGTCACATAAAGTGAGTTTCCAACAATCTTCCCCCATGGGACGACGTGTAGAATTCCTTACAATATTTTTTCCTAACAAGTACATAATGATAAGAACAAGAGCTTTCATGAAGCGTCCAATGCTGATGATGTCTTCTGAGGCCTTTGACTTCAAAACGACTCATCTTTAACTTGTAGTAGAAATACTGTAACGGCACGAGCTAAGTAACCCATACACTTCTGGTTAAGGAGAAGCTTCTGAATTAGCTTCCCCCTAATTCATGCCACATAAACTTGATGTAGAAGCTTTTTAAATAGCTTCCCCCTAAATCGACAATCCTCGTAAGCAACTTGAAAGTTTGGGGTACACCAAGTAGATCAACACCTTCTCTTCTCACGCTTGAATAATTCTTCTGAATTTTTCTTCCCCCTGAGAGTTCAAGTTATGCATACCAGAAAGAATCAAGACATTTCTTCCCCCACATGGTTGAAGAAAATAAACCAATCCCCATTATGAAGCTCAAACACTGAAGTGGACACTTTATCCCATTCATGAAGTTGACATTGTAACACCAGAGTCAATTAAGTCCCGGAAATGCACACGTCTTCTTCCGGAGATGCACCAGAGTCAATTAAGTCCCGGGAATGCATATAGGATAATGATGATGTTTAATTGCAACAATCAAACAATTAAACCTCGAATCAGTAGTGTACCGTTTGGAGATTGATAACGACACGAGTTAAAACACTGATTTTCTCTGCGGCTATGACAAATGTCATCCCGGAATGTCTTCAAGTCAAAAGAAGGTATGAAGTTCATCACGTGTACTCGTTGTGCGTTCAATGTGTCTTCTTCTTCCCCCTTGATGGTTTCGAAACTCGGAACCATCAATAAATTGTACGCACATGAACCTGAAATCTCGTGAGAATAATAAATAAGCTTAATTATATTTGGTGAGAATCAGCTGTTGATTGAAAATCTCTTCTCATAAACTCTCCATGGCCATCTTTACCAACCCACTTGAAGGCAATTTGAAGTGACCACTGATGGAATGAACCAGATACATCAAACATGAAGCTGAATAAGAATCCTTCGATCTTGTGACTTAAGCTTGCACTATTATTGAATGAAGAACGGTGGATAAAATTTTAAGTGCCCAATGCATCACTAAAGATGTCTATAAGCACAACCCCTCTTGAAATTATCCACGTCGACTATGCGCGTGACACTGAGTACAACAAAGTAACCCCTTTGAGTGATAGTTATCCGAGTCATCAACCATCCACCCCGAACCCGGAAACCAGATAACCAAGTCTTCATTCTAAGATTAAGCACGAACAAGTTATCTATTGAAAGATAAAATAAATACACGCCTTCGAAAAATTCGTCTCCGTCTTCAAATAATTAATATCCGATCCAAAAAAAAATCTGTAGCCACTAAAAAATCGCCCAATTTTTTCTTGGTCTCGTCTCAAATAAATTCTCGTCACATTTGTCACGTCAGTTTGTCGCGTCACATTTCTCGTCACCCAATCGGTGTCAAGAAAAAATTAAAGAACCCCAAATGCGACAAAAAAAAAAAACTACAAATTCAAAAAATGAATTTGTTTGTTTGAGCATCTATTTTCCTTAACGATGTCTCGACATATTTTGTCTCGACCCGATGTCACAGTTAAATCCCGACAATATACACAAAAATTTTTATTCAAAATAGTTAATTTTGAAAAAAAAATTGTATATATTTTGTTTAAACCAAATGGCCCATTTCAATTCAATTTAGCCAATGTTTATTAAGATCGAGTGTCCAGCCCATCACACAATGAAAACTAAAACCTGGCCCAAAATGAATAAACACTTTTCTTGGCCCATCACTAGTAATACCCGATCCACCAACTCACATAGTTATGTCCGCCCTTGTATTTACTGGCCACGTGTATGCCACAGCTGGCACAAGTTAAAACATGAGATTAAATACTGACCCTAATATATCTCACAAATAATTAACTTATCTCCTTCCCTAAATTCCTTCCCTCGTTTCATCCGCCCCCATCCAATCTACACCAAAGCTATCAATCCCTCATCATCAATCTCATCTGGTAACCTCCGTCTCATCCTTTTCTCTCCGCCACCATAATCCACCAACACCTTTAATCATCCATTGACAATTAATCAATAATCACACAAATCAATGAAAACCATAGATCATCCATCATGCAAATCCTGTAACTCAAGAAACCCAACGAACCATGTCGACTAAACTTTGCACCCAACGAGAAAGAAGACGACATAAAGATCAGTATTTGGTCTCAGGTAGGTCCGGTTTATGATAAAATCGAATAAAAGACAGATTATAACAAACTTGTTATTAATCTTCTTTATATTCGAAAATTAAGATGCATGTCGGTTTTGTTGATTTCAAATCGAAATAAAGATTGATTGTGACATACTTGTTATAAATCAAATCTTTGAATTCGAAAATTAAAGAATGGTTAAAACCAGACAGCCGATCTATGATGCATGTATTTTCGTGTGTAGATCTAAAAAGTTTATATCGTAGATGTATCACACGAAAAAAATAACCTGAGATCAAATTATATTTCTGTTTTAAATGTTCAAGTCTAGATGTGTAATGGAGATAGGAGACGATGGGTTAGGTTAGTTGATTTGTGGTGTTGAGGCGGTATAAGGATGGGGGTATCGAGTCAACTCAGTGAGTTTGACTGAGTCAACTCGGTAATGACCGAGTTGACTCGGTGGGATGAGTTCAGTTTGGTCCGGTTGCGTTTGGTTTGGTACATAACCCATCGCAGTCTTGGTCAAAATTTTTTGGGTCCAGGTGAAGTCCTCAAAAACTTTTACCCATCGCAAAGTTTTTAGATGGCCATCGCAATGGTTTTTAAGACCCATCGCAAAGTCTGAAAAAAACTTGCATCGCAATGTCACAGTCCATCGCAAAGTCTCATCGTAAAGTTTTCTATAAAACCCATCGCAATAAACCATCCATCGCAATGTATAGAAAAAATCGGCAGCATGACGACTTGTCAAAGCCATTGCGATAGACCCGACCACCCATCGCAATGTGACTCATCGGAATGAGTCCATCGCAATGGGTAAGTCAAGCCCATCGGAATGTGTGAAAAACACCCCATCGCAATACATGCGATCGTACCAAGAAGATAAGTCCAAACGTGGTCCTTTTTTCCTGAAAATTCGGGACAATGAATCTGAATATGTTTTCTGGGTAAATACACCTTCATCTTCAAAAAATTGTTACAACCCAGAAAAACAGTACTCCTAGATGATGACAAAAGTGATAAACCAAGATACAAAATATGATCAAATTTAGTATAATGTGACTGATGACTAGACCATGATAATTCGACCATGTTTGACCAGATATGAAACCGAGACTCATAAAGATTATAATATCCAAACAAACATGTGACAACTTGGATGAATGGACAAAACATATCAGACGTGACAAAAAAGTTTTGTGATAAAGGACAAAAAAAATATAAAACGAGACCCAAGAAATAGATTAAACCACCAAATCGAGAATATAATCACGATCCAAGGATGGAACCGTGGCTCTGATGCCAAATGTAGAAATGCTAAATCGGATCCGGTGGTCTAATGTGGTGGTAATGGGTGGTGGAAGCCATTGTTGGCCTAGAGAGAGAGAGAGAGAGGTTGAATGTGTGTGAAAGATAAGTAAATGAATAAAAGGTGAAATGTTACACAACCAACACCCCTCCTTGGAAGCTAAGGAGGGGTATATATAGCCACACACGACATGCTTAACAGTACAAGAACCTAGTCTAGTCTAAACGTGTGTGACTATGATAACTAATGGGAATTCTTAAATGTCGTCACATAAAGTGAGTTTCCAACACTTATAGACATCCTCCTACCCAAAAAGATGCAATTGAGGTAATGGTGAAGGAGTTACTAGATGCTGGAGTCATTAGAGATAGCCAAAGTCCTTTCTCCTCACCTGTGGTTATGGTCAAAAAGAAAGATGGTACTTGGAGAATGTGTATAGACTACAGACAACTGAACAATGCTACAATCAAGGATAAGTTTCCTATCCCTGTGATTGAGGAGTTGATTTATGAGCTACATGGTTCTCAGTACTTCACAAAATTAGATTTGAGGTCTGGTTATCATCAAATCAGAATGCATTCCCCTGATGTGGAGAAGACTGCTTTTAAAACACACCAAGGTCACTATGAATTTCTGGTAATGCCTTTTGGCCTCACAAATGCTCCTTCTACCTTTCAAGCACTTATGAACTCTGTCTTTAAAGCATATTTGAGGAAATTTGTTTTAGTCTTCTTTGATGACATCCTGGTGTACAGTCCTACCTTAGAAGCACATGTCCAGCACCTATCACTAGTTTTGCAACTTTTAAGACAACATACACTTTATGCCAAGCAGTCTAAGTGTGTGTTTGGCACAAAGAAGGTGGAATATCTAGGTCATGTCATTAGTCAAGAGGGAGTGGCTACTGATGGGTCCAAGATAGAAGCTATGTCCAAATGGCCTATTCCAACCAATTTGAAGCAACTTAGGGGATTTTTGGGCCTTACAGGCTACTACAGAAGATTTGTGAAAAATTATGCAGTTATTAGTTACCCCTTGACACAAATTTTGAAGAAGAATGGGTTTGTATGGTCTAATACAGCTCAAGAGGCATTTGATAAGCTCAAGGAAGCTATGACTGCAGCTCTAGTTCTTAAGTTGCCTAATTTTGAAGAGCTTTTTGTTATTGAAACAGATGCTTCTCATGGAGGAATTGGAGCAGTCCTGCAACAAGGAGGTCACCCTGTAGCTTATTATAGCAAAACCCTGGCTCCTAGGCACTACACCTTGTCCACTTATGAAAAGGAGCTCTTAGCAGTTATCCAAGCATTAAGTAAATGGAGAGGATATCTGCTAGATAGACACTTCAAGATCAAAACTGACCATTTTAGCTTGAAGTACTTGTTGGAACAAAGAATCACTACTCCATCTCAAATGAAATGGTTACCTAAACTAATGGGCTTTGATTATGAGATCTTGTATAAGAAGGGTAGTGAGAATAAAGCTGCTGATGCTTTATCCATAATTCCTACTAGTGCCCAATTATTGGCTATGGCTTTTTCTACAGTTTCAAGTGATTATGTGCAGTTGATCATGGCCTCTTGTCAAAAGGATGTTGATTTACAAAAGTTGGTGGCTGATTTAGAGGCTGATCCTCAGTCTCATAAGCATTATACTTGGATAAATGGTCAACTTAGAAGGAAGGGCAAGCTAGTTGTAGGAAATGATGAAGACCTCAAACAGAAGTTGCTTCACTACTTCCATTCAGACCCTAGTGGTGGTCATTCTGGTGTGCAAGCAACCATCAAGAGGATTACTGCCCTGTGTTATTGGAAGAAACTGAGGCAACAAGTCAAGGTTTTTGTAGCAGTTTGCAAGGTTTGTCAAGTTAATAAACCTGATCTATCTGCTTACCCTGGTCTATTACAACCCCTTCCAATTCCTAAGTTGGTATGGTCAGATATTTCTATGGACTTTATTGAGGGTCTTCCTTCTTCTCAAGGCAAGACAGTTATCCTAGTTGTGGTGGATCGCCTCAGTAAGTATGCCCATTTTATTCCTCTTAGTCATCATTTTACAGCTTCACAAGTTGCTCAAGTGTTTCTGGATAATGTTTACAAACTCCATGGGTTGCCCCAAGTGATTGTTAGTGATAGGGACAAAGTTTTTATCAGTCTCTTTTGGAAGGAACTCTTTAAAGCTCTACAAGTCAGTCTTCATTTGTCAACTGCATACCACCCTCAAACAGATGGTCAGACTGAGGTTCTTAATAGGTGCCTGGAATGTTACTTAAGGTGCATGACAGGTGAGAAACCAAAGGCTTGGTCAAAGTGGATTAGCTTGGCTGAGTATTGGTACAACACTACCTATCATACTTCCATTCACACTACACCTTATGAAGTTTTGTATGGACAACCTCCTTCTGATCCTATAGCTTATGTCCAAGGCCAAAGTTTGGTAGATGCTGTGGATAGAACTTTAGCAGCTAGAGAAGCTATGATTCAACTTCTGTAGTTTCACTTAGAGAGGGCTCAACAAAGGATGAAAAACATTGTTAATGGTCACAGGACTGACAGAAACTTTGAAGTGGGGCAATGGGTTTTTTTGAAACTTCAGCCTCATAGACAAGTTTCACTCAGACTGGGGAAATATAACAAGCTGAATCCAAAGTACTATGGACCTTTTCAAGTGCTGCAAAGAATTGGTCAAGTAGCTTATAAGTTGGAGCTACCGGCAACTTCTCAAATTCATCCTATTTTTCATGTTTCTCAGCTTAAACCTTACAAAGGGCCTCTTCCTAATGCTACACCTACTTTACCTTCCTGCAATACTGCTGGTGAGTTACTTAGTGTTCCAGTTGAAGTATTGGATAGGCGACTTGGCAAGGTTGGGAACACTGCTCAAGTTTTTGTGTTGATTCGCTGGTCAAATGGTTCTTCTGATGATGCCACATGGGAATTGCACAGTGACATCCTTAGACGTTTTCCAGATTTCACACTAGATGCTTGAGGACAAGCATCAATTGAAGGGGATGGCATTGATAGGAATAAAGACTGCACGTGACAAACACGTGCCAAGTAACAGAACTGAAACCATTTAGGCGGGAAAATCTGTTACAACTCGCCACTTCACATTTCTTGTATAAATTCACAATCAACATTTCATTTTCATTCATTCTGTCAAATTGTAAACTTGTTCTCTCTTTCCACTTTGTGTAACACAAATTCCAATTATCAATAACAAATCCCTTGATTCACATTGATTCGTATGCTTTTCATCTGTAAGTATACCAGTTAGTGAGTTGAGATCTTATCTATTTCTATATTGAAATCATAAGATCATATCAGAATACAAGATGTTAGGATTTGAAAGAAAAGATTGGTGTCTGTAGTATGGATCGTCTTACGACAGATGTTAAGTAAGTTTAGTGTCGGTATTTACATTACAATAAAAAATGTTCATATAAGTTTTATAAGTAACTGGTATTGATGTCTGATGGTTGTTATTCGAATTATTTGCAGGTAATTTGTAGCCGATCAAGATCAGATATTTATATCAACCTTCTAGCGTTAAAGAATCTCAATACATTTCTCTTAGTAAGAAAAAATTATCTTCTTCATTATTCATAAATTTATTGTTTTTTCTCCTATCTTCTCATGCATCGTTAATTCGAATCATCATCATCATCGTGGTTATTTGTTGCAGTAGATAAAAAAGTGGTTTAAGCAATTTCAAAAGTGAAAAGCACATCCTGAATATTAGGAATTTTTTCTATGAAAGGTAATTAGGGTGTATTTGATTCAAGTTTATCTTTTATCTTACGGATGGCTGCCTTTAAAGTTTCTAGAAACATTTTGCTTATTTTGTTGTATCCTTCCTTTTTGCATAGAACTTTGATGAAAGTTCGCACTGAATACAAGGACGCATTCTCAAAGAAGCACAGAGTTAAGCTGGGATTCATGTATTCCTTTTAGAAAGGTGCTTGGTTAGAAATTGTTTTAGATTAGTTGCGAGAATGCAAAGGTGAGTGAAATTCATATCAAATAAGCACTTTAACATGCTTACTTAAAACTGTTCATTTTCTCCCGAAGTAATCAAATAATATTTTTTTAGATTGTTTTATGTCGTACCGTTCTCAATTGCTAAATAAGCAACAACATGTATGTTATTGGAAAAGTTACTATGGTGGATAAGCTCAGATCAAACGGGTCCACCATAAACCAAAGACGCATGCTTAATACATACGATCTCAAAAAACCTGCAAGTATTAATCGTACAAATCACAGTTTCTAACAAGCATACTTGGGCATGCATTTTTCTATAAACATGGGTTGTTCTTTTTGGGTGACACAAAATGGTCTATTGCAACTTGCGACTGTCAATCAAGTATATAACAACTTTCTAGGATATTCGGCTCACTATTTTCTGTGTTGAAAATTTGATTGTAGTTATGCATATGTAAGTTTTCGATGCACCTAACTAAATTGCATATTTCAAAAGTTATCCTTTATATAAATTTTGTTGGTGTGTATGATCGTAGATTGCGCTAATTATATTTTCTTTGACCCTTCAATTTTCCACTATGTTTTGTAACCACTAATTGTTTTGCTCATTGTTTTGTTTCTTCTATTAGATACTCATGAGTAACTTCAAAGCTCGAAAATTGAACATCAAAATCAAGCCACAACAATTTCTTTGCATGTACAATATTCGAAACACATAAATGAAGTGAGTGCATCTAACTTTGTCAATATTTTAACCATTTTTAATCATTTTTTTGTTAATTTGGCTAAAATGTGGTACTTTTGACCCATTTACGTATAAATGGGTAGATTATGAATCCGCTAATATGTAGAGGCGCAAGTACTCAACTGTGGTTTTGATCATCTTTTTAATGATTGTGGCTCATTTTTTTAAAATCTAAAAATTGTTTCCAATAAAGCACAAAAGAACTTCAAGAAAAAATGTTGGCGAACCTTAAGAGTGTTGTTTTCTCAATTTTAAACATTAGTGCATACTTTGTGATTTAGCCTTTTGAGATAAAAAATTTATTTTGCTTTAGTATCACTACTTAAAATGTTAGTGCATACTTTTTGATTTAGATTTAGTATCACCAAAGATGCTACTTGGTTTTTTCTTTGCTATTAATTGTAGTTCAATAAGCACCAGTGGCCTAATGGATAAGGCGTCTGAATTTTAATCAGGTGATTGTGGGTTCGAGTCCCACCGGGTGTGCTGCTTTTATTTTCTAACAAAAATACACTTTTGTGTTTTACCAAACTATCAAAAAGTACTAACCGCATCGGGTTTTTTAGAGTTGAAAATGGACCAGGACTACAAGCTGATCCACAGTAACTGTAATGACTGATAAGCACGAGACTGTGTTTTTTTCTTCTAAAATGTTGGATGCTTTGTGATGTTTGTGTTGTGTGCAGGCTTGATTCGGGATTTGGGTGCGATGGGATTACGCAGTTGGCCTAAATTCGTACTCGAGGTGATTCTATACTCATTTACAATAGCATGTATCTTTTTGAAGTATGCCTCAAGTCAACTGTTTTTATAGATATAAATAATGCGTTGGGTCATTATCGAAACTATTGGTTAAAAGTGATATAAGGATGCTTTTAAAAAATTTAATAGTAAAATGTATCTAGATAAACGATTTGAATCTCAGAATTATATATTTCTATATAAATCGGATGTTGATATGTGGATATCCATATTTAAAATTTGGAAACAACGAATAAGTGTTTGCAAGCGTTAATAAAATTCTTTCATCAAAAATTTTTATTAGATGAGAACCATTGTCCCTTCAAAACACTAATGGATATAATGTAGACACCATGATTCACAACACTATATATATTTCTATAACTCCCTTCTCATTTTCGACACACAAAATTTAATGTATAAAAATGAAAATTACGGATGAAAGAAGTGTTTGCACATTATATACTTCAAAAGTAGTTTCAAATTATGATTTGCACGTTATAAATGATAATTTTTCCAAATATTCATACACAAAGTATATCTTTGAGCACTGGTGGAGTCAAAGTGTCAGGAGATTTGATGAAGATGAAATCATGAGTTATAACAGATCATGTGTTTGAGGTTATTGAGGAGGACAAAAGAGAATTCACACAGTTCTTCCGGTACCACTCTTTCATGACTTCACTCAGTTACTGACTATTTGGTTTACATTTTTCGGGGTGTTTGGATACGGGTTTTTAAGTTCTGGCGTTTAGAATATTGCTGATCAGAGGGCCAAGTATTGAACGGTCAGTAATCAGTTTCATACCAGCGACAATAGATGGCCACTAATAGGGTAATACGAGATTGCTTACAGTTATTACACGTAGTAACTCATTTGACAGACTTTTACTTTTATTAAGACCGCAACAAATTTATTTTTTCGTTTATCATGTGAATTTCTTAACTGATCAGAAGATTTTTTAGGGTATTGAAACTTTTTGATCACCTGAGTGGTTTATAATAGCTTCGTAATGTTGATATCTATGGGAATGTATTGGTATTGCCATTGCTTTTATGCAGTTCATCACAGCTATCTAAAGTGGCCAACGTACAAGACAATTCCAATTTAGACTTGCTTGCACACGTTGGAGCGAAAGAACTTCATTCACAGTATATGAAGGTAAAACGACTTTTTGTGATGTCTATTGTCCAAGTTGAGTGAAACACGCTAAAATGGGTGATCTTTATGGATTGGATCTAAATCAATTTCTTTGGCGCAAATTAACTTTCTTCCATTTCTTTTATTGTACTATTTGAAGCATAGAAGTTGCTTTTAATTTGAAGCATAGAAGCTGCCTTTGTCATTCCTTATTATTATATTTTATTTTTCACAATCATTATTGTATGTCTTAGCTTTTTATAATTTCTCACTCAATTCCTGTGAAACAACCCGCCTATGGGACGGGCCTTGAGTCTAGTTAGAGTATACTACAAAGGAGGTAAATGCATATCCTAGATATACCATATCCCTTTTACATTTAACTTCAAATTTTAAAAAGAGTTCATTTGTCCACTTCAAGATTAACTGCTATGGTTTGGTTTAAAGATGACAAATTTTGATCATTTTAATAAATATGGATACTTTTTGTTCATTTTTAAAAAATAATGGGGCATTTTTTGTCCATTATTTATTATTAATAGGCTAAACGAGCGCATATGTAAGAAACTTATGGGCTTAATGGGCGCACATGTAAAACACTAATTAGGCTACTCAGCGGATATTTTATATTTAGTTTTTATCCCTGGCTTTTAAACAAGTATTTTTATTTTTTAATTCTACATTTTTATATGTTTTTTCTCTCATTTTAGCTTGTGCTCGTTTAACTCGTGCCCGTTTAGCCCGCACCCGTTTGGCCCGTCACCCATTTAGTCCGTCGTTCGTTTAGCCCGCCGCCCGTGTCCGCCTGCCCGTCCGTGTTACCACCTCTAGTTTAGTTTGTGATATTTTAACCATATACATATACATTTCTCCACTTCAAAAACCAAACCATATACATATTTTTGACTATAGAAAAATCACAAGAATTGAAAACTACAAATATTGGACACTGTTACAACATTAAACCCGTGTAAAGATTTAATAGCTACATATATTAAATATCAGTTTCTAATATACTATATTCGGAAGTGCACACAAATCATGTTGCTTAGCAAGAAACTGAGCAAGCAAACAATACATATTCTTGTTACAATTAAAAGTATTAAATACTAGAAAATTGATAATCGAGTCTTATCGAGTTGACCTGATAACTCGATAAAAAAATTAATCCAACCCTAACCCGACCCAATAATATTATCGAGTTATCGGGTTCGGATTAAAACAACCCGATAAAAATTTTCAACCCGATTTCACCGGACCCGATTAGCTTTATTGGGTTCGGGTCAACCCGACCCTACTGACACGCTTAGTTAGAACTTACAAGTATTAACTCACGAAAAATGTAGCAGTTTTTCTTTGGCTGAAGGGGGTTCGAATCCGTGGTCTATGCAAACAAAAAAGAACATAAAAAACTGATTTTGAAATGAAAAAAATGGTTATCCATGGGTTTCGAACCCTGCACCTAAATGATCACCTCACACACTCAGCCAACAACCATCTATGCTAAAGCTTAGGTCTTGTTTCTTTTTTTTTTTCTTTTGAACAAGACAAACGGACCCCTCTTCCCTTAATACCTCATAATAGAAACTAGTAGAGTTTATATAGCTTGTTCATATGGAACATTTAACAACAAAAATATATTAAAAAATTATATGGTCCCACTTCTTTTACCATTGAAACAATTTAATAGTAAAAAGAAACGCCTCTTGTTGTATGTTTGCAAAATGTTTTATTTAAACTACTATTTAATATTTTCCTTTTAAGCATTTTTAGCTTATTTCACAACTTATTCGATAAGCTATGATCTCCAAATTATTTTTATTTTAATATTTGCTAAATTTAGCACTTACTATAAATTTTTGAAGTTTTTATAGAATCGTTTAATATTTTAATCATTTAATTAGTTTAAAATCTTATTTGATTCATAATAAATTATTTAAAAGTCAGAAAATACAAATATTTTTTAAAAAGTTTTCTTTTGCCATTTATGTTGTAGGAAAAATATTTTTTCCGTAGAATTTAAATTTGATAATTTACTTCTAAATGCCGCGTTTACTTTCGTTATTATTTCTCGTTTGCTTTCGTTAATTTAATTTACCTTGCCTAGTTTAATGTCCCTTTGCCTTCATTATCGTTCCCGTAGACTTAGGATTAATTTTAGTACTTTATTTACTTATCCTAGAGGGGGATGTAAGACAGAGCATATGAGCATTGGTTTGTTTGCATATAACAATTTATGCTTCCCGTAGTTTTAGAATTTATTTTGTATGCCTTAGTTTTTATTTCCTGTGTTTTTATTTATAATTCCCGTTCTTTTAATGCTTTTCCGTAGTTTAGAAAACCAAATCTCAATCCTCTTTTATTAATTCAAGCATTTATAATAATGAGCCGTTTCGAAACCATCAATTTTGCACCTCGTTGGGAAACGATCCGGATGATTACTTGCCTGATATATATATATATATATATATATATATATATATATATATATATATATATATATATATATATATATATATATATATATATATTATATTATTTTTGTGAATTATTTGGCTTGTAATTCTTTTCTAAGAGTTACTTGTTATTTATTCACTTACGATATATTTATGTATGTATTATTTTACTACATCAGTCTCCTCAACAGAATGGGATTGCTCAAAGGCGAAATAGAACACTTATCGGGGCTGCTAGAACTATGTTAGCTGATTCTAAGTTTTCTACTCACTTTTGGGCAGAAGCAACAAGTACTGCTTGTAATGTGCAAAATATGGTTCTAGAGATTAATCCACATAGTAAGACACCTTATGATCTCTTTAAAGGTAGAGCTCTAACACTACATTATTTGAGACCCTTCGTCTGTCATTTTACTACTCTCAATACCTTGGACCACTTGGAGAAATTTGATGGGAATTCAGATGAAGGGTTTTTGGTTAGTTTTTATCTAAACAGTAAAGCATACATAGTCTACATTCTTGAACCAAGCATGTTGAAGAGAGTATGCACATTAGATTTTTGGAAGATAAGCCAATAAGTTCAGGTTCTGGGCTTGAGTGGATGTTTGATATTGATTCTCTAACAAATACTCTAAATTATGTACCAGTTGTTGCAGGTACAACATTTTTATATGTTCAGAAGAGAATGTTATCATATTGCCACTTTTGGATGATAATCTTGGACCTCCTAAAGATCCAAGTGGTGTCCTGAAAAAAAGAAGATGATGCATAATCAAGTGCTAAAGATGATTCTAATGAACATGGGAGGACTGGACAAGCTAATAACTTTATTAGTGCAATAAGATAGATGACAATACTGTGAGAATAAATGTTAGTGTTGATGACAGTCCATGGAATGAAAACAACATTAATGAAGATAGTACTGATGGAGCAGAGATTAATGCTGCAAGTCTAATTTCTAATACTCGTAGTATAAGTCTTTAGAATCTTGATAATCCACCAAGTCAGAATGTTATCTCCAGTATTGAAGGTGGTAGTGATCTTATAGAAAGTACTTTAGAATAGTGGGAAGATGTAGAGGTTGATGTAAGAGCTTGTATAAATCTTACGTAGTGCCCAAAACTCCAAGCACAAGAATTAATAAGGATCATCTGCTGAAGAATGTTACTGGTGATGTTCAGTCTCCTGTGCAAACTAGGAGAATGACAAGAACAAAGACTACTAATCAACAAGGATTCATAAGTTCAATATATGAAGAAAAAGAACATAAGGATGTGAATACTTGTTTGTTTGTATGTTTTCTATCACAAGAAGAACCCAAAAGTATTAGAAAGGCTCTTGAGGATGCATCTTGGATTGAGGCCATGCTTGAAGAGATTCTATAGTTTCAGTTACATGATGTTTGGGAGCTTTATGACTTGCCTACAGAGATGAGAGCTAGTGGCACTAGATGGGTCTTCAGGAATAAGTCTGATGAAATAAACAAGGAAAAATGGTTGCTCAAGGATTCATACAAAAGGAAGGTCTTGATTATGATGAAGTTTTTTCCCTAGTTGCATGGATTGAAGCTATATGGTTTTTTAGCTTATGCTTCATATACGGGCATCATGGTATATCAGATGGATGTCAAGAGTGATTTTCTCTATGAAACCATAAATAAGGAGTTGTATGTGTGTCAACCTCATGGTTTTGATGATCTGAAGCATCCTGAAATGGTATACAAGGTCAAAAAGGCTCTTTATGGTCTTCATCAAGCACCAAGATCATGGTATGAAACACTTGCTAAATATTTATGAAAAATGATGTTTAGAAGGGAAAGATTGATAAAAATCTTTTTATTAAAAGACATAATCATGACATCATGCTGGTTCAAGTTTATGTGGATGATATCATCTTTGGTTCTACAAAACTAGAGATGTGTGAAGCCTTTTAGAAACTTATGAAAGATAGGTTTCAGATGAGTTCTATAGGAGAACTTACTTTCTTCCTAGGTTTGCAAGTGAAACAGAAGAAAGAAGACATTTTTATTATTCAAGACAAGTATGTAGGTGAGATTCTAAAGAAGTTTAACATGATGGATGTTAAGCCTGCTAGTACTCTTATCGACAGTGACAAGACTTTGCGTAAAGATGAAGATGGTGAAGAGTATTATGAGCACACATATAGGTCCATGATTAGGTCTATGATGTATTTTACATCATCCAGACCTGGCATTATGTTTTCTGTATGTGCATGTGCTAGGTTTCAAGTCAATCCCAGAGTCTCACACTTTAAAGCAGTAAAAAGAATATTTAGATATTTGATGAGTCATCCCAAGCGTTGACTATGGTATGCTAAGGATTCTCCCTTTGAATTTGTAGCATATACGGATAGTGACTATACTGGTGCCAACTTGGATAGGAAATCAACAACAGGTGGTTGTCAATTTCTAGGATGCAGACTGATTTCATGGCAATGAAAGAAGCAAACAATGATGGCCACTTCCAATAATGAGGTTGAGTATGTTGCTGCTGCTCGTTGTTGTGGACAAGTTTTTTAGATTCAGAACTAGATGTTGGATCACGGGTATTTTATGAACACTATTTTTCATATTGATAATAACAACACTATTTGTATCATAAAAAATTCAGTTCAACATAGCAAAACTAAACATATATAAATTAGGCACCATTTTATAAGAGATTGTAAGGAGAAAAAGTTACTTCAAGTGCTTAAAGTTGACACAGAAAAGAAATGTTCAGATCTTTTTACAAAATGTTTTGATGTAGGTAGGTTCTAATACTTGTGGGCAAGTGTTGGAATGAGTAATTTATAAATTATTACAAGTTTTTTCTATGTTATGTAAAGTTTTGTAGAGTCTAGTGCTATTTTAGTCAAAATTAATGCTGATAGTACAAAAATAATGTTGTTGCTTCAAATGATTTAACTATTGCCAGTATGTTTTGGACTAAAAAATTTCAAGTAAATCACATTGAATAGTTTTTGGCACTACACATTACATTTTGGTTGCTATATTATTTCTTAGCAAGTTAGTTTTTACTAGTTGAGTCACTCTTTGCCATTCCATTTATGGTGAGTTAATCATATGACATTTGGATTAGAGAACAACTTCATGCTGGTTTTAAAGAAGGCTCTTATAATGAGTCGATATGATCACAGGCAATACATAGTATTGATGATTGGTTTCAAAAACTAGAGGTTAATGCAACCTAAGTGTATGTGTAAATTATTTTCTATATAAGCATACTTTTAGGCCAAGACTTAATGGAGTTTTCTGAGCAAGGAACCATACAGGATCAAATGTCTATCTCATGTATATGAGTGTGCTTTGAGGACTTTGATGAATTGTTTAGATCTCGAGATTGTTTATAATAAAAAAGTGTGTGAGTTCTTACTGCTGTGTGTGTATAAAAATAAATAAATAATAAAAAATATATAAAAACAATAAATAAAATAAAATGATGATGTTGTATAATGTTCATGTATTTCTTAGTATCGAAATCTGGTTTGACAAAGCTTGGGGGAATGTTTGGAGATAGCTCCAGTATTTTAATTATGCTCATGCAAATTAATATTGGTGGTAGTTGAAATTATTAAAGACTTTATCATAATTTCAGGAGAGGCAACTGATGGTAGTACTGGTTGTACCATAATACTAGTGAGGCAAAATCTACTGTTGCTGATGTAGAACAGGGAAGGTGTATCATATCCAAGTCCTCATTCAAGTCCTATGATCTTACTTTCAGGGGTTCCTCATGCGATGAGGACAATTATAACTTTTTAAAATTGATGGCTACAAGGTTCTGCTCGTAGAGATTTATGCTTTAAGGTAAATATCTATGGACTTTATAGAAGACCTCCTCACCAACTCAGTGGAGAATTTTATCTCTATTACTTATAAAGGAAAAACCCCAAAACCTCGAATGTTGAAAAATGACTTAATTATGAAATTGTTGAAAAATTTAATGCATAGAAGTTGGATATTAATTATGAAATTGTTGAAAAATTAAATGCACATAAGTCAGATAAAATAAGAAATGTTGAAAAATTAAACCATAAACAATTTCATAAGTTACCGGGTCACGGGTTCCACCACCGGATTAATTCGGTCGAGTAACTTGGTCACGGGTTTCACCAACGGGTCAACCCGGTTGAGTCATCAGGTCACAGATCGACCATCGGACCAAGCCGATTGAGTCACCGGGTAACGGGTTCGGCCATCGAGCCAATCTCTTCGAGTCACGGGTTCGACCATCGGGTTAACCCGATCGATTCACCGGGTCACGGGTTCGACAACCGGGTCAATCCTGTCGAGCCACCGGGTCACCGGTTTCGACCACCGGGTCACGGGTTCAACCACCGGGACACTGGTTCGACCACCGAGTCATACCGATCGAGTCTATGGGAACATGCTCGCCTACCGGTTCAACCCGGACGAGTCACCGGGTTACCGATTCGACCATCGAGTCAATTAATAAATCATTAACTATCTATCGCTAGGCAATTATTCGGTCACGCGTTCGACCATCGAATCAATTAGCATATCATTAATTACATGTCTTTAGGTAATTCCGCTGCTATGCGCGGGTAATCGTCTAGTTAAGTTAAAGAATTGATAAAAGATGTTCAAAGCATAGATGTTCAAAGAGTTGATAAGGAGTTTCTTTTATGGAAGATTCACACTATGCAAACAAGGATGGCCACTGAAGATTGTTGGGAAAAAGACAAGTTTTTTTTTCATATTGTTCCTATTTTTATTCAAGAAACTTGTAAATTTGACAGAGAAATCACAAGTTAGGGAAGGATTTTTGGAAATAAAAATTAGTGTTGTTCATATTGAATTACTGGTACTAGTGAAATTAGTGCTGATAGTTATATACTAGTGTTGGTAGTGTTCGTACAAAATTGACCAAGTTGGTCGTGGTCAAGTTTAATGTTGTTTGTGTTGATTAATGCTAATGAAGAGATAAAGACCAAAGATGAATGAGTTATCAACAAAAGATATTCTATGCATATCTTCTTTAGTTTTAAAAGATTGTTAGTGATCTTTATCTTGCAAAGGGCTCTTTGTGCTATAAAAGGAGGTCACAGGTTTATGTTTTTTTATATCTCATTCTTACGTTTAACTAATAGCTTTAAGATTTCTCTAACCCTAGTACTTTCATAGAGTACTCGTATATCAATAATATTGAAGCTTTTGATGAACTCTTTACTCATATATATATATATATATATATATATATATATATATATATATATATATATATATATATATATATATATATATATATATATATATATATATATATATATATATATATATATATATATATATATATATATATATATATATATATATATATATATATATATATATATATATATATATATATATATATATATAAAATATTCAATCTTCATAATATCAAAGAGTAGATTCCGCATACTCTTTGATATTAATTCAAAGTTTCTACTAAAACTAAGTAGAATTTATTATGTTTAGTCTAAATCTATAAGCTAGGTTTAAACGATCCAAGGGATCAACATACATGTTAATGCAAGTGATGCCTAAAAATATTATTAGTGTTAACTAATCTTTCTTAGTTTTGATCACAACAAACCATACAACACATTTAGTGTAAAACACAAAATGAATTATTTAACTAACACTATCATCAAGGTAATAATCATATCACTAACCTTTCTTAATCATACTTAGTGATCATCAAAATGATTATCCTTAAAACTCACTTTTGTTAATAAGACAAAAGACTTTTTAATAAACTTTCTTTTTTAGAAAATGTTTAATTAAAATGGAAAATGAAAATTTGAAAATGGCATATTCCAAATGCTGTTCGAATATCCTTTGAAGGGTTCAAATACCTCATATATTCCCACCCCACTAAAAGACAAAAAACGGAGCGGAGTCTAGTGGCGGTACCTTAAGTACCTACGCAGTACCTTATCGATATGGTATCGCGGGGTGAGATAAGATACCGCGCACAGTAGCCGTTATAGATCCGTTGTAACTTTGTCTCCTTTAAATAGTGGGTCAAATCTCATTTTCCAGTAAGCCTCTTGGACGTTTTTCTCAGCCCTCTTTCTATTTTCTATAGCATAATCATTAGTAAATGATCACTTAAATTGTTAAGGATGTTTACATATGATTATCTTCTTGATCCCCTCCTTTACCATGTCCAATGAGAAGATCAATCACTCACTAGTGTAGTGATAAAGATGAATCTATGAGCTAGTCATATTCATCATGATACCCTTTTCGTTTTAGGTCAATCCAATGTATTTATGAATACTTAGACTAGTTGTGTTCATCCAAGTTATTTGTGGATACTTGGATTTGTTGTGTACATCCATTGCATATGTGTTTGCTTGGATTTGTGTTGTGTAAATCCAAGCTACATGTGTGTACTTGGATAAGTCTAGTTGAGTTGTAATAGATTTGATTAGGAGTTCTCACTAAACTATAAAGTGATGTGGTTGTGTCTAGTGAGTTCTCACTAAAATTTAAAGTGATTAGTAGTTGTGTTGTGTGAAGTTCTCACTTAGCTTCAAAGTGAAGAGTCGTGAAGATTGGTTCTAGCTTTCGATTAGAACCCGACATCTAGCCTTGTGTCGTTAAATTGTGAAGTAGGCAACGTCGTGTAGATTGGTCCTAGCTAAAGATTAGGTCTCGACATTTAGCTTAGTGTCGGAAAATAATGTAAGCAACGATGTAAGGTTTTCTCCGCCGAGAAGGGAGCTTGTGGATATAGTGGAAATCTCGAGTAGGTGTACTCGAGGAGTGGAGTAGAAACGAGGATAGAGCCTCGTTGTCGAACCACTATAAATCTTGGTGTCTTCCCACTAGGTTGTCTCCTTCCTTACTCTTTACTTATTTCATTATCATTATACTTACTTATTATCTTTGCTAGTGCATTTCAATTGAACATAATCATTATGCAACTTAGCCTCAAGTAAAAGATAGTTTTGATACAAATCAAATTGAAAGTAATTTTAATTTGATCACCAATCGAATAGAAACTATTCAACCCCCCTTCTAGTTTCTATAATTGGTATCAGAGCGATGGTCACTCAAGATCTTTGAAGTATATTGTACTTTGAAACTTGGATCGATTCATTGTCTCCTCAAATTAGAAGGTCTAGTTGTACTAAAGTTTCTCTTTGGGCAAAACTATGTTTTCTTTGAAAATAGGTCTTTTAATTGATAATATTGCATCCCACTTAAGATTAGTAGCCTTTATGCATTTTAGATATACTCTTGAAATGTATCTACTAGTTTGCATCTTGCTTTGTGTAGGTACTCATGAAGATCAATCAATTAATTGGTCATGGATTGAGTTACTTGCACTTTTAGAAGAATCATCTTCATTGATCTTTAACATCTTTGAAGGATGATACCAAGATGATTGGGAATGATACTAGTCCTTGAAGACTTAGTACTCATCATAGTCATTGATTGGGCATAGCACTTATTCCTTCATGGATTGCTCTTTGTGGCCAAGGTACGCTTTCGTTCTTCCACACGCCCTTTGATCATTCTTTTGATCATTACTTGACTATGTGCTTGTTCTCGGCATCCTTGCCTTGACATTTATTTGTGGTTTGTGTTTCTTTTCTTTTATCCTCTCAAACCTTCATTGCTTGGATACTTGACTCACTATGGTGATGTAGAGTGAGTTAGTAGAAGCTTAAAGTATCAAGCATGATTTCCATGGTTTGCACCCATACGGTTAGTAGGCCCTTTGTGGGAGAGAAAGTGAATTAATACCTTGCTCATATTTTAGTTTAGACTAAGACTATTATTGAAAGTGATCTTAGTCTATACTTGAATAATTGCTTTGTGCTTATTCATTATCAAAGCCGTTTATCGTTTCGCCGGAAAGGCACGTCTTAAACCACTATATATGACACAAGCTCTCCGTTACAACTATTTGAAGATTGTCATTAATCCCTTGAGCATTGATCCTAGTCTTGATTCACCTCTCTTGACTTCTCTCCACTTAGTCGTTTTGCTACGAGTAGTCGTTTGTCCGTTTCGGTTCTTTTCGATCTTGATTTAACTCGTAATCCTTCATTAAGGCATATTGCTTAGTGTTATGATGATCCAATGATATTCTAAAAGGCTCATGATTTAATTTTAAGTATTTTAGAAAAACTGGATTTTCAAAATTTGGCGTTTTTCAGAGATAAAAACCTGCCTCTGTAGGCGGTTCCTTATCTCCGCGGCTCAAACCCGCGATTCCTTATCGATAAGGTACCGCGGGCAGTAACTTTTGTCAGAGCGCCAGTTTGAGTTTTTTTATTCTTTTTCAAACCAAACTCTCTCTCTCCCAAAAACACACAGCCGACGGGTTTTACCTTTTCCACCATTGTTGAAGCTTCCAAAACCTTCAATCACTCAAATTAATTGATTCCAAGTTGTGGGTTTCACTCATCCTTCATCTAACATCAATTAATTGTAAGTATTTTCTTTCAATTTCATCTATTTTGTTCTAGGGTTCATCTTTTCATAATTGGGGATTTTTAAAATTGAAATTGAATTAAAACCTTAATAGGAATGTGGGTTGACATGGTAATCTTACTATGATTTCTTAGGTTGATATTCATTAAGATTTCACTAAAACCCACTTGTAGAACAAAACCGAATTTAGGCTAAATGATTTTGGTTGAATGATGGATTTGATATGAACCCATGAACAAGTAGGTAATGACATTGTTAATGCTTACCTAAAAACCTTGTTTTGAAAAACCAATGTTCTAATCCATTGATGATCTAACATAGATCATGTGTTCTTGGTTAATGATGGAATAGACACATTGTGAACATGAAAATGATATGGATTCAACCCTATGTTTGTCAAGAAATTGATATAACACATTTTCATTTTTCGTCTCCCTTTTTGTTTTTCATATGAGTGATTGGAAAGATTGTCTTTCGTGTTTAGGTACTTGTCATGTCTTCAAGATATCAAAAAGATCACGAACGAACACGAGCATACATGCCCTCTTACCCTCATTTGATTCACTCTCACACAAACTCGTCTAAATATCTTGAACATCGTTGTTTTCATGAAGGACACATCGTTTGTTCCAATTTCACAAATGAGTTTATTCGTTTCATGTTTAAGTCTATTGGGTTTGATTGTCTTCTTGATATTGATGAGCCAATATTTCCTTCGTTTCTTATGGAGTTATTTAGCTCATTCACATTGATAAGCATCAATAATGGTTTGTCTATACGATTTTCCATTATGGGGAAAATCATTATTTACACTCTTGAAGAATTCAGTGATATTCTTGAGTGCCATCTAATGGTCAATGTCGATTCACCGATGCTTGGAGTTTAGACTCTTTAGAATCGGCCCCTATTGATGCTCATTATGTGACCTTGCTTCCAACTCCTTCGGATATCATTCATACCATTTCTAAGCCTCGTGAGCATCCTATTCATGGTAAATTTCAAGGAGCTGTTCGAACTCTCTCTCCTTGGGAATTGCTATCTAGTGACATTAATGATTTCATGACTCCTTGGGCTGAAATCATTAGGGAAAATGCGATGTGTCTTGATGCGAATCGGGATTTAGTACCCGCTTGCCTTGCACACATGTTGTATTGTGTTGCCACCACAACTCCTTACAATCTCGCATTTTGCATGGCTAGAAGAATTAAGTTTGCTCTCCTTGAGTCTAAGTCAAGTCTTCCCTATGGAATGCTTCTTTCTCGTCTTCTTAGAAGAGTCGTTATTGACTTTCCGTCTCTTCTATCTTCTCCTTATCACTCCGTTGATCGTGTCATGTCTCCCATTCAAGGGAACATTTCACCCGAGATCAATATGAACTCGTGTCAAGTCGAAAATACTTCTCAAGAAGAGTCTTCTAGTAACCCTTCCTCAAATTTCAATAACTTCATGTCCTCTTCAATCTCCATCTTGTCCTCCCATGAAGTTGATTCCGACTATCAATTTTATCTCAATCATCTTCTTCGAGAACGTCTCAAAAGTGAATCAAGGAATTAGATGTTGTGCTCATGATGACTTGCAACACTCATCCAGGATGATTTCATGTCTTTCTTCTCTTCATTTGGTTATGTATTAACTTATGATTGGATTACTATTTACTTTGATCCTTAATGTTTATTATTCCATCATATTTGTGACTTACATAGCTTTGTGCATGCCTTATGATAGTTAGCTTATTAGATTATGATCTGTAGTTAACTTTGGCTTGTGAAACTTTTGGGAAAATCTGGGTTTATCAAAAACTGGGAAGGGAAACTTTTGAAAACCTTCTGGTCGCGGTTCCATATCGACCCGCGGTTCCTTATCGATAAGGTACCGCCGGTCCTAGATAAGGAACCGCCGGCCACTGTGCACGACAGCATCTTTGCTTTACACTGTTTTCTTAATTTTGTGTAAACCTTGCATGATTTTCAGTAATAAACTGCACATTTCCTAAACTAGGTTACCTAAATTCATTATTCACCTAAAATGATTTTAACCCATTACTAGTTTGGATCATCCCCTCACCCATTTAAACCCACCTTGTTTGCCATGTTCTTCACACATCAAACATACTTCCCTAAACCTTAAACCACCCTAATCAACCATGGTGTGTACCAAAACCTCAAACCCTTCCAAGACCTCCACCCCAAGGAAAACACTCAAAATAAGGGTTAAGGTAGTTAAGCCTAACTCCTCACCATTCCACACACCTAAGAATGAGAATGCTCCTATCCTCATTTCTTCATCACCTTCCCCACCTCTTGCACCATGCAAGACTTCATCCACCCATGGTACTAACCACTCCATTGGTTCTACCTCCTCTTCATTCAACTCTAGAATGAATGAGCTTTCTTCACCCTTCACTCCAAGTGCACCCTTGGAAGTGACCACACAACCTCAACCAATCCAAAGCATTCCTTTTGGGAATGACTTTGATGACACTTTGGTGACTTCACCATTTACCCCTCACAACTCACCCATTTCACCAACCTTGGAGGATTTACCTCCACACTCACCCATTTCCCCTTTGGGGAACATGCCTCCACTTTCACCCACATCACCCTTGGAGAACTTGCCTCCTCCACCTCCACCCAACTCAAACATCCCAATTTTTGGTGTCCCTCTTTCCCTCCTCTTGGGTGATCCTTACTTTGGGTTTCAACAAACTCATGGTCCTAGATGTCCATGTTGTCTCTACAACCACTACATCATCCATAACCTAAGGATGGATATGTATGGACTACATAGGGGTTTGCAAGACTTCTTGCTTGCCTTGTTCTCCATGCATCCTCCTAGGAGATGAATGATGGAGTTCTTTTAATAAGAGTTTTCAACAAAACCAAGCCTAAGAAAACTACTTATCTAGATTTAATATTAAGCTAGCTATGTATTAGTTAGTCTTTATTTATCTTTGTACCTTCCTCATTAATGAATGTTTCATGTTGTTGACTTATGGATTTAGCTTTGTGTGATTCTATCCTTTTGTGCACACTAATCAACTTTAATTTGAAATTAAAATTGAACCTAAATCTATCACAACCCTTAAACTTGACTAAAATTGGTTCAAAATGATATCTAAATTATTTTGTCACCCTTTGTCAAGACATTCTTTGTGAATGTGTTGCTTTATGCAACCCTAGCATATTTTGGTTCTAATAGAGGTAAAATTCCAAGATTTGCAATTTTTTGAAAAAGTCTTAGTTTTTCCCAAAACCAAGGAAAAACATGGTTTAAAGTCCACTGGACGCGGTTCCTTAAAGACCCGCGGTTCCTTAGTGATATGGAACCGCCGGCCCCTATAAGGTACCGCGGCCAGAAAGTGGCTTTTGACGATTTTTTGGTCAAAACTTTTAAAAACCCTATTCCCAGTCAAGATTCCTTGTTTACTCAAATTGACTAAACATTCCTTGACACTACACATTTTGTACTCAAATTCTTACCTTGATTACATTTTACTTATACCCCAACCTTGAGATTTCATTCTCACACCTTCCCAACCTTGAGAATTCATTCTCACATAACCTTGAGATATCATTCTCACACTCTCACAATGCCTAACTCCTACATTCCTAACCTTGACATTTCTTTGTCACAACCCCTCTCACCCAAAGCTTCATCATCCAAGCTTTCAAAGAAACCGAAAATCTCGGTTCGACCCGTTTGGGTTAAGAAGAATGAACCATCTTTGTCCAAACCACCCAAAAACCCTACCTTCTCTCCAATCAAGTATTGGAATGAGACTTACACCATAAACCCCATCACCGGAGCAAAAGAAAATGTTCCACCACCACCTCAATCCTTCAATACCCCTCAACTCAATGACCTTTCAACCTTCCCAAACCTCACAAGGCATTGTGAAAACACTCCCAAACCCTTTACCCCACCACCACCAAACCCTAAGTTTGATGCCATACCCCCATCAAACGATTTTGTGTTGCATCATGGATCCTCGTATGATTGTTGCCGATTTCAACAAATTGAACTTGCTCATGTGTATGAGAAGTTAAATTTTCTTGAATTCCTCCTCACTCGACCTCCTATTCAAGTTTTCGTTCCGGTGGACAAAACTTCGAATGATGCATCGTCGTCTTTTTAGTTTTATTTTATTTTTAGCAATCTTGGAAAATATCACTATTAGACTAGCTTATGCTTAGTGGTTTATTTTCCATATTTATTGCTTTTAGATACTCATACTATGTGTATGACTATCTTCTTTGTTGCATTTTTTCTCTTTATGTAACCTTTGTGTTATTTGTGTGCTATTTCATTAGTTCTATTTTGAGTTGATCTTGGTTAATTTTTTACAATTGCTTATGGGTGATTCCATCAATTCTAAAGCTTTAACCCATTGACAAGCTTATCATCTTCATTGGATTGAAGTTTGATTTTGTCAATTACCTCTTTGGACATACTTAGCAAAATACTTGCTTCTAATTTGAGATTTCTTCTCTTTCTCCCTCTCAAGTTACTTAGTAGGTAGTGATCATATATACATTGGTGTTTCTTTCCTTTCTACTAACCTTTGTGTAGCATGTCACCTTAGCTCACAAACTTGGTGCCCCAAGCAAGGGGGAGCAACCACCAAGGGGGAGCTACTAGCAAAGTTCGATGTTCTTCAAAGACTTATGCTAACCTTTTTGCTATGACAAAGGGGGAGAAATGATAGTGATAAACTAGTTAATAATTCCATAGTTTGTGTTTCTACGTAAATGAGTTTATCGTTTGTCGTAATCAAAAAGGGGGAGATTGTTAATGCAAGTGATGCCTAAAAACATTATTAGTGTTAACTAATCTTTCTTAGTTTTGATCACAACAAACCATACAACACATTTAGTGTAAAACACAAAATGAATTATTTAACTAACACTATCATCAAGGTAATAATCATATCAATAACCTTTCTTAATCATACTTAGTGATCATCAAAATGATTATCCTTAAAACTCACTTTTGTTAATAAGACAAAAGACTTTTTAATAAACTTTCTTTCTTAGAAAATGTTTTATTAAAATGGAAAATGAAAATTTGAAAATGGCATATTCCAAATGCTGTTAGAATATCCTTTGAAGGGTTCAAATACCTCAGATATTCCCACCCCACTAAAAGAAAAAAAAACGGAGCGGAGTCTAGTGGCGGTACCTTAAGTACCTATGCGGTACCTTAGCGATATGGTACCGCGGGGTGAGATAAGGTACCACGCACAGTAGCCGTTATAGATCCGTTGTAACTTTGTCTCCTATAAATAGTGGGTCAAATCTCATTTTCTAGTAAGCCTCTTGTGTTAGAAATACGTTTTAACGTATATTAGAAGTATCGGTCACTCCACAATATTATTAATGTTGTAATAGCTCGTAGTTAATGAGTACTTATTTAGTTAAGTAAGAAACCGACCCATGGGCTTGTCATGGGTCGGCCCAAGCCCAATAGTGGCTTGTATATAAATACCCCTTTCCACCATGGAAAGGGGTTGGTTGTTGATGTTCTCATTTTTATCATTTTAATAAAAACACATAGTTCTCTCTCACTTTCTCTCACTAGTTTCTCTCTCTAGAAATCTTCAACCCACTTCATAGATTCATAGTTTATCAATATTCTACATTTGGTATCAAGAGCTATGGGGTGATTTAAGGTAATGATTTGTGTTGTTATTTAGTTTTTGATTGTATTAGTGTTCTTTAAGAAGATCCATCTTGATTCTTGGAGTTTTTGGTGATTTTGTGATTGGGATTAGTAGATAAGTATTAGTTTTTACTTATTTTTGTAGAAATCACAAAACTTTTTGGGTTATTTGGTAAAAATCTGGGTTTGTTTTCTTCATTTACTTGATCGTCTGTTACACGAACCAAGTTTCTGTTTCCCAATAAAGTTCCGAACCAAAAAGTTCCGGATCAAAAAGTTCCGGATCAACAAAAGTTCCGGATCAAAAAGTTCCGGATCAAAAAGTTCCGGATCAAAGGAAAGTTCCGGATCAAGGGAAAGTTCCGGATCAAGGGAAAGTTCCGGATCAAAGGAAAGTTCCGGATCAAGGGAAAGTTCCGGATCAAGGGAAAGTTCCGGATCAAGGGAAAGTTCCGGATCAAAGAAAAGTTCCGGATCAAGGAAAGTTCCGAATCAGTACTTCCGAACCAAAAGTTCAGGATCAAGAAAAGTTCCAGATCAGTTCTTCCGAATCAAAAGTTCCGGATCAAATCTTCCGAACCAAAAGTTCCGGATCAAGGAGTTCCGAGCCAAAATCTTCCGAATCAACACTTCCGAATCAACAATAGTTCCGGATCAAGGGATATTTTACTTGTTTTTTCGACGATTTTTTAGAGGATTTAATTTTGGTTTCTTACAACAAAAACTCAACACAACTCACAAACCTTACTTCACTGCTCGATCAACCGATAATCTTTGTCTCTTTGAAGTGATCAAAATGAATCCGAATTCATTAATGCCTCAAATGACATCACTTACGGATATTTCCGTCATTACGGGAACGGATAATCGCCCTCCAATGCTCATTAAAGAAGTCTTTGAAGCATGGCAAGGCCGTATGATGTCATACATTAAGGGAAAACCGACATATGGGAGGCTTATGGTCAAGTCAATTCTAAATGGTCCACTTGATTATGGTACCATCGTGGTTAACAATGTGACTCGACCACGGGAGTTTGAAGAACTTACACCAGCTCAACAACTTGTTGCCGATGCAGACGAAAAGGCTCTTCAAACCATTCTCCAAGCTCTTCCACATGACATCTATCGAATGGTCAGTCAATATACGGTTGCAAAGGATTTATGGGAACGTCTAAAGGTGTTGCTACAAGGTACGTCTCTTACCAAACAGGAAAGGGAATGTCAGTTATATGATCTGTTTGATAGATTTACGTACAACCCAGGGGAAACGCTTCACGACTACTACTTCAGATTCACTACTCTCATGAATGATCTGAATGTATACAATCTCGTGATTTCTCCATTCCAGGTTAACACCAAGTTTTTGAATACTTTACCTCAAGCTGAATGGGGTGAGTATATAACCGATGTTAAGTTAACCAGGGATTTGCATAAGTGCAATTTGGATCAACTCTATGCTTTTCTTCAGCAGCATGAGAAACATGTGATCATGCATCGTTCGCCTCGAGGTATGTACCCTGATTCTTTAGCTTTGATGGCAAATCAACCAAGCTTGTCATACAACAACACTCCTTATATCATGGGACACCAAGCCTATCATCCATCACCGTACCTGACTCCAAGCTTCCCCCAATATTCGATTCTACCGTAACCACCCACCTCACATCAGCAACAATATCGGTTTAATGCACCTTCATCTCAGAGAGAACCACAAGCATCACAATATGCCTCACAACCCCACCCATATTCACCAGCAGGCATTGCACCTTATGCTCAGTCATCATATTCTTCTTATCAAGAAAATGCAGCATATCCATCAAGCTACTCTGACCACATGAGTATTCCTTCTAGTGCTTATGCAGCTCAACAAGACCAAGCACTGTATTGTGATAATGATGAAGTCCCCATTCCTGAATTCAAACAAGGAACTAACCCAGTTGAAGTGTTAGCCACTATGTCTGCTTATCTCACAAGGACTTTAAGCAAACGAGGATTTAGAGGACCAGCTCCTACTAACAATCAGCTGAGGAATTCATCCAATTCTCGCCAACAAGCTACTATTGAGAATGGCAGGGTAATGGTTCAACCTATTCAACCTTATCAGGGGAGACCTACTACATCAACCACCAATGCACGCACGGTCAATCCTGCCCCAATAGTCAACACTCCTCCACGGGCTAATTCCACAGGCAAGTTGAGAATGATTACATGCTACAACTGTAAGGAAGAAGGTCACATGTCCAAGTATTGCAAAAAACCCAAGAGGAGAAGGGATGGACAATGGTTTGTAGAGAAGATTTATCTGGTGAACGCTCAGGCACAAGGAAGGGAACTTGATGAAGAGGAGCTTGCATTTCTTGCTGATCCAGGGATTGCTGAACAAGACGTTGTCACCACACAGAATGCAGCATACCAAGCAGATGATCTTGATGCTTATGATTCAGACTGTGATGAACTTCAATCTACACAGGCAGCTCTTATGGCAACTATCTCTAGCTTAGGGCCAGAAAAAATATCTGAGGTACTTACTAATACCACTGATAATACCACTGATACTAGTATTCAACCACATCAAGTTGGGCAAGAGGGTGCTGATCCGAATGAGTCTTCGATGGTGAGTCTTTCAAATGAGGAGACAATCAATGATAGTAATATCAATGTGAGTCCACAGATTTTGAGTGAATCACAACCGGGAGCCATTTCGCATACGCATATTCCTGCTCAACAAGATTTGGAAATGGTTCCTGCTACATTACTTAGCCAAATGAATACTGCACTCTTAGAAACCCTAGCTAAGAATAAGAATTTGTCTGCTGAGATTGCTTTGTGCAATGAAAAAGTTCAAACTTTGGAATTAGTTCCTTCGTCCACTATTCTAACAAATCCCGAATATGATCATTTTCGAAACAAACAAATGAGTCATTTGCAAGAAATTGAAACCTTAAGAGCAGATCTTTCTAACGAACTTAAAGAAAAAGAGTTAGTGGTCACTAATTTTCACAAACTTCAAACGGATTTTGAGCTACTCGAGTCTAAGAAGAATGAAATGGAAATTAATGCGGCTAATAAGATTAGAAGTTTAGATTATTTGTTTTTAAGACAATACGCTGCCTCTCAACTAGTGCCCTTATTTGATGCTTCGTTTAGAGAATTTAACTTATCACGTCAAAAAGGCCTTCCCCCTAACCCGTGGTATGCAAAACAAGCTTTTATCTATAGTCCAAGACTTTATAATGCAACCCAATTAGGATTGGTCTTAGACCCGATTGTTATTTTCGATGATCGCACAAATAAGGATCTAGTTGATGAGAATCGGTCATACAACTTTGCAAAATCCCGAGTGTGATTATTTTAAAATGAATCAGGAGCTTGCAAAAATAGATTTTAGAATTCGCTTCCATATGGATAAAGATCTCATCACAGCACCAACCTGCATGTTACATGAAGAAAGCCCTAGTACACTTCCTACACTTGTCAAAATGGAAGGACCTAAGGAAGTTCTAAAGGATCTTCCACCTGTTAGCACTGTATGGTTAAACTTGCAAGAGATTAATCAATACTTTGCTAGTTTTGACAAGGTCATTTTGGAATGTACGACTTCAAATGGCCTAAACGCCGTAGAATGGGCTTTCGAACACATGAACGAGGTGTTTAAGAATGAGATCAATCCGTTTGTCGAAAGTCTAAAAGGAAGTTTTGCATCTCTTTCGGAAAATCTTGAGTTTGAAATTGCAGAAGTTCAAAAAGTGTTTTATGAAATGGACACCGCTTACGAACTACAATTAATTGAAAAGGAAAAGATTTTATCTGAATATGACCGATTCTTGTCCCAAGTAATTTCGTGTGATGTGCTTACTACTGTGAATGTTAATTATTCGAATGAGCTTACATCCGCTATGATTAAATGTGATGCTGTGAATATATGTGATGATGTGTGTGATCTCTCTGTAAATGTTGCTGATACTGTAAATGCGGTAGATAATCATTCTTGTCACGAATCTAACGTTGAATTTTTAAAGCTACAAGATTCTTACAATTTACTTTCAAAACGCTTTAATCAACTTGAACAACATTGTATATCTTTAGAATTAAAACAACAAACTCAAAATGAAGATCTTTTGATAACAAATGGTTGTGAAAACAGTGTTGAGACGAGTGACAAGATGATTGCAATAGTTAAGGCATTAGAGGAGGAGATTATGAGATTAAAGAGAGATGTGTCATCAAATGAAACACTAAAATTGGAACTAGAGACTGCAGAGTCAAAAAACCAGGACTTAGAAATTAGACTTTCGTCTATTCTAGGGGAGATGGATCGTGCAAGACAGGGAATGTCCAAACTTTATGGTTCACTAGAAGAACGCTTCGCTTTTAATGCGGCACAGCAACAATCTAATGTTGAACAATTGAACCAAAAATGTGAGGAAATCTCTGACTTTAACATCCTGCTCATTGACAAAAACATGGTTTTGGCCGAGTTAAAGGAGACACTTCTTCTCACCCGACAAGAAGCTGTTAATAACTTAGCTAACAACTCTGCACCGTCCTCTAGTGCTCCAACAACCAAGTCAGTAGTGCTTTATAAGAACCCGCTCCATAAGAACAACCCGGTTACCTACGATGATTATATGAGGAATGCCATTAAGCACGTCGATCTTCTTAGGGATATTTTAGATGATTTAGATGCGTTAGATCCCTCAAGCAGTTACTTTTATTCAGCTCATGAATATATTGAGCGAGTTCAATATTGCTTAGCATATTTGCAATACATAGGTAAACCGGGTTCTGCACTACTCACTATTCGACCCATTGCTGTAACTCCATTCAATAAGACCCCAGGAGCAAAACCGTCATTGGCACCATCAAGTAAGGCACCTTTAAAATCTGTTGCTAATGTTCCCACTTTGCCTTCTACAGGAGTAAAAGAGTCTACTAAGGCTAAAGGATCGCCACTCAAGAAAGATAAGATCAAGCCCTCCACTAGTAGTACCAACAAGAAGAAAGTAGAAGCTCACCATAGGAATGTTATGTCAGATTTAAATAAAAAGAATCATGTTGCTAAGACTAAAAGCTCTGCGCCTGTGCAGAAGCCTAAACCATTTGTGAATTCTAATTTGAATTGTTGGAATTGTAATGAGTGCATGTTTTCCCAACGTCATGATTTGTGTCTTATTGATCATGTGAATGAAATGAATGCCATTAGGAATAATCTTGAATGGAAGCCCACTGGGAGAACTCGTACCCAAGTTGGCTGACAATGGCGTCCCACTGGTAGGACCTTTACATTAGATGGAAAAATGTGCCCTTTAACTAGGAATGCATCCATTGAGGTTAGGTCTCAGCGTCCTTTAGTTAGGAACACTAGCACTAAAGTATGGAAACAGCACCCTTTAATTAGGTCAGCCCCCACTATAGTGCCTATCAGTGAAGAAATACCTCAGGATTTAAGCCAACTTGAATCTACACCACCAACTAGGAAGAAGGCTAGGAAATCTAAGAAACCTAAAGTTAGCAAATCTAAGATTATTAAATCTGTACCTGCTAATAACAAGGAACATTCAGATTCCGATACCTCTACATTGTCCTCGTCTGGTGATATTTTCAGGTGGTCCAAATCATCCTCTGGTATTTGGACTCCGGTTGTTCAAAGCATATGACCGGAGATCGCTCGATGCTCCGAAATTTCGTCAGCAAGTTTCTTGGAACGGTTAAATTCGGTAATGATCATATTGCAAAGATAATGAGGTATGGTGAATATCAGATTGGAAACGTTACGATTTCAAGGGTATACTATGTAGAAGGTCTTGGTCATAATTTATTTTCGGTAGGACAGTTTTGTGATTCCAACCTAGAGGTTGCTTTTCGACAACATACTTGTTTCATCCGCAACTTGGAGGGAAAAGATTTGTTGAAGGGGTCTCGTGGTGCAAATCTTTATACTTTGTCCTTACAAGACATGATGGCGGCCTCTCCAGTATGTCTTTTCTCAGCCCTCTTTCTATTTTCTATAGCATAATCATTAGTAAATGATCACTTAAATTGTTAAGGATGTTTACATATGATTATCCTCTTGATCCCCTCCTTTACCATATCCAATGAGAAGATCACTCACTCACTAGTGTAGTGATAAAGATGAATCTATGAGCTAGTCATATTCATCATGATACCCTTTTTGTTTTAGGTCAATCCAATGTATTTATGAATACTTGGACTAGTTATGTTCATCCAAGTTATTTGTGGATACTTGGATTTGTTGTGTACATCCATTGCATATGTGTTTGCTTGGATTTGTGTTGTGTAAATCCAAGCTACATGTGTGTACTTGGATAAGTCTAGTTGAGTTGTAATAGATTTGATTAGGAGTTCTCACTAAACTATAAAGTGATGTGGTTGTGTCTTGTGAGTTCTCACTAAACTTTAAAGTGATTAGTAGTTGTGTTGTGTGAAGTTCTCACTTAGCTTCAAAGTGAAGAGTCGTGAAGATTGGTTCTAGCTTTCGATTAGAACCCGACATCTAGCCTTGTGTCGTTAAATTGTGAAGTAGGCAACGTCGTGTAGATTGGTCCTAGCTAAAGATTAGGTCTCGACATTTAGCTTAGTGTCGGAAAATAATGTAAGCAACGATGTAAGGTTTTCTCCGCCGAGAAGGGAGCTTGTGGATATAGTGGAAATCTCGAGTAGGTGTACTCGAGGAGTGGAGTAGAAACGAGGATAGAGCCTCGTTGTCGAACCACTATAAATCTTGGTGTCTTCCCACTAGGTTGTCTCATTCCTTACTCTTTACTTATTTCATTATCATTATACTTACTTATTATCTTTGCTAGTGCATTTCAATTGAACCTAATCATTATGCAACTTAGCCTCAAGTAAAAGATAGTTTTGATACAAACCAAATTGAAAGTAATTTTAATTTGGCCACCAATCGAAGAGAAACTATTCAACCCCCCCCCCCTTCTAGTTTCTACAATATAGATTAATACTTAATGAATAAGTATTCTTGATAAGCACGTATATCATCTTGAAAATCTTTAGTCTTCTAGAACTTCTAGAAAACGATCTTCTTTTGAGCAACACTAATCTTCATTGGCAACACTATCCAACTTGTACTAGCACCACTAAGTACTTAGTTATTTTCCAATATTCACAGAAGCACTAATAAGTATATTAGTAGCACTAATAGAAATCTTCCTTGGAGACTTCAATTCCCAGAAATTTTCATTATAAGTGAGTAGTAAGACTTATAAAGTGGTGAGGAACATGATAAAGCATAAGTACTTCTTTTATTCATAATTTATATATCCATATTAGTCTAGTACAAAATAAAGCTAAAAATACAAAGTACTTTCAAGGATCATAGTCCGATAGATTCAATATTCATTATTTTGATCAACATCAATTGCTCTTTATCAGGTCTCTAACTTATCAGCTCCATGAGTTTCTCGAAAAACCTCATATTCTCTTCTGACGAAAAGAGAGTAGCCATTGCAAGGTAGACAAGAAGATCTTTAGTGGTTAACTTATGAATGCCATTCATCCTTTGAAATGCTTTATTACTAAATACATTTATGAAGAAGATACCCCACTCAGGTTCTTCAATCACCATTCCATTTACAAAGGGGACATTCCAAGGAAGTATTCAATTGCACTCTAAACCAGGTACCTTAACTTCAGGCTCTACCTCAACCTTCTTTATTTTCAAGCTTCTTGCCTTAGATGGGTCAAGCTAGTGGGAGATCTTTAATAGATCATAGACACACTTGTTGGACTTAGTCTTGATGATCCTTCCTAGTTCATCTCATTCACTGAGACTGTAGTCACTGAACTTGAAGGGCCTTTGTACCTCAAAGTTTCTTTCAACATTATTCCTATAGACTATCATTTCAACATGCTTATAGTTGGGAATAATTTTGATGTTGTTGCTTGGCTCAGGTTTCCTTCTTTCAGTGGTGATCCAGACATACTAACCATGTAACTTGTTCTTCGGATTGCTGCTTTGTTTTTTCTTCTTCAACATGGCGTCCTAAATAGCTTTCAGCTCTTCTTCTTGTTTCTTAACAAAATCTTTGCCACCCGCCATGCTATAAAGCTTCTTTGGATTACCACAAAATTTCATAACCAGCTCAGTAGAAACTTTCAAGATAGCAGCTTCATCAGCCTGCCTGACTTCCTTCAGTTTAATCCTCTACATTGTATCCATATGATCATGAATTTGTTATTCAGTATGTTGGTTCAATGTTCCATTAATTTTATATGGAATCAGGATTGGAGCATCAGGATCAACTTAAACTTCCCTTGAAGCCTTAACTAACTTCAAAGGTTGAACCTTAGTCTCTATGACAATCCTTTTGCCTTTGTCAACACTTGACATAGTAACTTTTTCTTATGAGAATGAAGGTTCAAGGATGATGGTTTGAGAGCTTGATGTTATTGTTATTGTTGTTGGCATGACTATAGTGATGGGAATAGGTTGGGTGTCCTGAGATGGTTGATCAACTTTATTTTGTACCTCAGAAACTACTATTTCCATGTATGATTAGAGCTGTCAGGCCTTGTAGGCTCTTCAGTGCCCACAGTGTGAGGGGAAGTTTATGGCCATGTTATAAACTTCTGAGCAGTTTTCTCCCCTAAAACATTGTCTCATTTACTTCAATGACGGTAACTTTTGGCTTTTAAAGTTGTACCAAGAGGGGATATGACTCCCTTGAATGCCTTAAACAATTATGTAATCATTTCATTCATGATGGTTGTGTCAGCCTTGATTGTCTTGACATCATTTTCTTATGATGAACTGCGAATTCTCCAATGTAGCAATTCTTGTTTTGAGGCTGGGGAGATTTGATTCTCTTAGGATTTGGGCGATCTTAGTGAGGTACTTAGAATTTTTAATGTACCTTTTAGCAACATGACTGATCTTGTACTTAGCCTCTGGATCAGTTTTGAGAGACTCGACAATGTCTAAACACTGAGTTTTTACTTCACCAAGAGCAGACTGATGAACATCAATCTTGGTATGTATATCTGGTAGTCTATCTTCTTTTAGTAGGTCGAATACCTGAATTAGTTTACTAGAAGCCTTAATGTTTTAAAACAAACAACTTCTTTCACAGTGGTCTTTAATATATTCTCAAGAATAGTCTTCAAGGCATGATCAAGACACTTTTGTAGTTTAGACTTGGTAGCAATGTGATCTTTGTTGATATTATTGATGAACTCCATTTGGTTGTCAATGGTGTTTCTAATATCCTAATGAGTTTCAGCATGCTTGCGTGTATACTTATCCAATTCCTTGAGAATGTCATAGGCCTTAGAAGCCAAATCTTCATTCTTGACAGCCATATCCGTGACCAATTTATGATATAGGTGTTGAATGACACCCTTAAGAGTCTGAAACAACACTCTTTCAGTAACCGAAGTAGTGTTATCAAACTAGATGTAGTGATCTTCTTTGTTAGGCACTTTAGAAGAAGTGTCATTTGTTTCCTCAAGGGAGGGACTTTTGGTTGATGCCTCACGGGAGGGCGTCTTTTCAGTGGTTGCATCTCGGGAGGGCTTTGGTGACACCTAAAGGAGGGTTCATCAATAAAAACTACAGAGGGAACTTTGAGAATGTATTCATAAGGTGGGGAAATTTTTGCAATACATCATCACTTTCCATTTCTTTCCCAACCTCAAAAATTTCTTCATTGTCAATGAAGCCTTGAACCTCATCATCAAAGTGACTGAGTAAATCATGGTAATCTCCAAAGGTCAATGACAAAGGTTGGCTATCTAGCTCCCCTTCATCAGAAGCTTACCTTTGTTTTGGTCACTCCCTGGTGCCTCAAATATAGTGGATGAGGGAGGGGGGGGGGTCCACCTGGTCCTTAGCGCCAGTTTGTGATTGATCAAGGGTGGAAGTGACCAAGTCTTGAGTTACCAAATTAAAATGTGAAACATTCTTTTGACAAAAATAGCTTTTTGTGAATTAACAAAACTACTTATCTATAAGATCATCATCATCATCATTGCTACTAAGTTATAGAAACTATCCAAGTAGTCATATTTCTTTATGATTTATTTCATCTTACAAAGCTTATATTTGATATTCTCAAACGTTTTAAATACCGATTAAAAGAACAAAACAAACAAGCTATACTATATACTATGATTATACTTTGGCTATGTTAGGCGAAACTAGCTGTAAGCTGTTAACTGTAGGCTGTAAGCTGTTAACTGTTAATAAAAGTGTTTGCTAGATTAGCTGTTGACTGTAAATTAAAATGTAAAATGAATTAGAAGGACATATTTAAATAAATTATAATATAGTTGGAGGGTATATTTGTAATTCATAACTTTAACAACTCTCGACAATTTAAAAATCTGTATGAATAAGCTTTTTATTTAAAAGCTACTTGTTTAAAATAAAAAGCTAACAACTCTAAAAAATTGTTGTGTCAAACAGAGGTACTAGATTATTTTTTCAACAAAAAAACTAACAGCTCTAAAAAAACTTCAAAATAGTTTTTACCAAACAGACCCTTTATCCGTGTGTTTGATTTCATAAATGGTAAACTAGAATAAAATAAATTTAAAACTTTCCTTATACATTAAATATGAATTAAGATCTTAGCATGTGTTGTAACTATTTTTCTCTTTTAACTACTAAGTTTGAGTAAAAACATATTTTCTTACTCTTAACAAAAATTCGATTTGTCAAAAACTCAATCGATAAAAATTGATAAACCCGAATTTGAAATATCGTTCAAAAGCCCAAGCCACACATGTGTACACTTGACCAAGCAATATATGAAATTTACATCTATAGAGATGCATTGGATGGATCAATTGAAGCAAAAATCGAATAGCCAGTTCATGAAAATCAAGTACATTTGGAACCTAAATTTTGAAATTTACATATCTTGTTTGTTAGCTCAGGAAACACCAACTACATGAATAAAAGGTAACTCGTGGGAGCTCAATTTTTTTGTAAAACACTTGTACAAGCTTGAAGTTTATAAAATTGTGGGTCTTGTGTGTGAATGTGTAACTCCGTGTACGGTTGTAAACGATCTAAACATTCAAGGAACATTTTATGAACTGTTCGATAAAAAGTTTGTTTATGTCAGTTTATTTAATAAATGTACTAGCATGAACAAAAAGTTACGTTAATTCAGTTATATAAACGAACATGATCGAAAGTCTCGTTCGTTCATGTATGGTCGTTGATGAGATGGCATTTATACATGATCTCATCATTCTTTTCGGGCTTTAAATGCATAAAAATGTCATAAAATACCATATATATGCTTGTGTTTGTTTACTTGTGTATTTTAGGTATGGATATCGTGAAAAAGACAAAAGATCACAAGAAACAAGGAAAAACAGACACGAGAAACGAAGCCGTACAAAGAACCGGGCCCTAGTTCATGAATTATCCAAGATTTACCCTTGAAGACTTGAAGAAATGCAAGATTGTTCCTCAAAAAATGAATAATTGACACTTAAAACCCTTGTGAAATCATAATTACAAGTTTGGTCCCTTAAGTTTGTCAAAATTGCAAAAAGGTCCTTCAACTTTGAAGAAATGGCAAGATTAGTTCCTCAACTATTCAACATTATCAATTATGGTCCCTCATAAAGGCAAACATCTATTGAAGACCTTTAAAGATCAATAAAGTCCAAAATCAGTCCCTCAATTATGGAAAAATGTCAAAACAACCCTTGAAACACTTTTGCCAAAGTTTTGGGGCAAAAGTGTGAACTTCATAACTTCAACAACAAAGGGATTCGTTTATTTAAGCTGAAAAACATGTTATGCCTCTTTTCCCAAAAACAAAGGACCAAAACTGCCAAGTTTAAAGTTCAAACTCCTAATAACGCGGGTAACACTTACTGTTGAGATTTTACCAGCCAAGAACACCTTTTTTACCCAGGATTAAAAGAAGAAAACAAAGGGGAAAGTGAAATTGATTGTTCCCACGTGTAATTCACATCATGTCAATCACATCCCACACCAAAAACCTCAAACCCCACTACCAGAAAGATACCCCCACTCCCACTCACATGACGACACCTGGCATAAGATCATGACATGGCAAGATCAATGAACTAAAGCTTTTCCTTACTCACCAAGTACTAAATAAACATCCTTGATTCACCCAAGCAAGCTGGCAACAAGCCTAGAAAATTCTGCAAGGATAATTTAGGAATTTCATTTCTAGGGTTTATGAATAGTATTTTGTATCCATTTGCCTATAAAAGGAGACCTCAACATGTGAGAGTCCCTTTGTTCCAGATTTTAGCTAATTTCATTGTAATTCCTTTTTATGAAATAAAGTTTGAATTTCTGAAAATTTTGAATTCTCATTTGTTATTTATAAAAGTTTGGTGTCTGATTAGCTGAAATCTGAGTTCCATTCACATGTTTTGTTGGTTTTGAGAAAAGGTTTTAAGGATTAAAACACTTGTTTTCAGAAATCAAAGGTTAAATCTGTTTTTGATCTCACTTTTCTGTTTGTTCATCTTAGCAGCTTGGAAGCTGGTACTTGTTTTGCTAGTACCTCAACCCAAACAATCTAGGGCCTGGATGTAGGTCTTGGAGGTTTGCATCCCTCTCCCTTTTCAATTTTTCTTAATTTTTCTTAATATTGGTGTTTTTTGTATGATTGTTGTTGAATCTGTGTTTTTACGATTGGATCTTGTTTATCTGGGCTTGTTTGATGTTATTGAGTTGTTATTAACTTGATTTGTGGGTTAAATCTTAAATATCCTTTGAAAATTTGTGAAATGAGATAGTTAAGGGGTGTTTGGGTTAACTGCATTAGTAGGTTTTGTTGAAAGTTGAGTAGTTGTTTTGTGTTGTGGATTGTTGGTATCTGTTTAACTGATATACTTGGTCACTCATTTGCAAGTTTTGTGGTTTGAAACACCTAAATCCAACATAGTGCTATAAAATCAGATTTACTTGGTAAAATTGGCTGTGGTTTAAGGGACACCTAGATCTAATCATAGACTAGGGTTAACAAGTGATTAAACCTAGTTAGTTACACCAGGGAAGTAGGATTTGAGTGTTGAAATTGGATCTTTGGTCAATTATATCAGCATAGTGTGCATGTGTTCTTGAAGTTCATAACAGCAAGTGTAATCTGCTTTGATCTTGTTCCATACCTTGTTTCAGTGATTGATTTAAGTTTGTTTGTGCTTAATCATAGTTTATATAGCTTGTGTATGCATCTGGTTGAATTTGGAGTGCTTATTCTAGCTTAAAACTGCTTAAGTATTCATAACTGCTTAATATCCATGTCTGTGCTAGATCTGAGCATTGTTTGATTTTTCTGTACTTATTGAGTGAACCAAAGTGTATTTTTGTGCTTGATTGTGACTCCTTGTGATTAACTGATCACTTGGGTTCCCTTGTCTTCCAATAAAACATATAGAATCTCTCTAAAAAGCCAGGTCAAATAGTCAAAGCAGTGGGAACCAGTTCCTACTGAATGTTCCCCCTGCTAGTGTTAATTGGACATCAGCTTATCAATAAGCTATTCTAGCTTATTTTAACCAGCAACAACTTGGATTTCATAATAGGTGCTCATTATTTGACCCATTTGTTCATACTGGAGCAATTGGTGGGTTGACTTTAGGGTTTGACTAGAAAACCAACTTAATTGACTTTTTCATAAGTGCTTATTGGCTTATTCCAGCTTATTGGTTTTGCTTATTGGATTTTGGTTGATTGATTTGGCTTATTGAAGTCATTTGTGACATTTTGCAAGTTGAATCAAGTCCTGAGGTGCCCTAAATCTCAAACCCGACTATTTTGTCTTTTAGTGGATTTGTACTTTGCTTATTTCTGGCTTATTGAGTGTGCTTTTTCAAAATATATTTTTACATATCTCTTTAGTATCTCAAAAGAAGGTTGTGTGTCAAATTAGAGCTTATGACATTAGCTTATTGCTTAATGGACTTAATGGCCCAATAAGGATAAGCTGTTTGATCATTAAGCTGTGATAAGCTCACTTTCAACTTTTGGGCCTTCAGAGTTTTGTGTTTAGAATTGAATTTTGAGTCAGATAGTGCTTTTCCAAGTCTTTTGGGCTTATTTTGACTTTTTGGGCTAAAAAGCCCAATAAGCTTGACTTTTTTGGGTTTTGGCCCATTTGAGGGCCCAATAGGGGTATTCTGGTCATTTCACTTTCATTTTCTGATTATTTAGGTTAAAATAAACTATTTTGCAAGTTTTTAGATTTTTTTTTATAATTTTTGGTTTTTTAATATTATTTTAATATTATTTTATTATTATTTTTCAAATTCACATTTTAACACTTTTTATATTTTTCTTAGCTTAAATACATTAAAATAGGATTTTTGCAACTCTTAGATTAATTTTATCACCTTTAGATTAATTTTTATAATTATTTTAAGTTTTAATAGTTTTTAAATCATTTTAAATTGTTTTTATTAGTTTAAAAACTTTTAAAATTAGTTTTTAATCTTTTTAGGTCATTTTAGAGGTTTACCAATTGAAAAATCTTTATTTGGGCTTTTTGATAATTAATTTGATTTTAGGGCTTTAATTAGCATTTAAAAATTAAATATTTAATTAATTAAAATATTTGAAAAAGTTTTGATCATTGGTAAACTCTTAGTTTATTTATTTTGATTTTTGGAGAATTTTTGGTAATTTTTAGAATTAATTTTTATTTTTACTCATTTTACGGTTTTACGTGTAGTCGTAGTAGTAATTAATTTCACGTCTTCGTCATCCTCTTTTCTCATCCCCTTCTAACCAATATTAATATCAAACCAATTACGAATTACTCACACACATATACCTCCTTGGGAAACGAACTTGGAACTTCATTAGGGTCATTTGTACACGGTTTTCCTAAACCGTCGTGCTTAATACTTTCCCTACTTTACGCTCTTTTGTTTTCCTAAACAAGAGGAACGTCCGATTATTTGTTTCTTTATGTTAATATATATGTTTATTTTCGTCTATCGTATCTTTTTATCATATAGTTTTAAAATTGTTTTACTTAAAGAAAACAATACATATAAAAACACATGTATATTTTTCTATATTTTACGTTTAATTATGTTCGATCGTTTATATTCGTTTTTGTTTTAATGAACATATATGAACAACCTTATTTCTTAATAAACGAACATGTTCGCATAAATGACCGTTTTTGTTTATCTGTCCGGTTACAATTAAAGTACATTGTTGTTCTTTGTGGTTTAGGATAAATTTTTAGTTGAGCCCTTTTATTTGTTGCATGAACTGTTTTTATTTTGAAATTATTTAACACATTCGTTCTTATATCTAGAGAAAAGGATCAATGTTGTTACATAGTTTTAAGGCAAATCCGAGAGATATAAAAACGAGTGGTGTTACATAATACATAGTTTCAAGATAAAAACGACTTATCCAAGAAAAATAAAATAAAGACTCAATTAATGATTTGGTTCAACCCACACGAACGACCAAATGTAATTTACTCTAATGAAAAAAGTGAGATTTAAAAACCAAAAGGACTGTTGTAAACAAATACGGAGTTAAGATTTTGGTTTCCTAGTCAAAAACCCTTGACTAACTTATTAAATCAGCGAATTTTGGCGCTAACCCGAACCTTAAGGTATGAATTCGATCTCTTTTTATCTTTTAGTAATGTTTGTTTTGGTTTAAAGTTTCGATCTTGAATTTTAATATACTGGTGAAAACATAAATTAACGGTTTTTTCTCTCTTTATAATAGGACATTTGTTTAGGGTTTTAGGTTGTGGTTTATCATATACGACTTTCAAGTTTATTAATTTTAGTTTTTTGGAACAAGTTTAACTAACTAAGTTTGAAAACCTAGTTCCATTTGTACCTAGAAAGAACATCGTACGATGGAACAAAAGCAGATGTGTTCTAGCCCGATATGCGATCGATTGCCTCCCCTGTCTGCAAAATATCCATGGTTTGTTGCTCAGGACCTGGAAGCCGAAGACGATATTGATGTCCAGATTTTTTACAACATACATGACCCGTTTGTCACTACAGATCGATATAGGATACTTGAGTTTCTCGGGATGGAGAGTAAGTCTTGTTCTTTTTTGAACATAATGGAGAATAAGTCTACGCTGACGTGTATCCTGATATTGAATCAACATATTTGAAGCCATATATAATATGTCTACGCTGGCACAGTTGAGTCTTCGAGTTATAGTTGAACTCGAATGATTTTTTCTGTATGTGTAATGTACAAGCAGCTTTAGTAAGGAAGAACTGCATTGTCATGTTGCATTGTTAAATCTATTATAAACGAGTAAAGACCAAATATAACTCTTATCATAATTTTTGTTTGATATAGTCCAAAAAAGTTTATCGATCCTGGGTGGATCATGGACTGTAATTTTTTTTTGTTTGGAATCAAACTTTTACGGAGTAATTGATTAAGTGCATCTAATAGTAACTAAAATTTTCAAATGTTTTTCGTTCTCATGAACTCGAAATTTACAAATATACTCTGTGTACTCAGTTTATCTCGTGTCGATGTCGTTCATTGTAGGGGTGTCCTTCGGTTCGGTTCTCGGGTTATTTGGATAAATTTTTTGTTTGGGTCAACCCAAAAATCGAACCGAATTTAAATTCGATTCGATTGACCCGATTTATTCGATTTTTCTAAAAAATATTAATTACATAGATATTTAGAAAAAATAAAAATAAAAATATTTGAAGTATTAAAATTGTTTTTCTGTATTAGGACTAATTTTTAATAATCATTTTCTATATATATATATATATATATATATATATATATATATATATATATATATATATATATATATATATATATATATATATATATATATATATATCTTTACATTATATATAGGAGGAGGGATATGTCACATAAGCAACCTTTTTATCCACGTCAGCACATTTTTGGGCCGGGTTACGTCGTCGTATTTTTGGCCCATGTTATAAGTTTTTTAAATTTCGTCAGAGATTTTATAAAAAATCTGGCGTCTTAATAAAAAATATTAGGTTGCAAAACTTTATTGATAACCTAAAATTACAATCCTCTCAATCACGGTTGATTTTATTTGTTTTCAAATTGTTATCCCTTAGTATACCATGACGATTTCAAAACTAGATTATTTTGCTTGTGATTAACATGACCAGGTGAAGACAATTGCACAAGCTCAAAATTGTGTTCTTCCAATGGGGCTACGTCAGAAAATGTTTCATAGGGCTTTGGCGTGACGATGAAGGAACAAGATCGACGACAACAAAATAAGTGTTTGAAATTACTTATAGATACAGATAAGCTGACCTCAGCTAATCTTTCGAATATCAATGGATCCATGGATCCATGGATCCATGGATCCATGGATCCATGTATCTTTTCAAGTGATTGAAAAGATACCATGTACGTGATCTTATTTGAGAGTGTTTGGTACTGCAACAAAGGTACCCTCCTTCTCAAAACCTAATGGATCTAATCGGTTGTCTTCTTTGTTTTGTTTTGTAGGTTAATTATTTTCTTCTCAAAACCCTAAACCATTGCCTATAAATTAAAGGGAGTTGCTGCTTTACCTTCATATGTGCCATTTGGACAGGTAAATTCCATATAAAACGGCAAATCATTGATTTAAAATATTGAATTTGAGCTTATAAATAATATATGATTAAATTGATGAATTGGTTCCAGAGTTGCATTATCAAATTGTAAATATTTTCTGATCTTTTTAGTCTTAAGGTCATTCTGGTCTACTTGCATTCAGTAGCATGAGCGGGTATGCTAATATATATTTTGTTTTTTCAGGTAAAACATGGACGACTCAAAGAAGATGGTGCACAAAGATATTTTCAGCAACTTATTAGCGCTGTAGATTACTGCCATAGTAGAGGCGTGTATCACAATAGTTCTAAAGGTTCATCATAAATGTTCATCATTATCACTGTTCATGTTGTTGTTATTACTAATTAATACATTTTAATCTTTCCGATTTCGATTTCATCCTGTTTTCTACAGACTGAACTTGTGATCGTCTCAGCAAGAGAATCTGCTCTTGGATTCCTATGGTGTTCTAAACGTTTAAGACTTTGGATTTTCTCAGAAAATGGTATGTTACTTACAATTTTATATATTGTATAGTTTTATTTTTCTTACTGAAAATATATATACTTGAATTCAGGAAAATAGGATGTTACATAAATCTCGTGGGACTCCAATCTATGTTGCTCACGAGGTTAAAATGCTACAATTTTAGTATTTACGGATTTCATAGTGAAGATTTACACAATCATATTAGTGAAATGTTTGTATCAGGTACTCACAGTAAAGGGTTATAATGGTGCAGCGTTTGACATATGGTCATGTGGGGTTATCCTTTTCGTACTTATGGCATGTTACTTACCGTTTGATGAAGAAAACCTCATGAGTTTTTATAAGAGAGTATGTTCAACTTATATGCAAATATGCATATTTGGTTTGTCTCTTGATGCATAATGAAATGTAACTTGGAAAAAACTCTCATCATATCGAAAAGGCTGACTATAGATGCCCATCATGGTTTTCACCTGGTGCAAAGAATTGTTAACAAGAATTCTTGATCTGATCCCCTCGCTGTGAGTTCATTAATGTTTTTTTCAATATAATTAAATATTATTCTTGTGAGGCAACTGTTATATTACAGTCACCTCATTGATTAATTTAGAGAATAGCTATTCCTTAAATATTGGAAGATAACTGGTCCATGAAAGGGTATAAACACCACATTTGAACAGGATAATCATGGTTTATTACTATGGACTTACAAGTTTAATGGTAGTTCAACTTAATAAAAATTAGACGGTATCTGTAGCTTGATTTCTTTGAGGGATATTTTGAAAATGCTCATTATACAACTTATTTGGTTATCGCAACACTCATTCAGCTGATTCGGTATAGATAATCACATGACATTTTCTGAAAAACTGGTGCTAAAGATCTTGCATTCTGATAGCAGTATATTTAGAGTATGTTATGCGCCTACAGCACCATTGAAACACACCATTACAGCAGCCATTCAAACACCCCTTGCAACATCAAAACAAAAAACTTTGCTTTTAACGATGCTGAGCTAGGGCTAAAACCCAAGTAAGAACTATATATACTTGCATTGTTTCTTATTTTAGGACGATATAGGTAACTTAGGATACAGGTCACAAGTTTTCCATATCAATTCAGTTCTAGATTACCCGATAAGTTTATTTGCTTATCTCGCCCAGCATTTCACGGGCGTCTTATTTAAGTGATCTAACAATTATACATTTGATGTGCGTTCGGACTCTAGTTAACTCCAGTTGGAAAAGGTGCAGAGAATATAGGAGTTTATTCAGCAACGCAAAAAAGTTAAGTTAGTTGTCACATGAATGAGCCTGATTAATGTGTAATTTTCCAATCAATAGCTTGCTGAAAACAATCAACCCTGGATGTCTATGGAGTATGGACAGGTATGATCGCGAAAGTAAATTATTGACTTGTTTGGTCAAATTAAGATATTTGTATTCATACTGACGTCATGGTTTTGCATTGTACTGAAGATGGCAGTTATGGCGCAGGTGGCAGTGGGACGACAACTTCCATACTTTTTTTTATGTTAAGGTAATTACTATATCCTGAATGACCAATCCAACATAATATCCTCATTTGATTTTATGTGGTGCTATTGTTCCTTGAAAAATATTTTTCGTTAACTAATCAGGTGAACCTAGAATAGGATTACTCATAATTGTCTTTATAATTCTATTTTTTAGTAGCCTCAAACACTGGTCACTTCCCATGAGGCACTGTTAAACTCTATGGTACATTTGTTCTTAATATTATTCTTTATTGTTTGAAAATTTTCGTTTTTGTCTTAGCGAGTGGTCAGGATCATTGTGAAAAAACTTTATCATAGTGATTTGAAAGTATTAAAAGTGTATTTGTCAACAAGTAGATGAACAATTTGAGAAAGATGAATTATTTTTAATCTTTATTTTGTTTGAAGATAAATATGTAAACGGGTGATGTTTTGAGGGTACAATGTGACTTATTTCCATTACATCAATAAATTCTAACGAAATGGCATATAAATGATTTGAGCTCTCAACTCTCACTATCAGAAATCAAATACGTCTATAATTATATTTAAATTCTTCGCTAGAGGTGTCAAAGTGGGTTGGACAGGCGGGTTGGGTAACGGGTCAAAACGGGTAATATCTGGTATAGGTCAATCTAGGGTCAGGCTGGTTGGTCCGAAACTAGGAATGGATGTCTATTAACGCTAGAGCTATGTTTAAAAATCATATAGTGATATCAGAAAACATTAAAAATAAGAACCTTATACATGAATAGTCGTGGCATTGGTCTTATACCTGTTATACTCAGTGTCCTTAGTTTCGGTATTCCAATAGTACATGGCTCATGTACTCCCATCATTGAAGGCCCTTCCATGGTTCGGGGTAAGGTAAGATCAGGTGTGGCACAACGAACTCCAAAAGCATCATTGGCTCTATCAGCATCCATGTTTTTTTATAATTCAAATATGGTATTGAAGGAGCAATACACGTTAGTTCTTTTATATTGTAAGTTGAAGTCATGAGCAGACCTCAAACGGGTCAAAATGCCATATTTTATTGTCAATGCCAAAAACCGGACAAATGAAGATGTATGTCAATACTCAATATACAGAAAATAAGCTGTTAAATTGATCCATTGATGGATGACGAGTTTGATGTGAATCAGAAGAGATCAATGATCAGGATCATGCATGCATTATACACTTTATTTTCTTCTACATTAGTTTAAGTTTGTTAATTAAATAGAATTAAGATGATAATATTATTCAAGCATATGTAATGGATTGTGGACTATTTGTATGATTGATATATTTTTTCTCCAGCGGGATTGGTTGTTGTTGTCGGACAATCTACTTTTTAAAAGGACTGAAGTTGCAAGAAACATTGTGTAAAGTCAGTTCTCCAACAGGTATATTTCTTCCTGGTATGACGATGGCTGGAGGTATAAACTCTCGAGCTCCTTTCCAGACCTTTTGTCAATCCTGGTAAAAATTTCGCAAAACTTCACAACAATATGAGAAGTATGGCAATCAAGCACGGGTGCCCGTTCCCAGTTTGACCTGGATGGCTCATAATAATGACGTGAGAAGTAAAGCTAGCAGCCCCCTTTGCTGGTCATCCTTAGAGTTGGAAGCAACATAACCACGCTTGAGATCCTTAATAACAACATTCTTAATACTGAAACCGACTACAAAAATAGTGTCTTCTAACATTTTTAGTGTTTGATAATCATAACTTGTGTAGCACACTAAAAAATGTCTCCTTTTATGTTCTATATAGGGCAACGGTGTTTTCATTGCCTTGGAAGAGTTGTGTGACCCCGATGTGGTGGGTTGGTCAGAAAAATGTTGCAGCAATTTTTCAATTATATTCATTTCACAATGGGTTAGTTTTTTTACTTTTACCAGCTCAATACGGTTGCTCCTCGAGATTTTGCGATTATATCAGCAATTAGAAAACTTAAGATGTCTTTCCATGTATGATTGTATAGCTAGCTTTGTTTCACCCAAGTTGCTTAGTCAAATTATCACCTCTTCTCCATATAATAATACTGAGTGTAGCTTTTGATTCTTTTTAAAGCCCCGTTGAAATTTATCAATGTCTTGGAAGGTATTAGGAGACAATTTTTTTGGGGTGGAGCTCACGGCGACTCCCGTAAAATCTCTTGGATTGCATGGGATAGAGTTATGTCGTCTTCTGAATTTGGTGGGCTAAATATTGGAAGTTTGAAAGCGATGAATTGGTCTCTTTTGGCTAAATGGTTGTGGCGCTTCAAAACCGAAAAGAATTCATTTTGGAAGCATGTCATTTGTTCCTTTCATGGGTCAGTTGGGAATTTAGGTGCTAGTAACGTTAGCTCGCGTATTACGTGGGGAAAGATAGTATCGATCGAGAATGAAATGGAAAAAATTGATATACCCTTCGCATCTTCATTTCATAAAAAGATTGGCTCAGGCGAGGATACAAAATTTTGGACATAAATTTGGTTGGGTAACATGTCCTTTTGTGAAAAATATGCGCGCCTTTTTGCTTTAGAAACAAACCAAAGTTGTCTTGTTCATCAAAAGTTGGTGGGGTTTGCTTCTTGTCATTCCCGGGCTATCTGGACATGGCGTAGGCCAATCAGGTCTGGTAGGGAAGAAGGTGAATTTAATAATCTTCACCATGAAATTTCAGGTATTGTTCTTTCTTCGAATCAAGATTCGTGGCGTTGGTCTCTGAATTCATCGGGTCAGTTCTCCGTTTCTGCTTTAAGGGCAATTATTGATTCCAAGTTGTTGGGGAGTTTAGGTTCTAAGCTTCGTTGGAATAATCTTGTTCCTGGGAAAGTCAATTTATTGGCATGGAGGATTCATAATTATAGGTTGTCAACGAGAGCCAATATTGATAAAAGAGGAATTGATCTTCACTCTATCCTTTGCCCGTTTTGTGAGGAACAAATTGAAGATGAAGATCATCTTTTTGCTCTTTGTTCTTTTTCTCGGAACATTTGGGATTTGATTCGTAAATGGTGGGGCTTAGATGTGATCCCTCTAGATAGCGCCTTGAATGTTCTAGAAATGACTGATAATGGTGATTTAGATTTGGGTGAGAATGCCAATTCTTTGTTTGATGTTGTGGTTCTATGTGCTATATGGTGGATATGGAGGGCTCGGAACTTACTTGTCTTTAAGGCGGTTAGGGTTAACACGAAGAACATATTCGACGACATTATCACGACATCTTATCTTTGGATAAAAAATAGAGCTAAGTGTTGTAGTCAGTGGCGGAGCCAGGATATAAGACTGCTGGGGGAAACAAAAAAATTACGATCAAGCAGCGTTGAGCGAAAACCAAACTAACATTACGTTCGAGAAGAAGCTAGAGCAAAACACTAGTATTTACCAATATTTTGAAAACTGGGTTCTGAATCTACCCGGTCGAATCACCGGGTCATCGGTTCAACCGGTTGAACCATCGAGTCGACCTGATTTTTCACAAAAAATTCTTTTATATAAATTTGCAATACAATAGAATATATATTAAATCATGAATATTTCGGACTAAAAACCATTTACTAACAAATATAACATATAAAAACAATGTTACGTTACAAATACATATAACTAAATCATGGAAAAAATTACGAAAATAATAAAAAAATGAAAGAAATCAAAACTCAGTCGGGTCTCACGAACCGGATCGCTTTAAATCCGACAGGTCACACCATGTTTATAAAATATAAGACCCGCGTTAATTTGATCCGTTTTTTCAATCGGAACCGATTCAACAGATTGAACTAATGAAGTGGTTCAAAAACATTGGCATTTACTAAAGAAACTAAACAAATGTTGCAGACAAAAAACGTAAACGATTCGATCAAAGTTTAAAAAAGTATTAACATTAAAATAATAAAGACAATATTGTGTTTGGGCTACCTTGGGCCATTTAGTTAAAAAAAAAACCTTTGGGCCGTTTGCTTTACATAGATAAATTATGAGTTCTATTTAAAGTTATAAATCGATTGAGTATTAACTCTTCACGGATCTCAAGATTTAATATTAACTTAATACGTATATAAAAGATCTGTTCATCATCTCTCCCACTTAAAAACTTCATAAAAACCGGTCATCTTTTCCTTTTTCTCCGACATCTCTTTTGGCATCGAGGGCATTATCAATTTTCAACTGAGGGCACCTCTATTAATATCCAGAAATTAACACTAAGTAATGGGATTATTTAAGAATCCATTGGGGGCAGTTGCCCCCCCTTTCTTCTACATGGCTCCGCCCCTGGTTGTAGTATTTCTTGGGTTGATTGGTGTTGCAATCCGAGTATTCTTTGCACTTACTTGTAATGTTTTCTTGTTTTGTCCATGCTAGCTTCTTACTAGCATGTGTTTGAAATAAATCTCCGCTGTTCAAAAAAAAAAGAGTGTAGCTTTTGATAGAACCAACCTTTTTTCTGTTAACATGGCTTTATTGATTGCATGAATTGGATCTCTACCATTGTTTTGGAGTTTGGTTGGGTGGTTTTTGCTAGAAACTAGCCAATGTGATGAGATTTTTCCTAACTATATATTCAATACTAATATTAAACCATCCCAAATTTATATTTGTATATATGCTTATCATTCTCTGTTATTTGATATCCGGGGTTTCCACCATTCTCTGTTCGCCCATCGCGGGAAAATGGTGAATCATACATTCAAATATTGGATCATGACGAGGTAAATTAGTGTTAAGAAACAAAACAAAAATAGGATATTTCTTTCTATTATTTATGTTGTTAACTTATGTTTTCTGATGTTTTATAGCCTGGTTGGATGCAAGAGAAATAGGGTAATGAGTATTTAGTATACACGTAGTGTATAGGCAGGCTCGATCCAATTGTACATGTGTATTGTAAAATGTAGCCAGATTCGAAGGCGGTCTCCTGATTCAAATGAATGCGAAGGAATTAAGTGATGAAAATATTAGTATACGTAGGGGATCTAGGAGATTTAAGAGAGAAATAGAATGCACTCAAGTATTTTTGTCCTCTCAACCAAGCCAGATTCTGTTCTACATGAGTGGATAAAGATATAAAGTTGACAACCAATCATTCTCTAATGTTATTCAACGTATATCATAACAGAAAATTGTCATGCATGACTAAAAAGGATGACGTAAATAGTTTTGAATACCGGTTGGACCTGGCTAGATGAAGCGGTTGATCCGGTTCCGATAAAAAAATGGGTCATATTAAGCCGGGTTTCACATTTTTGAAACTCGGTTAGACTTGTCGGGTTTTAGTTATCCTGGATCAACCCGGTTCTCGAGATCCGGTCGGGTTTGGATTATTTTGTGTTCTTTACAAAAACATGTAAATAATGCGTGTTTACGATGTAATTTAATTTTTACATATATTTTATTTGTCAGTAAATAGTTTTTTTTGTAAAGCGTTACTTTGGTAAATTTCAGCAAATAATTTTTATGTTCAATATATGAAATTTTTTATGAATTTTATATTTACTTTTTGTTTATTATTAAAAATATATATTGTAACTTTTGTTTAGAAAACAAAGTTCACCCGGGTCGACTCGATAATCCGATCAACCGAGTTGATTTCAAATCGGTTTTGAAATTATACCGGTTATTGATGTGATGCGATTGGCACACTATGTAACAAATAGGTGCCTTTAAAAAAAGCACTATGTAACAATAGGTGCAAAATGTTCAACTTCTTTTGGTCATTATTTATAAAATTAACGTATCTAGAACACATAGAAAATTATGTATAAATTTCAATGTTGAAACATACCTAATTCCAATATGTTGAACTGAATATGGATGGATAAAGGATAGATATTCGGGGACATTCACTGATTCAATCTTGACTCTCGTCTTATAGCATGCGTTGAGACCAAACACAACCCAAATTAACCCATCTATAAGTAAATGGATCAAAATTGTCTCGTCCAATTTTTTTTAATGCAAGCAATATAATTGAGATATGTTTATGTTTGTGTTCCTACCGTAATTATTAACTCATGTAACATACATGTATATAAATAATATGTCTAAAACAATAATCGGCTAATCTTTTCAATGTTTTAATTATTAACTCACTTAATTTTTTTAATTATTCTATCCGATATTATATATGATACCCCTTAATTACAAAATAAATTATGAGAGTAAAAACATATAATATTGACTCGCAGTGGCATGGCATATATGTGGGAAAATCTTATCGTAGCGTCTAGATAAATTGTTTTTGGATATATTCACAGGATGCATCGTAATTTGTGAGTTTACAAATCAAGTTACTGATCATCTGAAGAAAGTACAGACATGATACATTTATATCTTTTTGTTCTAATTGCATCTCTACATTATATATATAACATGAGGAAAATGAATCGTCGTTCAATTGTGTTGTTTTGGTATTTTAAGGACGTGGCAGAGATACTTGATCGACTTTTTGAAGGACATGATGGATGAAAGATAGCAAAAAGGAACATGTGAAGCGATCAAGCTCCGTCAAATATTTTCACAATTTATAGACATCATAAAACTAATAAGGTTAGCCGAGATAAAAGGAAGAGTATCTCATCCATTGAAAACGTGCACATTTAAATAAGTGCATTCTTTATAACTTTTTCTTTCTTACTTTTTGATAGAATTACAATATTACTTTCAACTAATTATTTTAACTCTTCATTAAATTACGTAATAATAATTCTAACATGGTGAATATAGTAAACTTGATAAAACTTCTTTATCTATTTTTAATAGTGAACAGCTAAATTGAGATATGCCAAAAAGAAAATGCGTACAATAAATATAGGATAGAGAGAGTATTTACTAAATAAAAAAAGTTAAATAACAATCAAATTTATACCCGTCAAACGGATATTACAAACAAATATTTATCAAATAAAATAAGTTAAACGACAATAAAAAGTCATACCCGTCCATCGGACGGGTTTCGCCACTAGTATATATATATATATATATATATATATATATATATATATATATATATATATATATATATATATATATATATATATATATATATATATATATATATATATATATATATATATATATATATATATATAGTGTAACTTTCTTTTCAGAACCATTTTTAGTGTCAGAACTGTCAGAACCATAATTTTTACAATATGTAATACATAATGTACACTAATAAAATGCACAATGGCATTTTGGTGAATAAAAACAAAGTGTTTGACTATGAATTAATAAATAAGGGTAAATATGCTATTAACTCTAAAAATGACGGTAATATTAAATAAATTATTTTTACACTATAATCGTAATTTTTTTATAAACTTCACATCCTTCCAAAAAGTACAGATCTACACTCCTCAATCTCTAATTTTGACCTCAAATGGCATCTTCTCTCATCCACACATATAACCTCCAACCTCCAGCCGCCGCACCTACAACCTCCGTACGCGGCCTTCTTCCGTCTTCTTCGTTATTATTATTTCATTTATATAGTGGATCGACGGTTCCTGTTTTGAATTGATACAAGATTACAATAATAAGTATTTAGATCTCGTCTATTTTCGCCTCCTCAAATCATCCTCATAACCATTTTCTGCTAATTTCGCTCCTACGATCTTTGTTATTGTTGAAGTCATCAAGGTTTGTAAGTGCCTAGTTATGATTAAAGATAACTATAACATATATTTTCTTATCTTTATTTTTTTTTCTAGATCTATAGAAAAAAGACACAACAAAAGATGTCACTAATGTACAATATGTTTTTGTTTACCTTTTAATGTATCAAAAAAAATTTGTTTACCTTTTAATGATTAAAACATGTTAGATCCTTTTGAATTTGTTCTAATTATTAAAATCGGTATTGAAATCGAATTTGATTATAATAACAGTTTTTGTTAAGTTTTTTTTCAATTATAATATCATTTTCAGTTACTTTATAATAAATCATTATTTCTATTTTTGATGAACTGAATATGATCTTTTTATGATTACAGATAGTGTTAGATTTTATTAAAAAGGTAAAATAGATACAATAAGTTTTTTGATCGGTAGTTCTTAATCTGGGCTTGGTTGCTTTTCTATAAGTCATGTGATATGTAAACATGTAGTCATTAAGATAATATATTTTTAATCTCGACGTCCGTGCGTATTATTAATTAAACTAGTGAGTACCATCAATTGAAAGGCTATATAAAAAATATTTGTCCTAATTGAAAGAAGATCCATCGGAACTATATAAAAAAATATTAGCATTATGTCTTAATTGAAAGTTTTAGAATATGTAGGAATGTAAATAGTATTCATCCTTATTTAGCATTATGTACAGCAAGGTTGTCAAGATTCCGATCTTAATCTTAGGATCTTACGATTTTACGATATTGCAAGGCAAAAACGATCCGGATCTTACGTAGGATCTTTGCATGCTTAAGATCTTATAAGATCCCGATCTTGATCATAATATCTTAGGATCTACTACGAACCGATCTTATTTTTTTCGAACGACAAACTAAAAACCTACAAATCTATAGGTTTTGTTTTGTATAATCTAAAAAACAACATGTAAATCTTCTTATAAATTTTAGAATCATAATTTAAAACCACATTTTTATGAAATAATCGTATCACTTTATGTTTGCGATGTATATTAATTTGTAAATTTATAAAATATTACAAATATTATTAAGAAAATTACATTATAGTAGGATCTTACGATTCCGATCCTACTTTACGATCTCGATCTTACAAATACGAAAACGATCCTAGGTAAGATCCCGATCTTGAAAACCTTGATGTACAGAACTATAAAGTTTCATATTATTTTATTTAGGTGAAGTATGACCCTTAGTCATGAATGTTGATCTCTACTGTTATTCGGAGGTGGACGTGTATGTTTTTGGAGGCGGACATGTATATTTTTGAGGCGGACATGTATGTTTTTGAGGCAGACATGTATGTTTTTGAGGCGGACATGTATGTTTTTGAGCGGACATGTATGTTTTTAGGCGGACATGTATGTTTTTGAGGCGGACATGTATGTTTTTTGAGGCGGACATGTATGTTTTTTGAGGCGGACATGTATATTTTTAGAGGTGGACATGTATGTGTTTAGAGGCGGACATGTATATTTTAGTACATGTATGTTTTTGAAGACTTCAAATAAATATAAGTGCATGTGTACTTTTGGTATTATTAATAATTTATATTTTAATGGATATCAAACGTGTATGTTTTTATTTTGCTATAAATTTACATTATTCAAAAAATATATGTGCACACGTGACAACTCTAACGAAAAACATGTATGTTTATAGAAAAATTCAAAAAATTGTAAAGTAAAAAAACATGTATGTTTATACATGTAAAGTTGTATTTTTCAAAACACTAATGTTTTTTAATTTTGAAAAATAAAAGAATTTAAAAAGCAAAATAAAATAAATTATAAAAAAACTAATTTCGAAAAAAATTTAAAAAAAATTACGAAAATTAAGAAAAAAAATTATTTTTAATTTCGAGAAAATAAAGAAATGAAGAAATTAAATAAGAAACTAATTACAAATAAAAGTAAACTATAAGTTTTCCTATTATTCCCTTTTGATTTAAATGAAATTCTTTAATAATACTAAATTCTTATTGGCTGATTATGGTTCTGATAGTTTTGTCACTTAAAATAGTTCTGAAAAGAAAGCCCCTATATATATATATATATATATATATATATATATATATATATATATATATATATATATATATATATATATATATATATATATATATATATATATATATATATATATATATATATATATATATATATATATATATATATATATATATATATATATGGTGGAGTTATTATAAAAGAAATGTTATAATAAAATAGGTGAGATAGCATCCTAGCCCTTGGATCAAATCACCTTAGATTACACAAAACTAGAAAAAACGCTGTGCCATTTATGTCAATATCTAAAACTTCAGGGTTTTTTTTTCTAAAAATAACAACAAACTTATTCTTTTCCACAAAACAAACAAATCGGTGTTCATTCTATCAAATCTCTCTCTCTCACTTAAAACACACACTAAAATCCCAGATTCAATCTTTCAAATCTATCGATATCTATCGCATCATCTATAAATCTATCATATATGTATCCAATCAAATATGTAAATCTATTACATCCACTCGATTATCTCTCAAAATTAGCCATGGTTTGAATACGATGAAGGTGTCAGATACGGCGGCAACGATCGACGATGGTGATGGTTTTGGTGATTGAAGACGGTAACGATGATTCGAGAATAGATTTTAGTGATGGTCGCTGATAGTAAGTGCGCCGATGTTGCAGTAGGATAACAAAAATGTTACAGATTGTATGCTTTTTATTGATGTTTACAAGGTGTTTGATATAATGCCTCAATAAGACTTCATTACTGAGGTGGGCTACTTTTACATTCTGATGCACTATAAATGAAAGTGCAATGCAGTAAGTTATTGTTGTTGTTCATAGAGATGATTTAGGATAAACGTATTTTGCTGGTTTTCCAAAAATGAGTGTATGTGGCTTATTATATGTGTGATGTGGTTGAATATAAAGAGTAATGCAGTAGGTTGTAACTTGTTGTTCATAGAGTCAATTTAGTGTAAATGTGTTTAGCCATTTTTAACGAAATTGATTGTGTTTGCTTGTTTATGCCTTTGATGTGGTAGAAAATAAATCGTAATGTAGTAGGTTAATTACGTTGTTCATAGTCATGATTTAGTGTAAGTGTGGCTCGGTGTTTTTAATTTTTTTTTGTGTTTTCTAGCTTATGCCTTTGATGTGGTAGAAATTAAATTATAGTACAGTATGTTATCCTGTTTGTATGTTTGTTATTTGTGTAATGCACTTGATTTTGTACTATCATGCAGTAGGTGTTGGTATTTTTGGTTATTTATGTAATGCAGTAGGTGTTGGTATTTTTGGTTATTTATGTAATGCAGTAGGTTCTTACATGTCAAAAACTGTATGTGTGTGTTTGTGTCTTTGTATGCATGATGCAGATGGTGTAATATAATGATTGTTTGTAAGTATATGTTTGTGATTGATGTATACAAGGTGTTTGATATAACGTCTAAATAAGACTTCATAAAATTGGTGCATTAATTTTACATTTAGATGCACAAGAAGTAAACTGTAATGCAGTAAGATATTGCATTAAGTTACTATTATTTTGTGAAATTTAATTGTTTATGCTTGATTATGTGTGTAATTTGCTGAAAAGTACGAAGATGTAGTAGGTTATTGTTCGTGTTCATTTTGATGATACTGGTTAAAAGTGAGTTGACATTTTTTTTTGCGAAAAATGAGTGCTTGTTATGTGTTTAATGTTGTAGAAATTTAAATGAGATGCAATAGGTTATAGTTACTGTTCATATGGCTGATTTTGGGTTGAAAGTGAGTTGCCAATCTTGAGAAAGTTGATTGTTTGTGCCTGAGTATGTGCGTGATGCGCTAAAAAGGTATTGAGATGCAATAGGTTAGTGTTGGTGTTCACATTGATGATACAAGATAAAAGTGAGTTGCCAATTTTTGTGAAAATTGATTGTTTGTGGTTGAATATGTGTCTGATTTAGCAGAAAATTAACTAAGATGTAGTAGGTTATAATACTATTCATATGGATGATTTAGGCTAAAAGTGAGTTGTTGATTTTTTAATTATTGATTATTTGTGCATGAGTTTGTGTGTAATGTGCTAAAAAAAGTACTGAGATGCAATAGGTTATATGTGGTGTTTATAGTGGTGATACAGTGTAAAAGTGAGTAGAAAATTAACTGAGATGCAGGTGAAAATAAGCAACTAAGTTTTTTTGCGAAAATTCATTGATTTGGTTGAATGTGTGTTTGATGTAGTAGAAATTAACTGAGATGAAGTAGAAAAATAACTGAGATGCAGTGGAAAATAAACTAATATACAGTAGGTTGTATGTTGTTAAATATAGGAATGACTTGAGGTTATTTAGTGTTTTCCATTTGTGCGAAAAGTGAGGAGATGTTACTGAATATTACACGTTAGATGTTGTGCATCAAAGTAGTTGTATGTATTGCATTGTAGTTTAATGGATTAACTTTACTGCATTACAATACCAAAATGTACTGCATTGTAGTGTTAACAGAATCTTATTTTTTTTTCACAAATTGATTGATTTGTCAATTACCTTAGAAGTATATAACATACTCAGAAGTAGTTGCGTTTTAATGGTTAATCCAAGAGTAGTGTGGATGAGTTGGAGGAAGAAAAGAAATGTTTTCGTTTGTGGAGTGTAATGAGGCATATGGAAATGTATAACGGTGGCGATATATGGTTGAATACCTTGAGGAGCTAAAGGTCAAAATCCAATAATTTCTTTCGTGCAAAGTACTTGGAAAAACATATGCTAATGCCTTATAATCTGAAGAAGAAGGTACTCAAAGTTGTGGACGAAAATTGAAAGAAGAAACAAAAGAAGTCAAAGATTGTATCATATATGGATATCAAAGTTGTGTTAGGTTTACTAAAAAAATGAAATGGTCTAACTGTGTATTGAAGAATCATCAATATTTGTATGTAACTTTCACATTTGATAATGTTTAGTAACTGTGGGAATAATTATTATTTTCAAACATCAGTTCATATTTATATATATTGAATACCTGTTTAATAAAATTGGTGAATTTTAGGTTTATATAATCAGTTAATAATATTGGTGAATTCCAATATATTACTGCATACAAAGATTAGGTTATTTATTGGCTTTTTACAATATAATGCACTATGATTAATACTATAATGCACTAAGGTTATCAAATACACACAATGCTAAAAATTATCTATAAACTCTAATGTACTAGGATTAATAAACTCTAATCTACTAGGATTAATGATATAATGCACAAGTCTAAAAGTCTAATTCACTAAGAACAAAACTGTGATGCAGTAGATCATAAACTATAATGCACTATGATTAAAACTATAACGCACTAAGAATAATTCTATCATGGAGTAGAAATATAAACTACAATGCACTAGAAAAATTTGGAAACAAAAAATAAAGTTTTGCATTTATGATCTGTTGGAATGTACCATATTTTTACAATTGAGATGTAGTAAAAAAATTTAGAAAAGATATTGAAATAATTTATTTGAAGTATGTGATCTCAACCAACTCTTCTATGTTGAGCTGCTTGTTGCTTGCGAGCAGCATGTACCTTGGGTTTCTTGGATGCTTCAGTTCGATCTATACAAGTTCTTGAATCATGTCATGCTTTTTAACAATCGTTTATGTAAGTAATTTCTTCGAAACTCCTTGATATTGTTCATCCTGAGTACATAAAAGGCGCGACGACATAGAAGCTCATACGAATCATAACGATTACAACTACACTGACGTTGATCTCCGACTTGCAAAAGTTAACCTAAAATAAAAAAAGTATTAGAAATACAATATATATGCTACTGTAATGCACTAGAAAGATATAAATATTAGAAATGCAGTATATATGCTACTGTAATGCACTAGAAAAATATATCTATACTGTTGTGTAGGTATATATACCTCTACTGCATCGTGAAACAAATTCTACTACATCATATAACAAAATTACAAACTAAAAACAATGCATTATGTGTTTATCACTAAATTTATATAAACTATAAGGTAGTAAGATGTTACAAAATAGAATGCAGTAGGATATAAACTAAAATGCACTAACATGTAACCTATAATGAATTACAATCTAAATTGTACTTAAGAACACAAGCCAAATAATACTATATTAAAGTGCATGTTCATTAGTTCGGGAAAACACAAAATAAAAACATCAGTAAGATTTACATCTAACTAGTCTGATCAGTTACTTGTTGCATGTGAAATTATCGAAATTGCATTATCCCTTCCATCTAGATGATTATAGACCTAACCTATCGTCCTTGAAACTATCATATTCTAGCCGCACACCATTATCGAACATATTAACAATGACATTGCTTTTCAGGGATGTTCGTTTGACATCTTAAGGGAAGAACATGACTTATGAATCATAACAAAAACATGTTCCATTTTATACTGTGATGCATGAGATAAAAAACTGTGATGCAGTACATGCACAAAATGTGATTCATTGAATATGTATTGCGATGCACTAAAAATTAAAGTGTGATTCACTGAGTTGTTAACTATTGTCCACTAAAAATACTCGTGAATAATAGTGAATAAAAACTAATGCGTCCCAGTGTAAAAACCTAGTGCATCATAGTATAATTGAATATCACTTAGGCATTGCATCGAACACATAGTGTGCATGTTTCACATACATGTTTTTCTTCAAGTTTTTTTCTTAAATACTTATTGCATCCTAGTTTATGTATGCAACATCACATTGATAAACAATTAAAGATAAGAGAACCTAAACAAACAGATAAAACACATAGATACCGTATATCACATATAGAAAAAATCACCACGATACAAAAATCAAATTGAACCAAAAGATATAGCTCAGATTTAAGTTCTTACTATCAAGATACACTTGTTATCGATTGATGATTCAATCTATATTCACAAAATCGATCTAGAATTCGAATTATGAAATCATGTCGTTGAATTTGGGTTATTATAAGAAAATGACAGTAAGGTGAGGAAGATGGCGGTTACCTATCCCGAAGGTGGTGGATTAGGAAGGTGGTGGTTATCGACGGTGGTAGGTGGGGATGGTGATGGCGAGGAAGATGGTGGTCAAAGATCGGAAGGCGATCAATAGTTCATGCCAGGATCAAAGAGTTTTCTAAAAACACGTTGAAGGAAATGAGCTGTGTGTGAAAAGTATAACTTTATATAAGGGTTAGTAACGAATTTACGAAAATACCCCTAAAGTTTGGGTTAAACGACAAAAATACCCTTGGGGTTTTAGAAAAAAAGGTGGGGAATAGTAGGACATGTGGCGGCATGTGGTTCCACCCTATCCTTTTTATTATAAAATCTTTTTTATTTTACCCCAACTCTCTCTCTCTCTCTCTCTTTATATATATATATATATATATATATATATATATATATATATATATATATATATATATATATATATATATATATATATATATATATATATATATATATATATATATATATATATATATATATATATATATATATATATATATATATATATATATATTCGTGTAATTTTCGGTTCGGTTTTCGGGTCCGATGACCAACCCATATTCAAGCCAAAAACCGAATTCATAGTTCGATTCGGTTTGGTTATAACTCATAACCCGAATTCTTTTCGGTTCGATTTTTGGTTTTCGTGAGTTAAGCTCAAACAATGACCACCCCTAGTTCATTGGTACTCACTCATTGGTAACCTTAAAATTTAAGATAAAGTTATTTTGTATCTTTGATTTTTACTGCATATAAACGTATCAATTTTACCCGTTCATTATCTAAGATTGAAAAAACATGAAAGGATTATTTTTGTCACAATGTTCAAAAGTTGCAAAAAGTGCCGAAAACCGAATTCATAGTTCGATTCGGTTTGGTTATAACTAATAACCCGAATTCTTTTCGGTTCGATTTTTGGTTTTCGTGAGTTAAACTCAAACAATGACCACCCCTAGTTCATTGGTACTCACTTATTGGTAACCTTCAAATTTAAGATAAAGTTATTTTGTATCTTTGATTTTTATTACATATTAACGTATCAATTTTACCCGTTTATTATCTAAGATTGAAAAAAACATGAAAGGATTATTTTTGTCACAATGTCCAAAAGTTGTAAAAAAAGTCAGAAGAACTAAGGTTGTGAATATGACGAATTCGAGTTATCACTAGTGGTAAAAGCAAACAAATATTACTAGTGATAAAGTAATGAAATATCGCTAGTGATTTTTATAAACATAGTTACTGTGTAATATCAACAGTGACATTTCATTGCTTTATTACTACAAATATTTTATTTATTTTACTAGTGAATATCACTAGTGATAAAACAGTACTTTTTTTGAACGAGAATTTTTTACAACTCACACAAAGCATCTCACAAATTCTATCTTTACATGTCTCTACCGAGACTTGAACCCACAAACTTTAGGTTAGAGGGCCACTTACGTACCGCTGGACCAAGAGGCGTTTGGTAACCAGTACTTTGTTATGTTTACAACTTTAGCATTTTCATTTTTTTAACTTTTTGACATTTTAGCAAGAATGATCAATCGTGTTTTTTGCCTGTAAATAAATTTTTATTTTGATTTTTCTTTTATAACTTTAAATATTTATGTTTTTGCTATATAATACTTAATGCAAGATTTATAAGTAGATTGATTTTAAATGTATTTTAATTAATATTTTTTTTCATTCGATTTTGTAAACAGGTAAAATGGGCGGTGTTTAACTTATATGTGATTGTTCATGACTCAGTTATATTAAAGGTAGTTCAAAAAAAAAAGAAGTTATATTAAAGGGCTAATAATTTGACACAATCCTTAAATTTATTAAAACACTTTAAATTATGCATTGAACAAATTTTATGTGACTTTAACAAATTATAAATTAAAGTGAATAAAAAATTTGAATTTGAGTATGCTAATAAGAATCCGGTTATTTTGAAAACTTGTTTTTTGTTGGAATCTAAGGGACAAATCCTATCCATCCATTACCTAAGATTAAAAAAACACGGAGGGATCATTTTTACCAAAATGTCCAAAATTTGCAAAAAAACCGCGGAAGGACTAAATTATAAATATGACGAAAATTGGTTATCACAAGTGATATTTCGTTACTGATAAGAACAATGAAATATCACTAGAGATAAATCAATGAAACCTCACTAGTGATATTTCATTAATATAGTAACTGCGTAATATTCCAGCGATATTTTATTGTTTTATCAACAGTGATATTTAATTGATTTTCGCTGGTGAAATATCACTAGTGATAAATCATTACTCCCCATATTTACAACTTTGGTACATCGGCATATTTTTTCAACTTTTGAACATTTTAGCAAAATGACCCCTCGGTGTTTTTTAGATCTTAAATTAATTTCTACCATTAAATAAAAATAAATGAAGGGTGGGGGGATTTGTCATTGGTTTCCAAAAAAACAACAACATGCGAAATAACTTTTGCCATGCTAATAAATTCCCAAACTGGCTTGTGCTGAAAATAAATTCTGACTCTTTAGGAATTAGGATTATATATAGTAAAGATACATAAATCTTACTAGTATCGTCATCAACCTCATTCCATAAATATAAACTTCCGAATATAATAAATGGCTACAAATTAAGCTCATCATAATACTCAGCGGGTTCAATTCAATCGCAATTAGAACAAGCTGATTTTTCTTTTTGTGAATCAATTACTGTAAGTTCTATCTTATATTCTTATCGTTAATTGATGCTTTTAAGGTTTAATTATGTTTTTTTTAAAGTTAGAACAAGTTAAGTGTAATTATTGTGAGTTTACGATTAATTTGGGTTAATTCTGCTTCTACTGATTCTAATTTGATTGGTAACTAAAAATCGAATTTTGATTAAATTTGAGACTTTTTTGGAATAATTTTGTTAACGGGTAAAAAAAGGGTAATGGTCGAAGGTGGGTAAAAATACTTGCTTTTTACAACTGAAGATATGGAGTAATTAATTACTGTACCAAGAATCCTAGCTTTTGTTGGCTTAATAGCTTATTTGATGTCTCACTTTTATTTTTCTCTTTTTACTTTATAAAGTATTTTTTACAACTTATGAGTGGATTGACTTTTAAATCTATTTTCATTGGGACGGAGGTAGTACTAAATAAGCAGTTTTTTTTTTTTTTTTTTTTTTTTTTTTTTTTTTTTTTTTTTTTTTAACAAACGAGTGTGTTTTTTTAGTATTTATAGTCTTTTTTTCCCTGCATTATTAGCTTATTTTAAGAAATACAGTAAAATATATTGGAAATTCTCCAGCCTACGAAAATTAGAGATGCAGAAGTGTGATGTTGAGGTATTTTTACCGCAATGATTTTAAATGTTTAAAACTCAGTGACCATCCTTTAGTTATAATGGGTGTGTTGAGATATGCGATCGTTTAGCCATCGGTAAATGCGTGAGCCTATCGGGGGCACACACTCAATACGGAGAACACACGTTTATTTACGTTTTATTATTTATAATTAAACGTATAATAAAAACTTTACGTTTTATTTAATTAACGGTGGTTTAATTAATTACGGGATTTAATTAATTAAAGGCGAGTGCGTTATTTAAATTTAAGGAAAGGAAAACGACTTCTAGAACCCTCCGGTGCCATATAGGCGGCCGAATATCATTAAGGGTCTAGAAGATCCTTTGTTTGGTAATCAAGTAATTAAGTTACTTAATTTAGGTGTTGGGTTGGGCCTAATTAATTTTGAGGAGGTTCAAGATGTGTATAAATACAATCCCATACCCCTCATAATTTTTTCATCCCCTCTTTCTTGTTTGTTGTAGCCGATCGACACAAACACCCCCACCAAACCCTTACGAACTTTTCCTTTAACCCTAAATTCACTTAAAGTGTAAACCTTTGCAAGATCAACTACCTTGGGGTACTTACTTGTGAAGTTTCTTAGCCTTACACTAAACCTTTGATCCTCGTATCAAAGTTTTGGTCTCTTGTTTGGTTTCCCTTGTGGTTCGTCCAAACCCTAACCCTAATTAGGGTTTCCGGTGAATTTTTCCAAGTATCTTGTTTCTATCTATAAACCGTATCCTTAACCTATTAAATTAGGGTTTTGGATATTAGGGTTTCTAGTTGCAAGATAATCGAAGTGAAGTTACCACTAGCATCGTGGTGTGTTCGTTTGACGTGTCGTGTGAGCAATCGCTAGAGGACGGTTACTTTACCGTTGTAGATTCAAGATCAAGATCCATTAATTGATTTATTCAATTAATTAAAGGTTGGTTTTAATATTGTTTTATTATGTGTTAATCATGAATATTATACTAGATCCATTCCGCTGCGCACTCGTAGTTAATGGTTTAACTAGTTCTAAATCCCAACAGTGGCATCACGAGTCAAATCGTATGGCATTCATGGGTTACACATAGAATAAAACACGCTTGCTTCGCTTTAAAATCTCTTTTATTTATGTTTTTATGACAACTACATGCATACTTGTCATAAAGTTTTAATCTTGATCAAGATCTATTAAAATTGGGTAGGTTAAAATTGAACCGGTTAATAATTACTTTTGTTTTTTTTTATTATCCGTCAAAGACCCTTGCATCTCACTTTTGTGATACTTTGCACATCATCAAGTACCTTGCTCGAAAACTTGATGAGGGTCTTTGGTCCTCAATTTGGGGAAGACTCATTCGAGACTTGGATCTTATATGATTTACCGCTTTCATATAGAGTCTGTCTTCTGCTTCTACCCCCTTCTGTCTGTTTTTATGTGCTTATTTGTTTTCCATTATGAATTGCAAAACGTAATAACTCAAGATTCTAGGAATCATAAAAACGGATGGTACTTATATCGAAACTAGCTTTAAAACTATGTCATATTAATACAACATATTTTCCTTGCGAATCGGCTATGTGTTATTTGTTAAAATCTTGATTTTTTTGAACAAATATTAATATTGACATAAGAACTATGAAACTTGGTTTTATTGTATTCTAATTGTTTTGCGAAATCATATTGTCACTCGAGTTGGGCTTACATACCGTAATGATGGCTTATAAACTATCTTCTCAACGACGTGATTTGCAAAATTAATTAGTTTACAATACTTAAAATTACAACACCGTTTTGTGTCTTTACTAATAATGGACTTGCTATTGCACTTCGTGCTCTAGTCGAGCTATCTAGGGTTTGAGAAATCTTTAATCTTCTCCCGTGTTCCATAGTTGTTTCGACACCTATGGAATAATTATCCCAAGCACTTGCACCCTCGGGTGCATGAAGAGTAGGATATAGGGTTTGATCTCTCTTTAATCTTCTCCCGTGGTAGAACACGCCTAAACCAAAAAGTTAACAAATTGTTTTCTTAACTTGTGCTAAGAGAATGAATTGCATGCATTCTTTTACACACTTTGACATTTGTTTTTCTAAAACTTATGTGATACCTATTTGAAATTTTTAAGTCTATGCCACCCAATTTAGAAGCACTTGTAGTTGTTTTTCGTCAACTGGTCAGACCTAGGGCGAATTACATACCCAAGGCGATCTTTGTCACTGGTCAGACCTTTGCCAATAATTGCTGCTTCAAATTGGTACGACTTAAAGTCGAGTTCCCGGTCAGATTCGGAACCCGAGGCATAAAGATGAGATGAAACATACTCATGACTTTATTATGTGTAGAACAAGTTTGTTTGAAATGTTCAAAGGTTCTCGAAAGAGATGAGAGAACATCCCATCCAAACACTCTACGACAAAATAAACTTCATGAATCGTCTCATACAAACTAAGAGTTGCACTTGTAATGCAATTAACGCCCGTCGCTTACCTCTTGCCCCACTTGAATACTAGACGGTCGGACCTCTAATATTAAGTGGGAGTGCAAGCAAGGATCTTAGTCTCAACATGATTAATTGGGTAGTTAATTCTTTGAGAATGTAATTATCGAAAATACTAATCGTTGAACTTTTATTTTGTAGATGGATAATCAAAACTCTTGCTTAAACAACACGGTTGTTAAGTCATTCCTTGAAAAGATGAAATTGACTGAGAATAACTTTGTTGATTGGTATCGTGCTCTTCGGATAGCGCTCGAAACTGATGACTTGGTTAAATACCTTGAGCAACCAATTCCTGATCAACCTGCAATTCTGCCTCATGGTCATGAAGGACCAGAGCAAGACCCGGATTTACATCCAACTTGGGTCAGAAGGTCACGAGAAATCGCTGGCCTTATGCTCATGACTATGTCCCCTGAACTCCAGAAACTTTTGGAGGGTCACGGCGCATGGTCTATGATGGAAGAATTGAAGACCATGTTCACTGAACAAGCTGATCAAGAACTCCTTGATGTTGCATGTGCCTTTCACGCGTGTAAACAAGAGGATGGACAATCTGTGAGCTCCTATGTCTTAAAGATGAAGGGGTTCATAGAGAATTTGGAACGTTTGGGTCACCCCATGTCCTTAAAACTTTCGGTCAGCCTAATTTTAGCCTCACTGAATAAGGACTATGATAGGTTTGTGCAAGACTATAACATGCATGGCCTGGGGAAGACAATACCTGAATTGCATGCCATGCTTAAGTTGCATGAGAAAACGTTGCCAAAGAAGGTTGCACCTGCTACTCCTAATACCATTAATGCTATTAGGGCAGGAAGGGTTCAGAAGCCTAACAAGGCTAAACCGTCTAATGCTGCAAAGGGTAAGAATCGTGGTAAAGGGAAGAAAGTAGCTAACTTTACTCCCAGAGCCAAGATTCCCCCTCCACCAAGGAAAGAGAATCCTGCTAAGGATGCCATTTGTCACCAATGTGGTGAAATTGGTCATTGGAAGAGAAACTGTCCAGAGTATCTCACTGAGTTGTGGAAGAGAAAGAAGTCCTCGCAAGGAGCTAGCACTTCAGGTATCTTCACGATAGAACTCTTTACTTTTCCTAATAAATCTTGGGTTTATGACACTGGTTGTGGTACTCACATCTGTAATACTACTCAGGGTCTAAGGATAAGTAAGAAGCTGAAGCCAGGAGCTTTGAATCTGTACGTGGGCAATGGTCATCGTGCAGCTGTTGAAGCCATTGGTGTTTTTCAATTATTTCTCCCTAGTGGACTGGTTGTTATGTTGAATAATTGTCATTACGCACCTTCTATTTCTAGAGGGATTGTTTCAGTTTCATGTTTGTATGACGATGATTTTGTTAATCGTTTTGAGAATAATGCAACTATTTCGGTTTCGAAAAATAATATGTTTTATTTTAATGCTGTTCCTAGTAATGGTATTTATGAAATTGATATGTGTGATTCTAATGCAAACAATAGTTCTATGTATGCTATAAGCAACAAAAGGGCCAAATCTAATTTGGACTCTACATTGTTATGGCATTGTCGCCTTGGCCACATAAGCAAAAAGCGCATTAAGCAATTACAATCTGATGGATTGCTCAAGTCAAACAATGATGATTCCTTTGACAAATGTGTTTCATGCTTATCTGGAAAGATGGCACGTAAACCTTATTCACATCAAGTGGAGAGGGCTAAAGATCTACTTGGACTAATCCATACCGATGTATGTGGTCCATTTAGAACCGTGTCAAGACAAGGTGCAAGTTACTTCGTCACTTTCACTGACGACTTTAGTCGTTATGGTTATGTTTACTTGCTAAAGCATAAACATGAAGTGTTTGAAACATTTAAAGTGTTTCAAAAGGAAGTAGAAAATCAACTCGGTAAAACCATAAAGGCACTACGTTCTGATCGTGGAGGTGAATTTATGAGTTATGAATTTCTGGAGCATCTTAAGGAACATGGGATAGTTTCCCAAAGAACTCCTCCATATACACCACAACACAATGGTGTGTCTGAGAGGAGAAATAGAACCCTACTTGATATGGTTCGTTCCATGATGGCCCAAACAACTCTTCCTAAATCCTTTTGGGATTATGCTCTTGAGTCTGCTGCTCGCATACTCAATATGGTTCCAACTAAGAAGGTTGAAAAGACTCCATACGAAGTATGGTATGGGCAAGCCCCTAAGCTGTCTTACTTAAAGGTCTGGGGATGTGAGGCTCTTGTTAAGCGTGACACGCTTATCAAACCTGACAAACTAGAGCCCCGATCTGTTAAGTGTATATTTGTCGGTTACCCAAAGGAAACGATGGGTTACTCCTTTTACTACCCACCCGAGAACAAAGTATTTGTTGCTCGTAATGCTGAATTCCTAGAGAGCAATCTTATGAATCAAGAAGCAAGTGGGAGTATAGAGGATCTTGAAGTAATTCAAGATGAAGATATACATCCTTCTGAAAACACTAGCAATCATAAAGAGGATGATCAAGAAATTGATGAACCTATAAGTGATATAGCTCCCATTCGAAAGTCTACAAGGACTAGGCGTGCTCCTGACCGTATGTGTTTATACATTGACGCTGAGGAACATGAGTTAGGGGATCATAATGAACCCACTAACTTCAAAGCTGCATTGGCAGATCCTGAATCTGACAAATGGCTGGATGCTATGAATGTGGAGATGCAATCCATGAAAGACAATGACGTCTGGATCTTAGTAGACCTTCCCCCTAACGCTAGAACTGTTAGTGGCAAGTGGTTGTATAAGAAGAAGACCGACATGGATGGCAATGTACACACCTTTAAAGCTCGATATGTAGCGAGGGGCTTCACTCAAACCTTCGGGGTTGATTATGAAGAAACCTTCTCTCCTGTTGCGGATATCAAAGCTATAAGGATTCTTTTAGCCATAGCTGCGTTCTATGACTATGAGATTTGGCAAATGGATGTTAAAACCGCCTTCCTCAATGGACTGCTTTACGAAGAAGTCTATATGAAGCAACCTGAGGGTTTTGTAGATCCAAAGTATCCAAACCGTGTATGCAAGCTTCAAAGATCCATTTATGGACTTAAGCAAGCATCAAGGCAATGGAACAAGAGGTTTGATGATGAAATCAAGAAATTTGGTTTCAGTCAAAATCCTGATGAGCCATGTGTATATATCAAAGCTAGTGGGAGTAGCGTAGTATTTCTTGTCCTGTATGTTGATGACATATTGTTGATGGGAAAAGACATTCCAATGTTGCAAAGTGTAAAAGCTTACCTTGGAAGGTGTTTTTCCATGAAGGATTTGGGAGATGCTGCGTATATTCTTGGAATCAAGATCATACGTGATAGACCTAGACGGTTAATTGGTTTATGTCAAAGTGCTTACTTAGATAAGATTTTGAAGAAGTATAACATGGACAACTCCAAACGTGGCTTTGTTCCCATGCAAACTAAATCAAAATTATCTAAGACTCAAGGAGCATCGACACCTGATGAGGTGAGACGCATGCAGAGAGTTCCTTATGCTTCGGCAATAGGATCAATCATGTATGCTGTTAGATGTACGAGACCTGATGTTGCGTTCTCTCAGAACATGACTAGCCGATTTCAGCAGAATCCTGGCGATTCTCACTGGACTGCTGTTAAGAACATTCTGAGGTATCTTAGGCATACCAAAGACATGTTTCTTGTTTATGGAGGAGGTATGAAAAGAGAGCTCAGGGTTGCTTGCTACACTGATGCTGGATATCTTACGGATGCTGATGACACGAAGTCTCAGACGGGATATGTTTTCATGCTGAACGGAGGTGCTGTAAGCTGGAAAAGCGCAAAGCAGACCATCCATGCAAACTCATCTACAGAGGCTGAGTATATAGCCGCTTCGGAGGCTGCTAAAGAGGCAGTTTGGATTAGGAAGTTTATTTCTGGGCTTGGTGTTGTTCCCACAAATAATGAACCTATGACGATGTATTGTGACAATACCGGAGCCATTACTATAGCTAATGAACCAGGAATCACTAAAGGTGCGAAACATTATCGTTCCAAAGTTCACTACCTCAGAGAAGTAATTGAACTTGGTGATGTTAGTCTGGAGAAAGTTCACACAGACGACAATTTAGCTGACCCCTTCAAAAAGGCGTTAGACCTCAAAAAACATTCCATGTTAACTCATGGAATTGGTTTGCTTCCAGCTAATAGTCTCATGTAATCTGTGTTATCGTAAGTATTTGGATAATTTGGGATTGTAAGACAATTTAATTATTTTCTGATGAATAAAGATATTTGATGTTTGTTATCTTCATATAATTATTGTTGCCCTATGTTTGTATGTTTAAATCCTTGAATAATTTAATTATTCTAAACATGTCCATTGTCGGTTAAACAATATGGGAATATTGTATACATTAAGACAATTATGAGTGTTGGTTATATATACTGGTATATATGGTGGACGGTTTCCAACCAAACTCATATGTTATTCATTGATATGAATATTGGACACCCCGAACTTTCGAATGGTTACTTTTGGATCCGTTGTCATGAGTAAATTCGAATACATAAATGGTGAGGATTAGGTCATCCTTAGACTTGAGATGCAAACAAGTTGTGCATGTGTGGATATCGCTTCTTGATTTTATGTCCAACGCTAGTTCGGAAGATCTAGCTATAACGACTCTAATTGGAAGTGTTGTGAAGCAGCATCCACAGACACTTGCAGTCAATATAGAATTCGTTCCTCCACTCTGATATAGTGCAGTGAAGTACCCTGGATCCCCTCCAGAATTAATTAGGTAATTGTATGGCCGTACCCAAAATGTAATCAAGATGATGCTTGTTACAATTTGGACTATCTAAATTAATTTGTAAACGAGGAATTAAAGTTAAACTATATGGAATGAGTTAGGATCCATATCCATGGTTTAACCGGTACATTGTAACGAAGGGATGATTATCAGCAAGCTCAAATAATCGTACACCATTACTAGTCTTTAAGATCTTATTCTTGAAACTATTTAACTCAACATTTTCCGGTTATAATGAAGTGTTGCTAGATGCTTCATTATGGACGCTGTATGTCTAAACTCTCACAAGTGGGAGCTGTTGAGATATGCGATCGTTTAGCCATCGGTAAATGCGCGAGCCTATCGGGGGCACACACTCAATACGGAGAACACACGTTTATTTACGTTTTATTATTTATAATTAAACGTATAATAAAAACTTTACGTTTTATTTAATTAACGGTGGTTTAATTAATTACGGGATTTAATTAATTAAAGGCGAGTGCGTTATTAAATTTAAGGAAAGGAAAACGACTTCTAGAACCCTCCGGTGCCATATAGGCGGCCGAATATCATTAAGGGTCTAGAAGATCCTTTGTTTGGTAATCAAGTAATTAAGTTACTTAATTTAGGTGTTGGGTTGGGCCTAATTAATTTTGAGGAGGTTCAAGATGTGTATAAATACAATCCCATACCCCTCATAATTTTTTCATCCCCTCTTTCTTGTTTGTTGTAGCCGATCGACACAAACACCCCCACCAAACCCTTACGAACTTTTCCTTTAACCCTAAATTCACTTAAAGTGTAAACCTTTGCAAGATCAACTACCTTAGGGTACTTACTTGTGAAGTTTCTTAGCCTTACACTAAACCTTTGATCCTCGTATCAAAGTTTTGGTCTCTTGTTTGGTTTCCATTGTGGTTCGTCCAAACCCTAACCCTAATTAGGGTTTTCGGTGAATTTTTCCAAGTATCTTGTTTCTATCTATAAACCGTATCCTTAACCTATTAAATTAGGGTTTTGGATATTAGGGTTTCTAGTTGCAAGATAATCGAAGTGAAGTTACCACTAGCATCGTGGTGTGTTCGTTTGACGTGTCGTGTGAGCAATCGCTAGAGGACGGTTACTTTACCGTTGTAGATTCAAGATCAAGATCCATTAATTGATTTATTCAATTAATTAAAGGTTGGTTTTAATATTGTTTTATTATGTGTTAATCATGAATATTATACTAGATCTATTCCGCTGCGCACTCGTAGTTAATGGTTTAACTAGTTCTAAATCCCAACAGGGTGTTTATAATTGCATATCTTATTTTTGATTTTAAAGCAATGACCTTTATTAGTTTTTGTGTTGTTTAATTGTCTTATTGAAGTTTCGATCTTGAATTCTAATATACTGCTGAAAAGATAAATTAATGTTTTTTTCCTTTATAATAATAGGACATTTGTTTTAGGGTTTTGGGTTGTGGTTTATCATATACGACTTTAAGTTTTATTACTTTTAGTTTTTTTGGAACAAGTTTAACTAAGTTTGTAAACCTAGTTCCATTTGAACCTAGAAAGAACATCGTACGATGGAACAAAAGCAGATGTGTTCTAGCCCGATATATGATCGATTGCCTCCCCTGTCTGCAAAATATCCATGGGTTGTTGCTCAGGACCTGGAAGCCGAACACAATACTGATGTCCAAATCTTCTACAACATACATGACCCGCTTTGTCACTACAGATGTAGGATACCTGAGTTGCTCGGGAAGCGTATCCGTGGGTGTTTCTATGGTTGGGTGATTCTCTCCAAAATTCCACACGACGTCATGTGGTCTCTTTGGAACCCTGTCACGTCAAAGCTTATCAATCTACCACCCTTGATTCAGAAAGTAACAGATTTTGATGGTATTGATAATATCAGATATTGCTGTTTGTCGTCTTCTCCGGGCACTCCTAGTTCGATTCTTCTTATGACAAGAACCAGAAAACCTAACTTGGTTTTTTGCAGGCTTGATTGTAAAAAAAAAGAAATTAAGATGGACCGAAATGTCGTATGGAAAACAAGTTCGAACCATAACTGGTAAAGACGATTGTTCGCTACATAGTCCAACTTGTTGCAATGGTAAAGTATATGCTTTCGTTACAGGTAGTCATCATGTTGTAGAGTTAAGCATTGTGGTGATGGGTAAAGAAGTCGTGATAAATCTATTGCCATTATTAAGGCTTCCTTCCATCGATGCCGACAATGGTTGCGACTCCGTGACACCTTATCTTAAAGGATCTTGTACAGATCTATTTTCCATAGTCATAGGTCTTGAGCAGGAATCAACAACATTTGGTTTTGTGCATTTGTTTAAGCTGCAAATGAGTAGTATGACGTGGGAAGAGATAGAAGACTTACAAGACGCCACATTTTCTTTGGAAATCTCTGGTTATTTCAATCCGCCCTTTTACAGTCCTGCAATTGAGTCAGACTTAGTGGGTTATATACATATTCTTGGTGATAAGGGGAAAATAATATACTCGTATCACGTCAAAGATAAAACCATGTCTCTATTTTCTATGCCTTGTCTAGCAGGAACAAATCACGTGTCAGCGTGGGGGTCAATGCTGGAGTACAACAGGTATTGAATTATTTACCGTACATATATTGTTTTCTTTTATTAACAATAAAAATATATAAATAATTTGTGTAGGCTAGAAGGTGACCATATACGAGAAGATGACAAGACAGTCAGCAAAGTTAAGGGTGCTCAAGGGGCTGAATTTAATAGCACGACTGATGAATCACACCTTCCGTTTGATCTTTTGGAGTTGATAATGTTGGAGTTTTGTGTTGGTGTGGAATACATCAACTTTCGCTCTACATGCAAGCGTTGTCATTTAGCAGCACCTATAATAAAATGGAGCAAGCAAACACCATCAAAGAAGTTGCAGTTGCAGAAATATTCCTTAAATTCACCCTGGCTGATGGTTATTGACAAACACGTTATCACTTTTATGGATCCGGTGTTTGGTGACAAGTTTTTTATTAAAACACCCCGAGAATTTGAAGTGATTGGTGATTTGACAATACATTATTCTAAGTATGGTTGGTTGCTGATAGCTATATATGCCGGACCCATGTATTTTTTTAACCCCTTCACATGTGATATCCACAAGCTCCCATTGGTTGATTGTGCTATAGCCTACTGTTTCTCAGCACCACCAAGCTCTCCCGATTGTATGGTGGTTGCATTTTCAGAAGCTTTTCCCAGGTGGAGTATTTTAATACACATTGTTTGTCAAGATTAATCCTGGCGTAGATTTAATCTAACTTTTGGTGAAGCCAATCCATATTCTTATCGTTGTCTAACATTCTATGGTCGAGATGTTTATGCCTTGTGCGACAAGGGAGGAGTAGATGTTTTCAAAGGATTGGGTGATGAAGATTACACTTGGGAATTTGTTCTAGAGGAAGATCCAACAAGTTATTGCACATCAAAAGCACAACGTTTCTTTGTGAAATGTAATCATGAAGATAAATGTGATCAACATCTTTTACTAGTCATCGTGGGTGAATTTGGAGAATCCATCGAGGTATTCAAACTGAATGATGATGAAAAATGGGATAAAATATATAATGTCGGAAGTCACATGATCTTTATCTGCGATAAAACACCTTTATGCATGGAAGCCAAAACACCATATATGGAGAACAAGATATATTTTCTACGATTGCGTTCTGAGAAGATAGTGTCTTATTCTCTCGAAACGTGCAAGTTTCACACATTCAGTGGTAAAGATATTCAAGCAAGTTTTGGGGATTTCTTTGGAACTTTAAACCATCTCCCTCCTCATGCTTGGATTGAACCAAGTTGGTCTTAATTAAACTAGATTATATGTTTTGTGATACTCTCCGGTAAGTTAAACTTTAGGCATTTCTTTCTAAATTATTTGTTGTTTGTTTTGCATGTCTTTTTAGCATAATGTTTAGGTTACGCTTGATACCTCATGTGTCGATGGTGCCAAGTTGGTCCTAATTGAACTACAATATTAAATTACGTACGTTTAAGTTAAAATTTGTCATTTTATTTATAAGTCGATCAATGTTTTGTTTACGTCTCTTTTTAGCATAATATATAGGTTATGTTTTGACATTTGTTTCTGAAAGTATTTGAAGAAACATAATACCCTTTGATCAATGATAGTGCTAAATTGTCTCTTGATGTTGGTTAGTGTTTACTGAAGCGAGTTGGCCTGAACTTGAAACTCCTCCTTCGGTTCTTTTGATGTTGGTTAGTGTGACTGCATTGCCTGAACCTAACCTTCAACCTTTGTGACCAGCTCAATCTATCTGACCCGTGTAACCCGTTCAAGATCAAACATAACCCAAATGGACCCATTGGTGTATAAGTATAATTGCATCAGGATCACAAGGGTGGCTTATTATTATCTTTAATATCTTAATCTTGTTTCTCTAAGTATAACACCAATATTCACACACCTCACCCTCCCACCTTCTTCCACCTCAATATTCACACACCTCTTTCGCAACCTCTACACTCACCCCACTTCTCCTGCCTTAATCGACCCTTACACACACCAAACACAAACTCACACACAGCTGAAACAAACAATAAATAACTTTGCACACACTGTATATTACACACATAACATTACTAAAAACGACGTAGTACTCATCTTCTCGCCTAACTCTATCCTCTTTCTTGTCGCTTTCTTATCTGTCACGAGCATTGGTGCCATTGTCACTACTGCTAATCCGCTATATACTGTAGCTGAACTTGCTCATCAAGTTAACGATTCTAAACCTAAGCTTATCATTACTGTTGACCACCTGGTACATAAAGTTAACCGGTTTGGTATTCCCGTCATTGATCTAAACAACTGTTTATATCAAATAGTTAATTCAGTTAACGACTCAATAAAAAAACTGGTTGAAAATGTTAGTATGGATGACGTGGCAGCGATACTGTATTCATCAGGCACAACAGGATTAAGCAAAGGAGTAGTGTTGACTCATAGGAGTATAATAGCCACGTCATTAATGATGACGTCTGATCAAGAAATGTATAATGAAGGGAAATGTGTGTTTTTATGTGTTGTTCCTTTGTTTCATATAATGGGATCTTTTACGTACTCGCAGTTGCAATTAGGGAATGCAATGGTGGTTATGAATAGGTTTGAGTTGGAGGAAGCATTGGAGGCGATGGAGAGGTTTAAGGTTACACAGTTGTATACCGCGCCACCAGTGGTGATGGCGATGGTGAAGAGGAAGGAGGTAGTGGGGAGGTTTGTTGTGAGCACGTTGAGGGAGATTGCGTCTGGGGCTGCACCGTTAGGGAAGGATGTTATGGATGAATGCTCGAAAGTTTTTCCTCAAGCAATGCTTTTACAGGTTAGTTATTGCCTTTTAATAGAACGCGTAAGCGTACATGTACCAATGTTATATATTCCATTTTACTAACTTACCAATGCTATATATGCACGTATTAGGGTATGGTTCTAATGTCAGTACTAACTTACCAATGATATATATGTGCATACGTAAAGTACGTTGAGACTACTTTTGAATCTGTATTTTATTTTTGGCAGGGCTATGGGATGACAGAGATCGGTGGAATTATATCACTTGAGGATCCGAGAGTAGGATCTCGTCATTCAGGTTCATCAGGAACACTTTGTTCTGGAATGGAATCTCAAATTATACATACAGGAATATTAAAACCTCTTCCCCCCAATCATTTGGGTGAGATATGGGTTCGTGGGCCGAATCTAATGCAAGGTAAAATATCAGATATATTTTGTTTTGGAAAAATATAAAACCGTGTTGATGTACAATTCATGGATACTATCATTAATATGTGAATATAGAATATCTCCATAACAAAGAGGCAACAGAACAAGCCATGGATATACAAGGCTGGCTGCATACCGGTGATCTTGGCTATTTTGATTAAGAAGGACGGATATACGTTGTGGATCGATTGAAAGAGCTTATCAAGTATAAGGGGTATCAGGTAATTTTGTTATAGATTAGTCAAACTCATATAAATGATGCTGGCACAAAGCATTTTCATCCCTAAATCTTATTGGAGTAATCAATCTAACAATCTGAAGTAGCATAATAAGCATTTGAGGTAGCATTAAGGGCAGGCGAAAAGGTAAGATGGGGGTTCAAAACACGTTTGAGTTAAAAAAAGCCCGTTTAGTACCGGTTAAAACAGGTCTATTCGGGTTTTGTTGATCCACAAACCAGTATGATTTGCTATACTAATCTAACTCTTTGAAAGAAATGATTTAGAAGGTTATACAATTTCAACTTGTTTGACCCGCTCCTGTTTTAGCTATCTTATTTTTTGTTTGGCTTTTTTGAGATAAAATACAACTTAAATCGACCCATTCAAGGTCGTTCGTTTGTAAATTGGTCGAAAATGCCACCTCTAAACTACTTCCCTCAACAATATGTTTTCTATTTCTAAATTCTTGCTCAGGTGGCACCTGCAGAACTTGAAGGGCTGCTGGTTACTCACCCTGAAATCATGGACGCTGCAGTTATCCCGTAAGTATTGTAGCACATTTTTTTGCTTGAAGCATCGCAATATTATCAACAAAATTAAAACATATCTCCCTTCACATACTGCGCGCCTTGAGGAAATTATAAATAGCTTCCAAACTGTGTTTGGACACCTTATGTAGGTCCTTAGAATTATAGAGTGTCTAATTGATTTTAACTAAATTTCTTCAATCTTGTAGCTTTGCTGATGATGAAGCAGGTGAAATCCCTAAGGCATTTGTTGTACGTAAAATTGGAAGCAAACTTACTGGAGATGAAGTTCAAGATTTTCTTGCTAAACAGGTTCAAAAACAAGAAAAACACGTTTATATCGACATTAGAAAGTATTGGCTTCTTTTCAAATATATGATCCGACTAACCGTATTTTCAGGTCGCGCCATTTAAAAGAGTACGCAAAGTAGAACTTCCGAGAGCAGTTTCAGGGAAGATTTTAAGGAGGGAACTAAAGGAGAAACTGCAATCCAAGCTATGATACACCTTTTCCTAGCTATTACATTTTCATGTATGCGCATGTAGTAATCTTTGGAGAACTTATTAAAGCAGTCATATATACTTTAGGTTAATATAAAATTATGCAAAAAATTATATGGCTATACTCAAATATGAAACTGCAATCAAATGATGGATACTTAAATTTTAGGCAAAAATTTATACGTCTGTAGTAGCTGTTTTCGGTAATAAGATCAAACATAAACCCTATAAAAAATGAAGAATGATTATACCAACTTTTTTAAAAAGAATTAATAAATTTCAATATGTCAATACTCAATATCAACAACATGTCATTATTATATTCTGTGTGCAAACTGCAAAGTCGTTGGTTGAATATTGAAGAATGATTATACCAATTTTTTTTGTAAAAGAATTAATCAAACACAATATGAGACTGGTTCCTAGCTATATATTCACTCTGCAGTCTGCACTTGGCCATTTTTAAGCCGTTAAGGTGTTTGAAACTTTAAGTTTGAAGGATGGTTTTCAGATTTACATGCTTCGACTTCTCTTCGGTACCCACACCTTCCGTCGGCACACCTTCAGTGCCCACAGAAATTCCAAATAGTGATAAGAAGACAAAATCTATTTACTATCACCTCGAGAAAATTTCTCGGGGAGACTTGTGAAAAGTTTCATAACAAGACAAAATCTATTTACTATACACCTCGAGCAGATTTGAAACTAGGCTAATCGACACTCTCCCTAGACACGACTTAGGCGAATATAATGACTAAACATAACAATTTCCACCTTAGGCATATATTAGCCTATCCCAACACTCAGCAACTCCAAGCAGTGTTGTAACTTGCGTCCAGGTACCCACCTTCGTCAAGGCATCCGCAGCATTGTGTTCAGTACCCACTTTCAGAACTTCAACCGTCTTTGCTTCCAAGACTTCTCTGATAAAGTGATAACGCACATTGATGTGCTTAGTCCTTTCATGAAAAACATGATTCCGCGATAAGTGAATCGCGCCCTGATTATCACAATTAACTGCAACAGTGTTGAGCTTCACGCCCAACTCTTCCAAGAGTCCTCTTAGCCAAATAGCTTCCTTCACAGCCTCCGTAAGGGCCATATACTCTGCCTCTGTAGTTGAAAGAGCCACCACGTGTTGTAACGTTGCCTTCCAGCTTACAACACATCCTTGTACTAAAAATGCGTAACCAGTGAGAGACCTACCTTTATCCGGATCTTTAGCGTAGTCTGAATCAACAAAACCTGTTACGTTCACATGGTTGCCACGATTTGTCCCATACACCAAACCAACGTTTACAGTGCCCTGCAAATATTTCATAATCCACTTCACTGCTTTCCAATGGAGTTTACCCGGATTCGCCAAATATCTGCTAACTACACTTACTGCATACGCTATGTCTGGCCTCGTGCACACCATCAAGTACATTAAGCTCCCAACTGTATTTGCATACGGCACCCTACTCATTCTTTCAACATCACAATCCCTAACCGGGCAATCCTTCAACGATAGCTTGAAGTGCCCACCCAATGGTGTCTGAACCGACTTCCCATTGTTCATTCTAAACCTTTTTAAAACTTTAGAAATGTACCCGGATTGTGACACCCTCAGAATCTTGCGACTCCGATCCCTGAAGATCTCCATACCAAGAATCTTCTTTGCTTCCCCAAGCTCTTTCATGTCGAACTCCCTTTTAAGCAAAGACTTGGTAGCCGCGATCTCAGCCTTGCTTTTACAAGCAATCAGCATATCGTCTACATATAACAATAGATAGATATACTCCCCTGGTGCATAACTCCTGTAATATACGCAGCTGTCGTAATTGCTACGCTTAAACCCGTTGCTCAGCATATACTCATCGAACCTCTTGTACCATTGCCTAGGTGACTGCTTCAAACCATAAAGAGATTTCTTTAACAAACATACCTTGTTACCTTGTTCAAATCCCGGTGGTTGCCTCATGTAGATCACTTCTTCAAGATTTCCATGTAAAAACGCCGTCTTTACATCAAGCTGCTCCAACTCATAATCTTTACACGCAGTTAATGCAAGTATAACCCGAATAGATGTGTGTCGAACTACCGGTTAAAATACTTCATTGTAATCAATACCTGCTCTTTGTGTGAATCCACGAGCCACCAGCCTTGCTTTGTACCTAGGCTTTTGAACACCTTCAGTCCCTTCCTTTATTTTGTACAACCATTTGCAGCTCACCAGCTTTTGCCCAGCTGGATGATCTACTAACACTCAGGTCTTGTTCTTCCTGAGAGAATCCATCTCTTCTTTCATAGCAGCTTTCCACTTAGAACTGTCTTCACAAGCAACTGCTTCCTGGTATGTCAATGGTTCATGAGTATCTTCTTCCTCAGCTGCAGCGAACGCGTAATGTTAGCCTCAAAATATTGAGCCAAACAAGAATGCTCGGTCATATGTTTATTATGTATCGTATTTTAGAACGTTGTAATAGGTAGTATATTAGTCGTGTAATTACGGGCTTAACTTTAAGCTAAGGTTCATTAATAAGTAACCAAAGCCCAAAAGGAAAGCCCGACCCATGATCATATAGCCCATTAAGCTACATGTAAGCAAGGCTATATAAACCTCTCCTTGCATGTAAGGAGAGGTTGGTTGGTCATTTCATTTTCTCTAATCTAATATTCCACAAGTTTCACCAACCATTTTCTCTCTACTTTCTCTCACTACTTTCTCTCTCTAGAATTCTTCTCATATCTTCCTTTCTATATTTAATTCGTGTAGTATAACAATCATATATTAGGGACAACAATTGGTATCAATCGCCATGGGGTAGATTTGTGATTGGTTGTTGTGTTTTTCATATGATTCGTTTGATTTGATCCTCATTTCTTCCTCGAATTCAAGATTTTTTTGTGTTTGATTGTGTTTCTTACTCGTATAACTTCTTTAATCATGTTGTAGTGATCTTGATATCTTGGTTTTGGTTAAAAACACAAACTTTCTTGGATCAAACGTTCAAAAATCCTTGGTTTTTCATCTTTCCGAATTTCTAGCAAAGGTAACCATCGGAAAGTACAAGTATTTTGACGTCAGATCGCAATAACCACTAGGTTCTACTTTGCGATCTAAGGATTCCGATACCCTATTCCGATCTGGACATTCCGATCGTACATTGCGATCTGGGATTCCGACGGTTTCAAGGGACTTTTGAGTCGTTACTCTGCCAAATTTGTTTTAGACACATTCCGATCTGAACACATTCCGATCTGAACATTGCGATCTGGGATTACGACAGTACATTGCGATCTGGGATTCCGACAGTGCATTGCGATCTGAGCCACATTCCGATGAACATTCCGATGGACATTCCGATGAACATTCCGATGGACATTCCGATGGCACATTCCGATGAACATTCCGATGACTTGTTTAGCTAAATTTTGTTCGAGTATTTTTTCGACTTAGCCACCATCTAGACTAGTTTCGTAATAAAAAAAAAAGAGTTTTTTGGCGGGAAAACCATTTTAAAAATTATTTTTTCCTAGACCATTTTTAGGCCATTTAAGCTTTGATTTCAAATTTTGGCGATGCGAAAAATTTTTTGACCAAAAATTCAAATTTTCGGACCAAAATTCAAATTTTTAGGTTTTATTTTTGTCAAATTTTTTCACTTTTCAAAATTTTTCCCTATTAGTTTTTGGCTATTTCGGACTTGATTTCAAAATTTGGTAAGACAATTTTTTTTCAGCTTACCGTTTTGTCGGACTGAGGAATTTATTGTCGGACTGGGAAAAAATCGGAATTTTCGAAATTGCAACCACAAACCAATCACACCATATCTACTTAAGATCCAAAGTCAATTCATCAACTGTGTCACCCATTATGGATTCCGTAACACAAGATGTGCATGCACTCAAATCCAAGATGTCGGTTGCAAAAGAACGATGCATGACACACTTTAGATCACTCCAGTCACACCTTCAAGTTCTTTCAAATGACGATTTTAAAGGCACTCGCGTCGAACTTGGATTCAAACGGGTATTCATGTCACTCACTGGACAAGATGTTGAGACATTCACAAGCACAATGCTACTCAATTTAGATCACCTTGAACAACAACTTGCCAATGATGAATTTCAAGAGGTTGAATCCATAGATGCGGTTTTGGTTCTCGAGAATCAGTTTCAGCAATTCTTTGATACACAGGTCTCTGTACACTATGATCGAGAATTCATCAACAAATACTTCTTTGAATATACTCGGTTAGAAGTTCAAGAATTCAAGGAGACATTTCTTCAACACATGAGTGCTATAAGGAAGTCCATTGCTGAAAGAACAAGTCATAAACTAAAAGTTGAAAGAAGGGTGAATAACAGATTAATGCAGCAGAACGAGAGCAATGTAGATGATGGTCAAACATTGGATGCTTGTTCGATTGGCACAGAAAGTAGCGGGACAGAATCAGAAAAGCAGCATACCAGCAACAACTTAGAGAATGATCAAGCAACCGATGATGCAAATATCAGACCCATATATGATGAGGAGCCAATAGCTGAGGTACAATTAAATGCTGTGTATGATGATCATCAATATATTGATTCTAAGATTCATGAGCTTGAAACTATGTTAGCTCAAAAGACAAAAGATTTTGAGGATGCCAAACTCGAGTTTTTAAAGAAAAATGACAAATTTGAATCTTATTTTGAAAAACTTGAAAAAGCAAACGTTGTTCTTGAACAAAAACTGGATCGTAAGATTCAAGATTCTAATGCGGAAAAAGAACATTTTATGAAACAAATAAATTTGTTAGAATCAAAGTTGGCTTCTCAAAATCCAAGTCCTCCGCCTGCTTCAGTAAGTGGAATATCTGTGCAACCTATCGACACTGTAGATAGTAATGACGCGAATGCTGATAACGACATATTTGATAATATAAACATTAAGTTAGAACAACGTGTCGCTCAATTACTTCTACAAAATGAGCAATTGAAAGCTCAGATTCAGGAAAAGGTTTTTGCATTAACAGCAGTGAAAAATGAATTAAGGAAGTTAAAAGGAAATAGTGTGGATACTAAGTTAGCAAATCAGCCTATCTTGGGGAAACCTCCTACTCAATCATTCAAAAACCGCTCAGTTGCTAGACAACCGAATGCGTTTAAATGTGAACGACCCAAAACATCGAACTCGAGGTTTGCATCCCAAGTTGACATGCGTAGCAATTTGCCAAACACTGTCACTCCACAATCTAGATACTCCTTAAGATATTCTGCCTATGTAAAACCTAATCACATGAATGATTCAAGCAACTCTAGCAATAGCCACAAGAACATGCCTAGGCGAAGTTCAAATGACACGGGTCATAAAAGCTATCTAGAGGATGCTAAGATAAAGACACAAGCAAGAGATAGGACCCAACCGAAACCTAGGAGCGCTAATCACACATCTAGGAATTCTAGACCCTTCTATGATGTGCCCAAATCAGCCTATCCTAGGAACACTAGATCCTTCTCAGATGCTAAGCACTTTGTTTGCACGAAATGTAACAAATGTGTGTTTAATGCCATTCATGATGATTGCATCACTAAAGTCCTGAACAAGGTGAACCAAACAGCTAGAGCATCTCAAAGATGGAACCCAATAGGAAATAGTTTTTCTCCAACTAAGTCTTCCTCGGTGCATGAGAAAGCTAAGTTTTCTAGACCCTGTCTTAAGTGGAGACAAACAGGTAGAATCTTCAAAACAACTGGTCTTAAATGGGTTCCTACTGGAAAAATATTTCCCTCTAGCACGACAAAGGTTCACTGTGAACCCCCACATGGTTCTCACAAAGATATAACTAACAAATATGCAAGCATACAAACTACTGATGAAAGTGCAGGTAATCAAGTAAAGGTTCAACAAGAACATAAAGGTTTTCCTTATTCATACCGTTCAACAAAAGACACTCTCAGAGTTTGGTTGCTAAAGAAACAAATATCAGAGAAATATGTGTCTCAGGGGTTTCACAAGTAAGCAACACAATGGCACTTGAACAAAGCAGTTTAAGTCCCGATCCACAAGGACAAACGACTTCCGTTCAAAACCGCACGGAACTCGGAACTCAAGACCACAGCAATGAACCGTCAAGTTCAACGCTGGTTCCAGAAAATGTTCCTAGAGCTGATATGACAGTCGATACGACAATTGAAGAGTTGGAAATGTTATATGGACCAATGTATGATGAATATTTCACGGGGGAGAAACAAGTTGTATCGAAGTCTTCCGCTGTCACTCATGATATGAATGATGATTCCGATCATCGTCAACAACCGGATACAACTTCATCTACTTCAACACGGGTTGCAGCAGATTTACCTCCTCAGAATATTACTTCAACAATCGATCCTACAACATCCACAACTACTGTCATTGCTCCAGAGAACATAAATCAAGCAGACAATGCATTATCTGACGAAGACGAATTTATCAACCCATTCGGTACACCGGTACACGAAACTGGAGAGTCTTCTACTCGCCATGTTGATCCGTCAAATATGCATACGTTCTACCAACGACATCCTTCAACACATCATTGGACCCGAGATCATCCTTTGGTTCACGTAATTGGAAACCCTTCACAGCCAGTTCGTACAAGACGACAGCTTGAAACCGATGGCGATGTTTGTATGTTCGCACTCGCCGTGAGTACTGCTGAACCGAAAAACATCAAAGAAGCCATGGCTGATCATGCTTGGATTGAATCGATGACGGATGAACTTCAACAGTTTGAAAGACTTAAAGTCTGGGAACTTGTTGACAGACCATACGATGTGACTCCTTTAAATCTTCGTTGGATCTGGAAAAACAAGATGGATGAAGAAAACACGATCATCAAGAACAAAGCTAGGCTAGTGGCTAAGGGGTATGGCCAGAAAGAGGGAATTGATTTTGATGAATCATTTGCACCAGTTGCTCGGATGGAAGCAGTCAGGATTTTTCTTGCTTATGCTGCACATAAGGGATTCACTGTCTATCAAATGGACGTAAAGACGGCATTTCTTAACGGTCCTTTGAAGGAAGAAGTCTATGTCACGCAGCCGGAAGGATTCGTCAATCCTCATTATCCTGACAAGGTGTATCGTCTCCACAAAGCACTTTATGGACTCAAGCAAGCTCCAAGGGCGTGGTACGACGAGCTCTCGAAATTTCTGGTATCCAAAGGTTTCTCAAAAGGTTCCATTGATTTAACTTTGTTCACTTATAAATATGGGGATGACATTCTGCTTGTGCAAATTTATGTTGATGACATTATTTTCGGGTCTACAAACCCAAAACTTTCAAAATGGTTTGAAAAAGTAATGCACAGCAGATTTGAAATGTCAATGATGGGCGAACTAAAATTCTTTCTAGGAATTCAAGTTCACCAATCCCCAAGTGGTATCTTTATAAACCAAGCTAAGTATTGTCAAGAGATAATCAAAAAGCATGGTATGACCTCATGTGACCCCGTTGGGACACCATTATCAACCACATCCCTAGATGCTGATTTAGAGGGATTACCCATAGATCAAACGAGATATCGTTCCATGATCGGGTCCCTCATGTACTTGACAGCAAGCAGACCTGATATTCATCATGCTACGTGTTATTGTGCACGTTATCAAGCACGACCCACTGAAAAGCACCTCAAGGAGGTTAAACGGATCTTTCGGTACCTCAAGAATACCATTCATTTGGGACTCTGGTATCCGAGGGAAACCGGTTTCTTTCTAACGGCCTATTCAGATTCTGATCATGCAGGGTGTCTTGATACACGCAAAAGTACTTCTGGTGGTGCACAATTTCTAGGTCAAGATAAGCTCGTGGGATGGTCTTCCAAGAAGCAGGATTGCACGTCACTCTCATCAGCCGAAGCGGAGTATGTGTCTCTATCTGCGTGTTGTGCTCAAGTTCTTTGGATGAGAACACAACTCACGGATTATGGCTTCCATTTTGATAAAGTACCTATGTACTGTGACTCAAAATCGGCCATAGCCATCTCCTGCAATCCGGTTCAGCATTCCCGCACGAAGCACATTGATGTCCGATATCACTTCATAAAGGAACAAGTTGAAAGAGGTATCGTTGAATTATACTTTGTTGGAACGGATTACCAATTAGCCGACTTGTTTACGAAAGCCCTGTCGAAAGATAGGTTTGAGTACCTCGTTAGGCAAATTGGTATGAGATGTTTGACTCCAGCAGACCTGGAGATTCTGGCAAAGGTGCCTGCTTGATTTATCTATCAAACATCAACCTGTAAATATCTTTGAAAAAGCAAAATACAAAAATATAAAACACATAAAAGCAAAACACAAAATTAAAAATCTTTCAAAATCCAAAAATATTCTTCTCGACATGTCTTTCAGTATCGATAATATGGACGTGCCTAGAAATGTCGCTCAATAACGACACGGGTGTGTACATAAAGCTCGAATGAAAGTTGTAAATATTTTTCAAAACATGTCATTTCTTCTTTTAATAAAGGAAATTGTCTATTTTGGACAAATATTTCCAAACAACGGGTAGAGCAATCTATCACGGGTTGAGCTTGTCACAAAACATTCAACGTTTTGAGCTCAACACAATGGCTTGTAATCACTTTCAGATTGCAACCCGGATCTAAATTCACGGGGGAGTGTACGCTTTTTGTACTCTTACCCTTAGCAAAAGAAGTTAAATCTTCTTACACTTGAGTGGATTCGTCAAGACATTCAAAGTCTATGAACTCAAGTTTATGCTTTAGAAAAACCTTTTCGTCAAAAAGAATTGATTTTTCAAAAAGCGTTGAACACAATTTTTTCAAGAATTTCTCAATGATATTCAAAATCTTTCAAAAATTGTGTGTTCAACAACTCCTATCCTCAAAAGTTTAATGTGGATCACATCCTCGTAATGACAATTCCATTGGATCAATTTTTGAGGGGGAGCATTTCAACTTCATGCATAGATTGACACATCTTTCTCCCGAAGATTTTCAAGACTATTTTTCAAAATATATTTTAATCAAATTTGGTATCTCTAATATCAAAAGATTTTATATATTAGAGATAGGGGGAGAAAATGTGATTAAAATGTGATCATATATAAGACTCAAGCACTTTAACTCTTACCCACATGTGCGAAACACTTTCGATTATCGATGCACATGTGAAGGGGGAGTTTTTCTGAAACGACAAAACTAGCCAGGTGTTAAATGTTTTTCAAACACTTTGTTAGAATTTAAAGTGGTTTTCATGGTTACGATCAAATACCCACAACATCTTTAATTTCACGACGTTATTGGTGTCAAAAGGGTGGTTAGGTTTAAGTCCTATGATCCAACCAGAACCGGAGGGATCTTCCCAGGGACAATCCAATAGATTATTAGAAGTCCTTAGGAAAGATGGAGTAGAATGTGAACGTAGCTGAATGCCGACCAAGTACTGATGATAGCACTGGAACAATCACAACAAGGTGCTATTAATGATGTCTTGGTAAGCATTGAAGGGGTTGAAGAATGAAAAAGAAATGTAAGGATAAAGGGTCTAAAGAAAGAAGCCCTCCATACAACTTAGGCAAAAACCGGGTCAACTCATCATGAAGACAAACTCATCATGGACCCAGTGATGTGAAGCACAACCCTTTCCTAGCTACTCAGGCTTCTCTCAAAAGAAGTTTGTTTTATTGTCACGGAGATCAACACGACTTCTATTGACTTTCTCACTCCGAGATAGTTGATATTGAATAGGTGGCATCTGCTCCAGCCTCCGACCACTAAAAGTGCACAAATCGAGTCTAGAGCCAAGAGATCAATCAAATCTCGTTAGGACACACGGATGAAGATCAAGAGAGTCCTACGCTATATCCTTGCGATATTGCTAGAACACTCAGAGTGATACTACCTAGTATTCACAATGATGAGTGGAAATCCTTCCAGTGTTAACATCAAACAGCACTGCGGTAGGTCATATGCAAGATTCTTTATGAATTGAACATATGTAAAACTGAAAAGCAACAGTGGTTTGATTCTGAATTGATTCAAACTCGTTTCAGGTTTCTACGCAATATCTTTATGGTCTTGCCAGAACATTCAGAGTGATAGTCATTAATATTCACAGTGACGAATGGAAATCCTTCTAGCGTCAACATCAAACAGCGCTACGGTAGGTGACTTGTGAGATTCTTATGAATCAAACTTGTGTCAACTGGAAAGCAACAATGGTAAGATTCTTAATGAATCAAACTTGTTCCAGGGATTTGAATTGACGACTTTAATCAAGCGGATATCTATCCAATTGATTCACTCTTTATGTTCGCAGTCTTGCTTTGAGACGGTCGAGTAAAGAGAACGGCTAGTACAGCCGCGAAACCCTGTCAAGGAGATTCTTAATTGAATCTACCTGATCACAGGTACGATATTTAATATCGTATAACGGTCTTCACCGACCGGAGGTAAAACGCTACCGATTTAGGACGAATGTCAAAGCCATTCAGTCCGTGTCTATGTTTTGTCTCGAGAAGGTGGCGTCACGGTGTACACAGCAAAGTCAATGATTCAGAAACCACATACTCATATTCAACTATTAATAGTGTGAGCATGTGGATGAAGACACAAGATCGCAAGATGGCAAAGACAAGTCAAGGATGATTTGAAGATCTCAAGCTTAAAGACAAAGTCGAAAGACAACGACAAAGGCTCAAAGATCACAGCATGAAGAAACAAGGCTACGATTACACGTTCAAGACTCATTTATGGTGAGATTAGTAATCTCTACAAATTTCCTAAATGACCAAGGTTTATGACCTCTCATTGGGGGAGATTGTTAGCCTCAAAATATTGAGCCAAACAAGAATGCTCGGTCATATGTTTATTATGTATCGTATTTTAGAACGTTGTAATAGGTAGTATATTAGTCGTGTAATTACGGGCTTAACTTTAAGCTAAGGTTCATTAATAAGTAACCAAAGCCCAAAAGGAAAGCCCGGCCCATGATCATATAGCCCATTAAGCTACATGTAAGCAAGGCTATATAAACCTCTCCTTGCATGTAAGGAGAGGTTGGTTGGTCATTTCATTTTCTCTAATCTAATATTCCACAAGTTTCACCAACCATTTTCTCTCTACTTTCTCTCACTACTTTCTCTCTCTAGAATTCTTCTCATATCTTCCTTTCTATATTTAATTCGTGTAGTATAACAATCATATATTAGGGACAACACGTAAGCAACCATATTACTCTCATCCCGAAACCTTGCCGGTTTCGTTCTTGTCCTTGGCTCTCTATCTCGAACCAATTGATAATCTGTGAGATCCGGTGGATGATCAGTTTCTTGAACCCCTGCATCTTCATCATAGCCATCTTCGTGATCTGACTGATCTTCCTGATCTGTCTGGTCTTCCTGACCTGGATGGTCTTCCTCAGGCGTATGATTATTTAACCTCTGCAGTTCCACCTCAAACTGTAATTCCTCAACAGACTTATCTTTACCTGCACCAGTATCCTTCAACGTGTCTTTGTACATGACACTTTCATTGAAGACTACGTTCCTGCTTGTGACTATTTTAGGCGATTCTTTATCAAGCCTATATAGTCTGTACCCCTTCACACCTTCAGGATACCCCAAAAGAACGCATTTTACAGCTCTCGGCTCGAGCTTACCTTGTTTAACGTGTGAATATGCGACACAGCCGAAAACCCTCAACATCCCATAATCACTAGGATGTCCCGACCACATCTCCATAGGTGTCTTCTTCTCAATCGCTGTCGATGGTGACCTATTTATAAGATATGCGGCCGTACATGTCGCTTCCGCCCAGAAGGTCTTGGGCAATCCAGACTGTATTAATAAACAGCGTACCTTGTCCATGAAAGTTCTGTTCATCCGTTCTGCTAACCCATTCTGCTGCGGCGTCCCGGCAACCGTCAAATGTCTAGCAATCCCACTCTCAGTACATAGCTGATTAAATTCTCGGTTACAGAACTCAAGACCATTATCCGTCCTAAGCTTTTTAACCGTCCTCCCAGTCTGATTCTCTACTAACTGCTTCCACTCTTTGAACTTCCCAAATGCTTCGTGTTTGAACCTGAGAACATAAACCCATACCCTTCTGGAATAATCATCGACTATAGATAAGAAATACCTCTTACCTCCCAATGATTCCACCTGAGACGGACCCCATAAGTCTGAATGAACATAGTCTATCACTCCCTGAGTAGTGTGCCTTCCTACACCGAAACGTACTCGATGTGACTTTCCCAGAACACAATTCTCACAAAAATCGAGCTTACCTAGACTCTTCTTGCCAAACAAACCCTGCTTTTCCAGCACGTGTAGTCCCGCCTCACTGATATGTCCCAGTCCTTTATGCCAAATCTGCACAAGACTGTCTTTTTCTTCAACACTAGCATTAAGCTCACCGGCCAATGCATGGCCATCCAAAGAGTATACACAGTTCTCCCTTCGGGTTCCAGATATAATAACCCTAGAACCATTAATCACCTTGACTTTGCCCGACTGCAATTTTACAGTATATCCCTCTTTTTCAAGAGTTCCCAGCGATATCAAGTTTCTTTTCAATTCAGGAATGTACCTGACATTGTGTAACACAAAACTTGACCCATCTTTCAGTTGTACCTTTACCTTGCCAATACCCCTGATCTTGCACTCCCTGTTGTCGCCCAACAGTACGCTGCCCCCATCGCATTCCAGAAAATCAAAAAATACATCTAACCTGGGTGACATGTGATATGAACCTCCTGAATCCATGATCCAGTCTTGCAGTCTTTCTGCACTCATCACCATCATCACCTCAGAATCATCGTAAATCGAACCACTGGAGCTTGGTTGATCATCTTTCTTGACGTAATCTTTTAACTTCTTGCGATTATTCTTCAGACAGTCTCTTCTCAAGTGCTCCTCAGATTGGCAAATAAAGCATTTGAGTCTTCCACCTCGAGACTTCGATCTTGACTTTCCCTTTGACTGATGCGAATTCCTGCGATCAGTTCTTACCCTCACATATAACCCTTCACCATCATCCCCCTTCGCCTTGGATCTTTCTTTGATTTCCCTTGAATTTAGTGTGGCCATCACGTTCTCCAAAGTCAAATCTTCCCGTCCATAAAGCAAGGTATCCACAAAGTGTTCGTATGATGCTGGTAAAGACGTGAGTAACAATAAAGCAAGATCTTCATCTTTGAATTTTACCTCAATATTTGCTAAATCAAGAACAATTTTGTTGAACTCATCTATATGCTCAGAAATCTTTCGTCCTGACGGCATGTAGAATGTATACAACTTCTTCTTCAGGTACAACTTGTTGGCCAATGACTTTGTCATGTACAAAGACTCGAGCTTTGACCAAACCCCCGCTGCAGTCGTCTCCCCGGTAACCTGTCTCAGGACCTTGTTACCTAAACATAAAATCATGGCACTGTGAGCATTCTTGTCAAGCTTAGATTTCTCTTCAGCTTCCATATTCGCGGGGAAAACCTCCAGAGCTGCTTCACATCCGTTCTGGATTAATAAAGCACGCATCTTGATTCTCCATAACCCGAAATCACCAGTTCCATCGAATTTCTCGATGTCAAACTTGGCTCCCGTCATTCTTTATCCCTTTGTTGATTTGCTAAACCTTGTGATAAACCTCACAATCACAAACCGACAAAGTCCCTTCGATAATTCGCTAAACCTTGTGATACGTTAAACCTCACAATCACGAATTACGAAGTCCCCTTGTGTAAAATCCCTACAAAGTATTGCTTGTTTTAACAAATACAAAAACTAAAACCTTATAAATCTGGCCCAAATAACTTAGACCAAATTAATGCTTTTTGTATAACCTAAGACAAAAAAGAAAACCTTAGGCCCAAATAAAACAAACAAATAACTTTGTTACTTGTTGACTTTTAATAAAGCAACAACCAGCCAGCCACCGTTTCTTCTTCTTCTTCTTCCTATCACCAGCGACAGAAACAAAACAAAAAAAACAATGGCAGCTCCGATCCTTGTCAGTCGAAACTCGATCAACAACCCTTTTCAATCGAAACCCTGCTACCTTGACGATCTAGACCGATCACCAAGAACCTCTCTTCACGATCGATCCTAGAAACCAGTGCCTCGAAGAACCGAGCTCTTGATACCACTTGTAGGGTTTAATCCCTACAACCCTGATTACTAGATGCGGAATATTCGATCGAAGAACACACAGACCAATCGACAGAAAAGTTCGACGCCCACAAGGTAAATATCCCTAACCGAATATCGATTAGTTTATTGAAAGAATGCGTGTTTGGTTCGTTCCCCCTCACCTCCTTTTATAGAGATGAGGGGGAACCGACTATACAAGTCCTACGGGTCGGGTTGGGCTTAGACATTGCCAACCGACCTTTATTCTTAGCTATAGGAAACTAGGCTAATCGACACTCTCCCTAGACACGACTTAGGCGAATATAATGACTAAACATAACAGTCTTCGTGTTTTCACCTATGGCGAACTCACGTACATAACCAAAGATTTTGACAATTTATTAAAGATAGGTGAAGGGGAGTTTGGATCAATCTTTGAAGGCCCGTTTTACTTTCAAAATCGTGGTGATGGGTAAAGAAGTCGTGATAAATCTATTGCCATTATTAAGGCTTCCTTCCAGTTATTCCTACAATGGTTGCGACTCCGTGATACCTTATCTTAAAGGATCTTGTACAGATCTATTTTTCGTAGTAGTAGGTCTTGAGCAGGAACCAACAACATTTGGTTTTGTGTATTTGTTTAAGCTGGAAATGAGTAGTATGACGTGGGAAGAGATGGAAGACCTAAAAGACGCCACATTTTCTTTAGAAATTTCTTCTTATCTGTATTCGCCCTTTTACAGACCTGCAATTGAGTCAGAGTTAGGGGAAAATAATATACCCGTATCACGTCAAAGATAAACCATCTCGCTATCTTCTATGCCTTGTCTACCAGGAACAAATCACGTGTCAGCGTGGGGGTCAATGCTTGAAGACAGCAGGTATTGAATAATTTATCGTTTACATATATATTTTTTCTTTTATTAGCAATAAAAAAATATAAATAATTTACGTAGGCTAGAAGATGACCATATACGATAAGATGACAAGTCAGTCAGCAAAGTTAAGGGTGCTCAAGGGGCTGAATTTAATAGCACGACTGATGAGTCACGCCTTCCGTTTGATCTTTTGGAGTTGATTATGTTGGAGTTTTGTGTTGGTGTGGAATACATCAACTTTTGCTCTACATGCAAGCGTTGTTATTTAGTAGCACCTATAATAAAATGGAGCAACCAAACAGCATCAAAGAAGTTGCAGGTGCAGAAATATTCCTTAAATTCACCCTGGCTGATGGTTATTGACAAACACATTATCACTTTTATGGATCCGATGGTGACAAGTATTTTATTAAAAGACCCCGAAAATTAGAAGTGATTGGTGAATTGAAAATACATTATTCTAAGTATGGTTGGTTGCTGATGCGTGAATATGAGTACGAAAACATGTTTTTCTTCAACCCCTATACAAGTTATATCCACGAGCTCCCACCGAGTCCTTATATCGAAACATATTGTTTCTCAGCACCACCTACCTATCCCGATTGTATGGTTGTTGCATTTTCAGTAGCTTTTTCCAGGTGGAGTATATTGATACACATTGTTGGTCAAGATTCATCTTGGCGTAGATTTAATATAACTTTTGGTGAATCCGATCCATATTCTTATCGTTTTCTAACATTCTTTGGTAGAGATGTCTATGTCTTGTGCGACAAGGGAGGAGTAGATGTTTACAAAAAATTGGGTGATGAAGATTACTCTTGGGAATTTGTTCTAGAGGAAGATCCAACAAGTTATTGCACATCAAAAGCACAACGTTTCTTTGTGAAATGTAATCATGAAGATAAATGTGATCAACCTGATTTACTAGTCATTCTGGGTGAATTTGGAGAATCCATCGAGGTATTCAAACTGAATGATGATGAAAAATGGGAAAAAATATATGATATCGGAAGGCACATGATCTATATATGTGATAAAACACCTTTATGCATGGAAGCCAAAACACCATATATGGAGAACACGATATATTTTCTAGGATTGCGTTCTGAGAAGATAGTGTCTTATTCTCTCGAAATGTGCAAGTTTCGCACATTGATCAGTGGTAAAGATATTCAAGCAAGTTTTGGGGATTTCTTTGGAACTTTAAACCATCTCTCTCCTCATGCTTGGATTGGACCAAGTCGGTCTTAATTAAACTAGATTATATGTTTTGTGATACTTGTGGGATTTAATATCTAGTTAACCATGTAACTGCGAGTACGCAGCGGAATGGATTTAATTTAAGCAATTATGATTAACACGTAATTAATAATAAACAATAAAGGAAACGCGAAAACTAAAATTTGTCCAAAAGCAAAAGAAACAAAAACTAGCTAAAGTAAACCACCTCTACTGTTGCTCACACAAATACGTCAAACGAACACGTCCGCATTCCTATCCGTAACACACGTATACATAAACACCAAGTGTCGTGGCCCAAAACGGATTAAAAACCAAAACAGCCTAAACTGTAGTTTTGTCCGAGATCCTTCACTGTCCAATAAACCAGATCTCAGTGTTGTTCGAAATCTGACAACACTGTGCGACAGAAAACACTGGTTCTGTCGGAGAACTATCAGACAACAACCAAAACCTTTGACAAGCTGTTACGATTAACCAGCTGGTAAACCTTCGTTTATGACTTTGTTTTAGCAACCTTAGGATTGATTCTAAGTTACCAAACCACGTTGGATTGTATAGAATGCAAGTGTTTATTATTTGAGATGTAATTCAGAATCTATAAACCCTAATATTAGGTTTATTGATTTGAATGAAGAAGATGGAGAAATAAAGATTATTGCTGTGTTTTATGTGATGTTGGACGTTTGGAATGAGCTGGGGGTATAAGGTTTATATAGCCTCAAACCCTTGTTATGATAATGCTTAAGTTTTAAGCCTTATCATCACAATTCCAAGTCTTATCACAACTCTCTTCTTTCTCCTTCTCCCAAATGAACCTAGACACTTTAGAACCCTTCTCGATTATTCCTATAGCCCGCCAAACAAAATTAGGACAACTTTAGGAAGTTGTCTTAGTCGATTTTGTCTTAAGGTTTACATAAGAAGCTTTACGTGAAGTATATAAAACGTACTCTATGTTTTTAACGTGTGTGCCCCCAATAGGCTCACACACCCTAGCCACATTTGGCTCATCCAACGAGCATGAGCTAACATCTCCCACTTGGTCGTCGAAGTAGACAACCTAAATGTCAATGACGGAAACGTCTAGCCATGCTCACACTCGTTATTTAACTAGAGGTGTCTGAGATATAGTTTCATAGAACATTCTTAGTAGCATGGTCATTTATGTCTTGCTTTTATTATCCTTTGTTATAGATATCGTTAAACCATGGATATGGATCCTAACTCATTCAATATAGTTTAACCATTTAGATTCTTGTTATTGAATTCAGTTCAGATATACCAAATGTAACCAAGATTCATCTTGCATTACCATTTGAGTTCGGCCAAACAATTATCTGATTAATTCTAGAGAGGCGCCATGGTATCATTCTACACATACTAAGTGGAGTAACAAATCCTTTATTGACTACAAGTGTTGTGGATGCTGCTTCACATAACTCCAAAAAATAGCTTTTATAACTACCTTATTCATGACAACGTTTTGCATAATTACGAAAGTGATATCCACACATGCAGAACTTTTTTGCATCTCAAGTCTAAGGATGACTTAACAGACCATTTTCAACATCTTACACATGACAAGGGTCCAAAAGTAAATGTTTGAAGTTGGGGAATCCAGTATTCATCCCTTATGAATACATATGAGTTTGGCTTAGAACAGTTCTCATTCTAACATAATATATCCAACACTCACATTGCCTTATGTAAACAATATTCCTATATTGCTAACCGACAATAGACATTTAAAATGGTTAAATCATTCATGGATTAAACATGCAAATATAGAATAACAAATTTTATATGAATGAAATAACAAATACCTCGTATCTTTATTTATCAGATAATAAAGCTGTCTTACAATTTTAAATTATCCAAATACTCATTAACATACAGATTTACGTGAGACTACTAGTTGGTATCAAACCAATACCCCGAGTCAATTTAGAATGCTTAGGGAATGCTACCGCCTTCGTAAATGAATAAGCTAGATTGTCATCTGTATGAACTTTTGCTATCTTGACATCACTCATCTCAATGGTTTCTCGAAGATAGTGAACTTTTGCGCGAAAATGTTTAGCACCCTTGGTGACTCCGCTTTCATTAGCTATAGTAATGGCTCCAGTATTTTCACAATACATATTAATGGGATCTTCAGTTGTGGGCATAATACGAAGCCCAAAAATGAATTTACAAATCCAAACAGCCTCTTTAGCTGCATCAAAAGCAGTTATATACTCAGCTTCTGTAGATGAAGTATAAAAAATACTTTACTTTGTGCTTTTCCAGTCAACAACACCTCCATTTAGAACGAAAACATATCCAGTCTGAGATTTTAGGTTATCAACATCTGTCAGATATCCAGCATCAGTGTAGCAAGAAACCCTAAGCTCTCGTTTTTCGTCACCACCATAAACCAAAAACATATCCTTAGTATTCCGTAAATACTAAAGAATATTTTTAACAGCAGTCCAGTGAAGTTCACCGGTACTTTGTTGAAATCGGCTTGTTATGTTCAGAGCGAACATAACATCAGGACGAGTACATCTCACATCATACATAATTGATCCTACAGCTGAGGCATAAGAAACATTCTGCATGTGTCGCTTTTCAGCTGGTGAAACAGCACATTGTGACTTACTCAATTTAGGGCTTTCATGCATTGGGATAGTTTCACGCTTTGAATTCTCCATATGAAATCTTTTCAAGATTTTTTCAATCTAAGCACTTTGACATAAACCAATTAACCGTCTAGATCTATCTCGGTAGATCTTGATTTCAAGAATATATGCAGCTTCTCCTAAATCTTTCATAGCAAAACATTTTCCAAGGTAGGATTTTACCCCTTTGAACATTGGAATATTGTTCCCCATGAGCAATATGTAATCAACATATAGAATTAGGAAAGTAACATTAATCCCACTGGCTTTGTGATATACACATGGCTCATCTTGATTCTGAGTGAAACCGAATTTCTTAATCTCATCATCAAAACGCTTATTCCATTGCCTAGATGCTTGCTTAAGTCCATCAATGAAACACTTGAGCTGCATACTCGGTTAGGATATTTTGGATTGACAAAACCCTCAGGTTGCACTATATAGACTTCTTCGGAAAGATGTCTATTGAGGAAGGCGGTTTTGACATCCATTTTCCAAATCTCATAGTCATAGAAGCGGCTATGGCTATAAGAATCCTTATAGCTCTAATGTCTGCTACAGGAGAATAGGTCTCTTCATAATCAACCCTGTAGGTTTGAGTGAAGCCCTTTGCTACAAGACAAGCTTTAAAGGTGTGTACTTTGCCATCCATGTCAATCTTTTTCTTGAATAGCCACTTGCTACCAACGCTTCTACCGTTAAGAGGAAGATCGACTAATTCCCAGACATCATTATCTTTCATGGTTTGCATCTCCACATTCATCGCATTAAGCCATTTTTCGAATTCAGGATCCAATAATGCAGCTTTATAGTTAGCGGGTTCTTCAAGATCCCCTAACTCATGCTCCTCAACATCAACGTATAAATACCTTCGATCTGGGGCACAACGTATCCTAGATGACTTATGAATGGGATTGATATCACTTTGAGGTTCTTTAATTTCTTGATCATCCTCATCATGATCTAAGCCATGTCATTAGAAGGATTTGTATCTTCATCTTGAATAATTTCAAGATCTTCTATACTCTCATTTGCTTCTTGATCTAAGAGATTTCTCTCTAAGAACTCAGCATTCCGAGCAGCAATAACTTTGTTCTCAGGTGGTTAGTAGAAGGAATATCCCATCGTTTCCTTTGGCTACCCTACAAAGATACACTTAATAGACCTGGGTTACAGTTTGTCAAGTTTGGTCATCGTATCACGTTTAACCAAAGCATCACAACCCCAGACTCTTAAGTAAGACAACTTAGGGGCTTTCCCATTCCATACTTTGTACGATGTCTTTTCAACCTTCTTAGTTGGAACGATGTTGAGTATGCGTGCAGCAGACTCAAGGGCATAATCCCAAAAGAACTTTGGAAGAGTAGTTTGACTCATCATGGATCGAACCATGTCTAGCAGTGTTCAATTCCTCCTCTCGGACACCCCATTATGTTGAGGTGTGTAGGGAGGAGTTCGATGGGAAATAATCTCATGCTTTTTAAGATGATCCAAAAACTCTTGACTCATATATTCACCTCCACGATCAGATCTTAGTGATTTTATGATCTTACTGAGTTGATTTTCTACTTCCTTTTGAAACACTTTAAATGTCTCAAACACTTCATGTTTATGCTTTAACAAGTAAACATAACCATACCGACTAAAGTCGTCAGTAAAAGTGACAAAGTAGTTAGCTCCTTGCTTTGACACGATTCTAAATGGGCCACAAACATCAGTATGTATTAGTCCAAGTAGATCTTTAGCCCTTTCCACTTGATGTGAATAGGGTTTTCTTGCCATCTTCCTAGACATACAAGAGACACACTTTTCAAATAACTTAATGTCAGTTGAGGTGAGAAGTCCATCATGTTGCAACTTCTCCATGCGTTTCTTGCTTATGTGTCCAAGACGACAATTCCACAAGAGAGTAGAGTCCATATTTAATTGGCTCTTTTATTGCTAACTAGAAAACATAGAACTATCATTGGTTTTAGAACAAGACATATCAATTTCATAAATTCCATCCCCTCGGGGAGTAGCAGTAAAATAAACAACGTTATTCCTAGAAAGTGAAATTGCATTATTCAAATTAAACAATTTACAAAACCATCTTTAAACAAACTAGAAACTGAAATAATATCTCTAGTGATAGAGGGAGTATAATGAAAATTGTTCAAAACAATAACTAATCCACTAGGGAGACATAAATGATAATTTCCAATAGCTTTGACTCTTGCACGTTGACCATTGCCCATGTACAGATTCAAAGCTCATGGATTCAGCTTCTTACTTCCCCTTAGACCCTGAGTATTATTACAAATGTGAGTACCACAACCAGTGTCATATACCCACGAATTACTCGGAAGGGAATATAGTTCTATAGTGAATATACCTGAAGTGTTGGCTTCTTGAGACAACCTCTTCTCTTTCTGCAACTCGGCTAAGTGCTCGGGATAATTCCGTTTCTAATGACCTATCTGACCACATTTGTGACAGGGATCGTCCTTAGAAGGATTATCCTTTTTGGGTGGTGGAGGATTTCTTATCTTGGGAGCATAAGATGGTTTGTGCTCGGGAGCATAAACCAACTTACTCTTTCCATTACCATAACTCCCCTTCGCAGCCTTAGGCGGTTTTATACATTGGTGTTTATGGACCTTGCCTGCACGCACATTATGAAATGCAGGTGAAACAAACTTCTTGGGAAGTGTATGCTCATGTTATTTAAGCATGGCATGCATTTCATTCACCGAATTCATAGTCTTCCCCATGCCATGCATATGGAAGTTTTGAACAAAATTGTCATACTCCTTGGAAAGGCCTATCAAGATCAGGCTTATTCTGTAGCTGACAGTCACGAGGTGACCAAGACGCTCAAAGTTCTCAATGTAGCCCTTCATCTTAAGAACATATAAGCCTACATTTTGACCTTCCTCAAGCTTGCACGCGTGAAATTCACGCGCAGTATGAAGAAGTTCCTGTTCTGCTTGTTGAGAAAACATGGTTTTCAGCTCCTGCAACATGTCATATGCTCCAAGATGGGTTAGATTTCATTGGATCTCTAAGTCCATAGTCATGAGAATAATGGAAGCAATGTCCTTTGACCCTTTGACCCAAGCAACATGAGCTGCAAGAGCATCGGGAGGGACTTGGTGATCAGGAGTTGCAACAGGTGCAGCAGGAATTGGATGTTCCAAGTATTGTTCCTTGTCTTCAGTTGATAGGATAATGCACAACTAGCGGTACCGATCAATGAAGTTAGGACCAGTAAGTTTGTGTTTCTCGAAGAAACTCTTGAGTACCGAATTGTTTCCGACATTGGTAGTCATCTACAATTAAAAAGTTCGAACAATTAGTATTTTCGATAATTATATTCTTAATAGAATTAACTACCCAATTAATTACTAATTAAGAGTAAGATCCATCGTGTACTCCCACTCATTACAAAAGGACTGTCTAATATGTAAACAAGTGGGGTAAGAGGTAAGCGACGAGCGCTAATTGCATAACATGCAACTATTAGATTTTATGAGACCATTCAAGACACTAGTAAAATGGTAGTAATGTCATGAGCATGTTTAGTCTCATCTTATGCCTCGGGTCCAGGGTCTGACCGTGCATACTCGAGTTAAGTTAACCAAGCAAGAACATGCAAATATCACACAGGGTCTGACTGTCGTGAAAAATTTGCCATGGGTTTGACAAGGCCCTTAGGACTGTCCAGAGAAGCCAAATCAAATGCACGTGTTCTTGGTTGGCTGGCATACACTTAAGTTTCACATAGGGTATATCACATACATGTGGTAAAACATGTGTACGCATGTAAACAACTTTGTAGCACGATTTTAGAAAACTTTTAGTAATGACACTGTAGTGATCTACGATGGTTCACGGTAGCTCCAATAGAACTCGCAAGCAAGCACAGGACCAAACCAGCGCAAGGCAATAGTCGGATATCCTTTAGGTGCGACTGTGCGCACCGACTTATACCCGCCTTATAGTTTGTTCTAGTGGGTGACCCATACATCCCATGAGTCCATAGCGTCCGGTTTTTATTTTCATGCAAGCGTGTTTTAATAGTGTTTAGGTCCTTTTATTTTATAAAATACTTTTCCACGTAACACATAACCGGCCACAATGAGCATGTATTTAGGCATGTAAAATATTGACCAATTTTAATGTCATGTTTCTCTATAAATATTTATCCATATTGCAAGCAATTAGGTGTTTTAAAAACATGTAGTAATAATGCAATTAGGAAAACAAATACAATAAATATAAGACATTAAATAAACACATAAATCCGAGACCCCGAATAGTCTTCCCCAAACGAAGAACTATTATACTCTCATTAGGTTTTCATCAAGTACCTAAATCGCCCATACATCACATTACATGATTGTAGTGAGTCTTATAGCCGGATAACACGTAAAATAATCGTGGCAAAACAATTAACTATTGATTTTTTTATTTTATATTATATATTCTAATTAACCTTTTAGTATTAATTATTTGTTTCCAATTAACAATTAATTTATAATTACCATCTTGTTATTTTTTATAATTAATGACAAGTACCCAATTTAATTGTCAAATAAAAATAAAACAAATAACTAAATTAGGTTTCATGCATACGGTTTCACGTGTTTATTTAAAACGTGTAACCCATAACCACCGAGCATGACTCGTGATGCCACTGTTGGGATTTAATATCTAGTTAACCATGTAACTACGAGTACGCGGTGGAATGGATCTAGTTTGAGCAATTTTGATTAACACGTAATTAATAATAAACAATAAAGGAAACACGAAAACTAACATTTGTCCAAAAGCAAAAGAAACAAATAAGTGGCTAAAGTAAACCACCTCTACGGTTGCTCACACAAACACATCAAATGAACACGTCTGGATTGCTAGCCGTAACCCACGTATACCCAAACACCAAGTGTCGTAGCCCAAAACGGATCAGAAACCAAAACAGCCTAAACTGTAGTTTTGTCAGAGATCCTTCACGGTCCAATAAACCAGATCTCAGTGTTGTCCGAAATCGGACAAGACTGTGCGATAGAAAACACTGGTTCTGTCCGAGAACGATCAGACAACAACCAAAACCTTTGACAATCTGTTACGATTAACCAGCTCGTAAACCTTCGTTTAAGACTTTGTTTTAGAAACCGTAGGATTGATTTTATATTACCAGACCACATTGGATTGTATAGAATGCAAGTGTTTATGATTTGAGATGTAATTCAAAATCTATAAACCCTAATATTAGGTTTATTGATTTGAATGAAGAAGATGGAGAAACAAATATTATTGTTGTGTTTTATGTGATGTTGGACGTTTGGAATGAGTTGGGGTATAGGGTTTATATAGCCTCAAAACCTTGTTATGATATTGCTTAAGTTTTAAGCCTTATCATCACAATTCCAAGTCTCATCACAACTCTCTTCTTAATGAACCTAGACACTTTAGAACCCTTCTAGATTATTCCTATAGCCTGCCAAACGAAATTAGGACAGCTTTAGGAAGTTGTCTTAGTCGATTTTTTCTTAAGGTTTACATAAGAAGCTTTACGTGAAGTATATAAAAGGTACTCTATGTGTTTAACGTGTGTGCCCCCAATAGGCTCACACACCCCTAGCCACATTTGGCTCGTCCAACGAGCATGAACTAACAATAGTATCCGGTAATTAAAACGTTAGGCATTTCTTTCTAAATTATTGGTTGTTTGTGTTGCATCTCTTTTTGGCATAACGCTTGATACCTCATGTGTCGATGGTGCCAAGTTGGTCCTAATGTGAGGGGCTTATTCAGCTTCTGAGCTATGCATCTTTTGGTAAGAAAGCACTCAAATGAACTGAATTGGCACAAGAAGTTCACCCATGGGACAGTTTAAGGAAATGAATTGTCTGAACCTAAACAACCTGCTTTTTTCACTGAAGCAAGATGTCCTGAACTTGAAACTTCTCCTTCGGTTCTTTTAATGTTGGTTAGTGTGACTGCGTTGCCTGAACCTAACCTTCAACCTTTATGACCAGCTCAATCTGACCCGTTTAACCCGTTCAAGATCAAACATAAACTAATGGACCCATTTGTGTATAACTGCGCCAGAATTACAAGGGTGGCTTGGGATTTTTTACTGAAACCACCCATCTAAGAAATTACATTTGCAAACAGAGTTATTTGTGTCTAATAACGCGGCAACATGCATTTTTGTTTTTCATTGGATCCCTTGCATATTTATTATTATCTTTAATATCTTAATCTCGTTTCTCTAGCTTGTTAATCAGTGTTCTCCAGGTAAATAGTTTTTAAAATTTAATCGCCAATATACTTCAAATCATGTGACACAGAATGGTCCAGGTAAGTATAGTAATTTGCAACTAGATTGTCAGATTAACTTGAATACTTGATTCTGCAGCAACATAAAGTAAATGAAGATTACCCCGATCTTCAAAATAAAGGTAGTACAGAAATGAAGTTTTACACAGTAAATCAAGGTTATCAACTGTTGTAAATCTCAAGAAATATTAATAATATTGCATGTGTATTGGTTATAGACAGATCTCGTACACACATGTGATGAGCAATTAGTGGCCTAAACAACTGACTTTAGATCACTTAAACATTGGTTATAAATCTTAATCGCGTGTTATTGTATTATTTCTATATTCTAGTCATCAAACTAAGCCCTCTTCATCTGCTAGTCCTTAAGCTCAAACCTAGTATAATGGCAGATCATCTGAACTTCAAATCACTCTATAACCCACTCACCGGCATCTACACATCCCCACGACCACCCATCACCCTCCCACCTTCTTCCACCTCAATATTCACACACCTCTTCCGCAACCTCTACACTCACCCCACTTCTCCCGCCTTAATCGACCCTTACACACACCAAACACTAACTCACACACAACTAAAACAACAAATAAATAACTTTGCACACACACTATATCACACACATAACATTACCAAAAACGACGTAGTACTCATCTTCTCACCTAACTCTATCCTCTTTCCTGTCGCCTTCTTATCTGTCACGAGCATCGGTGCCATTGTCACTACTGCTAATCCGCTTTATACTGTAGCTGAACTTGCTCACCAAGTTAATGATTCTAAACCCAAGCTTATTATTACTGTTGACCAGCTGGCTCATAAAATCAACGCCTTTAATATTCCCATTATTGATTTAAACTGTTTAGATCAAGCAGTAAACAAGTCAGTAAAAATGTTGGGTGAAAATGTTAATATGGATGACGTGGCAGCAATACTGTATTCATCAGGCACAACAGGATTAAGCAAAGGAGTATTGTTGACTCACAGGAGTATAATTGCCACGTCATTTATGATGACGTCGGATCAAGAAATGTATAATGAAGGGAAATGTGTGTTTTTATGTGTTGTTCCTTTGTTTCATATAATGGGATTGGTTTGTTTTACGTACTCGCAGTTGCAATTAGGGAATGCAATGGTAGTTATGAATAGATTTGTGTTGGAAGAGGCGTTGGAGGCTATGGAGAGGTTTAGGGTGACACATTTGTACACCGCGCCACCAGTGGTGATGGCGATGGTTAAGAAAAAGGAGGTGGTAGGGAGGTTTGATGTGAGTGTGTTGAGGGAGATTGCATCTGGTGCTGCGCCGTTAGGGAAGGATGTTATGGATGAGTGCTCGAAAGTTTTTCCTCAAGCACTGATTTTACAGGTTAGTTATTGCGTATTGATAGAACACATAAACCTACCTGTGATATATAGCGCATATTAGGGTATGGTTCCAATGTTAGTACTAACTTATCAGTGATAATGTGATATATATGCACATATGGAAAGTACGTTGAGGCTACTTTGAATATGTATTATACTTTGGCAGGGCTATGGAATGACAGAAACGGGTGGAATAATATCGCTTGAGGATCCGAGGGTAGGATCTCGTCATTCAGGTTCATCAGGAACACTTTGTCCTGGAATGGAATCTCAAATCATACATACAGAAACATTAAAACCTCTTCCCCCCAATCAGTTGGGTGAGATATGGGTTCGTGGGCCGAATCTAATGCAAGGTATAATTTTAAATTTGTTTTGGAAAAATATTAAACCGTGTTGATGTAGAACTCATGGATACTATCATTAATATGTGAATATAGGATATCTCCATAACAAAGAAGCAACAGAACAAACCATCGATAAACAAGGCTGGCTGCATACCGGTGATCTTGGTTATTTTGATGAAGAAGGACGGATATACGTTGTGGATCGATTGAAAGAGCTTATCAAGTATAAGGGGTATCAGGTAATTTGTTTTAGATGAGCCAAACTCAAATAAATGAGGTTGGCACAAACTCAAATAACAGTCTCAAGTAGCATATAATAGCATTAGAGGTAGCATTAAGGGCAGGCGGGCTGGCTGAAAGGTCAGATAGAGGGCCAAAACACGTTTTTGTTAAAACAGGTCTATTCGGATTTGATTGATCTACAAACACTTATTTTCTCCTTTCTATGTATATGTTATTAGTATATGTTATTACTATTATGTGCTATACTAATCCAACTCTTTGAATGAAATGATTTGGAAAGTTGTAAAACATAAATTAGACTTTAAATAAATTTCAACTTGTTTGACCCGTTCGGCGTTCCCGTTTTAGCTATTTTTTTGTTTGGCTTGTTTGAGATAAATTACAACTTAAATACCCATTCAAAGTCGTTCACATGTAAATGGGTCGAAATTTCCACCTCTAAACTACTTTGCTCAACAATGTTTATTGCTTAATTAAAAGTGATGTGTCATGTGTAGGTTAATCTAACATGTAATTAACATTAACAAAGTAAATAATACTTAATGTGTTTTATATTTCTAAATTCTTGCTCAGGTGCCACCTGCAGAACTTGAAGGGCTGCTGGTTGCTCACCCTGAAATCATGGACGCTGCAGTTATCCCGTAAGTATTGTAGCACACTTTTTTGCTTGAAGCATTGCAATATTATCAACTAAATAAAAACATGTCTCCCTTCACATACTGCGCGCCTTGACGAACTTATAAAAAGCTTCCAAACTGTGTTTGGAGTTTGGACACCTTATGTAGGTCCTTAGAATTATACAGTGTCTAATTGACTTTAACTAAATTTCTTCAATCTTGTAGCTTTGCTGATAATGAAGCAGGTGAAATCCCCAAGGCATTTGTTGTACGTAAAATTGGAAGTAAACTTACTGGCGAAGAGGTTCAAGATTTTATCGCTAAACAGGTTAAAAAACAAAAAAAACACGTTTTAAATGACATTAGAAAGTACTGGTTTCTTGTTTTCAAATATATGATCTGACTAATCGTATTTTCAGGTCGCGCCATTTAAAAGAATACGCAAAGTAGAGTTTATCGACATTATTCCGAGAGCAGCTTCAGGGAAGATTTTAAGGAGGGAACTAAAGGAGAGAGTGCAATCAGATATATATTAGGAAAATATAAAAATTATGCAATAAGTTATATGTACTCAAATTTGAAACTCTAGTGGAATGATGGATATCAAATTTTAGGCAAATAATTATACGTCTGTAGTAGCTATTTCGGTAAAAAGATCACACATATACAATCGTGTCATCATAAGTAAAAAATAAAAAATGATATGTTATAAGTACCAGTTTTTTGTAAAAGAATTTCATAAAATACGTCATTCTGTGTGCAAAGTCGTTGGTTGAATATTATTGATGTTATTTATTTATTTTTTTTTGTATAGTTTTTGCCTATCACCTTCCAATAATACACAATATGAGACTGGTTCCTAGCTATATATTCACTCGGCAGTTGGCCATTTTTAAGCCTTCAAGGTGTTTGAAACTTTAAGTTTGAAGAATGGTTTTCAGATTTGCATGTTTCGACTTTCCTTCGGTACCCACAGAAATTCCAAATACTGATAACAAGACAATATCTATATACTATACAGCTCAAGCTGATTTCTCGGAGACTTGTGAAAAGCCTGATGGTCTTCGTGTTTTCACGTATCTCGAACTCACGTATATAACCAGAGATTTTGACCATTCATCGAAGATAGGTGAAGGGGAGTTTGGATCAATCTATGAAGGCCCCTTTTACCTTTCAAAACCGTGGAATTCTCCAAGTTTTCATCAAAAAACTAAAGGGAACATATGTTAAGGATCTATTTAAGTTTTTGAATGTATTCTTTAATTTGTGTATAGTCATCGGGATCGTTTCAAAAAATGACCCCAACACAATCTGCTATATTCTAATTTGTTGTAGTAATTAACAAGAACTAAAGTCGGAAAAGGTCACAACCCAAAAGTCACAACCCAACTGACCTGTAATCATCATCTATTATAAATGTACAGAATTATCATATTTGATGCAATATATCATACTTTGATATTTTAAAATATATATATATATATATATTAAAAACAGCCAGTCGTCGATAAAAGTGTAAGTAGCGGGCGTATGAGTTTGAATCAGGTCTTGAAACTTGTTTGTTATGTTTTCAGTGATAATCTTAACTTTTTGACATAGGGACACAAACAGTGGGTAAAGGAGGTGAACGTTCTTGCGTCGATTGACCACCCAAACCTTGTGAAACTAGTTGGTTAATGGTTACTGTGTAAAAGGCAATGAAAAATCAGGAATGCAACGGTTTCTAGTCTATGAACATATTTGTGGTATAAGTTTAGGTGAACGTATATTTGTAAACTCCAATCCTTTTTTTGCTAAATATATGATCGGGTGGTCATCGAGACTGAAAGTAGCTCTTGCTGTTGCTCATGGCTTGGCATGCCTTCACGAAGTAATGGACAATCAGGTATTTCAGCACCTTGCAAATTAACATGTTAATAAGAACTGCATGGTAAGCTTACAAGACCGGCAGCGTTTTATTTAAATTATTTACTTAATATGTAGGTTGTTTTTGGAGATTTTAATCACTCCAACGTTCATGTATGCCATCATGTGGATGGGGATACTGCTAAGCTTTCAAAGTTTGGATTGCATCAAAAGGGACTTGCACATGTCTCAACTGAGGTACATTACTTTAAGTTCAAATGATCCCTAGAACTTTATCTACAATGGTATATTACTTTTTGATAGAAGAATTTAGAGGTTATCTCATATATACTGCTTTTTGTTTTGTGATTGCTTTCGCGCAAACTCTTTAGTATGGGTTGCACCGGATACAATTTTATATTTTCAAATCAAAATGGCCAATTTACCAATAAAGCCAACTTTTAGCGAAACATGAACTTTTGTTTTTTGTAGTCAGTTCCTAAAATTGGATTTTCACTTATGTAATTGTCAAAAGTTGAATATTCATTTCTTCTATTTCCATGAAAACAAAGCTTATGTAACATGTTGATAAGTTGGAATGTACGGGACACTCCACATTGGCAAATCTTAATTCGCAGTGTAACATTTTCTTGGCAATCTTCCCATTCAAGTTAGTTAATTATTGTAGCAATATTAATCCCATAATGATTCAAATTTACCGCTTAGGATTATGAGAAGTCTAGTACGTTAATAGTATTTATTTGGCGATGCCACAAGTCAATATAATCGAATATTCTGATTGGTGGATAAATTTTGCATAAACTTATGTTTGCGGTTTGGAAAGTAAATATAAGGATGCATGGAGCTAAGTATATGTAAATATATGATGGATGGAATAACATGTTTGTGTACAAAGACATCGTAAGTTATTGAGTTTTGATCTTATAATCTCTCTCAGGATACTGGAAACAAGGAATACATAGCTCCAGAGTACACCGATGGAGGGCACCTGACTTCCAAGAGTGATGTATGGAGCTACGGGGTCTTCCTTTTTGACCTATTCACCGGTAAACGCCAAACAGACTCATAATTGAGCAAAACCTTATAGATTGGGTGAAGTCCTACATAGACTCAGAAAGGTTTGAGGAAATCACTGATCCGAGGATGGATCGTACGTACCCACTGGAATCGGTACAAAGCTTGTGCATTATAGCCAACTTGTGTTTGTCTAGAAAATCCGAGTCCAGGCCAGAAATGAGGCAGATCCTGGAAATGGTGGAACAACTTCATTTGGAACAATCAGAAACAGCAAGTCCTGTACCACCACCTCTCCAGACTCTGGTACCTACAGATGTCCAACATAGAAAATCTTCTTGCCTTCCGCGAGTATGTCATACAAAGTTCTTAAATTCATGTTTTAGGACAAGACATTGTTGCGCAAAATCAAAGACTATTTCATAAACAAACATAAGTATTTTGACATTAGTGAAGCAAATTTTCATAGTGCATTCTTTTCATGTACACATTATAAGATGTTAAGTGAATTTATGTATTGCGGTGCATTTTGAGTTCCAATTTTCTCAATGAGCATTAAACGTTCAGATGTACATTGGTAAATACTTCACTCGGTTGGTGAAAACTTGAGCTAGACTTTTCTCATCAGGGCTCTGATGAGCAAACGCAGAACTAAACATTAAGTGTGTGATTGAGTTAGCAGTGGAATGCTCTCAAGAAGTATATGATATAAACTTCAGTAAGAAAGCAAATTTAGTGTCACACAACAAATACAAAACTAAAAATGAATATATCCTGTAAACTTTAACACTTGATGTTTGGCATCACACCATGTAACTAACCAATCTTCGTACATTTCACAATGTTATGTTTATAAATGTTTACGTATTGTGTCAAAGTCTTGTTGAGGTTGTTCGATCCCTGTATATATACAGATAACGCTAATTATCCATATATATTGGAACATGCATGTGTTTAGCATTATCAAAAACATGGATTGTTCACGAGTTTTGGCGATGACCTTATGTATATTGCACAGGGGCACAGAGGATGAGTAACATAGGTAAATGTACTTATTTGAGCATATCCAAACTGCACCCGGACATAAAACACTGTACTCAATACCATTCAGTTGGGCAGATTGACTATATTTTACGGATCTAAACTGTTCCGGTTGAACTATATATGTACATCTCTCACGTATTGCAATATATTATGATTTCCTCATAAAATATGTTGCTACGAATCATGATGTTGACTGGGTCTTCCTTGATGGTCTGGCAAGGAATCTGACACATTACACTTATTTGTTAGTGGAATATTTAGAGTGACCCGTTCCACTAGTTTGTCCATGTTGGTCGAAATAATCTCTATGACAAACAATAATTAGCATGAATCATCGATCTCTTAGAGGCAAAAAATTAAGTGAAACCATCCGAAGAAGGATAATTATGCTTGACTTGTCATTTGACAGCTCTCTTAAATCATCCATGACTCCATGAGAGGGATGGTTTTTGCTTGACTTTTTGCCATAAGAATGATTCATGCCAATAGTTTGCAATAGGGATAGTTTCAGCCATAATGGGTAAACCGCACAAACAGATTTCAACACTTAAGATTTCAACACTGAAGAGGCCATAAATATACTTTATTTGGTTGTCTATGCTTTAGAATTATAGAAAGTGTTAAGACTATGCAATCTGGCTTGTTTACACCAAATTCAGTTGAAATGATTTAAGTACCTTGATTATTATATGTTTGATAGCCATCACGAAATGCCTAATGGTAAGGTCTTTGGTTTCCATACAAGAGGTCAAAGGTTTAGAACTTGCTAGGTGTGTACATTTAGGGGTGGTCAGGGAAGGGTATTAACCCGGTGAGCCGCATACATTTGAGTAAAAAAGATTCGCCCTCCCCGGGTAACCTCAACAGGAAAATGCCTCATCCCGATTTATTATATACGGGGAATCAAAATCTTTAAAACATTACATGGCATCACAGAACTTTAGAATTGAACTTCCCAACATTCTTGCCTCTTGATCTAGTAACCGATGCACATAATTATAGGATATTGAGTTTGGTACTTGGTGCAAATATCATGGTTAGAGGTAAACTGAAAATCGAACAACACGTTTATGTCTTTTGCATTAAAGTGCCGAAGTTCTAACATGTGTGTGTTTGTGCGCGCACGCGGATATTATAAAGTGTTTTGTGCACCCATGTTTGGTGAGTTGTTCAGTTGTACATTGGTCCCAAGATGCGCGGTTAGGTTTTCAGTGCATTCCGGGCTCAGGCACAAACTGCATTGTTTGGGTATCTTACTTTATTGTTGAAATTTTGATCTTGATACACATTTTCCTGTCTTACACTAAGAACCTGGCATCGTGATGGTTATATCGCAGTATAGATTGGCTGTATAATTTATCATGTTATGCATTGTTAGTCTTCATATTCTGTCACCATAAACATGTCATATTATAATTTGTCTGTTTACTAATCAGACACTTTTTGAATACAAAATCTTACAAAAAAGGGTACTATGCTGGTGGAGGTGTATTTGAAGACAAAAAACTTGACGAACTTTTTGTTGTCAACCCTCTTTACCACATTTTACCTAGTTTTATGAGTACTATGCAGAATAAAAGACGACAAATATTCACGAAAACAACAAAGTTAAAGATTCATGTTTTCATCACCTTGATTCTAAAGGTTCGACATTTTTTTTTCTCTCAAAGCAATGGTTTTCAGTACTAGATGTTTCGAGTTACTTTCAGTAGAACCGGAGATCGACAACACACCTGATCATAGCCCCACGTTCTCATATTTGCAAGATGAGTCCTACTATTCTACATTTACAGATTTCCCAGATGTTGCTCCCCAGATCCTTCATCTCAAAAGATTCACATACCGGGAGCTAAATGAAGCCACCAACAGTTTTAGTGAGTCATCAAAGATCACAGAAGGAGAATATGGCCCAATATATAAGGCTGTATTCGAGGATCTTCATGTAAACATCGAGTTGGTGGTCAAACGTCTTAAGGAAAGACTTGTAACGGTGTGTTTCTCGTCCCATTAGAACCATACTTATTATGATTATCTGATCATTGCACATAGAGCCGATTACCTGATCATTCTACATGTATATTCTAAATAGAACCTGCTTACCTATATATCTGATCGCTAAACTGCCGTCACAACTTTTAAATTGTTATAATTTCTTGAAATACCAGTAATAAACGCTCAGGTGGTTTGCCAAATCCACGGGGTTTGAAGTTTGAACACACCACCACATATAATCAAAAAAGCGACCAAAATTAGCTATAACAATAAGATGACTAAAACTCATTTGCTATATTTGTTTTGGGGGTAACAACACAAAAGCCATAATAAAGGCACTACCATGTCTAATTAACATTCCATTTATTGTCTCTAGCTACTTCACTCATAGTCTACAAAGTTGTAACAGGGCCAAAAAGAATGGGCAACAGAGGTGAACTATGTATGGATCAGTGAGCATCCAAACCTCGTGAAACTTGTTGGTTACTGTTCAGAACGCAATGAAAGAGGACTGCAACGACTTCTAGTATATGAATATATGCCTAATAAAAGTGTGGAATACCACTTGTCTACAATGTCCCAAATACCTCTCTTGTGGACCATGCGACTAAACTTAGCTCTAGACGTTGCACGTGGTTTGGCACATCTACATGAACATAAGGTATTTCTAGGTAACGCTGGTGTCATGTCGTAGAATAGCAACCTAGCTGGCTATACTCTCTCTAATGTTCTACATGACTCGATGTACATATAAATATCTTAAGAAGTGAAAAATGAAGAAAATACAAATGTTTTCATAATAAGTATTGTGAAAATATTGTCATGCCAAATAATTCAGTGACATACGTTATTGAAATCTATATCGCTATTTAGTGTTCTTTTCCTTTTTGAAGGTTTTAACGCACTAGTATAATGTCGGAGCAATTTAACGAACGTTCACTCTTACAAGATCATTTAACTTTGTAGATAATCTTCCAAGTTTTCAAATCTTCCAACATATTTTTCGACGATCAATGGAATGCAAAGATTTCGTATTTTGATTTGGCTTGGTCATCCTTTGGAGAAGACCTCGCGGATGTCTTCACCAAGGTATTCTACATTGTGTTGGATATTAATTGTATAACCTTAGATGTGCTCTTAAACAAGTATTTGTATCATCAGATGGTAGAAAACACAGGCTACGCGGCTCCTGAGTGCTCCAGAGGGAGGTGTCTCACACCCATGTGTGACACATGGAGTTACGGGGTGTTCCTATATGAACTCATCACAGGTAGAGCCCCGTTGGATATGAGTCGACCTCAAAATGAACAAAAGCTTCTAGAATGGGTGAAACCGCACGTTGACTCAAAAAAGTTTGAGCTGATCACTGATACAAGACTAAAAGGTAATTACCCTCCAAAGGAAGTACATATGTTATCTGTAATAGCCAATAAGTGTTTGGCTAAAAACCCGAATTCAAGGCCAAAGATGAGCAAGGTTCTAGAAATGGTTAACAAAATCATTGTTCCTTCACAAGCGAACTGTCCTGCACCACCTCTCAAGAGTCTGACCCGTGTAATTGCTCACAAGTTGAAGAACGGTTTTATTTGTACCAACAAGGGTAGAAAGACCATTCGCCTGACTCGGATACACCCTTCGAAGCTCTTGAAATCTTGTCTCAGTCACATAAAAAAGGACAATCATGCCCATGTCAGCCATTGTATTGAACCTTCTTTCAGTCACTTGCTAACCCAATGAGAGTGACATTTCAAGATTTTGTATGTACATCTTTAACGTAAGCAAGTAGTCTATGAGCGTGATAATTAATAAGTTAAAGTATGCATGTATAATTGAAGTCACATTCAACATATCTTTAATTTGGTTAAGACTAATGTCTCCAATCTCCTTTCGACTATTGTTAGTCTATAAACTAGTATTCAGGTTTTCAAGGCATTGATCAACTTTAATGTCTTTTAAAACACACTTGGACCGTAATTGACATGTGTTGTACCACACCGACAATAATCCGAAGCTCGATCGCGAAATTACTAAATCGTTAGATCAACCGAAAACAAGTAGCAGATTACGGAGACACCAGAAACAACTATAAAGAACCGAAAAACCCATAAAATTTAACCAACTGATTATTATATATTAAATCTTGAATCAGTTACAAGAAAGAATAAGTATAAGATGAGATATGTTTTGACTGTGTGTCATTCTCATTATCAATATATATACACGTACATAGCATAGGCTATATAAGGTATATGTGTTAGGCCCTACAATGAATACGTAGACAGTAGCTATAAAATAATTGTACAATAGTTGTATAATAGCTTTACAATACATGGATTAATACTCCTCCGTAGTTAGAGCGAGAGATGAGCGGACGCTCAAATTAGAGCCAAACTGTGTAAAAAGGGATAAAGGAAATCCTTTAGTGACTGCATATTGATATCGTGAAGGGACGTGGAGAACACGGACATGACCGGTAGCCACAAGGTCTTTTACAAAATGAATGTCAATCTTGATGTGTTTCGTACGTTGATTTTGAACCGGATTAGAGGATAGGTAGACAACACTTACGTTATCACAATATACCAAAGTTGCAGTGCGAAGTGGCACGTGTAGTTCTTGAAGAAGATTTCGAACCCAATCAGTTTGGCGATAGCGTTGGCGACACCACGATACTCCGCTTCGACACTTGAGCGTGAGATATCGTGTTGGCGCTTAGATGACCATGAAATAAGGTTGTCACAGAGGAAAAAACTATAACCCGAGGTAGAGCGCCTAGTGGTGGGGCATCTGGCCCAGTCAACATCTGAATAAGCTATGAGCTAAGAAAGTTGAGATGTATATAGCTGAAGTCCATGATCCAAAGTACCCCGAACATAACGCTGAATCCGCTTCAGAGTGTAAAAATGTGGCTCACGGGAATCGTGCATAAATAAACATATATGTTGAACAGCGTAAGAAATATATGGCCTAATGAATGTAAAATATTGAAGAGCACCAGAAAGACTGCGACATAAAGTAGGTCAGAAATCGGATCCCCTTAGGTCCAAGTTTGGGGTCAGTAGTAACGGGTGTCTTAGAGGCATTGCAATTGACCATGCTTGTTCCTCAAGGACTTGTCTAGGATAGGTAGTCTGAGAGAGGAACAAGCAAGAAGGCGTCCACTGAGAAGAGATACCAAGGAAGTAGTCGAGTGGTCCAAGATCGGTCATAGAGAATTCGGCGTGAAGAGAAGCAATAACCTGTTGTAGCAACTCTGTGGAAGAGGCGGTCAATATGATATCATCAACATAAATGAGTAAGTATGAAATTGAGGTTCCCTATTGATAAATAAAGAGGGATGAATATGTCCTGCTATGTTCAAAGCCAACCCGAATGGCATATGTGGTAAATCATTGAAACCATGCATGTGGTGCATATTTAAGGTCGTATAAAGATTTCTGCAATAGGTATACATGTTTAGGGTGTGGAGGATCAACAAACCCCGGTGGTTGATGCATATAAATAGTCTATGTTAAGTGTCCATGGAGAAATGCATTCTTCACGCCAAGCTGGTGAATCGGCCAATGACTAGAGATGGCCAAACTGAGAATGGTACGGATAGTAGCCGCTTTAACAACCAGACTAAATGTCTTATCACAATCAATGCCTTTTTGCTAGTTATGACTAATAGCAACGAGACGTGCTTTATACATGATTAAAGAACCATCTACATGAAATTTAAATTTAAACAACCACATAGATCGAACTACATGTACATTATGTGGTCGGGGAAAAATAACCTACGTACCATTACTAATAAGAGCATTGTGTTCGTCTAGCATAACATGTTTCTAATTCGGGTCACGAAGGGCATATAAATGCGAGCAAGGAATATGTAAAGGCGCAAAAACATGAAAGGCGTATTTTGGGTTTGTTTTCACTATTCCAACTTTTGAGCGAGTGACCATGGGTGAGTTTAGGCTGGTTGGGTCTTAGTGTTAAGGTGTTGGGTCGATATAGGTTGTTGAGTTGATTGTCGGGTTTGCACGAGCTAGAAGGTATAGTGATAGGTTCTGAGGGTAGTTCTCTTGATGTGGGTTGCTGGTTGGATTGACAATCTGTTCTGTTGTGGGTAAGAGTGCTGTGTTCCAAGAGATCAAGGGCGGGGGTATCAGAGGCGGGTGTTGGAGCTTCGCTACGTTTGGTTGATGATAGGTTAATGGGTTGTGTATTGTTAGGTGTGGTTAGTAGTTTGAGTGACATGGGTGAAGGTTCATCAGTTAGGCCAATGAAGTGGTATTTGTTTGATTGTGGTGTGTTGGTGGTACCGTATGGAAAAATGGTCTCATCAAAATTTACGTGCCTTGAGATAATTACTTTGTTGGTTGTCAGAACAAGCCATCAAAATCTGTAAAGTTGGGAGGGATAAGCAAGAAAAACGTAACGAGTGGAGCGTTGTTTAAGTTTGTGGCTTGTGTACACATGTGGATAACATAGGCATCCAAAGGTACGAAGATGGGTATAGGAGGGTGGTTTGTTAAATTATTTAGTAAAGGGGATTTCATTACTAATGGAGGTAGAGGGTAAGATGTTAAGTAGATGTGTGAGAATGTGTAATGAATTGCCCCAAAAGTGTGGAGGGAGATTTTCTTGAAATAGGAAGGTGCGTATGATATTGTAAATGGTGCGTATCATTCGTTCTGATTTACCATTTTTGTGAGGTTTTAGGGCAAGAAAATTGGAATTGGATGTCATTTGTGTTGAAAAGGGAGTGAAAGTGGTGGTTGTCAAATTCACCACCATGGTAACATTCTGATTTACCATTTCGTTGTGAGGTTTTAGGGCAAGAAAATCCGACTTGGATGTCATTTGTGTTGAAATGGGAGTGAAAGTGTTGGTTGTCAAATTCACCACCATGGTCACTGATGTGTCGTGGATAGTATATGTGATAATTAGATACGTTATAGGGTAAATTAGACAATTACCTTTAGGAAAAAGTAATAGTCCAATAATACCAAAGACGGATTCAATTAAACACGTGAGTGAGTCGAGTTCGTTGTACACGAAGATCTTATGAATTTGAGACGTTTTGTTTTGATTTGGACAATCGATTTGAATTGGTTTGTGGTTTTTAAACTACAATTAAAAACTACTAATTTTAAGCTATTTAAATTTAACCTAAAGTGCATGAATCGTTAACCCCGCTAATTTAAAAAAAATTCTACAAAAGATTACTTAAGAATAATACACTAATTAAAAATGTAAACTAATTTTTAATCTAATATAATCACCTATGAAGAATTAAGTCTATTTAAAAATTAAAACTTTTAATCTATTTAAAATTCTAATTAAACTATTAAAACTAATATACTTTATTTAAAAAAAAAAATTACTTTAAAAACGAATCTACTTTAAAATCTAATTTATTTAAATCTACTTTTTATAAAAATTCTATTTAAAAGAAAATAAACTAATTTAATAATCTAAATTTAATAAAAACATTTTTTATTTATTTTTCTTTTTTATATAATCTTAAACTACTATTTATTTAAAATTAACTTTAATTAAAGTTTAAGAGTAATACATATGAAATAAAACGTTGCAAAGAAAATTAACTTAAAACAAATTCTGCCAAAATTATAAATACTATATTAATGAAATAAAAGGTATTAAAATCAAAAGGGCGCTTAGCCCAGTTGGTTATCACGTATGGTTAATGAAGGAGGGGTCACGAGTTCGAGCCCCTCAAATGACGTAATTTTTGGAATAATTTCCTTTTTGACAGTTGAGCAAATATAAGTCCCAGGAAAGACTTTTTGTGTGAGCTTATACTGAAAAAGCTGATAGGAACAGCTTCGTGAGCTAATCAGATTATTGGATCTGATAAGCAGTTAAGAAGAACAATAATGCAGAAAATAAAGTAGAAATACAACACCAAAATCAAAACAAGCAGGCATAATTTTAACATAATAATAACTTTACACAACAAGCAAAAACTACCCAATTAATCAACTAAATTCGAATCAGTTCTCAAACGTATAATCTACTCATTAACATTAAACAATCCAGCAAACATTCAACAGGCATAGCTATTCCATATCAGCATTCAACTAGAATCATATTAACACTAGCAGATAATTAACAATCAAGGACTTGAATAACACTGAGCATAAAATCCTATTAAGTACAAATTATCAGCAATTCAAATCGTGCAGCAACTAAGACTCCTACCAGTATCAGCTTCTAACATACAGTCAAGTTCACTAATGCATCAACAAGCTTAAACTCAACAAAATGCATACAGGTTACGCAGCAACCATGAAAGTAAAAAAAAAATCCTATATCAAACATGATAACGATGAAAATAAACTGAAAACAAACGGCTATAGCAGAAACACAATACTCAAAATCCTATTACAGATTCTATAAGCTATAACCAAGTTATCACCTCAAACAGATTCAAGATCTTAATTGATCTTAATTCATCAAAACTAAATAGTCGATTACCAATTCAAGCAGACAATTGAATGACTCATAAATATCAAATGATCTCCAGCAATCATAAGCAGTCTGAGCAAAACTTAACATAACACAGATCTAGCACTCTAACTAGTCCAACTTCAGTTCTCAATTAGACTTTCTCAAAATAATAGAGTAATGATTATACGCAAAAACAAACTGTCAAGAATTCAACATCATCACATCAGAAAATCGATAACAAACATTTATACTAGAAAATCAATCCAAAGAACAGATTATATCATCTATTTCAGATATACTAACTAAACAAGCATACAAATCATAAACTTAAACATTAACGACATATAACAAGCAAACCCTACTAAGATGACTTTAAAAGGATTTAGAACCTTTTGTAGATTCCTTTGGGAAGTAGTCGCGCGCTGAGCGGACTAATGACCATAAACCGTAACCACCAAACCACCTTTAATCATCATCCGTCACCCAAACTAGCACCATCGATTCTCGATCCAACATAAATCGAACATATGAACTTTCCAGTGGGGAAAGAGTATTTTCCAATCTTAAACTTCCAGTAATAAGCTTAGACTATTAATTAGTCTAAACTTAATACTTTAAATATTATTAATGTAAATAGTTATCAGATTCAATTGTAAATCAATAAAAGCATTAAAACAGTAACTTAAAGAGACTCGTATGTAAATAACGTGACTGAAATTTTATTAATAATCAAAGATTAATACAAAGCTTGAAAAGAAATACAATTACAATCCTAAAACTATTTCTACAGCATAATATTAAAGTAAAAGAAAAGATGAAATTACAGAATAAATTGGGGGTATTTATAGCCCCCCCAAAGGCATCCTTGGTGCGAATATTCGGATTTCTTGAGGGATATTCCTTCCTTCTTTCAGCCTTTGATCTTCTCATCTTTTTCTCTTTCTTCAATCCGACGGTTGTCATCTCTTGTAGCGCACACGGATTGCCAACGTGGCATCCGTGTGTGCTTCTTGTGCTTCTTTTGAGGGCTCTTATTGGCTGGATAGAAGAAATGATGTGTAGCAACAAATCATAATTTGCCACGTAGCAAATCCGTTCCACACCCTCTCTTCCTTAAAGATTGGGGATTTATTTTCTTTCGGAGTGAATTAAATGAAAAGACAAAAAGCCCTTTGTAAAAAACGTTATTTTATTAGGCTAGGGTTTATTTAAGAACAGTAAATTTTGGTTGCAGGTTATTTGAGTTTTGGGGATGAAGATGATGGCATAGATATAATCGAAGGTTAATTTATTAAGAGAATGTGGAAAAGTGGGTGAGTGTGTGAGAAAAAAGAATGGAACGGTTTTTTTTATATTTAATAAAGTTGAGTGGGTATGCGTGTATTAAATATGTGAGGAGGTAACATATTCACACGTTTTGGTTGAGACAAAGATAAATCTTCGTATTATTCAACTGCTAGAAACCCTAAAAGCCCATTATTGTTGAAACCTTTTTATTTCAGTGCACATTGGGCTTGAAGCCCATAAACATTCCATTCCATAATTGAACTGGACTACAGCCGTGTATGTTAAATCCTTTTTGGGCCATATATTTTGACTTGGCTTCATTTATTCACTTAGTATCCATTATTGGGCTTTTCAGGCCCAATAAGCCATTGTGGGACCCACTTGGCCCGTTTATTCGACAAATGATTACATCCTCTAAAGTCGAGCTTGATTTTGGCTCCTTTGATCTTTTTCATCAATCTCGTGTCGGTTTTCATCGGTTTTCGTGAACTTGGTTACCTACACACATGAAACAAGAAATATACAAACAAAAGACATATTTGATACATTATGAGCATAATTTCATTGTTTTAAGCTATAAATGATATGAGTAAAAACACTCATATCAAATTCCCCCATGCTAAGCAATTGCCGTGTCCTCACGCAATGATAAAATAAAACTATAGCTATACCATTATTCAACTTTTGACATTTTATTTAGCAAAGACATAAAATAACTTTAAAGATCATAAAAACTCAAATAGATTCATCGTCCTCGACTTTTCACTTTTCCATGCCAAGTGCAAAAACAAGATCATTGTTATTATAAGTTGGTAGACTAACACGAACTCATGTGGGCCAATTAATCACTTAGACTCCCTTATTCCTATGTGTATCTCTTATATTTTATTGTTGTCTTGAATGATCACGAGGATGCATTGTTGACTTATTTCGATAATTTATTAAGCCGAAAATAAAGTGAACGATTTAATCAATAGTTAGCTAAAGGACAAAATCTTTTAAAACTGCTTCTCGGGCTCTCATAAAGTTCATATCTTGGCATAACTTGTTTCGCGATTTGAGACCTTTCTCGGATCGATATTTGGCAGTGACTTAATACTTTCAACCTTGAGAGACGTTCACGAAATAATGGTCTTCTCTTCATAATATTTCTTCACTTGAATTTTTGAGAGATTCATACTTGGACCACGACTTCTTCATTTTTCTCCAATCTTTACTTGGGATTTTGATTAACAACGATCCGCCTCCTTTTTGGACTTGGCTTCATTTATCCTCATACCTTATTTTGGTCTTTTTGGATAGACTTCTCCATGACTTTTGGGGAGTATTTTGCTTTTCGTCGTGTGTCTCGATCCTTCATATTGATTTTTGATAAATGAGTCTTCACATCACTTGAGATCTTTAGCAATAAAACATAGCCCTCATGTCTTGTTAGGACCTTTTTGGACTCGCCAATCTTCGCATCCCGCTTAAATAAGTTATGCCTTGGCTATGAACTCTAATCCATACCGAGCAACTTTTAAACGATCTTGGGCTAGAAGCTAAGTAACTTTTCAAATCGTTCAACATTATTTATTGCAATTAAAATTTATTAACAAGTGATGGGAGAATAGGCTCATAATTAACTCACATAAATTCCCGAAAGAATACCGAACTTATAATTGGCTCTATCATCTCTTGTTCTCCATATTGTAAAATTCCAAGAATGAAATCAATGGATACTTAGCCTATTAAATCAAAGTTTTGGGTTTTCAAGTCATCTATAGGATCTTGCATCTTCTTATACTTTTGCAAGTTTTAGAATTTGCGTTTTAAAGTTCCCTTGATAAACGACTTTCTAGGATCAATTATAGGAGCTTGCGAAAAGTTTTTGTTCTTAACTCGTATGAATTAAGACCTTCGCGTTTTAAAGCTCCCTATATAATAGCCTAGCAAAACTTAATTCAAATACGTTAAGGAAAAGCTAAGGTTAAAAACCGAGTCGAGTCAAAAACTATTTTTATTGAAAGCTTACATTCGTGTCAAAAACACTTATTTTATTTATTAAAACTTAAAAACAACACTAAAAATTTAAAATTTTATTGAAAAATGAGAAAAACAACACGTTTGGACACGACAAAAGCAATTGCAAGCGATTATATCGATTGACTCCCCCATGCTAAAACCAAACATTGTCCTCAATGTTTCTTAGCTCAAGAGTAACACCCCCTTGCTAAAATACGAAGAGTCTAATGCAAATTCCTAGCATGGAAAGAGCACGCAAATCTATAAGCCGTTTATTAATTATGCCTCAAGAAAAACGTTAGTCGATAAAAAATCAAGGGATAGAAAGTGTGCCCCTTTTGGCATTCAAAGAATGGAAGATCAAGTGGACCGGCAAAAACCGAACACGAGAGTCTTCAAATATAAGGGTCGTACCTAAGATCACAACACAACAAAACAGGAGCACGAGCTTGAAAGATCAAGCCTTATTAGGTGTTAGAAAATAGAAAGAAGATAGAAAAACTCGTTTTTGTTCACCGAGTCATGAGCTCGACTCGATCCCCGCATTCATTGGTCCTTAGGGAAAGTGGTGCAAACCGGCATATTAAGATAAAATCCAACATAAAGCGCGATGCCGGGGTCAAAGATCTCATCCTCGTTGTCGGATGACAAACGAAAGGATAAAACTCCAACTCGAATCTCTAACAAGAGATGGTAGTCACAACTAATAGTATGGATGTAGCATGCTCCACGAGATAAACTCGCACCAAGATGATCGAAAAATCTTTCAATTATTACATCGGTGAAAGTCCGAGATTTCCCTAAATCAACGATTCCGGGATCGAATACCTCATCCTCGGTGGAGAAAGGAATAGACAACAAGGTGTCGTCCCCCCATGCTAATCCTAAGTCATATGAAGCACATGGTAATGGTGGTACAAAAGTCTCAACCATAGTGGTTTCAACTTGCATGACTTTGTCGACCTTTTCACTCTTAGGAACGTGAACAAAGGGGTCATGGTACTCAATATGAGTCACATGAAAAACCCGCACATTAAGATCAACGCGAGTGGGAGGGAGATTGGGAATAATGTAAACTTCTCCATCCGAGTCGACATACTCATCACAAAAGGTGTGATCATCATCACAAACCTCATCAACCTCCTTCATAAGAAGATCATCATCACAAAGGTTGTGAGATGTAGGAGGTATGATGTTCTCAAAATCCTCTTGAATCAATGGATTATTGTTCAATGAAGCTTCAAATAGAGGATTTGAGTAAGTCACAAAAGTGTCGTCATCCTTGTCATCACAAGAAATTTCTGACAAAGTATCGAATGTGTCACATTCGGATACTAGATCATCATTCTCATTCGAAGGCAATTCATCAGCGAATTCCTCGAGAATGGTAGGTAAAACACAAGAATCACGTTCGATCTCGAGATCAGAAACGTCTTCACTTCCCCGTGGAAGTGGATCAAGGATAGCAAAAAGTTCATCGATGAACTTATCCAATGAATAATCACTAACCTCACTCGGTGTGAAGTTAGGAATCAAAGGCTCTTCAATTGAAGATTGTGCCTTAAGAACATCAACATGATCCATAGAAGAGAGTGAAAATGAGTCCATTTTCAAAGATTGTTCAATTAAAGCAATATCACTCTCGGGATCAAAATTCTCATTATCAAACTCACTAGCATCGAATGGCTCACTCAAGTAATCATCTATTTGTTTTTCAATCTTATCATCCTCGTGTGGAGTGAGTATAGATGAGGTAACATTACAACATGATTCAACGAAATTAAGTTCTTCACTTTCCGATTTCTTAGGAAGCAATCTTGAAATTTTTTCCGGTTTAAAAATCATATGTTTATCCCCATGAAACAATTTAAGCTCCCCTTCTTTCATATCAACTAAAACACCGGCCGTACACAAAAATGGTCGTCCTAAAATTATAGGCGCACGAGGATTCGGCTCATAATCAATGATAGCAAAATCGGCTAGGTAAACGAACTCCCCCACTTTAACAATGACATTTTCCGCTATACCAACCGGGCGAGTGGTGGTACCATTAGCAAGCTCAATGATCATTCGAGTGGGTATAAGTCGCAAATAGTCAAGAGTTTTCCAAATGGACAAGGGCATAACGTTAATACTAGCTCCTAGATCGGCTAGAGCTTTGTATTCCCCAAGCTCATCGAAAACACAAGGTATCAAAAAGTGACCCGGATCATTATACTTCTTAGGAAAGAGATCAATGAAATCCGAGGTACTAATCACATTTAAAGTAGCCTTGGTGACATTCCAAAAGGTTTCTTTAGGTGGCACAATAAGCTCAAGCTTCCTTTCTAAATTATCATAAGCGGTGATAGCCTTAAGCTCTCCCCTCGGGTTTGGAATGGTATTACTAGGTAAGCAACCCGAAGAAGTAGATGGTTTAGACATGAATCCCTCAAACATCGAAAGCAATTTATTTTGATTTTGTTCCACACTTTGTTGCAAACGATTTTGACTTTGCTCAAACATTTGCTCAAATCTTTGTTCCATTCTTTGTTGATTAAGCTCAATCTTGTTATTTTGCCCCTTTAGCGTATTTTGAAACTCATTCTTCAAAGTTGCCATTTGTCCTTGAATGTTATTTTGCAAAGCTTTCATATTTGCCTCATTTGATTTCATGTAGCTTGACAAATCATTTTGATTATTCCCTTGAAAACCTTGATTGTTTTGATTAGCATTAAAACCATTTCCTTGATTATAATTCCCTTGGTTACCACGGTTAAAATTATTCCCATTGTTTCCATTGTTGTACCTATTTTGAACCGGTGGAAAACCCGGTGGAGCAACATGATTTTGACGAGGAACTTGACCGTTGGAGCCATAAGTTCCCGTCGCGGCAAAAGCACTAGCTTGATCAAACCCCGCGTTCAAACAAGCATAATTAGGATGTGCTCCACCACATGATACACAAACATTCCCAATCATATTAATCGATCCATGAGGATTCTTCCTAATCTCACTCAACAAGGTCGCAAATCCACTATCAATCTTAGAGTCCAATCTAGCAATCTCGTGATTAGATGAATTCACATTGGAAACAACCGGTGTGTTTCGTGAATATTGTGCTCTAGACTTATCTTCAATTATTCTCCACGCGTCTCTCGGTGTTTTTCTTAAAAGATTACCACCCGCGGCGGCATTTAAAGAATCTTGTTCAATCATATTAAGCCCATTATAAAAAGTATTTATTTGATGCAATTCCGAGAAACCGTGGTGTGGACATTGTCTTAATAAATCTTTAAATCTTTCCCAAGCAACCCCAAACGATTCATGCACTTTTTGTTCAAATCTAGTGATCTCATTTTTAAAGTGTGTTGTCTTGGACGGTGGAAAGAAGTAATTCATAAACTTTGACACTAAATCATCCCAAGTCAAAATCGAACCCGGTGGTTCTTTCTCATACCAAAGCTTAGCATTACCCTCGAGCGAGTACGGAAAAAGCATGAGCTTAATCACGTCATTCGGCACATCTCTAAACTTGAGAGTCAAGGTAATTCGATTAAAATTCCGTATGTGAGAATGTGGGCTATCGGTCTCATTGCCACGAAATTGGTCGGCACGAATGAGCGATAGAAGACCCGTCTTAATCTCAAAATGATCCGCCAAAATAGCCGGCACAACGATTGCTTCCCCATACCCTTCGGTGGGTGCACGGAGCAATTCCTCCATTGTTCGGTTATCGGCCATCTCTACAACAATAGGTGGAAGCTCGGGTTCCACTATTCGTTGTTGACGATTTCTATTTCTACGAGGTATATTTTCAAGCCTATTAAAATCTATCACAAGACGTGAAGAACGTAATTGCATACACTACAAAGACGAGAATTTAAAGGATTGAAGAAAAGAAATTAGACAAGAAAGAAGATTATTTTTGGTATTTTTTATTTGGTATTGCTCAATCAAAAATGATTGATAAAAAAAACAAGGAATAAGGATAACTACTATGGAAGTAAATTACCCTCGGTCGACTTTGAAACGTTAGGTGAAAACCTAAACGTCTCGAGGTTCAATAAGTAAACAACAAAAAATAAGATTTATTACTACTTGAGTTGGCAAACCAATAATAGGTTGTCCCTCTCAATATACGCACAAGCAAGCGGGGAAACGAGGTGGCACAAAGCACTTAAAAACCTTTTTCCTTAGACGGCCTTTTATAGCTCGTCGCCTTATACCCACCTTATAGTTTGTATAAATCGAGTTCAAACTTCTTATTAGTATTTATCTATTTTGCCTTTATTTTTGTTTTGGGTTCGAATACAATAGCTAGGTGATGAAATCCCAACTAAGGCTTATTTGAAAAGTATTTAAAATTATTGTTCTACGTAATACAATATATTATTCACAAAAAACGAGAAAAACGATACATACTACGTAATAGAAAAATAACAAAACTTTCCGAGGACGGAAAGGGTCTTCAAATCCACGATCAACAAATCTCAACAAAAGCGAATCGTACACAAGATCCCCGGCAGCGGCGCCAAAATTTTTGATGTGTCGTGGATAGTATATGTGATAATTAGATACGTTATAGGGTAAATTAGACAATTACCTTTAGGAAAAAGTAATAGTCCAATAATACCAAAGACGGATTCAATTAAACACGTGAGTGAGTCGAGTTCGTTGTACACGAAGATCTTATGAATTTGAGACGTTTTGTTTTGAGTTGGACAATCGATTTGAATTGGTTTGTGGTTTTTAAACTACAATTAAAAACTACTAATTTTAAGCTATTTAAATTTAACCTAAAGTGCATGAATCGTTAACCCCGCTAATTTAAAAAAAATTCTACAAAAGATTACTTAAGAATAATACACTAATTAAAAATGTAAACTAATTTTTAATCTAATATAATCACCTATGAAGAATTAAGTCTATTTAAAAATTAAAACTTTTAATCTATTTAAAATTCTAATTAAACTATTAAAACTAATATACTTTATTTAAAAAAAAATACTTTAAAAAAGAATCTACTTTAAAATCTAATTTATTTAAATCTACTTTTTATAAAAATTCTATTTAAAAGAAAATAAACTAATTTAATAATCTAAATTTAATAAAAACATTTTTTATTTATTTTTCTTTTTTATATAATCTTAAACTACTATTTATTTAAAATTAACTTTAATTAAAGTTTAAGAGTAAATACATATGAAATAAAACGTTGCAAAGAAAATTAACTTAAAACAAATTCTGCCAAAATTATAAATACTATATTAATGAAATAAAAGGTATTAAAATCAAAAGGGCGCTTAGCCCAGTTGGTTATCACGTATGGTTAATGAAGGAGGGGTCACGAGTTCGAGCCCCTCAAATGACGTAATTTTTGGAATAATTTCCTTTTTGACAGTTGAGCAAATATAAGTCCCAGGAAAGACTTTTTGTGTGAGCTTATACTGAAAAAGCTGATAGGAACAGCTTCGTGAGCTAATCAGATTATTGGATCTGATAAGCAGTTAAAAAGAACAATAATGCAGAAAATAAAGTAGAAATAAAACACCAAAATCAAAACAAGCAGGCATAATTTTAACAGAATAATAACTTTACACAACAAGCAAAAACTACCCAATTAATCAACTAAATTCGAATCAGTTCTCAAACTTATAATCTACTCATTAACATTAAACAATCCAGCAAACATTCAACAGGCATAGCTATTCCATATCAGCATTCAACTAGAATCATATTAACACTAGCAGATAATTAACAATCAAGGACTTGAATAACACTGAGCATAAAATCCTATTAAGTACAAATTATCAGCAATTCAAATCGTGCAGCAACTAAGACTCCTACCAGTATCAGCTTCTAACATACAGTCAAGTTCACTAATGCATCAGCAAGCTTAAACTCAACAAAATGCATACATGTTACGCAGCAACCATGAAAGTAAAAAAAAAATCCTATATCAAACATGATAACGATGAAAATAAACTGAAAACAAACGGCTATAGCAGAAACACAATACTCAAAATCCTATTACAGATTCTATAAGCTATAACCAAGTTATCACCTCAAACAGATTCAAGATCTTAATTGATCTTAATTCATCAAAACTAAATAGTCGATTACCAATTCAAGCAGACAATTGAATGACTCATAAATATCAAATGATCTCCAGCAATCATAAGCAGTCTGAGCAAAACTTAACATAACACAGATCTAGCACTCTAACTAGTCCAACTTCAGTTCTCAATTAGACTTTCACAAAATAATAGAGTAATGATTATACGTAAAAACAAACTGTCAAGAATTCAACATCATCACATCAGAAAATCGATAACAAACATTTATACTAGAAAATCAATCCAAAGAACAGATTATATCATCTATTTCAGATATACTAACTAAACAAGCATACAAATCATAAACTTAAACATTAACGACATATAACAAGCAAACCCTACTAAGATGACTTTAAAAGGATTTAGAACCTTTTGTAGATTCCTTTGGGAAGTAGTCGCGCGCTGAGCGGACTAATGACCATAAACCGTAACCACCAAACCACCTTTAATCATCATCCGTCACCCAAACTAGCACCATCGATTCTCGATCCAACATAAATCGAACATATGAACTTTCCAGTGGGGAAAGAGTATTTTCCAATCTTAAACTTCCAGTAATAAGCTTAGACTATTAATTAGTCTAAACTTAATACTTTAAATATTATTAATGTAAATAGTTATCAGATTCAATTGTAAATCAATAAAAGCATTAAAACAGTAAATTAAAGAGACTCGTATGTAAATAGCGTGACTGAAATTTTATTAATAATCAAAGATTAATACAAAGCTTGAAAAGAAATACAATTACAATCCTAAAACTATTTCTACAGCATAATATTAAAGTAAAAGAAAAGATGAAATTACAGAATAAATTGGGGGTATTTATAGCCCCCCCAAAGGCATCCTTGGTGCGAATATTCGGATTTCTTGAGGGATATTCCTTCCTTCTTTCAGCCTTTGATCTTCTCATCTTTTTCTCTTTCTTCAATCCGACGGTTGTCATCTCTTGTAGCGCACACGGATTGCCAACGTGGCATCCGTGTGTGCTTCTTGTGCTTCTTTTGAGGGCTCTTATTGGCTGGATAGAAGAAATGATGTGTAGCAACAAATCATAATTTGCCACGTAGCAAATCCGTTCCACACCCTCTCTTCCTTAAAGATTGGGGATTTATTTTCTTTTGGAGTGAATTAAATGAAAAGACAAAAAGCCCTTTGTAAAAAACGTTATTTTATTAGGCTAGGGTTTATTTAAGAACAGTAAATTTTGGTTGCAGGTTATTTGAGTTTTGGGGATGAAGATGATGGCATAGATATAATCGAAGGTTAATTTATTAAGAGAATGTGGAAAAGTGGGTGAGTGTGTGAGAAAGAAGAATGGAACGGTTTTTTTTATATTTAATAAAGTTGAGTGGGTATGCGTGTATTAAATATGTGAGGAGGTAACATATTCACACGTTTTGGTTGAGACAAAGATAAATCTTCGTATTATTCAACTGCTAGAAACCCTAAAAGCCCATTATTGTTGAAACCTTTTTATTTCAGTGCACATTGGGCTTGAAGCCCATAAACATTCCATTCCATAATTGAACTGGACTACAGCCGTGTATGTTAAATCCTTTTTGGGCCATATATTTTGACTTGGCTTCATTTATTCACTTAGTATCCATTATTGGGCTTTTCAGGCCCAATAAGCCATTGTGGGACCCACTTGGCCCGTTTATTCGACAAATGATTACATCCTCTAAAGTCGAGCTTGATTTTGGCTCCTTTGATCTTTTTCATCAATCTCGTGTCGGTTTTCATCGGTTTTCGTGAACTTGGTTACCTACACACATGAAACAAGAAATATACAAACAAAAGACATATTTGATACATTATGAGCATAATTTCATTGTTTTAAGCTATAAATGATATGAGTAAAAACACTCATATCAGTCACATTGGAGGGATTTTATTTATGTTTGAAATTAGGTTTTCATATACATACGAAAATGTAAAAAATTATAAATCACTTCACTTTTCTTACATAACAGATAAACCCAAAGAAAGTGTAGTAATGGTCTAAGAAAAACGCATAATATTTAAAATCACTGACACTCGATATTGGGGAAGTCCAAATATCCGAATGTACAATATCAAAAAAATTCTTAACACGAGAATTGGAAAGAAAAAATGATAGTCTAACATGCTTACTAATCTGGAAAGCATGGCATAAAGTTGTGGGCTTATTTTATTATAGTAAATCATATTATTGGAAACTAGAATATGAAACACTTCATGCCTAAGGTGACCAAGGCGTTGGTGCCATGTAGATTGACTGGTGGATAAAAGAGCATTCGGAGATGAGGTGACATGTGAGGCCGGGCATAAGTCTCTATTGCTATTACATCGGAGAAGCAGGTGGCGGGTCCATAGGTCATTCATAGAAAAACCAAAAGGATCAAATTCAATTGAACAATTATTATCGCGTGTAAATTGATGAACATAGATAAGAACTTTTATGATATTAGGGGTTATAAGGACGTTATGTAAGTGAAGAGGCCTGTCAAGCCTACGTAACATGCTATAACCAGAATTAGTAACGGGAATAACATTTCCATTACCAACTAATATAGATGATATAGTGCTTTTATTAGAAACGAAAGTGAGTTTACATGTGTTCGATGCAAGATGTGATGTGGCGCCTATATCCATGTACCAACCGGAGTCGCTATAATCTTATACCATTATATCATTGAATACTTGTGGGAGAGTAATCGATTTATCAACATACGGTCCGTAGACAACCTGAGGTCCCAAAGTACCATGCAGAGGGCTAGTAGTATAAGCAGATGGACCAGGTGCGCCAGAGTTAAAAGTAATACCATGCGAAGTAGTAGGCTGGACAACATGGCTTGCCGTAGAGCTGGGCCTAACACACCTCTGGATCCAAAAGGTGTAACAGTAGGTTGGTATTGAGTTGGTGTACAGGTCCAAGTGAGAGTGTGTTGTAATAGGTTAGAAAAAGTACCAGGCTCAGAAGAATAACTCATTTTTGTAGGTCTAGTAGGATAGATAGTAATTCTTTGACCTTGCATCATACGATTTGGTGTGATGTTCCATGGAGCAGTAGATGATTGATTGTTAGTGTTTCCATTCCGAGCACCAACGGGGTTAGAGTGAACATAGTTACAGTGTTCACCAAAGTTACATGAGCCACGCTAGTAATTGCGACAAAGCTAAGTACTACCGTTGTTGTTTCGGTTGTTTAAGGTAGCAAGTAGGACGTGTGGTGAGGAAGTTGTGGAGTTACGAGCAGGGTGACGAATGGACCTGTGGTTGAGCGACTCTCCTATAATAGTAGCATGGATTGATCATGAGTAGATGTTTGTGGTAGCTCACAGTGGCATATTATCGCCGACACACCTTCATACTTATCAAGAAGGCCATTAATGGCGACCGAATTTTTTTCATCAACCAGCGAGTTGATATTAGCCAAAAAAGTCTACGATACAAGGGATCTTGTGACAATACTCGATCATGGAAAGAGAACCGAGTTTTATGGTTCGAAGTTCGGTATCCAGTTGCAAGGCACAACCGGTCTTGTTGTCATGAAAGACCGCCTTGAGACTCTTCCATACGTCATACTCACATTCTTCTTCAACATGCATTGGAGCAGTGCCTTGGTGATCGTTCCAAATATCCATAACTTGACCAGTGAGTCAAGTTGTCCCCACTCATAAGTGGCTCAATCATCACTTGATGATGTCCTTCCAATGATGTGAAGCACTCCGAAACTATTGCAGTGGAGGGTAAAATGTTCACTCCTCGAGTCATAATTCAACTCGTTGAGATCGAGAATAAAAGGAATGTATGTTTTGATATTTGTTATGCCAAAGGGTTTTTCATTTGGGGTGTGTTTGGGTGTGTTGATGTCATCGTCGGCCAATTAGAGGGATGAGGGTTGAGATGAGTTGTCGGCAGAGGATGGAGATGAGAGAAAGGAGGAGGATTTTAGGAAAATTATATAATGAGAGGTTAATGGGCAGGTTGCGATACCATATAAGATGAGATATGTTTTGTTAGTGAAAACATTACGATGTTTTGTCAATATAATCTCTTCGTGTTTTGTTGATGACAAACGAATAAATCGTAATACATTATGTAAAATGTTAAGGTACTCGTAATCACTCAAGAATACATTTGTATACTTCTCTCGACACCTCCAAGATCACATTCGGCATGAATCACTCAAGGTATGAATAAACATGTCATTAACCTAACTAAATGATCAAGGATTAATATTTTATTAAAACTCACATTTAATCAAATGTTACAAAAGATTTTAATAAACTTTATTTTTAAGAAAATGTTTTATTAAAAAGAAAATAGAAATTTGAATTTGGAATATTCCAAAGAATATTCTCTAAGGTATATTCCAAAGAATATTCTTTAATTTGAATTTGGCATATTTCAAATGCCAAAGGAATATCCTTTGAGGGTATAAATGGTATTTCCCCACTAAAGGACAAAAACGCACGGTCTCCAAGCCGGAGGTTCCTTAAAGGAACGCGCGGTACCTTATTGATAAGGAACCGCGGGTCTTTATAGCCGTTGCATTGTTGCCCTATAAGTAGTTGATCATTTCCAGCTTTTCTTTCAACCCTTTTTGCACAGTTTCTTTAAAAACATCTTTAAACTCCTTGATTAGTTAGTTTTAATTAATCTTGTTTAAGATGTGATTCTATCCTCCATCCTCTCATCCTCTCAAGTGCAAAGAGAATAACACTTTCATTACCATGAAGTGTTGGGTTCATAACATGATGAAGATCTCTCCTTCTAGATCAAGTCATTGTTTTCCTAGAATGTAAACATGAAGATCCAAGTGATGTGTATACTTGGACTTGATGTAGATGTAGAAGATCCAAGTGTTGGGTTCACTTGGATGTGTTTGTAAGGGTAGTAGATCCAAGAGATGGGTATCCTTGGATTAGGTGTTAGTTGTGTAGATCCAAGTTTGTTAATACTTGGATATTGAGTTAGAGTCATAGATCTCAGTGGTGAGTACTTAGATGTATATGGTTTATGTGTTTAGGCCATAAAACACAAGGTTTGTTATGTTGGTTTATAAAACATAACTAGGGTGAAGAGTTGGTGTAGTTGTGAAGAGTGGTGTAGTTGTGTAGTTGTGAAGAGTTGGGTAGTTGTGTAGTTGTGAAGAGTTGTGTAGTTGTGTAGATCTAAATTGGTGTGTCAATTAGGAAGTTATGTAAGTTTTGTGTAGATTGGTCCTAACTAAGATTAGGACTCGACATCTAGCCTTGTGTCAGAAAATGGTAAAGTAGGCGACGTTGTGTAGATTGGTCCTACCTAAGATTAGGACTCGACTTTTAGCTTAGAGTCGGAAATTGGATAAGCGATGTTCTGTATGGTTTCTTTACCTTAAGGAGTTTGTTGACTAGTAAAGTAACTCTCAAGTAAGGTGTACTCGAGGAGTGGAGTAGGACGAAAAGTAGCTTCGTGACCGAACCACTATAAATCATCGTGTCGGTACTTTCCTTTACATTTATGTCTTTACTCTTATTGATGCATTTATATGTTGTTGTGTGTTGTGTGCATCTCATAATCTAAACATCTAAGTTGCGGAAAATTTAAGGCTTAGTACGTGTGTGCTTCATGTTTAGATTATGGTCAAGTGCACATCACTTAGTCTAAACATCTTAGTTGCGGAAAAGCTTATGCTTAGTACGTATGTGCTTAGTGTTTAGACTATTACTCTTGATTTGATGTGTTTGTGTGTTTTCTTACTTGTAGTATTTATCTTTCAATCAAACACATCTCATATCTAGTCAAGCTTGATCGATAATTTGATACCAAGGATTGTTTAAGTTCAAAAATTCAATAAATGGTTTCGTCCACAGTCGGCGGTTCCCTAAATGGACCTGCAGTTCTTTATTGATAAAGAACCGCGGGTACAGTAAAGAACCGCGCACAGTGGACTAAGCCGAAATGTTTTGAAAATGAACTAGAAACTATTCAACCCCCCTTCTAGTTTTTACATGTTTGAATGTATGTCATTCTCATTATCAATAGGGATATTGCATATGGGTTGGGGCCTACAATGAATACGTAAATATTACTATACAATAGTTGTACAATAGTTGTATAATAGTTGTATAATACATGAACTAATAGTAAGATATTGTGTGGTTATGCCCTTCGCCCCTCATCTCTATGTGTAGAGATGAGAGGCAAATCCTAACCGACTATAACACAAGTGTCGACTCCCAACTTACCTAACCAAAGCTAATTTCTTTCATTGGAAGGTAAGCAATATTACATAAGGAAACTAAACATAACTTAGCTTAAATTAATCCTACCATAACTACTTTTGGCAATAATGCCAATAATTTCTACATCAGTGCCAATACTATTTAACCCCAAGAGCAAGTATCTCCATGCAATACTTAAACTTTGGAACTGGAACCACCTTTGTAAATGCGTCAGCTGCGTTAATTTATGTGCCTATCTTTGCCACTTAAATGTTTTTAGATTCCATGATCTCCCTGATGAAGTGATAACTCACATTGATATGATTCGTCCTCTCATGAACATTGCATTTCTTGAGAGATAAATTTCATCTTGATTATTACAATTCACAACCACTGGCCTGAGGCTTATTCCTAGCTCGATTAGTAGACTTTTAAGCCAAATGCTTTCCTTAACAGCTTCTGTAAGCGCAATATACTTCGCATATATAGTAGATAATGCAACAACATGCTGTAGAGTTGCTTTCCAACTCACAACACAATATCCGGTCTAGTGTAAACCATCAAGTACATTAAACTACCTACATAATTCGCATATGAGACCTTACTCATTCTTTGCACATCCTAGTCAATTGACGGATAATCCATTAAAGATACCTTAAAGTGCGCTCCCAGTGGCACAAAGACCGACTTACCATTATACACTTTGGAAGTTTTCAAAATTTTCTACACATATCCTGACTGAGACACCTTTAGGGTTAGGTTACCCCTATCCCTGGTAATGTCCATACCAAGTATCTTCCTAGATGGACCAAGTTCCTCTATATTAAAATCTTTTGCAGCAGTCCCTTGGTATATTCGATCTTAGACTTACTTTTATAAGAAATCAACATATCATTTACATACAACAGTAGATAAATTTACATACCAAGTGCAAACTCTTTAAAGTAAACACAGCTATCATAGTTGTTGCGGCTAAACCCATTTTTGACCATTGCACATCAAATCGTTTGTACCACTCCCTTCGGGACTGCTTAAGACCATAAAGAGATTTATTCAACAAACATACCTTGTTCCTCATTCCTTCTTCAAAACCAAGCAGCTGCCTCATATAAATGGTTTCTTCAAGATTACCATGCAAAAACGTCTATTTCACATCAAGTTATTCTAACTCATAATCTTCACAAGCAGTTAATGAAAGAATCATCCTAATAGATGTATGTTGAACAACGGGTGAAAATACCTCATTGTAATCAATCCCTACTCGTTGTGTAAACCCGTGAGCTACCAATCTTGCTTTTAAACCTTGGTTTCCGAACGCCTTGAATCCCTTATTTAATCTTGAACAACCACTTGCAGCTTACCAACTTTCGACCATGTGGTTGATCGACCAACTCCCAAGTATGATTCTTCTTTAAAAACTCATCTCTTCCTTCATATCAAGAATCCACTCATCCTTTTCAAAAGAATTAATCGCCTCCTAGAATGTGATTGGTTCATGTGTATCTTCTCCTCAGCAATAGCAAATGCATAAGCCATCATATCATCTTTTTTCCTAGACCCTGATGGTCTAGATAATGGTACATTACCTTCATCCGTATACCTTGCAGGTACAATAGTTGTTCTTTTAACTCTATCACGCACTAAAGCATAGTTGTCCAGATTCTATAGTTGAGGCCTTGCATCTTCTACATCTTCATCGTGTCTCTCATCTTCATTCCCTGGTTTTATCCTAGTATGATGATCCATAATTGGTTCGACGCGACTACCCTGAAATTCTACCTCAAACTTAACTTCCTTCCTAGAATATGCAACACCAGCACCTTTAAGAGTATCCTTATACATAAGAATCTTATTAAACACCACATCCTGCTTATGATTATCTTAGGTTTAATGTCATCCAACCTCCATAATCTATATCCCTTCACACCTTACGGATACCCCAAGAATATGCATTTTATAGCTCAAGGCTTGAGCTTTCCTTGATTTACGTGCGAATAAGAAACACAACCATATATCATCAACATCTCGTAATTCGCCAGATTTCCCGACCATAAATCCATAGGTGTCTTCTTCTCCAATGTCGTAGATGAAGACCTATTGATCAGATATGTTCTCGTCACCGTTGCTTCAGCCCAGAACGAATCGGACAAACAAGACTAAATCTGTAAACACCTAACCTTGTTCAAGAGTGTCTTGTTCATTCGTTCAGCTAGACCATTCTATTGCGGAGTTCCTGAAACTATCAAATGTCTTTCTATCCCGCACTCCTTTCACAAGTTATTAAATTTCTGATTACAAAACTCCAAACCGTTATTCGTTCATAATTTTTTCAGTTTTCTACCCGTTTGGTTTTCCACCAACAACTTCCACTACTTTAACTTTATGAACGCCTCATTCTCTTGTCTAAGAAAATAAATCAAACCCTCCTCGAATAATCATCAATAACTGATAAGAAGTACCAGAAACCACTCATAGATTCCACCCAATAAGGACCCTAGAGATCCGCATGGACATAGTCTATAACTCCATATGTTATATGCTGACCTCAAACAAAACTTACCCTAGTCGATTTTCTAAGAACAAAATTTTCACAAAATTCGAGCTTAGATAGACCTTTATTCCCCGACATCTCTCTTTTTTGAGTTCATGTAAGCATGCTTCACTAATGTGGCTCATGCGTTTATGCCACCGCTGTGCAAGAATTTCCTTTTCTTGTATCCCAACACTAGCTTCACTCGATTCAGCCCAGCCATCCAAGGCGTACACACAATTTTCCATCATACTGACATAACAAATAAAGAGCCCTTGATCTCCTTTGCCATTCCATTCTACAACTTCACAATATAGCCCTCTCCATCCAGATTGCCTAAAGATATCAAATTTATTTTCAACTCAAGAATGTAATATTCATTCTCAAACATAAAACTTGAATCATCTTTCATTTGTACTCTCACCTTCCCTGTCCCCCTGATGGCACATGCTCTATAATCACCGAGGAAAACCAGTACCACCATCAAGCTCCTTAAAATTAAACAAGAAGTCCCTCATAGGAGTCATGTGATAGGAACCACCAGATTCCATGATCCACTCTAAGAACCTTTCCTCACTCACCACCATCTACAAATCACCATTGTCATAACCCTCAGAATGCTTACCAGAACCCTATTTCACATTCTTCTTGACAATGTCAGTTGATTTCTTTTTTTTTTCTATTTTGGACTGTCTTTCTTAAGGTGATCCTTAGAATAGCATATGTAAAACTTCAGTTAATAAGTTCCTTTACCTTTTTACTTTGATCGCGAACTACCACGTCCTTGATTATCCCAATGATCCGACCTCCCCCTTACGAATAACCCACCACCGTCATCCTTTTCATATGTCCCCTTGTTCAACCCCCGTGAATTAAGGGTAGACAATACATCTTCCAAAGTTAGTGACTCCCTTCCATAAAGCAATGTCTCCACAAAGTTATCATACGAGGACGGTAATGATGTAAGTAACATGAGTGCCTGATCTTCGTTATCAGTATCAATGTCTATGTTTGCCAAGTCACCGATCAATTTATTAAACTCATGTATATGTTCAGATAATTTATTACCTAAATGCATGTAGAAAATGAACAACTTCTTCTTCAAGTATAACTTATTGGCTAAAGATGTAACACCCCCAAATTTACACAATTTAATACAGCGGAAGACTCGTTGGTGTTACGGGATAGCACATTACTCACATCATAGACAACGCTTAAAAATTGTGTCGTTTAATAATAAAGCATTTCCATTCATAAATATCAAATTTTACATAGGTCCCAAGTCATAGTCATTTCATACAATTATACAAAAGATTTGAATGGAAATTGTTATTTAAGTGCGGGCCATGAATTCTTGTTGTCTTCCCGAGAATTACCTTCAAGTACTTGAGATAAAACATGTTAATAGAAAAGGTCAGCGATAACGCCGAGTGAATTCATAGAGTTTAATAAAGTCCATCAATATAACATCGGTATAAAATTATTACCGAAAATCATTTCGTACAAATCTTTGTAATAGGCCATAAAATCGCCAAAGTCATTTTATACAAATCCTTATCAAAATCATAATATAGGCTTTCGCCTTCAAAATTATTATACGAATCATTGTCGTAAAAACATCATACAATACGTTTCATAACGTTGTATAAAGTTAAATAAAAACCGTTATATGAATATGGTTATGTAAAACCAAAACACGAACATAACATCAATAATGAGACCCCGTATTGCTAGTCAGGCAATATATCGTAATTCAGTGCGGATAGCAGTATTTCGTTATTTGGATTATTATAAGCCGCATGACATTGTTACCTTACTACAACAAACAACGGGTAGCTAACCCGAAACTCAACTTGCCCATCTAAATTAGCGTGTCGTCACAATAATCACGCTTGTGTAAATCTTCTCATACATAAATTCGCTTACCAATCAATGTGGCACGACGGGGATCAACCGTCAAGGCGCGAACTGGGGTGATCGTCCCCAAATAGTACTATTATATGCATAAGCGTCTACCAAATCCCGGTAGTTCACAATTCATGCTAATGGGACTTTTAGTGACATAACCTAACTTTAATAATCCATTTTATTTCATACAATCGGGTCATTTAATCATTCATCGGGTCATACAGTCATTCGGGTCCAAATCAATAAACAAACAATCGGGACAAATGGTGTCCTATTTTATCAAAACTAACATGTTATCTCCCTCGCGGGTTTATAAAACATTTCACAAAAACATTTAAAAGAGTGCGAGGCTATGAACTCACGTTGATGTGGGAAGGCGGGTTATCGGCAATTCGGACGTACGGTACGTGCTTCAATCACGGAAACCTAGACAAATAATACTCGTCTTAGACTCTTGTCCAATGACTTTATAAAAATAACAAATATACATATGATGATTTTGTACATATGATGATGATCAAGTGGGTTTATATATTCTTAGTTACTCATTTTAGTGTTTATGTATTGGTAACTTTTTACTAGTTTACTAGTTTTACCTATTTACATGTTTTAGGTCCAATAAGCCTATTATAAGTTCATTAACTTGTATTGATCCATTTTATACTTGTATTATCAGTATTTATACTTTACATGTTGGGCCCAAATGGGTTAAGCCCAATAAGTAATTTTTATAAGTGTTTAACTTATTTAGTTAAATTATTAGTCCAAATATGCTAACTTAGCTCGTTAATGTCCGTATGTCATATAGTTCGGGTTTTATCGGTTTTTACTTGTATTAGGTACTTATACATCAGTATATGACTTTTAAAAACTTTACATTAGACGGGTTTGATCGTCTAAGTTTTAATTGGCGAAAAACGTTAATTTTAAGGTAATAGCCGAAAAAGTCGTAAAAATCATGTTTATAGTTTTTATAACTTATAAATCTTATTCAACTACCATTTTTATAAAGTGTCCATTTATTTAAACTTATACATATTTATATAAATGAAATTTATAAGTTAGTGGGTTTTAATTCACATTTTATACTATATTAGTTTGAGTGCTTATATAATACTATTAAACATTAATTCTTCAAAATCTGATTTTTAGTTTCATCTTCACCATTTTTATCATATCTTGAGTTCTATAAGGAGATAGAAGCTCATTTTTGGATGGAATAAACTTCATATTATTTGCTACAAATAAGTTAGTTATAGCTACTGCTCATTCCATGTCTAACAATCATTAACAGTCCCTACAAAACAGACTATTCAGATTGGTGCACTCATCTTGTTTTGATCATATCTCACTCATTTTGATGATTCCATTGTATGGCCAACTCTCACATATGTATAACACCTAACACTTACTGTATATTGATTACACTTTACCATTTTATCAGTTTATCATTTGGTTACTTACTGTTTTTATACAGCCATCTTTTTAAGTAAGATTTAACCATTTTTACATGTGGTTTTTCCATCTTTTTACCCATGTTTATCAAATCTATCAACACCAAATCCCCACATAATATTTTTAATCATCATTCATCATCATATACATATACATAAATAAAGAAAATAAAAGATTACATAATCAAAATAACAAGAGGATAGGAAGAAACAATCTATATACCACCATTAGTGATGAAAAGATGAGTTTTTGATGAACAAGGCTTGGATTTTGATGGAAAAACTTGTGATAAACCAATATCATCTTCAAGTTCACCAAGCTTTATAAACTCCTTGTGGGAAATCAGCCCTATGACACCAAGAAATCTCCTCTTTGGATGTTAGAATCACCTCCAATCTTCATATCTTCAAAGGGTTTTCATCATATGCAAGTTATACATATGATTTGTGGTTAATATTTTTCATTAATGGTGATGTTTTTGGTGTATATGGGACGTTCAAGGAGAGAATAGAGAGAAAAATGGAGTGGTTTTGCATGTTGCAAATGAGTTAGCTAGTTTGTTTTGGTGGTTTTATGTGTCTAGTGGTTTTGTGTGTAACTAAGGACAAGTGTCCTTAGTTATCATGCATTATGACACCTCAAAGTGTGTTAGTAAAGCTTGCTATTTTATTTAGTGGGGATAGGACAAGAGTTATCTTGTCTCATCCCCATTTATTTACGGGTATTCCTCGATTCTAGTTTCCTCGATTTGCGTGCCCTCGGGTCATTTTACGAAAAATGTTTTTATAAATTATGAATCAACGGCACAAAACGAATCTAATAAAAATTGTCTCATCAAAAACGGAGTTCGAAAACGTAAATACGTAATCCTAAGGTTTCCGGTTTAGTCGTAAAGGACGTTAAATTATAATCGTAAGTCCTAATCTCTTCTCCTAAATTTGTGAGTTTATGAACCAACACAAATTTAAAATTCCAAAATAATATTCACGGATAAATTTATTTCCTGAAATGTCGGACTGTCACCAAAACGGTGTATGTAAACGTAAGCACGTAACGTAGAATCCTCCGGTTTAGACGTAGTCGATGCTACTTCAAGATGTAAATCCAAATTTCTTCCCAAAAATAAGTGAGTTCATAATATAACATTAAAATAATGTTTTTAAATAATATTTGAGAATAAAATATAAACCATAAATTATCGGATTGTCACAGCATTTACCCCTAAACAGGATCTTTTTCCTCAAAGATCATCTTATCTTACTACTCGCTTCTTATAGAGTTAAAGCCATGTAGGTATTTCCTCCACATTCGGTCTTTTCTTATAAGTGTAATTCATTACAATACGCGAGTTTCATCAAACATAACTACGGGAATAAGATCAGGCTTAATGTTGACTTACTTTCTCTATCCATGATGTTCACGGGTTTTTTATGAATGCAACTTTTCGCCTATCTAAACTTCATTAAGGAATAGTCAGATTTTCACTTGATAGGCATTTTATCAAGTTCGATATACGAAACATAATTCACGCAGCTCTTGAAGTCCTAGGGTAGATCCAGCTTATATGCCCTTCAATCCAATCTTTTTACATCATCTCAATAGTCCCATACAACGGGGACTTATATCCCATGATCTTTCAGATCATCAAATCATTTTTTTTCCAAGGTGAAAATTTTGGCATAACTTCGCTACCCATCCGGCACTTCAAGATCTACACTTCATATTCACATAACCTCCTGCCCACTACCGGCAATCAATAATCAGATCCTAATTTCAACAATCATTTCAGGTCTCGCGGGTCGGGTATTTTGTAAGGTTAGGTTCGCAATCATAGGAAACCTTAAACCTAAAAGACATGTCCAACTCACAATGGGTGTATGTCGGGTGTCTTCATCCCAACTCCTGCTTACAAATGCTCTAATATATATCCTCACAAGATTCAATCTCGATCCTAATACGATAGTTTTCAATGATAATCTCTCCAAATGAAAACGATTATACGGTTACCAAAGGTCAATCATTCAAACATAAAACAGCACTTATAGTATTTTGTATCGTTACTTTACCTCGTCCCTTTGATTGGGGTGGTACACAGTACTCTCATCAAGATACGTTCTCAATGCCTTCTGAGCAAATCTCTCGAAATTCGATGCGAAGCGAGGATCTTGATAGAGATGATCGATACATGCACACTATGTTTACACAACTCCTTTAAATACAAAAGAATCAATTTCTTCATCAAGAATCAATCATTAACAGGAATGATATTAGTAGATTTGGTCAGTCTGTCGACGATGACCCAAATCGAATCAAATTCATATGATGACCTTTGCAATTGCTAGACGTTTACTAATGTATGAAGCAATTTTTGCCTTCATAATTTTCCATTAGTACAACTTCTTCATATAAAAATACATTAAATCATAAATGTCATGAATAAAATACTTATACTTACAAGATTCCAACATAACTACATTTCAATATTTAAGAAACCACAAGTGGTCTTTTATACATTTAACGCCATCGGCTTCTCAATTCTAATGGTTCACATTAGCCGCGAACCCCTTTTTATTATCTATATTATCCTTCTTACAAGCATTGTTTATTTTTATATTGTTCGGCAATTTATTTTGTTCCATCATTACTAAGGAATACATCCTAATTGGTTATTTATTCTTTCTATATTATGTGTCAGTATCTACATTCACCTTCCCTGATGAAATAAATATCATGACCGTATTCATTCAAAATTTCTTTCTTCCTATTTTCTAAGTTTTAATTTCGTCTCAACTATTATTTTTATCAATTTTGCTCAATCCGACGTTTAAAGCGTCAATAAATATTACTAGTAATTAAATAATTGAATATTTAATTTTTATAAAACGTAAACATAAAAATTTTAAATTTCTTAGTTCGACAAATTATATAAAATGTTCAAAATAAATTTGAATTTAATTAACATGATTTTTGTTGATTTATCGAAAATAATTAATAAGATTCATAAATATTCGAAAAAAAATTTGTTTATATTTTGGTCAAAATTTTCTTAGTTGAAAAGAAAAATTTGTCGTTTCAAATTTCAAATCATGGTTTATATGGTTTCCTCAATCCCTCTTAGGTTGTCTTGAGGTATAAACGAACATTTACCCCTAAACAGGAGTTTAGTTAAATGTTCTGGGTATAAGGGAATAATCCCTCATAAGTTCTTTTCGATAAAACATTTGTCAAAACACATTTGCACTTTCTTTTTGGTAAAACCCAAAGTCTTAAAAGGGCTCTAAATTTTTGAAGAGTCAATATAGATTCCATTATCTTATAAATCACACGGTCAAATAATATAAAGGATTAAGTCTTTAGTCACATGTTAAATACTCATGGTACAAGTTTTCATTGTTCGGCCAATTTAGGGAAGTCTATAACTAATTATTAACTCCTTCTTATTCTTATAAACAAACAAATAGTCCTTAATGATCACAAGCATGAATTTATCAAATTACAGCCTACACACGTGACTCACCAATTTTATGAATGCTACATGTGTATTAGTCAATCCAAACGACATCACGTGAAACTCATAATGTTCATTACAAGTTCTGGATGTAGAGATTGGAATAGATAATCTTCTTCGTGGACGCGAAGTTGATGATAACCATGCCGTGGATCAAATCTTTAGAACATACGCTAGAACCTTGTAAATGATCGAACAAATCTATCATCTTGGGTAGTGGATATAGATCTTTAATCGTCAATTTACCTAGTTCACGGTAATCAATAAATATAAGAAATAATAACACCACAGCTCTTCATGATGACGAGCTTGGTAAAATAAAAGCTTTCTCCTACAAATCTCTCAGTTGTACGATAATTCTTTTAATTCAGACGGTGCTGAAGTATAGTGCATATGCTACAGGTACAACACCAGTGAATATAATCAATTCCAAATTCAACTTGCCTTAATGGCAAAAGTCTAGGTTATTCACCAATAAATACCTCCTAAAGTTTCAGATAACGGAAACATCTTTTAGTACATTTACTTTAAGTTCTTTTTATATTATAATATCTATGACTAATTCACAACCATTCACGGTATAATTTCAAGTCTAAATGCAGGATATGGTCATCCATCAAGAATTATTTAGATCACTTTTGATAATCAACATTTTATCATTTAGGGGAATTCTATTCGAGTTCCCATCAATTAAGACAATGTCGTCATGTCATAATTAATCAATCCATTCTACTGGCACTATCAACTTTCCAGTTTCATTACCGTTGATAAGATGTGAACTTCTCAAAAGACTAATAATAACTCATAATCCTTCACAAATTCAAAGATATATGGAGATACAACTACCATTAAAAGAGTAAGGTCAACGCATGATCTACGCGAGAGAATTTCAAATCAGATACAGACGAAAACATTAACGAATATGAATATATCCCATGTTTTCATGAATTGAGTACGCATTCGAAAGCTCCTCGGATCGTTACCCAGGTCATTCAAATGAAATCTAATCAAAAGAAATGATAGGAACGTCGATACATCCAGTCGGGTATCAACATTCGGTAATCAAATACTTTTCCTAAGAATCTCTCCACGGGAGAATTGGACAAGAAGGGGAAATCAATTGTCAATTAAGACAATATCCATAGATGAGTAAATTCGATTCAGAAGAATAAATGGTACGGGCACATATGTAGGTGTTTTTAACAATATGTCCCTATTTTTGCACTTCTTGTAGATCTCACAAAATTTCAATCCTTCGCAATCTTCAAAGAAAATTTAGTGTTTATTAATAATTTCATGGTGACTACTAATCAGCCTTGCATGGTCACTTCCAAATTGTATGTAGGCGCACAACTATATACAATTTCAAGATTAACGATGCAATACTCAGTTCGTCAAAATTTTATCATCATGTTTATAATAAAAACATTTTCATGCATAATTCTTAAATAAGAATCAAAAATAAATTTACAAAGATTTTCCTTGTTATGAAAACGATTAAGTTTTCTAAAGTGTTTTCATTTTGATAATGATCACTTATAAATCTCACTTTAAATAATTCATATGGTGATGAAAATTCAATTTTTCCCAAGGGATACTATTGTATCTTATAAAAACAACGAGTGATCTGCAAAAGAATGATGAGGAGTGGTTCACCAAGAACAACTACAATATAATAGAAAATGAGCTTAGACAAATAATCATGAGGTTCATGACCTTGATGGCACTCAAAAAGAATAATCCACAACGTAACTTAATTCGAGATGAGTACTTGTTCAATAGTTGCATCACTAATGCGAACATTAGGAACAAGAAAGAAAAGATAGATAATATCGATACATGTAGGATTTAGCAATAAAAGGTAGTCTTTTCATTAATCACAAACAAGTCAAAATTGTACCGTAACACATTACGTGTCACTATGTCATACAATTCCAAGAACTCATCCTACCAACTGATGTCTCAGTTATGTTAGGGATTATTTTTAAAAGATACCACAATGAATACTAATCTACAAGAGTCATTAGGTGTTCCACATGTCTCAAAAGATCCATCGGTCTCAATTCAGAAGAAGATTTCTTCAATTTATTTCTTGGACACTGGGCATCCTCGTTAGTGGACAATGGCCTAGGAAAAACCCTTAACACGAATCAACAATCAATTAAAACCTTATAATTCAATCACAGAACTTAACGACTTCCTCTTAACAATCTCATATCCCATACGAGTTAAATTTTACTTTTATTCAAGTTTCAGCCAACTTATACTCAATTCGATATCCTACTTCATTCTCCAATACTTTCAACCTTATTCATAAACCTTAAAAGGGCAATAAAATCTCGATATGATCAACACTTAATTTCCAATCCTATAGCTTTTACAACAATAGTTATCAAATAAGTCACTAGTATAAAATGACTCATACATTTAATTAGACTTCTCGGAAAGGTACTAGTGGCATGAGGCTTTTGGGTAATGGTTCCAGTGACAGCCTCAAGTGCAACATTCACCCTTTCGATTTCAAATTAAGAATTGGGTGATAACGAATCAGATGACACCTTTCCAGGTGGTAACGTTTTGTCAAGCTCCACTCTATAAGGAAAGATCGTCATGACATCGATATCAGTTTTAATCTCGCCAATTCTTCTTTAATATCACAATCAACTAATATCAACATTTCTACGAATATCAACCATTTTGTTGGGATCATAAATATCCACAACTTGGTTTAGATCTGGAATAGCTAGATTTCCTACATAAATAGCTTAGATTAATTTTCTAGGGGAATTAGGGTTCCTTGTGACAATCTACGTCGTATAAATATAGAAATAATCATCAAACAATCATGTAATCAAATTACATTATATGTATATATATAATCCAAGTTATATATATATTAAAATAACACTTCTCAGTCTGGCCTTTTCGGTAACTCGGGAATTCTTCGGCACCGTTATAGTCAAAAGATTTTTAGACATTTTTAGAAAAATGTTTATAGTTAAAAGATTTTGAAATGTTTTATTCAAAACCTTAGTTTTAAAAATCTTTCGTTCTCTATAACGAAAGCTCTGATACCAAACTGTAACACCCCCAAATTTACACAATTTAATACAGCGGAAGACTCGTTGGTGTTACGGGATAGCACATTACTCACATCATAGACAACGCTTAAAAATCACGTCGTTTAATAATAAAGCATTTCCATTCATAAATATCAAATTTTACATAGGTCCCAAGTCATAGTCATTTCATACAATTATACAAAAGATTTGAATGGAAATTGTTATTTAAGTGCGGGCCATGAATTCTTGTTGTCTTCCCGAGAATTACCTTCAACTACCTGAGATAAAACATGTTAAAAGAAAAGGTCAGCGATAACGCCGAGTGAATTCATAGAGTTTAATAAAATTCATCAATATAACATCGGTATAAAATTATTACCGAAAATCATTTCGTACACATCTTTGTAATATGCCATAAAATCGCTAAAGTCATTTTATACAAATCCTTATAAAAATCATAATATAGGCTTTCGTCTTCAAAATTATTATACGAATCATTGTCGTAAAAACATCATACAATACGTTTCATAACGTTGTATAAAGTTAAATAAAAACCGTTATATGAATATGGTTATGTAAAACCAAAACACGAACATAACATCAATAATGAGACCCCGTATTGCTACTCAGGCAATATATCGTAATTCAGTGCGTATAGCAGTATTTCGTTATTTGGATTATTATAAGCCGCATGACATTGTTACCTTACTACAACAAACAACGGGTAGCTAACCCGAAACTCAACTTGCCCATCTAAATTAGCGTGTCGTCACAATAATCACGCTTGTGTAAATCTTCTCATACATAAATTCGCTTACCAATCAATGTGGCACGACGGGGATCAACCGTCAAGGCGCGAACTGGGGTGATCGTCCCCAAATAGTACTATTATATGCATAAGCGTCTACCAAATCCCGGTAGTTCACAATTCATGCTAATGGGACTTTTAGTGACATAACCTAACTTTAATAATCCATTTTATTTCATACAATCGGGTCATTTAATCATTCATCGGGTCATACAATCATTCGGGTCCAAATCAATAAACAAACAATCGGGACAAATGGTGTCCTATTTTATCAAAACTAACATGTTATCTCCCTCGCGGGTTTATAAAACATTTCATAAAAACATTTAAAAGAGTGCGAGGCTATGAACTCACGTTGATGTGGGAAGGCGGGTTATCGGCAATTCGAACGTACGGTACGTGCTTCAATCACGGAAACCTAGACAAATAATACTCGTCTTAGACTCTTGTCCAATGACTTTATAAAAATAACAAATATACATATGATGATTTTGTACATATGATGATGATCAAGTGGGTTTATATATTCTTATTTACTCATTTTAGTGTTTATGTATTGATAACTTTTTACTAGTTTACTAGTTTTACCTATTTACATGTTTTAGGTCCAATAAGCCTATTATAAGTTCATTAACTTGTATTAATCCATTTTATACTTTTATTATCAGTATTTATACTTTACATGTTGGGCCCAAATGGGTTAAGCCCAATAAGTATTTTTATAAGTGTTTAACTTATTTAGTTAAATTATTAGTCCAAATATGCTAACTTAGCTCGTTAATGTCCGTATGTCATATAGTTCGGGTTTTATCGGTTTTTACTTGTATTAGGTACTTATACATCAGTATATGACTTTTAAAAACTTTACATTAGACGGGTTTGATCGTCTAAGTTTTAATTGGCGAAAAACGTTAATTTTAAGGTAATAGCCGAAAAAGTCGTAAAAATCATGTTTATAGTTTTTATAACTTATAAATCTTATTCAACTACCATTTTTATAAAGTGTCCATTTATTTAACCTTATACATATTTATATAAATGAAATTTATAAGTTAGTGGGTTTTAATTCACATTTTATACTATATTAGTTTGAGTGCTTATATAATACTATTAAACATTAATTCTTCAAAATCTGATTTTTAGTTTCATCTTCACCATTTTTATCATATCTTGAGTTCTATAAGGAGATAAAAGCTCATTTTTGGATGGAATAAACTTCATATTATTTGCTACAAATAAGTTAGTTATAGCTACTGCTCATTCCATGTCTAACTATCATTAACAGTCCCTACAAAACAGACTATTCAGATTGGTGCACTCATCTTGTTTTGATCATATCTCACTCATTTTGATGATTCCATTGTATGGCCAACTCTCACATGTGTATAACACCTAATAATTACTGTATATTGATTAGACTTTACCATTTTATCAGTTTATCATTTGGTTACTTACTGTTTTTATACAGCCATCTTTTTAAGTAAGATTTAACCATTTTTACATGTGGTTTTTCTATCTTTTTACCCATGTTTATCAAATCTATCAACACCAAATCCCCACATAATATTTTTAATCATCATTCATCATAATATACATATACATAAATAAAGAAAATAAAAGATTACATAATCAAAATAACAAGAGGATAGGAAGAAACAATCTCTATACCACCATTAGTGATGAAAAGATGAGTTTTTGATGAACAAGGCTTGGATTTTGATGGAAAAACTTGTGATAAACCAATATCATCTTTAAGTTCACCAAGATTTATAAACTCCTTGTGGGAAATAAGCCCTATGACACCAAGAAATCTCCTCTTTGGATGTTAGAATCACCTCCAATCTTCATATCTTCAAAGGGTTTTCATCATATGCAAGTTATACATATGATTTGTGGTTAATACTTTTCATCAATGGTGATGTTTTTGGTGTATATGGGACGTTCAAGGAGAGACTAGAGAGAAAAATGGAGTGGTTTTGCATGTTGCAAATGAGTTAGCTAGTTTGTTTTGGTGGTTTTATGTGTCTAGTGGTTTTGTGTGTAACTAAGGACAAGTGTCCTTAGTTATCATGTATTATGACACCTCAAAGTGTGTTAGTAAAGCTTGCTATTTTATTTAGTGGGGATAGGACAAGAGTTATCTTGTCTCATCCCCCTTATTTACGGGTATTCCTTGATTCTAGTTTCGTCGATTTGCGTGCCCTCGGGTCGTTTTACGAAAAATGTTTTTATAAATTATGAATCAACGGCACAAAACGAATCTAATAAAAATTGTCTCATCAAAAACGGAGTTCGAAAACGTAAATACGTAATCCTAAGGTTTCCGATTTAGTCGTAAAGGACGTTAAATTATAATCGTAAGTCCTAATCTCTTCTCGTAAATTTGTGAGTTTATGAACCAACACAAATTTAAAATTCCAAAATACTATTCACGGATAAATTTATTTCCTAAAATGTCGGACTGTCACCAAAACGGTGTATGTAAACGTAAGCACGTAACGTAGAATCCTCCGGTTTAGACGTAGTCGATGCTACTTCAAGATGTAAATCCAAATTTCTTCCCAAAAATAAGTGAGTTCATAATATAACATTAAAATAATGTTTTTAAATAATATTTGAGAATAAAATAGAAACCATAAATTGACGGATTGTCACAAAAGACCTTGTCATATACAAAGTTTCCAACTTTAATCAGACCCCCGCAATATAGTTTTCTTAGTTGACGTCCCTCAACACCTTATTATCCAAGCATAAGAGTAAGGCACTACATGCTTTCTTGTAGACATACGTCTTCAACGCTGCAGTCTTATCAACGTCCGTCATGGTTTTTAGGAATTGATCTAATGCAACCTCCCAACCATGTTAAATTAATAGACACCGCATCTTCACACGCCACACCCGAAGTCATTAAACCTAAAGAATTTTTTGACATCAAACTTCATTATCAACGACATATTCTTTAATCCTTTTTGATGTTTTAGGAACCCTTCTTGCAAAATACGTTCTTTAGGAAAACCCCTAACCTCGACTACGATCAAACACTAATCGCAAGTGTTAAAACCCTAAGTGACACACGATTAGACATTGACCCACAAGAAGGAAAATTACCAACAATAAACCAGCCGTGTTTAATTTTTCCTTTGTAAAGAAAGAATGACACCAAGATGTAGTATATTGTTATCCAGTAATAAAATACCAAAAAAACCGTTGTCCTTTATTACTAATCACGTGGGATAAAAAGGAAAAAAACCAATCAATGGTCCCTGTTTCTTTTATATTAAAACACCAAGTGACTTGTAGTAATAATAACCAATCACTAATTTTCTAATACAAAACTTAATCTTCTACGTCTTCTAACCTGCAACTCCAAGAAAACCACAAACCAAGTTTCCTTCACGACACCTATTTATTCTAGCGATGATCTTCATTGACCATGACAAATCGTAGCTCTATACCACTTGTTGTACGACGCCGACAACAACCCGAAGCTTGATCACGGAATTACTAGATCTGGGATTAACCAAGCACAAGTAACAGATAACAAAAAGACACGAGAAACAACTACAAAGAACCGAAAACCCATAAAGTTTAACCAAACGATTGTTATATTAAATCTTGAATCGGTTACAATAAAGCATAAGAAGGTGTGGTGTGGTTATGCCCTTCACTCCTCATCTCTATTTATAAAAAATGAGGGGTGTAATACCCCCGAAATCAGGCAAGGAACAAGTAGGCAGTATGGGGGTGCCACATCATGGTACAATAAATAATAAATAATAGTTGACACAAAATTGAGGTAATAAAACATTTACATTACATCATAAAGATCAGAGTTTTTAATTTAAAGGTCCTAGAAGTTAATAACAAAATAAAAGTACATATACATATGGTTTGTAACATACAGTTACCAAAAGACAGGATAAATTTTTCTTGGCAGCTTTTAACAAAACAAAAGCTTTAAACAACACAGAAGTCTCCAAGCTATGAAAATATCACGCGGGCTCCCATCCAAGCAAGATTAAGCATTATTACATGAGATTAAACATGTAAAACGTCAACGAAAATTCGAAGGATATTCATAGGTTTAGTAGTAAAGTTGTGGAACACAAGCATTCATTGGTAAAACAAGGTCAATGAAGAAAAGTGACTATGTAACAAATACATAGATAGTATAGTGATTATTTCTATTAGCACATGACACCGAAGCATTAACGGTTAAGAAACACCCTCGTGAGTATTCAGCCTTAATACTCAAAGTATTCAAATGTTAAATGCGTCCAAAATGGTTACAATAACCGTAATACTATAGACAGGGATTGTCAGTCCTGATGGATCCACCCACAACATTCGTGCTTAGCAGACATAAATTAACGGTTTATGATAAAGAGGGTACTTATATGGTAGCAATAATGACTATGAAAACTGTTGGAAAGCATATAAGTTCTAGAAAGCATACAAATTCTAGATAGCATACAGTTTTAAATGAATGTATTCTACCATGTAAAATCTCACCCCGCGTTTAGAAACAATATACAAGTAGTAAAAAGAGGCTATGAACTCACCTTAAGCCGCAAGATCAAAATATGCGATAGAAATCGACGGGAGAACCAAAAGTTTCTTAGGAACAACTTAGAAACGAATTATGCGTCTTAGGCATATGTATAAAATGGAATGAGTGCACATGATTATACTTGATTCATACAGACTAGGCATTGTACATAGGCTTTTCAAAAGTTAAAAATTCAAACTTCCCATAAATAGTAAGTTTCTGACACTTTTAAAGACCCCGCTTCAATAGTATTAAGAATTGGCTGAAATTTTATTCAACTTGTAAAAATCATAACTACCAAACCGTAAATCGTTTAGACTACCTCTTTATATCCCTAGAATCCTAAAAGAGTAAACTTCTCAATAAAAATTACCATGAAAACTCAAATCTCAGTTAAGATGAATTTATATATTTATTACTACAGGCATGTCCTAACGAAAATGTTTGACTGATTTTTGTGGCTTACGATTATAGGTGTAATTTGAAATCTATAAGTGCTATCAAAGCAAACTCGGTGGGAGGTGATAGCTGTCTGAGTTCTCTACAGGGATCAAAAGATTTTTTAAAAGTTTGTACTAAAATCTTGAGTTACTAGCCATTTATCAACAGTGTGCAAAATCAGACTCGTTTTACCATAGAAAATCATAATTAAAAAACCGTAACACATCTCACAATGAGCTTTCTTGATACATCAATATAAGACCTGTATCTATGATGACATAGCTTTATCTAACCGTACAAACCAATTTAACATTCTTGAAATCAACCAAACATCACAGACCTTCAAACTTCATACTAAAATATAACCAGTCTACTAATGTTGATGTAGCTTACAATCTAAACCCTACATTATTCAATCCAATTGGAGAAGTTAGATATAAGAGTCCTATACAAGTTTCATTTTTGTCATTTTAGGGAGTTTAGAACAAATATTTCGAGTTATTGGCCATATACAGCAGGTGAGCAGATTTTGCGCACCTCGACCATTTAAATCATAACTAAATCATCAGACCTCCTACTGGTCAAACCCACAAAATATTCTCAAAATTCCTTTTTAACACAGTAGTCCGGAATTTAAAACCCAAAACATATTCAATCCTAGTTTTAACCCATTTCAAATTCACCCAATCTCATACAATGCCATAATCAATCAAATCAAAGTATAAACATGTATATATGAGTATATATACATATAATTAATCAAAACCCATGCATGATAATATCAAGAAAATGAATAAAAATCAAAAGATTGAAGGTGCTTACTATTGAAGATGGTAGAAGGATTCAAGAACAACAACAAACATTTGATCAAGGGATTACAACCCATACAACCAATTAGATTAAAAACACAAGATTATTAGTCATCCAAAACCAATAATAATCATCTTTTGAATCTCTAATAGATGACGATGTTAATGATGAAAGGCTTAACAAGAATATAAATATGACAATAACCACCAACTTAAGATCAATATAGCTAAGAGATTTGAAAAGTGAAGGTGTTGATATTGATGCTGTTGCTCGAAAATGAAGAAGGAAGGGGATAAAATTGTGTATTTTTATTTAAGTGTGAAGTTTGATTGAATGACTAGAGAGGTAGTTAAGATAACACGTGCATACGAAACTTACCATGTGTCCTACAAAATTTCTAGCCGTGTCCAATTCATTTCACTTCTTATATGAGGTGGTTTGTTTATATAAACTTGTTCCATTAATGATAAACCGGGTATTAGCGAAGCCTGATATTTTACAATTTACACGGTTTGAAAGTTATTCATAAAAACGAAAAATAAACGCTCAATATAAAATAAAAAGGTCGACATTCAGATAAAATTGATATTTTGGTAAATAAATGAGGGATTATGATTTAATAAACATTAACAGATCGTATAATGAATAACGCCTAAAGGTTTAACGTAAATTACGAAGAATGCTAGTATATTGAAAATAATTTAATTACCGGAAAAAATAAGAGTTCTCACAAGGGGAAAATCCTAACCAGCTATAACACAAGTGCCAGCTCCCATACTTATCTAAGTAAAGCTAATTTCGTGCCTTAGAAGGCAATTAATACTACATAAGGAAACTAAACATAACTTGGCTTAAACTAATCCTACCAAAACTATTTTTGACAATAATGTTAACAACATGAATCTTATCTATTATAACTTCACCTATATTCTTCCAATTCTAAATCATAATGTAAAGCTCTATATGGATCTAGTTTTAAACCAAGCTATTGTTAGCTTAATTAAAGGCTTAAGGTCTTAAACCCTAGGTTTAGTATTTATGTAAGCTTATTCTCAAAGATTAGTCTTATTATATATAAATATGTTATCTTATATACTATACTTAGCGTATGAGATTATCAATCAATATTTATCTCCATAAATGTATATTATTTAAATATCATAATGAGTTAACAAAAGGTATTTTTCTATTTGATGACACTTGATACAACTTAATTCACGTTTGTAACATATAGGTACAACTATGATTTTTTTAATCCCAATAATACCCTTTGCACCACTACTGCCATCACAAGCACCCCTCATACTCTTTATTTCTAGGTCTGTGTTTTTTCTATCGTTCTAATCTAGTTTTACATCACAAACTGCAATATCTAAAGAAACAAAAACTAGCTGTTATTTCAAAAATCTTAACTTATATTAAATTATCAACAAAAAACTCAACTTATAAACTAAATATTAAATAAACTAAAAACTAAAAATTTTAAAGACAAAAGATCACAAATGTTTCGCGACATGGTAAATTGATAATGAATTAGAAATTGTTGATAAATGGCAAAACGATTGATAGAATGAAGGTAAAAAAAGGGAAAAAACGTATGGAATTAGGAGGGGGTTTTAAAAAAGAAATGGGTGTATGAAATGCAGGTTCAAAAATGGAAGATGGACACTAAAGGAAGTAAGGTGGGAAGAAGGACGGGGTTCATAACTTGTGGGTTTCGTTGAGTTGTGGAGACTGGTCTAAGCTCGAAGCAGTGGATCTGACGAATCGTAAACGAGGTAGGACTCTACTTACGCACAAGCTCCTTGGGATTCTACTCTTAAGTAGAGCATAAGAAAATTAAATATTTTATGCTGACATCGGGGTACAAGAGATATCATATGGACCATTGTTGCTACTTGCCCAAAGTTGGTCCATCCTCCATTATACTACTAGAGATGAGAATTCTACATAAAACATCATCCAATTAAAGAAGAAAAAAATCAATCTCAACCATTCATTTTTTCATTAAAATAAAAACCCATCTTTCACCTTTTTCTTAAAAAGGCAATATCTTTCGAACAATAAATCGTCAGATTAAAAAAAATACACCATCGCGACGAAAAAATTCCTATCTTTCAGTAGACGGGCACTTTCATATATTTTTGACGATTTTTTATTATTTCAATTTTCGACTATAAGAAATCACATGTGATTTAGAAAAATCACATACGATTAGGAAAATTCACTTGTGATTTTTTTTTAAATTCAATTTTTTTCAGAATAATTAAATAATTTTTATTATTATTTATTAGAGTACTTATTTACATAGTCGAATATAACCAAGTGACAAGTTACGCCACTAGATTATTTTAATTGAAAAGATGTATTCCTTTGAAAATCACTTTTGCATATCTATATGTCATAACTACTGTGTATACCTCATTGGCAACTATCGAGTAGCACTACCATTTGAGGTTTAAAGAGAATAAAAGTTTCAAAAGTGAAATAAAATAAATTTTGTGTAATTTCCTAAAATCACATGTGATTTCACCAAATTACATGTGATTTTACCAAATCACTTGTGATTTCACCAAATCACATGTGATTTCACAGTCACATGTGATTTTTAATGAAATAACAAAAATATTTTTCATTTAGTATACGATCATTGGCATATAGTTTCGATGATTTTTTTGTTGAAATTTTCATCAAAAAAATTACACATGATTTGTAAAATAAATTGTGATTTGTAAAATCACTTGTGATTTCTTTTTCTAAAATGCATGTGTGATTCTATATATCGCATGTGATTTCACAAATTTATTAAAGTAACAAATTATGTGTGATTTTTAAAGTAATAAATCACATGTGAATCATGTGTGCGGAAATTGAAAAAAAGTTGTCGAACTTATATAGAAGTACATATCTGTAAAAAGATAATTTAATTCTCTCCGCGATGATATAAATTTCGACTAAAAATTGACATGTGAATTCACAAAAATTGCATGTGATTTCATAAATTCACATGTGATATTGAAAGTTAACAAATCATATGTTATTTTATAAATCCCACATATGGCATGTGATTTTACAAATTCAAGTGTGATTTTTAAAGTAATAAATCACATGTGATTTTTTGAGAATTATATGTGGTTTTTCGAGAATCACATGTAATTTTTCTGTGCAAAAATTTATAAAAAAAGTTCACCGAAAATATATAGAAATGCCTATCTTTGAAAAGATAATTTAATTCTCGTTGTGATGGTATAATTACTTTTGCGTAACGATTAACGGTCTGAGAGATATTTAATTTTTAAAATTTAGAATGTAAGTGGTTTATTAATTAAATTAAAAACAACTAATATAGGCCATTAGATAAGATTTGAATGGATGGTTGAGATTAAAGGAATTATACTTTTTTGCAGAGTGTTCCTTATGAAACTTTTCTCCATACTAGTAGTAATATATGTTGATGGCATGTTAGTAGCAAGATCCCACATAACTATACAACAAACTTAAGAAACAAATGGCTTAAGAGTTTGAGATGAAAGGTTTAGGATCCATTAAGCATAATATAGGCATGAGCATCATCACTAGTAAAACAAAGGGTACTCTAAGAATATACTCCAGTAGAAATACACAGGGAAGGTGTTAAAGAAGTTTAATATGAAGGATGTAAAGGCTAGATGTCAACCTTTGGGAGACCAATTTAAGCTCAATGAGAAACAAGCACCCAAGACGAAGGCTGCTAAATGAGGAATGGCTAACGTTCCTTATGCTTCATCAGGCAGTGTGAAGTACCTTATGGTGTGCAAAAGGCCATATATAGAGTGGAGTTGTTAGCAGGTTCATGTCTAACCAAGAATAGAGCATTGGGAAGCAATCGATTGGCTACTATTGAATGTTACTTCGCATACTACCCTTTGTTTCAGCAGAAAAGAGGTTGTCTTAGGAGGACTCTCGCATTGATACAATATATTTTTCTTAGATTCTAGTGAGATATACATGTTATGTTTTCAAAATGGTGGTACAACAGTTACATGAATGTCTAGACTTCAGAAGTGGGTCGCTATGTCAAATATAGAAGTCGAGTATATGGTTATCGCAGAAGGTGTATATACTTGGTATGGTTGAAGAGTTTTCTGGAAGAGTTAGATAGAAACAAAACACATAATGGTATGGTTGAAGAGTTTTCTAGTTTTTTATAGTCGTACGGAGCACATCAAGATAAGATATCATTATAAATGAGAAGTGGTAGGTGAATTGACATATTTTTAATTAGCATTCTTTGAGCTAGGAACCCGACAGATATAATTACTAGGGTGGTGGCAACAAATAAGTTAAATCTCCGTGCAACTTCAATTGTCCTCCTAGATAACTAATAAACAGACGATGATGGCTTACAAAGGAAAAAGGTTATTCCTAATTTGATAATGTTGGCTCAGGATATCTTTATCAAGATTATCCTAGCCTTATGCTTAGTTAGTTATAGTGTGTATGTTTTTTGGTATAAAGAGGCTAGATTAGTAACAATGTTGAAGAAAAGATGGTTGGAATTTTGAATATATTACTTGAGATAGAGAGGAGTAAAGTGATCATCCTATAAATGAGAGATTCTTGAGTTATGGACATTAGGAATTGATCAAACGCTCTAGTGTTGGTCTGACAAAGCGTGAAGTAGGTAGGAATCTACTTAAGCAGAAGCTTGTGGGATCCTAATTCTTAAGTAGAGTATAAGAAGATTTACAAAGGCTCCGAGTAGAGGATCTGATGGGCAGTCAGAGGCTTCCTTCGCGCTCAGTAGAAACTTCTAAAAACTAGGCTTGTCCCATATCAAGTTCGTTTGGGCTCTAAGATGTAATCATGGGAGCAAGTAAGGATTATGGGTTTTAAACTTATGAATACCCCTCTAATTGTTACTGTAAATTCAATCCTGAATAATGAATCTCTCTGGTTTGATCCCATGACCTGCTACGACTACCTAAGTTGTAAATACCACGTTACATCTTGTGTTATTTTAGTTCATACAAGCCTTGTTATTGTATTATTTGTGTTGTACGACACAGATAACAAACCCAAAATTTGATAACGCGGAACCGCTAGATCGACAAGTTGTAGCGAACACGATAGACTACAAAAAACCGACAAATATATGCACACGGTATACCCTCAACTACCTCTTTATTAATAACCCTAATAAATACCACATTGGGGAAGAAGAATACAATGAAATAGGATCCCCCCTCATCCCTATTTATAGAGATGAGGGGGTAGACACCTCCTTAAGCCAAATAGGAAACTTCCTATAAACCAACTTAAGGAGGTTAGCCTAAATAGTCCTAATACAAGTGAGCACAAGTAGCGAATACGAGAGACTACAAAGAACCGACAAATATATGCACACGGTATACCCTCAACTACCTCTTTATTAATAACCTTAATAAAGACTACATTGAGGAAGAAGAACACAATGAACTAGGATCCCACCTCATCCCTATTTATAGAGATGAGGGGTAGACACCTCCTTAAGTCAAATAGGAAACTTTCTATAAACCAACTTAAGGAGGTTAGGCTAAATAACTTAAAAGGTGTTGACTTGTATTAGGAACTATTTAGGCTAACCTCCTTAAGTTGGTTTATAGGAAGTTTCCTATTTGACTTAAAGAGGTGTCTACCCCCTCATCTCTATAAATAGGGATGAGAGGGGATCCTATTTCATTGTATTCTTCTTCCTCAATGTAGTCTTTATTAAGGTTATTAATAAAGAGATAGTTGAGGGTATACCGTGTGCATATATTTGTCGGTTCTTTGTAGTCTCTTGTGTTCGCTACATGTGCTCGATATAACTCACGATCTAGCGTTTCCGCGTTATCGAGCTTCGGGTTGTTGTCAGTTTCGTACAACGAGTGGTATCAGAGACCACACTAACCGTGAGCTCTGATACCACTCGTTGTACGAAACCGACAACAACCCGAAGCTCGATAACGCGGAAACGCTAGATCGCGAGTTGTATCGAGCAGAGGTAGCGAACACGAGAGACTACAAAGAACCGACAAATATATGCACACGGTAAACCCTCAACTACCTCTTTATTAATAACCTTAATAAATACTACATTGAGGAAGAAGAATACAATGAACTAGGATCCCCCTCATCCCTATTTATAGAGATGAGGGGGTAGACACCTCCTTAAGTCAAATAGGAAACTTCCTATAAACCAACTTAAGGAGGTTAGCCTAAATAGTTCCTAATACAAGTCAACACCAATAAACGGTGTTGACTTGTATTAGGAACTATTTAGGCTAACCTCCTTAAGTTGGTTTATAGGAAGTTTCTTATTTGCCTTAAGGAGGTGTCTACCCCCTCATCTCTATAAATAGAGATGAGGGGGGATCCTAGTTCATTGTATTCTTCTTCCTCAATGTAGTTTTTATTAAGGTTATTAATAAAGAGGTGGTTGAGGGTATATCATGTGCATATATTTGTCGGTTCTTTGTAGTCTCTCGTGTTCTCTACATGTGCTCGATACAACTCGCGATCTAGCGTTTACGCGTTATCGAGCTTCGGGTTGTTGTCGGTTTCGTACAACTAGTGGTATCAGAGCTCCCGGTTAGTGTGGTCTCCGAAGATCGAGTGTTAAGTCGAGGTGACGAGTCGTCAAAGGTATCGGAGGTTTCGATTTCTGGTTTTGAATCGATCGTCCAAAGTAGCAAATCGATTGTGCTATAAAACGATTGTCGAAAAGTAAAATATACTAAAGTGACGTGAGGTGGCCATTAATGTTGGTCATTAATTTCTTTTATTGAATCTCACGTGAGATAGTAGTTTACTACAAAGGTGATATAGAGATCTTTCACGTGGAAAAAAGATTTTATCTTTTTCAAGAAGGTCATCGTTTTTTATCAAGAGACGATTGCGTGAAAGTCGACTTCGTTTATCGTTTGTTGGTAAAACGAAGTTGTTGTTGTTGCGGGTATTTTTGCGGTTCAAGTTTCGATCGTGGTTTGCTTAAGTTTTAAGTTAACGATCGGATTACTTGTTCGGATCGAGGCTTTAGGGTTTCTAATATATTCGATTTGCAAGAAAGGTATTTTCTTGTGATTCAAGTTTTGGGCGTGGTTCGCTTGGGTTTCAAGCTAGCGATCGGGTTAACTTGTTCGAAATCGAGGGTTTAGGGTTTCTAATAAATTCGATTTGTAAGAAGGGTATTTTCTTGTGGTTCAAGTTTTGATCGTGGTTTTCTTAGGTTTCAAGTTAGCGGCCGGGTTTGCTTGTTCGGAATCGAGGGTTTAAGGTTCTCTAATAAATTCGATTTGCAAGAAGTGTTTTTCTTGTGGTTCAAGTTTGATTGTGGTTCGATCGGGTTGCTTGTTCATGATCGAGGGTTTAGAGGTTTTCTAATACATTTGATTTGTAAGAAAAGGTTTTAGCAACAACGGGTATATTGCACACGGCTTGCGAGGCTTGTCGGTAAAGTTGGTCAAGAAACAACTTGACAAGGTTTGTAGTAAGGTTAAAGATGATTCAAGACTTGTCGAGGTTGCAAGATTTCTTAGGTTATTAGAAATTAGTTTTGCAAAATTAAAAGTACGACAAGGATTACTTCAAAAGGAGTCGGGTACTTTACTTATTCAAGGGTTGTCGATTTGTTGGATAGGTTAATTTCCAAGGCTTAATCGATATTTGAGTAAGAAAGGGTGTTATTTTGAAGGGTTACTTTGTTTGATCGATTTCTAAGAAGGTTTCTGTTAGCCTCAAATATTGAGTCAAACAAGAATGTTCGGTCATAGGTTTATATTGTAACACTTATTAGAACGTTGTAATAGTTAGTTAAAATAGTCGTGACATTACGGGCTTGATGGCTAGCTTAAAAGGCCTCTTTCAAGATACTAAGCATTTATTCAAGCCTGGCCCAATCAAACTATATCCCATTAAGCCACATGTAGGCAAAGGCTATAAATACCCTTCCTAGCATGTTAGGAAGGGTGTTGGTTGTCTCATTTTCTTCTAATCTAATCTCACAAAAGTTTCACACACACTTTTCTCTACTTTCTCTCACTACTTTCTCTCTCTAGAAACCTTCCATCTTTTATCTATCTTTCTTTCTTCTTTATTCGTGTAGAATCATCATATTTTTAGAGACAAGAATTGCTATCAATCGCCATGGGGTAGTTTTTGTGATTCGTTGTTGCTATAATATTTTGTTCGTGTGATTTACTCCTAACATCATCTCGAATTCAAGTATTTTCTTGTTTTTCGTTGAGTTTCGTGTTCTAAATCATTCTATAGATTATCTACATACTTGTGGTAAGATTTTGGTTACTTTGGTTTGGATTGAAACACGAATTCCCAAGTAAAAATCTCATCTTTCTTGTTTCCTAAAAGTCTCGAACTTTTTATTGGTTACGATCCGGATATTACGATCGCATAAACCTGGGGTTTCTACTTGCTATCTAATAGTCCGATCACATATTACGATCCACGTTGCTATCTGACACTGCGATCGGTGTTACGACTACAACTTGCGATCACGACTTGCGATCAAAGTTGCGATCAAGGAGTTGCGATCAAGGCTGCGATCCAGGAGTTATGATAGGTGTGTAAACACCCATCCTTTTACCACTTAATTCGGGCTAAAACGAGACCAAAACACGTATTTAATATCATTTGTTTGGAATTATGCGTGGTTTTTGTGTTTATTGTGTTTTCAGAGCCAACCGGATAAATATTAAAGAAAACATGGGATTGCACGGGATTTATCAAGGAAAAAGACTCAAAGATAAAGTCTACTGTCCAAGAGATGCAAAAGATTTGAAGTCACTGGGCCTATTCGAAGATTTATTGAAGAAAAGGACTGAAGACAGAAGATTTTCATAAGTCGAAGAAACTCGAGTCTATTTAACGAAGAAATTAAAAGACGAGTTGGATTTAATCGACGACAAATCCCGAATCAGAATCGAAAACGTCAACTTTTCTGAAAAGACGAGAAGACAAGAAGAAAGGGAGAAAGCCCACTCACCAACCAACCACTAGGAGTATAAATAGATACTCCCTTCACACAATTAGGGGAGAGTTCATTTTTTCTTTCTTTCCCAGGCTTTTGTTCGTTCCATCACCAACTCCATTAGGGAGTTTGGTGATTTTCATCTTTTTCTTTTAATCTTGTAATCCTTAATCATTAACCTTGTTACTTTTACATTAATCAATCTATTCCATCTTTTCATTCATCTTGATCTTCATTATTTTCTTTTGCAAGTTCTTAAGTTTTTATTTGATTCTAGTTCGATCTTAAAAAGTTGTTGATTTAGTGTTTTTATTTGTGGGATTTGTTACTTATGATGTTTAAATGATTTGTGCTTAATTTGGTAAAACCTTTTTGAGTATTTAGTTTGATTTTGATTAAAATTTCGTGTTCCCTGTTTTGGGTCGTCTGCTACTGTTCTTCATCTTCCAGATCATTCTGAATAGCCTTTACTTTCCGAATTGATCATTTTGTGTTTCCTTTATTCGGAACATTTTCAAATATTCCGAATAGGGGTGTTTTCGTTTCATTACTCGGAATATTCTGGATATTCCGCATAGCCATTTCTCAGTTTCCTTATTCGGAACATTTTTCCGAATAGGCTTTTTATTGTTTTCTTATTCGGAACTTTTCACATATTCCGAATAGAGCCATACTTTCCGAATAGCTCCTATGTTCCGCATAGGCTTTACTTTCCGATTGGCCCATATTTTCCGCATAGATCCCTTTTATTCCGCATGGCACCAAATGTTCCGAATAGGTAATGTTTTTCCGCATAGCAAATTTTCCGCATAAGCCTTGATATTCCGCATAGAGCTCAACTTTCCGAATAGAGCTGTCTTTCCGAATGGCCAAACATTCCGCATAAGGCTTACATTCAGCATAGGGTATTTTTCTGTAAGGGTATTTTTCCAAGTATTGATTCAAGTTTTGCTTTTTATTTGTTTGTTGCCTGTTTTAAGTTTATTTCATTACCATTTTATTCATTTATCTGTTTAGTAGAATAGAAAACCAAATCCACTTTTTGTCACCAAGAACAAATCATTCCACTTTTAACTGAGATCAATTCGAGAGGATTCCGAGAAATATTTTGAACCCTATACAAAAACCGTGTATAAAATGGCGCCGCTGCCGGCTCCTCTCGTTAAGATCAAAAGTTTTTTGTGAGAACTTGGATTTTGGGATCCGTTCCCCGTGAACGTTACTTTTTCATAAAAATTTTCAAAAACAACTAAAACATATAAACTTTTCAAAAATCCTAAAAAGTAAAAAAAAACATAAAAACCAAAAATATTTTTGCTTTGCTTTTCTTTGTTCGTTCTTTTGCAGGTGTATGCGCACTCGATCCACGTCTTATCAAGAGCCCGAGCCTCTCGATAACTTAGACATGGCTGGTGTCCAAAACAACAATAACATACCACCTCCGAACAACAATAATAACAACAACAACCCGCCCTTCAACAACATGAATAACAACAACAATGAGCCACTTCCGGATAACCGCCCCATGATTGAATTGCTCCAAGCTCATGTCGATGGCAACACGGATCCAATTGTTATACCACCAATTGCCGCCAACAATTTCGAGCTCAAGTCAGGCTTTATCCAGATGGTCTCAGCTCAACCGTTCTTGGGACGCATCATTGATGACCCACACGACCACATCAAGAGATTTCTACAACTCACCAACACGGTCAAGTTCAATGGGGTTCCACAAGAGGTTATAAGGTTACAACTTTTTCCCTTTTCTTTAGAGGGACAAGCCCGGCATTGGCTTGCTAAGGAACCGCCACAGAGTATTCTCTCGTGGACGGATTTGGAAACAAAGTTTATCAATTACTTTTTTCCACCCTCTCGTACTACCGCTTTGCGGAATGAGATTATAAACTTTGAACAAAAGTACGATGAGTCATTCAGTGAATCTTGGGATCGTTTTAAAGATCTTTTAAGAAAATGCCCACAACATGGTTTTACCAAAGTACATCAAATTAATACTTTTTACAATGGTTTAAGCATGAGTGACCAAGATTCACTGAATAGTGCCTCAGGGGGTAATTTATTGGCTAAGACTTCCAATGCTGCTTGGGATATCATTGAGAACAAGTCTCGTGTGCAAACCAAGAGCATTAGGACCAATGTTGCTAGTGCTAGCACTAATGACAGTGACAGGCGATTAGACAAAATCACTACTCTTCTTGAATCGCTTGTCACACATACCGTCAGCAACAACAACAGCAACAACGCCAAAAATGTACAAGTGAACGCTGTCAGCCAACCTTGTGAGATATGCGGTGGTCCCCACTCTTACACAACTTGTACCGCCACCCAAGATTACCCTGCTGAGAATGTAAATGCGGCATATGGCACCTACCAACAACCTGCTTATCAAGCTAGACCTCAAGGTGACCGTAGCTTGCTTAGCTACCGCAACAACAACTATCTTTCACCACCTGGTTTCCCTCCTACCAACCCAAACCAACAACAAAACCTTAACCGCCCTTCTCAACAACAACAACAACCTCGACAACCATACATCCCACCTCACAAGCAACAACCGCCTCAACGTAACAATCAAGTCTACCAACAACCAGCTTACCAACCACCTGCATACAATGCTCCTCCCAACCAAACCACCACGGCTTTACACCAAGAGGTTGCAACCTACATGAGAACCAATGATGTGATAGTGGGAAACCTCCAAGAGGAAGTGCGCAATTTAAAAGCATACTTGGTCAAGCAAGGAAACGATTTGAGAGCCGATATGCGGAACACGTTGGATAGTCAGACGAATGACTTGAGGAACATGATGGCTAGTTTCTTCCAAAGTAGTCAACCCTCTTCTTCGGGTACTCTTCCGAGTAACACCGTTGCGAATCCAAGAGGGGAGATGAAAGCAATCACTACTCGAAGTGGTAAGGGTACCAAGGAACCCGAGCTTCCTATACCTCCACCAGTGATTGTGACTAAGGAGAACGAGTCACCTGCTCCTATTCCTCCTCCCTCTCCTTCCCCAATTTCTCCACCTCTTCCTTCTACCCCTCCTCCACCCGTGGTTGTGAGTGACCCTATTCCTCTAAAGCCTTCATCTTCTTCCAATATACCTTATCCTTCAAGGTTGAGGAAAGAGAAGCAAAAGAGCAAGGATGACATTCAGGTTTCGAATTTCCTTAAAATGTTCAAACAACTGAATTTCAATATCTCCTTCGCTGAGGCTCTCGCTCACATGCCCAAGTACGCGAAAATGTTTAAAGATCTTTTGAGCGACAAGGAAAAACTCCTCGATATTGCCAACACCCAACTTAATGAGAACTGCTCCGCAGTGCTCTTAAGGAAATTGCCAACCAAGCTTGGTGATCCGGGTCGTTTTCTTATCCCTTGCAATTTCCCGGGAGTAGAGAATTGCATGGCCCTAGCCGATCTAGGTGCCAGTATTAATCTCATGCCTCTAAGTGTTTGGAAGCAATTATCTCTCCCAGAGCTAGTCCCCACCAAAATGACTTTGGAATTGGCCAACCGTACGGTTGCTTATCCAGTGGGGATAGCCGAAGACGTTATTGTAGGAGTCGACAAATTCACCTTTCCTGCTGATTTTGTTGTCGTCGACTACGCGATGGACCCCCGTGTGCCACTTATTGTTGGTCGTCCATTCTTGCGGACCGGTCGCACTCTCATCGATGTTGAAGCCGGTGAGCTTATCATGAGAGTGGGTGACGATAAAGTAGTCTTCAACATGGGAAAGTTGTCTAAACAGCCTTATTCATATGAGAGTGTTAATTGTATCGACGTTCTCGATGAGGCTTGTGAAGAACACTTTAATGATGCTTGCAAAAGTATTCCTACCTCTCTTCCCACTGTTGAGACCGTGTCCTCCATTGATTCATCGTTGTCTCTATTTGGAGATGGTGATTTATTCTGGAACAATCTTGAAGATACCATGGGAGATGTGATTTTTGCTACTAATGATTCTCCCACCGAGGGGGATGAAGATATAAGTTTCTTTGACAATCTTCTCACCGAAGACAATCCTTCGCCTCCATCTCCCACGGTCATTGCTATCGCTACTCTGACTTTGAAAACGCCTCCCGTCGAAAATCCTCCGGATTTGGAACTTAAGGAGTTGCCGCCTCATCTCGAGTACGTGTTCCTTGACGACAACAAGAAGTCGCCCGTCATTATTGCAACGGATTTGAAAGCTGAAGAGAGGACTCGCCTCGTTGCTGTGTTGAAAGCTCACAAGAAGGCTATTGCGTGGAAAATTTCGGATATTCGTGGAATTGATCCTAACTTCTGCACACACAAAATTATCATGGAGGACGACTTCAAGCCCACTATTCAAAGCCAACGAAGGGTGAATCCAAAAATCCATGAAGTCATCAAAACAGAGGTTCTCAAACTTCTTGATGCGGGTATGATTTACCCTATTTCGGATTCACCGTGGGTTAGTCCAATCCATTGTGTGCCCAAGAAGGGCGGAATAACCGTTGTTCCCAATGAACACAACGAGTTGATTCCCACTCGTCTCGTTACTGGGTGGAGAGTTTGTATAGACTACCGCAAACTCAATGATGCCACGAGAAAGGATCATTTCCCTCTACCTTTCATGGACCAAATGCTTGAACGATTAGCCGGTAATGAATATTACTGCTTTCTGGATGGTTTCTCGGGTTATTTTCAAATACCCATCGATCTCCAAGATCAAGAGAAGACTACATTCACTTGTCCCTATGGCACTTTCGCTTACAAAAGAATGCCTTTTGGCTTATGTAATGCGCCCGGGACTTTCCAAAGGTGTATGTTAGCTATCTTCCATGACATGGTTGAACAAACCATGGAAGTCTTCATGGATGATTTCTCGGTCTTCGGGGATTCCTTCTCTGCTTGCCTTGCCAATTTAGAACGTATGCTAAAGCGGTGCGAAGACACTCGCCTTGTTCTAAATTGGGAAAAATGCCATTTTATGGTAAAAGAAGGCGTCGTGCTTGGACATAAAATTTCGAAAGCCGGTCTTGAAGTAGACCGTGCTAAAGTCGATGTTATAGCTAAGTTGCCTCCACCTTCAACCGTGAAGGGTGTGAGAAGTTTCCTGGGTCATGCGGGCTTCTATCGTCGATTCATCAAAGATTTTTCTCAAATCGCTCGCCCGATGACCCACCTCTTGGAAAAAGATACTCCTTTTATCTTTTCCAAAGAGTGCCTTGAAGCCTTCAACTCGCTTAAAGATAAGCTAACTAAGGCACCCGTCTTGGTTACCCCTAATTGGGAGCTGCCCTTTGAGTTGATGTGCGATGCTAGCGATTTTGCTATTGGAGCGGTTCTTGGACAACGAGTAAACAAACACTTCCAACCGATCCATTACGCTAGCAAGACAATGACTGGGGCACAATTGCATTACACGACAACCGAAAAAGAGCTTTTAGCTGTTGTCTATGCTTTTGAAAAATTCCGCCCCTATCTTGTCCTTTCTACCACCATCGTGTACACCGATCATTCCGCGTTGAAGTACTTGTTGACAAAGCAAGATTCCAAACCAAGACTTCTTCGCTGGGTTTTGCTGCTCCAGGAATTTAAAATCGACATCCGCGATAAAAAAGGAGCAGAAAATCTAGCCGCGGACCATCTTAGCAGACTTGAGGATCCATACCAAGGGGATCATCCGACTAAAGAAATCAATGATTCTTTTCCCTTGGAGACCTTAATGTCTATAAACTCGAAGCCGAATGAAACCCCGTGGTTTGCGGACTTTGCAAACTACTTGGCGGGTGGAATTCTCAAGGAAGGGTTGACGTCCCAGCAAAAGAAGAAGTTCTTTACCGACATCAAGACTTACTTTTGGGACGACCTTTACCTATTCAAACAATGTGCTGATTTGATAATTCGCCGATGTGTTGATGGACCGGAAGCGTCTGACATTCTTGATGCTTGCCACAAAGGACCCACCGGTGGTCACTTTGGTCCCAACTACACCGCAAAGAAAGTGTTTGATTCGGGATTTTATTGGCCCTCCATATATCGTGATGCTCACAATATGGTTAAGCGATGTGATGTTTGCCAAAAGCAAGGCAAAATCACACATAAAGACGAGATGCCTCAGAATTTCATTCAAGCGTGTGAAATTTTTGATGTTTGGGGTATCGACTTTATGGGGCCATTCCCTTCTTCTAAAGGAAACAAATACATCCTTGTTGCCGTTGACTACGTTTCAAAGTGGGTTGAAGCCAAAGCTTTGCCTACTAATGACGCAAGGGTGGTTTGTAACTTTTTGAAAGCTCTGTTCGCTAGATTCGGTGTGCCTCGCGCCATTATTAGTGATCGTGGGACTCATTTCTGCAATGACCAATTTGCTAGAGTCATGGCTAAGTACGGTGTAAACCATCGTCTTTCCACAGCCTACCACCCACAAACTAATGGCCAGGCTGAAATATCCAACCGAGGGCTGAAGCGAATTCTTGAAAGAACCGTGGGAGAGCATCGTGCCGCATGGGCTGATAAACTCGATGATGCTTTGTGGGCTTTTCGTACTGCTTACAAGACCCCGATCGGCTGTACGCCCTATCGTCTTGTGTACGGGAAAGCGTGCCACCTCCCCATTGAGTTGGAGCACAAGGCCTATTGGGCCTTGAAGTGGGCTAATTTTGATATCAACAAAGCCGGTGACCTACGCAAGATCCAACTCAATGAGCTCAATGAACTTCGGAATGAGGCTAATGAAAATTCTTTGATCTATAAGGAACGTACTAAGCTCATTCACGACTCCAAGATCAAAAACCGAGAGTTCCATGTTGGAGACAAAGTCTTAATTTTTAACTCTCGGTTGAAAATCTTTTCGGGCAAGCTCAAATCTCGTTGGTCCGGCCCATTCACCATTGCCCAAATTTTTCCATATGGTACTCTCGAGCTCGCTCAACCTAATGGACCAAATTTTAAGGTGAATGGCCAACGAGTGAAGTTGTACTTTGGTGAGGACACCTCTCACGAGGTGATTCCATCCCTCACCACGTTCCCCATGAACTAATTTTGGGTCGAGTCAGGCTCGTGACTCGGTTATCAAAAACAAGCGCTCCTCGGGAGGCAGCCCGAGTATCTATCCTTGTATGTTTTAATCCCCTATGTGTAGGGGGGGACTTCTATATGTGTTTGCCTTTGTGTGGTTATGTGATTACAGGGATAAGTGCACTCTTGGAATCTTTGAAGAACCGTGCTCCCGTGTTTATCCGAAATCCGGTTCTATCTCTCAACTATCGTGATTCAATTTTCTTAATACTCACATTTGAAATTGATCACGTTAGTCGTCTCTTCCTTAACTTGAGTTAACCAACGTGCACAATGTCATAAGTGTAGGGGAGATTTTTCCCACATGCTTAAACATTGAGGACAATGTTTATCTTAAGTGTAGGGGGGACTTCTATCGAAGTTTTAAGTGGACTTTTCCATGAAAATGCCTTCAATTAACCGGAAAATCCTATTTTTCAACATTTTTCAAATTTTTTATTAACTTTGGCCATTTAGTCGTAATTTTTAAATTTTTATCTTTGCTTTCATATGTATATATTCCGCAATAAAGTCAAAAATATTAATAAAGTGGTGTAGCTAGTTTAGAAGTCTTTGACATATTAGGCCCGTTGCGTTTATTTTGACTCAACCCGAATAGACTTATCCAAGTTTATTCTAGCTAGTATCCTTAACCATGTAGACCTTAATTGGTTTATTAGGCTAAGTATCCACGAGTCTCATTACTTGAGATTTTAAATTGTGGAGGACGAGAAATGATAGAGTCAATTATAAGTCGGTATTCTTGCGCAAGCTCACTTGGTGTAATTATTTGCCTATTCTCCCATCACTTGCTAATAATTTATCTGCAATAAGTAAGGTTGTACGATTTGAAAAGTTACTTAGCTTCTAGCCCAAGATCGTTTAAAAGTTGCTCGGTAATGATAAGAGTTCATAGCCAAGGCATAACTTATGAAGCGGGGCGCGAAGATTGGCGAGTCCGAAAAGGCCCTAACAAGGCATGAGGATTCAATTTTATTGCCGAAGATCCAAAGTGATGTGAAAAGCATTATTCCTAAAGTCAATATGAAGGATCAAGACTCACGACAAAAAGCAATCAACTCCCATAAAGATCATGGAGAAGTCTATCCGAAAAGACCCTAACAAGGTATGAGGATAAATAGATCCAAGTCTGAAAAGGAGGCGGATCGTTGTATCTCAAAATCCCAATTAGAGATTGAAGAAATAATCATGAAGTCGTGGTCAACAAAGTTGGAGTACCCCTCAAAAGTCTCCAAGTGAAGAAACTCTATTATGATGAGAAGACCATTATCTCAAGAACGTCTCTCGAAGATATGAAGTATGAAGTACATGCCAAATATCGGCCCGAGAAAGGTCTCAAATCGTGAACCAAGTTATGCCAAGATATGAACTTTTTTGATATCCCGAGAAGCAGTTTTAAGAGATTTTGTCCTTTAGCTAACTATTGATCAAATCGTCCTACTTTGCTTTCAGCCCTAATAAACTATCGAAATAAGTCCAAAAATGCATCTTCATGATCATTCTAAGACAAAAATAAAATATAAGAGATACAACTAGGAATAAGGGAGTTTAAGCATTTAATTAAGCCATGTGCGTAAGTGTTTGATTTACCAACTTATAATAACAATGATCTCGTTCTTAAGCTTAGTTTGGGGAACGTGAAACTTGAGGGTGATAAATCTTCGCGACACCAAAGCCCTAATGTAAGTCCTTGATTTCTTTACAAGTTATTTCCATCCTTTTGTTTATTTTAAAGTTTTTAGTTCTCTTAGTATTTTAATTGTTGTTTAGTAGAATTTAAATAAGGCCAAGGTTGATTGATTATGAGAAAAATGTAAAATTGCTTTATCACTAAGCATTGCATGAGGGCATGGCAATGGTTAAGTGTAGGGGATTTGATAGGTGTGTAAACACCCATCCTTTTACCACTTAATTCGGGCTAAAACGAGACCAAAACACGTATTTAATATCATTTGTTTGGAATTATGCGTGGTTTTTGTGTTTATTGTGTTTTCAGAGCCAACCGGATAAATATTAAAGAAAACATGGGATTGCACGGGATTTATCAAGGAAAAAGACTCAAAGATAAAGTCTACTGTCCAAGAGATGCAAAAGATTTGAAGTCACTGGGCCTATTCGAAGATTTATTGAAGAAAAGGACTGAAGACGGAAGATTTTCATAAGTCGAAGAAACTCGAGTCTATTTAACGAAGAAATTAAAAGACAAGTTGGATTTAATCGACGACAAATCCCGAATCAGAATCGAAAACGTCAACTTTTCTGAAAAGACGAGAAGACAAGAAGAAAGGGAGAAAGCCCACTCACCAACCAACCACTAGGAGTATAAATAGATACTCCCTTCACACAATTAGGGGAGAGTTCATTTTTTCTTTCTTTCCCAGGCTTTTGTTCGTTCCATCACCAACTCCATTAGGGAGTTTGGTGATTTTCATCTTTTTCTTTTAATCTTGTAATCCTTAATCATTAACCTTGTTACTTTTACATTAATCAATCTATTCCATCTTTTCATTCATCTTGATCTTCATTATTTTCTTTTGCAAGTTCTTAAGTTTTTATTTGATTCTAGTTCGATCTTAAAAAGTTGTTGATTTAGTGTTTTTATTTGTGGGATTTGTTACTTATGATGTTTAAATGATTTGTGCTTAATTTGGTAAAACCTTTTTGAGTATTTAGTTTGATTTTGATTAAAATTTCGTGTTCCCTGTTTTGGGTCGTCTGCTACTGTTCTTCATCTTCCAGATCATTCCGAATAGCCTTTACTTTCCGAATTGATCATTTTGTGTTTCCTTTATTCGGAACATTTTCAAATATTCCGAATAGGGGTGTTTTCGTTTCATTACTCGGAATATTCTGGATATTCCGCATAGCCATTTCTCAGTTTCCTTATTCGGAACATTTTTCCGAATAGGCTTTTTATTGTTTTCTTATTCGGAACTTTTCACATATTCCGAATAGAGCCATACTTTCCGAATAGCTCCTATGTTCCGCATAGGCTTTACTTTCCGATTGGCCCATATTTTCCGCATAGATCCCTTTTATTCCGCATGGCACCAAATGTTCCGAATAGGTAATGTTTTTCCGCATAGCAAATTTTCCGCATAAGCCTTGATATTCCGCATAGAGCTCAACTTTCCGAATAGAGCTGTCTTTCCGAATGGCCAAACATTCCGCATAAGGCTTACATTCAGCATAGGGTATTTTTCTGTAAGGGTATTTTTCCAAGTATTGATTCAAGTTTTGCTTTTTATTTGTTTGTTGCCTGTTTTAAGTTTATTTCATTACCATTTTATTCATTTATCTGTTTAGTAGAATAGAAAACCAAATCCACTTTTTGTCACCAAGAACAAATCATTCCACTTTTAACTGAGATCAATTCGAGAGGATTCCGAGAAATATTTTGAACCCTATACAAAAACCGTGTATCAAGTTACGATCAAGAAGTTGCGATCAAGGCTGCGATCCATGTGTTGCGATCAGTGTTGCGATCGAGGTTACGATCTGGAGTTACGATCAGAAGTTGCGATCAGAAGTTGCGATCAGTGTTGCGATCGAGGTTACGATCTGGTGTTGCAATCAGTGTTGCGATCAAGAGTTACGATCAGGGTTACGATCAGAGGATACGATCTAGACTTGCGATGGGTATTCCGATGCATGTTGCGATGGACATCTAAATTTTGTTCAGTTATTTTTTAGACTTAGCCACTATCTAGACTTGTCCCAGAATATAGTTTACACGGAGATTAAAAAAAACAAAAAAAAAAGAGTTAAAATTTTTCCGTCAAGTAAACTCAAATTTTTCCCATACTAGTTTTAGGACATTTCTAGCTTGATTTCAAAATTTGGCGATTACAAATTTTTTTGGTCTACGTTTTATCGGACTGGGGAATTTATTGTCGGATTGAAGAAAAATTGCAACTTTCAGAATTTAAACCACAACAACAATCACAAAACATATACTTAAGATCATTTTTCACTTCAACATTTTAAAGCTTATCAAGATGGATTCTACTCAAGAATATCGTGTGACAAACAACAACATCATGGTGGCGGTAATAAAGAGAGACCACCAATGCTTGTGACTAGTCGATATGCACAATGGCAATCATGATTTCTTCGATATCTTGATACTAAACCCAATGGTGATGTTCTTCGACGTTGCATCAAAGAAGGACCCTATAACCTCACTAAAATAACCATTCCTGCAGTTCCAGCAACCGACTCGACGTCCGGTTCCGATGAGCAAACAATTACGGAAACATATGAGAACACTTCGAAGCTTGTGGACATTAGGAATTGATCAAACGCTCTAGTGTTGGTCTGACAAAGCGTGAAGTAGGTAGGAATCTACTTAAGCATAAGCTTGTGGGATCCTAATTCTTAAGTAGAGTATAAGAAGATTTACAAAGGCTCCGAGTAGAGGATCTGATGGGCAGTCAGAGGCTTCCTTCGCGCTCAATAGAAACTTCTAAAAACTAGGCTTGTCCCATATCAAGTTCGTTTGGGCTCTAAGATGTAATCATGGGAGCAAGTAAAAATTATGGGTTTTAAACTTATGAATACCCCTCTAATTGTTACTGTAAATTCAATCCTGAATAATGAATCTCTCTGGTTTGATCCCATGACCTGCTACGACTACCTAAGTTGTAAATACCACCTTACATCTTGTGTTATTTTAGTTCATACAAGCCTTGTTATTGTATTATTTATGTTGTACGACACCGATAACAAACCCAAAATTTGATAACGCAGAACCGCTAGATCGACAAGTTGTAGCGAACACGATAGACTACAAAAAACCGACAAATATATGCACGCGGTATACCCTCAACTACCTCTTTATTAATAACCCTAATAAAGACCACATTGGAGAAGATGAATACAATAAAGTAGGATCCCCCCATCCCTATTTATAGAGATGAGGGGGTAGACACCTCCTTAAGTCAAATAGGAAACTTCCTATAAACTAACTTAAGGAGGTTAGCCTAAATAGTCCTAATACAAGTGAGCACAAGTAGCGAATACGAGAGACTACAAAGAACCGACAAATATATGCACACGGTATACCCTCAACTATCTCTTTATTAATAACCTTAATAAAGACTACATTGAGGAAGAAGAACACAATGAACTAGGATCCCACCTCATCCCTATTTATAGAGATGAGGGGTAGACACCTCCTTAAGTCAAATAGGAAACTTTCTATAAACCAACTTAAGGAGGTTAGCCTAAATAACTTAAAAGGTGTTGACTTGTATTAGGAACTATTTAGGCTAACCTCCTTAAGTTGGTTTAAGGAAGTTTCCTATTTGACTTAAGGAGGTGTCTACCCCCTCATCTCTATAAATAGGGATGAGGGGGGATCCTATTTCATTGTATTATTCTTCCTCAATGTAGTCTTTATAAGGTTATTAATAAAGATTTAGTTGAGGGTATACCGTGTGCATATATTTTTCGGTTCTTTGTAGTCTCTCGTGTTCGCTACATGTGCTCGATAAAACTCGCGATCTAGCGTTTCCGCGTTATCGAGCTTCGGGTTGTTGTCGGTTTCGTACAACGAGTGGTATCAGAGACCACACTAACCGTGAGCTCTGATACCACTCGTTGTACGAAACCGACAACAACCCGAAGCTCGATAACGCGGAAACGCTAGATCGCGAGTTGTATCGAGCACAGGTAGCGAACACGAGAGACTACAAAGAACCGACAAATATATGCACACGGTATACCCTCAACTACCTCTTTATTAATAACCTTAATAAATACTACATTGAGGAAGAAGAATACAATGAACTAGGATCCCCCTCATCCATATTTATAGAGATGAGGGGGTAGACACCTCCTTAAGTCAAATAGGAAACTTCCTATAAACCAACTTAAGGAGGTTAGCCTAAATAGTTTCTAATACAAGTCAACACTAATAAAAGGTGTTGACTTGTATTAGGAACTATTTAGGCTAACATCTTTAAGTTGGTTTATAGGAAGTTTCTTATTTGCCTTAAGGAGGTGTCTACCCCCTCATCTCTATAAATAGAGATGAGGGGGGGATCCTAGTTCATTGTATTCTTCTTCCTCAATGTAGTCTTTATTAAGGTTATTAATAAAGAGGTGGTTGAGGGTACATCATGTGCATATATTTGTCTGTTCTTTGTAGTCTCTCGTGTTCTCTACCTATGCTCGATACAACTCGCGATCTAGCGTTTCCGCGTTATCGAGCTTCGGGTTGTTGTCGGTTTCGTACAACAAGTGGTATCAGAGCTCCCGGTTAGTGTGGTCTCCGAAGATGGAGTGTTAGGTCGAGGTGACGAGTCGTCAAAGGTATCGGAGGTTTTGATTTTTGGTTTTGAATCGATCGTCCAAAGTAGCAAATCGATTGTGCTATAAATCGATTGTCGAAAAGTAAAATATACTAAAGTGACGTGAGGTGGCCATTAATGTTGGTCATTAATTTCTTTTATTGAATCTCACGTGAGATAGTAGTTTACTACAAAGGTGATATAGAGATCTTTCACGTGGAAAAAAGATTTTATCTTTTTCTAAAAGGTCATCGTTTTTTATCAAGAGACGATTGCGTGAAAGTCGACTTTGGTTATCGTTTGTTGGTAAAACGAAGTTGTTGTTGTTGCGGGTATTTTTGCGGTTCAAGTTTCGATCGTGGTTTGCTTAAGTTTTAAGTTAACGATCGGATTACTTGTTCGGATCGAGGCTTTAGGGTTTCTAATATATTCGATTTGCAAGAAAGGTATTTTCTTGTGATTCAAGTTTTGGTCGTGGTTCGCTTGGGTTTCAAGCTAGCGATCGGGTAACTTGTTCGAAATCGAGGGTTTAGGGTTTCTAATAAATTCGATTTGTAAGAAGGGTATTTTCTTGTGGTTCATGTTTTGATCGTGGTTTGCTTGGGTTTCAAGTTAGCGGCCGGGTTTTCTTGTTCGGAATCGAGGGTTTAAGGTTCTCTAATAAATTCGATTTGCAAGAAGTGTTTTTCTTGTGGTTCAAGTTTGATTGTGGTTCGATCGGGTTGCTTGTTCATGATCGAGGGTTTAGAGATTTTCTAATAAATTTGATTTGTAAGAAAAGGTTTTAGCAACAACGGGTATATTGCACACGGCTTGCGAGGCTTGTCGGTAAAGTTGGTCAAGAAACAACTTGACAAGGTTTGTAGTAAGGTTAAAGATGATTCAAGACTTGTCGAGGTTGCAAGATTTCTTAGGTTATTAGAAATTGGTTTTGCAAAATTAAAAGTACGACAAGGATTACTTCAAAAGGAGTCGGGTACTTTACTTATTCAAGGGTTGTCAATTTGTTGGATAGGTTAATTTCCAAGGCTCAATCGATATTTGAGTAAGAAAGGGTGTTCTTTTGAAGGGTTACTTTGTTTGATCGATTTCTAAGAAGGTTTCTGTTAGCCTCAAAATATTGAGTCAAACAAGAATGTTCGGTCATAGGTTTATATTGTTACACTTATTAGAACGTTGTAATAGTTAGTTAAAATAGTCGTGACATTACGGGCTTGATGGATAGCTTAAAAGGCCTCTTTCAAGATACTAAGCATTTATTCAAGCCTGGCCCAATCAAACTATAGCCCACTAAGCCACATGTAGGCAAAGGCTATAAATACCCTTCCTAGCATGTTAGGAAGGGTGTTGGTTGTCTCATTTTCTTCTAATCTAATCTCACAAAAGTTTCACACACACTTCTCTCTACTTTCTCTCACTACTTTCTCTCTCTAGAAACCTTCCATCTTTTATCTACCTTTCTTTCTTCTTTATTCGTGTAGAATCATCATATTTTTAGAGACAACAATTGCTATCAATCGCCATGGGGTAGTTTTTGTGATTCGTTGTTGCTATAATATTTGGTTCGTGTGATTTACTCCTAACATCATCTCGAATTCAAGTATTTTCTTGTTTTTCGTTGAGTTTCGTGTTCTAAATCATTCTATAGATTATCTACATACTTTTGGTAAGATTTTGGTTACTTAGGTTTGGATTGAAACACGAATTCCCAGGTAAAAATTTTCATCTTTCTTGTTTCCTAAAAGTCTCGAACTTTTTATTGGTTACGATCCGGATATTACGATCGCATAAACCTGGGGTTTCTACTTGCGATCTAATAGTCCGATCACATATTACGATCCACGTTGCGATCTGACACTACGATCGGTGTTACGATTACAACTTGCGATCACGACTTGCGATCAAAGTTGCGATCAAGGCTGCGATCCAGGAGTTGCGATCAAGAAGTTTCGATCAAGGCTGCGATCCAGGTGTTGCGATCAGTGTTGCGATCGAGGTTACGATCTGGAGTTACGATCAGAAGTTGCGATCAGAAGTTGCGATCAGTGTTGCGATCGAGGTTACGATCTGGTGTTGCAATCAGTGTTGCAATCAAGAGTTACGATCAGGGTTGCGATCAGAGGTTACGATCTAGACTTACGATGGGTATTCCGATGCATGTTGCGATGGACATCTAAATTTTGTTCGATTATTTTTTAGACTTAGCCACTATCTAGACTTGTCCCAGAATATAGTTTACACGGAGAATTAAAAAACAAAAAAAAGAGTTAAAATTTTTCCGTCAAGTAAATTCAAATTTTTCCCATACTAGTTTTAGGACATTTCTAGCTCGATTTCAAAATTTGGCGATTACAAATTTTTTTGGTCTACCGTTTTATCGGACTGGGGAATTTATTGTCGGACTGAAGAAAAATTGCTTTCGGAATTTAAACCACAACAACAATCACAAAACATATACTTAAGATCATTTTTCACTTCAACATTTTAAAGCTTATCAAGATGGATTCTACTCAAGAATATCGTGTGACAAACAACAACATCATGGTGGCGGTAATAAAGAGAGACCACCAATGCTTGTGACTAGTCAATATGCACAATGGCAATCACGATTTCGTCGATATCTTGATACTAAACCCAATGGTGATGTTCTTCGACGTTGCATCAAAGAATGACCCTATAACCTCACTACAATAACCATTCCTACAGTTCCAGCAACCGACTCGACGTCCGGTTCCAATGAGCAAACAATTACGCGAAACATATGAGAACACTTCGAAAGAGAACCGTGTTTGGATTGATGCAGAGAAAGAAGCAATCTATTCGATTCTAAGTGGGATTGGAGATGATATTTACTCAACGGTTGATGCATGATCTACTGCAAAAGAAATGTGGTTTGCCATTGAACGCTTGCAACAAGGAGAATCACTTAACAAGCAAGATGTCAAAACTAACTTGTTCTGGAACTTTGGTAACTTTACTTCATTGGATGGGGAATCAATTGATTCATATTACTTAAGGTTCTACAAGAAGATGAATGACATGACAAGAAACAATCTGCAAGTCTCCACCATGCAAGTTAATGTGCAGTTTCTACAACAACTTCAACCCGAGTGGACACGATTTGTAACATTGGTGAAACAACAAAATAAGTTAGACGAGGTCAACTATCATACACTCTTTGACATTTTGAAACAATTTCAGAATGAGGCAAATGAACTTCGAGCTGAACGGGTAACAAAGACTGCTAATCCACTTGCTTTGATGTCTATCACTCATCATGTCCAAGATCATCCCTCTCGTGCTCCAAAATCATACTCCACTACATCCTCATCACCAAGATACTCCACCGCATCCTCTTCACCAAGATACTCCACTTCATCTAAGTATTCAGCTCCCATAAGATCACGAGACAAAGAACCAAAAGCACCATCACCATCACCTAAGCCATCATCTGAAGAGGACAATGATGAAGAACTAGATCAGAAGGATAGGGAGATGAAGCAACAATTTGCTTTCATTATGAAGACCTACAAGAAAATCTTCAAACCCACCAACAATAATCTTCGAGCATCATCAAATTCAAGGAATCAATATGTTGAGACTCCTCGAAGGTATGAAACACGTCAACCTGATGAAAGTCCTCCAAGGTATGATCGACGTAATCCAACACATATTGAGGGTTCTGCACGCTATGATTGACAAACTGCTAAGTATGATGCTCAGAGGATTGCTACTGCTCCTGGGAATAGGGACACTGTTGGTACTCAAGTGGTTCAGCAAAGTGGGATTCAATGATTTAATTGTCAAGGTTATGGGCATATGGCAAAGGAATGCAGGAAGCCGAAACGAGTTAGGGACTCTGGTTATCATAAGGAAAAAATGTTGCTTTGCAAGAAGATGGAAGTTGGGGTTAAATTGTCGGCTGAGGAAGGAGCCATGCTTGATGACACTGATGATGAAGCTTCCGATCAAGAACTTGAAGCACATTACTCGTACATGGCAAAGGTTGAAGAAGTTCTCAACGTCACTAAAGATGACAATGATCCTATCTTTGATACTGAGCCAATCGATAAGGTACACACTAAAGAGGAATATAATGTGCTTGCTAATACTCATGAGCATTGTGAGCTACCCAAAGCCATTAATGACACATGTATGATGGAAACGGTTGATAGCAATACCACACCCGATTCATCAGACATGTGCAATAATGAGTCTGATGATGATCAACATGCAAACGAGTTTGATGATGATGAGGAGCGTATTGCGCTTGCTAACTTAATTGCTTCTTTACAAAAAGATGTCAAAGAAACTAGAAAGAGTCAAAAGAAATTAAAGAAGGAAAACGCTATGCTCACTCAAAATTTTGAAGAATGCAAAGTTGCTCTAATAAAATCTAGTGAGACCATTGATAGCTGTAGAGCTCAGCTTCTTCAAAAGACCAACGAGATTGAGGGGTACAAAGGGTGTTTAATTAACGTCAAAAAGGACGATTATCAACAGAAATATAACGAAACTCTTAAGCTTCTAGAACAAGAGAAACGTAATTATAACACCTCTTTGAGTACTGAACGTCACAAAACGTATCTTGCTACCACGAAAGTCAATGAGCTAACTCAAGTAAATGGTTTTCTTCAAGAGGATAAAATTAAACTTGTTAATGAAAAGAAAGCAGTGGTTGAAAAGTTGGAAAAGGATTTCAAACTAAGTAAGTGAAAGATATCGACAAAATGGTGGAACTTGAAACTCAAATTGATTTTTACAAGAAAATTGTTTACAAAACTAATCAATCAGTTCAAACCATGAGAATGTTGGCACCTCGTTCGTTTTTTAAGGATCGACATAGTTTTGCTAATCCTAAGTACCTTGAGCAAGCTCAATCTGAGAATCAGCACTTATATCTTGATGAGTCCCAATGGACCGATCTTGATTGCCTTGTTAGGCCCGATAGTGAAGAGACAAACGATTTGGAAGAAGAGAGTAGACCAAAAGTTAATAAAGAATTTGTTAAACAATATAATTATGCTTATGAAAACAGTCTTTATGGTCTCTTCAAACCGCAAACACAGAAAACTCGTGAGCAAATATTTTTCGAATGTGAACAAATAAGAATTAAATGGAGACAAGCTTTTGCCACTAAGAAAACTAATGTTTCAAAATTTATTGAGTACTTGCCATTTAAAGCTTCTGTAAGCAAGAGTAAGCAAGCACTTAGTATTCTCAAGAGTAACATTGAAAATTTCAAAAAGGTTGTTGATGATGACTGGAAAAAACGTGAACTTTCGAAAGGAGACAAAGAAATTCCTCACGATATAACTGTGCTTGTGAAAAGTATTTTGATTCCGCTTGCGGAAAGAACGCAAAAACATATTTTGGAATCTGAAACATTAATTAAGCAAGAAATGTTTGAGGATTTGCAATATGTGGAATCTCTTGAACAAGAAGTGAACGACCATCAACCTGAAAGAGACGAGTTTTCTACAACATATGATCTACTCTTACATGAATGTCTCTCAAAAGATATTATGAGTGTTTATGTTACATCTTGTGCTGATATTGATGAATATTCTGATGTTGCATGCAAATATCTTGATCAAGTAAAAGAGTGTTAACGTCTTGAAACTGAGCTTTCGAATAAAGTTGACCAAAAAGAGTTTTCGTTACTTCAACATAGATTTGTTATCTTCAAAAACATTGTCACTCACTTAAACTTGCTTTGCAAAAGAAAGTTGGCAGCTTTTCAAATGATACACCTTTGGAAGTAAAATTATCTGAGTCATGTCGATTACTAAACAAAAAAAGTCTTGATATTACGGATTTGAAAGCTCGGTTACAAGAAAAAGACATCGCTATAGCAGAGTTGAAGAAACTCGTTGCTAAGATGGGTGGGAAAGTTGTGGAACCTAGCGTTAAGAAACCTGTTCTTAGACAACCCAATGCCTCTAAAGTAAATAGCTCCTCCATCTTGGGAAAACCATCTGCTTTCTCAAACTCTTCGTTTGCAAAACTTGTGTTTGCCCCCAAGATGGATGGAAAGGAAAGGTTACCACATACTCAACCCATATGGAATATTGTAGCACCAAGCGTTAAGCATAATAATGTGATTAAACCAGGAATGTATAGAATGACCACTAAACCCACAAACAAAGTTAGTCACTCACCTCAGACTTCTAGAAACACTAATATTCGTGTGTCTTCTACTACAGGAGTAGTCTCCACTGCTAGTGTTAGTCGGCCTCAACTTAAGATCACTCAAGTGAATGATAAGGTTTGGAAACACAAGAGTAAAGGGAAGATGAAGGAAGTAGAAGAACACCCTAGGAATTTGAATGTTTTTAAGAATAAAAAGTCTGTAATCGCGTGTAATGACGAATTGAATGCCTTGAATGACTTGAATGCTTTGAATGTCAAATTTGTTTCTGTCAAATGTGGAAAATGTGCTAACGCTAATCATTCTATGTGTGCTATGAATAACGTCAAAGGCGTAGATACTAGAACTAAGAAGCAAGTTGCGATGCATATTAGTGCTAGTAAACCCAAACGCAAAGTGAACCATTCTGATGCAACCCCCACTAAGAAAAGTAATGCATCAGACTCCACCATTAAGAACCCTAGAAGCAAAATTAGAGAACTATATGAGTCTGCTAGCAAGTCTTGGAAATGGTGGTTTGCTAATCAATGTCCCCCGGGATATAAATGGATGCCTAAAGTTAGGATAGAAAATGTGACAACGAGTGTTAGTATGCCTTTAAATGTTGCTAAGGACATTAATGATTCTATAATCACAACTACTGTGGTATCCAATTTAGCAAATGCTCCATCGTGTTCTAACTCTTCTACACGTAATACAAATAATTCTCTTCATACTGGACTCCGGATGCACAAAGCACATGACGGGGAATCTCAAGCTTCTAATTAACTTCATGGAGAAGTTCATGGGTACGGTCCGATTCGGAAATGATCAATTTGCACAGATCCTAGGATATGGAGATTTGGTTCAGGGGAATATCACGATAAAAAGGGTATACTACGTCGAAGGGCTCAATCACAACCTTTTCTCGGTTGGTCAATTCTGTGATGTAGATTTGGAAGTTGCTTTCAGAAAGAATACATGTTTTGTTCGTGATTATGATGGGAATGACTTACTTACCGGTACACGGGGTACTGATCTTTACATAATTTCACTACAAGACACAACTTCATCAACTCCAATTTGCTTCATGGCTAATGCTTCAACGACTCAGGCATGGTTATGGCATCAACATCTATCTCATCTCAACTTTGATACCATCAAATTGCTTTCCAAGAAAGATATTGTGAGAGGCCTTCCAAGCTTGAAATTTATCAAAGATCATCTTTGTTCTTCTTGTGAGCTTTCTAAAGCTAAACTAAGTAGCTTTAAGACAAAGACTACACCAAGCTCTAAAGGACGGTTAGATCTTCTTCATATAGATTTGTGTGGTCCCATGCGTGTTCAAAGTACCAATGGGAAGAAATATGTTATGGTAATTTTCGATGATTACTCAAGGTACACATGGACTCACTTCTTGAGGTCCAAGGATGAAACACTCGAAGTTCTCATCAGCTTCCTTAAATTGATACAACGTGGTCTTCAAGCTCAAGTAAAAGTGGTTCGTACTGACAGAGGCACATAATTTTTGAATTCAACTCTGAGAAACTATTTTGAAGCTGAAGGAATTGAACATGAAACATCTATTGCTCGAACACCTGAACAAAACGGCATTGTTGAAAGACGAAACTGTACTTTAGTTGAGGCTGCTCGAACATTATTATCTGCTTCAAAACTTCAACTATACTTTTGGGCTGAAGCCGTGTCAACCGCATGCTACTGACAAAACCGATCCTTAATTATCCCAAGACACGAAAAGACACCATATCACATAATCCATGATCAAAAGCCTTCACTCAACCACCTTCATGTTTTTGGATGTACTTGTTACATAATTCGAGATGGTGAAAATTTGGATAAGATGAAAGAGAAATGTGATGCATGTATTCAAGTGGGATATGCAACTCAGTCTAAGGGATATAGAGTTTACAACAAGAGAACAAAACTGATAGTCGAGACTATTCATACCAGATTTAATGAATTACAAGAAATAACACTTGAAAAAAACAGTTTAAGTCCCGATCCACAACGACAAACGAGTTCCGTTCACAACCGCACGGAACTCGGAACTCAAGACCACATCAAGAACCGTCAAGTTCAAAGCTGGTTCAAGGAAATGTTCCAAGAGCTGATATGACAGTCAACACAAAAATTGAAGAGTTGGAAATGTTATATGGACCTATGTATGATGAATATTTCATGGGGGAGAAACATGTTGTATCAAAGTCTTCCGCTGTCACTCATGATATGAATGATGGTACCGATCATCGTCAACAAAAGGATACAACTTCATCTACTTCAAAACGGGTTGCTGCAGATTTACCTCCTCAGAATATCACATCAACAACCGCTCCTACAACATCAACAACTACTGTCATTGCTCCAGAGAACACAAATCAAGCAGACAATGCATTATCTGACGAAGACGAATTTATCAACCCATTCAGTACACCGGTACACGAAACTGGAGAGTCTTCTACTCGCCATGTTGATCCGTCAAATATGCATACGTTCTATCAACGACATCCTTCAACACATCATTGGACCCTAGATCATCCTTTGGTTCAAGCAATTGGAAACCCTTCACAGCCTGTTCGTACAAGACGGCAATTAGAAACCGATGGCGATGTTTGTATATTCGCACTCGCCGTGAGTACAGCTGAAGCAACAAATATCAAAGAAGCCATGGCTGATCATGCTTGGATTGAATCGATGCAAGATGAACTTCTTCCATTTGAAAGACTTAAAGTCTGGGAACTTGTTGTCATACCATACGATGTAGTTCCATTAAATCTTTGATGGGTCTGGAAAAACAAGATGGATGAAGAAAACACAATCATCAAGAACAAAGCTAGGCTAGTGGCTAAAGGGTATGGCCAGAAAGAGGGTATTGATTTTGAAGAATCATTTGCACCCGCAGCTCGTTTGGAAGCGGTCAGGATTTTCCTTGCTTATGCTGCACATAAGGGATTCACTGTCTATCAAATGGACGTAAAGATGGCATTTCTTAATGGTCCTTTGAAGGAAGAAGTCTATGTCACGCAGCCGGAAGGATTCGTCAATCCTCATTATCCTGACAAGGTGTATCGTCTCCACAAGGCACTATATGGACTCAAGCAAGCTCCAAGGGCGTGGTACGACGAGCTCTCGAAATTTCTGGTCTCCAAAGGTTTCTCAAAAGGTTCCATTGATCTAACTTTGTTCACTTATAAATATGGGATGAAATTTTGCTTGTGCAGATTTATGTTGATGACATTATTTTCGGGTCTACAAACCCAAAACTTTCAAAATGGTTTGAAAAAGTAATGCACAACAAATTTGAAATGTCAATGATGGGCGAACTAAAATTCTTTCTAGGAATTCAAGTTCACCAATCCCCAAGTGGAATCTTTATCAACCAAGCTAAGTTATATCAAGAGGTAATCAAAAAGCATGGTATGACCTCATGTGACCCCGTTGGGACACCATTATCAACCACATCACTAGATGCTGATTTGGAGGGAGATGCCATAGATCAAACAAAATATTGTTCCATGATCGGCTCCCTCATGTACTTAACAATAAGCCGACTAGATATATCACATGCTACGTGTTATTGTGCATGATATCAAGCACGACCCACTGAAAAGCACCTCAAGGAGGTTAAATGGATCTTTTGGTACCAAAAGAATACCATTCATTTGGGACTCTGGTATCCGAGGGAAACCGGTTTCTTTCTAACAGCCTATTCAGATTCTGATCATGCAGGGTGTCTTGATACACGAAAAAGTACTTCTGGTGGTGCACAATTTCTAGGTGAGGATAAGCTTGTGGGATGGTATTCCAAGAAGCAGGATTGCACGACACTGTCATCAGCCGAAGCGGAGTATGTGTCTCTATCTGCTTGTTGTGCTCAAGTTCTTTGGATGAGAACACAACTCATGGATTATGGCTTCCACTTGGATAAAGTACCTATGTACTTTGACTCAAAGTCCGCCATAGCCCTCTCCTGCAATCCGGTATAGCATTCCCGCACGAAGCACATTGATGTCAGATATCACTTCATTAAGGAACAAGTTGAAAGGGGTATTGTTGAACTATACTTTGTTGGAAATGATTACCAATTAGCTGACTTGTTTACAAAAGCTCTTTCGAAAGAGAGGTTTGCGTATCTAGTTGGGCAAATTGGTATGAGATGTTTGACTCCAGTAGAACTAGAGATTCTGGGAAAGAAGTCTGCTTGATTCATCTATCAAACATCTACTTGTAAATATCTTTGAAAAAGCAAAATACAAAAATATAAAACACATAAAAGCAAAACACAAAATGAAAAATCTTTCAAAATCCAAAAAGATTCTTCTCGACATGTCTTTCAATATCGATAATATGGACGTACCTAGAAATGTCGCTTAATAACGACAGGGTGTGTACATAAAGCTCGAATGAAAGTTGTAAATAGTTTTAAAAACATGTCATTTCTACTTTCAATAAAGGAAAATGTCTATCTTGGACAATTTTTCCAACAACGGGTAGAGCAATCTATCTTGGGTTGAGCTTGTTACAAAACATTCAACGTTTTGAGCTCAAAACAATGGCTTGTAATCACTTTAAAATTGCAACCCGGATCTATATTTAGGGGGGAGTGTACGCTTTACTTCCCTTACCCTTAGCAAAAGAAGATAAATCTTCTTACACTTGAGTGGATTCGTCAAGACATTCAAAGTCTATGAACTCAAGTTTATGCTTTAGAAAAACTTTTTTGCCAAAAAGAAATAGAGTTTTTCAAAAAGCGTTGAACATAATTTTTTCAAGAATTTCCCAATGATTATTCAAAATCTTTCAAAAATTGTGTGTTCAACATCTCCTATCCTCAAAAACTGAAATGTGGATCACATCCTCACAATGACAATTCAATTGGATCAATTTTTGAGGGGAGCATTCCAAATTCATGCTAGTTTGACACATTCTTCTCCCGAAGATTTTCAAGACTATTCTTCACAATATATTTTAATCAAATTTGGTATCTCTAATATCAAACGATTTTATATATTAGAGATATAGGGAGAAAATGTGATTAAAATGTGATCTAAAGACTCAAGCACTCATAGTTACGATCAAATACCCACAACATCTTTAATTCACGACGTTATTGGTGTCAAAAGGGTGGTTAGGCTTAAGTCCTATGATCCAACCAGAACCAGAGGGATCTTCCCAGGGACAATCCAATAGATTATTAGAAGTCCTCATGAAAGATGGAGTAGAACGTGAACGAATCTGAATGCCTACTAAGTGCTGACGCTAGCACTAGAACAATCACAACAAGGTATTAGTAATGATGTCTTGGTAAGCATTGAAGGGGTTGAAGAATGAAAAAGAAATGTAAGGATAAAGGGTGTAAACAAAGAAGCCCTCCATACAACTTAGGAAGAAACCGGGCCAATAAATCATGAAGACAACACATCATGGACCCAGTGATGTAATGTACAACCCTTCCCCAGCTGACTTAGGCTTCTCTCAAAAGAAGTTTGTTTTATTGTCACGGAGATCAACACGACTTCTATTGACTTTCTTACTCCGATTTAGTTGATATTGAATAGGTGGCATCTGCTCCAGCCTCCGACCACTAAAAGTGCACAAATCGATTCTAGAGCCAAGGGATCAATCAAATCTCGTTAGGACACACGGATGACGATCAAGAGAGTCCTATGCTATATCATTGCGATATTGCTAGAACACTCAGAGTGATACTACTTGGTATTCACAATGATGAGTGGAAATCCTTCCAGTGTTAACATCAAACAGCACTGCGGTAGGTCATGTGTAAGATTCTTTTAGAATTGAACATGTGTAAACTGAAAAGCAACAGTGGTTTGATTCTAAATTGATTCAAACTCGTTTCAGGTTTCTACGCAATATCTTTATGATCTTGCCAGAACATTCAGAGTGATATTCATTAATATTCACAATGATGAATGGAAATCCTTCTAGCGTCAACATCAAACAGCGCTACGGTAGGTAACTTTCGAGATTCTTTATGAATCAAGCTTTTGTCAACTGGAAAGCAACAATCGTAAGATTCTTTAAGAATCAAACTTGTTCCAAGAATTTGAATTGACGACTTTAATCAAGCGGATATTGTCACACCCCACCATGGAGGAATATGGGGCACAACGTATGGATATCATCATAGAGAAAACTAAAATGCAACCATAATGTCATAAATGGCGACACAAAGGTTATGACAATATCTCAACATAGCAGGAGTCTAGGTAAGTAGGTAACAGTCCTACCCCTTACCCATGAAACAAATAACACTAACAATCAACATACAGGTTCATAGTATCACTATTCAAAACACATAAAAATAAACTAAGAAGAAACGGGGATCTCCTTCTATATGCAATCCTAAGGCATCCAAGTCTAGCCACTTCTATCCTCAAGCTTAACCACATTCACACCTGAAAGAGACACTAAAACACGTAAACATAATGTTGGTGAGAGTCATAGGTTTAGACTCCAACGCCAAAACAAACCATAAGCTGTGAGTAACAACCAAAAGTTAAAAACATATGGACAATGTGATACTAATATGCATTAACAAACTAACATTCAAGATTTAACTAATCAAACCAAAACTCAGGCTCCCAACCATACCAAACACCATACTCCCATAGGCATCCAAACACCTATGAACCAAATCCCAATCCAAGGCTCCCAGCCTTACCAAACACCATGGTCCCATAGATGCTCACACATCTATGTACCTCCCCAAGGCCCCGCCTTGTCAACAACCCCTTGGTACCAAGTCAAAACATAAACAATCAAGAATTATCTAGCTGTTAATCACATAAGTATGCACACATAAGTCCATTACCAACGCCAAACATTCAGATCATAAATTTATAAACAACATAACACAGTGTCTCTTCCATCCCATCTGGAAGTAAAAAAACAATAGTAAACATGGGACTATGAAACTCACCTGATTGAGCTTCCCCAAACATCCGCGCACTAGCAAAAAGCTAACAACTAAAAACACATAATCAAAACATGAACCAACACTAAAATGGCTCATCAACCTATGATGGACATCTAACCTTCTCCCATATATATAACTCATATATATGCTCTAAGCATCTCATTACACCCCTCTATAAAGCCCTTAACTCGTTTTACTTCATAACACATCCCGTTATCATTTTATCAAAAAACAGTCTCAGTTTTAGGTCTCCAAACTATAAGCCAAACACCCACCTAAACACACCCATGATCTCTGTAAAGGGAATATTTATGCCCTTACGTATGTTAGCTAACACCTCCCACTTTCCCAAACCTTAAAGCTACTGTTTAAGGCCCCGATATATATATATATATATATATATATATATACTTTTGTCATTCCAGTTTTACTGATTTTAAACATACAAAACGTTTGTTATGATTAGGGGTCTTACCCTAAAACACAACCTTAACCCCAATTCAGATACTTACTATAATATATAAACCATCTCTCATGTTCGTTATAAGATCTCAATGAAACCCTAAGTACCCCAAACAACCCAAAACTTAAAAAGAAAACAGACTGACTTCAAAACTGTTTGGACCTCCGACTGTTGTAACCTATTTTTGACCCACTTACCTACATCCAATTTAGTTCTCGTTTCTTGCATTGTAAACACACTTCAATTACCTTTTCAGGGATACTTGGATCGTAAAATAAGAGTTTGTAGAACTCCCAATATGATCAAAACAATTGGCTCAAAATTCTGCCCAGTTTTTAAAAACGGGTTTAATCAAATTATCTTAATTAATTCACCATAACCCCATTAAATACAAGCCCTAGTTTATGTAATCATCATATTATGATTAATACAACATTAATTTACTGTTTTTATATTAAACCCTAACCCTAATCCATCAATAGATGATTAAATAAACATAAAAACAATTTAATTAAAAAGGTTTATGAAGGTTTTACCTTTAATTCAATGGAAGATGAAAAAAACTATGAAAACCCTAAATCTTCTCCTTATGCCGTCGACTTCAACGTTCCAGGAAGAAAAAATATGGTTTTTGTTTTTAGTTAACAAATTATATAGGGTATGGGTGAACCCAAGTCCAACCCATAGCCCATTTACACTTTCCTTTTTTTTAAAACCAATCGGCCTAAACCGACTTATATATGTATTTTTTATTTATTTTTTTTCTTTTTATTGTTTAATAATACATTACTAACATTAACTTAATTTGTATTAATTTATTTCAGCTCCTAAAGCTTCCAAAACCTCAGAACCGTAAAACTAGTCAAATTTACGCGTTTTACCGTAAAAGACGTAAAATATACACTTTTAAAAAAAATCTCAAATTTTGAAATAAACTTTATAACTAAGTCCTAAATGACTTAAAACCATCCCAAAAAATATTCATATGACTAATTACCTCATCCGAGACCTCTAAATGCTAAACCGTAAATCGTAAAAATACGATTTTCTATAATACATATACGTATACGTAAAACCACTAAATAACATCTCACTTCATAGTCACTACCATGTGAATTCATGAACATGAAATCATCACACATCGTTTCACTCACAAAGTACCCTGTACCGGAAACGATATCCAAACCACAATCTATACACACCAATAAGCACCATAAACACGTAAAGACACGTAACTAGCACAAAATAAAACTAAGTGACGAACCTCAAAACCAGGGTTGTCACATCACTCCCTCCTAATAGAAATCTCGTCCCGAGATTTAATCCTTAGGATCAAACGCACAAACAACAAATCACATGAGGATACTTGTTCTAAACGAACTCCCATCATTTCCACGTGAACTTCAGTTCAAGTTTCAAAATACCACATATACAAACCAAAAATAATTAAACTCATTGCCAAACTCTTGACCTCACAGTCAATAAATCTCACAAATGACTCTTTGATAAAAACAAAGATTCTTATTAACACAAGTCCCGAATAACCGTACATGCACAATGCATTCTCAAACGACATTTACCAATCTCAATACATGAAATGTATCATGTATACAACTCATTTTTCCCAGGTAATTCCATACTCATAAGCTACTGGTCCGATCTTTCCAAAGATCATAAATGGACCTACAAAACACTACATCAGCTCTTCCATTTTACCAAAACATACCACCCGTTACTATGGGTGAAACTTCATACACAACTTTGTCACTATCTCTAGTGGTTTCCTCCTTTTCAACATAGCATCCTTGTTTCTCTCATTGTTTCCACAAATACTATTACCACATTAGAAGTCTTTTTTACCAATTCTAGTCCACAATGGGGACAACTCAACCTATCCTTTCATATAGTGCCTCAAATGGCATTTATCGACTTCTAGTATGATAACCATCATTATATGAAAACTCAGCCATCGCTAATGAGTTTCCTAACTCCCTCTAAATCAATCACTCATGCCCTCAGTGTAACCCCTAAGGTTGTATAAATATCTCAATTGCCCATCCTTTTCTAGTTAGTTGGACATACTCATACCCAATCATGTCCATCAAATCCCTTTAGTCCGTACCCCAACTACTTAAAAATTCCAATCTCCTTACAAAGTGACCTATGACGGTCTTCCACATATCCATTAGTTCTTCCAATCCAAATCAACTTATGATGTATACACATCATCAAAAGGACGGTTATCTCAATTAGACCAAGCCCTTCGTCCCTATGGCATGTCACACCTTTAACTCCTCATCCATTCGATTATCGATACTAAGCCTCCCAAACAATCAGTATAGGTCAGTGCCATTTCCTTTTCCACACTACGACAGTATTAGCCTGTGTTGTGCTTTATTCTACTCATTAGGCTCTACCAAAGTTTTACCTTCGGTTCCTATCTCGACCTATTTTATTCTTGCTTCGCTTCTATACACACTTCCTTCTTTTTCCTCAACTCATACCCTACATCACGATGTGATGCTTCCCATCGTTTCTTCCCTTGCCATAATCCTTCATAAGGAATTCCATACATATTAGGCTAACTTTTACGCAAACCCTCCATTTTATCACATCCGTACGCAATTCTTCCAACTTCCCAACTACGTGACTTCTCATTCCTCTTGAACTATGAGATGAATTAGTCAGTCTATCGACTATCACCCAACTCTCGTCGTACTTATTCCTCCACCCCATTATGTATCCCTTTCACCAATTTCGTCCTTACATCGCCCTTTCTAAGATACTCCTATCTATGTAGGAAGTATAGTCTACGTCCCTTTTCCATATGATTGTCCAAGCCACGCAACATACATGTTGACGCGTTCTCTGTTTTAGACAACTCAACTCGTGCAACCTACATCCTTCATCCAAACCACCCTAATACGTCACCCATATAGTTCAAGTTCGTCTCAGATTCACTTCATTCTTCTTATTCCATATCACATCAACCATGCTTGCCTTTCCCAGATAGTACTTGGCCTTGAATTTTCTTTCACCACTTAACTCCACCCATCACCTTTGTCAAATGTTCAATCAAGATGATTGAGTATGTGTTGGAGACGTTCATGATCCGTATAGATCATTCTCCACGTCTCGTACACCAAATGTCTCTAGCATTCTAGGCAGATATAACAGTCCAGCTCCACTAACTAAGTCTATCCAGTTCTTCCAAATCTTTAGTTCCTGCAACGTATAAGCGATCGCCTTTCTTTGTTGTCCTCGTACGCGTCCAAATCCTTGCTCCACGTATCGTCATGCTTCGTGAATTCATCCAGTCCTTCCGATAATGCCAAGATCGGCTCATTATCTAATCCACTTCTTCAGCCTCCAAAATGCTTCCTCATCCTTCTTCACTTCGCCCCTTGCTGGTTCCATGATATGTCATCATCTCTAACAACTCATCATGGTAAACTTAATACTAAAACTCACACCCGAAAATCTCACGTATAATTCCCTTTCCTAACAACTCCAAACCAACTCATAATTTACCTCACTCTTTTCTAAGATTTGAGTAGATCATGATGTCGTCGATGCTCCCGATGACAAATCGTTTATACCCGTTCATGCACACTCGGTTCACTAACTTCATGAAAACCGCTAGTGCTTTGGCGAAGCCAAATGCATAACCGTAAACCCAAAGCGTTCATACAAAATCCTTAGCAGTTTCAACTATGTCCTCCTTGCACCCTCTCCTAGCGGCAATACGAATAAATTCCTACCTCGTTCTACTTGCAAAATTCTACACGTATTTTAAAAGACCAATGCTTCCTCTCATCAGACCACTCAACCGCTTTCCACATCCAATCTACTACCAAGCAACTCAACTTTTACCTTGCATCCGTTGCAATTTCCATCAACTCTTGTTCTTGGAATCATTCCATCAACAATTTCCTTGGAAAGGCACTAACTTCAACTCCTCTCACTTCTCCTACTTGTTCTATTCATGGTTCTATCTCAAAATAATAGGCAAACCTACTAAATTTCAGGACATTTTCAGAAAACATACATGCCTTACGAACAATATCCCCTTCCAACACTCTCTATGGCACGTTACTTGTGTCAATATCCATACATTTCACAAATCTCTATTCATCTCCCTTGTCACTCCTAATAGACCTCATGCCCACATTAGTTCGTCTACGAAACTCTTTCCTCCCCACTAAGGGTATTCTGACTGTTCTCTCATGGTCACCTACTTAAGCGTGTAGGCGCGACCAAGTCTTTCATATGACTACCTCAATGCTCCCGAACAATACAAAACCAAAACTACATCCTGAATCCATCAGATACGATCAACGAATCAAACCTACGGATAACTAACGACATTTCACGTGCACCAATTAAAACCAGTCAAAAACCACGAGACTCAAGAGAAAACTCAAACCCAAAACGTGTATCAATTCAAGATGACCCATGACAACGAAAAAAATAATCCCAGAAACACCCAATGGCAACCAAAACATATTACGCCCCGCGACATATTACTTAAACCGTGCAAAAGATCGACTTTTCCAAAAGAATATATATATATATATATATATATATATATATATATATATATATATATATATATATATATATATATATATATATATATATATATATATATATATATATATATATATATATATATATATATATATATTACCTCCCCACATCTATGTGACTCAAACAATCTACAAACAACCCTCTTGACGAACTCAAAACTCAACTCAAAGACTAGGTATCCCGTGCATCCCAAATCATAAAAATAAACTACTATTTAAAGCTCAACCTTTAACCCGACACTTGTACAATAATTCCGGCCAGGATACCGACTTCCCATGACTCTACATTCTGAATATTTGAAAAGTACGTTCTGAGTACATAACTTTTGGCTTTTGAATCACCCAAAAAGTTTTAAAAACGAACAAGTTACGACGGAAACAATTTTATACTAGTTGTTTTAAAAACTAAAGAATAAACTTAGTGATTAATGCAATTCGTTTAAATGAAAGATATAATTGTATGTGAAATCTTCATAAACTCAATTTAACCTTGTATAAATAATTATAAATGACATAAATCGGTCAAACTCAATTATATAAACTATGTAAGTAGAAATAAATTTTACTTCGCTTTAAAGAAAGTCTTTTAGAATTTGAAATAAATAAGTGTTGATTAAAATGAAATCTTATGTTACATCTTGTTTGAAACACGACTCCAACACCTTACCCGTGTTTTACCGAATACAACCAGCTATCTAACCCTATAATAGATTTCCAAGTCCCCCTTTTTCTCAATATATACCGACCAAAAGAAATGTAAGACCCAACACAAAAGATTTCATTATCTCAAAAGAAATCCCAAGTTATTTCAATATACTTAAAACCAAGAACACCATTTTAAAACGTACACTTGAAATACGAAACTCAAAGAATACGCTACAAGACACACTTCAAAAGATTCAAAACTTCGTTGAAACTCCACCAAACTCGAGCTCTAATAAATTGTTTAAACACAAGAGAGTACTAGGTACGTTCAAGTTATAATAACTACTAAACGACCATAAATCATAACATAACATCTATTAGTATATATACATCCGCATATGTATACCTATCGAATCTCCCAAACATACTCGTTATCATACATGTCAAGTCAATCAATCGCTTTATACGCTCGTTTCTCCATACGAGTAATCACCATCTCACCGTGCCACAACAAGGCATAAAGCCCACCTCCAAAACCAAACCATATCGTGTGACCCCATAATCACACAACACAACTATAACCCAAAACATATATCACAAAAAGAATAATAGCCATATCATAGGCAACCATTACATAAACCCATATATTATACGTATACCCCAAAATCCACATCTCTTCATATACAATCATGTACTAACCCTCTTTCATGCAATCATACTTAGGAACCCATTGAAGTTGTGGTACTTGTATAACTATGTTGGCCACCATACTTATACAATTACCCTTTCCCCAATGCACTCCCTCCTATGATGACACTTATAAGAATCAATACAACATATAACACATAAATCCATCTACTCACATAAGCTCATAACCACATAACCAATAAGGTCCAAAACCCATCTATTAAAATAACATAGTAAAACTCTTGGAATACTGAAATCCATAGTCTAGCTAAAACAACATAGGCTAAATCTAAAACGAAAACATAATCAGTTATAAGTCATGTCGCCCATAAGAGTGGAAACAGCTTAAAATCCTCCCTACCCATGTACTCCTAGTAACTCGAACCACCACACGATTCTTAGGGAACATGACTTAAACATCAAAAGAAAAATAACATACCTCAGATATATATAAAATAACTCAACAAAAGGTAGAAACTACCTTGTACCAAATTATGTACTATAATGTACAATTTAAGCAAAATACAACAATGACTAGCGTGGACGATTATGGTTCAACCCGCACTAGTCACAACCCGAAAAGAAAATAATCATGTGGCTAAGTATGAACTTACTATGGTTCAATTCATACTAGTCAAAACATCGCATTAAATAACATCCCAACACATCAATTTATGTAAAATGCACACATACTCCTATGACGCCTATATGCAGGGACCCTTAAGCTATAGACTAGGCTACGCGACTAGGCAACCTAATTCTCTATAATCATTGTCTTTGATACCATTCTGTCACACCCCACCATGGCGGAATATGGGGCGTGACGTATGGATATCATCACAACAAACGGTGTCTCTATAGAGAAAACTAAAATGCAACCATAATGTCATAAATGGCGACACAAAGGTCATGTCAATATCTCAACATAGCAGGAGTCTAGGTAAGTATGTAACAGTCCTACCCCTTACCCATGACAAACAAATAACACTAACAATCAACATACAGGTTCATAGTATCACTATTCAAAACACATAAAAATAAACTAAGAAGAAACGGGGATCTCCTTCTATATGCAATCCTAAGGCATCCAAGTCTAGCCACTTCTATCCTCAAGCTTAACCACATTCACACCTGAAAGAGACACTAAAACACGTCAACATAATGTTGGTGAGAGTCATAGGTTTAGACTCCAACGCCAAAACAAACCATAAGCTTTGAGTAACAACCAAAAGTTAAAAACATATGGACAATGTGATACTAATATGCATTAATAAACTAACATTCAAGATTTAACTAATCAAACCAAAACACAGGCTCCTAGCCATACCAAACGCCATACTCCCATAGGCATCCAAACACCTATGAACCAAATCTCAATCCAAGGCTCCCAGCCTTACCAAACACCATGGTCCCATAGATGCTCACACATCTATGTACCTCCCAAGGCCCCGCCTTGTCAACAACCCCTTGGTACCAAGTCAAAACATAAACAATCAAGAATTATCTAGCAGTTAATCACATAAGTATGCACACATAAGTCCATTACCAACGCCAAACATTCACAGCATAAATTTATAAGCAACATAACACAGTGTCTCTTCCATCCCATCTGGAAGTAAAAAAACAATAGTAAACATGGGACTACGAAACTCACCTGATTGAGCTTCCCCAAACATCCGCGCACTAGCAAAAAGCTAACAACAAAAAACACATAATCAAAACATGAACCAACACTAAAATGGCTCATCAACCTATGATGGACATCTAAACTTCTCCCATATATATACCTCATATATATGCTCTAAGCATCTCATTACACCCCTCTATAAAGCCCTTAACTCGTTTAACTTCATAACACATCCCGTTATCATTTTATCAAAAACAGTCCCAGTTTTAGGTCTCCAAACTATAAGCCAAACACCCACCTAAACACACCCATGATCTCTGTAAAGGGAATATTTATGCCCTTACATATGTTAGCTAACACCTCCCACTTGCCCCAACCTTAAAGCTACAGTTAAGGCCCTGATATATATATATATATATATATATATATATATATATATATATATATATATATATATATATATATATATATATATATATATATATATATATATATATATATATATCTACTACTTATAATGTCTGTATAATTTTCTTTTCATTTCTAAAATAAGTAAGTTTTCTCAACATTTCCTTATTTACTCTACTCAATATTTTTATTATTAGAAAGCACAAAAAATATGTCAACTAAACTATCTTTAGAAATGATGTCATATTAAAAGTTGCGTTTTATTTTTGAAACTAAATAAGGAATATAGTTTCTCATAAACAGCTAACCTTTTTAAAACAGAAGGTTGTGGCCCACTAGACGGATATACTACAAATCTCACACTTTCACCTTTAGTTTCTTTCGACCCTCTCTAGACACACAGCAAAACAAATCCCATCAATAAAATGGTTTCACCGCCGCCTCATAAATCCCGGCGAACCGCCGACGATGACTTTTGATTTTTTTTTCTTGATTTATATGTTCTCTTTGTGTGTATAATTAATTTTGGTATATCATCTTTGTGTTTATATGTTTTTTAATTTTTGACGTTTTTTTCAGATCTGCCTCTCGCCGGAATCTGTTTGCCTGAAATGTATTCTAAGCTTTATTGACTGAACGCATCGAGTGTTGATCTAATTCAGGTTCGTGTAATTGCAATTTAACATATTAATTATTGTTGGGGTTTTCGGTATGATCAATTTACGACATTATTTTCTATAGAATTAATTAAATACCAGTTGATTAATTTGTTTCATGAATTGATTTTGTTTTTTGTAATTGTTTTTTGCAGGGCTAGCATCCATAACTTAAGTGTATATTCCTTTTTAAATACATGTTTGCATCTCCATCGGTTCCACAATCTATAAGGTAAATGATCTCTTTTATCTTTTTTTTTTAATTTGAATTTAGAGCGCGTGTAAAATCATCTTTTTTCTATACAAAGGAAAACGAATACGTTCTTCAACCACGTTGTTTTTATGATATTATTTAAATTTAGTTAATTATTGTGTTCTTTCATTGTGATTTATCTATTTTGATATGAATTTGTAATAAAGGAAACAATAGAAACATAAAATGCTTGTGATATTCCTGTTACACAAATAAATATGCAGATACAGAAAGGTTGAATAAAAAGATGAAAAAAGTGTTTTCTTAAATGAAAACGAGTTATATTAGGAGATCAAATAAACTAAAAGATTTAAGCAAAAACTTTCATAGGAAGCATTCATAGTTGTAAGCACTCTTAATGTGGGTATTAGAATGCCGGCAGGCTCACCACATTCTTAAAAGCGGACAAAGTCGACCAAAAAAATAGTAGCTTCCACCCTAAATTTCTTTAAATGGTTGATAAAATAATCTTTCGGTGTAATTTAAATTCCATTTACATTCATCATTCTAGAATCAAAATTATCCATCGAAAGAACCATATGAGGTGTGTTCTACTACATTACATTTTCATTGAACGGTTTGTAGGTTTGAGATGCGTTCTTCAATCAAGTCCGGTGTACAATGTTATTTTAATTCTATTAATTAAACGTTCTTTTATCGTGTTTTTAGTATTGATTTGAATTTGTATTGGCCTTAAATTGTCTATGCATATGTACATTAACTGCTCGATCAAATGTTTGATCATGTGGACATCAAATGTGTTCTTATCTTGCTACTAATGGATGAAATTTTATTTCGGTTTAAATATTGATATGTTTGTTTCAGGGAATTTTGTGGTTCATGTTCATAACGAGTCTCGGTTATCATTTGGTCTACTGAGGTGGTTAACAAAATGAAACATCGTAACTTCTTGAAGGTCAACATGCCTGTGCTCTATAACTTCTTATGTTCTCGGTATGAACCTCATTTTTTTATTGGTTTATCCATATTTTAGTTGTACACGTGGGATTAGGTAATGGATTAATGTTATAATCATGAACATCACGAGCTGGGAGGGTGTATGCAACTAAGAATTATAGATTGAACTGGATCACTTTCAACCCGCCCGACCTATGCATATTATAGGTAACTTTTTTATTATGTTTGAGATGAACACAACCAATATTGAAGGTCTTACTTGTTGCCTATTGTGATGTTTTTCATACCTGATGAAAACAAAAATCACATATAATTAAAATTACTCTATTGCGAATATAGGAGGGTGTCCACGACTTTGTTGAATATCTCAGGTAAATGTGTTCCCATTCTCCTTTAAATCTTTAATATGAACAACTATACATGCCCTCTTGCATGCTAAGTTACATACTATCACAAGCTCGGATAAATATTGCTTTGCATCAATTTAACCTCATTCTCTTTACAGGTTCATGTGGTAAAATGGTGGTGCTCACTGAAATTTACTTTTCCTACTTGTTGATTTAGAAGTCTTGACATCAGTTATCGTTATCAACGTCTCTCCAAAGTATTGCAGGTTATCGCTCATTGGTATTAATAGGTGCTTGATTTGAATCACTTTATTATCATTTTTTTGTCTATTAAACTTAGTTTTGTTCTCATGCCTCACGTTTTCTGTTTACGTCTCTAATATGATACCAAGGTTGAATAATTGCACAACGAGGTGAATATTGCACCACGAGGAAGTCACTGTGGCCTCCATGACACCTCTGATATGAGGATGCACATGTAGGTATGGCCATTTCCTCTTATGTAATTTCAATTCATATCGGTGATTGGGACGCTTCATGAGTTGATTCATATTACAATTTCTCATATTTCAGATTTGGAAATTTGTTACTAATTCTGCTGATGTTCTTGGAATTGGCCTTACTCTTGACAACTTGGTTGAATCTTGCAATATCATGTAAGTTCATTTTGTGTTTATGATATACTAAAGCTGGTTGCGTTTAACTCCATGTTACATTAATTCATACATCTGTTATGTATTCTTGTGTGTTCAGATTTTTTTGTTCTCAAATAAACTCCCTCCTACAATAATAACAGTACGTATTTGTAGTCGTATTATAATAAACCAAACGGACTATTTTAGCAGTTTAAGGCGATACTGTCTGGTAGTTGTTGCAAGCGAACTTATTTTGAGATATATTGAGCCGTATAAGCATTTTAACAACTTTATGAGTATCCGCTGATGTATGTTTAACATTTCGTGTACAAGGTAGAATTTAACTAATTTTTTAAAGTAACAACTTTATATTAAGGATGGTCTCACACCAATAGGACGAGAACACGATGGTAGGAGTTGTCACAGACCACCACCATATATGTAGCCTTGACACCTTAGCTATTTGTTTTCAGGACATAAACATACCCATTGTTTATAGGTATGTGTACATAAATAGTTATTTTGCAATGCCATTAGTACTTTGGATACTTGCCACATCAGAAGGTTTTAAGAACACATCAGTAGGTTTAAAGAGTTATGTTTTATTGTTGAAGGCAAGGTTTTACGCCTACATTTTCTTGGTATGTAGCTAAAACAATCAAATTTGTGATATAATTTTGTGAAATTTCTGTAACCTCCTTTTAAAACATCCCTTGAAGTGAGTTCTAATTATGATGCGCTGCAGGATTGGCACTATTAATTCAGACGGACAAAGTAGAAAAAGGAGATGAGCTTACGTCAAAAAAGAAAATGGACGGTTTGAGAATAGGTTCTGCCAAAAGGGATAATGAGACGGAAGACCATTCTGACACAAGCAATGAGAGCGGGGTTTTGGAACTACGACGAGTTTAGAAAATATTCAGTCACTTTCGGGTTCCCACAAGGGGTTCTCACAAGGGATCATTGCACGTTCAGGTTAGTATTATAATTGTGAAACGCTTTATTAGTACAAATGTTGATAAAGGCTTCACATTTTAAATGAGGAAAATGAAAAATGTAACTATATACTTAAATTATTTCGTCGGATAATTTATCCAAGATCCCATGAGCGGAGCTATTAAGAGACCAGGAAGGGTCGTGGCCCCCTAGACACAAGCCCATTAGTGTATTATTATTCATAATTTCTGTGTTAAAAATAAAAAGATTTAGTTTGGCCCTCTCATAACTTAAAGCCTCATAAAAAATGAGCTGCTTCCAGCTTAAAGCCCAATATTTTGTTTCTAAAATCCTTAAAATGTGGTATGCCATAGAGTTTGTAAGCAAGTGCTAATGCAGATAAATTTCTCAGTATTCTCCCTCATGAAGCAAAGGTGTGAGCTCGTCTCTATGGATCTGCTGATGGACCACCGTGTGCCTCTTTTATGTTAACCCAAGTTTTGTCTTTAGGACCCAATTGCTTAGTCCGGCCAAGAAAAGCTCAGAAGGCTGCTGACGAGGCAAAATATTGCTTTGGACATATTGACGGGGACCATCTCACGCTGTTGAACGTATATCATGCACAAACAAAATAACAAGTACTCATGCTCTAATATGTATTGTTATTCTGTGCAAAGATTTTTTTAGTAGGACCACCTCTTTATATGTGTTTGCTTGCTGATGAAGATCAACAATTGTGTTACGAGAACTTTGTGAATCGTAGGGCGTTCAAATTTACAAATAATGTTAGGCAACAGCTTACTCGTATAATGGCGAGGTTCAATGTCAAGTTTGTCAGCACAAATTTCAACAGCCATGACTACTATATCATATTCAGAAAAGCTATGTTATCTGGGTACTTCATGCAGGTTATATGATCGTAAAAGACTATCAAGTTCATTTCGTATTCTTAACCTGTTGTATATAACATATGCATTTTTTTATGTGTGGTAAAGCTTATATGGATTTTGGATTTGCAGGTGGTTCATTCGCACCCATCAAATTGTTTGGATCACAAGCCGTAATGGGTTATTTATAACGAATATGTGTTAACAAGCAGGAATTTTATATGCTCTATTACAGATGTTCGTTGGGAATGGTTAGTCATTTTAACGATTAACATTTTTTCTTATTTTTCGTGTATTTTGTGGTTGTTGCGGGCACAGTCTGTCCATTCTCATAAAGAGAAGACCATGATTAGTACGGGTTCAAAATGTGTGATTTATGATTAATGGAACAAGTCTAAATGGGTCGATATATCTTTACAGTAATTACTGAAGTTATATCATAGGAATGGGTTATAATGATTTTAACAGTTGCAAACGTTGTCGGTGACTGTCAATATGTTTGGCGTGTTGCCATTTTAGTAGAGTTTCTAAATTCTACGTGTTTAGGAAAAAAATATGAGGAGCCTGATCAACCCATATGCATATTAATTGTGACCCGTCACTTCCATTCTGTCAATTACTAAATCTCTTTTTTTTTGGTGTTTTTGTTTTCAGGATTGTTGATATCGCCCCACGCTGTTATGATCTTGAAAACTTTCCTCCAATGTGAAGCGAAAAGTGTTCCCAAGAAGGAATATAAGAAACGTGAAAATGACAAGCAGCAGCAGCAGAAGATAGAAGAAACCACTCTTGTACACGACTCACTTAAGTTTATATCTATAATTTCAATTGAAGAGTAACAAAAGAGAGTATGGCGGACACAACTGATTTGAGTGAAGTTATCATCGTAGTTTAGTAACAGTCATATTCTTTTGTTGGAATTCAAGGATATAAGAGGTCATATTAAGGCTGCAGTTATTACATGAAACACCTACCATAATATCGGGCATCGTTAATTATGTATCGTTAGGCATTTTCGCTGCTATGCGCGGGTACTCACCTAGTATATATATATATATATATATATATATATATATATATATATATATATATATATATATATATATATATATATATATATATATATATATATATATATACTTTCGTCATTCCAGATTTACTGATTTTAAACATACAAAAAGTTTGTTATAATTAGGGGGTCTTACCCTAAACCACAACCTTAGCCCCAATGCATATACTTACTATAATATATAAACCATCTGTCATGTTCGTTAGAAGATCCCAATGCAATCCTAAGTACCCCAAACAACCCAAAACTTAAAAAGAAAACATGCTGACTTCAAAACTGTTTGCATCTCCGACTGTTGTAACCTGTTTTTGACCCACTTCCCGACCTCCAATTTAGTTCTCGTTTCTTGCATTGGAAAGCCACTTCAATTACCTTTTCAGGGATACTTGGATAGTAAAATAAGAGTTTGTAGAACTCCCAATATGATCAAAACAATTGACTCAAAATTCTGCCCGGTTTTTAAAAACGAGTTTAATCAAATTATCTTAATTAGTTCACCATAACCCCATTAAATACAAGCCTTAGTTTATGTAATCATCATATTATGATTAATACAACATTAATTTACTGTTTTTATATTAAACCCTAACCCTAATCCATCAATAGATGATTAAATAAACATAAAAACAATTTAATTAATAAGGTTTATGAAGGTTTTACCTTTAATTCAATGGAAGATGAAAAAAACTATGAAAACCCTAAATCTTCTCCTTATGCCGTCGACTTCAATGTTCCAGGAAGAAAAAATATGTTTTTGTTGTTAGTTAACAAATTATATAGGGTATGGGTGAACCCAAGTCCAACCCATAGCCCATTTACACTTTCCTTTTCTTTTTTTTAAACCAATCGGCCTAAACCGACTTATATATGTATTTTTTATTTTATTTTTTTCTTTTTATTGTTTAATAATACATTACTAACATTACCTTAATTTGTCTTAATTTATTTCAGCTCCTAAAGCTTCCAAAACCTCAAAACCGTAAAACTAGTCAAATTTACGCGTTTTACCGTAAAAGACGTAAAATATACACTTTTAAAAAAAATCTCAATTTTTGAAATAAACTTTATAACTAAGTCCTAAATGAGTTAAAACCATCCCAAAAAATATTCATATGACTAATTACCTCATCAGAGACCTCTAAATGCTAAACCGTAAATCGTAAAAATACGATTTTCTATAATACATATATGTATACGTAAAACCACTAAATAACACCATCTCACTTCATAGTCACTGCCATGTGAACTCATGAACATGAAATCATCACACATCGTTTTACTCACAAGGTAACCCGTACCGGAAACGATATCCAAACCACAATCTATACACACCAATAAGCACATAAACACGTAAAGACACGCAACTAGCACAAAATAAAACTAAGTGACGAACCTCAAAACCAGGGTTGTCACAGATATTTATCCAATTGATTCACTCTTTATGTTCGCATTCTTGCTTTGAGACGGTCGAGTAAAGAGAACGGCGAGTACAGCCGCGAAACCCTGTCAAGGAGGTTCTTAATTAAATCTACCTAATCAGAGGTACGATATTTAATATCGTTTAACGGTCTTCACCGACCGGAGGTAAAACGCTACCGATTTAGGTCGAATGTCAAAGCCATTCTGTCCGTGTCTATGTTTTGTCTCGAGAAGGTGGCGTTACAGTGTACTCAGTTAAGTCAAAGATTCAAAACCACATTCTCATACCCAAACACATTCAACAATCAAGAAAGCTAAAGAATTCTGCAACTTTGATGATTATAATCTTCCTTAACAACTAAAGTAGAGGAATGACCTCTATTCAAAGGAGATTGTTAGCAAGATTTCAAGATAGTGAAAAGTATGAGCATGTGAAGGAAGACACAAGATCGCAAGATGGCGAAGATAAGTCAAGAATGATTTGAAGATCTCAAGATAAAATACAAAGTTAAAAGACAATGACAAAGGCTCAAAGATTATAGCATGAAGGAACAAGACTACTATTACACGTTCAAGACTCATTTATGACAAAATTCGTAATCTCCATTGATCTCCAATTATCAAAGAGGAATGACCTCACATTGGGGGAGATTGTTAGCCTCAAAATATTGAGTCAAACAAAAATGTTCGGTCATAGGTTTATATTGTAACACTTATTAGAACATCTTAATAGTTAGTTAAAATAGTCGTGATATTACTGTGACAACCGTGGTTTTGAGGTTCGTCACTTGGTCTTACTTTTAGGTTATTTTATGTGTGACTACTTGATTTTTGTGCTTACGTGTTTACTTTGTGTGAACGAGGTTGGTGTGATTATCGTTTATGAGTATAGAGTACTCATAAGTAAATCGAGAAACGGTTAATTCATGTTCATGAGATCACAATTAGTGACTATGAAATGAAATGGTGATATTTTGGTGGTTACGTATACGTATAAGTATTATAGTAATAGTGTATTTTTTTTAGGATTTACGGTTTAGCATTTAGAGGTCTCGGATAAGGTAATTAGCCATATGAATATTTTTCGGGATGGTTTTAAGTCATTTAGGACATAGTTATAAAGTTTATTTAAAAATTTGAGATTTTTTTTAAAAGTGTATATTTTACGTCATTTACGATAAAACGCGTAAAATTGACTAGTTTTACGGTTTTGGGGTTTTGGAAGCTTTAGGAGCTGTAATAAATTAAGGTAAATTAAGGTAATATTAATAAGGTATTAATTAACAATAAAAAGAAAAAAAAAATAAAGGAAAAAACGAAATTAGGGGTGTTTGGGTCGGTTTAGAAGAGAAAAAAAAGGAAAAAAAGGAAAAAAAAAAAGGAAAGTGGGCTTTGGGTTGGATTAGGATTCACCCATACCCTATATATTATTTTGTACACAACCAAAATTCATTATATATCCCTATATATTATTTTGGGTTGGCTTTGTGACAACCGGTGGTTTTGAGGTTCGTCACTTGGTCTTACTTTTAGGTTATTTTATGTGTGACTACTTGATTTTTGTGCTTACGTGTTTACTTTGTGTGAACGAGGTAGGTGTGATTATCGTTTATGAGTATAGAGTACTCATAAGTAAATCGAGAAACGGTTAATTCATGTTCATGAGATCACAATTAGTGACTATGAAATGAAATGGTGATATTTTGGTGGTTACGTATACATATAAGTATTATAGTAATAGTGTATTTTTTTTAGGATTTACGGTTTAGCATTTAGAGGTCTCGGATAAGGTAATTAGACATATGAATATTTTTCGGGATGGTTTTAAGTCATTTAGGACATAGTTATAAAGTTTATTTAAAAATTTGAGATTTTTTCTAAAAGTGTATATTTTACGTCTTTTACGATAAAACGCGTAAAATTGACTAGTTTTACGGTTTTGGGGTTTTGGAAGCTTTAGGAGCTGTAATAAATTAAGATAAATTAAGGTAATATTAATAAGGTATTAATTAACAATAAAAAGAAAAAAAAATAAAGGAAAAAACGAAATTAGGGGTGTTTGGGTCGGTTTAGAAGAGAAAAAAAAGGAAAAAAAGGAAAAAAAAGGAAAGTGGGCTTTGGGTTGGATTAGGATTCACCCATACCCTATATATTATTTTGTACACAACCAAAATTCATTATCTATCCCCTGGAGACAAATTAAATTCGTGGGTTTCACAAAAATTAGGGTTCTTCATATTTTTTTTTGGGGTTTTCATAAATCGAAGGTAAAGTCTTTAATCCCTTTTTAATTTAATTGTTTTAATGATTTCTGAATCATTCTTATGATGGATTAGGGTTAGGGTTTATATAAAATCAGTAAATTAATGATGTTATAATCATAATATGATGATCATATAATCTAGGGCTTGTATTAGATGGGGTTATGGGTAATTAATTAGTTCAATTTGTTTAAACCCGTTTTTAAAAACTGGGCAGATTTTGAGTCAATTGTTTTGATCATATCGGGAGTTCTATAAACTATTATTTTACGATCCAAGTACCCTTGGAAATATATTTGAAGTGGCTTTCCAATGCAAGAAACGAGAACTAAATTGGAGGTAGGGAAGTGGGTCAAAAACAGGTTACAACAGTCGGAGGTCAAAACAGTTTTGAATTCAGCCTGTTTTCTTTTTAAGTTTTGGGTTGTTTGGGGCACTTAGGGTTGCATTGGGATCTTCTCACGAACGTGAGAGACGGTTTATATATTGTAGTTAATATCTGAACTTGGGTTAAGGTGGTGGTTTAGGGTAAGACCCCTTAATGGTAACAAACTTTTAGTACGTTTAAAAACAGGAAATCTGGAATGACAGAAGTAGATATATATATATCGGGGCCTTAACAGTAGCTTTAAGGTTAGGGCACGTGGGAGGTGTTAGCCAACATATATAAGGGTATGAATATTCCTTTTACAGAAACCATGAGTAGGTTTAAATGGGCGTTTGACCTAAAGTTTTGAGACCTAAAACTTGGACTGTTTTGGGTAAAATACGAACGGGTTAGTTATTAAACTTAACCAAGTTAAGGACTTGTTAAGGAAGGGTATTGGGGTAATTAGAGCTTATTAATGAGGTATATATGTGAGAATATGCTAGATGTCCATCATAGGTTAATGAGCCATCTTAGTGATTGGTTCGTTTATTGATTTCGTGTTTTTGGTTTGTTAGCTTGTTGCTAGTGCAAGGACGTGTGAAGGAGCTATCAGGTGAGTTTCATAGTCCCATGTTTAATATTGATTTTGACTTCCAGATGGGATGGAAGAGACACTGTGTTGAGTTATTTCTAAATTGTTGTTGTGAATGTTTTTATGATTTGTGATGGACTTGTGTGTACATTATGTGATTAACTGCTATGTGATTTTTGATTGTGTATGATTTGGATCGGGGGACACGTGCGGTCTCAGTTATTGTGGTTTGACAAGGTAGTGGCCTTGTGGTTTGACAAGGTAGTGGCCTTGTGGTTTGCCAAGGTAGTGGCCTTGGGATAGGTACATAGGGTGATCATCTAAGGTACCATGATGTTGTTTGGCAAGGTAGGAGCCTTGGATTGGTTTGGTATGATTGGTCTTGATTGATAGTTGTTAATACATAATTGTAACACATTGTCCATATGTTCTTTTGTTGATGATTGTTATTCACAGCTTGTAACTGATTTAGCGTTGGAGTCTAAACCTATGACTCTCACCAACTTTATGTTGACGTGTTTTAGTGTCTCTTTCAGGTGATACTATGGTTAAGCATGAGAAAATAAGTGGCTAGGATGGGAGAAGCATAGGATTGCATATAGAAGGAGAATCCCCGTTTCCTTCTTAGTTTTATTTGATTGTTCTTTTAATAAGTGATATTGTTGGCACTTATATGTTTGTTTTGTTTGTGATATTTGATTGTCTTGGGTAAGAGGTAGGACTGTTACCTACTTACCTAGACTCCTGCATTGTTGAGATATTGTCATGACCTTCGTGTCACCATTTTTACGACATTTCTTATTTCATATAGTTATCTCTATAGACACGCCATATTGTGATGATATCCATACGTCGCGCCCCATGTTCCGCCATGGTGGGGTGTGACAGAATGGTATCAGAGACAATGGTTATAGAGAATTAGGTTGCCTAGTCGCGTAGCCTAGTCTATAGCTTAAGGGTCCCTGCATATAAGCGTCATAGGAGTATGTGTGCATTTTATATTAATTGATGTGTTTGGATGTATTTATTGCGATGTTTTGACTAGTATGAATTGAACAGTAGTATGTTCATACTTAGTCACATGTTATTTTCTTTTCGGGTTTGTGACTAGTGCGGGTTGAACCATAATCGTCCACGCTAGTCACTATTGTATTTTACTTAAATGGTACATTATAGTACATAATTTAGTACAAGGTAGTTTCTATCTTTTATCGAGTTATTCTACATACCTGAGGTATGTTATTTTTCTTTTGATGTTTAAGTCATGTTCCCTAAGAATCGTGTGGTGGTTCGAGTTACTAGGAGTAGGTGGATAGGAAGGGTTTTAAGCTGTTTTCTACTCTTACGGGCGACATGACTTATAACTGATTATATTTTTGTTTTGGATTTAGTCTAGGCTGTTAGCTAGACTATGGATTTCGGTATTCCAAGAGTTTTATTATGTTATTTTTATAGTTGGAGTTTTGGACCTTAATGGTTATGTGGTTATGAGCTTATGTGAGTATATGGGTTTATGTGTTATATGTTGTATTGATTCTTATAAGTGTCATCATAGGAGGGAGTGCATTGGGGAAAGGGTAATTGTATAAGTATGGTGGCCAACATAGTTATACAAGTACCACAACTTCAATGGGTTCTCAAGTATGATTGCATGAAAGAGGGTTAGTACATGCTTGTATATGATGAGATGTAGAATTTGGGTATACGTATAATATATGGGTTTATGTAATGGCTGCCTATGATATGGCTATTGTTCTTTTGTGTTACATGTTTTGGGTTATAGTTGTGTTGTGTGATTATGGGGTCACACGATATGGTTTGGTTTTCGAGGTGGGCTTATTGCCTTGTTGTGGCACGGTGAGAAGGTGATTACTCGTATGGAAAAACGAGTGTATGACGCGATTGGTTGATCTGATATGTATAGTAACGAGTATGTTTTGGGTGGTTTAATAGGTATATATGCGAATGTATATATACTACTATGTGTTAAGTTATGGTATATGGTCGTTCACTAGTTATTATAACTTGAACGTACCTTGTGTTTGTTCGTGTTTTATGGTGCTGGAGTTGATGGAGTTTCAACAACGTTTCGAATTTTTTTGAACTGTGTCTTGTAGCGTATTCTTTGAGTTCATATTTCACGTGTACGTTTTAAAATGTTGTTCTGGGTTTTAAGTCCGTTGAAATAAATGGAAATTTCTTTTGGGATAATGAAATCTTTTGGGTTGATTCTTACATTTCTTTTGGTTGGTATATAGAAAAAGGGGGGACTTGGAAATCTACAATAGAGGTAGATAGTTGGTTGTATTCGGTAAAATAAGGGTAAGGTGTTGGAGTCATGTTTGAAACAAGATGTAACATAAGTTTTTTTTTTATCAACACTTATTTATTTCAAATTCTAAAAGACTTTCTTTAAAATAAAGCGAAGTAAAATTTCTTTCTACTTACATAGTTTATATAATTGGATTTAACCGATTCATGTCATTTATAGTTATTAATACAAGGTTAAAAGGAGTTTATGAATATTTCACATACAATTATATCTTTCCTTGAAAAGGATTGCATTGATCACTAAGTCTATTCTTTAGTTTTTAAAACAACTAGCATAAATTGTTTTGGTCGTAACTTGTTCGTTTTTAAAGCTTTTTGGGTGATTCAAAAGGCAAAAATTATGTACTCGGAACGTACTTTTCAAATATTCAGAATGTATAGTCATGGGAGGTCAGTATCTTGGCCTAAATTATTGTACAAGTGTCGGGTTAAAGGTTGAGTTTGAATAGTAGTTTATTTTTTTTATGATTTTGGATGCACGGGATACCTAGTCTTTGAGTTGAGTTTTGAGATCGTCTAGAAGGTTATTTGTAGATTGTTTGAGTCACATAGATGTGGGAGGTAATAATAAAAAAAGAAGATATAAATTCTTTTGGAAAAGTCGATCTTTTGCACGGTTTAAATAATATGTCGCGGGGCGTAATATGTTTGGTTACCATTGGGTGTTTCTTGGATTATTTTTCGTTGTCATGGGTCATTTGGAATTGATACATGTTTTGGGTTTGAGTTTTCTTTGGAGTCTCGTGGTTTTTGATTTGTTTTAATTGATGCACGTGAAATGTCGTTAGTTATCCGTGGGTTTAATTCGTCGATCGTATCTAGTGTATTCAGGATGTAGTTTTGGTTTTGTATGGTTTAGGAGCGTTGAGGTAGAACCATGAATAGAGCAAGTAGGAAAAGTGAGAGGAGTTGTAGTTAGTGTCTTCCAAGGCAAATCGTTGATGGAGTGAATTAAGAACAAGAGCTGTTAGAAATTGCAAGGAATTTATTCGTATTGCCGCTAAGAGAGGGTGTGAGGAGGACATAGTTGAAATTGCTAAGGATGTTGTATGAACGCTTTGGGTTTATGGTTATGCATTTGGCTTCGCCAAAGCACTAGCGGTTTTCATGGAGTCAATGAACCGAGTGTGCATGAACGTATATAAACGAGTTGTCATCGGGAGCATCGACGACATCTTGATCTACTCAAATCTTAGAAGGAGGATGAGGCGAATTATTTGTTGGTTTTGGAGTTGTTAGTAAAGGGAATGAAACGTGAGATTTTCAAGTGTGAGTTTTAGGATTTAGTTGGCCAGGACTAGTAGTCAGAGATGATGGCATATCGTCGAACCAGCAAGGGGCGAAGTGAAGAAGGACGAGGAAGCATTTTGGAGGCTGAAGAGGTGGATTGGATGATGAGCAGATCTTGGCATTATCGAAAGGACTGGATGAATTCGCGAAGCATGACAATACGTGGAGCAGGGATTTGGACGCGTACGATGACGACAAAGAAAGGCGATCGCTTATACGTTGCAGGAACTGAAGATTTGGAAGAAATGGATAGACTTAGTTAGTGGAGCTAGACTGTTATATCTGCCTAGAATGCTAGAGGCATTTGGTGTACGAGACGTGGAGAATGATCTATACGGATCATAACGTCTCCAACACATATTCAGTCATCTTGATTGAACATTTGGCAAAGGTGATGGGTGGAGTTAAGTGATGAAAGAAAATTGCAAGGCCAAGTACCATCTGGGAAAGGCAAGCATGGTTGATGAGACATGGAATAAGAAGAATGAAGTGAAGCTGAGACGAACTTGAACTATATGGATGACGTATTAGGGTGGTTTGGATGAAGGATGTAGGTTGCACGAGTTGAGTTGTCTAAAGCAGAGAACGCGTCAACACGTATGTTGCGTGGCTTGGATAATCATATGGAGAAAAGGGACGTAGACTATATACTTCCTACATAGATAGGAGTAGCTTAGAAAGGGCGATGTAAGGACGAAGTTGGTGAAAGGGATGCATAATTGGGTGGAGGAATAAGTACGATGAGAGTAGGGTGATAGTCGATAGACTGCCTAATTCATCACATATTTCAAGAGGGATGAGAAGTCACATAGTCGAGAAATTGTAAGGATTGCGTACAGATGCGATGGGATAGGAAGTTTTGTGTAAAAGTTAGCTTAATATGTATGGAATGCCTTATGAAGGATTATGGCAAGGGAAGAAACGATGGAAAGCAAGCGTAGTATACCGTTGATAGACTAATGGTTGGTATGAGTATATTATAGGGGTAATTGAGAAAGACGCCTAGAGCATTGGCGTGAGGTTTGGAGATAGTTGGAGAACGTGTTACATCAGCAAGAAGTCTCCTACAAGGAGAGAGTCACCGGTGAGAGGGGCATGTTCCCTATTAATGAGGATGTAGGGAATAAAGGAGGAAACCACTAGAGTTAGTGAAAGAGTTATGTATGAAGTTTCACCCATAGTAACGGGTGGTATGTTTTGGTAAAATAGAAGAGTTGATGTAGAGTTTTGTAGGTCCATATAAGATCTTTGGAAAGATCGGAACATTAGCTTATGAGCATAGAATTACCTGGGGGAAATGAGTTGTATACATGATACATTTCATGTATTGGGATTGGTAAATGTTGTTTGAGGATGCATATTTGCATGTCCGGTTATTCGGGTTTTGTGCTAATAAGAGTCTTTGTTTTATCGAAGAGTCATTTGCGAGATTTATTGACTGTGAGGTCAAGAGTTTGGCAATGGGTTTAATTATTTTTGGTTTGTACATGTGGTATCTTGAAACTTGAACTAAAGTTCACGTGGAAATGAGGGGAGTTCATTTAGAACAAGTATCCTCGTGTGATTTTTTGTTTGTGTGTTGATCCTAAGGAGTAAATCTCGGGACGAGATTTCTATTAGGAGGGAGTGATGTGACAACCGTGGTTTTGAGGTTCGTCACTTGGTCTTACTTTTAGGTTATTTTATGTGTGACTACTTGATTTTTGTGCTTACGTGTTTACTTTGTGTGAACGAGGTTGGTGTGATTATCGTTTATGAGTATAGAGTACTCATAAGTAAATCGAGAAACGGTTAATTCATGTTCATGAGATCACAATTAGTGACTATGAAATGAAATGGTGATATTTTGGTGGTTACGTATACGTATAAGTATTATAGTAATAGTGTTTTTTTTTAGGATTTACGGTTTAGCATTTAGAGGTCTCGGATAAGGTAATTAGCCATATGAATATTTTTCGGGATGGTTTTAAGTCATTTAGGACATTGATGAGACTGCTTTTATACATAGTCTCATCATCCAAATTGGGCTTAAAATGCATTAAATATCATCAAAATACCCAAATATATGCTTGTGTTTGTTGCTTGTGTATTTTAGGTACGGATATTGAGAAAATGACAAAAGATCACAAGAATCATGCAAAAACGAACACGGGAAACGAAGCCGCACGATGAACCAAGCCCTAATGAAGAATTTTCCAAAGAAAACCCTTGAAGATTTGAAGAATATTGAAGATTGGTCCTCCAAGTTTGAAGAATTGACACTTTATACCCTTTTATCTTCATAATTACAAGTTTGGTCCCTAAAGTTTGTCAAAATTACAAAAAGGACCCTTAACTTTGAAGAATTGGCAAATTTAGTCCCTCAACAAATCTAAATTGTCAATAATGGTCCTCCAAGAAGTCAACAAACAAGTCAAGGCCTTGAAGTATGAAGACATGTCAAAAACAACCCTTGAAGATTGCCAAAATTACACTTATAATCCTTAAAACAAGTTTCAAAACTTTGTGTGCCAAAACTGCCAATATCCAAAAGTTGTTATGTGTTATTATGGCGTTGATAGCCATTTAATACAACTTGAACAAAGTATGAAAAGTGAGGGACCAAACCTGCCAGACAACCTAAGACAAACCCTCCACTCCCTGCTTGACACCTCACCCACTCACACTCATCACCCAATCAGAATCACCCCTTCCTCCACGTCTGCATTCCACCACCCCCGTTTTATTTAATTAACCTTATTTAAATCTTCCCTCTCAAACACTAATTCAAATAAATTAACCCCCAAGTTGGATTAAACTGGTTCTAATCACCCACTTAAACCCTAATTTTTCCAGGATGAACTATGATTAAACCAAAGGGTTGTTGGGTAATTATTTCCAGATCCTTGATTAAACATCATCTAAACCTAAAACCATCCTTAAACCCCCATCACCATCACCCCACATGCTTGTGCAACCCTCCCCTGCCCCACATTTTGGCTCCAAGACAAAGATTGACAGCAGGATCAACATCCCACAACAATTTCGTGTTCCCAAAGGCTAAATGGACGATCAAGATCCTCTTTTCATCACTGGCATCTTCACATCAGTCCAAGATCATCACATGGCTCTTGACAAATTCAAAAAAATTGGCATCTTCAAATATTCGTCCAAGGGCATTACAGGAAGTTTACACATTAGGGTTTTTAGCTTCTATTCATTTCTAGAACAAGTGTAAGCCTATATAAAGGCACATAGGACTTAGCATTAAGTTGTTCTTGATTTTTTCTCCTTTTTCAAAAACCTTGTAAATCCAGTTTATGAAGTAATATAAATGGTATTGAGTTTGTTGATGAGAAAGATTGAGTTCCTTTTACATTTCATGTTGATTTAAGTTCATTGTTTGAGTTTGGTTTAATTTTCAGCAAAAGTTTTCAAGTTTACAAGTTTCTGTTTGTTTTTCAAGTTTTTTCTCAAATCTTAAATTTCATTAAAAACCTGATTAAATGGTGATTAAGAGTGTTGGTGTGATGGTGTTTGAGCTTGTGTATGTCCAAGACACCATGGCTTGTTCTGGTGTAGTGGGTACCCAAGTTTAAATAGCCATTGGTTTGGTCATTTCCTTTTCTTAGTTTATCATAATCTTACCCATAAGCTAAGGTTTACTTCTAGCCTAATCTATAAGCTAGGGGCAAGCTCTTAAGCTTTTACAAAAGCTTTGTTCCCTTTTCTCTTAGAAGATTCAAAGAGGAACCAATCTTGTTCATTTTGTTAAGCAAAACTTCATCAGAATCTCAATCAAGTTCAGCACAAGCCCGGGCTTGTTTGGAGGTGACTATCCAGTCACTGTTATGCCTGGATGTAGGCCCAACAAGGTAGCTTACTTGGCCCTTTTTCAGTTTTCTAAGATTTATAAGATTTATGAGATTTTGCATGATTCTTTGTAAAATTGCTTGATAGTATGTTTTATCTGATAGATTAGGTCTGTTAATGAGTAATATGCATGTTAGAAGTATTGTTAATCAGTTTGGTTAACTTTGGTATTGATTTGCTTTGAAAATTTGGTTTCTGAAATTTTAAAGGGGTGTTTGGATCTAGTTTGTAATTGAGATTGGTAAAGGTTTGTGAGTTAAAACATGCTTAGACATACTCATTAGGGTAGTAATAGGTGGTATTTGTACTTGGTTTCCATTTTGAAAAGCTTTTAAAACAGATTGCATGCTTAAATATTAAAAACATTGCCTAAATCAGTTATCTGCCTTATGTTGACTGCATTTGTGAGATTTTGCCATCAAAGCTGCTTAATCTGTTAGATCATAGGGTTATCTAAGGTTGTTAATCAGATTTATGCTACTTGATTAGTTTGTATGCATGATTCAAGCTTCTAAAAACCATTTGAGTGTCAATTGAACCAGTAACTTGTTTATCAAGACCATAAGGCTTTATCAGCAACCTTATTTGCTCAATTTGTGCTTGATTTAGTGTTTTACTTGCCTGTTTTTGTGAGTAGCTTGACTCCTTATACTCCAAAGAGTATAAGGGTGCCCTCATTGTCCAACAAAACATCCACAAAAGCAGAATCAAGCCCTCTTGATTCATATCTTCACTTGTGAAGACTTCACTTGTGTTCATCAGAAAGTTGTGCAAACCTGGGCACGTTTTTGGATTTGTAGTGTTTAAATCTTGATAATATTGGATTTGAGTTGTGTTTCTAAGCTTAACAAGAGTACTGGTTTGAGTTTTTAAAAGTTAAAAAAAAAAAAAAAATTTTGGCAAAAACTCACCTGGCCTGGGCTCGAACACGCGACCTTGCTTTCCAAGGACTAACGTGTTAACCAGTGATCCGGATGGTTCTTTACGTTTAGGTTTCATTTCATTTATTATTTAAGTGTTGTTTGTAATTTTGTGGCTTATTTAATTAACAGCTTATAAATAAGCATTTTCTAGCTTATTTCTTCTAGGTTTTCACTGCTTAGCATTTTTCCTAGGATTGTATAAGGGTTTTTGACTTTTCTGAGCAAAAAGTATATTTTTCCCTTTATTCATTAATTTATTAGGATTATTTTAAGTTTTTATTTTAGAAAGTCATTAAAAAAATAGTAAAAGGTATATTAAAAATCTGAAAAAATAGTTTTTAGGTTTTTAATCATATTTTTGAGGTTTACATCAAATTAGGTTTTCAATTTAACTTATTTTTAATTTTATAGGATTTTAGGGTTTTTAAGCAACTTTAAAATTTAATATAAAATTATTAAATAGGTTTCTGAAAATTTGTATTGCATTTTTGTTTCAGTTACATTATTTAGGATTTTTGGTAATTTTTTAGAATTTATTTATAAACCTTTTATTTTTTTGAATATTTTAATATTATTTTATTTTTAAAAATTGAAGTTTTATTTTTTTAGTTTTTACATTTTTCCTAGGTTAAGGACACTTAATTAGGAGTTTTGTCACTTTCCAAATATTTTTAGTACTTTTCAATTAATTTCTAGAATTAATTTAAGATTTAATAGATTTTAATAGTTTTTAAGTGTTTAAAAATAGCTTAATTTGGTTTTAAAATTTTTAAAAACAGTTTTTAGCTTAATTAGGATATTTTTGAGGTTTACAAACTATTAGATCTTGTTTAAGGCTTTTTAATAGTTAAAAGTGATTTTTAGGGCTTTAATTAACATTAAAAAGTCATTATCTAATTAATTAAAAGGTTTTAGCAAGTTTGGATTTTTTGTAAACTCTTAGAATATTATTGGGGATTTTTAGAAATTTTTAGGAATTTTTAGGTTAAAATTTTAATTTTGGCACTATTTACGATTTTACGTGTTCGCCTTTTTCGTCGTAGTTTAATTAGTCTTTGTAACCGTCTTTCTCTTCTAATCCCATTTCTTTCTCAATCATATAATCACAAACATTAATCAACTCTTAACACAACGCACTTGCCTCCTCGAGAACGAACTCACTTAGGGTCATTCACACACGGTTTTCCTAAATCGTCGTGCTCACTTGCCCGATTTATTGCTCTATTCCTAAAGAGTGGTAAAAACTCCAACATCAAATTTTGGCGCCGCTGCCGGGGAGGCGTGTTGTGTTTTGGTTGAACAATTGTTGTTTTTATATATAGCCATAATAGCTAATTGTATTAATAGCACTCTACTAATACGTATTATCGTTTTTCGTTTTTGTGAATACTATTACTATATTGTATACGTAGAACAATAAATTTACAAGTACTCCAAATACGTGAGAAATCACAACCTTGACTTGGGAGGTCATTACCCAATCATTGTATTCGAATCTCAAACCAAAGAAAAAGGCAAAAATAGATAAATACTTTCGTGAAGCTCGATTTTGAGAAATACAAACTATAAGGTGGGTATACGGCGGTTGTATTTCACGACCTAAAGGAAAAAGGCTCTTAAGTGCTTCGCGCCGCCTCGTTTCCTCCGCTTGCTTGTGCGTATTTTGATTTTGAAAGCTAATCGAGGGTTTTGCCGCCCAAAGTATTACTAAGTATCATATATATTTTCTTGGTTTCTATTGATTAAACCCTCTTGAACGATTTGGTGTTCCACCATCGTTCTAAAGTCATCGAAGGCGTTCACTTCACGTGATCGTTTTCATTCCTTGAGGCTTCTTTAATCGAGAGATTTGATTAAGGGGGAGATTTGTAGATTTTGGTCTACCTAATACATTCCAAAAATAAAAAAAAAAGTTAAAAACAATCAAAAACCACAAAAAATTGAAAAAGTAAAAACACCAAAAATAATCTTCTTTGCTCGCCTTCTCGTTGTACGTGACGTTTATGCAAACTCGCTCTAAAGCAAGACGTGCTCGTAAACGAAGAAACAAATCAATCACTCTACTAGTGAGGAGTCTCCTATTGACGAACCCATTGTAGTGAAAGAAGCACCCATGGCTAATCGAACTATGATGGAGTTGCTTCAAGCACCCACCGAGGGTTATGGAGAAGCGATTGTGATTCCCGCTATCCTTGCGGAGAATTTTGAGGTTAAGACGGGTTTGTTGTCCATGATTCAAAACAACAAGTTTCGAGGTGACGAAAAGGACAACCCTCATAACAACATTCGCCAATTTAATCGTCTCACCACCACATGCAAGTTTAAGGACGTCTCAAACGACTCGATTAAGATGATGCTTTTTCCGTATTCCTTAGCGGGGCCCACAAAAATTTGGTTAGAGAAAGAGCCACCCAATTCTATATTGACGTGGAAGGATCTCGTTTCAATATTCGTGAACCAATTTTTTCCGCGCTCTAAGACTACGCACTTGAAAAACGAGATTTCAAAGTTTTCACAAGAGTATAATGAGAGTTTTTCAACGGCTTGGAATAGGTTTAAGGAAATGTTGCACGAATGTCCTCATCATGGTTTTTCCGACTTGCATCAAATTGACACGTTTTACAATGGCTTGAACGATCATGAGCGTGATTATCTTAATGCCGCCGCGGGTGGTAATTTTTTGTGTAAGACGGTCGAGGAAGCATTGTTAATCATTGAGAATAGGTCTAAGGTGTATAGTCCTCGTAGCACGTCGAGTTTTCGTAAGACTTCGTCTTCATCTTCGCCTTCATTGTCACACACCGTTGATGCTTGCCAAATCGAGGCTAATTTGGAGAACAAAATTTTTGATAAGTTGAAAGGATTGTTAATTGAGTTTAAAGTTGGTGAACAACCCGCTCCCGCTACGACTAAAGCGGTTGAGGTTTCTTGTATGTATTGTGGTGGAGCTCACGATTATTCCGAGTGCATTACCAACGGTGGTAACACTTCGAGTGCCTTCGCGGCCGCGGGAACTTATAACCAAAACGGTCAAGTTCCTCGCACTAATCAATTGACTCCACCGGGTTTTCCACCAAATCAAAATGCTAACAATTATCGAAACAATCAAGTTGGGTACCAAAGCAATCAAAGGAACAATTTTAAAGGTAATAACAACTATGGAAATCAAGGAACTAGTAGCCAATTGCAAAATCAAAATCAAAACCGTAATTTTCAAAACACGAGTCAAGGTCTTCAAAATGTTTACACTAAAGAACTTCCAATGGACTTTTTGAATTACGCCACGGTGAATGATAAGATTTTGGAAAATATACAAGAGCAACTTGCTAGTCAAATTAGGGACACGGCTAAAAACACTAAGGAATTGGCTAACTTTGTGAAAGAAAATCTTAACATGAGAAATGAGTTGAAAAATGATTTTGCTAATCAAATTAGAGGTCAAAACAATAAGATTGAACAAAGTCATGCTAGGCTTGAACAAAGAATTGACCAAAAAGCCGCTAGTCAAGATTTGAAGTTTAATAGTCAAGATGCTAAGCTTAATGCCATTTTAGAAGCCGTCATGGGGAACAAAGCCTCTACTTCGAGTAGTTTGCCTAGTAACACCGTTTCAAACCTGAAGGGAGAGATGAAAGTGATTACCACACGAAGTGGTAAGACACTTAAAGAACCGACTCCTCAACCAATTACTCCAACGGTGGAGGATATTGAGGAAGAACCCGAGGTGGTGGTCGAAAAGGAGCATATTTCAATCCCACAAAGTACCGCTCATGCCACACCTACGGTCGACCCTTTACCAACATTGGAACCCGAGATTCCAAAGGCTATGCCTACGCCCCAACCCACACCACCCTTGCCTTACCCATCGAGACTTAGGAAGGAGAAACGACAAGAGCGCGACAACTACCAATTTGAGCTTTTTATGAAAATGTTTCGTGAGTTGCACCTTAATGTGAGTTTCGCCGATGCTTTGGTCATGATGCCTCGATTTGCCGCTAACTTTAAGAGTATGTTGAACAACAAGGAGAAATTGCACCAAATGTCTAGTTGTTCGTCGGTTTATCTTAATCACATACCTCAAAAAGTCGGTGATCCCGGTAAATTTTTGATCCCTTGTGCAATTCAAGATATGGAAGAATGCTATGCCTTGGCCGATCTTGGTGCTAGCATTAATTTGATGCCACTTGCAATCTTCAAGTCGCTCAATCTTCCTAATCTTACTCCTTCACGAATGTCTATTGAGTTGGCCGACCATTCCACGATTCTTGCATGTGGTTTGGCGGAAGACGTTTTTGTGAAAGTGGGGAAGTTCTACTATCCCGTAGACTTTATCGTTGTTGATATCCCCACGGATCCTCAAGTTCCTCTTATTTTAGGTCGTTCGTTTTTAGATACGTCTATGGCTTTAACTGATGTTCATGCTAGAAAGATCACCTTACGTTTCAACGACGAGGAACTTGTTATAAACGCAACTCAAAATTCTCAACTTTCTCATGTTTATTCCGTTGCTACCATAAACCTCGTTGATATGATCGACGTGGTTTGCGAGGAATTTTCACAAGAAGTTTTAGGGTTTTGTGATGAAGAAACTAGTGGCAATCCCACTATGTTAGATCCAATTCTTGATAATTCGACACCAACCTTCACTCCTTTCGAAGGTGGTGGTTTTACGTTGAAAGAATTCGATGTTCCACGTACTTGTGACGAAGACCTCGACAACGATGAGGACTTCTCGATTATCAAGGATTTTCTTAACGATTTCCCATTTCATCCACCCGAGGAGGTTATGAGTATCGAGCCCAAATCTTCACTTGAGGAACCACCTATCCTCGAGTTGAAAGATTTACATCCTCACCTCGAATATGTCTATTTGGAGGAGGACGACAAGTTGCCGGTTATTATTGCGAAGGATCTTTCGAATGATGAAAAAACCGCACTTGTCGATGTTCTTAAAGACCACAAAGGGGCGATTGCGTGGAAGTTATCCGACATTAAGGGAATCGATCCCAAGTTTTGTACCCACAAAATCTTAATGGAGGAGGATTACAAGCCCACAATCAAAAGTCAAAGGAGGGTGAACCCCAAAATTCACGATGTCATCAAAAAGGAGGTCCTTAAACTCCTTGACGCGGGAATGATTTACCCTATTTCCGATAGCCCTTGGGTGAGTCCTATTCATTGTGTCCCTAAGAAGGGAGGGATGACCGTTGTGCCAAATGATGCCAACGAGTTAATTCCCACTAGACTCGTGACCGGATGGAGAGTGTGCATTGACTATCGTAAGTTGAATGAAGCCACTCAAAAAGACCATTTTCCCTTGCCCTTCATGGACCAAATGTTGGAGCGTCTTGCGGGAAACGATTTCTATTGCTTTCTAGACGGTTTTTCCGGTTACTTCCAAATTCCCATCGATCCTCGTGATCAAGAAAAAACTACGTTTACGTGTCCATATGGAACATTTGCCTATCGTAGAATGCCATTCGGACTTTGTAATGCACCGGGAACTTTTCAACGATGCATGATGGCTATTTTTCATGATATGATCGAGAAGACGATGGAAGTCTTCATGGATGACTTTTCTGTGTTTGGTGATTCTTTCACTTCGTGTTTGTCAAACCTTGAGAGAATGTTGAAACGTTGTGAGGAAACCAACCTTGTGCTCAATTGGGAAAAGTGTCATTTTATGGTTAAGAGTGGAATCGTCTTAGGGCACAAGGTCTCGAAAGCGGGGATTGAGGTAGATCAAGCTAAGGTAGACGTCATCGCCAAATTACCTCATCCCAAAACCGTCAAGGGAGTTAGGAGTTTCCTAGGCCACGCGGGCTTTTATCGTCGATTCATCAAGGATTTTTCAAAGATTTCTCGACCCATTACACATCTTCTTGAAAAAGAGGCACGTTTTGTCTTTGACGAAGATTGTGTACGAGCCTTTGAAATCCTTAAGAGGAAACTTACCGAAGCTCCCATTCTTGTTGCTCTAAACTGGAACCTCCCCTTTGAGCTTATGTGTGATGCTAGTGATTACGCCATTGGGGCCGTTTTGGGGCAACGTCATGATAAGCACTTCTTGCCTATTCACTATGCTAGCAAGACGATGACCGAGGCTCAACTTAAATACACTACAACAGAAAAGGAGTTCCTTGCCGTGGTGTATGCATTTGAGAAGTTCCGACCTTACCTCGTCTTGACGAAATGCATAGTGTATACGGACCATTCGGCTATTAAGTATCTTATGGCAAAGCAAGATGCTAAGCCGAGATTACTTCGTTGGATTCTCCTCCTTCAAGAATTTGATCACAAAATCGTTGACAAAAAAGGAGCCGAGAATCTAGCGGCCGATCATCTTTCTCGTTTGGAAGATCCTCACCAAAGTGTTTACGAGCCTAAGGAAATCACCGAAACATTTCCGCTCGAGACACTTAGCGTAGTGAATTCTAAGCTTGATTCTTCCACCCCATGGTTTCGGATTTTGCAAATTACCATGCGGGTAACTTCATCATTAAGGGTATGACGACTCAAGAAAAACGAAAGTTCTTTCGTGACGTCAAGTTCTACTTTTGGAACGACCCTTACTTGTTTCGAACTTGTGCGGATCAAATCATTTGACGTTGTGTTTTTGGCACCGAAGCTTCTAACATCCTTAGAGCTTGCCATGAGGGACCCACGGGTGGTCACCACGGTGCTAATCTCACGGCTAAGAAGGTGTTTGATGCCGGCTTCTTTTGGCCTACTATTTACCGAGATGCACAAGATCTTGTGAAGTCGTGTGATGCATGCCAACGACAAGGAAAAGCCTCACAAAAAGATGAAATGCCACAAAATATCATTCAAGTATGTGAGATCTTTGGCGTTTGGGGTATAGACTTTATGGGGACGTTCCCATCATCTCGTGGTAATAAGTACATCCTTGTTGTGGTTGACTACCTTTCTAAGTGGGTGGAGGCAAAGGCCTTGCCCACCAATGATGCTCGTGTGGTAGTCAAGTTTTTGAAGCAATTGTTTTCTCGGTTTGGGACCCCTCGTGCTATCATAAGCGATCGTGGAACCCATTTTTGTAACGACCAATTTGAAAGGGTTCTAAGGAAATATGGGGTTACACATCGGCTTTCTACGGCTTATCACCCATAAACGAGTGGGCAAGTCGAGGTTTCAAACCGAGCTTTGAAGAAGATCTTGGAGAGATCCGTTGGGGAAAACCGACAATCTTGGTCGGATAAGTTAGACGATGCTTTATGGGCCTTTAGGGCCGCTCATAAGACGCCCATTGGGTGCACTCCCTATAAGCTTGTGTATGGAAAGAATTGTCATTTGCCTATCGAGTTAGAACACAAGGCTTATTGGGCCCTAAAGCATTGTAATGATGATATGGAGACCGCGGGAAAACACCGGAAAATGCAATTAAATGAATTGGATGAATTGAGAGACATTGGTTATGAAAATTCATTGATTTATAAAGAGAAAACTAAAAAGTTGCATGATTCTAAAATTAAAAACCGGGTTTTTAACATTGGGGATCAAGTTTTGCTTTTTAATTCAAGATTGAAAATCTTTTCCAGTAAATTGAAATCCCGTTGGTCCGGTCCATTCACCGTGACTCAAGTGTTTCCGTATGGGACCATCGAGCTAGCTCAAGATGATGGTCCTAACTTCAAGGTGAATGGACATAGGTTGAAGCACTACTTTGGCGGGGAAGTTCCATCCTTGAACTACCTCGACCAAGTCACCTTCCCCAATGATAATTAGTATTGAGGGGATCGAGTCGCGCTTATGACTCGGTAATCAAAAACGAGGTGCCTCGTGGGGGAGTCCCATGCTTATCCTATGTACATATTATCGCTTTCTAATGTAGCTTACGTGTGGGGATTCGTGCCCTTCCAACCTTTGTTTCGTGGTTGTTTGTGAATTGTGAACTTTAGATCATGATCTTCACGATTGGAGCCTCTCGTGTTCGTTTATGGGAGCACTCGATCGTTTGCTTTGAAGAATTTCTCGATATCCACATGATATATCCTTGATTGTTCTAACCTTAGGTTTATAGCACACTTCATAAACGGCTATTAATTTATTGGTTACACCCTTTCCATGCTAGATTAGGCATTCGACTACGTCTCTAGTATGGGGGTGTTTGCACCCCTAGACTCGAAACATTGAGGACAATGTTTAACTTTAGTATGGGGGGGTGAACAGATACTTGCCTTGCCAAACCTTCACGCTTTCCAAAGTTTATCTTTTTTATCGATTTTGTTGCAAAATAAGGCTAAAAATGGCCAAATTTTAAAATTTTTCTCATGTTTTATAAGTGTTTGAAGACACGAATGTAGATTTTCCGATGGCGAGAATAAGAGTAATTTTTGACTCGACCGTGCGTGTTGAGCACTTAGCTTAGATTCCTTAACTACACATTAGGCTAAGTCTCTTAAATGAGGATGAGAAATGATAGAGTTAATTATAAGTTACTATGCTAAACGTAGAGTACTCGTATTCTTTCAAAAACTCATGTGTTCTCGTTGTTTGCTTATTCTCCCTTCGCATGTAAATATTTTTTTCTTAATAAATATTGACTTAGCGGTTTAGTTAGGATTGTTGGGTTTCTAGTCTTTTCTAGTAGCTTCCGTGTAATTAAATTGGGAAGACATTAAGGTATCGCCAGCGTCACGGTTTTGAAGTATTGGCACCCGAATAATCGAAAGCTTCACCCAATAATAAGATTTCAAGTGCTCACCTAAATCTAGCAAACAATTTAAAGTCCCAAAAGGCCTAAAATCTATGCAAAAATTGAAAGTGAATTAAGCCTTAATCTTCGAAGCTTTAAAGATCCAAAATTCGCTTTAGCGTGAGGATATACGTCTTTGGCTAATAAAACCACCGATGAGGCGGATAATAAAAGGCAAGGCAAGACCGAAGTCATAATAAAAGCTTCATGGCGAAGTTGAATAAAAGATGGAGGTAAACCAAAGATAATAAGGCCCTTCCGTTAGGGGGCGTATAAAAGTCTTGGTAATAAGTCTCATGTTCAAAACCGTTATAAAACCGTGTTTATCGATTCTTCTTGTCAACTTAATTTTTTAACATCGTTGTCTATTAGGAGGGGTTATTGATTTGATGGTCTTAGTTACACCGTTAGGACTCTATTTTTAGACCTAAATCTCTATTATCGCATAAGTCAAACAATGTATCCTCGTGAAACATTCAAGACAAAATAAAATATAAGAGATACAACTTAGGAATAATGGGAGGATAAGTACGTGATTAGGGCATATGAGTAGTGTTAGCATTACTAACTTATAATGACAATGATCTCGTTGCACGCTTAGCATGGAATTAAGGTGAAAATCGAGGACGATGAAATTATTTCTAACGAAGCATTCACGTGTTCTTATTCTATGAACCTAAACGTCCCATTTTGTGATGAAATCATACATTATGTCTATAACACAAGTAGTAGTAATAGTAGTAGTGTAGCTAGTTTATCATTCCAATAAAGTAAATAAAAATGGATTTTGGAGATGCTACGATACTTTATTCTAGCATTGCGTGAGGACACGGCAATGGTTTAGTATGGGGGAGTGATGAGACTGCTTTTATACATAGTCTCATCATCCAAATTGGGCTTAAAATGCATTAAATATCATCAAAATACCCAAATATATGCTTGTGTTTGTTGCTTGTGTATTTTAGGTACGGATATTGAGAAAATGACAAAAGATCACAAGAATCATGCAAAAACGAACACGGGAAACGAAGCCGCACGATGAACCAAGCCCTAATGAAGAATTTTCCAAAGAAAACCCTTGAAGATTTGAAGAATATTGAAGATTGGTCCTCCAAGTTTGAAGAATTGACACTTTATACCCTTGTATCTTCATAATTACAAGTTTGGTCCCTAAAGTTTGTCAAAATTACAAAAAGGACCCTTAACTTTGAAGAATTGGCAAATTTAGTCCCTCAACAAATCTAAATTGTCAATAATGGTCCTCCAAGAAGTCAACAAACAAGTCAAGGCCTTGAAGTATGAAGACATGTCAAAAACAACCCTTGAAGATTGCCAAAATTACACTTATAGTCCTTAAAACAATTTTCAAAACTTTGTGTGCCAAAACTGCCAATATCCAAAAGTTGTTATGTGTTATTATGGCGTTGATAGCCATTTAATACAACTTGAACAAAGTATGAAAAGTGAGGGACCAAACCTGCCAGACAACCTAAGACAAACCCTCCACTCCCTGCTTGACACCTCACCCACTCACACTCATCACCCAATCAGAATCACCCCTTCCTCCACGTCTGCATTCCACCACCCCCGTTTGATTTAATTAAACTTATTTAAATCTTCCCTCCCAAACACTAATTCAAATAAATTAACCCCCAAGTTGGATTAAACTGGTTCTAATCACCCACTTAAACCCTAATTTTTTCCAGGATGAACTATGATTAAACCAAAGGGTTTTTGGGTAATTATTTCCAGATCCTTGATTAAACATCATCTAAACCTAAAACCATCCTTAAACCCCCATCACCATCACCCCACATGCTTGTGCAACCCTCCCCTCGCCCCACATTTTGGCTCCAAGACAAAGATTGACAGCAGGATCAACATCCCACAACAATTTCGTGTTCCCAAAGGCTAAATGGACGATCAAGATCCTCTTTTCATCACTGGCATCTTCACATCAGTCCAAGATCATCACATGGCTCTTGACAAATTCAAAAAAATTGGCATCTTCAAATATTCGTCCAAGGGCATTACAGGAAGTTTACACATTAGGGTTTTTAGCTTCTATTCATTTCTAGAACAAGTGTAAGCCTATATAAAGGCACATAGGACTTAGCATTAAGTTGTTCTTGATTTTTTCTCCTTTTTCAAAAACCTTGTAAATCCAGTTTATGAAGTAATATAAATGGTATTGAGTTTGTTGATGAGAAAGATTGAGTTCCTTTTACATTTCATGTTGATTTAAGTTCATTGTTTGAGTTTGGTTTAATTTTCAGCAAAAGTTTTCAAGTTTACAAGTTTCTGTTTGTTTTTCAAGTTTTTTCTCAAATCTTAAATTTCATTAAAAACCTGATTAAATGGTGATTAAGAGTGTTGGTGTGATGGTGTTTGAGCTTGTGTATGTCCAAGACACCATGGCTTGTTCTGGTGTAGTGGGTACCCAAGTTTAAATAGCCATTGGTTTGGTCATTTCCTTTTCTTAGTTTATCATAATCTTACCCATAAGCTAAGGTTTACTTCTAGCCTAATCTATAAGCTAGGGGCAAGCTCTTAAGCTTTTACACAAGCTTTGTTCCCTTTTCTCTTAGCAGATTCAAAGAGGAACCAATCTTGTTCATTTTGTTAAGAAAAACTTCATCAGAATCTCAATCAAGTTCAGCACAAGCCCGGGCTTGTTTGGAGGTGACTATTCAGTCACTGTTGGGCCTGGATGTAGGCCCAACAAGGTAGCTTACTTGGCCCTTTTTCAGTTTTCTAAGATTTATAAGATTTATGAGATTTTACATGATTCTTTGTAAAATTGCTTGATAGTATGTTTTATCTGATAGATTAGGTCTGTTAATGAGTAATATGCATGTTAGAAGTATTGTTAATCAGTTTGGTTAAATTTGGTATTGATTTGCTTTGAAATTTGGTTTCTGAAATTTTAAAGGGGTGTTTGGATCTAGTTTGTAATTGAGATTGGTAAAGGTTTCTGAGTTAAAACCTGCTTAGACATACTCATTAGGGTAGTAATAGGTGGTATTTGTACTTGGTTTCCATTTTGAAAAGCTTTTAAAACAGATTGCATGCTTAAATATTGAAAACATTGCCTAAATCAGTTATCTGACTTATGTTGACTGCATTTGTGTGATTTTGCCATCAAAGCTGCTTAATCTGTTAGATCATAGGGTTATCTAAGGTTGTTAATCAGATTTATGCTACTTGATTAGTTTGTATGCATGATTCAAGCTTCTAAAAACCATTTGAGTGTCAATTGAACCAGTAACTTGTTTATCAAGACCATAAGGCTTTATCATCAACCTTATTTGCTCAATTTGTGCTTGATTTAGTGTTTTACTTTCCTGTTTTTGTGAGTAGTTTGACTCCTTATACTCCAAAGAGTATAAGGGTGCCCTCATTGTCCAACAAAACATCCACAAAAGCAGAATCAAGCCCTCTTGATTCATATCTTCACTTGTGTTCATCATAAAGTTGTGCAAACCTGGGCACGTTTTTGAATTTGTAGTGTTTAAATCTTGATAATATTGGATTTGAGTTGTGTTTCTAAGCTTAACAAGAGTACTGGTTTGAGTTTTTAAAAGTAAAAAAAAAGAAAAAAATTTGGCAAAAACTCACCTGGCCTGGGCTCGAACACGCGACCTTGCTTTCCAAGGACTAACGTGTTAACCAGTGATCCGGATGGTTCTTTACGTTTAGGTTTCATTTCATTTATTATTTAAGTGATGTTTGTTTGGTGGCTTATTTAATTAACAGCTTATAAATAAGCATTTTCTAGCTTATTTCTTCTAGGTTTTCACTGTTTAGCATTTTTCCTAGGATTGTATAAGGGTTTTTGACTTTTCTGAGCTAAAAGTATATTTTTCCCTTTATTCATTAATTTATTAGGATTATTTTAAGTTTTTATTTTAGAAAGTCATTAAAAAAAATAGTAAAAGGTATATTAAAAATCTAAAAAATAAGTTTTTAGGTTTTTAATCATATTTTTGAGGTTTACAGCTAATTAGGTTTTCAATTTAGCTTATTTTTAATTTTATAGGATTTTAGGGTTTTTAAGCAACTTTAAAATTTAATATAAAATTATTAAATAGGTTTCTGAAAATTTGGATTGCATTTTTGTTTCAGTTACATTATTTAGGATTTTTGGTAATTTTTTAGAATTTATTTATAAACCTTTTATTTTTTTGAATATTTTAATATTATTTTATTTTTAAAAATTGAAGTTTTATTTTTTTAGTTTTTACATTTTTCCTAGGTTAAGGACACTTAATTAGGAGTTTTGTCACTTTCCAAATATTTTTAGGACTTTTCAATTAATTTAAGATTTAATAGATTTTAATAGTTTTTAAGTGTTTAAAAATAGCTTTATTTGGTTTTAAAATTTTTAAAAATAGTTTTTAGCTTAATTAGGATATTTTTGAGGTTTACAAACTATTAGATCTTGTTTAAGGCTTTTTAATAATTAAAAGTGATTTTTAGGGCTTTAATTAGCATTAAAAAGTCATTATCTAATTAATTAAAAGGTTTTAGCAAGTTTGGATTTTATGTAAACTCTTAGAATATTATTGAGGATTTTTAGAAATTTTTAGGAATTTTTAGGTTAAAATTTTAATTTTGGCACTATTTACGATTTTACGTGTTCGCCTTTTTCGTCGTAGTTTAATTAGTCTTTGTAACCGTCTTTCTCTTCTAATCCCATTTCTTTCTCAATCATATAATCACAAACATTAATCAACTCTTAACACAACGCACTTGCCTCCTCGAGAACGAACTCACTTAGGGTCATTCACACACGGTTTTCCTAAATCGTCGTGCTCACTTGCCCTATTTATTGCTCTTTTCCTAAAGAGTGGTAAAAACACCAACATCAGACATAGTTATAAAGTTTATTTAAAAATTTGATATTTTTTTTTAAAGTGTATATTTTACGTCTTTTACGATAAAACGCGTAAAATTGACTAGTTTTACGGTTTTGGGGTTTTGGAAGCTTTAGGAGCTGTAATAAATTAAGGTAAATTAAGGTAATATTAATAAGGTATTAATTAACAATAAAAAGAAAAAAAATAAAGGAAAAAACGAAATTAGGGGTGTTTGGGTCGGTTTAGAAGAGAAAAAAAAGGAAAAAAAGGAAAAAAAAAGGAAAGTGGGCTTTGGGTTGGATTAGGATTCACCCATACCCTATATATTATTTTGTACACAACCAAAATTCATTATCTATCCCCTGGAGACAAATTAAATTCGTGGGTTTCACAAAAATTAGGGTTCTTCATATTTTTTTTTTGGGGTTTTCATAAATCGAAGGTAAAGTCTTTAATCCCTTTTTAATTTAATTGTTTTAATGATTTCTTAATCATTCTTATGATGGATTAGGGTTAGGGTTTATATAAAATCAGTAAATTAATGATGTTATAATCATAATATGATGATCATATAATCTAGGGCTTGTATTAGATGGGGTTATGGGTAATTAATTAGTTCAATTTGTTTAAACCCGTTTTTAAAAACTGGGCAGATTTTGAGTCAATTGTTTTGATCATATCGGGAGTTATATAAACTCTAATTTTACGATCCAAGTACCCTTGGAAATATATTTGAAGTGGCTTTCCAATGCAAGAAACGAGAACTAAATTGGAGGTCGGGAAGTGGGTCAAAAACAGGTTACAATAGTCGGAGGTCAAAACAGTTTTGAATTCAGCCTGTTTTCTTTTTAAGTTTTGGGTTGTTTGGGGCACTTAGGGTTGCATTGGGATCTTCTCACGAACGTGAGAGACGGTTTATATATTGTAGTTAATATCTGAACTTGGGTTAAGGTGGTGGTTTAGGGTAAGACCCCTTAATGGTAACAAACTTTTAGTACGTTTAAAATCAGGAAATCCGGAATGACAAAAGTAGATATATATACATCGGGGCCTTAACAGTAGCTTTAAGGTTAGGGAAAGTGGGAGGTGTTAGCCAACATATGTAAGGGTATGAATAATCCTTTTACAGAAACCATGGGTAGGTTTAAGTGGGCGTTTGACCTAAAGTTTTGAGACCTAAAACTTGGACTATTTTGGGTAAAATACGAACGGGTTAGTTATTAAACTTAACCAAGTTAAGGACTTGTTAAGGAAGGGTATTGGGGTAATTAGAGCTTATTAATGAGGTATATATGTGAGAATATGCTAGATGTCCATCATAGGTTAATGAGCCATCTTAGTGATTGGTTCGTTTATTGATTTCGTGTTTTTGGTTTGTTAGCTTGTTGCTAGTGCAAGGACGTGTGAAGGAGCTATCAGGTGAGTTTCATAGTCCCATGTTTAATATTGATTTTGACTTCCAGATGGGATGGAAGAGGCACTGTGTTGAGTTATTTCTAAATTGTTGCTGTGAATGTTTTTATGGTTTGTGATGGACTTGTGTGTACATTATGTGATTAACTGCTATGTGATTTTTGATTGTGTATGATTTGGATCGGGGGACACGTGTCGTCTCAGTTATTGTGGTTTGACAAGGTAGTGGCCTTGTGGTTTGACAAGGTAGTGGCCTTGTGGTTTGCCAAGGTAGTGGCCTTGGGATAGGTACATAGGGTGATCATCTAAGGTACCATGATGTTGTTTGGCAAGGTAGGAGCCTTGGATTGGTTTGGTATGATTGGTCTTGATTGATAGTTGTTAATACATAATTGTAACACATTGTCCATATGTTCTTTTGTTGATGATTGTTATTCACAGCTTGTAACTGATTTAGCGTTGGATTCTAAACCTATGACTCTCACCAACTTTATGTTGACGTGTTTTAGTGTCTCTTTCAGGTGATACTATGGTTAAGCATGAGAAAATAAGTGTCTAGGATGGGAGAAGCATAGGATTGCATATAGAAGGAGAATCCCCGTTTCCTTCTTAGTTTTATTTGATTGTTCTTTTAATAAGTGATATTGTTGGCACCTATATGTTTGTTTTGTTTGTGATATTTGATTGTCTTGGGTAAGAGGTAGGACTGTTACCTACTTACCTAGACTCCTGCATTGTTGAGATATTGTCATGACCTTCGTGTCACCATTTTTACGACATTTCTTATTTCATATAGTTATCTCTATAGACACGCCATGTTGTGATGATATCCATACGTCGCGCCCCATGTTCCGCCATGGTGGGGTGTGATAATTACGGGCTTGATGGCTATCTTAAAAGACCTCTTTCAAGGTACTAAGCATTTGTTCAAGCCCGGCCCAATCAAACTATAGCCCATTAAGCCACATGTAGGCAAAGGCTATAAATACCCTTCCTAGCATGTTAGGAAGGGTGTTGGTTGTCTCATTTTCTTCTAATCTAATCTCACAAAAGTTTCACACACACTTCTCTCTACTTTATCTCACTAATTTCTCTCTCTAGAAACCTTCCATCTTTTATCTACCTTTCTTTCTTCTTTATTCGTTTAGAATCATCATATTTTTAGGGACAACAGTTTCTCTTAGGGTTATATCGATAAAGCAAGGGGACTTCATAATTCATGATTGTGAGGTTTAATATATCACACGGTTTAGCGAATTACCGAAGGGACTTTGTCGGTTTGTGATTGTGAGGTTTTTCACAAGGATTAGCAAACAACAAAGGAAAAATGGCTAGTTTTATAACTAGGTTTAACATCGAAAATTTCGATGGGTTTAATGTACACAAGCATGGAGGTTCAAAAGAAGTTGGGTTCAAACAACTTAGTATTGGTGTTAAAACAGGAGTCCATGGAGTACAGGTTCATAAACTTGTTTGGTTTGAGGTGGAACTGCAGGGAGCTCAAGGGGATCATGAAGATGAGGTTTTTCAGGTTAGTAACAATCATGTTGCAGTGGCTCAAAAACGGTTTGAGGTGGAACTGCTGGGAGCTCAAGGGGATCGTGAAGCTGAGGTTTTTCAGGTTAGTCACAATCATGCTGCAGTGGCTCAAAGACGGTTGGAGGATAAACAACCTAAAGAAAAGACAAACACGGGTTGCTTGGTAAATGAGCAGGAAAAGGTACACCTTGGTATAAAGGTGCGGGCAAACATTACGGTAACCGGAGTACCAAGTCAATAGGGTGCGAAGGGTAATGTTGTTGAGAAGAAGAACGTGAAGGAGTCTATGGAAGCTAATATAGGGAAATTACATAAGTACAATGCCTGGTTAACAATGTGGTTCCCGGTTCGAGGTTCCAACATCGGTAAAAGGTGTTGAGTATCAGTTATGTTTAAGTGTTACTCCTAAGGTGAAAATTGTTAGAATATTAGGATTAATATTAAACATAAGTTAGGGACTTAAGTGTACTTTGTAATATAGATTAGGAATAGACTTGTATTAGGAACTATTTAGGCTAACCTCCTTAAGTTAGTTTATAGGAAGTTTCCTATTTGACTTAAGGAGGTGTCTACCCCTTCATCTCTATAAATAGGGATGAGGTGGGATCCTAGTTCATTGTAATCTTCTTCCTCAATATAGTCTTTATTAAGGTTATTAATAAGGAGGTAGTTGAGGTTATACCGTGTGCATATATTGTTCGGTTCTTTGTAGTCTCTCGTGTTCGCTACCTGTGCTCGATACAACTCGTGATCTAGCGTTTCCGCGTTATCGAGCTTCGGGTTGTTGTCGGTTTCGTATAACAATTTGTTTCTTAGACAATGTGCATGTGCGATATCCACACCAGGTTTCACAATAGGTTCATAATATGTATTAGTTCATATTTGGTGTAAAAAAAGTGATTCGGAATTGGTTCACAATGGAAAAATGGATCTTTAAATACATGACGGGTTCTAGAAGGAAAGAAGGATTTCGTTTAAGATGAAAGAAGATCGGTTTACTTACATACATATATAATATAAAACCATATTAAATGTATTGCTATTTTTTATACATTATTAAAATAATTCTAATAAAAAACTATTAAAAAGTATATCGAAATAGATTTAAATTAAAAGCATCAAATTATACATTATTTTAATAATTTTCTCAATATTATATTTTGTACTTTTACATAGAAATAGGATTAAAATACATGAGTATGTTATAAACATGTTTAGTGATAATCAGTCACCAGCCTTTTCTACCAAGTAGTAAAGAAAATCAGTTCAGGGTAATCAAGTGTAGTCAACGACAGTTCTTGATGGTCAAACTTTTCCAAAACCTACAAATCTCAATGAAAATGCCATTTTTATTCCTCCATCCATTTAAAATACATATTTCGTGCATCCTTTATCGACGAAGGAAAAAAAACGCGTGACACCTTTGGATAGAAACACGTTCAACGTTGTTAGTTTCTTGTTAACTGTTTGGAGGTGCAATGATCTACGCCAGTGACATCGAAGAGAAGTGTAGCAACTCTTAATTTTCGGATCAATATTTATAACCCGACTTTTATTTATCATATTTGTTTTTATAAAAATATTAAGATCTCGACTAACCGGAAAGGTTAGGGATTTAACGTATCAAATACGTGTTGTTTATTATTATCGGCAAAGTCTACGTCCGTTATCGATAGTAAACATACTCGTTATGACATATAAATATTTTCTACCGTCGTCCTTTTAATTTCTCGTTTTACGAGCATTCTTCGTAATTTACGTTAAGTCCTTAAACGTTATTCATTTATACGACACGTTAACGTTTATTAAATTAATAAACCCTCATTTGTTTATCAAAATATCAATGTTCTCCGAACATCAACGTTTTTATCATATATCGAACGTTTATTTTCCGCGTTTTGCGCGTATCTTTCAAATCGCGTAACTTTTAAAATATTGAACGTCGATAATACCCGCTTTAACAAATTGTGGAGTAAAAATTATATAAATTCACCCCCACCTTAGCCCTCTACACGTCACATGCTCCATACTCATTTCATTTGAATAAGTGTCACTTGGTAGACACATGGAAAAAAGGACTTGCATGCTTTGGTTATCCAACATATCTTCCACTTCTTGTTATTATCCACACATAGTAAAAGTCGTTCTCTCTCTCCCCCCTTCCCTCTCTTGTGCCATCCAAAATCACCACCAAGAATCACCATTTTTTAATTTTGACAAGCTTGGAAATCTACTAAAGATGCTACTCACTTATCATCTAAACTATTGATGATAATAATCTAGTCATACAGAGATTGGGTAAGGAGTTATAAAGAAGTTATGGGCTGAGATTGGATCTTATATTAAGGATCTAATCCATGGCTAAATCATGAATGGATCAATGGTTACAAGGGTCTAATAAGGTTGATCAAATTGGTGTACTCACCTCTATGTTTCTTCACTTGGTTTGAAGGACACCAATTCTATTCTATTTTCATTTGTTTAATTTATTGTATTGATTTGTATATATGTAAAAGATTATATTTTCTACTGATCTTGATGATGTAATAGTTGATTTATATGTCTGGACATTGTATAAAGAGAATGAACATTTTAAACACTAGTATAATTGATTTTGTAACAAATAGGTGGGACTTGTTTTAGGACAGTAGAAATCATGAGATTATGAGTTTCATTAGTAGGTTATGATCCTTAGTTGAATATATCAGGTTGTATTTTATTTATTTGTGGTGATTTTGTCGGGTGGCTCGTTTCGTGACGACACCCGATGAATTAGATATGACCGAAACGGCAAAACATGCCAAAATAGAACTATTTGGAGTAAAAGGAAGAAAATCTAAATATTTGTATCGTGACCCCTAAATATGTAAAATTAAAAGTTGTAGCTAAACTTATGGATAACACACACGAATCGGATGGTTTTCTACGGATACACGGATTGGAAATAGCGGGCAAAACGGTGGAATTGAAGTTGGCTGTGAATCGCACCTCATACTTCTAATTTAAAACGAACATCTAAGCTATGTTAAGCATAATTTAAGGTCATATAGGCTCAATATTTGTAGTGTACATGATTTCATGATCACATCGATACAAATAAATTGTTTACATGGTTTACGGTTTAGGAGAAATGACTTAATTATCTAGTCATGTTGTAAAATTGTCGGAATTGAACTATAGTAATTAAATGTATAACTTGATCATTTTAATAGAAATCAAAGTGATAGGACTCACTTATCGAGAAGTAGAGACCCTTTTATATACTGAGATTTATGAAACCCGATACCCGACCAACGTGAAATATTAAGTTGATATAGTTTGGAGGCGTTTAGAACCCGCAATACATATAAGATGGACTTAGGCCATAAAAGCCCAACATACACTTATAATGGTTATTGGGTCATTATTGGGCCTGAGGTTATAAACTAATTGGAATCTAATACTTATTTTAAAAGGGCTTAAGTTTTATAGATGTGTAATGGGCCACTAATGGGCCTAAGTAGGCTTAAAGGTCATAATAGGATAATACATGGTGGATTTTCATTAAAGTTTTATAAAGTTTTATAAATTTTTATAAAACTTATACAATTTCCAAACTTACTAAGTGAACTATTTACATATACATATGACTTATGTATAGTCCCGAACCTAAGACGCGTCTCGTCATTATAGGTCTCGTTCGGTCATATGTTGACCGTTGGGCATCTCATTCTCGATCAAAGAATGATTGATATCTCGAGAAGTTGTGTATCGACTATTGGACGTTTGTTCCTCGATAAACATGTAATAACTATATCAGGTGAGGTCATAGCCTCCCTTTTACTACTTTAATTGTTTTATGAAACCCACGAGAGGGATACATGCTACTTTTTACGAATGAACGCAAGTGCTTGAACTGTATGTTTATCATGTCATTATCATTTACACTAAGTAATGCTACTACCGACAACAAGTCCCTTTTAGTCATGAACCGTTAATTACTTGGACTGACTGTACTGGTCAAGTAAACACGAATGATGTGAATAGATCTATTGGGATTCACATCCTTTTCCGGGTAATTCGCGCTTACTTGACCGACCGAACTGGTCAAATGGACACATTGTATTTGAGAACTCTAGGTAATATGGCAAATTACCTACTAAAGGAAAATGTATCTGAACTGCGTTAACGTTTTGGTTTCATGAGCTTAGTGCGATAATTGAAACTATCTTGACTTTGGGAATTGAATACTTGAAATCTTGTGGTCCACTATGTGTACTTGCAAACCTATGAATTCACTCAACGTTTGTGTTGACATTTTTATCATGTTTATCTCAGGTTTAAGAGAAACTATTTAAGAGAATCTGGAGCATGGAGTCGCACGAGATACTTTGAAGGCAATAAAATATTGATTACCATTCGATAAAGTTTTTAAAACTGTTTAGTATTACATTATTGTTGGGACATGTTTCTGTTTGTAAACTATGATGTTTTAATAATCGAATGGACCAAAATTTTCAAACGCCTCTTTTTGTGTTGTACTCTTTGTACATGTGCTTGTGATTATGAAGTAGCACCCCAAAGTGGTATTCCGCTGCATTGTGAAAATTTAGGAGTGTTGCATATTGGTATTAGAGCACTTGTTATAGATAATTGGGTCATTTTTATGAAACCTGGACTATAACAGCTCTTTTAATAAAACAATTTTATTGCCTTGAACATTATCCGTGCCCTCATGCTATCTGAAAGATTGTAAAATATGTATATTAGTATATACATTTGCTTTTCATTAGTATATTTATATGAAGGGTTTATTTCTATAAATATCAAGCGAAAAGACATTATGGGTGAAGCAATGGTCTTGGTAATATTTTTCATAACTTTTATGATACTATTTTATATAAGTGTGAACTCACCGCCAAGTGTTGATTCCACTAGTTATTTACCTTCTGATTCCGAGTTTGAATACTCATCTTGTTGGAAATACGTTTTTTGTATAAAGAAAGTCTCGGTCACTCCAACAATATAGTTATAGGCTCGTAGTATTATTTAAGTAATATTTATGTTTAGCCCGACCCATGAGCATGTTCATGGGCCGAAGGCCCAAGTCCACTTAAGGACTTGGGTATATAAACCCCTTTCCACCATGGAAAGGGGTGTTGGTTGTTTTATCATTTCTCGCATTAATAAAGTTTGTTTGTTTCTCTCTCTACTCTCTCTCTCTAGAATAACAACAACCCTCTTGATTAGTTATAAGATTATCACTTTTCTACAATTGGTATCAAGAGCCATGGGATGATTTAAGGTTTGATTTGTGTTATTTTTTTGTTTGTTATTGGGTTTGGTGTTTTAAGGATAATAAATCTCAAATCTTGAAATTTTTTCGCGTTTTTTATGGTAAAAGTTGGTAAAAAAATCATCTACATAGTTGTGGTAGTGATTTGGTTTATTTGATTTGGTTAAAATCGCAAAATTTCTTGGTTATTTGGTGATTTTCAGGGTGTTTTTTAGTTTAACAGTGATATCAGATATCACAATTTTCGGATACAGAGTCTGTTTTGCGAAGTTATCACGAGGGTTTCTAATTTTCCGAAGTTATCACGAGGGTTTCTGATTTTACTGAAGTACTGAAGATCTGCATTCCGAAGTTCGTCTTATAGCAACATTCCGAAGTGCTTCATCAACCAGAATTCCGAAGTGAATTAGAAGATTCATTCCGAAGTACGTCAGTTTGCCTTATTCCAAAGTGAATCAGAAGAATCATTCCGAAGTAAACTCATTCCGAAGTACACCATTTTCCCATATTCCGAAGTACACTCAGAGATTCATTCCGAAGTAAGTCATCTTTTCCTTATTCCGAAGTGAATTAGAAGAGTCATTCCGAAGTGCACTTAGAAGGTTATTACGAAGTACACCATTTTCCCATATTCCGAAGTACACTCAGAGATTCATTCCGAAGTAAGTCGGCTTTTTTCTTATTTTGATGTGAATTAGAAGAGTCATTCTGAAGTGCACTTAGAAGGTTATTCCGAAGTACACAGTCTTTACATTCCGAAGTGATCTCAGAAAGACATTCCGAAGTTCTCAAGTTTAGGGATTCCGAAGTAGTATTTCAAATTTATTCAGAAGTTAATTTTTTAATTTCTTTGAAATTTACCTTACAAGTTATTTGGGATTTTGACGATTTCTTCACCAACACACAAACTAAGCATCAACAACAACACAGTTACACAACCTTATTTCATTGCTCGATCAAAAGATAATATTTTTCTATCAAGTGTTCCAAAAAATAATCATCATTCATTTATGCCTACAATGACATCGCTTACCGACATTTCGATCATCTCGGGTACCGATACTCGCCCACCATTGCTCATCAAAGACTTATTTGAAGCATGTCAAGGTCGCATGAAAACTTACATCATGGGTAAACCCAATGGTATACTTATGCTTCAATCCATTGAAAAAGGTCCACTCGATTGGGGAGAAGTTATTGTCAACAATGTGACGCGGCCAAGGTTGTATCATGAGTTACCGGATTCTAACAAACTCATTGCCAATGCAGATGAAAGGGCTGTTCAGACAATACTTCAAGCACTACCACCCGATATCTATCGAATGGTAAGTGAACACACAGTGGCAAAGGATCTTTGGGTTCAATTAACTGTTTTGTTACAAGGTACTTCTCTAACTAAGCAAGAACGAGAGTGTCAATTGTATGACTTGTTTGATAGGTTTACATACATTCTAGAGGAAACTCTTCACGATTACTACTGGCGTTTCACTACTTTGATGAATGATATGAACGTGTATAATCTAAGGATTGCTCAGTTTCAACTAAACACCAAGTTCTTGAACACGTTACCCCAAGAATGGAGTCAATATGTCACCGATGTTAAGATGATTCGAGATTTGCACAATTCAAATTTAGATCAACTCTATGCTTTCTTGCAGCAACACGAGAAGCATGTGATCCAAAAACTCATCTCTCAGGGATCTTATCAAGAACCATTGGCATTGATGGCAAATCATCCAACTTTGTCATATCACAACTCTCTGTTTTCTTTGGGACAACAATCTTCCTATCAACCATTGTATCAAACACCAAGCTTCCCAAAGTATTCGATCTTGCCACAACCGCCTACATCTTATCACCAACAATACAAGCAACCAGCAACATCATCACAAGGAGACTCACATCAGTTACCTTATGCTTCACAACAGTATTCACCTTATCAACCTCTAACAAACCCTGCCATAACCTATCAACAACATGAGGCTTCTCAACCCCATTACTCACAACATGTTAGTGTTCCTTCAAATCAGCTAGTAGCTCAATTCGCACCAGCATTCTATTGTATGATGAGATTCTTATCCCTGAGTTTAGACAAGGGGATAGTCCTACTGATATACTTGCTCAAATGTCTGCTTACCTCACTCAAACATTGAACAAACGAGGTTGGATCAGCTCCAACAAACAATCAGTTGAGTAACTCTTCTAACTCTCGACAACAAGCTAAAATTCAAGATGGCAGAGTAATGGTGCAACCACTTCAGGGGAGACCAAGTTCATCTAATGCTGGTGCACGTCAATCTAACACTGCTGCTACAAGGGGTAATAACACTGGCAAAATGAAGATGATTATATGTTATAACTGCAAAGGGGAAGGGCACATGGCTCGAGAGTGTAAACAGCCAGAGAGGAAAAGGGATAACACGTGGTTTCAGGAGAAGATCTACTTGGTGAATGCGCAAGCCCAAGGACGTGAGCTCGGTGAAGAAGAGTTAGCATTTCTCGCAGATATGGGAGTTGCGGACACTGACGGTCTCACAGTAGCCATCACAAACAATGCCGCATATCAATGTGATGATCTCGATGCATACGACTCTGACTGTGATGATATCAATACCGCCAAGGCAGCTCTCATGGCAAATCTTTCACTTTATGGAGCTGACACAATTTTGAGGTACCAAATACTGCCACCGATAATAATATTGTATCTTATCAAGTTGAGCAAGTACCTGAGTATCCGGAACAACCTCCGGTGGTTAGTAACTCAAACGAGGAGACAAACAATGATAGCAATATCAATGCAAGTCCCCAGACTTTGAGTGAACCACAACCGGGAGCTATTACGACTACAAATTCGTTTGCTCAACCCGATTTGGTTATGGTGTCGGCATTTATGCTTGGCCAAATGAATAATGCGGTCCTTGAAACCCTTAGTGTTAATCAGACTTTATCTGCCGAGCTTGCTTTGTATAAAGAAAAGGTTCAAACCTTGGAATTAACTCCAGTGACCACTACCTTAACCAATCCTGAATTTGATAGGTTTAGGAAAGTCCAAATGGATAATTTGCTAGAAATTGAGAGTTTAAGAGCAAATCTTTCGAAAGAACTTAAAGAAAAAGAGTCAGTCGTTAATAATTTTCAAAACCTACAAACGAATTTCGAAATTCTTGAGTCTAAAAGGGTTGAAACGGAAATTAAGGCGTCTGAGAAAGTTAAAAAGACTGAAATTTTGCTTTTAAAACAATATTCTGCTTCACATTTAGTACACTTGTTTCATTCTTCTTTTCAAGAATTCAATCTATCGCGTCTAATAGACTTACCACCTAACCCGAGGTATGCAAAGCAAGCATTTAACCACAACCCAAGACTTTATGATGCAACAAAGTTAGGATTGGTCTTAGATCCGATTGTGTTTTCAAATGAATCTGAGAGCATGTCACTACATGAAGAGAATCGGTCAAAAGTAATTTTTACATATCCTGAGTATGATTATGCACAACTTAATGCAACATATGAAAAAATAGATCTTAGAACTCGCTTTAACATGCAAAATGAATTTATCCATGCACCAGCTTACATGCCTACTAGATAAAGCCTTAGTATACTTCCTACACTTGTTAATCCGGACAAACCTAAGGAAATTCCTAAGAATCTTCCACCGGTAAGTACGGTATTGCTAAGCTTGGAAGAGATTCAGCGATACCAAACCGAATTCGACAAGGTCATCCTGGAATGTACGACTTCAACGGCTCAAACCGCTGAAGAATGGGCTTTCGAACACATGAAAACGGTGTTTGAGAAAGAGATCGTTCCGTTTGTAGACAATAAAAGAGGGATTTTTCGATCTCGCGGAAAATCTTAGTTTCGAAATGGGTGAATTTCGAAAAGTTTTCTATGAAATGGATGATGCTTATGAACAACATTTAAATGAGAAAGAAAAGATTTTGTCCGAATATGACCGATTCTTAGAACATATAGTGTCTCTCGAAGTGATGCAAGTTGTTACTATTGAATCTGCTTTTGTGATGACATCTGCTATGAATAAATGTGATGATGTGTATGATATATCTGTGAATATTGTTGAACCTGTGAATAATGTAGATAATCATTCTTGTCATGAATCTAACGCTGAATTTTTAAAGCTTCAAGATTCTTATAACTCACTTTCAAAACGTTTTGATGAGCTTCAACAACATTGTATATCTCTTGAAATTGAAAATCAATCTAAAAATGAAACTCTTTCAAAAACAAATGATTGTGAAAACTCCGTTGAGACTAGTGACAAGATGATTCAGGTGGTTCAGGCATTAGAGGAAGAAATTATGAGACTTAAGAGAGAATCTGTAGCAGAGAAATTGGAACTAGAGGCTACAAAGATTAAAAATCATGCCCTAGAAGATAGAATTACTTCTATGCTAGGGAAGTTTGATAAAGTAAAGCAGGGTTTTTTACAAATTTATGGTTCGTTAGAAGATCGCTTCGCTTTTAATGCGGAAGAGCAAAAGTCACTCGTTGACCAACTGAACCATAAGTGTGAGGAAATCTCTGACTTAAATGTGACAAAAACATGGTTTTGGCTGAATTAAAGGAGACACTTCAACTCAAAGGACAAGAAGTTGTTGATAATCCAACTACAATCTCTGCCCCGACCTCTAGTGCTCCAAAAACCAACAAGGTGGTGATCACTAAGAACCCGTACAATAAGAACAATCCACTGTCATATAAGTTATATTGGGAGTATGCAGTTAAGTACGCGGATCTTGCTAGGGAAGTGATCGATGATCTTTATGAACTTGATCCTAGGAATAGTGAATATTACAATGCTCAGGCTTATATTTAGAGGGTACAACAATGCTTAAAGCACTTAAAGTACATAGGACTATCGGGTTCTGCACCACTTACACAACAAACCACCACCATTTCCATGACTCCATTCAATAAGAATCTAGGATCTAATCCTATATTAAACACACCCATTAAGGCTAAATAAAAATCTGTAACTAATGTTCCCTTGGCTTCTACAGGAGTAATTGTATCTACTAAGGCTAAAGGATCTCAAGACAAGAAGAATAGGATCCAGCCTTCCACTAGTAGGACTGCGAAGAAGAAAGTAGAAGTTCACCCTAGGAATGTTATTTCAAATTTGAATAAAAAGAATCATGTAACTAAGACTAAAGGCCCTGCGTTTGTGCAGCAGCCTAAGCAAAATGTGAATTCTAATTTTAGATGTTGGAATTGTAATGAATGCATGTTTTCTCAGCGTCATGATTTATGCCTTGTTGATCACGTGAATGAAATGTATGCAATTAGGAACAATCTTGAATGGATTCCAACGGGGAAGAAATTCACCCAAGTTGGTTGGCAATGGAAACCCATTGGTAGTACCTTCACTGCTAATGGAACTACCTGCCCTTTAACTAGGATCACATCCACGGAAGTTAGGTCTCAGCGTCCTTTAAATAGGAACACTAGCACTAAGAAATGGAAAAAGCACCCTTTAACTAGGTCTGCCCCCACTATTGTTCCTACCAGTGAAGAAGTACCTCAGGATCTTAGACAACTAGAATCTAAGCCGGCATTTAGGAAGCAAATTTGGAAGCCTAAGAATTCTTCGGTTAGCAAATCTAAGATAAATATATCTGTACCTGCTAACACAGAGGAACTACTAGATTCCGATACATCGTCTTTGTCTGGTGATATTTTCAGGTGGTCCAAATCATCCTCTGGTACTTGGACTCTGGATGCTCAAAGCATATGACCGGAGATCGCTCAATGCTCAGAAATTTCATCAGCAAGTTTCTAGCAACGGTTAAATTCGGCAACGACCATATTACGAAGATCATGGGTTATGGTGAATACCAAATTGGGAATGTTACGATTTCAAGGGTATATTATGTGGAGGGACTTGGTCACAATTTATTTTCAGTGGGAAAATTTTGTGATTCAAACCTTGAGGTTGCTTTTCGACAACGTACTTGCTTTATTCGTGATCTTGCAGGAAATGATTTGTTAAAGGGTTCTCGAGGAGATAATCTCTACACACTGTCCATTCAAAACATGATGGCCGCCTCTCCTGTATGCCTTCTTTCCAAAGCATCTAAGACCAAGTCATGGTTGTGGCATCATCGGTTATCTCATCTTAACTTCGATGCTATAAACCATTTGGCTAAAAACGAACTTGTTCGTGGTCTTCGAAAACTTAAGTTCGATAAGGATCATTTATGTTCCGCGTGTTCTTTGGGGAAAAGCACCAAGAAATCATACAAACCCAAAGCTGAAGACACCAACCAAGAACCACTGTATCTTTTGCACATGGATCTTTGCGGGCCAATGCGTACGGCTAGTGTGAGTGGTAGAAAATACATCCTCGTCATGGTGGATGATTTCTCGAGGTTTACATGGGTAAAATTTTTAGTATCCAAGGATCAAGCACCAAAGTATATTATTACTTTCTTAAAGATGATCCAAGTACGTCTTAATGCTACTGTTCGCCGCATTCGCACTGATAATAGAACTGAGTTAGTTAATCAAACTCTATGAGACTATTATGAAAAGGTCAGTATTTCACATGAAACTTCTGTTGCTCGCACTCCACAACAAAACGGTGTCGTGGAAAGACGTAACCGTACACTAATGGAAGCTGCTAGAACTATGTTGATTTATGCGAATGCTCCTTTATTCTTATGGGATGGAGCAGTGGCAACCGCATGTTATACCCAAAACCGCTCCATCATTCGTAAACGCCATGGTAAAACTTCATATGAGCTACTTCATGGACACAAACCCGATATTTCATTTCTTCATGTGTTTGGTGCACTGTGTTATCCAAATACAAATAGTGAGAATTTGGGCAAACTTCAACCGAAGGCTAATATTGGAATTTTTATTGGTTAGTCACCTGCAAAGAAAACTTACCGAATTTATAACCGTCGTCTTGGCAAGATAGTAGAAACTTTGGATGTCGATTTTGATGAGCTCACAGCGATGGCTTCTGAGCAACACAGCTCTGAACCCGCATTACATAAGATGGGAACCTGTACGATTAGTTCCGGATTAACTCCTAACAATCCTACTTCTCCATCATTTATACCACCTACAAGGCCCGAGTGGGATGAGTTATTTCAACCTATGTTTGGTGAATTCTTTGATCCACCTAGTAAGGATTCTCCAGCACTTGCAGCATTAGCTCCGATTCCCAAGGTTGTTGCTCAAGATAATGGAAATCAGTCTGAGGCATCTATTGTTACTATTGAACCAGATGTCCCATCCCCCACCAATTCACAAACTACACCTGAATCATCACCCCCACTCGTTCCTACTGATGTTGAAGAGGATCACTATGATCACGATTTAGAAATTGCTCATTTACAAGAGCTTCCTTTCTTTGGTTTACAAATACCTGAAAACCCTCACGGTGCGTCTACCTCAGAGGAAGCTCCTAAAATCGTTCACTCCCGACCACCACGGATTGAAAATGACAACACCAAATGGACAAAGGATCACCCAATCCGAAATATTATTGGTGACATCGATCGACCAGTCTTAACACGCCACCAACTCCAAGAACATGCATTATATTGCTACTTTGATGCATTTCTTTCCGACATTGAACCTAAAAATTGGCAACAAGCCTTGACACAATCATCTTGGATTGAAGCCATGCAAGAGGAACTTAATGAATTTCAACGTCTTGAAGTGTAGGAATTAGTTCCTTTACCCAACAACGTCGAAATCCTTACATTGTTGTGGGTATATAAGGTTAAACTCGATGAGTTAGGTGGAATGCTAAAGAACAAAGCTAGATTGGTTGCTAGAGGTTACAAACAAGCTTTGGGTATTGACTTTGAAGAATCCTTTGCTCCTGTTGCACGTTTGGAGGCGATTAGACTATTCCTTTCTTATGCTGCTCACATGAACATGATCGTCTACCAAATGGATGTTAAGACGGCATTTCTTAATGGTGAATTAAGGGAAGATGTCTACGTAAGCCAGCCGAATGGATTCGTCAACTCGGAGTATCCTAATCACGTGTACAAGCTCAAGAAGGCTCTTTATGGGTTGAAACAAGCTCCACACGCGTGGTACAATCTCCTATCGTCTTATCTCATCTCGAAAGGCTTCTCCAAAGGCAAAGTGGACCCAACACTATTCATTCTCAAGGAGGACAACGACATGATACTGGTACAAATTTATATTGACGATATAATATTTGCTGCCACTACTCAAAGACTGTCTGACCATTTTGAGAAAATTATGTCCACACTTTTTAAGATGTCGATGATGGGAAAAATTTCACTTTTCTTAGGGTTGCAAATTTCTCAGAATCCCAGAGGCATCATCATTAATCAATCCAAATTTGCTCTTGAATTATTAAAGAAGTATCATTTTGAAAATTGTGACCCCGTGGATACTCCAATGGTGGAGAGATCCAAGTTAGATGAGGATAGGGATGGGATAGCTGTCGATCCTAAACTTTACCGTGGAATGATCGGCACCCTTCTCTATTTGACTGCTAGCAGGCCTGATTTGCAATTTGCTATATGCATGTGTGCCTAGTATCAGGCTCGGCCTACCGAAAAGCACTTACATGTTGTGAAAAGGATCTTTCGGTATCTTAAAGAAACACTTCATCGTGGTCTGTGGTATCCGAAGGATTCCTCTATTGCACTAATATCATATGCAGATGCGGATTATGCTGGGTTTCAAGATACTAGACGTAGCACTTCTGGCGGTGTGCAACTTCTTGGAGATAGACTGGTTAGTTGGGCATCTAAAAGGCAGAAAAGCGCTGTGATATCAAGTACAGAGTCTAAATACATCGCTATGTCCGGTTGTTGTGATCAAGTTCTTTGGATGCGATCTTAATTAACTGACTACGGTCTTGGATTCAACAAAATCCCGATGTACTGTGATAACAAAAGTGCAATTGCTCTGTGCTGCAACTACGTTCAACATTCCCGGGCGAAGAACATTGACATACGCTACCACTTCATCAAAGAGCAAGTGGAAAATGGAGTGATGGAACTGTACTTTGTCAACACTGAGTATCAGCTGGCAGATATATTCACAAAGGACTTAGATCGAGGACGTATCGAGTTTTTGATCGAAAAGCTAGGCATGAAATCATTCTCACCAGCGACACTTAAGGAGTTGGCAGAAGAATCTGCAGAATAGTGGTGGTAAACTATTCTAGAGTATCCTTTGTTTGTGATCTTGTATTTTATCGTATATATTTAAACCACCAAAAGAAAAATACAAAAATATAAAACAATATAAAAACCATAAAAAATATAAAATCAAGAAAACCCAAAAATATTTTTCATTTTAAATCGGGCATGTCTTTTAGTACGGTAATATTTACGGCCTTAGAAATGTCGATTAAAATTGACACGGCGCCATAAATAGAGTCCGTATAAAAGTTGTACATATTTTAAAAAATGCCCATATGACTTGTAGTTATTTCTGACTGCAACCCGCTTTTCGCATTAAAGTCACGTATTTCTTACGAAAGCGTTGGCTCACAACGGGAATTAATTTTCTCGGGTATGGTTTACTTTAAAACCATACAAGGGATCAAGTTTACTTCATAACTTGGTCTAACGCAAATTAGTGTACGTTTCAGTGCACTTATTTTGTAAAAATAAGAGAAATCTTATTGCCACCACGAATTGTTCTTATATCCAGCTAAAACGGAAAAAGTCTTTCATCAGTACTCCTTAATTCAAAGACTACAGCTCTTTAAATAGAAAACGGGTCTCAATTTAAGGGGGGGGGGGGAATTTCAAATCATTTTCATCATCAAATCTGTCTTCAACAGTCTTTTAGAAAATTAATTGGTTACATGCTTAATGGTGAATTTTTTCTTAGTATGTATTCGTTGGGCTTCGTGATTTTCGTGCTTTATGTAACTCGGAATTAGGCATAGGAGTTTAAGTGCGTTGTTTGGTTGTGTGTGAACAAATAGTTAATACATTATTTAAGTGATAACGAATGTTCAGGTTTATCTTAAAAAATGTTTAGCTAAATGCAATATAGAAAGAAAATGGAGGACTAAAGTGTAAACTTGGAGAGTTTGACCTAGGTCAATAAACAAAACCCGCCCCCCTCTTTCTTCTCTATCTTGTTTCGTTTTCACTGTTTCACAAACTCACACCATATACTTGCCGCCATTGTTGTTCTTCTCCCATCTTCACGTACTTTGCATCCTTGTTGTTTAAATCATCTAGGTATTTTACATATCATGTTTTTTCTATGTCTATTATGTGTACTTATCATCCAATAGTTCCATGTGCCTTTGATTAATTCAAATTAGGGTTGATCACTAAGTTTTCAATTAAGTGCCCACCGATTGAATTGATAGAGGGTTTTTGGTTCCAATAGGTACACAAACATAGGCTTATGCTTAGATTGCCTTAAAACCAGTATGTTATTACCTTAGATCATTATCAATTTAAAACAGCCTTGATATCTCCAGATTGCGAAGTACTTGTTTTTTGAAAAGTCAAATATGGATTGTGAAGTACAAATTATTACTCGTATTACAAAAGTGAGTTTCTGAGTTGGCTATTGCGAAATAAATGTTATTCTGTGATTGTGAAGTACATCATATAGCATATGATTGCAAAGTATATCACATTGTATGTGATTGCGAAGTATATCATATGGTATATGATTGCGAAGTAAACAACTTTGAATGTGATTGCGAAGTATATCATATAGCATATGATTGCGAAGTATATCACATTTGTTTGTGATTGCGAAGTATATCATATGGTACATGATTGCGAAGTATATCACATTTGTTTGTGATTGCGAAGTATATCAGATGGCATGTGATTGCAAAGTAAACAACTTTGAATGTGATTACGAAGTAAACAACTTTGACTGTGATTGCGAAGTAAATAACTTTGAATGTGGTTCCGAAGAACACAACATAGCATTTGACTGTGAAGTACTTAATATTGTATGTCATTGCGAAGTACCTGTTTTCTTTATATGGGATTGCGAAGTATATAACTTCGACTGTCATTGCGAAGTACCTGTTTTCTTCATATAAGATTGCGAAGTACATAACTTTGAATATCATTGCGAAGTGCCTGTTTTCTTCATATAAGATTGCGAAGTACATAACTTTGAAGGTGATTGCGAAGTACACAACATTGCTTTTGATTGCGAAGTACTTGATTTTGTTTGATTACGAAGTAGTCTTCCTTTTTGCTCAGTATACATGTTTCAGAAGTAACTAAGATTGCGAAGTAGCATTGATAAATCATTGTGAAGCACTTGTGCTTCATACTGCATTGCGAAGTAGTGTATATTGCACATTACGAAGAAGCATTGTTTGATCTTTGCGAAGTAGTTTGGATTGGGATTGCGAAGTAGTTTTCTTTGGTATTGCAAAAATGTATTATCTGTTCTATCAATTTCTTGTCTTCTGGATTTGTTTATCATATGATAGACTTGCCATGCTTGAAGGATTATTATGCATAGTGATATATTGTTTTGTCTGTATCAACATTGTGTGTTTTATCTTAAGCAGAAACATGTCACTCGCTATGGATCAACAACGACAAGCCGATCTCAAACTCGTTCCAATCGATGCACGTCTTAAGTTTAAACCAAATAATATCATACTGCAAGAAGGTTTTGTACCAACTCAGCATGCTTTCAGAGTAGCCATGGAGATCCTTGATCTTACACCAATAAAAAATGAATTACGGTATACGACATCAGTTCCAAAGGTGTACATGCATGAATTTTGGGTCTCCAAGAAGTCATTGTCTGAAATAAAGATATCATTCACAATCGACAAACGTAAGAAGATATTCTCTCTTACTCGCTTTCGCCAGATTCTTGGATTACCTCTTTTAGTTGCAGGGTAAGAGTTTGTTGCTGATCCAACCAAGGACGATCTCTTAGATACACTTCAAGCTTTAGGATATGGTATAGAATTAAGGAACTTGTCACAATTTACCACAGAACAACTAGGACAACCATGGAAGGCAATATTCAATATCCTCATCCGATGTCTTACTGCAAAACATAGTGGCCATGACTCATTCAGACTGCCTCAAGCTTGCATTTTTTGGGGAATCTTTCAGAACCAAAAGATAGATTATGCCAAATATATGTGGTAGGAGTTCACCTATCAACTATTTGACAATAAAAAGAAGAAGTCTGACCACTTTCCATTTCCTCGATTCATAAAGCTGATCATTGATTACTTCATGAAAGAAGACGATGAAATTAATAAACGTGGAAAATTCTTCTACCATACTGAAGAAGACGATGATCTATTGACATTCATGAAAACAGAAGGACAAAGGGATACTTATTCAAGAATTCCTGCTCCAGTTCCTGATAACATGTTGAATGATGCTATCAAGACAAGTGATGCTTACAAGAAAGTTTTGTGAGAGGTGGAAACACAAAAAGAACGAGTTGCTTCTGGAGAATTTTCTTCAAAACCAAAAGACAAACGCAAACACTGTGAACCATCAGAAGAAACCGCTTCACCTAAGCCCAAAAGGAAGAAAACTGTCGCCAAGACCAGTGGAAAGGAGTTAATGCTTGAGGATGAAGATGAAGATATTAATGAAGAAGAACTGCTTCGCAAAACTGAAAGACGAAATGTAAAGAAAGCTATCATGCAAAGTAAGAAAGACACTGGGGGTAGTGGTTCTGGTATGAAAGCAAAGGAAACCATACTACCTTATGATATTGTTGAATTTGGGAAACCTGATGAGCACACACCTCGTCGTGACAAATCTGCCCAAACTGCTGATGATGTTGATGATGAACAACAACCTCATGACGGATTGAAGGACATGGATGTTACCGGGTCTACTGATATGACCGCATTTGTTGAGACTACCAAATTAATAAGTTCTACAGTGTCTCTACCAGTTACTACAATGCCTCCACCAGTTTCTACAGTGCCTCCACCAGTTTCACTACAGTGCCTCCACTAGTTTCTACAGTGTCTTTACCACTTTCTACAGTGCCTCTACAAGTTTCTACAGCGACTCCACCAGTTTCTACAGTGTCTTTACCACTTTCTACAGTGCCTCTACAAGTTTCTACAGTGCCTCCACCAGTTTCTATAGTGCCTCCATCAGTTTTAACTCTACCTCCACCAGTTATTATAGTGACCCCACCTACGTCAATTCAACTTCCTCTAACTCTACCAAGTCGACCTCTCTCTACTTCACTTTCAAGCACTGCCATGACCATTGCTCCTACACAACAAACCACAGCTGCACCGATATCATTGATTCCATCATTACCAGCAATGTTCATGATTCAGATAGAACAACACTTGACAGCTCAACAAAAAGAGATGGTTCGGATTAAAGAAGAGTTAGCTCGTAGACAACAAAGTGAAGAATCCACAAGAAAATCTCAAGAAGACGCCATTGCTAAATTCCAAGAAGAGTTAGAATTATCTCGCAAACTACATGCAAAAGAACTAGCTCACGTCAAAGCAAAGGAAACCGCAAAAAATGAAGCAACGTTCATACGTCTTTGAGAACTCAAAAAGAAGTACCGAGCTGAGAAAGAGGTTCTTGCCGAAGCTAATGAATCAATTGTTCAATAACTTGATGAAAAGGTTAAGGAATCTGTTGACAATCTGCGCGACGAGTTGAAACAAATTGCTGCAAGCAACGTCATGATCAAGTCTTTAGACGCTAAAAAGTCAGATTTTCTCATGGCTCAAAGGTTCACGGATTATGAGTTAAAGAAAATCTTACATGCTCGGATGATTCAAGTCGGGTCCTACAACAAAACCAAATCTTAAAAGATCCTTCACAAAGCTCTTAAAACGGCTATAGATGAAGATACTAAGATATTCGAGAAACATGGTTCTGTAGTTCCCTATGATATCTTAAATGAAGAAGAAGATGAATCTGACAATGATGACGACGATGCTGATGATGACAATGATGATGATGACAAGGGTGATGACGACAAAGGTAGTGATGACAAAGGAGGGAGTTATGAAGACAAAGGTAGTGATGAAAAAGGAGGGAGTGATGAAGAACGAGGTACTGATGACGAAGAAGGTACTAATGACGAAGAATGAAGTGCTAAACACAGTGATGGTGATGATAATGGTGATGACGACGGAAAAAATGATGATGATCAAGAAAAAGGGGATGATGATATAGGGAAAAAGGATGGAGATAAGCAAGAGAAGTCAAAAGGTGACAAATCTCACAAAGATGATGTTACCAAGGGCAAATCAACTTCAAAACCTCCACCTCGCCAAGGCAAACACACCAAGAAGTTTCATGATGTAGATGCTAATACAGCCTCATCACATACTCCAGCCACAACCGCTCCTGCAACCACATCTGCCCTAGTTGCTTCAGTTACTACACCTTTAGTGCAACAACAACTGATGGAACCCGATCAACCTGTACCAGATATCCCAACCTCTGATCCAGTCTGAGACATACCAGACACTGAAGCTGAAGTAGTAGCAGTACATGTTGTTGATGTTCCTGTCTCTACTACCCTTCCTGATATCCCAGAGTCAAGTGAACCAGCATGGGTGGATACACTTGAGGAACATGAAAATGCACCCGTGCAACCTTGGGTGTCCAACGCTACCGCACTTCGACCACTGACAAAGGCTGATGAAGCTGAATTCTCTCCATTCATAAGCAATCCAATAGATTTTTCAAGATTCTTGGAGTACAACTATGGGTCTAATGTAACTCAAGCAATGGTTGTGAGAGGACTCAAAAATCCCAACCTTCGTGTTAAATCCAAGCTCAGCAGCACGGAATACGAGTACAATGCAAATGAAATTCTGAAAGCGTTGAGAACTACTTAAAGGGATGGTCTTCATGCGCCTGAAAAACCTCCTCCTACTACATCTGTAGATGATGATCAAATTTCACTTGAATTCTTTGTCAGTGAGGATCTCGAATACTTGGTCAAGGGAGCGAACAAGTATGAAACTTCCTTAACATTGGTAAAGGCTGCAACTTGGGATTTGATACCTTGGTTCGAAGAAAAAGTTAATCGTCTCTGGGTTCCACAAAAATATCCTGAATATGATCGATATGCAGAATTGGGTGCTTCATATTGGGATGAGCGTGTGCGACGCGCCTACAACTATGCATGTGTGCACAACTAAGGCTCTCAAGTCTTCTCTCTAATTCGAATCAAAAGCATCCAAGGAGTTAGGATTGAACCCAAAACAGGCTATCAACATTTGACAGAGATCAGACTCATTAGAGAAGATGAAAATGTCTACACTATCCAGGAAGGAGATTTTCCACTTCTTCGTCTCGAGGATATTGAAGACATGCTGCTTTTGCTAACTCACAACGCCCTCAGACACTTGACGTCTGAAGAACTAATTGCCCTGAATTCAGCTCTTAGAATGTACACACGTCGAGTTGTCATCAAGAAAAGAGTTGAAGATCTGCAACTTGGAGTAGAAAGTTATCAAAGGAAGTTCAACCTTTCAAAACCACATACTAAAGTCTTCTAGAGGCATACAGACAAATCTCTTTACACCAGCACCACTAACCCGATGCCCGGCATTTTCTACCTGAATGGTCGTGGTCTTATGAAGTTCCTGAGAATTCCAGAGATCAACAAATTCAGTGACGGGACTCTCACCCATGTTCGGGACAAGTTGGTGCATCTCAACAAGTATAAGACTCTTCCAGAGGTCACTGTAGATTGGGACAAGGTATATCAACAGAGTGCTACCTATACGATCAAGAAGATTGATGAGAAGCTGAGGGAAATACGTCTTATTAGAAGCTTAGAACGATTCGTTGGTGGAAGACCATATGGAGCGCACCACAAGTTCATGGAACGATCCATTTAAATGGGTCGTACTATATCAGGTTCACTCCATATACTCATTTGTGAATATGTAAATATTGTGAATATTGTGCTTTTGTGGCTTGTTGTAGTGTGAAAGTATGATAATGTTTCAAGAATTTCTCACGAGATTCAAAATCTTTCCAAATCTATCATACTCAAGCACTACAACTAACCCTCATTAACTTGAGGGGGAGCATTAATATGTTCTATGGCCATAGATTGATTTCATTTTTACCCAAAGACCGGTTAATCCATTCAGTATCCCAAATATTAATGGTTAACATTTTAGATAAGGGGAGAAAATGGGATTAGGGAGACTTAATGATATTTGGCTAAAATAAATGAAAAAGACTTAAAAGATAAACCAACTTAATATGTGTAATGCACAAGTTAAGGGGGAGCGTTTTTTATGAACAAAACACTTAAGGCACAAAAACTTTGATTATAATATCACAAGTGCTTTAAGTGATCTTCAAGGATTTTTCATGGTGACAATACTTACCCAAAACACACTTAATTCACGACGGATGTGGTGACAAAAGGGTGGTAGGATTAGGTATTAGTCCAATGATTCATCAGAACCGATGGAATCTTCCCAAGGATAATTCCCTAGATAGAATTAGAAGTCCTAGGAAAGTTGGAGATGAATGTGAAGGTAGTAGAGTACCGACTAATTACTGATGCTAGCACTGGAACAATCACAACAAGGTGCTAGTGATGATGTATTGGTAAGTACTGAAGGGGTTGAAGACTGAAAAAGAAATGTAAAGATAAAGGGTGTAAAGAAAGAAGCCCTCCTTACAACCAAGGACAGAAACCGGGTCAACACATCTATTATTGGGATCATCTTTAAATGATTCTAATTTTTGGAGACACGATATCATGGACCCAGTGATGTCATGCACAACCCCTCCCATCTAACTCAAATATCTCTGAAAATATGTTTGTTTTAATCACACGGAGCTCAACACGTTATCTATTGGTTTATTCACTCTGAATAGACTGATATTGAATAGGTGGCAATCCTCTCCATCCATCGCTCACTAAATCAAAACGCACTATCGAGTCTAGATCCACGACATCATCAAAAGTCTCATTAGGACACTTTCCATTTATTCCTTGCTTCTTCACACACTGTGAAAAGTAAGAGATCCTTATGAGTCCTACGCAGTATTCTTGTAATATTGCCAGAACATCCGAGTAATACACAAGTACTACAATGAAGATGGAAATCCTGTTTGAGCCAACATCAAACAAGCTCATGGTAGGTGACACGTGCGGTTCTTTAAGAATCAATCTTGTGAAAACTGGAAAGAAACAGTAGTTTAATTCTTAATTGAACTTAAACTCGTTCCAGGCCTCTACGCATTATCGTATGATCTTGCTAGAACACTCAGAGTGACACTCTTTAGTGTTCACAGTGACAAGTGGAAATCCTTCTAGTGTTAACATCAAACAACACTTGGTAGGTGACAAGCAAGATTCTATTTGAATCTAGCTCGTGATAACTGGAAAGCAACGATGGTGAAAATATTCATTGAAATTCACTTGTTCCAGGTTTCATGAATTGACGGCTTCAATCATACGGATTTTTAATCCAAATGATTCACTCTTTATGTTCGCAGTCAGCTTTGGACGGTCGAATAAAGAGAACGGGTTTACCCGCGAAATATTGTCAATGAGATCTTTAATTAGAGCTACCTGTCACAAGTACGATATTTATTATCGTCCAACGGTCTTCACCCGACCGGAGGTAAAATGCTACCGAATCAGAATAAAATGTCAAAGCCATTTTATTCGTGTCTTATTATGTTGCTGCATTTGAAGACGGTGGCGTTGCGGTGTACCAGTTGAAGTCGTCCTCACATACTTATTCATTCTGCATCAAATATTTCAGGAAATTCAAGAAAGTCTGACCTAAAAGTCTTCCGCTGTATCGACTCTGAAACTTTCAAGAATTCAACAAAGGATAGGTATGTGGGACATGAAGAACGAAGAGGAAAATATCACAAGAATACAAAGATTGCACGTGAAAGGCCAAAAGAACATGTTCCAAGCAAAAGCCTGATGTTATTCAACACATATTCACAAAAGGAAGAAAAGTTAAAGAAGAAAAGAGAAAGTGGACTACGAGCTCAAGAACAATATCTAACATGCTAGATTAGGACTTTGTAAATTTGGAGTGACCTCCCTTTTGGGGAGATTGTTGGAAATACGTTTTTTGTATAAAGAAAGTCTCGGTCACTCCAACAATATAGTTATAGGCTCGTAGTATTGTTTAAGTAATATTTATGTTTAGCCCAACCCATGAGCATGTTCATGGGCCGGAGGCCCAAGTCCACTTAAGGACTTGGGTATATAAACCCCTTTCCACCATGGAAAGGGTTGTTGGTTGTTTTATCATTTCTCACATTAATAAAGTTTGTTTGTTTCTCTCTCTACTCTCTCTCTAGAATAACAACCCTCTTGATTAGTTATAAGATTATCACTTTTCTACACATCTTGTGATTGTGAATCATATATTTTTGTTCGTACACCTCCTTTATACAGTCTTCCAGTTGATTAGAATACTAATTTGACTTGTCACCTCGTGATGTGCCATTTTCGGGCACCTATTTCTTTTAAAACACAATTTATTGTGTTCCATGATTTTCTTATCACTCCGGATGATTTTGAAGAATCATTCCGCAAAGGAGATTATTTCCTTTATTAAAATATTTGATTTGGTCTTGATCTTGTGCTTTGTGCAAACGATGCTTAAGTCGGCTAATTTATCATTATCTTGTTACTCGTTTGAACAAGCAGATTATAAATTACCGAATCATGAGTTTCTAAATTTTAATTACATGGACCTGACGAACCCATGTAATTAATAATTTATAAATGAGTGGGCTTAAGCATGTGGCATTCACACAAACTATTACATTTCGACTCGTAATTCGATTTTACGATTCATCCACAGTCTATCGCTATTCCAATTCGTTTTGTTATTATCTTGTACAAGTGACTATTTGAACTTCTTTTAGTTTATTATTTACCTTTATGACTCAATCCGGAAATGGCATCAACCGTGAATTTAATATACCAATATTATCACCTCCTTGCAATCAAGCCATCTACGAGTGTGCAAACTAAAATCCGGGACGGATTTTCTTTAAGGCTTAGAGAATGTAGCAATTCCTAATTTTCAGATCGATATTTATAACTCGACTTTTATTTATCATATTTGTTTTTATAAAAATATTAAAATCTCGACTAACCGGAAAGGTTAGGGATTTAACGTATCAAATACGTATCGTTTATTATTATCGGCAAAGTCTACGTCCGTTAACGATCGTAAATATCCTCGTTATGACATAGAAATATTTTCTATTGTCGTCGTTTTAATTTCTCGTTTTACGGGTATTCTTCGTAATTTACGTTAAGTCCTTAAATGTTATTCGTTTACACGACGCATTAACGTTTATTGAATTAATAAACCCTCATTCATTTATTAAAATATCAATGTTCTCCGAACATCAACGTTTTATATCGAACGTTTATTTTTTATGTTTATCGCATATCTTTCAAATCGCGTAAGTTTTAAAATATCGAACGTCGATAATACCCGCTTTAACAAATTGTGGGGAAAAAATTATATAAATTCACCCCACCTCAGCCCTCTACACGTCACATGCTCCACACCCATTTCATTTGAATAAGTGTCACTTGGTGGACACATAGAAAAAAGGACTTGCATGCTTTGGTTATCCAACATATCTTCCACTTCTTAGGGGGTGTTTCGGGTTGCGATTTGAATCTACTTATCTGATTATTGCGTTTTAGGAACTGAAATAAGTTAAGAAAATTGTTTGGCAAAACTTGGGAAAAATCAATTATCCACGTTTCACATATCTTAGAACGTGGTTTTGCAAAAGTGATGGGAGACAAGCTTTTTGGCAACCGCAGGTTGATAAAACAACAAAGGACTATAAGATTTACGTATATACCCTCATTTAATATTTTCTCACAATATAAGTGTGTACATTTTAGTCATTTCACCTATTGACCAAAAAATTAATTTGATTTACCAAACACTTAAAAAACTGATTATCTAATTACTACGATTTCAAAATGAATAATCAAATCCAAACACTATTTTTCATAATCACGTTTTATAACAACTGATTATCTAATTATCCGTTTTCGAAATGCATTATCTATTTTCAATAAGCAACCCCAACCAACCCCTTATTATTATCCACACATAGTAAAAGTCATTCTCTCTCTCTTCCCTTCCCTCTCTTGTGCCATCCAAAATCACCACAAAGAATCACCATTGTTCAATTTTGACAAGCTTGGAAATCTACTAAAGATGCTACTCTCTTATCATCTAAACTATTAATGATAATAATCTAGTAATTTAGAGCTTGGGTAAGGAGTTATAAAAAATTTATGGAGCTAAGATTGGATCTTATATTAAGGATTTAATGCATGGCTAAATCATGAATAGATCAATGATTACAAGGGTCTAATAAGGTTGATCTAATTGGTGTATTCACCTCTATGTTTCTTCACTTGGTTTGAAAGTCTCCAATTCTATTCCATTTTCATTTGTTTAATTTGTTGTATTGATTTGTATATATGTAAAATATCATGTTTTCTACTGATCTTGATGATGTAATAGTTTATTTATATGAGTTGGACATTGTATAAAGAGAATGAACATTTTAAACACTAGTATAATTGATTTTGTAACAAATAGGTGGGACTTGTTTTAGGACAGTAGAAATCTTGAGCTTATGAGTTTCATCAGTAGGTTATGATCCTTAGGTGAATATACCAGGTTGTAGTTTATTTATTTGTGATGATTTTTCCGGGTGGCTCGTCTCGTGACGATACCCGATGAATTAGATATGGTCGAAACGGCAAAACATGTCAAAACAGAACTATCTGTAGTAAAAGGCAGAAAAATCTAAATATTTGTTTACTGGCCCCTAAATATGTAAAACTAAAAGTTTTAGCTAAACTTATGGTTAACACACACACGAATCAGATGGTTTTCTACGGATACACGGTTTGGAAATGGCGGGCATAACGGTGGAATTGAAGTTGGTTGCGAATCGCAACTCATACTTCTAATAATAAAACGACCATCTAAGCTATGTTAAGCATAAATTAAGGTCATATAGGCTCAAGATCTGTAGAGTACATGATTTCATGATCACATTGATACAAATAAATTGTTTACATGGTTTACAGTTTAGGAAAATGACTTAATTACCTAGCCATGTTGTAAAATTGTCGGAGTTGAACCATAGTAATTAAATGTATAACTTGATCATTTTAATAGAAATCAAAGTGATAAGACTCACTTATCGAGAAGTAGAGGCCCTTTTATATATTGAGATTTATGAAACCCGATGCCTGACCAACGTAAAATATTAAGTTGATATAGTTTGGAGGCGACCCACAATGCATATAAGGTAGACTTGGGCCATAAAAGCCCAACATACACTTATAATGGTTATTGGGTCATTATTGTACCTGAGGTTCTAAACTAATTGAAATCTAATAATTATTTTAAAAGGGACTAAGTTTTATAAATGTTCAATCGGCCTAAATGGGCTTAAAGGAAATAATGGGGTAATACATGGTGGATTTTCATTAAAGTTTTATAAAGATTTATAAAACTTATACAATATCTGAACTTACTAAGTGAACTATTTACATATATATATATGACTTATGTATAGTCCCGAACCTAAGACGCATCTCGTCATTATAGGTCTCGTTCGGTCATATGTTGATCGTTGGGCATCTCTTCTCGATCAAAGAACGATTGATATCTCGAGAAGTTGTGTATCGGCTATTGTACGTTTTTTCCTCGATAAACGTGTAATAGCTATATCAGGTGAGTTCATAGCCTCGTTTTTACTACTTTAATTGTTTTATGAAACCCACGAGGGGGATACATACTACTTTATAACGAATGGACGCAAGTGCTGGAACTGTATGCTTATCATGTGATTATCATTTACACTAAGTAATGCTACTGCCAACAACAAGTCCCTTTTAGTCATGAACTGTTAATTACTTGGACTGACTATATTGGTCGAGTAAACACGAATGCTGTGAATAGATCTATTGGGATTGACATCCCTGTCCGGGTAAGTCGCACTTACTTGACCGACCGAACTGGTTAAACGGACACATTGTATTTGAGAATTCTAGGTAATATGGCAAATTACCAACTAAGGGAAAACGTATTTGAACTGCGTTAACGTTTCGGTTTCATGAGCTTAGTGCGATAATTGATACTATCTGACTTTGGTAATTGAATACTTGAAATCTTGTGGTCCGCTACGTTTACTTGCACATGTACAAAGAGAAGGTGTTTAAGAGAAGTTGGAGCATGGAGTCGCACGAGATACTTTGAAGGCAATAAAATACTAATTACCATTTGATAAAGTTAATAAAACTTTTTAGTATTACATTATAGTTGGGACCTGTTTCTGTTTGTAAACTCTGATGTTTTAATAATCTAATGGATTAAACTTTTCAAACGACTCTTTTTGAGTCGTTCTCTTTTTACATGTGCTTGTGATTACGAAGTAGCACCCCAAAGTGGTATTCCGCTGCGTTGTGAAAATTTGGTAGTGTTACAAGAAGTCTGGATATTTAAGGATGTTCGGATCCACTGAATTGCTTCAAACCTTGAGGAACTTTGTACCTCCTGCTAATTCTTAAGTTGTGACATTAAGGAAGTGTGAAATATAAAGTGTCTATGACAATGTAAGTGCTCATTTAGGTTGGAGTAATTCCTTTTAAGGATGTGATGATCTCCATTAACTAGGGATGAACACGGTACCGATCCCGTACCGAATTAGTGGTACCGGTTTTTTCCCGTGCACATGTACCGGTACCGTACTGAACGAGATTCGGATATCGGTACCAGTACGGGTATCGGTACCGAAACCGGGAAATCGAGATCTTCCCTTTTTTTAGGAATTTCTTGATTTGGTACCGGTACCGTACCTAATTATTGGTCTTTTTTTATACTTATTTTGTAGTCCTAGTACCGAACCGAATGAGATTCGGGTATCAAAAATCGGTACGGTTTCGGTTCAGTTCCGGGGTTCGGGTCCAAATGCTCATCCCTACCATTAACTATCAATAGTTTGGAGATACATAATACCTATAGTGAGAGTAAAGCATCGGCTCGATAGGCTTGTCCGTACAACTAAATGTCTAGGATGGCCTTTCTAAAATGATGCGGAGCTTGCCAGTTAATGAAGAACCAAATGTTCATCCTTTTGGTTCGTTAATTGATATTGTACTTCTATATTGTACTTATATATAGTCTTTTTGTATTGTTGGTATAGTTCATAAGTGGATCACACTTTTGTTCGTGATTGGATCTAGTCCTCAAGGACTCGACACACTGTTAGTAAGTTAAGTTAGATTTTGGTTAATAGTTTCATACGTTGTGGGATTGGAATTTTTGTTGGTATTGTAGATTAGTTTGTAATAGTGATGGTAATGCAAATTTAGCTAATATGGTTATCTCTTGAGTAGTTATATGTAGTATGTCAGTATCAACAACGTGTTTTCTGTGTATGTTCTCTAAATGTGCTATGCACCGGCCTATTCTTTTCCCCTTGCGTGATTATGTGCTCTGCAATTGTTTGATTTTGCATGCTTCTACAATGCATTAGGTTTTATTTGTTCTACCCACATTAATCTCTCCATAGTTTTGTTGCTCTTCTGATTTTTTATTTGGCTTTTGTTTTGATTTTGGATTGATTTCTTGTTCTCCTTATCAAATGTTCGTAGTATACAATTTTGATTGCGGCGGATTGAGACTCCGCCTAGCATCGATTTCGCACTCTTAAACATTATGTTGTGTGTTTTTTTTAAGTTCTAATCAGCCTCAAAACAATATCAAATTAACTCTAAACAATAGGTAGTAAAGTAATCAAACACACAACAAGAATACCAAAACTTTTAGCGTGGAAACCCCCAAAATGGGTAAAACCACGAGACAACTAGTGTCGCTTAAATCGATTATCAACCAAGAGAGGTATACAAGTATTCTCTATAAACTAGAGGCATACAACAACCATCATATATCTTGGAATAAACATCAAGAATATATATAAAAGTATAGAATAAGAAGAATAAATATCACAAAATCTAATGTGATCTTCTTGGGCAAGAAAACAGAACTTCCAGGCCTCCAAATTAAATTTCCAACGGTCAAAACCTTATATTCCTTTATAAGTATGGAAGTTACAACTAAAAAATCGTAATGATTCGACGGTGAAAACTCCGGGGATCAATGAAACACTGTTGCTGCTGGGTGATAAAGTACTCCGAAAATCTTATATCTTTTTCTTGACTTTTGCTCACTTCTCTCTTAATTACCTTATCTTCTCATAACCTAAAGATATATACCTTGTATAGAGGCTAAATGAGCCCAAGATGAGCCCCAAGTCTTTTGGGATCTCTAATAAATGAGATTTTGCTAAGTTGAAAAGTTCGTTTCTCGGAATCTTCTCGAATTGATCTCTGGTTAATTCTGCGACTCAGTTGTTCTTGGTGGAATAAAAAGGGAATGGTCGTTGTCTAAAACTAATGAAAGATAAATAATTGAAACAAATAAAAATAAAATAAAGACGGTAAAAAGAAACAATGAAAGATTAAAACTTGGCGAAAAGTAAACAACGAGAATTTAAAAGCAATAAAGGTAAATAACTCAAACTAAAACTTAAACTAAAAGGGAAGGCAAGTAAAAGTACAAATAAAGAAAAAGGCGGGAAAAGTAAAGCTAATTAAAATCATAAAACTACAAAAAAAAAAACTGAAAACACTTCATTCGGAATAAATCCTTCATTCGGAATAAATCAATTCATCCGGAATAAAAGGGCTTCATCTGGAATAAACAGCTCATCCGGAATAATTTCCTCTCATCCGGAATATTGGGCTTCATCCGGAATAATTGACTTTATCCGGAATAAATGCTCGTTCGGAATAATGTGTTGATCCGGAATAAAATATATTCCGAATGAAAGACTTGATCCGGAATAATAGAATACTCCGAATGAAAGGTTGATCCGAATATTATTCCGAATGAAAACCTTTTATCCGGAATGTTTATTATTCCGAACGAAGCTCTTGATCCGGAATATATGAAACTAAGCTTTGATTCGGAATATTAACAACTCATCCGGAATATTAATTATTCCGGATGAACAAGCTGATTCTGAATAATCTGGGGAACTAAATACACTAACGAAGAACAGGGGATGAAATAGAACACGAATTTAACCAAACTAATCAAGATTAACCAAAAGATTAAACCAAAACAACCACAAATGATCTACTAACAATAACCAATCAATCCAAATCAATAACACCAACAATCATAACCAAAATAACCAAAACCCACTTGATTGAAAACCATAAAAAATCAAGAACATGAACAATAAAGATGAAGAACAAATCAAACAAGAAAGGTAGAAGGAGATTAACAATAGAGTGAAAATTCAATAACAATAAAAGAAAACTTACTTGGAAATTAAATTAATTAAAGGTGCAATACAATGAATTAAAGGTGCATAAATTTAAAGTGCAATATGAAAATGGTGGAAGAAATGGGTTGTCAAGCCACCCAACAACTCTAAAATGAAATCCTATCAAACTATATATAGGGGAGGAGGTGGTTAGTGGAAGGAAGCTTCCTCCCCTCTTTCCTCTTTCTCTAATTGCGTCATTAAGCCCTTAATCTTCTTAATCTTTTGACTTTAATGACTTTGTCTCGGGATTTCTTCAAACTCGCCTTGTAATTCTTCAATAAATTAGACTTGAGTTCTTCGGCTTTTAGTAAACTTCCGTCTTTTGACTTTTTCTTCGATAAATCTTCAGAATTGGTCTTGGACTTCCGTTCTTTTTGCACTTTTGATCTTTCGACTTCGTCTTTTGTCTTTTTCTTCGATAAAAGCCCGTGAAAGTCGTGTTTTCTCCCCTTTTAACATTTTGATCCTAAAATCACAACAAAAACACAAACCACGCATAATTCCAAAAAATGACATTAAATACGCGTTTTGGTCTTGTTTTAGCAAGAAATAAGTGGTAAAAGGATGGGTGTTTTCACACCTATCAAATCCCCTACACTTAACCATTGCCATGCCCTCATGCAATGTTTAGTGATAAAGCAAGTTTACACTTTTCTCATAATCAATCAACCTTGGCCTTATTAACATACTACTAAACAAAAATTAAAGTACTAAGAGAAATTAAAACTTTAAAGTAAACAAAAGGATAGAAAACCATTTTCACTAGAAAATAGCTATATGGAAATAACTCGCAAAGAGATCTAAGACTTACATTAGGGCTTCGGTGCTGCGAAGATTTATCACCCTCAAGTTTCACGTTCCCCAAACTAAGCTTAAAAACGAGATCATTGTTATTATAAGTTAGCAAATCAAACACTTACACACATGGCTTAATTATATGCTTAAACTCCCTTATTCCTAGGTGTATCTCTTATATTTTATTTTTGTCTTAGAATGATCATGAAGATGCATTTTTGGACTTATTGCGATAGTTTATTTAGGCTGAAAGCAAAGTAGGACGATTTGATTAATAGTTAGCTAAAGGACAAAATCTCTTAAAACTGCTTCTCGTGATATCAAAAAGTTCATATCTTGGCATAACTCACTTCACGATTTGAGACCTTTCTCGGGCCGATATTTGGCATGTACTTCATACTTCATATCTTTGAGAGACGTTCTTGAGATAATGGTCTTCTCTTCGTTAATAGATTTTCTTCACTTGGAGACTTTTGAGGGGTACTCTAACTCTGTTGACCATGACTTCATCATTATTTCTTCAATCGCTAATTGGGATTTTGAGATACAACGATCCGCCTCCTGTTCGGACTTGGATCTATTTATCCTCATACCTTGTTAGGGTCTTTTCGGATAGACTTCTCCATGATCTTTATGGGAGTTGATTGCTTTTCGTCGTGAGTCTTGATCCTTCATATTGATTTTGGGAATAATGCTTTTCACATCACCTTGGATCTTTAGCAATAAAATGGAATCCTCATGCCTTGTTAGGGCCTTTTCGGACTCGCCAATCTTCGCGCCCCGCTTCATAAGTTATGCCTTGGCTATGAACTCTTATCATTACCGAGCAACTTTTAAACGATCTTGGGTTAGAAGCTAAGTAACTTTTCAAATCGTGCGACCTTACTTATTGCAGATAAAGTATTAGCAAGTGATGGGAGAATAGGCAAATAATCACACCAAGTGTGCTTGTGCAAGAATACCGACTTATAATTGACTCTATCATTTCTTGTTCTCCACAATTTAAAATCTCAAGTAATGAGACTCGTGGATGCTTAGCCTAATAAACCAATTAAGGTCTACATGGTTAAGGATACTTGCTAGAATAAACTTGGATAAGTCTATTCGGGTTGATTCAAAATAATCGCAACGGGCCTAATATGTCAAAGACTTCAAAACTAGCTACACCACTTTATTAATATTTTTGACTTTATTGTGGGATATATACATATGAAAGCAACGATAAAAATTTAAAAATTACGACTAAATGGACAAAGTTAATAAAAAATTTGAAAAATGTTGAAAAAAATGATTTTCCGGTTAAATGAAGGCATTTTAATGGAAAAGTCCACTTAAAACTTCGATAGAAGTCCCCCCTACACTTAAGATAAACATTGTCCTCAATGTTTAAGCATATGGGAGTAAACTCCCCTATACTTAGGACATTATGCACGTTGTTTAAATCTTTCTAAGGAAGAGACAACTAAAGAGATTCCTATTTTAATATTGAGAAATATAAAATAGTGAATCGAAAAGAGTTTAGGATAGAACCGGGAAGAAGGGAACACGGAATCACGGTTCGTCAAAAGTCATCAAGAGTATGTCTTTGAAGGTCTAATCCCTGCATATGATAAGAAAGAGAACAAGAAACACCACGGGGCTCCCCCTACACTTATGGTGAAAACAGATAAAGATAGATAATCAGGTTGCCTTCCGAAGAGCGCTTGTTTTTGTTAACCGAGTCACGAGCCTGACTCGTCCCCGAATTAAATGGTCCATGGGGAAGCCTCGAATGTAATACCTGGATCAAAGACCTTGTCCTCGTTCCCGGTTGACATTAATAAAGGAGAGGCGGGGGGATAAGTCTTGAATCGGAGAAAGGTCCTTTCAACATACGAGAAGTATGTGAAATCAAGATCCACGGGAGGTGGGGTGGGTAAAGTAAGCACATTGTCATCCCCCAAAGACAATGGATGCTGAGCACTCGGCAAAGCCGTAATGGTATCAATTATAGAATTGTCATTGTCACCTCCCGGGTCAAAGCACTCATCCTCATTTCCCGGTATGAAACGAGGAGAGTAAAAGCGATATAACACCCGCTTGGGTGTGCACGTGGTAGGATGAGGTGGCAATATAATATGAGAAGTATGAGAACAATTACCTTCCACCTGCGTCCCTTTTTCAGTAGAGTCAAGTCTTTCCACCTCTGGGATAGAAAGAGGTATGGCTAACAAAGTATGCTCATTAATAGCAATAGTATCAGGGCTATCAATGTCCTCAATCCCTTCGTCAAAGAGGGGATTCACCTCACTAGATATGTAGGCGTCATCAAAATCAAATAAAGGGTTCGAATAAATCTTGAAAGTTTCATGCAGAACGTCTTCATCGGATAGTGACTCGTCATCACTAGAAGTAAAATCATCATCTTGATCAAAAAGAGGATTAGAGAAAGCCAAAGAATCATCTCCCAAAGTGTTGGTGGAAGGAACATCATCATTAAGAGCGACCTCATCCGTAAGCTCCTCAAAAGTTAGCACATCACAAACCTCATCAAAGAATTTATCAAGACCGAAATCACTAATCTCACTCGAAGTATCACAATCCTTAGAGGCATTGGGGATATTAAGAGAGGGAAGTAAAATTGCGCTAGGACATTGAGCAACTAGATCATTCCAAGAAATAGTGTTCTCATCGTCATCATCATCATAATAGTATTGACGCACAAGAGGAGGGGTATAATCACTAAGATTAGATACTTGCTCTTGTTGCTGTCGATTTTCCTCCTTCCTAACTTCTTTAAGCAGAACAACGGCTTCTTGAAGTTGCAAAACAATGGAGTGTGTTTCTTCATTCAAAGTAGTGAATTGTTGGGCAACACGAATTCTCTGAGAGGATTGATGATTGAGGTTGGGATGTGGGGGCTCACAGTTATGAAAACCAGAATTATAGTACGGATGTGGCTCATAGTAAGTCATCGGTTGAGAAGAATTAGAACACGGATTTGGTTCATAATAATCCATCGGTGAAGAAAAATAAGGACACGGATTTGGTTCATAAAAATTCATTGGCTGACAATAAGAAGTATCGTAAGGACCCCCACTGTTGTTGCAAAACGGGTGAGGAGAAAGACTGGGTGCGTCTTGTGGATAGCTATTATCATTGTCATAATTGTACCCCGGTTCTTGACCGTGATCATACGGGTATCGAACCGGGCACGAAACATGCCAATGAGAATCGCTTCCACAATAGATGCACGGGGGAACAGGAGGTGGATTCAAAAAGGACGAATTAGTCGAGTTGCACAAGGGACAAAATCCGAATCTGAATTGTGTATTGTCGATATCGTTTCCGCACCGCTCACATGTACACCATTGACATGAGTCGTTCCCGGATAATTGTTTCCTACACCCGACGCAATGGACATAAGAATCCATAAAGAAAAATAGATAAGCAAGAAGAATATTTTTGGTGCAAAACTTTGAAAAAGAAATGCTTTTTATGATTTTTCAAATGTTTTTGGATTTTTGATAATTTTGGACACGAAAAATAACGTTCACGAGTGAACGGATCCCAAAAGCCAACGCGTCTCTCACAAAAAAACGTTAATCCTCACGAAAAGAGCCGGCAGCGGCGCCATTTTAATAAATGAGATTTTGCTAAGTTGAAAAGTTCGTTTCTCTGAATCTTCTCGAATTGATCTCTGGTTAATTGTGCGACTCAGTTGTTCTTGGTGGAATAAAAAGGGAATGGTCGTTGTCTAAAACTAATGAAAGATAAAGACTTGAAACAAATAAAAATAAAATAAAGACGGTAAAAAGAAACAATGAAAGATTAAAACTTGGCGAAAATTAAACGACGGGAATTTAAAAGCAATAAAGGTAAATAACTCAAACTAAAACTTAAACTAAAAGGGAAGGAAAGTAAAAGTACAAATAAAGAAAAAGGCGGGAAAAGTAAAGCTTAAAAATTAAAATCATAAAACTACAAAAAAAAACTGAAAACACTTCATTCGGAATAAAGCCTTCATTCGGAATAAATCAATTCATCCGGAATAAAATCCTCATCCGGAATAAAAGGGCTTCATCCGGAATAAACAGCTCATCCGGAATAATTTCCTCTCATCCGGAATATTGGGCTTCATCCGGAATAATTGACTTTATCCGGAATAAATGCTCGTTCGGAATAATGTGTTGATCCGGAATAAAATATATTCCGAATGAAGACTTGATCCGGAATAATAGAATATTCCGAATGAAAGGTTGATCCGGAATATTATTCCGAATGAAAACCTTTTATCCGGAATGTTTATTATTCCGAACGAAGCTCTTGATCCGGAATATATGAAACTAAGCTTTGATTCGGAATATTAACAACTCATCCGGAATATTAATTATTCCGGATGAACAAGCTGATTCGGAATAATCTGGGGAACTAAAAACAGTAACGAAGAACAGGGGATGAAATAGAACACGAATTTAACCAAAACTAATCAAGATTAACCAAAAGATTAAACCAAAACAACCACAAATGATCTACTAACAATAACCAATCAATCCAAATCAATAACACCAACAATCATAACCAAAATAACCAAAACCCACTTGATTGAAAACCATAAAAAATCAAGAACATGAACAATAAAGATGAAGAACAAATCAAACAAGAAAGGTAGAAGGAGATTAACAATAAAGTGAAGATTCAAGAACAATAAAAGAAAACTTACTTGGAAATTAAATTAATTAAAGGTGCAATACAATGAATTAAAGGTGCATAAATTTAAAGTGCAATATGAAAATGGTGGAAGAAATGGGTTGTCAAGCCACCCAACAACTCTAAAATGAAATCCTATCAAACTATATATAGGGGAGGAGGTGGTTAGTGGAAGGAAGCTTCCTCCCCTCTTTCCTCTTTTTCTAATTGCGTCATTAAGCCCTTAATCTTCTTAATCTTTTGACTTTAATGACTTTGTCTCGGGATTTCTTCAAACTCGCCTTGTAATTCTTCAATAATTAGACTTGAGTTCTTCGGCTTTTAGTAAACTTCCGTCTTTTGACTTTTTCTTCGATAAATCTTCAGAATTGGTCTTGGACTTCCGTTCTTTTTTCACTTTTGATCTTTCGACTTCGTCTTTTGTCTTTTTCTTCGATAAAAGCCCGTGAAAGCTGTGTTTTCTCCCCTTTTAACATTTTGATCCTAAAATCACAACAAAAACACAAACCACGCATAATTCCAAACAAATGACATTAAATACGCGTTTTGGTCTTGTTTTAGCAAGAAATAAGTGGTAAAAGGATGGGTGTTTTCACACCTATCACTCTCAAATTAGCTAGTATCCATATAAAGTACTCCATTATGGAGAACTTCTTCAACTTGGAGAACTTCTCCTATTTGGAGAACTACTTCCGTCTTGTTCTCCAACATATATTATGGCCATACTACCTAACCTTTAATCCTCGTGGACTAAGAAAATAACCCAAAAAATCTCCTTCTTTTCTATCTATGAGGAGGAATTCGCCATCCCGGCGAACGAGCAACATAACTTCAACTTTTCCCAACTACAGCCTTCATCAACATATCAAAAGCATTATCATCCGTATGAATTTTATTAAGTTAAAACATACCATCTTCAATGGCATCTCTAATCCAATGATACCGGACATCAATATGTTTTGTTCTTTTATGAAACATCGAGTTTTCGCAAGGTGAGTAGCACATTGGTTGTCATAAAGAACCATATAGTGTTGTTGCTTGAAACCAAGTTCTTGCAAAAACCTTTTTAACCATAATAGTTCTTTGCACGATTTTGTTGCTACCACATACTCAACCTCTGTTTTAGACAAGGCCACATACTTTTTCAATCTAGATTTCCATGAAAAAGCTCCCCCAGCAAAGGTCATTAAATATCCAGAAGTAGACTTCATGTTGTCCTTATTTTCGGCAAAATCTAAGTATGTGTAACAAACAAGCATGGGCTTTCTGTTTCCAAAAGTAATACCCAATTTGGAAGTACCTATTAGATATCTAAATATCCATTTAACTGCTTCCCAATGCTTCTTACCAGGATTTAACAGGAACTGACTGACAACACCAACCGCTTGAGCTAAATCCGGCCTTGTACACACCATAACATACATCATGCCACCAACCACTGAGGCATATGGAACTCTATCCATTTTTCAATACTCTTCTTGGAAGAAGGACAATCCTTCTCAGTAAGCTTAAAGTTGGGAGTTAAAGGGGAACTAGCCACTTTAGCTTTATCCATGTTGAACCTGCGCAACACCTTCTCAATATATTTCTCTTGTTATATATGTAACTTATTGGCACCTCTATCACGGAGAATACAAATGCCAAAGATCTATTTTGCTGGCTCCAAGTCTTTCATAGCAAAAGACTTGCTCAAATCACGCTTTAATTGGGCAATTCTCCCTATAACCGACTCAAACTTCTTGTACCACTTTCTCGGTGCTTGCTTCAACCCATACAAACTTTGCCAAAGTATACACACGTAGTCTTTCTTCCCCTTAACCTGAAACCCTTCAAGTTGCTTCATGTAGATTTTTTTATCCAGATCACCATGAAGGAAAGCTGTTTTGAGATCCATGTTCTTGACCTCAAGGTCGAGAGAAGCCGCCAAACCAAGAACAAATCTAATAGAACCCATCTTCACGATTGGAGAGAGAATCTCATCAAAATCAAAAACCTATTTTCTAGACTGAACCCTTTAACCACAAATCTGGCCTTATACCTCGGTCTTGAAGTAGACTCTTCAGTCTTCAATTTGAAAACCAACTTTTTTTTAAAAGCTTTATTGCCCTTAGGCAAATTCACCAACTCAAAGGTATTGGTTTCATGCAAGGAAGTTATTTCATCTTCCATTGCATCAAACCACTCTTTTTTGTGGTCATCTTCCATAGCTTCTGCATAACACTCAGGCTCTTCCCCATCAGTGAGTAAAACATACTCATTTGTAAAATAGCATGTGGAAGGGTGATGATCTCTATTGGACTGCCTAAGCGGAACGAATGGTGTCATTGGCACGGGTAACTCAGGATGAACGTCTTCATCTAACTGCTCCTCAACATCAACATCATCAGCACCATGTTCTTCATCATTCTAAATATCATCTCCAAACTGTGCGTCAAAGTGTTTTGGAGGAACCAAATCTAAGTCAATAGGGTCATCATTATGTTGAGGAATTGTCTCCTTCTCGGTCTTCTCAACATCTTTCAAAGTTTGATTTTCATCAAACTCTACATCTCGGCTGCGAACAAGCATTATTTGAATTGGGTCATACAACCTATACCCAAATTCGTCTTGACAATACTCGAGGAAGACACATGGCTTATTCTTCACGTCAAGCTTTGATCTTTCATGTTTGGGAATATGCAATGATGCCTTGCATCCAGAGACACGTTAATGATGGTATGACACTTCTTTGTCGTTCAAAATCCTGTCAGGAACATCAAAACGCAAAAGAACACAAGGGGTTATATTAAAAACATGTACCGCCGTATTCAGAGCTTCAACCCCAAAAAAGTAGCAAGCAACCCTGCATGTGAAATCAAGCATCTGACTCTTCCAAAAAGAGTCTTATTCATCCGCTCCATTGAGCCATTTAACTTCGTTGTTTTCGGTGGTGTCTTTTGATGCTGAATTCCATTCTCTCTACAATAAGCATCGAAGGGGCCAATGTATTCACCTCCATTATCACTTTGGGTATTATAATTTCTTTTGTGTCTGCCTCTCAACTAAAGCATGAATCTGCTTAAACACATCCAACACTTGATCTTTAGTCTTCAAGGTGTAAACCCAAACCTTCCTTGAATGCTCATCAATGAAAGTGACAAAATAAGAACACCTACCAAGTGTCTTAGTCTTCATGGGACCACAAACATCGGAATGTACCAGATCAAGTATGTTTTCCATTCTGAAAGAAGGACAACTCTTAAAAGCACGTCTAGTCTGCTTTCTTGTCAAAATGTGAGAACACTTCTTCAAGTTGATATCATGCACACCGGATAACACATTCTTCTTAGAAAGAATACACATCCCTTTTTCACCCATGCGACCAAGTATCTTATGCCATAACTCGGTCACATCGACATTCTCTACAGCATTGACAATGCTCTTGGATATCTTCGGATATGCCACGTATAACTTGGATTCCCATTTACCTCTTTCTATGATCATGGATCCGAGAGTTACTTTCCACAAGCTATTCCAGAACTGTTGTGGTAACAATCTCCATCAATAAGACACATTGAGATAATATTGAGTCTCCTATCAGGGACATGTTTTGCATTACGCAAAACCAGTTCCATTCTCGTGTCAAGCTTCAAACAAACATCTCCAATACCAGCAATCCTAGATAGCCTAGTATTTCCCATCCTAACAACACCGAAATCAGCTAGTGTGTAAGATGAAAAGTATTCCTTTCGTGTTGCAACATGACATGTAGCACCAGTATCATAAATCCAACACGAACCATCACGAGCAAATTTAACCACATCATAATCAGAGCAAATAAAGAACTCATTTGTGGTGGCATTTACTTCAGTACTTTCATCACCATCATCATCTTTCTTGCGCTTGTTCTTCTGATTATTGTATTCTTTCTTCTTGTTCTCTTTTTTCCACTGTATACAAAACTTCTTTGTGTGCCCCTTCTTGTGGCAATTATAGCACTCAACATCAGCAAATTTTCCTTTGCTGGAACTGCTATAATGATTACTTTTGTTACTTGGACCTCTACTTTGACTTCTCCCCCGCCTTTCTATGACCAAAACATCTTACTCTAAAGAGGAACTCTGTGACTTTCTTCTCATCTCTTCATTCAAAATACTGCCTTTAGCCAATTCCATGGTGATAACACCACATGGCAGACCTAAAAGCGACCCGGACCAAAAACCAAATCGGACCGACCAAACGAGACTGGACAATTTCGGTCCCTAATTAAAACCATTCAAATTAACCATCCTACAACCCAAAAAAATGTAATGATCCCACAGTGCAAACTTCGAGGATCGACGAAACGCTGCTGCTAGTGGGTGATAAAGTACTCCGAAAATCTTATCATTTCTTTACTTTTCCTCACTTATCTCTTGATTACCTTATCTTCTCATAACCTGAAAATATATACATTGGATAGAGACTAAATGAATGGGGCCCAAGTTGTTTGGACTCTCAAATAGCTAGTATACATATAACTAATGCTAAAATAGTTAGGCACACCCCAAACTCATATACCCACTTTATTTTTTCTGCAAAACACGGTTACAACCACCATATTTCCATCTCTATAACAATTCTAGGAAACTACCAATCATACATCAATACTTGGTGCTATCGACATAGTCATTAGTACCATCTTTGGTACTCTATTGTGGAGAACTTCTCCAATTTAGAGAACTACTCCAGTTTTATTCTCCATCTTATATTATGACCATACTAACTAAAATAACCCAACAAATTTATTATACTTTTTGGGGCATACTTATATGAAAATTTTACGTAACATGCATCATATTTTTCATTTTAAAAGCTATTCTATAAAGCATTTCATACATAAAAAAAGTAATCATCGACTTTTTTTTATACTGATTACATTTTCCAGAGAATACATGCATTAGTATTGTAACTTTTTTATTTCTCACAAACGAAATTTCCACATTTTCATGCAGGTTCCATGTAGTTTACACGGAGTCAAGAAGTAGGTATCTATCACATTTTCTATTAAATTGTGGTTTACATTGACTTCTTATTTTCTAACGATAATTATTTGAAGTAACAAATGGTGTTTCACTGCAGGTGCTTCTCCTTCACTTATGAAGTAGATGAAATCCAATATGATACGAAAACACAAACAAATTCAACTGCAACTCAATCCTTTTATACTGCTAGTTCGGATCTTAATCGGTCTGTCCCCAGTTTCCATGCCCATGCATCAGAATTCTCAAATCTGGCTGAGAAACCAAGAAATCTGAGGGTATTTACTATTGCTGACCTCAAAGCCGCGACAAAAAACTTTTGCAGGGCGACGAAGATTGGTGAGGGTGGATTTGGGAGTGTGTATAGGGGCGTGATCAAGAGTTTAGAACCTCCGTTTGAAGATATTCAGGTTGCTGTGAAGTACGCTGATGGGGTATTGCAGGCAAGTTTCGTTTCTTAGACTTTCTTCTACTAAAACTACATAAGTAGCTTTGAGTGCTTAAAATAAAACAAACGGACGTACTGCTTGTCTTGACACACCAGTTATATTACTACTATAGTTTCATACTTTAGAGTGTGAAAGTGATTGCCTATTTGCCTGTATATGATCTGTTGTTAGTAATATAAGAGAAATAATTTTTTTTGTACAAGCAACTTGAGACTTCTTTTTATCGAGATAGTTGTTTTGATAACTAATCCTAAACACCCCCTAAGCAGCTTGAAAACTGATTGGGACTTCTTACATAAACTAGTTATAACCTGGTTATTGGTATATCTCTTATGTTTACGTATTTTGTCGAATTATTTTTAAGGTGTTGGATCCGAACAAATTGGGGTCGAAGCAAGGCTGTTATGTCCCAACACGTTAATATGAAAACTGGTTGAAATTCAACAATATGAGTTTACTTTAGCACCCAATACTTACCATCTGCGGCAATTTTCCCTGATCAGTTTTACAAATTTATATTATTAACTGAATCATCTTTGAATTTATTTTTGGATATGACTTTTGCTGAGGATCGTGTTGCAACAGGGGCACAAAGAGTGGTTGACAGAGATTAATGTTCTTGGGGTGGTCGAGCATCCAAACCTTGTCAAACTAGTTGGTTATTGTGCAGAAGATAATGTAAAAGGAACACAACTGCTTTTAGTCTATGAATATATGGCTAATCAAAATGTGAGGGATCATTTATCTACAAAATCCAAAACACCTCTCTCATGGAAAATGAGACTAAGAGTGGCTCAAGATGCGGCTCTGTGGCTTGACGTATCTACATGAAGATATGGATTATCAGGTAATAAACTTTAAACCTTAGCAAATAAAAAAATGGACATTCTTACAAGCTTCTAAACCAGTAACTTATGTTTCTTGTAGATTATTTTCCGAGATTTTAAATCTACGAACATACTTCTGGACGATCACTGGAATGCTAAGCTTTCAGATTTTGGGTTGGCTCGATTAGGTCCTCAAGAAGGACTCACTCATATCTCAACTAAGGTACCATTACTAATTTGCCTCACAAAAATTGGAAATTTTCAACTTTTGGCAACATTTTGAGCTTCTTTTTCAGTACCTTATGTATTTGGCTACAGTACCTTTATCAGAAGCTCAATTCATTTTTCTGTCACAAAGGAACTAAAGAAGGTCCCTTGATAGAACAATAGTAAGATCAAGTAATGATGCATGAAATTTGATGATCGATACTCTTAGCATTTAGAGACATTTAGAATCGTGTTAAGCTTTTTCAGTGATATATTTATTTGATTTATCATCAGTTTGTAGGAACCATGGGATACGCATGTCCAGAGTACCTTGCAATAGGACATCTCACATCTAAGAGTGATGTGTGGAGTTATGGGGTGTTCCTATATGAACTTATTACGGGTAGGCGCCCATTGGATAGAAACCGGCCTCAGGATGAGCAGAAACTTCTAGAATGGGTGAAACCTTATGTGGACTCCAAACATCTGGAGCTAATCATTGATTCAAGACTTGAAGGCACATGCTCACTTAATGAAGCACAGAAGTTGTGTTTTATAGCCAATTGTTGCTTGTCTAAAGACCCAAAGTCAAGGCCAAATATGAGTGAGATCTTATCAATGGTCAACCATCTCATTGCAGTTCCGTCACAAGCAACTAGCCCTGCACCACATTTTAAAAGTCTGGTCGCGGTGACTGCTTTCAAGTGGAAGAAAGGTGTCACGGGAGAAAAGACTCATGATGATACTAAAAACAAAGCCGAAAGAGGGTCCAGTGATATGCAACTCAGAGCAGCTGCTCACACTCCTCAAAAACGCTCTATGAAGTTCTTCGGATCTTGCTTTTAGAAATAACTGTACATATATAGTTATAAGTATATAAGAAGATATGAGAGAAATAGTTGTATTTTGAATTTTCATATCTTAACTGGTTTATCTGCGGTTAATAATGAAATATGTAAAATAGAATAAAACGTATGCACGTATGTATGATGAAGTTAGTAACTATCTCCAGCTTCAATCTCAAGTGTATTTTCAAGTTCAGCTTAACTGTGTTTAGAACTTCTGTTTTAGGAGGTTACCCCGGTAAAGTATTTTCTTTTTCATTTCAAGTAGAGTTAGATTGAAAATGTATATGGAATTAAGGTGATTTGTTCCTCTTTTTTCAGAAACGTGGGCTAAGTTTTGCAACTGTTTTGAAGCTCAGAGAAGCTTTCTGCTTTTAATTTGAAGAAAGTAAAGCTGATATATATGCACAAAAGTTATAGATAGCTTACACCATTAGCTGCTAAAGATTAATAGCTAAACCTTAGTATATACTCCGTATGTGATTTGCACATGCTCCAAACTAAATTGAAACCTTCTTGCGATTGAGACAATTTAAAAGAATATAAAGTGGCCGTCCCGGCCTGATTCTTGTTTTTCTCATTGTCTAGCTCTACTTTATCAAAAATCCAAGTATTAGAAACAGAAATATATAGTTGTCTTTTGTAGTCTTATGATATGTACATATTCTGGTTTGAACTTTGATACACTAAACTTGAAATAATTTTGTTAAACACGTCGAATAAGTGGTCATGAGTCAAAACCAGGTAAGAAAGACTATCTTTTGTTAGTTTTTATTGTGCAGATTAATCCATTTGATTTCTATTAGTCTTTTGACCAATGGAACATGCTACTGTTTAAAAGATTGAATTTTTGTAGGGATTTGATCCCTACAACCTGGTTAACTAGATGCGGAATATCAACCTCGAAGAGGAACACACACACGAGCAGCTTATCGACAGAAAAGAAAGCACACAAGGTAATATCCCTTTTAACCGATTACTTGATTAAGTATTGAAAGAATGACGTACATAACCCCTCCCCTCTCACCTCCTTTTATAGAGATGAGGGGGAGGTAAAACAGACTCCTATAAGGAGTTCAGGTCGGTTGTGAAATCATACACAAATAAGAAAACAGACACGGGGTGGGCTTCGGACACAAGCAAATCCAACCGACCCGTATTATTATCCTATTCGACTAACTTAACACTGTGACCCATAGACCTATTCGTAAGCTAATATGAAGACTAATCATAACAATTTTGATATTAACTAGGATGATAATGTTATACGGGTCGAAAGAGGGGGGTCATGGGTCAAGACTGGGTAAGAAAGATTACTGGCTTATTGCTTAAATTGGTTTCAGTCATATCAGGGTATTTAGGATGCTATCTTATTGCGTTTTATAAATAATATTAATAAGTGTTTGAGCTATTTTATTGGCTTATTAAGATGGTACATTATACTGTACAGTAACGTGTTGTGTACGTGTCAATTTCGATAAAGTTCTGTTTGAAAGATAGAATTTTTTATTAATGGTGACTCCTTTCGGGATGATTATGTTATGCCGGGTGAAAAAGGTCATGGGTCTAAACCGTGTAAGCAATGCTCTATTCAGATTTACGTAGCATTTTTTAAAGTGTGATTCAAACTAAAGATTGATGCTTTTATTAGTTTAATGATGAACTAAGATATGCACATTTTAATGAATGGAAAATTAACACTGAAATATTGTTATCAATATATCAGATGGAGCAGAAGCAGAGTTCATCTGATCCATCATGTGACCAATTGCTTCCTTTATGTGGAAAATATCCATGGTTTGTTTCTCAGAACCTACAAGACGAACAATATAGTTCTAGAGACCCGATTTTCTACACCCTACATGACCCGCTGACTAAATATCAATGTCAAATCCCTGAGATGATGGGGAGACATATTCGAGGGTATTATCATGGTTGGGTTATTCTTTCCGACCATCCAGAAAATGTAATATGGTCTCTTTGGAACCCAGTCACTTCCAAGATGATTAACTTCCCCCCTTTGATTTTGAAAGATGGAAGTTCAGAATCTATCTATGAGTGTTGTTTGTCAGCCCCTCCTGACAATCCAAATTCAGTTCTCCTGTTAACTAGACCCGAAAAACATACCTTTGTTTTTTATCGTCTAGAGGGTAAAAGAAAAAAGTTAAGATGGATCGAAATGTCATATGCTAGCCAACTCAAGAAAATAACTGGCGATGATGATTCGATAATATATAACCTAGCTTGTTGCAATGGTAAAGTATATGCATTGAATGAATTTTCTGTTGGTCGTTTTGTAATACAGCTTGACATTTTGGTTAAGGATAAAGAAGTTCTAGTCAAGTTATTACTCGTAGGGCATACTCCTATTCCTTCCTGGTATCGTTCCTCTGATTCGAGTTTTTTCCTGAAAGGGTATTCTACCGAATTGTTCTGCATTTTGGTATGTTTTTATGAGCAAACACTTGAAGGAGTTTACATTTTTAAACTGGACATGACTAGTGTATCATCGGAAGAAATGGGGAGATTTAAAGGCTTGGACATGAGTTGTAAGAGATGGCAAGAAGTAGAAGACTGGACCGACCTATTCATGAGTCAGGATATTTGGGAAGAATTGGTAGACCTCAAAGAGGCTATTTTTTTTATAGATCTTGCTGTTGATTACGTGGTATATTATAGACCTGCGATTGCCTTGGAGTTGGGGGGTTATGTACACATCCGTGACAGAATGGGCAAAAATTTGTATTCGTACCATGTCAAAGATAATACCGTTTCCCTTTCTTCTATGCCTTCACTAGCGCTGCCAACAAGCACTGTGTCCTTATGGGAATGCAGGTATGCCTTAAATATTTTATTAATTGCGTCAAGAATGTTTTCTTAAAATAATAGTTTGTGTAGGTTAGAAGATCATGGAGAAGCTAGGTGTACTGTTGATTCGAAACAAGAAATGGACCATATAGTGGGAAGAGCAGCTACAGAAAATGATATTGTACTTGATGAATCAAACCTTTTTAAAGTTCCGTTTGATATTCTGAAAATGATTATTAAGAGCTGTGTCGGTGTGGAATACATGAACTTCCGTGCTACATGCAAACATTGTCATGTAGCAGCACCTTTGATACAATGGAGCAATGAAACTTCATTAAGGAGATTGCAAACTTATTCATTTGGTTCACCATGGTTAATAGTGGTAGACAAAAATCAAGGCATTGTCAGCTTTACTGATCCGCTATTGGGGGACAACTACTTTATGAAAAATCGACATGTATTGCTTGCTCGTCAAAAAATTTATTGTTCCAGGTTTGGTTGGTTGTTATTTTCGAGTACTGAATTTGATTGCCTAGTATTCTATAACCCCTTTACCAGTGATCTCCGCAAGCTTCCAGAGTCAAATCATAATTTCACGAGCGTGTGTTTCTCAGCGCCACCAACTTCCCCTGATTGCATGGTTGTTGGATTTCCAGGTACTTACGAGTGCATTGTTTTGATCCACTTTGTAGCCCGGGAACCATCTTGGCGTACGCTTCATGTTGGTGTTGAACCAACATCTATTCTATTTCCAACATTTATTGGACAAGATCTTTATGCCTTGGGTAGCGAGGGTAAACTTATTGTTTTCAAAGATTTGGGTGAAGAAAATTACTCCTGGACAATTCTTGAAGCTACAGTCCCAAGAAGCTGTTGCATAACTCCAACACAATTTTATTTAATGAAATGTGACGTAGATCGTCTTCTAAAAGTCATTGTCAGTAAGTTTGGAGAACTTGTTGATGTATTCAAGTGGAATGATTCAAACCAAGAATGGCTGAAAGTAGATAGCTTGGGAAAGCACGTGGTTTATATATGTGGTACAACATGTCTCAGCATTGAGGCCAAAACGCCAGAAATGGAGAACAAGATCTTCTTTCCACGACTATATTCCAAGAACAAGAAGATAGTGTTTTATTCACTCGAAACATGCATGTATCATACATTCAGTGGCGAAAACATCCAACCACATTTTAAGGATTTTTTTGGAACTACATATCATCTCTCCCCTCATGCTTGGATCGAACCAAGTTGGTCCTAGCTAACTCTATTATTGTATGGTTGTTATGTTTTTGGGCTTGTTTAAAGTGTTTCATCTTTTAATCTATTTGTACTTTTGACTTGTGTTCATGTAATCATTCTGCACCCATTTCATGTTTTGGATTAATTTGTTCACTGCATAAGAGTTGAATGTGGCTTAGGAATAAGTTGTGTGAACGGTAATGGAGTTTATTTCGCTATTCAGTTCCTTTGTAATTTTCAAGTTTAGTATCAATTCAGCAACCTTATACCTTGTATCGCGCCTTTTAACTGGTGAATGTCAACAGTTTGCTTAGTGCTTTAGTTTATGCAAATTAATGTATCTTATTACACTATTTTGTAGCTTTGTTTTAATCTGAAGTAAATTATGTTGCCCCTTCATCATCGGCATGTTAGGTATATTGCTTTAGAAGGGTACTAACTGATCTATCATACTTCGTGTCAATAGATGTTTATATACAGATTAATCCACTCAATTCAGCTACTAATTTCCATTAGAATTTCTGCCTCTTAGAAAAAAATAAAAAACTGAGGTGATTCTGTTAAACGGGTCGAAAAAGTGGTTCATGGACTCATAGGTCAAAATTGGGTAAGAAAGATTGTTGCTTTTATTAGCTTCTATCATATGAGGGTGTTTAGAATTGCACATCTTATTGTGTCTTAAAAAAGCAATTACCTTTAGTGTGCCGTTTGTTTTATGGCTTATTAGCTTATTTTGCTGCTAAATAGGCGCTTTTGGTGCTTTCTTTAATATGAAAAAAGATAATGAGCTTTTTGAGTGTTTGGATTGTTTTATTCGCTTATTAGGATGCTACATTAGTGTACATTTGGACAATCAAGCAACTCTATCAGCTCACCATCCACTCTACCTCTTGGCTCTCTAATACAGTCCCATATCGACGACCCTGCCTGACACCAACAGTAGCACCTTCATCTCTCTTTCGAGTCCATAACACTTATATGAGGCAAGCTAACGGTGTGTGATGATAAGAAAATATTTTATTTAGCATTTATATATATGCATATCTAGAATCGTGTTAGAAGCTATCACGGATACATGGCATCTTCCTATATGGGCGTGAAACTTTACGTAGACTCTAATTATCTTGAGCTAGTAATAATAGATTCAAGACTTGAAGGTACGTACATCCTCATTGAAGTGATCAGCAGAAAATTCGCTGGGGTATGCTCGTTGAGAAAGGTATCCCCAACGATATTTTTGGCGTTTCCCCAGCGACAACATGTCGATGGGGATACGTTTCCCCAGCGACATGTCGCTGGGGAAAATTGGATGGGGTATGCTCGTTGAGAAAGGTATCCCAGCGACTTACCCCAGCAACATGCGGGCCCCACAGACTTTTCCTGGAAGAATAGATTGCCACGGTGGCAACTTTTTCCCCAGCGACATGTCGCTAGGGAAATGCTTATTAAATAAAAAAAAATAAGTTGAACTTAATCTTTTTAGCTAATTACAAAGTTTCCCCAGCGACATGTCGCTGGGGAATCTTTCCTTATGTTTGACTTATCAACGCGTTGTCGTTGACTTGTCAACGCGTTGTCGTTGACTTGTCAACGATTTCCCAAGTTTCCCCAGCGACATGTCGCTGGGGGAAAATTCGCCGGGGTATGCTCGTTGAGAAAGGTATCCCAGCGACTTACCCCAACGACATGCGGGCCCCACAGACTTTTCCTGGAAGAATAGATTGCCACGGTGGCAACTTTTTCCCCAGCGACATGTCGCTGGGGAAAATCCTTATTAAATAAAAAAAATTAAGTTGAACTTAATCTTTTTAGCTAATTACAAAGTTTCCCCAGCGACATGTCGCTGGGGAATCTTTCCTTATGTTTGACTTGTCAACGCGTTGTCGTTGACTTGTCAACGATTTCCCAAGTTTCCCCGGCGACATGTCGCTGGGGAAAATCTCGATACATTTGACTTGTCAACGCTTTGCGTTTGACTTGTCAACGAATAACCAAAGTTTCCCCAGCGACATGTCGCTGGAGAAAAGTCTGCAGGGTTTTTTTTTTAAATTGCCTGCACAGCAGGCGTTTTCCAGATTTTTTTCGGAATTTTTCCGGAAAAAATCTACCAAAACCTGTATTTGCTCACCAAAAGACACATATAAAGTAAACTTGGAATACAAATCAACACAAACGCGGAATAAGTTCAAATTTGCACCAAAATATAATATAACGTTCTAATTTAGTCAAGGATACTAGGAATAAGTCGGGATAGTTAATGATACTAGGGAAACAAGCGTTCTAATTTAGGATAATAGGGAAACAAGTCAAGATGAACATAAAGAAACTATGTATCATACTAACAAACACATATATGACACGACTAGCTCGCGTCATCACCACCATCCTCGCCACCCTCCCGATCCTCAGCATCATCACCCGGGCGACTCCCGCTCCCGCTGGCACCAGCACTCTCATATCTCGAAAAATAATCGTCATACCTGCCGTCGTTTCTTAGCAGGCTCATCATGAAATCAACATCCTGATCCCGACGAGTCTCAGGGGGTGGTGACGAAAAGCTCGAGGTAGTACTGGCGTACCCGGCAATACCATACCCACACCAGGATGGTGGCCGCGAAACTTGCCTCCTCGCACCATCCTGTTGATCTCGGCAGTGGTGTGCTCACTCGTCGCCTCTAGCTCCCTCATCTGATCCTGTGTGGTGACAATAACACAAGATAGAAAATATATTAGTCGGGTTGCTAGATTATTAATCAATGATTCATTAAAGTGTGTTTTGAAAAGAATACTTACATACAACTGGAGAGACTGCTCATCTATAAATACACCATCTGAATTTGTATGCAAGCGATAGAACATGTCGATCTCTGAAGGCTCCTGTTGGGTTTCGGACGCCTTTTGTTGTACATACACACGTAAGTAAGATCAATCTAATTAAATGCGGAAATAATAATATGTATGTAAAATCAATAATGATAATAATAAAATAATAAAAATAAAAAATAAATAATAATAATAAAAAAATAAAAAAAAGTGGCCTAGTGGTAAGGTGTTTGACTCTCAAAGGGAGGTCAAGGGTTCAAACCTCACTAGGTGTGTACACTTGGGGTGGTCACGGAGGTTCACCTGCGACGACTCCGGGCTATCCAAAAGGGTAGTCGCCCTGGGATTAGTCGGGTCGCAATCGAGTCGGAAACCTAGGTATACCCCAAAAAAAAACAATAATAATGTAAAATCAATAATAATAATAATAATAATTACCATGAGCTGTCGAGTGCGAGGGATCGACCGAGAACCATGTCGGGAGATAAGTGTTGCCTTGGACCGATTTTGGCTGTTTCTTAAGGATCGCTTCTTGTTATTTTCGTCAGTCCAAAACGCCATTTGTTTCTCCCACTCTTCAGCTGTGTGCTCGTCGGGTTTGTTCCGCCTAATTCGATCCACATCGTATTCTACAGTCTCGGGGTCTTTTACACAGTAATCTCGCTTCAGACTGGCCTTGCTGGTGTTGTATGATTTTTGTAACTGGGCATTAATGGTATCATAAATATTCGGCCACCGAGGGGTGCTCCTGTGCGGCGCGAGATCGTATTTTTTCTGCAATCAAATACAACACATTGAAAACAGAGTTAGAAATATAATTTATACATTTATTTAAATTCGTTTATTTATTTATATGATATAAATAAATAAACGAATTTAAATAAATATACACAATACAACACATTGAAAACAGAGTTAGATATATAATTTATATATTTATTTAAATTTGTTTATTTATTTATATGATATAAATAAATAAATGAATTTAAATAAATATACACAATACAACACACTGAAAATAGAGTTAAAAATATAATTTATATATTTATTTAAATTTGTTTATTTATTTATATAATATAAATAAATAAATGAATTTAAATAAATATACACAATACAACACATTGAAAACAGAGTTAGAAATATAATTTATATATTTATTTAAATTCGTTTATTTATTTGTATGATATAAATAAATAAACGAATTTAAATAAATATACACAATACAACACATTAAAAACAGACTTAGCAATATAATTTATATATTTATTTAAATTTGTTTATTTATTTATATGATATAAATAAAAAACGAATTTAAATAAATATATACAATTAAATAAATGAACACGATACTTAAATAAATATAAAATGAAAACTTACCCCAATAGCTGCCATGGCCGCCGCCTTGTGCCCTTCAGGGACCTTGCTCCGCGAAGAGTAATACAAAGGTATTTCCCTAGCGAAACACCCGAATAAGTTTCCCCAATGATCTGCGTAGGGGCCGACAGGTGTAACAAGGTTATCTCTAGCGGCTACAAAGTCGATCTCGACCGGCCGGTTGTGATTCGCGGCCACCGAATCCAGTAATTTCAGGCAGCCGGTCTTGTCCCGGGTATTCTGCCTGCCGGCTCTCCTCCCGCCCAAATTAGGCTTTTTCTTTCCTTTTCCTACAAAATCAAGTGAGTGATAAAGTCATAAAAGTTAAGGCAAACAAGTTCAATATGTGTATCAAATTTGTATTACAATAATCCAGAAATTCTTACCCCGGTTGACGAAGCAACACCCACAACCGAATGATGGAGGACGTGGACGTGAAGGATCCTCGCCACCACCGTCCCCGTCGTGTCCCCGTGCAACATCAGTCATCTGTATACAGGTACAATTAGCATAACATGTAGAAATTCATGAACAAAATAATACAAGCATGCACAAATCCAAATATCAAAATAAATTTACACATTTAAACAATCCACAACAATTTCATTCATCATTCATTCATTCAAATATATAAGTGTATTTTGCAAGTTACAACACAAAGTTAATCTTCTTCGTCACTAGAATAAAATTTCCCAACACCATCATCATCTTTGATGAGGTCTTCAACATCAGAATCTGCTAAATCATGAGGAAGGGGGTCTTCATCATCATTGTCTTCGCTAGGAACATCATCGTTATCTGGCGGTGCGTCAACCTCCGTTGATTCACCATCTATATGCAAATATATATAGAAGGTGTAATTACCGAAGTCATTCCCACTAGTAGAAGGTGGGAGATCACTAGTAGAAGGTGGGAGATCATATGAGTTGTCCAAATGTATAATATCAGGTTCGTTCTCTACCACGATTACACCGTTGTTCAAAAACTTTTTATGATTAACATGTTCGACGACCTTCACGTTGGGTTTGGCTGGATCTACAAGGTAGAAGACTTATTTGACTTGTGTTACGAGGATGTATTGTTCACTTTTCCACCACTCACCAGAGCCGACGATTTGTGTCATTTCGTTTCTAACGGTAAGTTTCTTGACTCTACCAACGGTGTTGCGAGTGTCGAACCACTTAACTTTGAACAACGCAACTTTAAACGACAAATAGTCAAACTCGAGGATTTCTTGAAGCTGACCATAAGTGTTAGTTTTCCCGTCAGGGCCAGTCGAACAAACGCCGCTATTTTGAGTTACGCGACGTTCATCACGGCTCTGCACGACATACCTCACACCATCTACTACGCAACAGTTTACTGACATTGGAGCCCTTGATGGTCCATTAGCCAAAGCGAATAACTCACTGGTTGGGCTAAACTCTGGGTCTTGGGGATTTTTTGCGTGACGTTCAAAGATCTATGAATAAGATAGGATTAGATAGAAAACTAAAAATATGATATTGTTATTTTTACACTTAAGTACACAAAATAAGTGTTAGTTTACCAGCGTCTTAAACCAGTGGGGGAATTCTTCTAGCATGTCTTTTTCATTTTTTCCTGGAAATAAACTGAAAAACGTTCATGCCATTAGAATAAGTCGTCGAAATGATAAGTTAAGAAAAAAAAGTTGCAAAATTAAAAAACGCGTACCTCCGGAACTGGTCTTGGTACGTGTCGATCTCAGGACTGTTGTTAAGTACATACCATCTCGCTTTCTTGTACTCGTCGGTAGGAAAATGAGGAAAGGACAGTAAACCAATCGGCTTGCATACCGATCGGAACACCTGAAACTTACACGTTGAGGGAGGGGGTCCACATTACGATCGGGACGATTAAATTTCGTGGTAACACCCCGAAAATATTGAGAACTTATAGTCAATGCTTCTTCTGCAACATAACCCTCCGCGATCGAACCTTCCGGCTTAGCTTTATTTCTTACATAACCTTTTATGAATCTTTCAAATGGATACATCCACCGGGGTTGAATAGGACCGCCTTCAAGAGCCTCTAGAGCTAAATGGATGGGCAAGTGAATCATAATGTCAAAGAAAGCAGGAGGATATATGCTCTCAAGCTCGCATAGAATTTCAACCACCTTGACCGAAGCTTTCAACATGTCTTCCTCCATCAAAGTTTTAGAGCAGATTTGCTTAAACAAGGAAAACAGATTGATTATTGGTTTTGCAATATGTTCGGGCAAGTAATTTTGAAGTCCGTAAGGAAGTAAACGTTGCATCATTATATGACAGTCATGAGACTTCAGGCTCGTTATATTTGTATCATTATCGGTCACTTTGTGATTGAAGCATGATCCGAACCCATCTGGTAGTTTAACACTTTTGATGTACTGACAAAACTTTTTTCGGTTCTCTGGTGTTAAAGAATACGCAGCCTGGGGCTTCACAGTCTTCCCCTTGTGGTTTACGGTTAGCCACAAAGGTCTTCGAATGCCCATCTTTTTCAAGTCTTGTCTTGCCTTTGCGGTGTCTTTACTTTTGTCATTCATTAACAAAATGTTCAAGATGGCCTCCAACACATTTTTTCGATATGCATGATGTCTAAATTGTGTCTTAGTGAAATAAAAGGCCAATACTCAATCTCGTAAAAAATAGACCGTTTAGTCCAGTTAAGCTCGACTGTAACATTGCGGGAAATCTTCACAATCCCGTGTTTCAGATGTTTACCCGGCTTACGCCATATCAATCTAGCATGTTGCGAATTGATTACATCCGGCCGGTTATAATCTTTAGGTGGATCTTTCTGTTCAGGTTGGCCATTGAAGTCAGCACGTGAACTCCTCTATTTATGGGGCTTTTTTAACCATCTTCTATGGCCAACATAAGCTGTTTTGCTTGTGACAGGAATAGATGGAGTTTCTAGGTTACATGTAGGGCATGCATAGTAACCTTGCCCACTCCACCCAGACAAACTACTTCGAGCAGGAAAATCATTTATGGTCCATAAAAGCATCGCTCTCATCTTGAACTGCTTTTGTGAAATAATGTATGTAGTATTAACACCGTTCTTGTGCCATAAAGTCTTCAGGTCTTTAATCAAAGGCTGCAAGTAAATATCAATGTCCTTGCCCGGGGATTTAGGGCCAGGAATTAACAACGTCAGCATAAAGTTACTTTCTTTCATACATAACCAAGGAGGCAGATTGTATGTTGTCAATATCACCGGCCACATGCTGTAGGTCTGACTAAGGTTGCCGAACGGATTGAAACCATCAGCACACAACCCTAGTCGGACATTTCTTGGTTCTGCTGCAAACTCTGGATACTTCAAGTCAAACTTCTTCCAAGCCGCGCCATCAACCGGATGTTGCATCTTACTAGGCTCCGCACACTTTCCAGTAGCATGCCAAGTCATGTCTTTTGCAGTGTGTCTAGACTTGTACAAACGTTGTAGTCTAGGAATGATCGGAAAGTAACGCAACACCTTCCTAGGAAGTTTCTTCCCCAGTGTGTTAGTGTCTTTCCATCTACTCGTATTACACACCGGATAGAATCACAGATTTTTATTATCCTCCCAAAACAAGCAGTAGTCGTGTTCACAAGCATGTATCGAATCGTACCCTAACCCGATCGTTTTAAATGTCTTCTTTATTTCATAGTAGTTCGGTGGGAACTTGAATCCTTTACTATCGGGTAATGCATATCGGAGAAACTCTAATATTTCATTTAATAAAGAATCTGGCATTTTGCCTTTAGCCTTAAAATAGGTAAATTTTGCCAAAAAGTCTAGTCGAGACACATGTTCACAACCATCATACAGCGCCTCGTTGGCAATTGCATACAACTCTTCAAGCTCGGTACGAGTGGCTTGAGGCGGTTGAGTCGGTTGGTTACTAGTCTCACCAATATTATCTCCTTATGTTGGTTCATTCGAAGGAATATAGCTAAAATCATCGAGTAACGTTGTCATGTCACTCGTCATAGGTTCTCCTAGGTTATCTATCACTGGCGCACGTGGAGCCGGTTCACCGTGTTTGAGCCATGTGGTATAAAGTGGGTCCCACCCGTTTATAGCAATTTCATCTCCAATCCAATCGATGGGTTTCCATAATACATTTCGACATTTTTTGCATGGACATCTAATTTTCCCCGCAGAATTCACCAACGGCCGGCAATGATTGACGAACTTTGTAAGACCGTCATTAAATTCTTTGGAAAGTTTCGGTTTTTTATCCAACTCTTATCAGCGAATACCATAACTGCGTTTTATCCGTATATTTAGTCATTATTACATGGAAGGCAATTATGGAAAGCAATCCTAGATGTTTTGTTAACCTAGTGAAACTATGGAAGGCAATCCTAACCCACTCTTTGATGCTTCGTCTCATATATGAATGCGTATAACCGATTTACTATTTGAGAAAATTTCGGCAGCATTTCCCCTCAACTCCCCAAATATGTGTTTAAAGACATATTCGTAGGAGTAAAGGAGAAACACTGTCGAAATCATCTCAAATAGTAAACCAGTTATACGCATTCATATCCTAAATGAGACAAAACAATCAAAAAGCAGTCCCAAACAGGGGACTTTCCGAAGTTAATTCCTATTAAATTAACTTCGGACGGGTTTTCTATAGGTTGATCAATTTCAGACGGGAATTTTCTGAAATTAATCGCTAAAATCCTAAAACATTCCTAAGGTTTAATTCAATAAAACATTTATATCAAACAGCTTATTCTGATAAGCTTTATTAGAATAAGCTGTTTTCAAACAGCTTATCCTGATAAGCTTATCAGGATAGCTGTTTGAAAACAGCTGGATAAGCTGTTTGAAAACAGCTTATCCTGATAAGCTTATCAGAATAAGTTGTTTTCAAACAGCTTATTCCGTTAAGCTTATCGGGATAAGCTGTTTCAAACATCTTATCCGATAAGCTTATCAGGATAAGTTGTTTGAAAATAGTTTATTCGGATAAGCTTATTAGGATAAGCTGTTTTCAAACAACTTATTCTGATAATCTTATCGGGATAAGCTGTTTCAAACAGCTTATCCTGATAAGCTTATCAGGATAAGCTGTTTGAAAACAGTTTATTCGGATAAGCCGATAAGCAACATAACGAGTGTTTGGGTTTGCGTTTTTTTACAGTTAATGAGTGTTTGGATTTACGTTTAATGGAAATTAACAAGTTTATAAATCCCCAACGACATGTCGCTGGGGAAACCAAAATGATAAAAATAAGTAAATAAGTGTTATCAGTTAGAATTAAAAAAAACATACTGTTACTTGTGGTGGTCAGTTGTGGTCGGTTGTGGTCGGTCGCTGTCGGCTGTGGTCGGTTGCTGTCGGCTGCGGTCGGCTACAATAACATAAAACATTAAAGTAAAAACTCAATTAAACATTCAATTAAAAAAACCATTCAATTAAAAAACTATAAATTTATATAAAAAACAATTGAATTAAAAAAACCAAAACCTTTAATTTATATAAACTTAAAATGAAAGACAAAACCTTTAATTATGGTTAGTGGTGGTCTACTGCTATGGTGGTGGTGTGGGTGATTCGAAGTGGTTGTGGTGTGAGTGATTCGTAGTGGTGACGGTGGGATGATTCGCAGTGGTGATGGTGGGGGTGATGGAGATGGATATGGGTGATGGTGGTGGTGATTAGCAGTGGTGACTGGTGAGGGTGATGGAGATGGGTGGTGGTTTTACGTAGATGTGGATGGCTGGAGATGACGGTGGTGATGATTGGTGGTGTAAATGGTGGTGATGATTGGTGGTGTAAATGGTGGTGATGATTGGTGGTGTAAATGGTGGGGATATGATGGCAGCGTTTGTTTGAGAGAAGAGAAAAAGAGATAAGCTAAGTTTCTGTAAATCGTTTGAGGATAAGAAGTGGTCAAACTTTTCTCCAGCGACATGTCACTGGGGAAACTTTCCTTATGTTTGACGAAATTTTCCCCAGCGACATGTCGCTGGGGAAACTTCAGAATTTGTCTTTTTGCCACCTGGTTTAATAACCTGTCGGTTTTCACAAAACTATCCCCAGCGACATGTCGCTGGGGAAACATGTATTTTGTCGTTTTGTGAAAGAAGCGCGTTAATGAAAATTTTTGGAGGGATTTCTAAAATTAAGGAACAAAACTATCCTCAGCGACATGTCGTTGGGGAAACGTTTTTTAACCATTTATGTTATTTACTTTTAAATGATTAATAATAATAATTTTATATAATTGTATATTTTACTTTTATATAATTAAAAATAATAAGTTTCATGTAATTGTATATTTTTTATATATGATATTTATGTAATTTAGTTTTAAATGATTGATAATAATAAGTATTATATAATTGTATATTTTACTTTTAGATAATTAATAATAATAAGTTTTATATAATTGTATATTTTTTTATATAACATTTATGTAATTTAATTTTAAATTATTAATAATAATAAGTTTTATATAATTATATATTTTATTTTTATATAATAGAATATTTTACTTTCAGATAATTAATAATAATAAGTTTTATATAATTGTATTTTTTTTTATATACCATTAATAATAATAATAACTTTATATAATTGTATTTTTTTTTCTTATATACATTAGAGGTTCAATGTATTAGATAGGGTTCAACATTAGAGGTTCAATGTATTAGATAGGGTTCATCATTAGAGGTTCAATGTATTAGATAGGGTTTAACATTAGAGGTTCAATGTATTAGATAGGGTTCATCATTAGAGGTTCAATGTATTAGATAGGGTTCAACATTAGAGGTTCAATGTATTAGATAGGGTTCAACATTAGAGGTTCAATGTATTAGATAGGGTTCAACATTAGAGGTTCAATGTATTAGATAGGGTTCAATATTAGAGGTTCAATGTATTAGATAGGGTTCAACATTAGAGGTTCAATGTATTAGATAGGGTTCAACATTAGAGGTTCAATGTATTAGATAGGGTTCAACAATAGAGGTTCAACGTATTAGATAGGGTTCATTATTAGAAGTTCAATGTATTAGATAGGGTTCAACATTATAGGTTCAATGTATTAGATAGGGTTCAACATTAGAGGTTCAATGTATTAGATAGGGTTCAACATTAGAGGTTCAATGTATTAGATAGGGTTCATCATTAGAGGTTCAATGTATTAGATAGGGTTCAACATTAGAGGTTCAATGTATTAGATAGGGTTCATCATTAGAGGTTCAATGCATTAGATAGGGTTCATCATTAGAGGTTCAATTTATTAGATAGGGTTCAACATTAGAGGTTCAATGTATTAGATAGGGTTCAACATTAGAGGTTCAATGTATTAGATAGGGTTCATCATTAGAGGTTCAATGTATTAGATAGGGTTCAACATTAGAGGTTCAATGTATTAGATAGGGTTCAACATTAGATGTTCAATGTATTAGATAGGGTTCAACATTAGAGGTTCAATGTATTAGATATGGTTCAACATTAGAGGTTCAATGTATTAGATAGGGTTCAACATTAGAGGTTCAATGTATTAGATAGGGTTCATCATTAGAGGTTCAATGTATTAGATAGGGTTCAACATTAGAGGTTCAATGTATTAGATAGGGTTCAACATTAGAGGTTCAATGTATTAGATAGGGTTCATCATTAGAGGTTCAATGTATTAGATAGGGTTCAACATTAGAGGTTCAATATATTAGATAGGGTTCAACATTAGAGGTTCAATGTATTAGATAGGGTTCATCATTAGAGGTTCAATGTATTAGATAGGGTTCAACATTAGAGGTTCAATGTATTAGATAGGGTTTTAACATTAGAGGTTCAATGTATTAGATAGGGTTCATCATTAGAGGTTCAATGTATTAGATAAGGTTCAACATTAGAGGTTCAATGTATTAGATAGGGTTCAACATTAGAGGTTCAACGTACTAGATAGGGTTCAATATTAGAGGTTCAACGTACTAGATAGGGTTCAATATTAGTGGTGGTCTACTGCTATGGTGGTGGTGTGGGTGATTCGAAGTGGTTGTGGTGTGAGTGATTCGTAGTGGTGACGGTGGGATGATTCGCAGTGGTGATGGTGGGGGTGATGGAGATGGATATGGGTGATGGTGGTGGTGATTAGCAGTGGTGACTGGTGAGGGTGATGGAGATGGGTGGTGGTTTTACGTAGATGTGGATGGCTGGAGATGACGGTGGTGATGATTGGTGGTGTAAATGGTGGTGATGATTGGTGGTGTAAATGGTGGTGATGATTGGTGGTGTAAATGGTGGGGATATGATGGCAGCGTTTGTTTGAGAGAAGAGAAAAAGAGATAAGCTAAGTTTCTGTAAATCGTTTGAGGATAAGAAGTGGTCAAACTTTTCTCCAGCGACATGTCACTGGGGAAACTTTCCTTATGTTTGACGAAATTTTCCCCAGCGACATGTCGCTGGGGAAACTTCAGAATTTGTCTTTTTGCCACCTGGTTTAATAACCTGTCGGTTTTCACAAAACTATCCCCAGCGACATGTCGCTGGGGAAACATGTATTTTGTCGTTTTGTGAAAGAAGCGCGTTAATGAAAATTTTTGGAGGGATTTCTAAAATTAAGAAACAAAACTATCCTCAGCGACATGTCGTTGGGGAAACGTTTTTTAACCATTTATGTTATTTACTTTTAAATGATTAATAATAATAATTTTATATAATTGTATATTTTACTTTTATATAATTAAAAATAATAAGTTTTATGTAATTGTATATTTTTTATATATGATATTTATGTAATTTAGTTTTAAATGATTGATAATAATAAGTATTATATAATTGTATATTTTACTTTTAGATAATTAATAATAATAAGTTTTATATAATTGTATATTTTTTTATATAACATTTATGTAATTTAATTTTAAATTATTAATAATAATAAGTTTTATATAATTATATATTTTATTTTTATATAATAGAATATTTTACTTTCAGATAATTAATAATAATAAGTTTTATATAATTGTATTTTTTTTTATATACCATTAATAATAATAATAACTTTATATAATTGTATTTTTTTTCTTATATACATTAGAGGTTCAATGTATTAGATAGGGTTCAACATTAGAGGTTCAATGTATTAGATAGGGTTCATCATTAGAGGTTCAATGTATTAGATAGGGTTTAACATTAGAGGTTCAATGTATTAGATAGGGTTCATCATTAGAGGTTCAATGTATTAGATAGGGTTCAACATTAGAGGTTCAATGTATTAGATAGGGTTCAACATTAAAGGTTCAATGTATTAGATAGGGTTCAACATTAGAGGTTCAATGTATTAGATAGGGTTCAATATTAGAGGTTCAATGTATTAGATAGGGTTCAACATTAGAGGTTCAATGTATTAGATAGGGTTCAACATTAGAGGTTCAATGTATTAGATAGGGTTCAACAATAGAGGTTCAACGTATTAGATAGGGTTCATTATTAGAAGTTCAATGTATTAGATAGGGTTCAACATTATAGGTTCAATGTATTAGATAGGGTTCAACATTAGAGGTTCAATGTATTAGATAGGGTTCAGCATTAGAGGTTCAATGTATTAGATAGGGTTCATCATTAGAGGTTCAATGTATTAGATAGGGTTCAAAATTAGAGGTTCAATGTATTGGATAGGGTTCATCATTAGAGGTTCAATGCATTAGATAGGGTTCATCATTAGAGGTTCAATTTATTAGATAGGGTTCAACATTAGAGGTTCAATGTAATAGATAGGGTTCAACATTAGAGGTTCAATGTATTAGATAGGGTTCATCATTAGAGGTTCAATGTATTAGATAGGGTTCAACATTAGAGGTTCAATGTATTAGATAGGGTTCAACATTAGATGTTCAATGTATTAGATAGGGTTCAACATTAGAGGTTCAATGTATTAGATATGGTTCAACATTAGAGGTTCAATGTATTAGATAGGGTTCAACATTCAATGTATTAGATAGGGTTCATCATTAGAGGTTCAATGTATTAGATAGGGTTCAACATTAGAGGTTCAATGTATTAGATAGGGTTCAACATTAGAGGTTCAATGTATTAGATAGGGTTCATCATTAGAGGTTCAATGTATTAGATAGGGTTCAACATTAGAGGTTCAATGTATTAGATAGGGTTCAACATTAGAGGTTCAATGTATTAGATAGGGTTCATCATTAGAGGTTCAATGTATTAGATAGGGTTCAACATTAGAGGTTCAATGTATTAGATAGGGTTTTAACATTAGAGGTTCAATGTATTAGATAGGGTTCATCATTAGAGGTTCAATGTATTAGATAAGGTTCAACATTAGAGGTTCAATGTATTAGATAGGGTTCAACATTAGAGGTTCAACGTACTAGATAGGGTTCAATATTAGAGGTTCAACGTATTAGATAGGGTTCATCATTAGAGGTTCAATGTATTAGATAGGGTTCAACATTAGAGGTTCAATGTATTAGATAGGGTTCAACATTAGAGGTTCAATGTATTAGATAGGGTTCAACATTAGAGGTTCAATGTATTAGATAGGGTTCAACATTAGAGGTTAAATGTATTAGATAGGGTTCATCATTAGAGGTTCAATGTATTAGATAGGGTTCAACATTAGAGGTTCAATGTATTAGATAGGGTTCATCATTAGAGGTTCAATGTATTATATAGGGTTTATCATTAGAGGTTCAATGTATTAGATAGGGTTCAACATTAGAGGTTCATTGTATTAGATAGGGTTCAACATTAGAGGTTCAATGTATTAGATAGGGTTCATCATTAGAGGTTCAATGTATTAGATAGGGTTCAACATTAGAGGTTCAATGTATTAGATAGGGTTCAACATTAAAGGTTCAATGTATTAGATAGGGTTCATCATTAGAGGTTTAATGTATTAGATAGGGTTCAACATTAGAGGTTCAATGTATTAGATAGGGTTCAACATTATAGGTTCAATGTATTAGATAGGGTTCAACATTAGAGGTTCAATGTATTAGATAGGGTTCAACATTATAGGTTCAATGTATTAGATAGGGTTCAACATTAGAGGTTCAATGTATTAGATAGGGTTCATCATTAGAGGTTCAATGTATTAGATAGGGTTCAACATTAGAGGTTCAATGTATTAGATAGGGTTCAACATTAAAGGTTCAATGTATTAGATAGGGTTCAAAATTAGAGGTTCAATGTATTAGATAGGGTTCAATATTAGAGGTTCAATGTATTAGATAGGGTTCAACATTAGAGGTTCAATGTATTAGATAGGGTTCAACATTAGAGGTTCAATGTATTAGATAGGGTTCAACAATAGAGGTTCAACGTATTAGATAGGGTTCATTATTAGAAGTTCAATGTATTAGATAGGGTTCAACATTATAGGTTCAATGTATTAGATAGGGTTCAACATTAGAGGTTCAATGTATTAGATAGGGTTCAGCATTAGAGGTTCAATGTATTAGATAGGGTTCATCATTAGAGGTTCAATGTATTAGATAGGGTTCAAAATTAGAGGTTCAATGTATTGGATAGGGTTCATCATTAGAGGTTCAATGCATTAGATAGGGTTCATCATTAGAGGTTCAATTTATTAGATAGGGTTCAACATTAGAGGTTCAATGTAATAGATAGGGTTCAACATTAGAGGTTCAATGTATTAGATAGGGTTCATCATTAGAGGTTCAATGTATTAGATAGGGTTCAACATTAGAGGTTCAATGTATTAGATAGGGTTCAACATTAGATGTTCAATGTATTAGATAGGGTTCAACATTAGAGGTTCAATGTATTAGATATGGTTCAACATTAGAGGTTCAATGTATTAGATAGGGTTCAACATTCAATGTATTAGATAGGGTTCATCATTAGAGGTTCAATGTATTAGATAGGGTTCAACATTAGAGGTTCAATGTATTAGATAGGGTTCAACATTAGAGGTTCAATGTATTAGATAGGGTTCATCATTAGAGGTTCAATGTATTAGATAGGGTTCAACATTAGAGGTTCAATGTATTAGATAGGGTTCAACATTAGAGGTTCAATGTATTAGATAGGGTTCATCATTAGAGGTTCAATGTATTAGATAGGGTTCAACATTAGAGGTTCAATGTATTAGATAGGGTTTTAACATTAGAGGTTCAATGTATTAGATAGGGTTCATCATTAGAGGTTCAATGTATTAGATAAGGTTCAACATTAGAGGTTCAATGTATTAGATAGGGTTCAACATTAGAGGTTCAACGTACTAGATAGGGTTCAATATTAGAGGTTCAACGTATTAGATAGGGTTCATCATTAGAGGTTCAATGTATTAGATAGGGTTCAACATTAGAGGTTCAATGTATTAGATAGGGTTCAACATTAGAGGTTCAATGTATTAGATAGGGTTCAACATTAGAGGTTCAATGTATTAGATAGGGTTCAACATTAGAGGTTAAATGTATTAGATAGGGTTCATCATTAGAGGTTCAATGTATTAGATAGGGTTCAACATTAGAGGTTCAATGTATTAGATAGGGTTCATCATTAGAGGTTCAATGTATTATATAGGGTTTATCATTAGAGGTTCAATGTATTAGATAGGGTTCAACATTAGAGGTTCATTGTATTAGATAGGGTTCAACATTAGAGGTTCAATGTATTAGATAGGGTTCATCATTAGAGGTTCAATGTATTAGATAGGGTTCAACATTAGAGGTTCAATGTATTAGATAGGGTTCAACATTAAAGGTTCAATGTATTAGATAGGGTTCATCATTAGAGGTTTAATGTATTAGATAGGGTTCAACATTAGAGGTTCAATGTATTAGATAGGGTTCAACATTATAGGTTCAATGTATTAGATAGGGTTCAACATTAGAGGTTCAATGTATTAGATAGGGTTCAACATTATAGGTTCAATGTATTAGATAGGGTTCAACATTAGAGGTTCAATGTATTAGATAGGGTTCAACATTAGAGGTTCAATGTATTAGATAAGGTTCAACATTAGAGGTTCAATGTATTAGATAGGGTTCAACATTAGAGGTTCAATGTATTAGATAGGGTTCATCATTAGAGGTTCAATGTATTAGATAGGGTTCAACATTAGAGGTTCAATGTATTAGATAGGGTTCAACATTAGAGGTTCAATGTATTAGATAGGGTTCATCATTAGAGGTTCAATGTATTAGATAGTGTTTAACATTAGAGGTTCAATGTATTAGATAGGGTTCAACAATAGAGGTTCAATGTATTAGATAGGGTTCATCATTAGAGGTTCAATGTATTAGATAGGGTTCAACATTAGAGGTTCAATGTATTAGATAGGGTTCAACATTAGAGGTTCAATGTATTAGATAGGGTTCATCATTAGAGGTTCAATGTATTAGATAACGTTCAACATTAGAGGTTCAATGTATTAGATAGGTTTCAACATTAGATGTTCAATGTATTAGATAGGGTTCAACATTAGAGGTTCAACGTATTAGATAGGGTTCATCATTAGAGGTTCAATGTATTAGATAGGGTTCAACATTAGAGGTTCAATGTATTAGACAGGGTTCAACATTAGAGGTTCAATGTATTATATAGGGTTCAACATTAGAGGTTCAATGTATTAGATAGAGTTCAACATTAGAGGTTCAATGTATTAGATAGGGTTCATCATTAGAGGTTCAATGTATTAGATAGGGTTCAACATTAGAGGTTCAATGTATTAGATAGGGTTCAACATTAGAGGTTCAATGTATTAGAGGGTTCATCATTAGAGGTTCAATGTATTAGATAGGGTTCAACATTAGAGGTTCAATGTATTAGATAGGGTTTAACATTAGTGGTTCAATGTATTAGATAGGGTTCAACATTAGAGGTTCAATGTATTTGATAGGGTTCAACATTAGAGGTTCAGTGTTAACCATTGTTGGCGGTAAAAAATTGGAGGGAAAACACTGGCGGGAAAATGTTAAACATTTCCCTCACTTTTTTACCATAAAAGGACAACCACACACACTCCTTATCATAACAACCACCAGCAGATCACACAGACATACACACACACATACACACACTTATTATCACAAACACATTGTTATTATGAAGATGTTGAAGCATGAATATTTTCCGTGCAAGTGTGGACATGGAGATGTAGTTCTTCGAGAATCGTGGCAAACTGAATCCTTTGGTAGACTGTACTATGCTTGTCCACGTTCACGAAGTCAACGTCCAGTTTCATATGGATGCAATTTTTTTATGGAAAGACGAACGCGTGCAACTACTAATCAACTCTCTTGGAGGTTCAATGAGCTTTTCTCCTCCAAGCTCTTCTTCGAGACCTTCAACGAGCTTTTCTCCTCCAAGCTCTTCTCCCAGACCTTCAAACAATTCTAATTTCTTCTCCAAGCTCTTCAACGTGTGCAAACTGTGTGCGCTTGACTGGAATGATAAGGGTACTTGAGAGTACAGTAGAGTTGTATAAAAATTGCGATAGGCACACAATGGAATCAGCTGCACTACTTCATGACCTTTACGATGACATGGGGAACATTCGTTTGAACTAGTTTATGATGTATCTGTTTTCGTGTTTATGAGTCTATTGTCAGTTTAATATCCATGTTTAATTAAGCGCGTGTTTAAGTGTCCGTGTAGAATAAAGTTAGGTTTAGGCGTGTCTGTTTGTAAGTCTCAATGAATGTTAACAATTTTTAATTAATATTAACAATGAATGTTAACAATTACCAGTGAATGTTAACTTTTGGCGGGCAAAATGTTGGCGGGAAAACATTAGCGGAAAAATTAACCATTTGTCTCACTTTTTTTTATCATAAAAAGAGATATACTATTTTAAATTTTAATAACTATATTTTTTAATATATATTTTATATTTATTAAAATATTATATAAACATTACACTTTTTTGTGAAAATTGTTGGTCAAATTGCAGTAAACGTTTCCCTAGCGACATGTCGCTGGAGAAACTTTTTGTTCGTCGTTTTGTTAAATAGGCGCGTTAAGGAAAAACATTTGGAGGGAATCCTGAAAGTTTTCCCAGCGACATGTCGCTGGGGAAACTTTGGGCCATAAATAAACAACACATTAACACTAATCACTTGGATTAGTCCGTGGAAGAAAGTTTCCCCAGCGACATGTCGCTGGGGAAAATTTGGCGGGTTAATCTCCCGCTTGCATTTTTGTGAAATAGTTTGGTCAAAATTCAGCGAGCATTTTTGTGAAATAATTTGGCGGGTTAATCTATATTTTTTAGTCAAAATTTCTACGAGCAAGTTTGTCACGTCAGACATATTTTGTCGTTTAGCGTCGTTTCCCAGCGACACGCTGTCGCTGGAGAAAACCCTGATGGGGAAGGGCTGGATTGTTGTAGTATGAACAAAAAGACTCGAGGGGATTTACTAGAAAAAAAGAAAATACGCAAAGGCGAAAGCGGGTCGATTGATATCCAACTTGCTTAGAGCATGCTCTCCTCGTATATGAATGCTATATATATTGAACTCTTAAAATTTTGTATTAGAAATGAGTGTACACTGTTAAAAGATTTTTGTAATAATACAAAAATAAATGATGTAAAAACTGCAAGTGTATGCTTTACAAAAGACATGCTTGGATCTTGACTTGGCTTCCCATTTGCTAATCACAACTTAAATATAAAATCTTGTATGTCCACATGTAAAATAAAGTCAGTAGTTTTGTCTTCCTTCAATGATTAAAAAGTGTGTTTTTGTTCAAAAAAAAAAAAAAAAAAGTGTGTTTAGTGGTTGGTTCAAAGCACAAATGTGATTTGACGTGGTACAAGATTGTCAAAGAGGAATAAAATAAAATTGTAACTGATCATGACAATATAACCATAACATTTAAAAATTCAAAAGATATGCTAGTGCTTGATACGGGCACCATGGAATCATGGATACGAGAAACAGAAGACCAAGTCTTAATAAGGGCCTTGTGACGTTAATTGGCTAGTTTAATGCATGGTTTTGAAAAGCACTACTGCATTAGTGAACATTACCCATGTTCTTATTTGTTGCTAAAGATTAGGAAGGCATCATGTCTTAATCTTATTTAAATAGTCATTGCATGGAATGAAAAACAGAACTATAAAACTGGCTCAAAAGTTTCTTAGTTTCTTTCTTGATCTTTGTAGATTTTCTAACTCAATTGTTTATCTCAAAAGGTTGATCTCGTTTAATTAATCCTAATCGTTGTTGCCATAATTATAGAAATAATGTTTCTATGTATACCATTTAATAAAGAAAATGAGGTTGTAAAGCTATTACATCTTGTGACAATAAACAATCTAAAGAAAAGATAACACATCTACACTTTATCATATCTTTGTTAAAAAGTTAAAGTAATAAAGTAATTTGTGTATTAATTGAAAGTCCCAATAATTGCATATAACATTATAATGTTAGTATATAATAGGATTCTATTGCACAAATATATTTTTAAACGTGTAAACTTTGTTGATGAATAATCAGAGTATTATGATGGGTTATAGGTAACACGTACAAGTTTAAGTTTTATTTTTTGAACAAGTAAATTTGATGTATTCAATTTACATGCAAACTTTGATAGTAAGACGTTTGAGAAAACAGCTGACTACTTAGCTTGACAAAGAACAAAATGTAAAACAATAAATACAACATAAAGTGAACAAAATATTTACTTCTAAAACATTTTCTATTTATAGTGATACGAGGTTGTCTTGGTAGGGAGGGCTTCAATTCTCACTAGGTGCAAACAACCTTGAAGTGGTCACGCCAACCTCCTGAAAAGGGAGGGCTTTACCTGGTTTAAGTCTGTGTGGAGGTAGGCTCAAACCCCGTGGATTAGTCGGCCAATGAGTCAGAAATCACGGTTACCAAAAAATTAAAATAAAAAAAAAGGTTGTCTTGGTAGTGTGATTAGCTTGCATGTGTTAAGAATCTGGTGGAATCGTACATCTTCATTAAATGCACGTCTATTTTTGACATGGCAATATTAGAATTTCGACGAACAGTTATGCCACTATTCCCATGTTTCACCAACTCATATTTTCGGCAGCTTTATTTCAAAAGCATTATTTGTCCCGTCAAGATGTTTTATCCAAATAGTTCTCGACTAAACAATAAGAGATATTCTAATGGAAAAGAGAAGCATCAGGCTATTGCCACCCCTAATACTTCTTAACCACAAAGAGTTTTTGATAAATATCAGATGTTATCCATCACAACTGACGAGTATGTCTTTAAGTAATCTTCGAATTCCTTTATGATGTTTCTGACTTTGACTTTTCTGTGGGTACTCGTTGTGGTCACCACCTTTGTGAAACTTTAACTACTCGTTGACCAATCTGATCAACGAGTATTCATATGCTTAATTGGTGTTATGCTTAAATCTAAGCGAGAGAAAAACTAAAGAATCAATTCTTTCAACCTAAGAAGATGAATAAATTGCAACAAATGTTTAAGTAAACACATTTAAGGAACTAATCTTGCTCCATAACCATACACATTTTCAAATATAGAGTTTTGAAAGAGAAACTATAAGAGCATTGAAGATGGTATTGTTGGGTTGGACGTTATGTCGAGATGACGTCGGTGTTACCACACCGAACTCTACCTTGTTCTAACGTCGTTGGGGTATGATAACGTACATTGGCTTAAGACAAAATAAAATGATTGAAATTTCAAATCCATCGGCCATAAACGGCTAATAGTCGTAATGGGAAAACAAGGTTGACTTAATGAACCGTCTTAGGAAAGCTTATCACGAAGAGTCGAATAAGAAAACATTTACTCAAGATACAACGTGGGATAGTTTGATAAAAGACGTCAAGTGGGGTGTCGTCGAGGTCGTTAACCTCATTGATCACATTGGAGATAACGAACTATTCGAGGATGAGTATAGACCATGTCCCCTTGGTAAACCACCTTCCTCCAAAAAAAACCAAAAATCATGTGAAGCATCACGGGTAGTAACCGGTCAAAATTTAGGACAATTCACAAAATTATGAGTTTTGGTTCAAACATGAAGCGTGGGATATTTTGATAAAACACGCCAAGTGGGGTGTCGTCGAGGTCATTAACCTGGTTGATCTCACCGGAGATAACGAACTATTCGGAGATGATTACCGGAGATAACGAACTATTCTAGAATGATTAGAGACCACGTCCCCTTCGTAACCCATGTTCCTCCAAAAAATACACAATCGAAAAACATGTCAAGCATCACCGGAAGTTACTAGTCGAAATTTCGGATACTTCACAAATTTATGAGTTTCGACTCAACATGAAGCAGCTCAATCGACGCACGAGGTGGCGAAGGAGAAAGACTGAGCAATAATGAAATGAAAGAAATGAAGTTTCTAGAGAGTAGCACCAGGGATTTTTCGGACGACAATGCCTACCAATTCAACATGCAAAAAGAAGAAATAAAGAAAAATACGTATTGAACCGCAATCGGCTTTCGTCAAGTTTTTTCAATTTTTTTTAATTTGTCAAAATGTTTCGTTTGTTTTTTATTGTAGTGTCATTTTATTTTATGAATGAAAAATTAGTTTGTTTGATAAAATTGATAAGTCTCAAAAAAGTGTTATAACATGTTACTTTAAAGTTGTATTTTTATGTGTTGATAACAAAATCAAAATCCATAAATCATATTTATGATGTTATGAGTGTTACTACATGGTGCACTAAATAAGTAGATATTCGAAATTTGCTCTATGCATCAAGTATGAACAAGATAATTTTTGAAGGAAAAACCGTGTTCTTTTCAAAAAGAGTTGCGGGGAGGGAGGGGCTTTAGTTTTACAGAATTAGCTATAATTGGTAACTCGAAGGGATTTTGATATGGGACGCAAGATCTTTTACGTGTAGAGATGGTAAAATGGATGAGAGATATGTTGTTGTAAGAGGTGAATGGAAAGGCAAAGACAACCATGTGTTCCTGGCTTGCATATACGGGCCACACTTGGGTAGTAAAAAAGCCTCTTTATGAAATATAATTTGTGGGTTAATGGATAGTCTAAAGGGGTGTGGTGCATCTTCGGGGACTTAAATGTAGTTAGAGGAAATGACAAGAGGATGAATTCTCAAGTCAATATAAAGGAAACGTCATAACTTAATGAATTTAGAAATGATGCCAAGCTCATCGAGATTTCAATTGGGGGAGAAAACTTAGTAGAGTTAGCGATAACGGTTTGAAATTTAGTAAGTTGGACCACTTTTTACTAACTAAGGAGTTATGTAGTTTACGGGGTAACTTACCGGTAGCTATGTTGGACCGGAAACTCTCATATCATTTTCCCATAGTTCTAAAGGATGTTGATCTTGATTTGGTCTGAGGCCTTTTCGTGCCTTGATGTTTGGCTGGAGGAGGAGAAGGATACTGGGCAGGTTATCGAAGAGGCGTGGAAGGTGGAGATTAAGAATAATCGTCCAGTATGTCGATTCTGTGACAAGCTTAAAAACATCAAAGCTATGCTTAAAAAGTGGAGTAAAGAAAGATTTGGATCGGTCAATGAAAAGATTTAAAGGTTTAAAAATGAAGCGATGAGATAGGATTTGGAAGCGAAAAAGAGAAGTTTGAACCAAAACGAACGAAATTTATGGATGGGGGCGAGGAAATCTTGGATGGACAAAGAATATAAGCTCAGATCAATGCTCTGAAAAAAGGCCAGGATAAAGTGGGATGTTGAAGGAGACGACAATTCAAAATTCTTTCACTTGTTCATTAAACGGAGAAATAATAAGGGCAATATTAGGAAGAATAATCACACGACTTACCAAACAAGAAATATAGATGATGAAGAACAAGATTAAAACTAAGAATGGAATATTAGATTAGATGAAGTAGAAGGAAGAAAGATATAAAGTAGGTGTGATACAAATGATTTTGCTATGGTTCGGACTTAGTTCTCGGTATCTCCTCGAATTGATCACGGCTCTAAGTGGAATGATTTGTTCTTGGTTAATAAAAAGGTGTGGGTTTGTTTATCTAATTTAAACTAAAAGCAAATAAATGTAAGTGGCGTTGAGTAAATTATAAGCTTTGAAAGATTAAACTAAATTGAAGAGTTAAAAACTGAATGCTTGAAAACGTGAAGAAAAGATTAGACAAATACTTTGAAAACTTAATCGAACTAATACTTAAAAACTTGTTCTATCGGAATATTGAAAATTATTTCTATCGGAATGCATCAAAGACATAAGCATCGGAATATAACTAAAACAACCCATCAGAATGTCAAAGTGGAGTCCATCGGAAAGTTCATGTAAGTCACCATCGGTATACTAAAAATCAAAGCTATCGGAATATGGTCTATCGAAATGCAGTTCTATCAGAATGTTCTAGATCGGAAAGTCTGATCGGAATATCGTAAACACTCCTGTCGCAATGACTTACTATCGGAAAGTTGTAAACTAAAAATGGCCAGAGTTTCGACTTAAAAAGGACATCAATCCCGTCGGTATGTACGATCGCAATATGCGATCGCAATCCCAGATCGGAATAAGGGGTAAACACCACCCGATCGCAAAGTAAAACCCTTAAGGGTTATTGCGATCTAAACCAATGAAACCGTCGGAATGTGCATAAACCCTTGGATTGCGATGGATACAAAATCAATCCGAGAATAGTAATAAGCAGAAACTTCAATAAGCATACACAATAAGCTACTTTAACCTGGACTTTAAATAACTCAAAAAGCTAAAATTTGACAACTTTTAAAAATATGTGATCATAAACTTTATAAACGAAGCTTTTGAATGACTAAAAAATTGATGAAATCCGAAAACAATAAGCTTAAACAAGAGATAAGCCAATAAGCATGGAGAACTTATAGCCTAAATCAAATAAAAGCTTAAAAAGTAGTAAAAAGATTAATCTTTTAATTATTTGAACATGAAACAGAACCAAACCTTGAGGATTGTAGCTTTCAGATTAAAGGCAAAATGAAACCAAGAAAAGTAGGAAGAGATTAAAGAACACAAACTTAAACTTTAACTTTTAATTAAGAAACTTAGAATACAAAGATTCATGAAAAGCTTAAAATTTGAAAGATGAAAACAAGGAAAAATTTAGTGAGAGAAAGTTGGGAACTTTCTCTCTCTAAAACTAGAGAGAAAAATGAAAACTAAAAACTAAACTAAAGACTAAGGCCCTCTCAAATTGTGAAGTGGAAACTTTATATAGGCGTGTGATATGGGCTTGTGAATGGGCTTTGGTATCGGGCTTCTTTTCTTCTTTCTTCTTTAGTCTTCACGTTTCTTTAAATAAATGTTTCCGACTTTGAATTTTGAGAAGTGTCGGTGAATAATTCCAACTCGTCTTATAATCTTTTGTTTAATAGACTCGAGTTCTTCGACATATATGAATCTTCCATCTTTGGCTCTATTCTTCGATAAATCTTCAAATAGGAACAATGACTTCAAATCTTTTGCATCTCTTGAACAATAGACTTCGTCTTGAGTCTTTTTCCTCGATAAAACCCGTGCAATCCCATGTTTTCTTCAATATTCATCCGGTTGACTCTGAAAACGCAATAAACACAAAAACCACGCATAACTCCAAACAAATGATATTAAGTACGTGTTTTGGTCTCGTTTTAGCCAGAATTAAGTGGTAAAAGGATGGGTGTTTTCACACCTATCAAATCCCCTACACTTAACCATTGCCATGCCCTCATGCAATGCTTAGCGATAAAGCAAGTTTACATTTTTCTCATAATCAATCAACCTTGGCCTTATTAAAATACTACTAAACAAAAATTAAAGTTCTAAGAGAAATTAAAACTTTAAAGTAAACAAAATGATAGAAAATAGCTATGTGGAAATAACTTGCAAAGGGATCTAAGACTAACATTAGGGCTTCGGTGCTGTGACGATTCATCACCCTCAAGTTTCACGTTCCCCAAACTAAGCTTAAAAACGAGATCATTGTTATTATAAGTTAGCAAATCAAACACTTACTCACATGGCTTAATTATATGCTTAAACTCCCTTATTCCTAGATGTATCTCTTATATTTTATTTTTGTCTTAGAATGATCATGAAGATGCATTTTTGGACTTATTTCGATAGTTATTTAGGCTGAAAGCAAAGTAGGACGATTTGATCAATAGTTAGCTAAAGGACAAAATCTCTTAAAACTGCTTCTCGGGATATCAAAAAGTTCATATCTTGGCATAACTTGGTTCACGATTTGAGACCTTTCTCGGGCCGATATTTGGCATGTACTTCATACTTCATATCTTGAGAGACGTTCTTGAGATAATGGTCTTCTCTTCGTTATAGAGTTTCTTCACTTGGAGACTTTTGAGGGGTACTCCAACTTTGTTGACCACGACTTCATGATTATTTCTTCAATCTCTAATTGGGATTTTGAGATACAACGATCCGCCTCCTTTTCGGACTTGGATCTATTTATCCTCATACCTTGTTAGGGTCTTTTCGGATAGACTTCTCCATGATCTTTATGGGAGTTGATTGCTTTTCGTCGTGAGTCTTGATCCTTCGTATTGATTTTGGGAATATATTTTTCACATCACTTTGGATCTTCAGCAATAAAATTGAATCCTCATGCCTTGTTAGGGCCTTTTCGGACTCGCCAATCTTCACGCCCCGCTTCATAAGTTATGCCTTGGCTATGAACTCTTATCATTACCGAGCAACTTTTAAACGATCTTGGGCTAGAAGCTAAGTAACTTTTCAAATCGTACGACCTTACTTATTGCAGATAAATTATTAGCAAGTGATGAGAGAATAGGCAGATAATTACACCAAGTGAGCTTGTGCAAGAATACCGACTTATAATTGACTCTATCATTTCTCGTTCTCCACAATTTAAAATCTCAAGTAATGAGACTCGTGGATGCTTAGCCTAATAAACCAATTAAGGTCTACATGGTTAAGGATACTAGCTAGAATAAACTTGAATAAGTCTATTCGGGTTGAGTCAAAATAATCGCAACGGGCCTAATATGTCAAAGACTTCTAAACTAGCTACACCACTTTATTAATATTTTTGACTTTATTGCGGGGTATATACATATGCAAGCAACGATAAAAATTTAAAAATTACGACTAAATGGCCAAAGTTAATAAAAAATTTGAAAAATGTTGAAAAAGATGATTTTCCGGTTAAATGAAGGCATTTTCATGGAAAAGTCCACTTAAAACTTCGATAGAAGTCCCCCCTACACTTAAGATAAACATTGTCCTCAATTTTTAAGCATGTGGGAAAAGTCTCCCTACACTTAGGACATTGTGCACGTTGGTTAACTCAAGTTAAGGAAGAGACGACTAACGTGATCAATTTCAAATGTGAGTATGAAGAAAACTGAATCACGATAGTTGAGAGATAGAACCGGATTTCGGATAACACGGGAGCACGGTTCTTCAGAGATTCCAAGAGTGCACTTATCCATGTAATCACATCACCACACAAATACAAACACCTATATAGGTCCCCCTACACTTAGGAGGTTAAAACATAAAAGGAGAGATACTCGGGTTGCCTCCCGAGGAGCGCTTGTTTTTGATAACCGAGTCACGAGCCTGACTCGACCCAAAATTAGTTCATTGGGAACGTGGTGAGGGATGGAATCATCTCCTGAGAGATGTCCTCACCAAAGTACAACTTCACTCGTTGGCCATTCACCTTAAAATTCGGTCCATTAGGTTGAGCGAGCTCGAGAGTACCATATGGAAAAATTTGGGCAATGGTGAATGGGCCGGACCAACGAGATTTCAGCTTGCCCGAAAAGATTTTTAACCGAGAGTTAAAGAGTAAAACTTTGTCTCCAACTTGGAACTCTCGGTTCTTAATCTTAGAGTCGTGAATGAGCTTAGTCTTCTCCTTATAGATCAAAGAATTTTCATAAGCCTCATTACGGAGTTCATTCAGCTCATTGAGTTGGATCTTGCGTAGGTCACCGGCTTTGTTGCTATCAAAATTATCCCACTTCAAGGCCCAGTAAGCCTTGTGCTCCAACTCAATGGGGAGGTGGCATGCTTTCCTGTACACGAGACGATATGGTGTACAACCAATCGGAGTCTTGTATGCGGTACGAAAAGCCCACAAAGCATCATCAAGTTTATCAGCCCATGAGGCACGATGCTCTCCCACGGTTCTTTCAAAAATTCGCTTTAATCCTCGGTTAGAGATTTCAGCCTGGCCATTAGTTTGTGGGTGGTAGGCGGTGGAAAGACGATGATTGACACCATACTTAGCCATGACTCTTGCAAATTGGTCGTTGCAAAAATGAGTCCCGCGATCACTAATAATGGCACGAGGCACACCGAATCTAGTGAATAGCGATTTCAAAAAGTTACAAACCACCCTTGCGTCATTAGTGGGTAAAGCTTTGGCTTCAACCCATTTGGAGACGTAGTCAACGGCTACAAGGGTGTATTTGTTTCCTTTAGATAAAGGGAATGGCCCCATAAAGTCGATACCCTAAACATCAAAGATTTCACATTCTTGTATGAAATTCTGAGGCATCTCGTCTTTATGTGTGATCTTGCCTTGTTTTTGGCAAGCATCACAATGTTTAACCATCTCGTGAGCATCACGGTAAATGGTGGGCCAATAAAATCCCGATTCAAACACTTTTTTGGCGGTGTAGTTGGGACCAAAGTGACCACCGGTGGGTCCTTTGTGGCAAGCGTCAAGGATTTCTAAAGCTGCCGGTCCATCAACACATCGACGAAGAATCAAGTCAGCACATTGTTTGAATAGATACGGGTCATCCCAAAAGTAAGTCTTAATGTCGTTAAAGAACTTCTTCTTTTTCTGGGATGTTAACCCGTCAACGAGAATTCCACCCGCCAAGTAGTTTGCAATGTCCGCAAACCACGAGGTTTCATCAGCAGTCGAGTTGATAGACATTAAGGTCTCCAAGGGAAAAGAATCATTGATTTCTTTGTTCGGATGATCCCCTTGGTAAGGATCCTCAAGTCTACTGAGATGATCCGCGGCTAGGTTTTCAGCTCCTTTTTTATCACGAATTTCGATTTTAAATTCTTGGAGTAGCAAAACCTAGCGACGAAGTCTTGGTTTGGAATCTTGCTTAGTCAACAAGTACTTCAACGCGGAATGATCGGTGTAAACGATTAGGGTGCAAAGGACAAGATAGGGGCGGAAATTTTCAAAAGCATAGACAACAGCTAAAAGCTCTTTTTCGGTTGTCGTATAATGCAATTGAGCCCCCGTCATTGTCTTGCTAGCGTAATGGATCGGTTGGAAGTGTTTGTTCACTCTTTGGCCCAGAACCGCACCAATAGCAAAGTCGCTAGCATCGCACATCAACTCGAAAGGCAGCTCCCAATTAGGTGTGACCAAGACGGGTGTCTTAGTTAGCTTATCCTTAAGCGAGTTGAAGGCGTCGATACACTCTTTAGAAAAGATAAAAGGAGTATCTTTTTCCAAGAGGTGGGTCATCGGGCGAGCGATTTGAGAAAAATCTTTGATGAATCGACGGTAAAAGCCCGCATGACCAAGGAAACTTCTCACACCCTTCACTGTTGAAGGTGGAGGAAACTTAGCGATAACATCGACTTTAGCACGGTCTACTTCGAGACCGGCTTTGGAGATTTTGTGTCCTAGCACGATGCCCTCTTTTACCATGAAATGGCATTTTTCCCAATTAAGAACAAGGCGAGTGTCTTCACACCGCTTAAGCATACGTTCTAAATTGGCAAGGCAAGCAGAGAAAGAATCGCCATAAACTGAGAAATCATCCATGAATACTTCCATAGTGTCTTCCACCATGTCATGGAAGATAGCCATCATACACCTTTGGAACGTCCTAGGAGCATTACATAAACCAAAAGGCATGCGTTTGTAAGCAAATGTTCCATAGGGACAAGTGAATGTGGTCTTTTCTTGGTCCTTGGGATCGATGGGAATTTGAAAATACTCGGAGAAACCGTCTAAGAAGCAGTAATAGTCATTACCAGCTAGACGCTCGAGCATTTGATCCATGAAGGGAAGAGGAAAGTGGTCTTTTCTCGTGGCATCATTGAGATTGCGATAATCAATACAAACTCTCCACCCAATAACGAGACGAGTGGGAATCAACTCGTTGTGTTCATTGGGAACAACGGTTATTCCGCCCTTCTTGGGCACACAATGGACGGGACTTACCCATGGTGAATCCGAAATAGGGTAAATCAAGCCGGCATCAAGAAGTTTGATAACCTCTTGTTTGATGACGTCATGAATTTTAGGATTAACCCTTCTTTGGCTCTGGATTGCGGGTTTAAAGTCATCTTCCATGAGAATCTTGTGAGTACAAAAGTTCGGATCAATTCCGCGGATATCGGAAATTTTCCAAGCAATTGCCTTCTTATGATCTTTAAGCACGGCGATGAGGCGAGGTTTTTCTTCTTCTTTCAAGTCCTTCGTGATGATGACAAGCGACTTCTTGTTTTCTTCAAGGAACACGTACTCGAGATGGGGTGGCAACTCCTTAAGTTCTAAATCTGGAGGATTTTTGATGGGAGGCGTTTTCAAAGTTGGAGCATCGATAGCAATAACCGTGGGAGATGGTGGAGAAAGATTGTCTTCTTTGAGAAGGTTTTCAAAGAAATGCATGTCTTTATCCCAATCGGTGGGAGAATCGTCATTTGCTAAGTTCACATCTCCCATGGTGACTTCAATATCTTTCCAAAAGAAATCACTTTCTCCAAATAGAGACAGTGATGAATCAATAGAGGAAACGGTCTCAACATTGGGAAGAGAGGTAGGAATATTTTTACAAGCATCAATAAAGTGTTCTTCACAAGCCTCATCTAGAACGTCAATACAATTAACACTCTCGTATGAATAAGGTTGTTTAGACAACTTTCCCATGTTGAAGACGATTTTATCGTCTGCCCACTCTCATGATAAGCTCACCGGCTTCAACATCGATGAGAGTGCGACCGGTCCTCAAGAATGGACGACCAAGGATCAATGGCACACGAGGGTCCATGTCGTAGTCAACGACAACGAAATCGGCAGGAAAAGTGAATTTGTCGACTCCTACAAAGACGTCTTCGGCTATCCCCACTGGATAAGCAACCGTACGGTTGGCTAATTCCAAAGTGGGGACTAGCTCAGGGAGAGATAATTGCTTCAAAACGCTTAGAGGCATTAAATTAATACTGGCACCTAGATCGGCTAGGGCTATGCAATTCTCTACTCCCGGGAAGTTACAAGGGATTAAGAAATGACCCGGATCACCAAGCTTGGTTGGAAATTTCCTTAAGAGTACTGCAGAGCAATTCTCATTAAGTTGGGCGTTAGCAATATCAAGAAGCTTCTCCTTGTCGCTAAGAAGATCTTTGAACATTTTTGCGTACTTAGGCATGTGAGCGAGAGCCTCAGCGAAGGAGATGTTAAAATTCAATTGTTTAAACATTTTGAGAAAGTTTGAAACCTGAATATCATCCTTGCTTTTGAGCTTCTCTTTCCTCAACCTAGATGGATAAGGTATATCGGAAGAAGAGGAAGTCTCTGGGATCGAAGGATCACTCATATCCTTGGGTGGAGGAGGGGTAGAAGTAAAAGGCGGAGAAATTGGGGAAGTAGAAGGATGAGGAATAGGAGCAGGTGACTCGTTTTCCTTAGTCACAACCACCGGTGGAGGTATAGGAAGCTCGGGTTCCTTGGTACCTTTGCCACTGCGAGTGGTGATTGCTTTCATCTCCCCTCTTGGATTCGCAACGGTGTTACTCGGAAGAGTACCCGAAGAAGAGGGTTGATTACCTTGGAAGAAACTAGCCATCATGTTCTTTAAGTCATTCGTTTAACTATCCAAAGTGTTTCTCATGTCAGCTCTCAGATCGTTCCCCTGTTTTACCAGGTCTGCTTTCAAGTTGCGCACTTCCTGTTGGAGATTGTCCACGATCACATCATTAGTCCTCATGTAGGTTCCAATGTCTTGGTGTAATGCGGTGGGTTGGTTGGAAGGAGCATTGTATGCGGGTGGTTGATAAGCAGGTTGCTGGTAAACTTGGTTGTTTCTTTGAGGTGGATGTTGTTGTTTATGAGGTGGTATGTATGGTCCATGAGATTGTTGTTGTTGTTGAGGAGGGCGGTTGAGGTTTTGTTGTTGGTTTGGGCTGTTAGGCGTAAAACCGGGTGGTGAGCGATAGTTGTTGGAGCGGTAGCTAAGCAGGTTGCGCTCACCTTGAGGACGAGCTTGATAAGCGAGTTAAGGATAGGTACCGTATGCTGCATTCACATTCTCAGAAGGGTAGTCTTGGGTGGCGGTACAAGTGGTGTAAGAGTGAGGACCCCCGCATATCTCACATGGTTGGTTGACAGCATTTACTTGAGCGTTTTTAGCGTTGATGCTGTTGGTGTTGCTGGCGGTTTGGGTAGCAAACGATTCAAGAAGCGCAGTGATTTTGTCAAGTCGCTTATCGCTGTCACTAGTACTAGCACTAGCGACATTGGTCCGAACACTCTTGGTTTGCACGCGAGACTTATTTTCAATGAAATCCCAAGCAGCATTGGAAGTCTTAGCCAAAAGATTACCCCCCGAGGCACTGTTTAGTGAATCTTGGTCATTCATGCTTAAACCATTATAAAAAGTATTAATTTGGTGCACTTTGGTAAAACCATGTTGTGGGCATTTTCTTAAAAGATCTTTGAAACGGTCCCAAGATTCACTAAAAGACTCATCGTACTTTTGTTCAAAATTAATGATTTCATTCCGCAAAGCGGTAGTACGAGAGGGTGGGAAAAAGTAGTTGATAAACTTGGTCTCCAAATCCGTCCACGTAAGAATACTTTGTGGCGGTTCCTTAGCAAGCCAATGCCGATCTTGTCCCTCTAAAGAAAAGGGAAAAGGTTGTAAACGGATTACCTCTTGTGGAACACCATTGAATTTGACCGTGTTCGTGAGTTGTAAGAATCTCTTGATGTGTCATGTGGATCATCAATGGTACGTCCCAAGAATGGTTGAGCAGAGACCATTTGGATAAAGCCGGATTTGAGCTCAAAGTTGTTGGCTGCAAACGCGGGTATGACAATTGGATCATTGTTGCCATCTACATGTGCTTGCAGAAGTTAAATCATCGGGCGATTATCCAGTAGAGGCTCATTGTTGTTGTTATTATTGTTGTTGAAAGGTGGGTTGTTATTGTTATTATTGTTTTGAGGTGGGTTATTGTTGTTGTTTTGTACACCGCCAATGTCTAAGTCTTCGAGAGGCTCGGGCTCTTGATAAGACGTTGATCGTGTACGCATGCACCTGCAAAAGAACTAACAAGGCAAAAACAAAGGAAACATATTTTTGGTTTTTATGTTTTTTAATTTTTAGGATTTTTGAAAATTTTATATTTTTTTTGTGTTTGTGAAATTTTTTATGAAAAAGTAACGTTCACGGGGAACGGATCCCAAAATCCAAGTTCACAAAAAACTGTTCATCTTAACGAGAAGAGCCGGCAGCGGCGCCATTTGATACAAATGATTTTGCTATGGTTCGAACTTAGTTCTCGGTATCTCCTCGAATTGATCACGGCTCTAAGTGGAATGATTTGTTCTTGGTTAATAAAAAGGTGTGGGTTTGTTTATCTAATTTAAACTAAAAGCAAATAAATGTAAGTGGCGTTGAGTAAATTATAAGCTTTGAAAGATTAAACTGAATTGACGAGTTAAAAACTGAATGCTTGAAAACGTGAAGAAAAGATTAGACAAATACTTTGAAAACTTAATTGAACTAATACTTAAAAACTTGTTCTATCGGAATATTGAAAATTATTTCTATCGGAATGCATCAAAGACATAAGCATCGGAATATAACTAAAACAACCCATCGGAATGTCAAAGTGGAGTCCATCGGAATGTTCATGTAAGTCACCATCGGAATACTAAAAATCAAAGCTGTCGGAATATGGTCTATCGAAATGCAGTTCTATCGGAATGTTCTAGACCGGAAAGTCTGATCGGAATATCGTAAACACTCCTGTCGCAATGACTTACTATCGGAAAGTTGTAAACTAAAAATGGCCAGAGTTTCGACTTAAAAAGGACCTCAATCCCGTCGGAATGTACGATCGCAATATGCGATCGCAATCCCAGATCGGAATAAGGGGTAAAGACCACCCGATCGCAAAGTAAAACCCTTAAGGGTTATTGCGGTCTAAACCAATGAAACCGTCGGAATGTGCATAAACCCTTGGATTGCGATGGATACAAAATCAATCCGAGAATAGTAATAAGCAGAAACTTCAATAAGCATACACAATAAGCTACTTTAACCTAGACTTTAAATAACTCAAAAAGCTAAAATTTGACAACTTTTAAAAACATGTGATCATAAACTTTATAAACGAAGCTTTTGAATGACTAAAAACTTGATGAAATCCGAAAACAATAAGCTTAAACAAGAGATAAGCCAATAAGCATGGAGAACTTATAGCCTAAATCAAATAAAAGCTTAAAAACTAGTAAAAAGATTAATCTTTTAATTACTTGAACATGAAACGGAACCAAACCTTGAGGATTGTAGCTTTCGGATTAAAGGCAAAATGAAACCAAGAAAAGTAGGAAGAGATTAAAGAACACAAACTTAAACTTTAACTTTTAATTAAGAAACTTAGGATACAAAGATTCATGAAAAGCTTAAAATTTGAAAGATGAAAACAAGGAAAAATTTAGTGAGAGAAAGTTGGGAACTTTCTCTCTCTAAAACTAGAGAGAAAAATGAAAACTAAAAACTAAAGTAAAGACTAAAGCCCTCTCAAATTGTGAAGTGGAAACTTTATATAGGCGTGTGATATGGGCTTGTGAATGGGCTTTGGTATCGGGCTTCTTTTCTTCTTTCTTCTTTAGTCTTCACGTTTCTTTAAATAAACGTTTCCGACATTGGATTTTGAGAAGTGTCGGTGAATAATTCCAACTCGTCTTATAATCTTTTGTTTAATAGACTCGAGTTCTTCGACATATATGAATCTTCCATCTGTGGCTCTATTCTTCGCTAAATCTTCAAATAGGCACAATGACTTCAAATCTTTTGCATCTCTTGGACAATAGACTTCGTCTTGAGTCTTTTTCCTCGATAAAACCCGTGCAATCCCATGTTTTCTTCAATATTCATCCGGTTGACTCTGAAAACGCAATAAACATAAAAACCAGTCATAACTCCAAACAAATGATATTAAATACGTGTTTTGGTCTCGTTTTAGCCAGAATTAAGTGGTAAAAGGATGGGTGTTTTCACACCTATCAAGGTGTTTCTAGTGAGAGAAAGTAAGGAGAGTTTCTCTCTCTAAAACAAGAAGAAGAGAAAAATACTATGAGAGACACACACACAAATGAGGTTGGATGTGCCTTTTATACTAAGGCTTACAAGGTTAGGAGGCCTTCCTCATTTGTGTGTTCGGGACTAATTCCCGTTACATACATAAAAATAACATAGAACTCTCTACACCGTTGAATAGCATTTTCCATGAGCTCCGCAATGGTATATTATATGACCATCACTTTAAATACTTCTAACAATCTCCCCCTAAGGGGTGGTCATATAATATGTGACTTCACTTCTTTGACCATCACTTTAAATACTTCTAACAATCTCCCCCTAAGTGGTGGTCATGTATTATGTGACTTCACTTCTTTGTTGTTGCAGTCTTTGAAGCTCGTTGTCTTGAGAGTTCTTTCATCGTTCCTTTCATGACTTGTGATCTTGGATCTTTGATCTTTGCCTTGACTTGATCTTTAAACTTTGCCATCTTGTGTTCTTGTGTCTTTCCCCACATACTCAAACTTTGATTTGATATGAAAGCTTGTTAACAATCTCCCTTGATCATCAGAGTAGCGGAAGTCTTTGTCTTTAGATGTTCTTGAGCTTTCTTCTTTTACATGAGCATGTGGTCTTGAATTACGACTCTTGAGGTTACTCCACCGTTTTCATTCCTCCGGTTTCCCGGTATACAGTACGAATATTGTACCTGTGATTAGGTAAGTTCAATGAACTTCCTTGACAGGGTTTCCGGCTGTGGTAGCCGTTCTCAATACTTGAATATATCGAAAGATACTTCATAGTAAGGAGTGAATCATGCAGTTCCATTCTGCTGATTAAGTCGTCAATTCAATTTCCTAGAACAAGTTTGAATCAATTAAGAATCAAACCATTGTTGCTTTCCAGTTGACACAAGTTAGATTCGTATGGAATCTCACAAGTCACCTACCGCAGTGCTGTTTGATGATGACACTAGAAGTATTTCCATTCGTCACTATAAATACTGAGGAGTATTACTCTGAATGTTCTGGCAAGATCATTAAGATATTGCGTCGAGACCTGGAACGAGTTTGAATCACAAAAGAATCAAACCACTGTTGCTTTCCAGTTAACATATGTTCAATTCAAGTGAATCTTACATATGACCTACCGCAGTGTTGTTTGATGTTAACACTAGAAGGATTTCCATTCATCACTGTGAATACTAATGAGTATCACTTTGAATGTTCTGGAAATGTCACAAGGATAGAGCGTAGGACTCTGTAAATTATCGCATGTGTTCTAGTGATGAACAACAATTGATATATGGAATAAGTGTCCTAATGAGATTTATGATGAATCTCGTTGGCTCTAGACTCTATAAGTGCACGGTTATTTGGTGATCGGAGGCTGGAGGAGACTGCCACCTTTTCAATATCTACTATCTCGGAGTGAGAAAGTTGATAGACATGAGTTGAACTTCGTAACAATAAAACAAACTTCTTTTGAGAGAAGCTTGAGTAAGCTGGGGAGGGTTGTGCATTGCATCACTGGGTCCATGATGCTTTCTCTTCAGTATCAGAAATCATCAAAGTGATTCTAATAATAGATGTATTGACCCGGTTTCTGCCTAAGTTGTATGGAGGACTATTTCTTTTCACCCTTTATCCTTACATTTCTTTTTCATTCTTCAACCCCTTCAATGCTTACCAATACGTCATAACTAGCACCTTGTTGTGATTATTCCAGTGCTAGCTTAAGTACTTGGTCGGCATTTTTTCTCGTACGCTCAACTACTCCATCTTTCCTAAGGACTTCTAAGTTCTAATGGATTGTCCCTAGGAAGATCCCTCTGGTTCTGGTTGGATCATGGGACGAATACCTAACCACCTTTTGACACCAATATCGTCGTGAATAATTCTGTTGAAGGTATAGATATCGCAACCAGAAAAACTTTCTAAATCACCAAAACGCTCCCCCTACATATGTGCATCATAAAAGGAAAGGTTTTTGCCATATTAGGAAGAGAAAACACTTATATCAAAGATCTTATCCAAGATAACACATTTTAATCACTATTCTTCCCCTCAAAAATTGCATGACATTGAAATTTTTTGTGAAACTAGTGATGAAACATGGAGAGAATAATGTTGCATGAAAGTTTGTACTCCCCCTCGAACAGAAATTCTAATTAAAATTAGGGGAGTATATGAGCACACAGTTTTGAAATACTTTAAAAAAATTTGTTCAAAAACCCGAGAAAACTTACTTTCCCATTGTTAAGGAATAATGTACATAAATGAACATTTTCCTTGTGTTCATGAGCTTAAAACTTTGAATGTTTTGATATAAGCCCATGACCGAGAAAAAATAATTTCTCGTTGTTGAGGAAAAGTCAAAGACTTTCCTTTCTTTGGGGACCGGGTTATAGTCTGACATGTGACTATAAGCCATTATGTTGAGCTCAAAACTTTGAATGTTTTGTGACAAGCTCAACCCGAGATAGATTTCTCTACCCGTTATTAGGATAAGTTATCTTTAAAGATACACTCTCCTTTATTTGAAGTTCGAATTACAGTCTGACATGTAACTGTAAGTCGTTTTCATGAGCTTAAAAACATGGAATGGTTTAATTGAAAGCTCATGAGCGAGAAATTTGAGTTTCTCGTTGTTAAGGATAAGTTATCATCCGTTATTAACTTTCCTTTCTTTGAGGCACGAGTTACAATCTGAAGTAATTGCAAATCATTTAAAGAAAAAAGGAAATGACATGTTTTGAAAACGTTTGAACTTTCATTCGAGCTTTATGTACACACCCGTGTCGTTATTGAACGACATTTCTAGGCACGTCCATATTATCGAAACTGAAAGACATGTCGAGAAGAATATTTTTGGTATTTTTGAAAGATTTTTTCGTTTTTTTTATTTTGTTTTTATAGGTTTTATATTTTTGTATTTTGATTTTCAATGTTTTCGAAAATAATCCAAAATAGACCTTTGTACATAATAAGTGTGTAAACACTTATCCTTTTGCCACTAAAATCAAGGAAAAACAAGACCTAATCATGTGTTTAATATCGTAAAAGTCGGAATTACGCGTGGTTTTGTGTTTTTGTGTTAAATAGGTACAAAAGATCAAAAGAAAAGAAAACACGGGATTTCACGATCTAATGTTGAAGAAAAGTCCAAGAAAGAGACGAAGACAAAGTCAAAGACCAAAAGTGTGCCATGTTCACGAAAACCGGCTAAACCGTCACGAGATTAAAGAAAATCGAGGAAGCCGAAAATCAAGTTCAAATTTGTTCACGGATTCAAGTCTTTGAAGAATTTTTGTCTTGTGGGTCCCACATTGGATAAATGGGCTCAAAAGCCCATTTAAGGATTTAAGTTATCCACAATTTGCTAATTAGCCCAAAAGGCCCATAATGATGACATATTAAATGGATGGAAATGTTTTTAGTTGGGCTAAGCCCAAATCCAACAAGCATCGAATGAGACGGATGGGAGTTTTAAAAAGTCCAAAAGCCCATTTGGTAATTGAAAATGAACGGTCAAAACAAGATTGCGGACATTTATCTTCAGTCAAACACACAAACGAACTTATTTACTCTAACTCACACACGTGTATATCCATTTACCCAAACCCCCTTATTATTAAACGTTTCTTTTACCCACTCACTCACCATTTCGATGAAAACAAGAAAAACACATTTACCCTTTCATCTTTTCTTCTCTCCTCCCATAAAAAAACACAGCCACCACTTTACCTTAACCCTAAAATCACCCATAACAAAAATTAACCACTAAAAAATAGGGCTTTTTGTTTAAACGTGTGATTCACACACTTTTGGACTAAATCCCCATCTTTTTCGGGAGCAATCACTCATGATGGTCCTCAATTAAATCCAACGTGGCTTTTTCCCCTATTGTGATTGGATTAACCAACTCACCAATACCAAACCTCCAATCAGGATCCTCCACCTCAGCACTCAACAAACATAAGAAGCACAAGAAACTGCCACTTTGGTGATCCGTGTGATGCGAGGATCATTTTCCACCGCAAGATCAAGAAAGAGAAGAAAAGAGATGGAATAAGTGGCCAGGATTGATTTCTTCCTCAAGAAGATTCAAGAAGGTTTTCCAGGGGTTTGCCTATAAAAACCCCCTTCATGTGTAATTTTTAGGGGCACTTTTTCTTTTATTTTTAATTTTCTGCAATTTAGATTTAGGTTTAAATTGTAATTTTAATTTTCAGTTAATGTACTCTTTTTATAATTAATGAAAAAGTTTATTTTTAATTATTTCGTCTCTCATTTAATTTTCTGTTAAAGCTTCACTTTAATCTTCAACCTGTTTGTTTTTACTGCTGTTGGTTTATTATTATTAATATAAAAATAAAAAAAATAAAAAAATAAAAAGAAAGTGGAAACAATTTTCCCCTACTGGGAAAATTATAAAGTACTGTTAAAAGTTATTGTTCGGTTCGAGTGGATCGAGGTTGGTTCACTATTATGGTTCGAGGTTGGTTTGTAGATGATATTTGGGTTAAACGGTGGTGTTGATTCAGTTCCGGTTCATAGGGGGTTCAGCGCCCACCTACGTCGCAACGGTATCGACACAAGGTTTTAATCTTCTTTTCATTTTTTGTTAAGTTTATTATTTATCTGCTTGTTGTTTGGATCTGCTTTTGTTTTATTTGCTTTTGTTTTATTTGTTTAAGTTGAATCTATTTGATAATATCTGTTTGAATTTAAGCTTGTTTTATATCTGCGTTTGGATCTGCTTATGTTTAATTCTAGTCTTAAGTTTCTGTTTTGGTTTCGAGTATGTTTAGAACTGCTTATTTGATTTGCTTATTTAGATATTTGCTTATTTAGTTTTATTGTTTAACTGCTTTATTGTTTAGTTGCCTATTTAAGTATTTTGCTTAATTGCTATAGCTTATTTGGTCTCGTCTCATTTTGCTTATTTGATTATTACTGTTGATTGCTTATAGGTTAAGTTCGGTTTATTTGATATTTGTTTCAGCTTATTCTTCGTTTAAAATGCTTATCTGATTCAGTTTTATTTAGCTTACTTAGTTCATCTGCTTATTGCTTATTGGTTTTCAGCCTTTTGCTTATTTGGTCATCTTTATTTGCTGATTAGACTGCATATTCTATTGATCTGTTAGTTTCAAATAGTCCAAAAATTATTAATTAGCAAAAATATTGTCTGATAGGGGACTCGAACCCCTGACCTTAAGCTCAACAAACCAACGCCATAACCACTTGCTCTAGCACCTTTCTTGTGTTTCACTTTGTTGAGTTTAATTAATATAGGTAATTATTTATTGGCAGTTTTAATTAAATAGATTAATTACAAGTTTTAAGTTTTGTTAAATTTAATTAAAAAGTTTTATATTAATTTTCTTTAATTCAGTTTTTATAAAAAAAATAAAAGGATAAAAAAATATTTTAATTTTAATTGCTTTTATATATTTAAATTGATTTTTTTTTTTTATTAGTGCAAAAATTAATTAAGTTTTATTTGAATATTGTTTTAAATAGTTTTCATTAAAAGTCTTTATTTTTATTTCACATAAATTAGCTTTAATTTTGTTTAAGTTTTAAAATAGATTTTATTTAAATAGATTTCAATTAAATAGTTTTTAATTAGTTTTTAAAACACCAAAAAATATACGTTTTACCAAAAACAAGTTAATCCACGTTAATTGGAAATCAATTCGAGTGAGTCGAGGAAAAACGAACATTAATCGATTAAAAGATTAGAGTTTGCAAAATTATAGTATTAAAATGGCGCCGCTGCTGCTTCGCTCGTACGATTGACGATTTTTCGTGAAGACGTTTGGATTTTGGGATCCGTTCATTTTGAACGTTAATTTTCTTGCAAAAAATCAAAAATACAAAAAAATCAAAAAGATTAAAATACAAAAAAATTAAAAAATCACAAAAGCAAATTCTTTACTAAGATTTGCAACAAAAAAATTAAAAAATCAAAAAGTAATATTTTTTCCTAAAAGTATTACACCAAAAAATATTACGTATTAGTGTTCGATTTCTTTCGATTTTTATTGTGAATATATATTTTTCTAAAAAAATACAAAAAGATTTTTCTTTTACTATAGTATATTACGTAGCACAATTAATTTACCTACTTTTCAAATAAGCCTTAGTTAGGATTTCATCACCTAACTATTGTATTCGCATCCATAACGAAATAAAAAGGCAAAATAGATAAATACTAGTAAGACGTTTGAACTCGATATATACAAACTATAAGGTGGGTATAAGGCGACGCGCTATAAAAGGCCATCTAAGGAAAAAGGTTTTTAAGTGCTTTGTGCCACCTCGTTTCCCCGCTTGCTTGTGCGTATATTGAGAGGGACGACCGATTATTGGTTTGCCAACTCAATTAGTATTAAGTATATATTTTTGTAGCTTTTTAATATTGCACCTCGAGAGGGAGAATCCTTTTCCTCTCAAAGTCGACCGAGGTCACCTACCTCATTCCAAAGTTTTAATTGTATGCGCACTCGCGCGCATACACACATACCGATTGGTGTACCAAATTCTTCCAATTCTTCTAAAAAGAAGAAGAAGAAGAAAAACAAAAAGACCGCCATTCAAGCCGATCCCGAGAATCGAGCTTTCGACAATACGATGGCAACGGATAATCGACCAATGATTGAGATTCAACAATCTCACGTTGAAGGAAACGATGACGCGATTGTGGTGCCAGATATTGGAGCTAATCATTTTGAACTTAAAACGGGTTTTATTCAAATGGTTTCCGCTACACCATTTTAGGCCGTACTAATAATGATCCACACGCTCATATCAAACGTTTCATACAATTAGCCAACACCGTCAAATACAATGGGGTGCCACAAGAGGCCATTCGTTTACAACTCTTTCCTTTTTCCCTCGAGGGACAAGCCCGGAATTGGCTTGATAAGGAACCACCCCAAAGTATTACTACATGGATCGACTTAAAGACCAAGTTCATTAATTACTTTTTCCCACCATCACGGACCACCTCTTTGAGGAATGAAATCATTACTTTTGAACAACAATATGGGGAAACGTTTAGTGAGTCTTGGGATCGATTTAAAGATCTTTTGAGAAAATGTCCACAACACGGTTTCACTAAAGTGCATCAAATTAATACGTTTTACAATGGCTTAACTCTAAATGACCAAGACTCACTTAATAGTGCCGCGGGGGGCAATATTCTTGTGAAATCAATGAACGAGGCTTGGGCCATAATTGAAAACAAGGCTAAAGTACAAACCAAGAGTGTTAGGGCCACCGTGGCAAGTGCTAGTTCTAGTGAGAACGACAATAGAATCGATAAACTTACTTCACTTGTTGAATCAATTGCTCTAAAAACCCAAGCCCTCAATGGTCAAGTGAATGCCTTGAAAGAAACTAGTGAAACGTGTGAGACTTGTGGTGGACCACATTCATATTTTAATTGTGACAAGGTTTACAATAATCAACAACAACAAGTTTGTGCTTTTAATGCTAATGAACGGGTTCAATTTAAACCTAATGTTGATGTTAACCATTTTTCTTACAAGAGTACTAATTATTTGGCTCCCCGGGTTTTGTAGCACCACAAAGACCACCCCCACCCGCCCAAAATACCCAATACCAAAATAGGAACCAAGGTCCTCAAATGGGTAATTTTCAAGGGAATGCAAATCAAGGGAATTTTAATGGTCAAAATCAAGGGTTTCAAAATCATAACCAAGGTTTTCATAATAACAACGGTTTTCAACCTCAATATCAAAACCAAGGTTTTCCTAATCAAGGGTTCAATCAAATGAATATGCATAATCCTCAAATGGACTTGGTTCTACAAAAATTGACCGACCATGAGCGAATTATGAAACAAATGCAAGAATCAACCGATAAATTTTTTTTGACAATGATTCAAGCCCTTAGACCCCAAGGAGCCTTACCATCCAATACCGAGATTAACCCTCGTGCTAATGTGAGTGCTATCAATACTCGAAGTGGAGCCACTTTAGTGGGACCTTCCATCTCTTCTCCCATAAAGGAGAGACAAGGCCCGGAGGTCATAATGAGTAATCCTACTCCCCCTTCGGTGATTCCTCCCACTACCACTCCTATTACTAGTGCTCCATTACCTAATGAGCCCAACCCTAAGGTTGTTCAAGAAGTGAGTCCTTCTCCTTCTCAACCTTCAAAGTCTAAGCCTAATATTCCTTATCCCTCTAGGTTAGACAAGGCTAAAGTACTCACCAAAGATGACGTTCATGTGTCCAATTTTTTGAAAATGATTTCCAACGTCAATGTTAACATTAGTCTTATTGAAGCACTTGCTCAAATGCCAAAATTTGTGAAAATGTTTAAAGATTTGCTTAATAAGAAAGAAAAAATGGTTGAGCTCGTGAACACCCGTTTAAATGAGAATTGTTCCGCGATTCTTCTCAAAGAGCTTCCCGAAAAGCTAGGAGATCCCGGACGATTCGTGTTACCTTGCTCGTTTCCTCAAATCGATGATTGTATGGCTTTAGCGGATCTCGGCGCTAGTATCAATCTTATGCCACTTTCGGTTTGGAAACAATTGTCCTTACCCGACCTTGTACCGACTCGTATGAATCTCGAGTTAGCTAATCGAACTCTCGCATACCCCATTGGTATTGCCGAAGACGTTTTTGTTCGAATTGGTACATTCACTTTTCTCGTAGACTTTGTCGTCGTCAACTATGAGATGGATCCTCGTATTCCGTTAATACTTGGTAGACCATTCTTACGATCCGGAAGAGCCTTAGTTGATGTGGCCGAAGGGGAGTTAATTCTTAGGGTTCGGGATGAACAACAAGTTTTTAAAATGGGAAAAATCACAACAAAATCAAATGGAAAAGAGTCGGTCAATATGACTGATGTTCTTAATTATGATAATGATGAGATTTTTAATAATCCTTTTGGAATTGAAAAGTCTAATCAAAATGATTTTGTGATAACTTCATCCCTTCCCTTAGAGCCTCAAATTTTTGAAACTCCCATTTATGATACCTATAGTGATGACACTTCTTCAAGTGATCACACTATCTTCGGCTTAGACGACCTATCTTTTGACCACCCACTTTTGACCCACCCATTTATGATTCACCAATCTTTGATACTTATGATGATGACACCTCTTTAAGTGATCTCATTAACTTTGATAACCCACCCCATGATCTTAATGCACCTCATATCTCTATGAGTGATTCTTCCATGGAGACTCCTTTTGACTTTTATACCCCAATTTTAGAAGTCATGACTTTTGAGGAGGATCCTCCACTCTTAGAGATCATTCCTAATTTAGAGGTTATTCCATTTGAGGAGGATTTAGATATCTTTCTAAATACCTATTTTCCTCACGAGGTTGAGTTTTCCCATGACTCCGATGATACTTATGTTTTCACATCGAGTTTGGAAGATGACGACCTTACCACTTTGGATTTTGATGATATTTTGAGCTTAAATGTCAATACCTCTTGCTATTTTCCCGTTAAGGAATCGGTGTTTGATCCCGGAATAGAGACTTTTGTGCTTTCATTGCCATATCACCATAACACCCTTCCTTGTAAGAGACTTTTGCCTAAGGATACCCCACTTTTATTTGACTTGCGTGATTTAACCACCTCGGGGTTTATTTCCTTTTGTGATGGAAATTATGTGTTTGACCCGGGTGGATTTTCATAGGGTATGCCTTATATGACTTTGTTTCACCTTTATCATGGAGAGATTTTCCTTCCTTGGAAATCTTGATTTTCCCATGATTTTCCCATTTGAATGATGACATTCGGGAATTCGAGTCGAGCTAGAGACTCGTGTTAAAAATCAAGCATCGTATAACTAGGTTAGATTTTTACCTTTTTCCATCCTTTCCACCTTTTTTCACCTTCACCCATTTTCACCAATAAGTGTAGGGGGGAGCCAAGTAGGTTGTTTGTGTGTTGTGATATTGTGTGCAGGGACATGTGCTTTGATGATCCACTTTTGGTATTTTTGACGCGACCCGTGTTCCCGTGTTTCCCGTGTACCCGGTTCCTCCGATAAGTTTTTTCTATTGTGATTCAATCTTGTATATAAATAAAACGAATAAATGTAATCACTTTATTTGTCCCTTCCTTAGCTCGATTTTAAACAACGTACTCAATGTCCTAAGTGTAGGGGAGTTTATTCTCCCACATGCTTGAACATTGAGGAAAATGTTTATATTAAGTGTAGGGGGGATTTCTATCGAAATTTTAGTGGGCTTTTCCATGAATTTGACCCCATTTAACCGGAAAATTTAAAAAAATTTCAACGTTTTTCAAATTTTTGATCTATTTTGGCCTAGTAGTATTTTTATTTATTTGCCTTTTGTCATCGCATCGTATTCCAAGAATAAAGTCAAAAATAATAAATCAATAAATAAAATGGTTTTAACAAGTTTTGATATCTTTGATATATTAGGCCCGTCGTGAATATTTTGACTCAACCCGAGTTTACTTATCCAAGTTTACTCTAGCTAGTATCCTTAACATATGGACCTTAATTGGTTTATTAGGCTAAGCATCCACGAGTCTCATTCCTTGAGATTTTAAATTGTGGAGAACGAGAGATGATAGAGTTGATAATAAGTTTAAAGGTTAATTCTTATTTATATGAGTTTTTGTGGCTCTTTCTTCCCGGTTGTATATTTAATTGTTTAATAAATGAGGATTTTTGCGGTGTAGATTAGATATCTTAACTCTTAGCCAAATCCTTATTCTCCTTGTAATTAAAGCATGAACACATTGAGGGTGCCAGCGTTGTGGACTTCCGACTAAGGTGGCTCATAACCACTAAGTAGGAGGTATTCAGACCATGGGACCGCGGAATTTGTTCTACTATACATATCATAAATAAAGAAAGAATAAGATTAAAACATGACCTCAAGGAGCCTTAGGGTGTGGGGCATGTAGCACGAACCTTGTCATTAGAGCCTTAGGGTGTATGGCATGGTAAGTGTTGAATAAAAATTGATTAAAAATCAATTCCCTCGTTTATCGTTCAAGGAGCCTTAGGGTGTGGACAATAGATGAGGAGCATTTTTACATCTTAAAGAGCCTAAGGGTATATGATGTGAACTTGCTAAACTCCACATAAAGTCTACATGACTTTGGAGGAATAACTAGTAAGTAGTACTATTTGGCCAAATTTTGGGTCCGGGAATTTATTCCCCAAATCGTGTTAAATCATCCTTGATGTGGGCTTACTTTAGTGACAACGATTTTGAGGAAGAGGTTAGGTTTTGAGTGTCGGGTTTGCACCATTTGGCCTTCATTTTTGGACTAATAATTATCGAATAAGTCAAATGAGCCTACGGGTGAATGACAATCAATAAAATCTAGAGATACAACGTAGGAATTGGAGAAAGAGTTTACACAATTGTCTTATATAAGTGGTCTTAACCTAAGAACTTATGGTAAACAATGATCTCGTTTTTAAGCTTGGTATGGGGAACGTGAAACTTGAGGGTGATTAATATTCATGACACCAAAGCCCTAATTTAAGTCTTAGATTTCTTTACAAGTTTCTTCCATCAAATAATTACCAAGTTAATAAATTGCTATAACTTTTGTTTCCTTTTAAATTTTTATCTTTTCATCGTAGTAGTAGTAGTAGTAATAAAGGCCGAGATGGATTAATTATGAGAGAAATGTAACTTTATGCTTTAAAATAATGCATTGCATGGGGTCATTGCAATGGTCAAGTGTAGGGGATTTAATAAGTGTGTAAACACTTATCCTTTTGCCACTAAAATCAAGGAAAAACAAGACCTAATCATGTGTTTAATATCGTAAAATTCAGAATTACGCGTGGTTTTGTGTTTTTGTGTTAAATATGTACAAAAGATCAAAATAAAAGAAAACACGGGATTTCACGGTCTAATGTTGAAGAAAAGTCCAAGAAAGAGACGAAGACAAAGTCAAAGACCAAAAGTGTGCCATGTTCACGAAAACCGGCTAAACCGTCACGAGATTAAAGAAAAATCGAGGAAGCCGAAAATCAAGTTCAAATTTGTTCACGGATTCAAGTCTTTGAAGAATTTTTGTCTTGTGGGTCCCACATTGGATAAATGGGCTCAAAAGCCCATTTAAGGATATAAGTTATCCACAATTTGCTAATTAGCCCAAAAGGCCCATAATGATGACATATTAAACAGATGGAAATGTTTTTAGTAGGGCCAAGCCTAAATTCAACAAGCATCGAATGAGACGGATGGGAGTTTTAAAAAGTCCAAAAGCCCATTTGGTAATTGAAAATGGACGGTCAAAACAAGATTGCAACATTTATCTTCAGTCAAACACACAAACGAACTTATTTACTCTAACTCACACACGTGTATATCCATTTACCCAAACCCCCTTATTATTAAACGTTTCTTTTACCCACTCACTCACCATTTAGATGAAAACAAGAAAAACACATTTACCCTTTCATCTTTTCTTCTCTCCTCCCATAAAAAAACACAGCCACCACTTTACCTTAACCCTAAAATCACCCATAACAAAAATTAACCACTAAAAAATAGGGCTTTTTGTTTAACGTGTGATTCACACACTTTTGGAATAAATCCCCATATTTTTCGGGAGCAATCACTCATGATGGTCCTCAATTAAATCCAACGTGGATTTTTCCCCTATTGTGATTGGATTAACCAACTCACCAATACCATACCTCCAATCAGGATCCTCCACCTCAGCACTCAACAAACACAAGAAGCACAACAAACTGCCACTTTGGTGATCCGTGTGATGCGAGGATCATTTTCTACCGCAAGATCAAGAAAGAGAAGAAAAAAGATGGAGTAAGTGGCCAGGATTGATTTCTTTCTCAAGAAGATTCAAGAAGGTTTTTCAGGGGTTTGCCTATAAAAACCCCCTTCATGTGTAATTTTTAGGGGCACTTTTTCTTTTATTTTTAATTTTCTGCAATTTAGATTTAGGTTTAAATTGTAATTTTAATTTTCAGTTAATGTACTCTTTTTATAATTAATGAAAAAGTTTATTTTAATTATTTCGTCTCTCGTTTAATTTTCTGTTAAAGCTTCACTTTAATCTTCAACCTGTTTGTTTTTACTGCTGTTGGTTTATTATTATTAATATAAAAATAAAAAAATAAAAAAATAAAAAGAAAGTGGAAACAGTTTTCCCCTACTGGGAAAATTATAAAGTACTGTTAAAAGTTACTGTTCGGTTCGAGTGGATCGAGGTTGGTTCACTATTATGGTTCGAGGTTGGTTTGTTGATGATATTTGGGTTAAACGGTGGTGTTGATTCAGTTCCGGTTCATAGGGGGTTCAGCGCCCACCTACGTCACAACGGTATCGACACAAGGTTTTAACCTTCTTTTCATTTTTTTTAAGTTTATTATTTATCTGCTTGTTGTTTGGATCTGCTTTTGTTTTATTTGCTTTTGTTTTATTTGTTAAGTTGAATCTATTTGATAATATCTGTTTGAATTTAAGCTTGTTTTATATCTGCGTTTGGATCTGCTTATGTTTAATTCTAGTCTTATGTTTCTGTTTTGGTTTCGAGTATGTTTAGAACTGCTTATTTAGATATTTGCTTATTTAGTTTTATTGTTTAACTGCTTTATTGTTTAGTTGCCTATTTAAGTATTTTGCTTAATTGCTACAGCTTATTTGGTCTCGTCTCATTTTGCTTATTTGATTACTTATAGGTTAAGTTCGGTTTATTTGATATTTTTTTCAGCTTATTCTTCGTTTAAAATGCTTATCTGATTCAGTTTTATTTAGCTTAATTAGTTCATATGCTTATTGCTTATTGGTTTTCAGCCTTTTGCTTATTTGGTCATCTTTATTTGCTGATTAGACTACATATCCTATTGATCTGTTAGTTTCACATAGTCCAAAAATTACAAAAATATTAATTAGCAAAAATATTGTTTGTCAGGGGACTCGAACCCCTGACCTTAAGCTCAACAAACCAACGCCATAACCACTTGCTCTAGCACCTTTCTTGTGTTTCACTTTGTTTAGTTTAATTAATATAGGTCATTATTTATTGGCAGTTTTAATTAAATAGATTAATTACAAGTTTTAAGTTTTGTTAAATTTAATTAAAAATTTTATATTAATTTTCTTTAATTCAGTTTTTTATAAAAAAATAAAAAGATAAAAAAATATTTTAATTTTAATTGCTTTTATATATTTAAATTGATTTAGGTTTTTCTATTAGTGCAAAAATTAATTAAGTTTTATTTGAATATTGTTTTAAATAGTTTTCATTAAAAGTCTTTATTTTTATTTCACATAAATTAGCTTTAATTTTGTTTAAGTTTTAAAATAGATTTTATTTAAATAGATATCAATTAAATAGTTTTTAATTAGTTTTTAAAACACCAAAAAATATACGTTTTACCAAAAACAAGTTAATCCACGTTAATTGGAAATCAATTCGAGTGACTCGAGGAAAAACGAACATTAATCGATTAAAAGATTTGCCTTGCAAAATCTATAACATTAGTACAGCAGAAGAAGGTGATGTCAAATGTACAGAGTTGGAACCCTTTGAAGAAATGGATTCAGTATCCGCTGAAGTACCTGCATTGACAGAAGAAGAATTTGCACAAATACTAGTGTTAAGAGTTACAAATGAATTTTCTACATTTAGAACACTCGCATTAGTGCTGGAGCAGGTGTCATCACTCTTCTTGATGGGAATCCACTTAAGACCAACTTCCTTGAAGATCCTACCCGTTGGTTTCCACTAAAGACTAGATCTAGTAGTAGTGTTCTCTTGCACAGCGGAAGACTTCATAGGAGAGAAACTAGTTCATGCATTGATCCGCTTTGAAGATTTCTTGTCATTGCTTTTCTTTATGATGGATGTGAATCTCCTTGTTGTCTTATGGGATTCTGCATTCTTTCTCTGTGTGAAGGCACGAGAGTTTACCTCATAGAGGTATTACAGAATGCAATGAGCATGGTTTCCATGGTGAATGCCCTTTTTACACGTGGGGCATACATGGAGTTTGGGATTCTCAAAGTTCCTTGTGTACCTAGGTTTTGCTATCCATTCAGGCACCTTGTTCGATACACGACTATTCATTGGTGGTTTCCAATTCCTAGGTTCCTGGTAAGGGATCCTAGGTTTTGGTTGACTACCATTATGAGTGTGTGGAACTCTAGCAGTTGGTTGGTTACTAGGTGGTGAATACACAAGGTTTACTTTCTGAATGTTCCCTTTTGGCATACCCTTCCCTAGATTGTTGGTTTGAATAACATCATTTGACCCTTTAGATTTCTTTGTGGTCGTAAGAATCACATGTTTGGGAGTACTCTTTGGAGTAGTGGAAGGTGCATTCACATGGTTGGGTTTAGCAAGAGTGGGTTTTTTAAATGGTGGAACATAGGGTGATATGGCTGGTTTTGGAACACTTGATTGTCTATCGGTATTAGGAGGTAACCTAGAAACATTAGAAGGCGGTTTTACTAAGATAGATAGCTTTGGTACTTTGTACGCATTGGGTTGTATAACAACTGATTTTACAACCTTAGGTTCCATAGTTTTTCCACCCATCTTCCCAACGAGTTTCTTCAACTCAGCAATCGCGATGTCTTTGTCTTGCAACTGAGCTTTCAGATCAGAAATATCCTTACTCTTTTCATTCAATTCATGAAATGATTCAGAGAGTTTTACTTGTAAATTACTGTCATCGGGAACTTTTCCAAGTTTGTTTTGCAAAGCAAGTTCAAGAGAATGACAATGTTTCTGAAGAAAATCATATCGGTGTTGAAGAATCGTGAACTCTTTTTGATTAACATTTGTTGAAGGCTCACTGTCACGACATTCGCCTCCTAACTGAGCTTGCAACTATTCGATTGCTTGTTGCATTTCACTGTAAGCTTTATCATACGAAAGTTTTTCATCCTTACATTCATCACATTTTTTGACATATTTATTCCAAAGATCGGTGAATTCGTTGTCCTTTTTGATGACATAAGACTCCAGTTTCTCTTTCGTACGATCAAGCTCATTTTGGAGGGTTTCATTGTCTGACACAGAGATGTTTACCGCAAAGGGGTTACTATCAACACAATCACCACTGTCACTTTCTTTCGAGAGATATGCAAGGTCGCTTTCCAAAACTTTAATTCTATCAAGAGATTCAACAGCCTCCTTCGCCAAAGATTTAAAGTCTTCAAAAAATTTGGCTAGCTCTTATAGAAAAGCGTTCTCAAGATTGCTTATCCTAGCATCAACTTGATTAATGATCGGATTAATCTCGTTGTGAAGAATTTTCTGAACTTCAATCTGAACGGGGGAAGTAAAGTTTCCTCTAGTAATGTTTGAATTAACAACACGTTTGAGAATGAGAAAGTTATCTTTTAGCTCGTTAAGAAATCGCCTTGCAACACTCGGTTTAGGAGGATCATCTGACAATTCCTCACTAGGTATCAAAAGCATTTCAGTACTCGTTTTAGACCAAACAAAAACAGTTGGAGGATTAACTTTCGGATAATAAACGGGTGTCACTTATTTATCAAGCTTTTCATTCTTAAACGAGTCTCTACTGCAAGTTCAGTAGTTTCCTCATAATCATGCACACTAGGAGGATCATGCTCCTTAGACAAGAGCACACTACCATTATATAGAGTTTGATTTGTGGCCTGAACTAGCTTAAGATATTCGGGATTGGGAGGAAGAGGACAACCTAAAGCCATTTTGTAATGGGTGTAATTTATCTCATTCACTTTAGATGCGAGCATATTTATCGTTTGCATAGTTTGGCCACGTTTTACCAAAAGGTTGTTGATGTGTCGTGATGTGTATAGTGATTTATTTGATATACGTTATAGGGTAAATTAGAAAATTACCTTTAGGTAAAAGTAATAGACTAATAATACCAATGACGAATTCAATTAAACACGTGAGTAAGTCGAGTTCGTTGTACACGAAGATCTTATGAATTTGAGACGTTTTGCTTTGATTTGGACAATTGAATCGAATTGGTTTTCGGTTTTTAAACTACAATTTAAATCTACTAATTTTAAACTATTTAATATTATCCTAAAGTACATGAATCGTAAACCCCGCTATTTTAAAAATCTACAAACAATTAATTACTTAAAAATTAACACTATTTAAAAATTAATCTATTAAAATAATCTATTAAAATTATTCTATTTAATAACTTTTAAACTATTTGAAAAATCTAATTAAACTCTTTAAAAACAATTTTACTTTATTACAAATTACTTTAAAACAACTCTAATTAAAAACTAATTTTATTTAATTATTTAAATCTAAGTAACTAATTTAACTTTTAAATTAAATAAAAACATTTTTATTTATTTATTTATTTTATTTTATTTATTATTTTTATTTAACTAAAACTTATTTTAATTAAAACTTTAATTAAAAAGAATGTCTGAAAACGAATTAAGAGAAAATAAAACGTAATGAAAATGAATCTGCCAAAGCAGAATACACAATATTAATAAACTGTAAGAGAGTAAAATCAAATGAGCCTTTGGCCCAGTTGGTTAACTCCTTACGCCTGTGACCAGGAGGTCACAGGTTCGAGTCCTGACATGGACGAATTTTTGGAATTAAATCTTTTTGACAGATTACTGAAAAAGAAGTCTCAGGAAAGACTTTTTGTAAGCTTATTTGCTTAAAACTGTGAGGACACAGCTTATTAACTTATCAGATAGATGAATCTAATAAGCTGATACTTAAACAGTTATCAGAAAGCAGTAGAAACATAAGTAGTAAATTGCCAAAATAATAACAGTTAATGAATCTGTATAAACCAGATAAGTCAGCTAACCAAATATATTCAACAAGTAAATCTCCAAAACAAATAATAGATTGCAACTCCAGTAACACAAATTCAAACTTACAGCAAATAAGAAACAGATTAAAACCAATTCTATAATTAACACAATGATGTCTCAACTTATCAGATAATACAGCACAAATATTGCAGATAAACCAAATCAAGTTTAAACCTGAATTAAACTAATTAAAACTACAATTCGATTTCAAAAACCAAATAATTCAGATTACCCTAACAGTTAAAACTAAATACTTCTAAACAACATTAATCATCAATCCAAATCGGTTCAAAAAACAATATAGCTAATAGCAGAGATCATACATAAGTTGATAAGAAAAACAGACCATCTAGATAAATAAGTTCCACATACAGCCATAAAATCTAACAGCAGTATATCCAAACTTGTACATTATCAAACAATCTACTTTAATCGTATTATTCATTCAGTTTACTCAAACAAAAATATTAAAATTCATTAAACGGCATTCGAAAAAATGTAAAATGAAAACAGTTATGAAGATTAAAGTGATAAATCAAATCAAGTCTATCAAACTCTAATTCAAACTTCAATTATTAAGTAGAGTAAAAACTTATAGCATAAAAACTAAAACAAGAAAATAAAAGATAATAGCACCTTTTGATGAAACCTTTGGAAAGTAGGTCAGCGTTGTGCTGCCTAAATGAACCCGAAACAATCATCAACCACCATGACCGTCACCCAGTAGCATCATCAACGACATTCAAACCATTTTTTATTTAATTTTTCCAGTAGGGAAAAATTAATTAGATCCTTTTTACTTTCAATGTTAAAATACAAGCTATTAATTAGCTTGAATCCAACATTACAAATATTATTTTGTTGAAACAGTAAATAAGTTTAATTCATAAATCAATTTAAAGCAGTAAGGAAATTAAATCAGACACGAATGTAAATTAAAAATGATTAAACTTTCATTAATTTTCAGAAATTTTACAATACTTTATAAAAGAAAATACAAATTAACCTAAATCTATTTCTACAGCATAATATTAAAGAAAAAGTAAAAGATGATTTTACAAGATAAATTGGGGGTATTTATAGCCTCCTCAAGGGCTTGTTGATGACGAATATCCGAATATCTCTTGGAATATTCCATTCTGACTTCTTTAATCTTGGCCCTTGATCATCATTCTTTTTTTCTCTCTCATGATTGGATGGTTGAGATGACTCAATCTAGCACACGGATTGCCAACGTGGCACCCGTGTGCTAGTTGTGCTTCTTTTGGGGCTTCTGATTGGTGGGAATGGAATGATGAGGTGTTGCTTCAAATCAAAATCGACCACGTAGCACTTTCTTTCCTCTCATTCTCTTCCTATAACTATGGGGGTTTAATTTCTCTTTTAGTGAATTATGTGATTTATTAAAAAGCCCTTTGTAAAATAAATGATTTGGGTAATTAAGGTTTGATACAGTAACTTTAAGTTACTGGTTTTAATTTTTGGAGAAGATAGAAAAATAGGGAAGAAGGGGATAAAAACATAGGTTGTAACGTCCCTTTATTTAATTGTTGCGTGAAAACGTGTGAATGGTTTTGAGTGGGTGATGAAAAGGCTTATTTATTTGTGATAGAAAAATGGTGTGAGTGGATGTGATGAGAATAAACGTGTAACGTGTTTATCAAAAGTTGACTGATCCCATTTATTTGCAACCCTAAAGCCCATCTCATCTCCATTCGTTTCTTAATTTGGGCTTGGGCCTGGCATGGGCTTTTGAACATTTGCCCAATTCAATGCAACCGTTTATTAAACTTCCATTTTGGGCTCTTTGAACTTTCAAGCATCACATAATATTATCTTGAATCTTAAATGGGCTTTTAAACCCATTTACCCCATTGTGGGCCCCACTTGACCAAAATCCTTGACAATTGATAAAATCCGCTAAAGTCGAGCTTGATTTTGGCTTCATTGATCTTTTTCTTCAAACTCGTTTCGATAATTGCCGGTTTTCGCGAACTTGGTACCTACACACATTAAAACAAGAAATACACATATACAAGGCATATTTGATACATTTCATGCAATATTTCATTGTTTTAAGCTACAAATGATATGAGTAATTAAGCTCATATCAAATTCCTCCATGCTAAGCAATTGCCGTGTCCTCACGCAATGATAAAATAAAACTATAACTACACCATTATTCAACTTTTTGACTTTTATTTTGCAAAGACATAATGTATTGCTTACATTATTGAAAAATAACTTTAAGGATCATAAAAGCTCAAATAGATTCATCGTCCTCGACTTTTCACTTCAAAGAGCGTTTTCTTTCAAATGACAACTGCCTCTTCCTGTTGCGAGGGCCTTGCACGAAACCAAACCGCCCCCCCCCCCCCCCCCCACCCCCCCCCCCCCCCGCCCGCTCCATGCCAAGTGCAAAAACAAGATCATTGTTATTATAAGTTGGTAGACTAACACGAACTCATGTGGGCCAATTAATCACTTAGACTCCCTTATTCCTAGGTGTATCTCTTATATTTTATTGTTGTCTTGAATGATCACGAGGATGCATTGTTGACTTATTTCGATAATTTATTAGGCCGAAAATAAAGTGAACGATTTAATCAATAGTTAGCTAAAGGACAAAATCTTTTAAAACTGCTTCTCGGGCTCTCATAAAGTTCATATCTTGGCATAACTTGCTTTGCGATTTGAGACCTTTCTCGGACCGATATTTGGCAGCGACTTTATACTTCAAACCTTGAGAGACGTTCATGAAATAATGGTCTTCTCTTCATATAGGAATTTCTTCACTTGAAGTTTTGAGAGATTCATACTTGGACCACGACTTCTTCATTTTTCTCCAATCTTTATTTGGGATTTTGATATACAACGATCCGCCTCCTTTTTGGACTTGGCTTCAATTATCCTCATACCTTATTATGGTCTTTTTGGATAGACTTCTCCATGACTTTTTGGGAGTATTTGCTTTTCATCGTGTGTCTTGATCCTTCATATTGATTTTTGATAAATGATTCTTCACATCACTTGAGATCTTTATCAATAAAACATAGCCCTCATGTCTTTTTAGGACCTTTTTGGACTCACCAATCTTCGCATCCCGCTTCAATAAGTTATGCCTTGGCTATGAACTCTAATCCAAACCGAGCAACTTTTAAACGATCTTGGGCTAGAAGCTAAGTAACTTTTCAAATCGTTCAACCTTATTTATTTCAATTAAATTTATTAACAAGCGAAGGGAGAATAGGCTCATAATTAACTCACATAAATTCCCGAAAGAATACCAAACTTATAATTGGCTCTATCATCTCTTGTTCTCAATATTGTAAAATTTCAAAAATGTGAAATCAATGGATACTTAGCCTATTAAATCAAAGTTTTGGGTTTTCAAGTTATCTATAGGATCTTGCATCTTCTTATACTTTTGCAAGTTTTAGAATTTGCGTTTTAAAGTTCCCTTGATAAACGACTTTCTAGGATCAATTATAGGAGCTTGCGAAAAGTTCTTGTCCTTAACTCGTATGAATTAAGACCTTCGCGTTTTAAAGCTCCCTATATAATAGCCTAGCAAAACTTAATTCAAATATGTTAAGGAAAAGCTAAGGTTAAAAACCGAGTCGAGTCAAAAACTATTCTTATTTTCACCAACGGAAAGCCTACATTCGTGTCAAAAACACTTATTTCATTTATTAAAACTTAAAAATAACACAAAAAAATTAAAATTTTATTGAAAAATGAGAAAAACAATACGTTTAGACACGACAAAAGCAATTGCAAGCGATTATATCGATTGACTCCCCCATGCTAAAACCAAACATTGTCCTTAATGTTTCTTAGCTCAAAAGTAACACCCCCTTGCTAAAACACGAAGAGTCTAATGCAAAATCCTAGCATGGAAAGAGAACGCAAATCTAAAAGCCGTTTATTAATTATGCCTCAAGATAAAACGTTAGTCGATAAAAATTAAGGAATAAAGAGAGTGCCCCTTTTTGGCATTCAAAGAAATGAAGATCAAGTGGACCGGCAAAAACCGAACACGAGAGTCTTTAAGAATTAGGGTCATACCTAAGATCACAACACAACAAATCACGAGCACGAGCTTGAAAGATCAATCCTTATTAGTGTTAGAAAATAGAAAGAGGATAGAAACACTCGTTTTTGTTCACCGAGTCATGAGCTCGACTCGATCCCCGCATTCATTGGTCCTTAGGGAAAGTGGTGAAAACCGGCATATTGGAGTAAAAACCATCATAAAGCACGATGCCGGGGTCAAAGACCTCATCCTCGTTGTCCGATGACAAATGAAAGGATAAAACTCCAACACAAATCTCTAAAAAGAGATAGTAGTCACAAATCATGGAATAGATATAGCATGCTCCCCGAGATAAACTCGCACCAAGATGATTAAAAAGTCTTTCAATTATTGCATCGGTGAAAGGCCGAGATTTCCCTAAATAAACGATTCCGGGGTCAAATACCTCGTCCTCGATGGAGAAAGGAAAGGATAACACGGTGTCGTCCCCCCATGCTAATCATAAGTCATATGAAGCACATGGTAATGGTGGTACAAAAGTCTCAACCATAGTGGTTTCAACTTGCATGACTTTGTCGACCTTTTCACTCTTAGGAATGTGAACAAAGGGGTCATGGTACTCAATATGAGTCACATGAAAAACCCGCACATTAAGATCAACGCGAGTAGGAGGGAGATTGGGAATAAAGAAAGTTTCTCCATCCGGGTCGACATACTCATCATCACAAAAGGTGTGAGATGAAGGAGGTATGATGTTCTCAAAATCCTCTTGAAACAATGGATTATTGTTCAATGAAACTTCAAAGAGAGGATTTGAGTAAGTCACAAAAGTATCGTCATCCTTGTCATCACAAGAAATATCCGACAAAGTATCGAGTGTATCACACTCGGATACTAGATCATCATTCTCATTAGAAGGAAATTCATCGGCGAATTCCTCGAGAATGGTAGGTAAAACACAAGAATCACGCTCGATCTCGAGATCGGAAACGTCTTCACTTCCCCGTGGAAGTGGATCAATGATAGCAAAAAGTTCATCGATGAACTTATCCAACGAATAGTCACTAACCTCACTCGGTGTGAAGCTAGGAATCAAAGGCTCTTCAATTGAAGATTGTGCCTTAGGAACATCAACATGATCCTTAGAAGAGAGTGAAAATGAGTCCATTTTCAAAGATTGTTCAATTAAAGCACTGTCACTCTCGGGATCAAAATCCTCATTAACAAACTCACTAGCATCAAATGGCTCACTCAAGTAATCATCAATTTGTTTTTCAATCTTATCAACCTCGTGTGGAGTGAGTATAGATGAGGTAACATTACAACATGATTCAACAAAATTAGGTTTATCAATTTCTACACTTTCTAATTTCTTAGGAACCAATCTTGGAATTTTTTCTGGTTTGAAAATCATATGTTTATCCCCATGAAACAATTTAAGCTCCCCTTCTTTCATATCAACTAAAACACCGGCCGTAAACAAAAATGGTCGTCCTAAAATTATAGGCACACGAGGATTTAGCTCATAATCAATGATAGCAAAATCGGCTAGGTAAACGAATTCCCACACTTTAACAATGACATTTTCCGCTATACCAACCGGACGGGTGGTAGTACCATTAGCAAGCTCAATGATCATTCGAGTGGCAATAAGTCGCAAATAGTCAAGAGTTTTCCAAATGGACAAGGGCATTACGTTAATACTAGCTCCTAGATCGGCAAGAGCTTTGTATTCCCCAAGCTCATCGAAAACATAAGGTATCAAGAATTGACCCGGATCATTATATTTCTTAGGAAAGAGATCAATGAAATCCGAAGTACTAATCACATTTAAAGTAGCCTTGGTGACATTCCAAAAGGTTTCTATAGGTGGCACATAAAGCTCAAGCTTTCTTTCTAAATTATCATAAGCGGTGATAGCCTTAAGCTCTCCCCTCGGGTTAGGAATGGTATTACTAGGTAAGCAACCCGAAGAAGATGACGGTTTAGACATGAATCCCTCAAGCATCGAAAGCAACTTATTTTGACTTTGTTCCAAACTTTGGTGCATACGATTTTGGTTTTGCTCTAGCCTTTGTTGATTAAGCTCAATCTTATTGTTTTGCCCTTTAATCGTATTTTGAAAATCAAGTTTAAAAGTATTAATTTGCCCTTGAATGTTATTTTTCAAAGCTTTCATATTTGCCTCATTTGACTTGATGTAACTTGACAAATCATTTAGATTATTGCTTTGAAAACCTTGATTGTTTTGATTAGCATTAAACCCATTTCCTTGATTGAAATTCCATTGGTTACCACGGTTAAAATTATTCTCATTGTTTCCATTGTTATTTTGAACCGGTGGAGCAACATGATTTTGACGAGGAACTTGACCGTTGGAGCCATAAGTTCCCGTCGCGGCAAAAGCACTAGCTTGATCAAACCCCGCGTTTAAACAAGCATAATTAGGATGTGCTCCACCACATGATACACAAACATTCTCAACCATATTAATCGATCCATGAGGATTCTTCCTAATCTCACTCAACAAAGTCACAAATCCACTATCAATCTTAGAGTCCAATCTAGCAATCTCGATATTAGATGAATTCACATTGGAAACAACCGGTGTGTCTCGTGAATATTGTGCTCTAGACTTATCCTCAATTATTCTCCACGCGTCTCTCGGAGTTTTTCTTAAAAGATTACCACCCGCGGCGGCATTTAAAGAATCTTGTTCAATCATATTTAGCCCATTATAGAAAGTATTTATTTGATGCAATTCTGAGAAACCGTGGTGTGGACATTGTCTCAACAAATCCTTAAATCTTTCCCAAGCAACCCCAAACGATTCATGCACTTTTTGTTCAAATCTAGTGATCTCATTCTTAAAGTGTGTTGTCTTAGATGGTGGAAAGAAATAATTCATGAACTTAGACACTAAATCATCCCATGTTAAGATCGAACCCGGTGGTTCTTTCTCATACCAAAGCTTAGCATTACCCTCGAGTGAGTACGGAAAAAGCATGAGCTTAATCACGTCATTCGTCACATCTCTAAACTTGAGAGTCGAGGTAATTCGACTAAATTCCGAATGTGAGAATGCGGGCTATCGGTCTCATTGCCACGAAATTGGTCGGCACGAATGATCGATAAAAGACCCGTCTTAATCTCAAAATGATCCGCCAAAATAGCCGGCACAACGATTGCTTCCCCATACCCTTCGGTGGGTGCACGGAGCAATTCCTCCATTGTTCGGTTATCGGCCATCTCTAGAACAATAGGTGGAAGCTCGGGTTCCACTATTCGTTGTTGGCGATTTCTATTTCTACGAGGAATATTTTCAAGCCTATTAAAATCAATCACAAGACGAGAAGAACGTAATTGCATACACTACAAAGACGAGAATTTAGAGGATTGAAGAAAAGAAATTAGACAAGAAGAAGATTATTTTTGGTATTTTATTTGGTATTGCTCAATCAATAATGATCGATAAAAAACAAGGAATAAGGATAACTACTATGGAAGTAAATTACCCTCGGTCGACTTTGAAACGATAGGTGAAAACCTAAACGTCTTGAGGTTCAATAAGTAAACAACAAAAATAAGATTTATTACTACTTGAGTCGGCAAACCAATAATAGGTTGTCCCTCTCAATATACGCACAAGCAAGCGGGGAAACGAGGTGGCACATAGCACTTAAAAACCTTTTTCCTTAGACGGCCTTTTATAGCACGTCGCCTTATACCCACCTTATAGTTTGTATAAATCGAGTTCAAACTTCTTATTAGTATTTATCTGTTTTGCCTTTTATTTGTGTTTTGGATTCGACTACAATAGCTAGGTGATGAAATCCCAACTAAGGCCTTATTTGAAAAGTATGTAAATTTATTGTGCTACGTAATACAATATATTATTCACAAAAAACGAGAAAAACGATACATACTATATAATAGAAAAATAACAAACTTTCCGAGGACGGAAAGGGTCTTCAAATCAACGATCAACAAATATCCACAAAAGCGAATCGTACACAAGATCCCCGGCAGCGGCGCCAAAAATTTTGATGTGTCGTGATGTGTATAGTGATTTATCTGATATACGTTATAGGGTAAATTAGAAAATTACCTTTAGGAAAAAGTAATAGACTAATAATACCAATGACGAATTCAATTAAACACGTGAGTGAGTCGAGTTCGTTGTACACGAAGATCTTATGAATTTGAGACGTTTTGCTTTGATTTGGACAATTGAATCGAATTGGTTTTCGGTTTTTAAACTACAATTTAAATCTACTAATTTTAAACTATTTAATATTATCCTAAAGTGCATGAATCGTAAACATCGCTATTTTAAAAATCTACAAACAATTAATTACTTAAAAATTAACGCTATTTAAAAATTAATCTATTAAAATTATTCTATTTAATAACTTTTAAACTATTTGAAAAATCTAATTAAACTCTTTAAAAACAATTTTACTTTATTACAAATTACTTTAAAACAACTCTAATTAAAAACTAATTTTATTTAATTATTTAAATCTAAGTAACTAATTTAACTTTTAAATTAAATAAAAACATTTTATTTATTTATTTATTTATTATTTTTATTTAACTAAAACTTATTTTAATTAAAACTTTAATTAAAAAGAATGTTTGAAAACGAATTAAGAGAAAATAAAATGTAATGAAAATGAATCTGCCAAAGCAGAATACACAATATTAATAAACCGTAAGAGAGTAAAATCAAATGAGCCTTTGGCCCAGTTGGTTAACTCCTTACGCCTGTGACCAGGAGGTCACAGGTTCGAGTCCTGACATGGACGAATTTTTGGAATTAAATCTTTTTGACAGATTACTGAAAAAGAAGTCTCAGGAAAGACTTTTTGTAAGCTTATTTGCTTAAAACTGTGAGGACACAGCTTATTAACTTATCAGATAGATGAATCTGATAAGCTGATACTTAAACAGTTATCAGAAAGCAGTAGAAACATAAGTAGTAAATTGCCAAAATAATAACAGTTAATGAATCTGTATAAACGAGATAAGTCAACTAACCAAATATATTCAACAAGTAAATCTTGAAAACAAATAATAGATTGCAACTCCAGTAAAACAAATTCAAACTTACAGCAAATAAGAAACATATTAAAACCAATTCTAAAATTAACACAATGATGTCTCAACTTATCAGATAATACAGCACAAATATTGCAGGTAAACCAAATCAAGTTTAAACCTGAATTAAACTAATTAAAACTACAATACGATTTCAAAAACCAAATAATTCAGATTACCCTAACAGTTAAAACTAAATACTTCTAAACAACATTAATCCTCAATCCAAATCGGTTCAAAAAACAATATAGCTAATAGAAGAGATCATACATAAGTTGATAAGAAAAATAGACCATCTAGATAAATAAGTTCCACATACAGCCATAAAATCTAACAGCAGTATATCCAAACTTGTACATCATCAAACAATCTACTTTAATCGTATTATTCATTCAGTTTACTCAAACAAAAATATTAAAAGTCATTAAACGGAATTCGAAAAAATGTAAAATGAAAACAGTTATGAAGATTAAAGTGATAAATCAAATCAAGTCTATCAAACTCTAATCCAAACTTCAATTATTAAGTAGAGTAAAAACTTATAGCATAAAAACTAAAACAAGAAAATAAAAGATAATAGCACCTTTTGATGAAACCTTTGGGAAGTAGGTCAGCGCTGTGCTGCCTAAATGAACCCGAAACAATCATCAACCACCATGACCGTCACCCAGTAGCATCATCAACGACATTCAAACCATTTTTTATTTAATTTTTCCAGTAGGGAAAAATTAATTAGATCCTTTTTACTTTCAATGTTAAAATACAAGCTATTAATTAGCTTGAATCCAACATTACAAATATTATTTTGTTGAAACAATAAATAAGTTTAATTCATAAATCAATTTAAAGCAGTAAGGAAATTAAATCAGACACGAATGTAAATTAAAAATGATTAAACTTTCATTAATTTTCAGAAATTTTACAATACTTTATAAAAGAAAATACAAATTAACCCAAATCTATTTCTACAGCATAATATTAAAGAAAAAGTAAAAGATGATTTTACAAGATAAATTGGGGGTATTTATAGCCTCCCCAAGGGCTTGTTGATGACGAATATCCGAATATCTCTTGGAATATTCCATTCTGACTTCTTTAATCTTGGCCCTTGATCATCATTCTTATTTTCTCTCTCATGATTGGATGGTTGAGATGACTCAATCTAGCACACGGATTGCCAACGTGGCACCCGTGTGCTAGTTGTGCTTCTTTTGGGGCTTCTGATTGGTGGGAATGGAATGATGAGGTGTTGCTTCAAATCAAAATCGGCCACGTAGCACCTTCTTTCCTCTCATTCTCTTCCTATAACTATGGGGGTTTAATTTCTCTTTTAATGAATAATGTGATTTATTAAAAAGCCCTTTGTAAAATAAATGATTTGGGTAATTAGGGTTTGATACAGTAACTTTAAGTTACTTGTTTTAATTTTTGGAGAAGATAGAAAAATGGGGAAGAAGGGGATAAAAACATAGGTTGTAACGTCCCTTTATTTAATTGTTGAGTGAAAACGTGTGAATGGTTTTGAGTGGGTGATGAAAAGGCTTATTTATTTGTGATAGAAAAATGGTGTGAGTGGATGTGATGAGAATAAACGTGTAACGTGTTTATCAAAAGTTGACTGATCCCATTTATTTGCAACCCTAAAGCCCATCTCATCTCCATTCGTTTCTTAATTTGGGCTTGGGCCTGGCATGGGCTTTTGAACATTTTCCCAATTTAATGCAACCGTTTATTAAACTTCCATTTTGGGCTCTTTGAACTTTCAAGCATCACATAATATTATCTTGAATCTTAAATGGGCTTTTAAACCCATTTACCCCATTGTGGGCCCCACTTGACCAAAATCCTTGACAATTGATAAAATCCGCTAAAGTCGAGCTTGATTTTGGCTTCATTGATCTTTTTCTTCAAACTCGTGTCGATAATTGCCGGTTTTCGCGAACTTGGTACCTACACACATTAAAACAAGAAATACACATATACAAGGCATATTTGATACATTTCATGCAATATTTCATTGTTTTAATCTACAAATGATATGAGTAATTAAGCTCATATCAGTTGTCTAATTCCCTAATCTTATCCCGAGCTTTGCAAATATCCTCAAGAAGCCCATCTTCTCGAATTTTGAAATAATGTTTCAGCTTTTTTCGTTCTTCTTTTAAATCCAAAATGATAGATTTTTCAGTTGAAAGCTGTTTATTAAGAGAGGTGATTTCATCATTCAATTCGCTTATCTTTTTAGCACTACTTAAATGTAAGACATTTAATTTCTTTGTGGTGCATTTTTCTTGATAAGCCGATGTAGCATGAGCTTGTTCAAGTTCCTTGATTTTAGCATGATGAATCTCAAAACTTTTCTCCCGTTCCTTATATCCCACAAGCTCAGTGGTCAATTTGGCATTAGTTTCTCTAAAATTATTAACCACATTCACATGAGCAACATCCTTGGCAAGCTTATCAAATAATGATTTATAATACGCATGCGTCTCGTTAGGAAGGGTTGTAGGTTGCACTACTTGATCTCCACTAAGGTCCACACTGGGCGCATTAGAAATAATATTTCTATTATTCGTTTGAACCCCGTGTGTCTCAGTGGAAGGCTCAAGTGACTCAATATACTCTTCCTCCTGATTAGACATATTATATAACTCTTTTTTTTGGTAATGGATTTCCCCGGTAAATAGATTAACCAAAAAAACAGTGAAGTACAAATGGAATGTGGCTAAGGTACCACATTAACCTCAAGCTAAACAGCTTGATAAACACCTAAATCTAGTGCTTATGACAAGCCATAAACACTTACAAAACACCCAGTACCCAACAAAGTGAACCAAACTAGCTAACAACTTTCATAAAGGAATTTCCACCTACATTTGTTTTAGGGAATAAATTGGTTGTTTCATCATAAACCATTTCAACCTCGTCGTCTTCATCATCATGATCCAAAACAGAGTAAAGATTTGATGTAGATAGCCCAACACCTGATGATGACGTATCAATAGACTTCAACTTGGGCAAAGAAACATTCTTCGCACTAGTCACTCCCTTTATCGGGTTATTAATTATAGCTTTAGGAATAAATTTAACATTCGGCTGAACCGATGAACCAGTAAACTTACCACCCTTGAAAGGTTTCGTCATCTTTCTCTTTCTTTTGGTCACCGTTTGGAAACCATCATTATTCTCAACAACAGTAGTAGCACCAGAAGTAGATGGACCAGTACTAGCAGTAGGGACAATAGGAGAAGCAACCACCTTATTAGAGCATTGATTAATAGAGTGACCAAAAGTCTTACACTCAGCACATCTAGGAGGTCTCCATTCATATTCAACACGGATAGTTTCCTTTATAAAACCCTCCCCCGAAAGAGAAGGGACACCAATGGTAACAACATCCACAAAATCAGCCTCAGCATTAACCTCAATTAAGCATCTGGCAAAACTACTCCGACCCCATGATTCCTTACACATAGAACTAGTGTAGGAATCTAGCATCATAGGGTTTCCAATAAAAGAAGCAATCAAACTAATTCCATCTTTTTCAAAGACTTGAATAGGCACATCATGTAATTTTACCCAAACAGGAATACGAGTCAATTCTTCTTTAATCAACCTAGTATCCATCGACCATTTTTTAAGAATGATCAGAGATTTACGAATCACCCACGGGCCATCCTCTAAAACAGCTTCCAAACCAGCAAGTGACTTAAATTTGAAAAAGAAAAAACCCTTAGAATTCATCATGATCCGTGTCAACCCATGTTTCACCTAATTATTTTCTAGCATAATAATCCACAACCGGGAAAGCCATTCTCTTTCCAATAAAGTAACCATATAGAGTATGTTCAAGACGATGACTGACCTTCTGAACCACTTTATGAGGAATAGAGACGTTTACACCATCAAAAACATCTTCTAACACCAATTGACGAAAACTCCCATTATCAACTGACTGCACCGTTTCAGTTGCACTAGTATTACAAATAGAAGCAAGAGTATCCATTTTAGTAGAAAATTCATTGGTAATATCCTCAATCGACTGTACATAATCATTACTTGCACCATTTGAACCACCCCCTTGATCCTCAACTCAACTTCATATGCACACAATAAAATATAGATCTCCTTCAATCGTTCACCGGTAATCAACGAACAAATATCAAATTTCGCCAACTTTAAATTGTGCTTAAGCTCACAAACTTCAGCCACCGTGTGCAGTGGTATCCAAAAAACCTTACCAATCACATCAATCGTACAAGGCTGTATCTTATTAAGTAATGCAGCCTTTGCATCCACATCCATCATCGAATATTCATTAGGTTCCATTAGAAAATGAAACCCTAATTAGCAGTTTAGACAATGATGAGCAATAAAACCAATCCAAATCACAACACCGAATGATCAAGTGACAGCGACAATACGAACTTTAAATAATTAGCGACCCTTGATTCCCTAACTAACCGATTAATTTACAAACACTGCAAGAACGATTACACTTATGTGAATCTTAAATACTATGTAATGCAAACAACCGACCAAAAAATCAAGGAAAGCGATCAATAAAACTAACGATACTCTTCAAAGAAAAAGACTAACGATTAAAGTAAACTAAAGAACCCCCACCAATACTAAACCCTAAGCAAGCATTTAATGCTCTACCAGAAACCAAATCGTCAGTACGCAACCCCACCAATAAGAAAACAGCAATATTAATATAGAGGATCAGAACCGACTAGGATAAATTAAAAGAGTAGAGACAAGGTGCCGACAAGAAAAGTAAAAAGACGAACCAACTAACTAATGTCAACCAATTGATCAAAACGTGTTTAGATCAAACTAATCAGAGATTAGACTAATAAAAACATGAGTTGTTTAAATGATTTCATGATTAACTACCAGAAAAGTTGAATCGTAGAGAAAAAAATGTTTTCAGCCGCCATAGGTGTTTCTAGGGTTACGACATATTATATAACTCATTATCATTGAGACGTGGGTGTACCTCAGAGGAACCGTCTGAATCATACACAGGAGCTCTGTCAGGTTGAACTACCGATGTGGATGATTGCTGCGAATTAGCCATCAAGATGGAGTCAGTAGTCACCTATTCTTCCTCATCATATGCTGCTGCAGATGCCATGAGATCAAACTCTTCAGCTAGAAGTGGAATTCCTGCTTCTTCCTTTTGTGTTATAAGAAGCTGAGACTGAAGATGGGCAGCATTCCTCTTCTTTCTTCCATGGCTATCACGATGCTCAAAACCCACAGCATCACTGTCTTGTTGATAAGTCATAGTAGAAGTCGTGTGAAAAACAGGATCTCAATTCGTAGAAAGCATGTGTTGGAGTGTCAACAAAATCAAACTTTGCCTAAATTTTCCAGCCCGACAAAAAATTCCTCAGTCCGACAAAACGGTAAGCTGAAAAAATTTTGAAACACTAAATTTTGAAATCGAGTTAGAAATAGCCAAAAACTAGTAGGGAAAAAGTTTGAAAAATTAAATTTTTAATGAAAAATAAAACCTAAAAAATTTGAAATTTGGCCTAAAATTATGAATTTTGGTCCGAGAATTTGAATTTTTGGTTGAAAATTTTTTCGCATGCCCAAAATTTGAAATGGAAGCTTAAATGGCCTAAAAATGGTTTAGGAAAAAATAAGTTTTATTATGGTTTTCCCGCCAAAAAACTCTTTTTTTTAATCTTCGTGTAAACTATGTGTCGGGACTAGTTTAGATGGTGGTCAAGTCTAAAAAATACTCGAACAAAATTTCCTTTGGAATGTCCATCGGAATACATGTCAGAATATCCATCGGAATACATGTCGGAATGTGCTATCGGAATACCTGTCGGAATGTGCTATCGGAATACCTGTCGGAATGTCTGTCAGAATGTTCTATCGGAATACCTGTCGGAATGTACTATCGGAATACCTGTCGGAATGTACTATCGGAATACCTATCGGAATGACTATCGAAATAACGATCAGAATAAAGAAACCCTTTTCCGATGGAATTCTGTCGGAATATCCGTCGGAATATATAACCCTTTTCCGATGAAACCTGTCGGAATAGTACCAAATTCCCACTTTTCTCGGACAAAACCCAACCAATTCTAAGCCAAAAAATGATCAAAACACCCAAAAATTTTGTGTTTTTAGCCAAAGTGAGTATACCAAATCACTACCACAACAACTTAGAAGATATATGAATCACGAAACACAAGAAAAACAAGGACAACACCCAAGAGCTATCCACGAATCCTTTGGCTCTGATACCACTTGTTAAGAATAATCACACGACTTACCAAACAAGAAATATATATGATGAAGAACAAGATTAAAACTAAGAATGGAATATTAGATTAGATGAAGGAGAAGGAAGAAAGATACAAAGTAGGTGTTTCTAGTGAGAGAAACTAATGATAGTTTCTCTCTCTAAAACAAGAAGAAGAGAAAAATACTATGAGAGACACACACACAAATAAGGTTGGATGTGCCTTTTATACTAAGACTTACAAGGTTAGGAGGCCTTCCTCATTTGTGTGTTCGGGACTAATTCCCGTTACATACATAACAATAACATAGAACTCTCAACACCGTTGAATAGAATTTTCCACGAGCTTCGCAACGGTATATTATATGACCATCACTTTAAATACTTCTAACAGGTTTGATGGTGAGTGGTTATGGTGTGAGGATCCTAGCCTAATAAATATGGATATGGTTCGTTATTATAAAGCGATATTCATTGAGGGTGGCTCAGTACGCCCTATATTTTGTTCTGGTCGTGTTGGAAAATCTGATTCGATGATGCATAAGTGTTGGAAAAGGAATTCTCATAGATGGAGGTTTGGGATGCGGTTTACGGGTGTGGAGGTGACAAAGCTCCGGTGTCCTGAGGCTTTAACTTTAGTTATATTAGGAAGTTTTTGGATATTTTGAAATCAGATTTGATTGGCGCAATCAGATGGTTCGGGAAAAACATGTAGATTTCGGAAAGATGCACCCCATTTTTCATGAGTATCATTCCAAGAGTCATCGACCCTATAGGTCTTGGGGTTTTCTGACCCATAAGTCTTATCGGGTGCTACTATAAAATTATTATGAAGCTCTTAGCGGAGATAATTCAGAAGGTGGTCGGGAAAATTGTAGATGACGTCCAAAATGCTTTAATCAAAGGTCGATATATACTTTATGGTGTTTTAATTGCAAATGAAGTTGTGGGCCACTTGAGGAAGAATCGAAGTAAGTGTTTAATTTTCCAAAGCTTACGGGATTAAAAAATAAATGGTAACCGTGGATTGAGAGTTGGCTCAGGTCATCTACAATGTCCATTTTAGTTAAAGGATCGCCAACGGAAGATTTTTGTTTAGAAAGAGGGGTTAGGCAACGGGAACCACTTTCTCCTTTTTTTATTTTAGCGGTGGAAGGGCTTAATGCGGTTATAAAAGAAACGATTGATAAGGGGGTGTTCAGAGGTGTAAAAGCTGGTAGGAATAATGTGTTCGTTTCCCGTCTAATATGAGAATGATGCTATATTCTTCGGGGAGTAGAACAAAGAGAATGCAAATATTCTTATGTGTATCCTCAAATGCTTCGAGGAAGTTTCTAGTCTCCGTGTTAATTATAATAAGTGTAAGCTGTATAGAGTTGTAAAGAGTGATATGGAATTGAGAGATATGGTGAAATGGATGCGACGTGGAGTTGGTGAGTTTCCATTTACATATTTAGGGTTACCAATCGGAGAGAATATGAGGAGGGTTGGGTCATGGAATACCGTATTCGAGAAATTCAAAAATCGTTTGGCTAAATGGAAAGCTAAATCGATGTCATTCGGAGGTCGCTTAACATTGGTTAAATCGGTTCTACGGAGCTTGCCGTTGTACTACTTTTCGATGTTTCGGGTGCCTTTGAGTGTGACAAAAAAAACTTGACAGTGTAAGGAAAAATTTATTTGGGGGGGGGGGGGGGGAAGGGGGTGTAGGGGATTGTAAAAAAAAATTATTGGGTTAAATGGGAGAGGTTATTAGCGTCACATGGGGATGGGGGATAAACATTGGGTCTCTTCGAGGAAAAAAATTAACTATTTTAGTGAAATGGTGGTGGAGATTCAAAAGGGAGGGTCGGGCTTTGTGGGTTAGAGTCATAAAAGCATTCATTGGGATAATGATGGACTTGGTGATTCTAGAGGAGTGGGAGGGTCAGTTGTAAGGGTGGGGTTTGTCGTGACATCATTAGGGTGGGGGAGGATTTGGAAGGAAAAGGGGTCGAGTTTAATTATTCTTTTGTGGGAAAAATGGGGAATGGTAATGATATAGGCTTTTGGTTCAATATATGGGTCGTTGGGGTTAGACTTTGTGATAGATTTCTGAGGCTTTTTAATCTCGATAGAATTAAGGAGGGTAGGGCAGCGGGAAAATGGAAATAGGTAGATAACATTTTATGTTGGGAATGGGATTCGGTTAGAAGCCTTAAAGGGAGGGTTGTAAATATTTTAAGGAATTACGGGACTTACTGTAAATGTTGTTATCAAGTTTGATTGTAAGGATCGTTGGAGGTGGATGATTTAAGAGAATGGTGAGTTCACGGTTAGAGAATTAACAAAATTAGCGGAAGAAAAGACTCTTAGTGTTGGAGGAGCGGACGAGGAGACAATATGGAACAAACGGGTTTAAGAAAATGTCAACATTTTCGTGTGGAGGCCGTTGTTGGGAAGACTTTCGGTTCGTAGAGAGTTAGATAAAAGGGGCATCGATTTAGACTCTTTGTTATGCCCTTCATGTGGCGACATGGTGGAATCATGCTATCATTGCTTAGTCTTTTGTAACTTTGCTACGAGCGTGTGGGAAAAAATATTTAGTTGGTGGAAGATTGGGGTTGTTAATACCTTTTCCATTGAAGAATTGTTCGCCTCTAATGGACACGTTAACATTCCTAGTCATTCATCTAAAATGTGGCAAACGATGATTTGATAGCTGGATACTTCACTTGGAAAAAAATAAATGTTCGTGTGTTTAGAGGGAAAGCTTCAAGTTTTGATAAAAAATTTCAAGATATAAAACTTAAAAGCTTGGAATGGATAATGAGAAGATCTGGAAAGAAAAGTGAGTATAATTGCCAACATTGGCTCTTCAATCCAGTTAATTGTCGAGTCTAATTTTTGTTGCAGCTATGGTATGTAATAGGTGCTGGTCAGTGACATGTTCAGTCGTTGTAGTATTTTATACTCACGTCTGCTCAGATGGTTTGGTTGGGTTGGTTTTAATTCTGGTGCGTATAGATGTACAGGTTATAGTATATGGTTGCACTGGTCCGATTTTAGCTGTTGATTTTTTGAGTTCCTAGGAGTTATTGTAGTCTGCTATTTTAAGGTTTGAGAGGGTTTGCAGTGTTGTTGGTTTCCTGTTTTGGTTCATGGCATTTTCCCAAGCTTTCTTTACTTTCATCCTATTTTTCTTTTAGTTTGGTATGGCTTCATTTGTAATGTTTATTTTCTTTTTTTGGTCCACTTCATTTAATAACTTGTTGATAAAGTGGTACGTGTGTTTGTATTCTTGTAATGTTTTATGGCTTAGTATATTGTCTTTAAAAAAAATAAGATAAAGTGTGTATTTATGGTTGTTTAAGTATTTTGTAGCAAAAATATATGAAAAGGTCAACTAAATATTTTTAAACATAAGTTGTTTAATTATTTATTTTTTAGATACGTCATCAAATTATAATACTTGTTATCGTTCATGTTAATTTCAACTATAATCATTCAGATAGTTATTAAACGACATGAATGAAGATAACACTAACATATTATCATTGTACGAACTAAAAACTAATCAGAAAAAAAGTTACTTTTATCTTTCTGATGACGTATGGTGACCAGTCAAACTATTCGATCCAGTCCACATACACTATCCATATCTAACCCATCATACATGGGCCAGATCACCGCGACCAGCCCAATGGGTTTGGTTTGAGGTGAGCTGCACGATGTTCTTAGTAGATCGCAACGGAACCGTATGCGTTGGTCATCAAATAGAATCATACTCTAATAAGGACTAGATTCACCCACGTTAAGAAAATATATACATTATTTATTTATGGATAAGGATCATGAATATATCTCTTAGACTTAAGCCTCAATATCCGGGAACCCTAATTGGGTTTTTTCTGCTATAAAGGAACCCTGGTTTCATTCAAGGTATCGTATTCTAACTAATAATTGTTACCCGCCTATAACCCTAAACCGTTCACGCCGGAGGTTAATCGTGAGAGACAATCTTATGATAAGCTTAACTGTATTTTTCCCTTATGCAGAGTCCACGTTAAATTCACCTAGTGTAAAAGCCGAAGCCTCAAATACTTGAATTACTCTCGATTCAAGCAGGTCTGCTCCGACTTTTATATCAACACTTTCTAAATTACTTTTCATAATTTACAATACACTTGAAACAAATGTATAATTGATATTTCACATCAAACTTGTAACTCTTGTTAATTCAATAAGTTAGAGCCCAAGTATCATAACACCATAACATCACTTTTTATCAGTCACATCAACGTTATATCAATTTTAACAAAATAACATCAACACTTTATAATATTATCGGTACCATAACACCGAATAACATCACCCCTCTGAGACATACTTTTTTTATTTAACTTCATAATAAATATCTACGCACACCGAAAATTATATACAAAGAAAAAGAAAAAAGTTGGGTTAGAGGCGTTGGGAAGTTAGCACCGAAAGCGACGATGCCTTTTTTCATTAGTCTGTATCATAACGTCGCATAACGCGGTAACACATAAGCATAACACCGGTGCCAAATTATGATACCCTCTTAGAGGTATGTTCAGTGACGTAGCCTTGTGGGGGGGTATGGTGGGCCATGGCCTACCCACAAAGCTCTAGCCGTCCCCACAAAGCTCTAGCAGTCTCATGTATATACCAATGTTATCAAGCACAATATTACTTTTACTAGTCCATATCTTCATAGAATCTGTATCCTTTCGTTAAGTGACAACCCTTCGGATGATGAGAATCCTCCACCGTCCTTACCACTCGAGAATCCTACATTTTCTTCCATAGAACCTAATCCAGGACTACGTCTACCTATTTGGAAATATCCGGTTAATATGCGAGATCATATTAGAAGAGCTTACTTAAGAGCCAAATCTCAACAACTAGTCTTGGCTAAATATCCTACAAGTGGGTCAAAAAGTCATCCACGTCGCTTTCAAGCTAAATGGTATTCAGAATTTCCTTGGCTCGAGTATTCTATAGAAAAAGACAGGGCATACTGTTTTTATTTCTATATTTTTCTTGAAGAATCAAATACTCATAATGGTCAAGACGCATTTACACTTCATGGTTTTAAAAGCTGGAACAAGGTTTAGGGGAAATATTGCTCATTTATGAAACACATAGGAGATGGACCGAATTCTCAACATAACAACGCTGTAAGGTTTTGTGATACTTTGTTGGATCAACCACGACATATTGATAAGGCGATTCAAAGAGAAACTCAAGATAAAATTGAGAAAAACAGGCTAAGGGTGAAAACATCTATAGACATTGTTCGTTTTCTTTCGTTTCAAGGGATCGCTTTCAGAGGTCATGATGAGAGGGTTGAATCATAAAATCAGGGCAACTTTCGTGAGTTACTTAAGTACACAACTTCATACAACATGGAAGTTAAAAACTGTGTAGAAAATGCTCCCAAAAATGCAAAGTACACATCACCTGATATTCAAAAAGAGATTTTGTCTCTAATAGCTGAGAAAGTGCGAAGAAAGATAGTTCAAGATATTGGAGATTACAAATTCTGTATACTTGTGGACGACTCTACGGATGAAAGTAAGAAAGAGCAAATGGCTATTGTTCTTCGGTTCGTTGATACTAAAGGGTTCATATAAGAAGGATACATCATCAGCCACTTTATACTCTTCAATTTATAAAACCCTATCTTCTTATCATCTTGTGATCGAGAATATTCGTGGACAAGGATATGATGGAGCTAGTAATATGCGAGGTGAATGGAAGGGATCGCAGGCATTATTCCTTAAGAAATACCCATGTGCTTTTATATACATTGCATGTCTCATCGATTACAACTTGCTTTGGTTGTATCCTCTAGAGAGGTATGATTCATACATGAGTTTTTTTTAGATTTATCTTTTATTATGAATGCTATTGGTGCTTCTTGCAAACGCCATGATGAATTACAAGCTGCCAAAGCTGCTGAAATAACAAAAATGGTATAAATTGGTGAACATGAAACGGGTAATGGGCTAATCAAATAGGTACTATAACACGTGTCGAAGATACTCGTTGGAGCTCACATCTAAATTCTATTAGTAGTCTTATTCGAATGTAAAATCCAGCTTGTACAATTTTAGATAACATTATAAGAAATGGATCCAACTACAAAACAAAAGGTGATGCTAGTACAACATTAAAAAGAATGACATCTTTTGAGTTTGTTTTCGTTTTACATATGATGAAACAAGTCTTGGAGATCGCTGATGTCCCGTGTCAAGCTCTAGAAAAAAAGTCTCAAGACATTGTAAGTGCAATCACTATGGTATCTAGTACAAAAGAGTTCATTGCAGATTTCAGAGATAACAAATGGACTTTTCTTCTTCAAACTGTCATTGAATTCTGTAATAAGCATGGAATTAGTATTCCTAATTTTGATTCTCCTTATTTTGAAGGGATGGGAAGCAAGAAACGAGATCATATTACTAATGAACATCACTTCCATTCCGATATATTCAATGAAGCAATTGATTTTCAGATACAAGAAATTGATTCTAGGTTTAGTGAAAAAGTTGTCGAGCTTCTACAACTATCGTCTGCTTTAGATCCAAGAGATGGTTATAAATCTTTCAATGTGGAAAACATTTGCAAACTCGCAAAGAAATACTACTTCCTTGATTTTACTGAACAAGATATAGAGGGCTTGGAATTCCAGTTGACACACTTTGAAGTTGATGTCAAGAATCATTCACTTTTATAGAAGCATCATCAATTGCAAAACTATGTCAAGACTTAGCAGAGATAGGAAAAGCAAGTCACTATTATCTTGTTGATAGATTGATCCGAATTGTGTTGACTCTCCCGATATCTACTGCAACTATTGAACGTGCATTTTCGGCCATGAAATTGTGAAAACTAGACTCCGAAATAAAATGGATGATGACTTCATGTCTGATAGTCTAGTTCTTTACATCGAGAAAGATACGGCTAAGGATTTTAGTTTAGATTCACTTTTAGATGATTTTAATGATACGGATGAGCGTCATGTGCAACTCAAACGCTAAGTGAACAAATTTGTTGGTACAAATTTACGTATTTGTATTTTATGAATTTTTTTAGAGTTTTTGATGTCTTTTAAATATTTTTTGGCCACCCCTAATTCAAATTCCTAGCTACACCCTTAGGTATGTTCCTTAATTATACATTACGAGTTTTCACGTATAAATTAAACAAAATTGATGTAAACGATTATAAACACATAATTGAACTATATATAAATTAATTTTGGCATTTATGTCAAAAACTTAATTTTTGATGACTTCAACTATGATAATAAATTGGAAAGTATAGCTTGGAGGGAGGTTAATGAGCTTAATATAAAAATTATAATGGGTATATTATTAGAACTGTTTTCGTATGATGCAAACAAATTTAGCATGACAGCAGTTTACGTACAATACAAAAAGATCAATATCAATAATTGTTAACCGAAGAATAAGTCAAATAAATAATGTTCGGTGTGCTAATGTGCTATATAGTATATACTATATAGTATTAGTGTCCATATTCAAAAAAAAAAATATAGTATTAGTGTCAACTTGCCCAAAAACCAGATCATTATCTCGTATTCTTGTGATTTCATCAAGGTGTGGCCATCTTTGTTTATGGTAAAGCGTTTGATTAAAAGACACAGATGTTTTATGTATTTTTTAAATTAAAATATTTATTCAGTCGTAACCTTTTTTATCGACAACTAGTTTCTTTTTATGCTTCTTCGACTTTTCGTTAAATATATTTCATAAGGTTTTATTGAAGACTAATATACGAGTTTTCGTCTCTTAACTTTTTTGCTTGACGTGTTGAACTTCGCATCTTTCGAACCATATACGCTGCAGATTTCTTGAGGGATTAACATACACATGCTTCCAGTCAACAACCAACATTTCTTGATCTTTTAAATCATGTTATGCATTATGATGCAAGCATACATGATTATACGTATTGTGTTAACTTCATATTATCGTGCCGGTTGTCGTATTATTCCTCAACGTCTTTGCAGAACACTAAGAGCACGTTCAATATCCTTTTTTCCCCTTTCTTGTCATTGTTTAAGGTATGTATGCAACAGTGAACGATTTGACAAAACTTGTCCATACTGGATAAATTTCATCGGCTATCAAATACTCGTTCCTAAACCCAACTCAATTTACCACAAACAGAACTACATGAGCAATTTCTCCATTCCCAATACATACAATAATGCTTTCAAGCATTCACGGGAAACCACATTCCTATGTTTTTCATAAATTTTTACAACGTCTTACAAATTTGGCTTTCTTAAATACATAGGCATGAACAAATCAATAATGCACATATTAAATAAAAATACAGAATCACATACAGTATGTTCACCCATTTGCAAAAATTCATCAAATGCATCATATGTGTTGCCGTATGCCAATATGCGTAACTTGTGTGCAATTTTCATAATAGAGCTAATACTCATTTGACCCGAACCATCAAGTCGAGGACGCAAAATAAATAAGAATATTTTGAAAGAGGATCAGCCGTATAAAATAAATTTCTCTTCACAATTTCAAAAACAGAGTATGGCTCATACGATATCTTTTAGGAAAATAATATAATGAATACCTGCAATGATCATCAAAAATCGACACGTAAACATCTTTTGGCATCTTCATGGTCACTAGAGACCGGGTTACGGGTTAATCGGGGGTGGTTGAGCTTCTTATTGTAGTAACGTTTGGCGATACTCGAAACCTTTCATCATAGAGTAAACGTCGTTTTCGTCATCAATATACTGAAAGGTGTGTCGGTCTTATATTTTGATCTATTGTAAAAGAGTGGGTAATGCGTTTTTTTTCCGAATGTGTATTAAATTGTGAGAAAATAATTTAAATAAATTGGGTATTGTGGTTGGTACAATTTTAATTCTTTTTTATTTAAACGAGTATAAGTTGGATGTATTTGCGATGTTTTTTTTAAAATAACCGTAGGTCAAAAAATATATTTTTTACGATTTATATCTAAATAGTCAACACGTGTTAGTCGGCAACATCCCACCCAACCCGGTATGATAATGTCAACCAACACTGTTGTTCGCGTTATTACATCGTACCCTCTTACAAATAATAATATGTAAAAGAGTGAATAAAATTAAAAAGTAAACAAACTAAAATCAACCAAGATTTTGTTAAATATGCAAAATAAATTATTTAGAAAATACATAAAAGTATAAAACATTTGTATCTTTTACCCAAAATACTTCATATTCCGGTTTTAAAATAAGAAATTTTCTTTTAATTTTGAGATACCGTAAAATACTGTAATAAATAACACAACCAAAACCACAAAGTACATAGTAGACTGCGGTCCTTAAAGGGAAGAGGAAAACACCAAGAACATGTCATCACTTCATCATGCCACCAAGAAACTTCATAAACTTATCTTAAATCAATTTATTTATTAAAATAGTATTTACATCATCATATACATATATACAATGTTTTAAAACCCGGTTCAACCCGGCCGGTTGAACCGGTTGAACCGGGAACCGGTTGAAAGAGCGGTCCGGATGATAACGGGTTTTTGTTTGTTTCTGAACCGGATTAAACCGGCGGTTTTTTGGTGACCCGGTTTAAACCGGTTTTATAAACCCGGCTGGGTCAAAGATCATATCTTATTTTCGTTTTATAATCACAATAATGAAAAGCATTTCTTTTCCCAATAAACCAAGGTCAGAAACCATTGATTTTCCCATTCTCCAACTACCCTCTTTCATTGTCCCTATACCATTCTCTCTCAATCCATTTTTATTAACAACTCTACCATTTCTTCACCCACAAATCAGATCTATATGAGGTAAGTGTTTCATTTTTTATTTATTGGATATGATCATTTTGATGAATGTTTTTTAGTCGCAAATTGCAACATACATCCAAGGTATTTGTTGGATGGAGAGTGATGTATTCACGCTTTCTTTGTATTGTAGGAAACGGAATTGTTGATGTTACCTAATGACTTATGTCTTATGCTCAGATTATGATATAAATCTGGATCTCGCAATGACCTGTGGACTTATTTCTTTTGAATGTTTAAACTAAATGAGCTTTCATGTGTAATGTCGTTTTGAAGTCTGGAGTACTTTTTTGTTGGATCGCATGTGTTGTAATATCGTGTTGATGTGTAGATCAATTCGACTTGATCGTGTCTAGGATTTTAATGTTATAGACTTGTGTAATAGCAATATAGCTATGTATGTACAAAGTCTTGGTTGCAGTTAAGTTTTACTTGTTCTTCAAACACATTAAATTAAATTCCAACCACTTGACTTCAGTCACCCATATATTACGCCACCCTTTTCTTTCTTTTTCTAGTATAATCCAACCCATTTCACACTTATAAACCATATTACATACATACTCAATTATGTACCAAACATTTCTTTAGACTCTTTTGTTGTCAGATTGGTTTTCAGCTTATCATAGGTTAGTTTCATTTGTGTTTTTTTAATTTTGTCTGAATTTAATGTTTTGGTTTTAATGATTGGATATGTTCATATGTTATGTTGTTTAATAGTGTTTCCTATCTTGTTTTTTGCTTCTTTGGTTTTGGGCTTATGTTTCATGAGCTTACTTTTCGTGGCTTATTTTGAAACTTTTCGGCTTATATAAATTTTAAATGACATATACAACTTATATAAGCAGAAAAGTTTCAAAATAAGCCACAAAAAGTGAGCTTATGAAACCTAAGCAGGCTATAAAAGCCGAAACAACAAGTGTTTGTTTATGAGCTTATTTGACTCGGTTTATATCTCATAAGCTAGTTTTTTTGGGCTTATGAGCCTATTTTTTTTTGTATTTTGACATAATAAGCTCAAAAGGGGTGTTTGTTGAAGCTTATATATCATAAGCTTAATTAAATTGGTTTATCTTATAACTCATGGGGAATGGCTAATGATGCTTATGAAACATAAGCCAATAAATAAGCTTTAACAAACAACCCGTTTCAGCTGAAACAGGGTTTGCATCTTTTGTTTGTTTTGTATCTTGTTTTTTGCACTTAATTATCATAGTTTTGTAATTAATTCTTCATTGTTCTTGTATAAATCAAACAAAGTGCTTAAAGCTTTAAGCTTTTTAATTCCGGTCTGGATTGCAGCCAATACTTTACTTGAAGATAATTTACTAGTAACTGAAAATACTTGGTTGGTTGGTTACATGTTCATTAGAAGATGATATAAAAAACTAGATTCTCAGTCAATCATGTGCCAAAAGTTGAAAAGATTCTTTCTTTTAGCATCTTTTAGTTGTGCGATAGATTGATTTTCTGTTTAAGATAATATAGGGTGACTGGTTTCGGTGCATACGAATGTTTGTGCACTTAGCTATGATGAATTTGCGGTTATTTAAGTTTGACTATTTCTTGTAAATTATGCTGATTCTTGTTTTAATTCCAATGTGAACAGTTTAGAAGACCAAATTAAGAAGCTATGAAGTGTTTTGGGTTATCTAATAGCGAAAAAAAGGGCGAAGCATCTAAAACGTCAACAAAATCGCTTTCAGTGCACTCCTTTAGTTCGCTATTCACAGATCGGGATATACGACGGTCTGGATCGGATACAAATTCTCGAAATGTCTCTGATCTTAGCATAGACTCGGTGGGAAGCCCTCATTTTCCTAGTTTTTCACAAAGGCCAAGTAATCTTAGAGTGTTCACATTGTCTGAGCTCAAGTCAGCTACCAAGAACTTTAGCCGGTCTGCAAAGATTGGTGAGGGAGGATTCGGGTGTGTCTACACGGGTGTGATCAAGAACCCTCGAGATCCTACTAAGCGTCTCGAAGTGGCTGTGAAACAGCTAGGCAGAACAGGATTGCAGGTAAAGCTTTCTTTTTGTATGGTTTACTCTAGACATTTGACTTTTGATAGTCAACTATAATTCCAAAAATGATTTCCAGTTTTCTATAGTTCAGAAAATATTATAGCAACTGCATCGAGCTGTAAACCTTATAATATCAGCAACATTATCAGCATTATAATTAGCCATAGGCACCATGACACCACGCCATCTTTTAACTTTTTTTGCTGACAGGCAATAATACATTATAGTGCCTATATTAAACTATAGTAATCTTCAAAATTCATTCGTGCAATGTCTAATAAACCCTTTGTCTTTTCCTATTGACAATCTTGATTATATTGGATCAGGGGCACAAAGAGTGGGTAACGGAAGTGAACGTTCTTGGAGTGGTTGAGCATCCAAACCTAGTGAAATTAGTTGGTTATTGTGCCGAAGACGATGAAAGAGGAATACAACGACTTCTAGTTTATGAATATATGCCAAATAGAAGCGTGGAAGATCATTTATCTTCAAGATCCGGTGAAACTCTCTCATGGACTATGAGATTGAAAGTGGCTCAAGACGCTGCTCGTGGCTTGACATATCTACACGAAGAGATGGATTTTCAGGTATTTTGACGTTCCGCCCGCACCAATAAAAAGTTTATAAAAATTAGCCTGGTTACAAGACTAATAACTTTTGTTTATTGTAGATTATCTTCAGAGATTTTAAATCTTCTAACATTCTTCTTGACGAGCATTGGAATGCTAAGCTTTCAGATTTTGGAATGGCTCGGTTAGGTCCTCCAGAAGGTCTTACTCATGTCTCAACTGCGGTACGATTTTTTGTCCATTTCTTTCTAGTTTTGTAGATTATCAATGTCTTAGTTCGATTACTAGAACACAATCATAACAGTTGTTCTAAAGTTCTATTGAATAAGTGTCTATGCTCTAAAAATAGATTTTGACCGATTCAACATGTTTGACCCATTCTCCCTTTTAGCTTTACTTTGTATCTGGCCCATTTGAGATAAAAGCACAACCCCACACTGACCCATTCATAATTAGATTTCTCAAAATTGTCACCACTAATTTTTCCAATTAACATATCTTAAATCAGCCACGAGTGTACTTATTCTCTCAAAGCCGCAATTGTACTACTTTGGATATGAACCAATTGTAGTCATAAATTGCTGAGCTCCAAGTCACAAGATACCTATGATTCTGTGATAAAAGGCATTTAGACATTTTACTATATATCTCAAATATTCCTCATGAAATTTCTAATTATCTCTAATATGTCACCAGGTCGTGGGAACTATGGGATACGCGGCTCCAGAGTACATCCAAACCGGGCATCTAACATCCAAGAGTGATGTATGGGGATATGGTGTCTTCTTATACGAACTAATCACAGGTCGTCGCCCATTAGACAAAAACCGACCCAAGAACGAGCAGAAGCTTCTAGAATGGGTCAAGCCCTACCTAGACTCCAAAAAGTTCCGGCTAATAATTGACTCAAGACTCGAGGGTAAGTACTCACTAAAGTCAGCACAAAAGTTATCGCTGATAGCCAATAGATGTTTGTCTAGAAACCCAAAGTCGAGGCCAAAGATGAGCGAGGTTCTTGAAATGGTTAACCAACTCATTAGTGGCCCGTCTCAAGCACCAGGTGCCACACCACCTCCCAAGAGTTCAGTCCCAGTTGCTATTGAGCCAAGGAAAGTTTTTGTCGGACCCACCAACACCAGAAATTCTCATGAGGAGACAAAAAGTAATCCTATGGATGTACATTATACAGAATCCCCTAGTCCTATGATTTCGAGAGTATGTCATCCAAAGCTTTTGGCAAGTTGCTGATTTTGAGTGCTTGGTGAACGAGTTTTGCAGTGTATGGTAGCAGATGACGTAATTGCCCTTATCCATTGGTGTACATGCAGAAAGCCGTGCTTTAAGTCACTTGCTGCAGAAAACGTGGTGCGAGGTAAAGGTTGGTTTCGTGAAAAACTATAGGTGTTGTATCTTATCATGTATCTTGCATATAAAACTTGTGTAGCTTGTGTTTTGATTATAGGAAGTTGGATGAGTTTATATCTGGTGTATATTTGCTATGTAGTAAACATATATATACTTCAGTTTGATCAAAGTAGCCGATTTCTTGCTACAAACTATTAACCTGGCTAATCATGACCGCAAACTTTGTGATCGATAACTATTAGGTTTACATGTTTCAAACCGGCCTACCGATTATGAATCAAAGCAATTTTTTAAACGAGGAATGCTAGATTCACAAAATGTTTACAAAACAGAATCCACATCTATATGTGTCAATTAAATTATGGTGGATGAAACATATGAAAAAATTATGGTGGATGAAACATATGAAAAAGAAAATATTATACAATATGATTGGTCATGTCAAATACAAACATAGGGGTGTTTACTTTAAGTGATTAACACCTCCATAAACAACTTATTGAATGGCTTATATCACAAATCTCAATTATATCTCATGTGAGTTCGGTACTAAGCTCCTAAGAAGGAGAACGTGTAAGATAGATTTGTGATGTGCAGAATAGGGTTGAGCACGGTATGCTCAAAATTGACTCCGACTCGGATTGGAAAACCGGATCGGACCGACGCGACTCCGACTCGGACTGGAAAACCGGACCGGATCGACGCGAATCGGATCGAACAATTTCGATTCGATCCTTGGTCCGGTGTTTTGGACCATTTCGGTCCAGTCCGGTTCGGTTCGCTCTTGTCAAAACATCAATATGCCTAATAGGACCGGACCGGACCGGACTATTTCGGTCCGGTCTCGGTTCAGAGTTTCGGACCATTTTGATCCTTGGTCCGATCTGATTTTAGTCCTGGCCTAACCACCAGATTAATCCAAGTGTCAAAATTAATGGCTATAATGAGGAAAAAGAAAATTAACAAATAGTGGGCCCCTACATTTCACTAACTAACCGGCGACACGTGGCATTAGGCCTGTTTTTAGGCAAAAAGTTAAGCCCCTCTATCACTTTTCATTATTAATTGTCATTTAAGAAAAAAAAACAGACAACTTGTATCTTCTCTTTTAGAAAGAGAGTTGAATTGACTTTCGCTTTTTATGTTCCGCGAGTCACTCATATGTTAGGGCGAGTTTTGAAAGTTATACGACACGGTATAAATGGCGGAACTTCACTAATTATTTTGCTAGGGTACACAAGGTATCACGACTAAGAAACTGTTATTCATTTGGTTTCACGGAATGTCATATCACTTAACACTCACACTTCTAAAAAAACTCACCTTATCATAACAACCTTTCTTTATTTGGGTTCAACCACTATCTATTTTTATTTTTTTTTCATTATTTTCAAACAAAATAAATTTATTTCATAAAAATTAAAATTACAAAATACAATACGAAAGTTAAAAAAAAACATTAAACGTAAAAAAAAGAATTACATAAAAAAAATACTAGTGTTGTCCCGCATGTAGTAGATGTTGTTCATACGTTTGTTCAATGATATTTCGTTGAAGTTTTGAGTCTGTTCATTTTTCACGAAATTCTTCTTCTAGTCTCTGATAGATTTTACATCGCTTTTCCAAGTATGAAGAAAATTATTACATGAACAAATTGAAATTTTGCCCTCTTCCGACAGCATGCAACAAGAGACCGTATTGCTGAAGTTCGTCCTCTTCCGTCATTCATGAAAATGTCAAGAGTGTCATGTTCTATTATTAGGCTGGTGTGGTATAAATTTTTGAGAAATTATGATGATGATTGGTTGTTAAAAGTTATGGTTTATTATATCTTTCATGTAGTATGTTTGACAAGCTTGTCATGAGTATATTGTTTTTTGAACAATTACAATAAAGTTTTTGGTTGTGTCCACTATAAGTGTGTCCCTTATGATGTTCTGTGTCTGAATTTTTCAAAAAATTAAACTTTAACATTAGTTTGAAACAAAAAGTATTGCTCGTTAAACTATTTTCTTTTGCTATATCTAAATTTAAAAACAAAATAATACATAAAATAATATTGATCAGACATGTCATATAAAACATCAATATAGTGATGTTGTCGAATACATGAAGTTTCGTGCTTCATGCAAACTATGTTATTAAGCAGCACCTGTAATATAATGGAGCAACAAAACAACATCAAAGAAGCTACAGTTGCAGGCATATTCATTAGTTTCACCTTAGCTTATGGTTATTGAACAACACATGATCACTCTTTTTGGTCCGATGTTTGGTGACAAGTATATCATAAAAACACCTCGAGAATTAGGATTGATTGGTCAACTGAGAATACATTATTCAAGGTATGGTTGACTGCTAATGCGAAAATGTTATGAGGGACCTCTCGTTCTCTTTAACCCCTTCACAAGTGATACACACGAGCTTCCACAAGATTGTTATTTAGACAGCTTTGGTTTCTCAGCACCACCTACTTCTCTTGATTGTATGGTTGTTGGATTTTGAAGTTTCATCAGCAAATTTTACATCCACTTAGTAGGTCAAGAATCATCTTGGCGTACGTTTGATATAAATTTTGGTGACCACGATCCCTATTATTATCGTTTCCCAGTGTTTTATGGTGGAGATATTTACGCCTGGGGTAACGAGAAAGGACTTGATGTTTTCAAAGAATTGACCGAGGGGGGTTTCACTCAGGACTGTGTTTTAAAGGATGACCCAATAAGTTGTTGCACATCAGATGCACAATGTTTCCTAGTGAAATTTGATCATAAATATAAATGTGGTCAACATTTTGTACTAGTAATTGTGGGCGAGTATGGAGAATCCGTCGAAGTATTCATGCCAAATGATGATGCTGGTAAATGGGAGAAAATAAAGAATATAGGAAGGCACATGATTTATATTGGTGACAAGACATCTCTAAGTATGGAAGCTAAAACACCGGAGATGGAGAAGAAGATATATTTTTCAAGATCGCGTTCCGGGAAGGTAGTGTTTTATTCTCTCAAAACATGCAAGTTTCACACATTCAATGATAAAATTATCCAGGAAAGTTTTGGGGATTTCTTTGGAACAATAAAAAATCTCTATAATGTGTGGATTGAACCAAGTTGGTCCTAGCTAAACAGTATCGTTATGTTTGACATATTTAACTAGTTATAATACCCGTGCACGCACGATTTTTTTTTTTCTAAAAATTTTAGTTATGTATTATTGTCGATTGAAAAATACACATCTTACTGTATTTTCAATCACGCCAAAGTGTTTTGCCCAGAAAAGAAAACTTCCTTTCATTTTACGATCAATATTCAATATGCCTTCCCAAATATTGTTGAGCCTCTTGCATTGTAACTCAGCCTACTAACACACATGTAGTAAGTCGTGCGTGTGATAAAATTGTCACAGTTCTCAACATTACAGACCATCATACTTCCTTCTACATTATAACGGTTGCATACTTGCATTATAAGAAGATGATGCAAATAGTGATCCGAACTTGGGGTGGGCATAAGCAACTTGTCAGCCTGAACCATTGTGACCAGTCAAAGTCGTGAGTTGTGCTGTCGGGAAAGGGAGTCTTAATGGCTCTTGCTGCTCTTGTAAAGACTGTTTTCACGACTCAAATTTTTGGGCATGAGCAACACGTACACATATGTGCAATAGTTGGATCCATCTGCTAGAATGTTTGTTCAGACATTCATTCTCCTAGTCCTAATTCAAAAATATTTGGCTCTCTGTCATAAAGTTTACTTGTAATAAGAAATAAAAAAATAGTGAGCTGTTAACGACCCGTTAAACTGATAAACAAAAGGCTCTGCAATTAGTTTGCTCAGCAGAATCAGGTGGCAAAGATTCTAGCATCTTCATAATCTGATCTTTCTCATGGCAACCATAAAAATTAAAAACTGTACTTAAATTCAGTTACATCATCATGTTGAAAAAGAGATGAAGCAATAGAATTGAAGGATTTCTTGCCCAAAAACTTCTATTTTTCTTTTTCATCTTCGACGTCTCCAAATTCGAAGGTTGGTAAAAGATGAATATGTGTGAGGCCAGCACATGACAACTCCCATATTGTTAAAAGTATGTGGTGAATCTGCATACAATGGGATATCCAACGACTATCTTAGTGTATGTATCCATTACTTTACCAAAGTGTCATGCTAAATTTGTTGTCCCTAATTAACCCGAAGTTGGATATCCTTGATGCTCTGTCAGAGAGCTTGAGAAGAAGTTCAATGGGAAAGATGTGGTTTTTATTGCCACGAGGAGGATAAGTGGGCCACCAAATAAGGGTTCTCCAGCTCAAAGACCTCGTTCCCGTTCCTTGACATTTGTGCATGATGCCATATGCTCGGAGGATATTTGTCACCTAGCTGAAATTATTAGAAAATGTGTCTGATAGAGACTTGATGGTTCTAAGACAATTAAGATCTACTTGGACGGTTGGACCCAATTGCTCGTAATGATATCGGGTGCAAGGTTGACACATTCAATGGAGTCTACAGGAAGCTTTCTAGTAAGGACTTTATGTTTGATTAACCCATTACAGAAGCTTAAGATGCGTTATAAACTTCTGATATCATGGCTTCATATCGTTGGAAAATATTGTTGGCAAAATAACTTTTGACCAACTTTGGACACAGTTATGTATATTTATGTATCATATATATTAGTGATACTTTATAGGTTCGCGTTCTCCTTGAAGAGAGCTTCGCAATGAGCCTTTATGTGTCCAAAATGAAGGTGATGTGAATGAGATATCGTGTCTCAAAGTTAGGCATTTGGTACCATGCTTAAAGAGGAAAAATAGTTTATTTTTTGTCTCATATCGGTGGGATGAGTAAACTAGAAGGGTGCCTATTGTGTATAAATAGAGGCCTAATTCCATAGCTTTTACACACATCAAATCAATAAGTATTATTATTGATTTCTAACATATGGAGTACGCATCTGTAAAGGTGAAATTCCAGGCAGTTTTGTTAAGTCTGACAGTACAACTTACTGTTTCGGCTGTTCTATCCTGGGAAACAGACGGCGAATCTTTTTTAAGGGAAGCTGTCAAACACGTGCCTCAGCTCTTTAGTGCTAAGCGTGTCTAATACGTATCTCGACTTGCTGGTGATTTACTAAGTCTTTTCTTTATTTTATTGTTTTGTTTAATTATCATTTATAATTATGTCTATGTTTGTTTTTTTGTTATTTATATTCTGTTATTTAGTTTATGTTAATTTAATTAATTTTATTTATTTGATTTATAAATAAAAGTGTTATAGTTTCCCTACAGTCTTAAAACAGATTATGTGTAACAGAATTAAACACTTTTTTGCTAAAATCATATTAATTTAATTAACAGATTTTTATAAAAATTGTATTCTCTCGAAACCAAGATTGTGTTTCTTTGGGAAATCAGTTTTCACGTAAACATAATTTTAATTAACAGATCTGGTGTTACAGATCTATAAACGGTTTTTATAAAAACAGTTTATCGTATTAGTTTGTGTTGAAATCATGATGAGTCTATTTTCAAACTGATCGTTTAGTTGTTTATTACATATGTTATAGTTTTAACCTAGATTTAATGAAGCCACAATTGAGTTTCTTTGAATCAGATTTGGTACAAGTTTGTATAAACCATGTTGAGTTTATTAGATACCAAATTGCTTTAATAGTTCTTAACTTTATTCCGTTAGAATATTGACAACTTTACTTGTGGTAACACAATTGTGACCCTATTAAATATTGTAAATGTAACTGGTGCGCCAGTTACAGCATGATTGGAATCATTGTGAATTTAGATTCATTGAAACCAAGTGGAGTTTCTTTGACACAAATCTCATAAAAGATAAGTTGTTGTTTTATGAGATTATTAGAACGTATTCATTGATCTCATAAAATACAAGCTCTTATTTTATTATACTTTTGAAACGTGTTCAATGAAATCAAGAAGAATTTCTTTGAAACAAGATGTTGACAATGGTATGAGTTATCATTAAATATCAGATTACATACACTATTTTTATTAAATTAGTGGAAGAGTTTGTTTGACTTGTGTAATTCATTATAAATTGGCCGAGTTTAATTATAAACCAGATATAATTCTTGAAACCTTATTGAGTTTATAGATATATCTATAGAAACCTTGTCGAGTTTAAAGGTAAATCTATAGAAACCTTGTGGAGTTTCTTTAGAAGAATGGATCTACTGAAACCTTGTTAAGTTTCAATGTAAAAATAGATCATGTGAAGTTAAGATCTTCTTAATGAAGATTGACAACATAATATTACATATGTTTTTTTTGTAAAACATTATGTTATAGCTGATATTTTCTTTAATTGTTTAGTCGAAAGACTCCTTTTAAAGTGGGTTTTGTAAAACGGATCTTATAAAACATTTGCGTTTTAAACAAAAGTCGATGTAATTCGCTTTTGGTTAAGAAACACTATGTGATTTAGCACGTTGTTAATAGTACCAAAATTAGTGTCAACTAAATCATGGGAACTCTTAATAACATTCAGAATGTCATGAGTGACACCAAAAGGGAGACCGATACTTACTTGTACGGTAGATGCTTTGAAGCATTCAGAAACTTGTTGTGCCATAACTATGTGTTATATGGTCTGAATGACATGAAAAAGAGACCATGATGGAATCCAACCATAACTAATGGTGCATTCGCACTTCAGTATCTTCTCATGTATATGGTGATAAGAGTTTGATTAACTCTTATAATGTAGTTGAGAATGGAGAGAACGAGTTTGAGCAACTCTCCAACTGTGAATATCAAGGAAAAAGAAGATGTGATTCACATTTGGAAAAGACACTAAGTTAACCAACGCTGTGTGTGCTGAAGATTCGTATGAATCTTATGTCAAGATGGTTGCTTAATGAAATTTGGCCTTCATATGTGTTTGAATCAAATAAAATCGATTTAACGAATAACATAAATTTAGTGCATACGGGTTGTGCCTTTAAAATGGTTAAGTTGATTATATTTTATAATGGTCATTTTTAAATGTATGTTATGACTTACTTTGACATATTTTAATTTTTTTTACTCAACATGTTGTCCAATTAAACCAAATTCGATACCCATTTTTGTATTGACACGGATTACAAAATCAAAACTTACGTTGAAGCCAAATTAATAAGTCTTTTCTCTTGGTTGAACAGAAATAACCAAAAACCTTGATATGGTTCACATGGTGTTATGTGATTTGGAATTAATACCTACTAAGGTAGAGAGTATCGTGTACTTCATCATATTGGTTGAATATGGTACAAAATATTGCTAATTTCACTTACTTGAGAGTAAGGATATAGACAAGCTTGATCTATATACATAAGTTGAGAACCAACTTATTATCGATTATAAGGCGATTCAAAGTTATTGGAGGTAAATATGTGTCTCCATTTCTAAATTTTTATGCTAAACTTAGAATAAGACACAAATTCATTGCTCTTGATATAGAAAAGAATCGTGCCTTAGAAGAAATGGTTAATGCCATGTTCTTAAGTCCAGGTTTAAGCCATGGCATGTGGGGGAAAGCGATTATATCGATTACTTATCTTTTAGATAAGATCCTTTGTAAATAAAATAAGATACTTCTTACGAACTATTAGTGAGAAGAAAACTATCTTATAAGTACTTACAAATGTGGGGGGTATCTAGCTAAGATATCCGTATGAAATTCATGGTTCGAAAGATTAGACCTAAACCCATGGATTGTATGTTCACAGGATTTGTTATGAATAGCAGTGATTATTGTTTCATTGTACATGAATCGAAAATAGACATAGTAATGGAATTAAGGAATGATTCATTCTTCGGAAATATATTCCTTGTTTACGAAGGAAATTGAAAGATCATCTAGAATAGATGATGAGGTTGTCCAAGGTCAGAGACAACGAGATGATATTGATCTCTTAGAAGAGAGACAAGATTGACACAAGAAGAGGTTAAACCTATAATAAACAAAATGGCATGAACCGAGAGACTGGTTAGTTCGGTTTTTGTTTATTTTATGGTAAAAAGATGAAAAAATAAGTCTACTTCTTACTGAGAAGCAGTAACTTCTTTGAAAGGGTATCAATAGAAAGAATCCATTAAAAGTGAAATAGATTCTATTTTACAAAAGTAAAATTAGAAGCTCGTGGATGTACCTTAAGTTATAAACCCCTAGGCTATAAATGGATCTTCAAAAAGCAGATAAATGTCGATGTCACCATTGCATATGCAAAGCAAGATTAGTAATCAAAGAATTTAGACAACAAGAAGGTCTATCTTCCTTTGATGCTTACTCGCATGTTACACGAATAACCTCAATTATGATGGTACTTTATTTCCGCATTAATAAATTTTGGAAGTTTCTTATGTGGATGTGAAAACGATATTTCTAAACATGGATTTAGAAAAGGAACTATACATGAACCAGCCTTAGGTTTTCATGGTTCCATGCTAGAGAGAAAAGTTTGTAGGCTAATTAAGTCATTATATGGTTTAAGTCAAGCTATCAAACAATGACATCAAACTTTTTGACCATATCATGTCAGAATGTGGATTCAAAAGTAATGTATGTATGTGTGTTCAATACTAAATATGTACTCTTGTGTTTATACATAGATGGTATACTTATCACTATAAGTGATAACGAGGTGACTAAATCCACTAATGATATGTTGGAGTGAAGATTTGACATGAAATTCATTAGTTATTCGGTTTGTTTTGAACCCATATGGATCTGTTTTGAAGTTAAACATTAAGATAACATGTTATTGAGAGGTTCAATGTGGGAGATTCCGGCCTAGCTAGAGTCCAATGACATCTTTTTAAATCTATTTGAAATAGAGGTAAAGGTGTTGCCCATTTTGAATACTCAAAGAATATTGAGCATCTTATGTGTCTAATGAAGTGTGTATGATCTGATTTTGAACTTATAATCAGGCAAGCAGATATATTAGTAACTCAAGTGGGGACCATTTGAATAAGTATTACTTGAGTACTATGATACTAATAATATTACATTATGGAAGATATCCTACTACTATCAAGTGATAGAGTAATGCAAATATAGATTCTTATATATAAGAATCTAGATCCACTAGAGCGGATGTATTTATCCTAAGTTGAAAGTTATGTCTTAGAAATCTTGAAAGTATTTAAAAGAGACAATTATAGCTAAATCTATGATGAAATATGAATTTATTATTTGAGATAAATTTATAGAATATGCAGGAAAGTTTACGCTAATTCGTAAAGGACATACCAAGATGGCGTATACTGGTAATGACCATTTTTATAAAGTGTGATAGTCAATATAATTTGATAGAGCTCATATCACAAATGTAAAACGGTAAGTCGAGACATATCCATCATAGATTGTGATTGTTGCGACAACTACTCTCAACTAGAGTTATCACAATTGACTACGTAACGTCAAAGGATAACATCGCGGATCCGCTTACGAAAGGCTTAAGCAGAGAGTTAGTTAGTGAGTCGTCTAAAGGAATGAGACTAAATCCCTTGAAGGAATGAGTTTCTATGAAGGAAAACCTAACCCACTTGACTGGAGATCCCAAGATATGGGTTCAATAGGACAACCTAATCATAGAAATGTGGGGGAAGTCACGTCAATGTGGGGGAGTTACTTAATACAGTAACTTTCCTAGTCCATTCCTAGAACAATGTAACTTATTGAGAGCTTAAACATATGGCTTAAATGATTCAGGATGAAATCATAAAGCATGATGATTCAAGATGAAATCATAAAACATATGTTTTTAATGATTCAAGATGAAATCACCTATGTGAGCGAGAAGTAGGGGTCGCTTCGAAGGAAATTATGGGGGCGCAATTTCTAAGAGCTCTTGCAGAACTAGGATAGTGTTCATGACCATAACGAACACGATTATGAGGACTTGACAATGTCAGGGAGAGTCTTGTGTGAGTGTGTATTGCCGTCTATGTAAACAAGGGATAAGTTCAAAGACATCGCGTCTACTTAGATCTAGGAGACTAAGTGCATCTCATAAGGGAAGGTTCAAAGGGTCACACCTACCTATCCTATGCAAGATTCACCTGCTGGAATTTTATTGAAACTTTTTTGTATTACAACCGATCTCTATTCATGTGGGGGATTATTGAAAAATATTGTTGGCAAAATAACTTTTGACCAACTTTGGACACAATTATGTATATGTATGTATCATATATATTAGTGATACTTTATAGGTTCGCGTTATCCTTGAAGAGAGCTTTGCAATGAGCCTTTATGTGTCCAAAATTAAGGTGATGTGAATGAGATATCGTGTCTCAAATTTAGGCATTTGGTACCATGCTTAAAGAGGAAAATAGTTTATTTTTTGTCCCACATCGGTGGGATGAGTAAACTGGAAGGGAGTCTATTGTGTATAAATAGAGGCCTAATTCCATAGCTTTTACACACATCAAATCAATAAGTATTATTATTGATTTCCAACATATGGAGTACGCATCTGTAAAGGTGAAATTCCGGGCAGTTTTGTTAAGTCCGACAATACAACTTACTGTTTCGGCTGTTGTACCCTGGGAAACAGACGACGAATCTGTTTTAAGGGAAGCGTGTCAAACACGTGACTCAGCTCTTTAGTGCTAAGCGTGTCTAATACGTACCTCGACTTGCTGGTGATTTAGTAAGTCTTTTCTTTATTTTATTGTTTTATTTAATTATCGTTTATAATTATGTTTGTGTTTGTTTTTCTGTTATTTATATTCTGTTATTTAGTTTATGTTAATTTAATTAATTTGATTTATAAATAAAAGTTTTATAGTTTCCTTACACATATAACATTTTTCCGCCTATAGGATATGAGCGCTGTTTGTGCAAACGGATGTCGAAATGCAAAATGCATGAAAGAGTATTATATATATATATAACGAATTATAAAGGAGCTTTGAATTCGATCCTCTTAGCAAAATCTTTAGATAAATACTTTTGAAAATCAACAACAGAAGCCTTTAAACCACCACATAAGCCTTTTGAAAATCGCATGCGAGGGACTTCTTTTTATTGAGCTCACTGATCAACTCAAAGGTTTACACACGTAAGCCACTTCTTTCTTAAACGATATAAAGATGAATTTAAAGGATCTTGTATACAATTCACCTCAATACATTAGTTTTGACTAATTGCGCAAACTTAAATCTTATTCGTTAACCATTTAATAACTTTCTAACATTCGAATAAATCCAGTTTTCACCCATTACACGAGCATGCCTCATTTGATTGACCGTGGAGTAAACCACACATTGCTCCAACTGCTGCGGCAAAAGGTGTACGTACGCATCGACACTATTGCAATCCACCTTCCTGATAATTGGTTTCTATAACACAAAATGGATGACTTTATTCAGATTGTCTCACATGTTGAAACAACAAAAAACAAATAAAAGAAAGAATGTAAGATTTGGCATACCGGCTCGTAGTTCCTACCTCTTTGTGACCGTCATTTGAAGAATAGACGAGCTTAATGTATGCAACTTCTGCTTCTTGTTGGTTTTTATTCGTCCTAACCAGGGTAGATAATCAATCTTAGCTACGTACTAAAGACAATGGTTACCGCATATCACTTGGAATCGTATGATCATTTTCCAAAGTAAACTATTCGACCCTAATGCCTGGGTATCACGAATACTTACTTAGGATGAGACCAAATATAGTTAGTGATTTAGGCACAAATCTCTTTCAAGTGTTTTTTGTTTATGTCTCTCTTCATGCAATGTTATGATCACCTATTTCTAGGTGGAGTACTCAATCCTAGTCAATGGTATTAAGAGGAATTAACGGCCCATTAATCTCATCTTAATGTGCTCCATAATACCAGGAATAGTGGTTACATGACCAATTAAACATGGTCATTAATGCATGTAAACTACCAGCATTAAGTATATATTAGTTCAGCTCCAGCATTGTCTATCCTTCAGGCCCACTAAAGCATCAGCCATCCCGCTGAAACCTTCAGTATCGAAGACAACACACTGATGAGTAAACACTGAAGACAACTCTTCAGAGGAGTTACTCCCTGATGAATAACTTCAGTCCAGAGTTTCACTCACTAAAGATCATTAGTGATGCTCAACAAATTTTAATCACTGTCTGAATCAGGTTTTTCTAAATCAGGGTGTTCAGGGACTCATAGTTGTATACTCCGTACCTCCAGACCCATTCACCAGTATGAACTGAACCCCCAATTTAACTATACTTCCAACAATCCTCCCCAATATAGTACAATTCCTTTTGCATGAAAATTAACTTTAACAAACATGTGCATACATGGAAATATCCTGAGGATTGAATTTCCATATTAGTACATTACACTTCAAACATTCGAGAATCAGGATGTTCTAAGAATTGAACCCTTCAACTACTTTGAATACCTGAAGATAAAATACACATAAGTTTTCAAACACTTAAACGCTACTGACACTACTAGCCATGTGTCCATATCCAATTCATAAACGTTAAAAGAGCCAAGTCCATGCTACCTGAGGCGCCGAAACCTCAAAATTTGCATAGGTGGTTCCTCTTTAGTTCATGCTCCTACTCCAGCACCTTTTCAAAGACATTAACCATTGAGAAGTTTATAACTTCATCCTCTTTCAGCAGGTACAAGGACATCCTTGGGATGATATAAATGTGCTTCAGTCCCTGAATGTTTAGCTTTCCATATTGAACTCAACTCCCAAGTTTCCTCAGAAGGGAGTTGGGTGTCCTAGCATTCAGTGACTAGGTTGGACTTTAAACCCATCCCTTTAGCAGACTTTATAACCAAGTCTCTAGCCAATCCCTTTGTCAAATGATCAGCTAAATTCTGTTGAAACCTCACAAACGCCATATAAATCATGTTATATCTAACACCTAATGGTGTGTTTGGTATATAATACGGAATCACTAACGGTATGACTTTGATTAAAGATGTATATGGGATTGAGGATATTTATTTCATTGCTTTTGTTTGGTATTAAATTATGGGTATGACTATCATATTAAATAAATTTTATGTAAAATGTATAATCCTATTAATTTAGTAGTAAAAATAATAATAAATAGGATACTATGGGAATGGTTAATGAAAGACACCATTTTGTCATGATATGGATCTATCATTGTTGGAATGATATATCACCAATAAATATCTAACCAAACATTTAATACGACTATGATTGTTATTGTTTGATTCCGATATAGCTTAACCAAACGCACCCTAAGTGTCTAGACTTACCATTGTACATTTGGCTATAAGCCTTAGCCAATGTAGCTGCACTATCACAACGTATAGATATGGGTGCCATAGGTTTGACCCACAGTGAAATCTCAAGAAGCAAGTTTCTCAACCATTCAGCTTGTTTACCAGTAGCTGCTATAGCCACAAACTCAGACTCCATTGTTGAACTAATAATGCAAGTTTGATTCTTAGATGCCCAAGAAATTGCACAACCACCAAGAAGGAATACCCAGCCACCGGTGGATTAATTATCCTCAGTATTGCTGATCCAACTTGCATCAGTGTAACCTTCCAACATTGAAGGATATCTAGTATAGGAAAAATAATAATCCATTGTTCCTTCCAAATACTTTAGTGCCCTCTAAATAGCTTGCCAATGCTGAGTACTAGGATTACTAGTGTACCTACTTAGTTCACCCATTGCAAATTCTATATCAGGCCTTGTACTAGTCATGGCATACATCAAGCAACCAATCACCCTAGAATACTCAAACTGGGAGACATCATGACCATTGTTACACATTACTTTCTCACTTGTATCCATAGGTGTACTCACTAGAGTACAATCAAAGTGACTAAATTTCTTCAAGACCTTCTCAATATAATAAGACTGATAAATTACAATACCATCACTTTCATGTTTAATCCGTATGCCAATGATAACATCAGCATTCCATATGTATTTCATGGAGAACCTTGATGACAAAAATTCCTTTGTCAGGTCAACCTGAACTTGGTCAATACCAAAGATTAGCATGTCATTAACATGTCATCAACATATAGGCAAATGATAACTCCGTTACCAGATTCATCAAATTTGCTATATACACATTTGTCAGCGTGGTTAAGTAAACAACCATTAGACAAAACCACTTCATCAAATTTTTGATGCCATTGCTTAGGTGCATGCTTTAGTCCATATAAGGACTTAATAAGTTTACACACCTTAGCTTCGTGACTAGGCATGATGAAACCTTGAGGTTGGTTAATATAAACCTCCTCATCTAAATCACCATTCTAGAAAGTTGTCTTCACATCCATCTGATGAATAATCAGATGATGGATACTTGCCAAGGCAATCAACATTCTTATGGTACTTATGCGTGCTACAGGAGCATAAGTATCAAATTAGTTTATCCTTGACTTTTGCCTAAAGCCTTGAATGACCAACCTTGCCTTGAACTTTTCAATAGTTCCATCTAACTTCATCTTTCTTTTGAAAATCCATTTGCACCCAAGTAGATTGCAACTTGGATGTAGATTATTCAACACCCAAGTGTTGTTTCCCATGATAGAGTCCATCTCATCATTGATTGCTTCTTTCCAAAAGCAACATCTTGGGACTTCATTGCTTCATCAAATGTTCTGGGATCAGCCTCAACATTAAAGCAATAGTAATTGGTAAGAGACATCATCCCTTGTCTCTTCAACTAAGTATAGTTGAAACTCAGGCCCAAAATTCCTTAGGGTCTTAGGCCTTGTGCTTCTTCTAAGCTCAGGCTCACGTTGCTGAACCACAACATCATCAATGACCCTTTTAGGTTCTACTGAAGCACCAATATCCTCAGCTCCAGTAGGAGTCCTAAGGCTTGATCTAAGGACTGATGAGAATCTAGTCTCATCAAAGTTATCATCCTTTGATTAAATGATCGAGTTTATTAAAGCTAAAATATGTTCAACAAAATAGAACCTATAAGTCTTGGAATGGTCAGCATATCCAACAAAGATGCATTCAATGGCTCTTTCACCCAAGGTTTTCACCTTCGGATCAGGGAATCTTACAACTGCCCTACAACTCCAAACTTTTAGGTAGTTCAAGTTTGGTTTCCTTTTAGTCCACAGTTCATAAGGGGTAGTTTTGTTCCTTTTGTTGGGAACCCTATTTAATAAATAGCAAGCTGTCACATAGCTTCACCCCAAAACCTTGACTTAGACCTGAATAAGACAACATGGAGTTAACCATTTCCTTTAGTACTCTATATTTCCTTTCAGATATACCATTTTGTTGTAGGGTATAGGGGGAATTTGTTTCATGGATTATTCCAACAGACTGAAAGTACAAAGTATCCATGTACGTACCTCCCCTATCAGTCATAAATCTTTTGATTTGGATTCCTTGTTGTAATTCAACTTCAGTTTTAAATACTTTAAAATTATCGAATGCTTCATTTTTAGTATGTAACAAATAAACATAACAAAACCTTAAAGCATCATCAATAAATGTTACCAAGTATTTCTTATTCCCTAATGAGGGAGTAGCATGCAAATCACATGGATCACTATGGATTAGCTCCAAAACTTTAGTTTCACATTTTACTTTCTAAAATGGTTTCTTAGTAATTTTGTTCAGTATGCAAGTCTGACATTTATCAATGTCCATGTCAAAGGCTGGAATTAACCCATCATTAGACATATCTTGCATCCTTTTATAGTGGAAATAGCCAAGTCTAGCATGCCATAGTGATGAATCATTTAGTTTAGTGGTAGACATCAGGACTGAACCAATATTCAATCTAGTAGTACTAACTAAGTTAGCACTGTTAGTTATCTCCGAATCTATATTAAGCTTGAACATTTGATTACATAAATATCCAAAACCAATAAACACACCATGTTTAGATAAAACAAATTTATTAGATTCAATCACTTGTTTATAACCACAATTATTCAAAACACTACTTGAAACCAAGTTCTTCCTAATATTAGAAACATGCAAAACATTAAACAAGGAAACAACTTTTCCAAAACTAAACTTAAGATCTACATAACCACATCCATGCACTAGGGTTGTTGACTCATTTCCCATGTGAATAATATATCCATCATTCAGTGACTCGTAGTTCTTGAACCAGCATATATCTTTAAAAAACATGTATTGTTGCTCCAGAGCCAACCGACCACGCCACATCATCATCTTGCATAAAATAAGCTTCAGATGCATATGTCGCATAATAAATCTGGAGAGATTCATTAAACATACTTTGACCTTTAAGTGTGTTGTTAGAACCAATCATTAAACCATTTGTGCCTGGTCCACTAGCCTTTCTACTAGTACCAACACCTTAGTGATGAGATGGCATTTATACATGATATCATCGTTCTTTTCGGGCTTTAAATGCATAAAAATGTCATAATATACCATATATATGCTTGTGTTTGTTTACTTGTGTATTTTAGGTATGGATATCGTAAAAAAGACAAAAGATCACAAGATACAAGGAAAAACGGACACGAGAAACGAAGCCGTACAAAGAACCGGGCCCTAATCATGGAATACTCAACAAATACCCTTGAAGACTTGAAGACAAACAAGATTGATCCTCATTTATTGAAGAAATGACACTTAAAACCCTTGTATATTAATAATTACAAGTTTGGTCCCTTAAGTTTGTCAAAATTACACAAATGGTCCTTCAACTTTGAAGAAATGGCAAGATTAGCCCCTCAACAAATTAAAATTGTCAATTATGGTCCCTCATCAAGCCAAAGATACATTGAAGACCTTTGAAGATCAACATTGTCCAAAATCAGCCCTTAAAATATGCAAAAGTGTCAAAAATAACCCTTGAAACACTTTTTAGGAAGTTTTGTGCCAAAAATGCCAAGTTGTGAAAGTTGTTACAAAGGAAATGGGCGCTGACAGACTTTTATTCACAAGTGACAAAAGAAAGGAAGAAAAAGGACCAAAACTGCCAAGTTTGGAAGTTTAAATCCCTAAACACGCGCCAAACAACTTTCTCCCTAAGAAAACGGATCAAACGTATCACTATTCACACGTATGAACCCAGGTTTTACTTTTTACTGCCAAAGGGTTTTTCCCAATTACTTTAACTAAAAACTAATTCACCCTAGCACGATCACATCCTACACATGTAACCTCACACCACTCCACCATGGACCCCACCCCCAATTCCCTTTCAACCGATCAGAATGCAACTTAACCCCCAATTCATGCCACATGTCAAGATCAACAACTAAGGATCAATGCTTCATTCCAAATCTAAAATGAACATCCAAGATCACTTTGGACAGCTCACACCAAGAAAACGTCTAGAAGGACTTAGGGCATTTAGGGAATTTCACTTCTAGGGTTTGTGAATAGTGCTAGCCTTGGCATTTGCCTATATAAAGACTCCTCAACCTGTGAGAGAGCTTGGTTCCAGTTTTAGGCTATTATCTTTGTAATTCCTTTTTAAGTTTAAATAAAATTTGAATTTCTGAAATTGTGAAATCTCTTTTTGATTTAATTAAAAGTTTGGTGTTTGAGTAGCCTAATTCTAAGTTCCATTTGATTGATTAGACCTTCCTTAACCTTGTGGTTAAGGCACGTCTAGGTTTGAAAGGTTTTTAAGGTTCAAATACCTTGAAATCCTAGGTTCTGTTTTGGCTTATTTTGTGTACTAACCCTTGGCCATTTGCTATAAGCTCTTACAAGCTTGTTGACACCAAGCTTGTGAAGGGATTAGAGCCCTTGGTTGAGTTGTTTGCTGCTTGTGTTGAAGACATCAAGTCCTTGAGGTTCTACTTTGAACCATCAACCAAGGCAGTGTTGCATCATCTTTGTTGAAGTACCTTGGTCTTGTTCTAGTTGTTGAACAAGGTCCAAGGAGCATAGCTGGCCTTCCTAGGATGTTGTGGAAGGCAGGTATAATCTCTTGGTTAAGATTCCCCTAAAAATTTCATGTTTATGACTATTTTGAATTTGGTGCTTTGATTTTGAGTATTTGTGTTTGTGCTGGTGATTTTTGAGTTTGATTGTGTTAGTTGCTATCTAGTAAGTGTTTTTGATCATTAAAATCAGTAGGTTATTAGTTAAAATCACAAGTTTCTTTGTTAAGTGGTAGATTAAGGAGTGTTTGGGTCTACTGCATACTTTGGATTTGTGGTTTGCTAGGTGCTTGTATTGTGGTTGCAAGTGTTGGTATCTGTTTGTTAGGTGCATTAGTTCATCTGTTTGCAGGTATTGTGGGTTTGATCACTTAGATTCATTATTTGGCTATAAAATCTTTAAAACTTGGTAAAATTGGCTAGAATTTTGAGGACACCTAGATCTAAGCTTAGGCTAGGGCTAACAAGTGCTAAATCTGAGTTAATCACACCAGGAAAAAAGGATTTGAGGCTTGAAATTGGATCAAGTGTCAAGTATATCAGCAAAACTTGTCTGCATATTGTTCATTGTTCATCAGAAACATTTTGTGCTTTGATCTTGTTGTTTACTTTGATTCAGTGTTTGATTCTTGTTGCTTTGTGTTTATTCATAGTTTATATAGCTTGTGTATGCATCTTGTTAAGTTTGGTTGGCTTATTCAGTCTAAATCTGCTTATTAAGTGCTTAACTGCTTTTTTCCATATCTGGTGCATATCTGGTGACTGTTTGGCTTATTGTGGCTTATTGTGTGAACCAATTTGTGATTTTATTGTTGCTATTGACTCCTTGTGATTCACTGATCACAAGGGTGCCTTTGTTTCCAATTGAATCAAACCAGAACTCTCATATAAGCTTGGTCAAATAGTCAAAGCAGTGGGAACTCCTTTCCCCTGCTAGTTGCCACTGATAGTGTAAAATTGGATTCAACTTATCAATAAGCTATAATAGCTTATTCCAACCAGCAACAACTTTGTTTTTTGTAATAGATGCTCATATTTTGACCCATTTGTTCATACTGGAGCATTTGGTGGGTTGACTTTAGGGTTTGACTAGAAAACCAACTGCATTGACTTTTTCATAAGTTCATTTGTGCTTATTCTGGCTTATTGGTTGTGCTTATTAGATTTTTGTTGATTGATTTTGCTTATTGAGTCCATTTGAAATCTTTTGCAAGTTGAATCAAGTCCTGAGGTGCCCTAAATCTCTAAAACGACTATTTTGTCTTTTAGTGGATTTTTACTTTGCTTATTTCTGGCTTATTAAGTGAGCTTTTTCAAAAATTCTTTTTACAGATCTCATAAGCATCCCAAAAGAAGGTTGTGTGTCAAATTAGAGCTTATGGCATTAGCTTATGGCTTAATGGGCTGAAAAGCCCAGTAAGAATAAGCTGAGTGTTCAATAAGCTGTGATAAGCTCATTTTCAGCTTTTGGGCCTTTAGAGTTTTGTTCTTAGAATTGAATTTTGAGTCAGATAGAGCTTTTCCAAGTCAATTGGGCCAAGTTTGACTTTTTGGGCCCAAAAGCCCAATTTGGTTGACTGTTTTTGGTTTTGGCCCATTTGAGGGCCCAATAGGGGTATTTTGGTAATTTCACTTTGATTTTCTGATTATTTAGGTTAAAATAAACTAGTTTGCAAGTTTTTAGAATTTTTTATAATTTTTGGATTTTTAATATTATTTTATTATTATTTTATTATTATTTTTAAAATTTCACATTTTCCAACTTTTTACATTTTTCTTAGGTTTAATACATTAAAATAGGAATTTAACAACTTTTAGAATAATTCTATCCCTTTTAGATTAATTTTATAATTATTTTAAGTTTTAATAGTTTTTAAATCATTTTAAATAGTTTTTATTAGTTTAAAATTTTCTAAAAATAGTTTTTAATCTTTTTAGGTCATTTTAGAGGTTTACCAATTGAAAAATCTCTATTTGGGCTTTTTGATATTTTATTTGATTTTTAGGGCTTTAATTAGTATTTAAAAATTGAATATTTAATTATTTAAAAGGTTTGAAAAAGTTTTGATCATTGGTAAACTCTTAGTTTATTTATTTGGATTTTCGGTGAATTTTTGGTAATTTTTAGAATTAATTTTTATTTTTGTGGTTTTTAAGGTTCTACGTTTTAACTTTCTAGTAGTGTTTATTTTTATTTTTACGTCTTCGTCATCTTCTTTTCTCATCCCCTTCTAAACCAATTATTAATCACAAACATTTAACAAATTTCTCACACACATATACCTCCTTGGGAAACGAACTTGGAATTCATAAGGGTCATTAACACTTGATTTTTCCTAAAGTCATTTGTTCAATACTTTCCCTATTTACGCTCTTTTCCTAAAGAGTAGTAAAACACTACAATCATATTTGGCGTCGCTGCCGGGGAGGTGTGTCGTGATTAATTTGCATTGTTGTTTTTAATATTAACCAAAATAGTATTTGTATTAGTAGAACTCTACTAATACGTATTATCGGTTTTCTTGGTTTTTCTTGTACAAATATTATTACTATATTGTGTTAAGTATCACAATAAATTCACAATATCTCCAAAAGTGTGAAAACACAACCTTAATTGGGATTTCATCACTCAATTATTGTATTCGAATCTCAAACAAAAAGAAAAAGGCAATAGATAAATACTTTCATGAAGCTCGATTTTGAAAAATACAAACTATAAGGTGGGTATAAGGCGGGTATTATAAAATATACCCTAAGGAAAAAGGCTCTTAAGTGCTTCGCGCCGCCTCGTTTCCCCGCTTGCTTGTGAGTATTTTGAGATTGAAGGCTAATCGAGGGTTTTGCCGCCCAAAGTATTATTACGTATAATATATTTGCTTGGTTTCTTTGTGATTAAAACCTCTTGAACAATTTGGTTTTCACCAAAGTTCTAAAGTCATTCGAAGGCGTTCACTCCACGTGATCGTTTTCATTCCTTTGAGGCTTCTTTAATCAAGAGTTTGATTCGAGGAGAGATTTTGTAGATTGTTGTCTACGAAGATACACCAAAATCCAAAAAAATTAAATATCATCAAAAACAAAAAAAAAATTGAAAATCCACAAAACACCCAAAAAAGAATCTTCTTTGCTCACCTCCCATTCTTCGTGAAGTTTATGATCACTCGTAATCAAGCAAAACGAGCTAGTAAACGTCTTCAAAAGCAAACCAATCAAGAGACGTTGATTGTTGAAGAACCTCCAATTGTTGAACCTATTGTAGAACAAGAAGTCGTCATGGCTAATCGTACTATGATGGAGTTGTTGCAAGCACCCACCGAGGGTTTTGGAGAGGCTATTGTGATTCCCGCCATCCTTGCGGAGAATTTCGAGATTAAGACGGGTTTAATGTCGATGTTGCAAGCAAATAAGTTTAGAGGTCACGAGAAAGACAACCCGCATTACCGCATAAGGAATTTTAACCGTCTCACCGCCACTAGCAAGTTTAAGGATGTTCCACATGACGTCATTAAGATGATGTTGTTTCCATACTCGTTAGATGGACCCGCAAAAATTTGGCTCGAGAAAGAACCGCCAAATTCGATTTTGACATGGGCCGATCTCGTTTCTAAGTTTGTGAACAAGTTTTTTCCACCATCTAAAACAACACACTTGAAAAATGAGATTTCACGATTTGTGCAAAGAAATAATGAAAGTTTTTCAATGGCATGGGAACGATTTAAAGAAATGTTACATGAATGTCCACACCATGATTTTACGGAATTGCATCAAGTTGATACTTTTTATAATGGGCTTAATGATCATGAACGAGATTATTTGAATGCCGCCGCGGGTGGTAATTTTTTGTGCAAGACGACAAATGAGGCTTTACAAATCATCGAAAATAGATCTAAGGTTTATAGCCCTCGTAACACACCGAGTGTTGCCAATTTGGGTTCGTCATCATCGTCACAATCGTCTCGTAGCATTAATGCCTTACATGATGAAGCTAATGAGGAAAATCGGTTTTTTGATAGATTTGCTAATCTTATGTCCCATTGGAAGGCTCAAGAAGCTTCCAATTCCGCTTCGGTTAAAGCGGTTGCTAAGAGTTGTTTATCTTGTGGTGGAGCTCATGATCTTTCCGAGTGCATTACCGCGGATGGTAACACTTCGAGTGCTTATGTAGCAACGGGAACTTACAACCAAAACGGCCAAGGTTCCCGCCAAAATCAAGCTCCACCAAATCAAAATGTTAGCAATTATCGAAATAACAACCAAGGTAATTACCAAGGCAATTCACGCAATTACAACAAAGGGAATTATCAAAATGGGAATGGACAAATTTCTAATCAAAACCAAAACCGTGATTTTCAAAACACTACACAACGTTTTCAAAATGCTCACACTAAAAATTTGCAAGGAGAATTTTTGGATTATGCTAAAGCAAATGATGCTAAATTTGATAACATGCAACGTGAGATGATTAGCTTAAGATCCGAGTTGAAAAACGAGCTTAAAAATGAACTTGCTAATGAACTTAAAACTCATGCAAATAAAATGGAAGGAAATGTTCAACGTCTTCAACAAAATCAACAAAAGATGGAATTAGGACAACATGAGATTAAGCAAGAATTATTAAAAGCGGATGCTAGGCAATCAAAATTTAAGGACCGAATGGCTAAGATGTTTGAAGCAATCATGTGTAAACCCTCTTCCTCGGGTGGTCTTCCTAGTGATACCATTGCAAACCCGAAGGGAGAAATGAAGGTTATTACTACACGAAGTGGTAAAACTTTCAAGGAACCAATCTCTCGTCCAAGTACTTCTACGGAGAAGGAAATCGAGAAAGAACCCGAGGTGATGGTCGAAAAGGAGCACATTACAATCCCACGAAGTACCGCTCATACCACACCTACGGTTGAACCAATACCAATTGTGGAACCCGAGTTTCCAAGGCCGTTGCCTAATGACCAACCCACACCACCTTTACCCTACCTTCGAGATGAAACAAGGAGAAATTGCAAGAACATAACAAACAACAAATCAAGCTTTTTATAAAAATGTTTCAACAAGTGCATTTTGATGTGAGTTTAGCCGACGCGTTGTTATATATGCCTCGTTTCGCTTCCACTTTTAAAAGTATGATGAGCGATAAGGAAAAGCTTTCAAAGCTTGCTAATTGTTCTTCGGTTTATCTTAACCGCATACCGGAAAAAGTTGGTGATCCTGGAAAGTTTCTCATTCCTTGTGACATACAAGATATGAAAGAATGCCTCGCCTTGGCCGATCTTGGTGCAAGCATTAATTTGATGCCATTTTCCATTTGGAAATCGCTTTCACTTCCGGCTCTCATTCCTTCGAACATGTCCATCGAGATGGCCGATCATTCTACGATTATGGCATGTGGAGTAGCCGAAGATGTTTTCGTGAAAGTGGGGAAGTTCTACTATCCCGTTGATTTTATAGTAGTTGACATCCCCGCGGATCCTCAAGTTCCTCTAATTTTAGGTCGCTCATTTTTAGACACTTCGAGATCGCTTATCGATGTTCATGCAAGAACTATCACTTTGAGATTCAACGAAGAGGAACTTGTTATAAACGCTACTCAAAACTCGAAACCTTCTCATGTTTATGCAATCGCTACCATCAATCACATTGACATCGTTGATGTGGTTTGCGATGAGTTTTCACAAGAAGTGTTAGGTTTTTACGATAGCTCGTCAAGTGGCAATCCCACTATTTTGGATCCGATTCTTGCTAATTCCACACCAAATCTCACTCCATTCCAAGGAGGCGATCTCACTTCAAATGAAATCGACAATGAAGATGAGGTGTTGATTAGTGATGATACTTCTATTCCACCATATCTTTCGCCGATGGAAGTTATGAGTGTTGAACCAAAATCTTCAATCGAGGAACCACCTATCCTTGAATTGAAAGATCTTCCTTCTCACCTTGAATACACATTCTTGGAAGGTGATGACAAGTTGCCGGTTATTATTGCAAAAGGTCTTGCTAATAATGAAAAAACCGAGCTCTTGAAAGTTCTTAAGGCTCATAAAGGGGCAATTGCGTGGAAAATATCCGACATTAAGGGTATTGACCCAAAATTTTGTACTCACAAGATTTTAATAGAGGAGGACTACAAACCCGCAATTCAAAGTCAAAGAAGGGTGAATCCCAAAATTCACGATGTCATTAAAAAGGAGGTCCTTAAACTCCTTGACGCGGGATAGATTTATCCTATATCCGATAGCCCATGGGTGAGCCCAATCCATTGTGTCCCTAAAAAGGGAGGAATGACCGTTGTGCCTAATGAAAACAACAAATTAATTCCCACTCGTGTTGTGACCGGTTGAAGGGTGTGTATTGACTACCGAAAGTTAAATGACGCCACTCGTAAAGACCACTTTCCTTTGCCCTTCATGGATCAAATGTTGGAGCGACTTGCGGGAAATGAATTCTATTACTTTTTAGATGGTTTTTCCGGTTACTTTCAAATACCTATCGACCCTCGTGATCAAGAGAAGACTACTTTTACGTGTCCTTATGGAACGTTCGCTTATCGTAGGATGCCTTTCGGACTTTGTAATGCACCCGGTACGTTTCAACGATGTATGATGGCGATTTTTCATGATATGATCGAGAAGTCGATGGAAGTGTTTATGGATGACTTCTCGGTGTTTGGTAATTCGTTCACGTCATGTTTATCTAATCTCGAGCAAATGTTAAAACGTTGTGAAGAAACCAATCTTGTGCTTAATTGGGAAAAATGTCATTTTATGTGTAAACAAGGAATCGTCTTAGGACATAAGGTGTCGAAGGCGGGGATTGAGGTCGACAAAGCTAAAGTAGACGTCATCGCCAAGTTACCTCATCCCAAAACCGTTAAGGGAGTTAGGAGTTTCCTAGGCCACGCGGGCTTTTATCGTCGTTTCATCAAGGACTTTTCGAAAATCTCTCGACCTATGACACACCTTCTCGAGAAGGATGCTCCTTTTAACTTCAATGAGGATTGTGTTAAGGCTTTCGAAACTCTCAAAAGGAAACTTACCGAAGCTCCCATTCTTGTTGCTCCTAATTGGGAATTACCCTTTGAAATCATGTGCGATGCAAGTGATTATGCTATAGGGGCCGTCTTAGGGCAACGTTATGACAAGCATTTTCGTCCTATCCACTATGCTAGTAAGACGATGACCGAGGCTCAATTAAAGTACACCACAACGGAAAAGGAATTCCTTGCCGTGGTCTATGCTTTTGAGAAATTCCGACCTTATCTCGTCTTGACTAAAAGCATCGTGTATACCGACCATTCGGCTATCAAGTATCTCTTAGCTAAGCAAGATGCTAAGCCGAGATTGCTTCGTTGGATGCTCCTCCTCCAAGAATTTGATGTCACCGTGCTTGACAAAAAAGGAGCCGAGAATCTAGCGGCCGATCATCTTTCTCGTCTAGAAGATCCTCACAAAGATGTTTTCGAGAACAAGGAAATCACCGAAACATTTCCTCTTGAGACTCTCGGTGTAGTGAATTCTAAAGACACCACCCCATGGTTTGCCGACATTGCAAATTACCATGCGGGCAATTTCATAATCAAGGGTATGACGACACAACAAAAACGAAAATTCTTTCGTGACGTCAAGTTCTATTTTTGGGATGACCCTTATCTCTTTCGAGTTTGTGCGGATCAACTCGTTCGACGTTGTGTTTTTGGTGCCGAAGCTTCTAATATCCTTAGAGCTTGTCACGAGGGACCCACGGGTGGTCACCACGGTGCTAATCTCACGGCTAAGAAAGTGTTCGATGCCGGTTTCTTTTGGCCTTCTATCTATCGTGATGCACACGCACTTTTGAAGTCGTGTGATTCGTGCCAACGTCAAGGAAAATCGTCTCAACGTGATGAAATGCCGCAAAACATAATTCAAGTGTGTGAGATTTTCGACATATGGGGAATAGACTTTATGGGGCCGTTCCCATCGTCTCATGGCAACAAATATATCCTCGTCGCGGTGGACTACCTTTCTAAGTGGGTGGAAGCTAAGGCTTTGCCTACTAATGATGCTCGTGTGGTAGTGAAGTTTTTGAAGCAACTATTCTCTCGGTTCGGAACCCCTCGTGCTATTATAAGCGATCGTGGAACCCATTTTTGTAATGACCAATTTGAAAAGGTTCTAAAGAAATATGGAGTTACTCATTGTCTTTCTACGGCTTATCACCCGCAAACGAGTGGGCAAGTCGAGGTTTCGAACCAAGCTTTGAAGAGGATTTTAGAGAGGTCAATTGGAGAAAACCGTGCTTCATGGTCCGACAAACTTGATGACGCTTTATGGGCCTTTAGGACCGCTTATAAGACACCTATCAGTTGCACTCCTTATAAGTTAGTCTATGGGAAGAATTGTCATTTTCCCATTGAATTGGAGCACAAGGCATATTGGGCCCTTAAGCATGCAAACTTTGACTTGAAGACCGCGTGAGATCACCGAAAAATACAATTAAATGAATTGGATGAACTAAGAGATAATGCTTATGAAAATTCATTAATTTTTAAAGAAAAGACTAAAAAGTTTCATGATTCAAAGATTAAAAACCGGGTTTTTAACGTTGGTGATCAAGTGTTGCTTTTTAACTCTCGTCTTAAGATATTTTCCGGGAAATTGAAATCTCGTTGGTCGGGTCCGTTCACCATTACACAAATGTTTCCATATGGGACCATTGAGCTAGCTCAAGATGATGGTCCTAACTTCAAGGTGAATGGACATAGGCTTAAGCACTACTTTGGTGGGGAAATTCCTTCAATGGTTGCCCTCGACCAAGTCACCTTCCCCAATGATAATTAGCATTGAGGGGATCGAGTCGAGCTCATGACTCGGTAATAAAAAACGAGGTGCCTCGTGGGGGAGATCTCATGCTTATCCTTTATGCTTACTATTCACTAATAAGGGGACTTGTACCCTTTCAACTCGTTGTCTCGTGGTTGTTTGTGATTGTGTTATCTAGATCATCATCATCATCATCTACGATTGAAGACTCTCGTGTTCGTTTACGTGAGCCTCCATCGTTCGTTTGAAGAAGTTTTTCACGAATCCATGACATATCCTTTATTGTTCTAACAATTATCTTTTAGCATACTTAATAAACGGCTTTAGATATATTTGATCACCCTTTCCATGCTAGATCCTAAGCATTCAACTCTTCGTCTCTAGTATGGGGGTGCTCCACCTTTAGACTCGAAACATTGAGGACAATGTTTACTTTTAGTATGGGGGGTGAATAGGTACTTGTTTTGCTACGCCCTCACGCTTTCCAACTTTCAATGTTTTTGTTTTGCTAATAAGGCTAAAAATGGCCAAATTTTAAATTTTTCTTAGTTTGCATAAGTGTTTTTAAGACACGAATGTATATTTCCCGATGGGTAGAATAAGAGTTAATTTTTGACTTGATGGGCATTTGGAGCCATTTACATCCCTTAACCCGCTCAATTCAAGTTTTGCTAGACTTTTATATAGGGAGCTTTAAAACGCGAAAGTCTTAATTCATACGGGTTAAGAACAAGAACTTTTCGCAAGTTCCTATAATTGATCCTAGAAAGTCACTTATCAAGGGAACTTTAAAACGCATTCTCTAAACTTGAAAAAGTCCAAGAAAGTGCAAGATCCTATAGGTGGCTTGAAAACCCAAAACTTTGATTTGATATAGTCTTAATGAAAGCTAATCTAAATTTGGCTTAATTTTGACTTGCATGGCTAAGTATTTACGAGTCTCTTTAATTAGAGGTCTTTATATAGTGAAGAACGAGAAATGATAGAGTTAGACAAGTGATCATGCTAAACGTAGAACATGAAAGTGTTCTTTCAAAAACTCATATGTTTTTAATTGTGGATTTTTCTTCCCATAAGATCAATGCATTAGGAATAAATTATAATTACAATAAGTAAGGTCGTACGATTTGAAAGGTTACTTAGCCTCTAGCACAGGATCGTTTAAAAGTTGCTCGGGGTTGAATAGAGTTCATAGCCAAGGCATAACTTATTGAAGCGGGACGCGAAGATTGGCGATCATCCAAAAAGGCCCTCACAAGGCATGGGGAGCTCTATTTTTTGCTAAAGATCCAAAGATGATGTGAAGTATCATTATTCCTAAATCAATATGAAGGATCGAGACACACGACGAAAAGCAATTACTACCCTAAAGATCATGGAGAAAGTCTATCCAAAAAGACCCTAACAAGGTATGAGGATAAATATATCCAAGTCCGAAAAAGAGGCGGATCGTTGTATATCAAAATCCAAAGTAAAGATTGAAGAAAAATGATGAAGTCGTGGTCCAATATGAAGAATCTCTCAAAAACGTCAAGTGAAGAAATTCCAAATATATGAAGAGAAGACCATAATTTCAAGAACGTCTTCCCAAGATTTGAAGTATGAAGTACATGCCAAATATCGGTCCGAGAAAGGTCTCAAATCGTGAAACGAGTTATGCCAAGATATGAACTTAAGGAGATACACGAGAAGCCGTTTTAAAAGATTTTGTCCTTCGGCTAACTATTGATCAAATCGTGCTACTTTGCTTTCGGACTAATAATTACTCAAATAAGTCAATATGAATCACTTGTGATCCATGACAAATAGATAAAAAAATGCTAGTAACCCATTTCCTTTTATAATAACTAGGATTGTGGGGAGAAAAAGTATTACACAATTTGGACGTATGAGTAGTGTTAGCATTGTGACTTGTACCAACAATGATCTCGTTTTTGCACTTAGCATGGAATATATGACAATCAAGGATGACGAAGTTTACTCTAAGGGACATTTACTTGTTTCTATTCTTTGACCCTAAAAGTCACTTTTTGTGATGAAAATCATATGTTATGTCTTTACACATCATCGTAGTATGTTGCAAGTCTTTTACTTTTTAATAACGGTTAATAAAATTGAACTTTGGTGATGCTTAGATACTTTACTCTAGCATTGCGTGAGGGCACGGCAATGGCTTAGTATGGGGGAGTGATGAGATGGCATTTATACATGATCTCATCGTTCTTTTCGGGCTTTAAATGCATAAAAATGTCATAATATACCATATATATGCTTGTGTTTGTTTACTTGTGTATTTTAGGTATGGATATCGTGAAAAAGACAAAAGATCACAAGATACAAGGAAAAACGGACACGAGAAACGAAGCCGTACAAAGAACCGGGCCCTAATCATGGAATACTCAACAAATACCCTTGAAGACTTGAAGACAAACAAGATTGATCCTCATTTATTGAAGAAATGACACTTAAAACCCTTGTATATTAATAATTACAAGTTTGGTCCCTTAAGTTTGTCAAAATTACACAAATGGTCCTTCAACTTTGAAGAAATGGCAAGATTAGCCCCTCAACAAATTCAAATTGTCAATTATGGTCCCTCATCAAGCCAAAGATACATTGAAGACCTTTGAAGATCAACATTGTCCAAAATCAGCCCTTAAAATATGCAAAAGTGTCAAAAATAACCCTTGAAACACTTTTTAGGAAGTTTTGTGCCAAAAATGCCAAGTTGGGAAAGTTGTTACAAAGGAAATGGGCGCTGACAGACTTTTATTCATAAGTGACAAAAGAAAGGAAGAAAAAGGACCAAAACTGCCAAGTTTGGAAGTTTAAATCCCTAAACACGCGCCAAACAACTTTCTCCCTAAGAAAACGGATCAAACGTGTCACTATTCACACGTATGAACCCAGGTTTTACTTTTTACTGCCAAAGGGTTTTTCCCAATTACTTTAACCAAAAACTAATTCACCCTAGCACGATCACATCCCACACATGTAACCTCACACCACTCCACCATGGACCCCACCCCCAATTCCCTTTCATCCAATCAGAATGCAACTTAACCCCTAAGTCATGCCACATGTCAAGATCAACAGCTAAGGATCAATGCTTCATTCCAAAGCTAAAATGAACATCCAGGATCACTTTGGACAGCTCACACCAAGAAAACGTCTAGAAGGACTTAGGGCATTTAGGGAATTTCACTTCTAGGGTTTGTGAATAGTGCTAGCCTTGGCATTTGCCTATATAAAGACTCCTTAACCTGTGAGAGAGCTTGGTTCCAGTTTTAGGCTATTATCTTTGTAATTCCTTTTTAAGTTTAAATAAAATTTGAATTTCTGAAATTGTGAAATCTCTTTTTGATTTAATTAAAAGTTTGGTGTTTGAGTAGCCTAATTCTGAGTTCCATTTGATTGATTAGACCTTCCTTAACCTTGTGGTTAAGGCACGTCTAGGTTTGAAAGGTTTTTAAGGTTCAAATACCTTGAAATCCTAGGTTCTGTTTTGGCTTATTTTGTGTACTAACCCTTGGCCATTTGCTATAAGCTCTTACAAGCTTGTTGACACCAAGCTTGTGAAGGGATTAGAGCCCTTGGTTGAGTTGTTTGCTGCTTGTGTTGAAGACATCAAGTCCTTGAGGTTCTACTTTGAACCATCAACCAAGGCAGTGTTGCATCATCTTTGTTGAAGTACCTTGGTCTTGTTGTAGTTGTTGAACAAGGTCCAAGGAGCATAGCTGGCCTTCCTAGGATGTTGTGGAAGGCAGGTATAATCTCTTGGTTAAGATTCCCCTAAAAATTTCATGTTTATGACTGTTTTGAATTTGGTGCTTTGATTTTGAGTATTTGTGTTTGTGCTGGTGATTTTTGAGTTTGATTGTGTTAGTTGCTATCTAGTAAGTGTTTTTGATCATTAAAATCAGTAGGTTATTAGTTAAAATCACAATTTCTTTGTTAAGTGGTAGATTAAGGAGTGTTTGGGTCTACTGCATACTTTGGATTTGTGGTTTGCTAGGTGCTTGTATTGTGGTTGCAAGTGTTGGTATCTGTTTGTTAGGTGCATTAGTTCATCTGTTTGCAGGTATTGTGGGTTTGATCACTTAGATTCATTATTTGGCTATAAAATCTTTAAAACTCGGTAAAATTCGCTAGGATTTTGAGGACACCTAGATCTAAGCTTAGGCTAGGGCTAACAAGTGCTAAATCTGAGTTAATCACACCAGGAAAGAAGGATTTGAGGCTTGAAATTGGATCAAGTGTCAAGTATATCAGCAAAACTTGTCTTCATATTGTTCATTGTTCATCAGAAATATTTTGTGCTTTGATCTTGTTTTTTACTTTGATTCAGTGTTTGATTCTTGTTGCTTTGTGTTTATTCATAGTTTATATAGCTTGTGTATGCATCTTGTTAAGTTTGGTTGGCTTATTCAGTCTAAATCTGCTTATTAAGTGCTTAACTGCTTATTTCCGTATCTGGTGACTGTTTGGCTTATTGTGGCTTATTGTGTGAACCAATTTGTGATTTTATTGTTGCTATTAACTCCTTGTGATTCACTGATCACAAGGGTGCCTTTGTTTCCAATTGAATCAAACCAGAACTCTCATATAAGCTTGGTCAAATAGTCAAAGCAGTGGGAACTCCTTTCCCCTGCTAGTTGCCACTGATAGTGTAAAATTGGGTTCAGCTTATCAATAAGCTATAATAGCTTATTCCAACCAGCAACAACTTTGTTTTTGTAATAGGTGCTCATATTTTGACCCATTTGTTCATACTGGAGCATTTGGTGGGTTGACTTTAGGGTTTGACTAGAAAACCAACTCCATTGACTTTTTCATAAGTTCATTTGTGCTTATTCTGGCTTATTGGTTGTGCTTATTGGATTTTTGTTGATTGATTTTTCTTATTGAGTCCATTTGAAATCTTTTGCAAGTTGAATCAAGTCCTGAGGTGCCCTAAATCTCTATAACGACTATTTTGTCTTTTAGTGGATTTTTACTTTGCTTATTTCTGGCTTATTAAGTGAGCTTTTTCAAAAATTCTTTTTACAGATCTCATAAGCATCCCAAAAGAAGGTTGTGTGTCAAATTAGAGCTTATGGCATTAGCTTATGGCTTAATGGGCTGAAAAGCCCAATAAGAATAAGCTGAGTGTTCAATAAGCTGTGATAAGCTCATTTTCAGCTTTTGGGCCTTTAGAGTTTTGTTCTTAGAATTGAATTTTGAGTCAGATAGGGCTTTTCCAAGTCAATTGGGCCAAGTTTGACTTTTTGGGCCCAAAAGCCCAATTTGGTTGACTGTTTTTGGTTTTGGCCCATTTGAGGGCCCAATAGGGGTATTTTGGTAATTTCACTTTGATTTTCTGATTATTTAGGTTAAAATAAACTAGTTTGCAAGTTTTTAAATTTTTTATAATTTTTGGATTTTTAATATTATTTTATTATTATTTTATTTTTATTTTTAAAATTTCACATTTTCCAACTTTTTACATTTTTCTTAGGTTTAATACATTAAAATAGGAATTTAACAACTTTTAGAATAATTCTATCCCTTTTAGATTAATTTTTATAATTATTTTAAGTTTTAATAGTTTTTAAATCATTTTAAATAGTTTTTATTAGTTTAAAAATTTCTAAAAATAGTTTTTAATCTTTTTAGGTCATTTTAGAGGTTTAACAATTGAAAAATCTTTATTTGGGCTTTTTGATATTTTATTTGATTTTTAGAGCTTTAATTAGCATTTAAAAATTGTATATTTAATTATTTAAAAGGTTTGAAAAAGTTTTGATCATTGATAAACTCTTAGTTTATTTATTTTGATTTTTGGTGAATTTTTGGTAATTTTTAGAATTAATTTTTATTTTTGTGGTTTTTAAGGTTCTACGTTTTAACTTTCTAGTAGTGTTTATTTTTATTTTTACGTCTTCGTCATCTTCTTTTCTCATCCCCTTCTAAACCAATTATTAATCACAAACATTTAACAAATTTCTCACACACATATACCTCCTTGGGAAACGAACTTGGAATTCATAAGGGTCATTAACACTTGATTTTTCCTAAAGTCATTTGTTCAATACTTTCCCTATTTACGCTCTTTTCCTAAAGAGTAGTAAAACACTACAATCACTTTGCAATCTATTTTCAAGTGTCCAGGTTTCCCACACTTCTAACAAGTCACTAGTGACTTCTTGTTAGGATTAGTTTTGGTGTTATCCTGATGCTTACGTTTGCCCTTGTTGTCATTGTACCTGGAGGAGTTGTTATGCTCCACCATATTGACAACTGATGAACCAACAACATTTTTGATCTTTGGCTTGTCACCATCATGCACCCTGAAGGATTCCTCAATGTGTAAATGACTGCCCAACTCAACAAGAGTTAACTACTCCTTCTTATGTTTCAAGGTATGCTTCAAATCTTTCCAAGAAGGAGGCAATTTGTCAATGACAAAGACACCTGAATGGTCTCCTCCATGTTCATTTTATGTTGTGTAAACCTACCAAGTATTCCAAGAAGTTCATTGTATTGTTTCATGATTGGTATTGAATCAGTCATTTTGTAACTGGTGAAATCACTTACAAGGAACTTCTTACTTGATGCATCATCAGCCATATATTTGGCTTCTAAGGAATCCCATAGTTTTTGCCACATTTAAAATTTTGGTTAATATCAAATAAGAAATCAGACATACCATTGAGAATAATACCACTGTATATAGTCACCATTCTTCCATTTGTTCCTTTTCCTCATCTCCTCCAAAGTAGCATCATCAGCACCATCAAGAATTGGAGTAGTCAGAACATACACCACACTCATGGTAGAAAGAAAAAGTGCATCTTCTTCTGCCATCTCCTGAAGTCCACCCCTTCAAACATATCCAGCTTGGAAAAGTTAGCCACCATATGCTTCATTGCAGCCGCCATTGATTATCACAAAATAGTTTACTTTGAATGTTGGTTTTTATTCGTCCCAACCAGGGTAACATAATCAATCCTAGATACGTACCAAAAACAATGGTTACTGGATATCACTTAGAATCGTGTGATCACATTCTAAAGTAAACTTTTTGAACCTAATACCTGGGTATGAAGAATACTTACTTGGGATAAGACCAAATGCAGTTAGTAATTTAGGCACAAATCTCTAACCCTTTTGCTTTCAACTGTTTTTTTCTGTCTCTCTTCATGCAATGTTATGATCACCTATTTATAGGTGGGGTACTCAACCCTAGTCAATGGTATTAAGATGAATTAACGGCCCATTAATCTCTTCTTAATGTGCTCCATAACACCAGGAATAGTGGTTACATGACCAATTAAACGTGGTCATTAATGCAGTTAAACTGCCACTTGAATAGGTCAAAGATCGTTACAAGTATACTAGTTCAGCTCTAGCATTGTCAATCCTTCATTCCCACTAAAGAATCAGCCATCCTGGTGAAACCTTCAGTACTGAAGACAACACACTGATGACTAAACACTGAAGACAACTCTTCAGAGGAGTTACTCCCTAATTAATACCTTCAGTCCAGAGTCACACTCCCTGGAGATTTAACTCACTGAAGATCATCAGTGATGCTCAACGACTTTTAACCACTATCTAAATCAGGGTGTTTTGAATCAGGGTATTCAAGGACTCATGGGTGTACACTCTGTACCTCCAGACCTATTACTAGTATGAACTAAATCCACAATTCAACTATATTTCCAACACTGCTAATTTGTAGGATAGCTTTGCAGCTACCATTTATTTTTAAATTTATGTAACAAACCTATAGTATTAAAAAAATCAGACTCAGTGTTTCCTTTATATACACAACAGCGTACTAAAACAAAAACCATATATCATGATGAAAAGTATGAAGTATTTGCTTAAAGAAATGTCTTTGTATGTTCTAGCTACAATCGACATGGCATATTAGATAGTTATCATATAATCAATTCTTAGGGATATGATATTCAAACTTGAATGCACATTCCCCACACTTCTTCCTATTTCTTTCTAAATGATTTCTAATGACCAATAAAATTTTCTTTCAAATAAGTGATATCTGCAGCAACCTGAACCAACACAACCATGTCATTTCAATCAGCCCCAAAGACATCATGTAATATCCTAATCCAAACGCACTTTATCTGATCCGAACACAACTTATTCTTAATTTCTATAATAGCCTAATCCAAACACACTTCATTTTATTTTTTGTAGTGGCTTGATCCTAACTTATCTCAAGTCCACAACAAAAACTAATTTAGGAACCATCTAACAGAACCAATGTACACATTCATAAAACTAAAGAGTTGGCTTACGAAGATCTATTGATGTGAAAGTGTGTCTTACGATTTCATGGAAATTAAAACAAAAAGTTGCTTACTTTTTTATGCAATTACTTACATGGTAGCAATACCGCTAATCATGTATGATTATTAAGAATACTTAGAGGACCTTTGCAACATTTTGAGAACCTTACATTATTGGAAGAAAATGAAGAGATTTAGCTTAGAACACTCGCTTAAAAAGGGACAAATTGTTGAACTCCTTTGCTTCTATGATAAAAGGCATTTATACATTTTACTATATATCTCAAAATATTCCTCGTGAAATTTCTAATTATCTATAATATGTCACAAGGTCGTGGGAACTATAGGATACGCGGCTTGAGAGTACATCCAAACAGGGCATCTAACATCCAAGAGTGATGTATGGGGATATGGTGTCTTCTTATACGAACTAATTAAAGGTCTTCTCCCATTAGACAAAAACCGTCCCAAGAACGAGCAGAAGCTTCTAGAATGGGTCAAGCCTTACCTAGACTCCAAAAAGTTCCGGCTAATAATTAACTCAAGGCTCGAGGTTAAGTACTGTTGATCCCAAACTTAGATCGCTTAGCTTTGTATTATCGAGATTAAATCAAGAGTAATATGTAGAGAAGCTTTGTGTATCCGACAATCTAAGTACCATGCGGAATTTAATACTTAGAACAAAGAACAAATCGACAATACACGTATACCAAACTTTCAATCGGTTAATCACGAATAACAGAGTATGAAAGCTTACAAAGAAATGAACCCTAAGGTCTCCTTTTATACACTCAAGAGACTTGAACAAAAAGCTAACGATCAACTATTCTAGGAAGAGATAAATATACAAATTACATTTATTCGAACATATCTTCGTAATATAACAATACGCGTTGATCCATGCAATCCTTCAGCGGCATGAATTCTTCTTGTCAGTGGCTTCTTGTCACCGTTTACATAATGCTTTGACAGTGGCTAGGACAATACTTGTCAGCGTCTAGAACTCCACATGTCATCGGCTAGGGACTTGGTCATTTTATTCCCAACAATCCTCCCCTAAACTTGATATTTATACTTAACTAACAAGTTTCCAAATAAACAAAATATATACAGAGAGAATTCTTATAAACATACTTATCCCTGAATTTGAGTGTGAATAAATCTCAAATAATCAACCAACAATGCCAACTGTCTCAATTTTTCTTTGGCTGCCTCATCCTCACCATACTCTAACTATTCTGGCTTTTCTTTATAATCTACATCAGGATTAGAACTATGTGAACTACCATCATCATTTTCATTACCAGATCTCATGCTCCCAGACTCAGAACTGAGTATCTGGGCTTCAAGGGAACCTTTTTGTTGCCCTATAGTTCTTCTTTGTACGATTATTGTGCCAACAATTGATCAAACTTAACATGTGCACTCTCCTTGGGAACCTGTTCTTCTACAATAATTCCTTTACCTTTATCTGATGGATCAATGGAATTTAAAGTTGTAGGTACCTGTGTTGATTCCTATCTAATTGTTAAAGGTGGTTAGGATACACCAGAAACACACAGAGTGCTGCTGTCATAGGCTAGAAACAAGTTATCAGTAGATAGAAATGGCTTATCAACGGCTGCAACTTTTCCAGTACTCACTTGCTGCATCAATTGAACAAAAGAGAGTCTTGTTGGTGTGACCACTGAATAATCAAACCCTCTTTGCTCCTTTAAACCTATATGAGCATCTACCACTTCCAATGTACCCATAGAGCCTTTGGAGCCTTCCTTAGAACGTCTATCACTCAAATTCACTTGCTTCCCCTTTGTAAGACTCCTCTCCAAACTCAATCTCTGAAGACTTTACCATGAACGTCCTTGTAGGAAATACATTTTTACGTATTTAGGAAGGATCGGTCACTTCCACAATATATTAGTTAGTAGCTCGTAGTCTAGTAATAGATGTTAAGTAAACAAGGCCAAAGTCGGTCCATCATTATGGTCGGTGGCCCATTGTGTAAGCTCAAGCCCATCTTGTGGGCTTGGGTATATAAACCCTCTCTTTAGTTGGAGAGGATGTGGTTACTCATTTATTTTCACACACTAACATGTGTTTTTTTCTCACTTTCTCTCTCTAGAAGTATGTGTGTAACCTCCCCTCTATCTCTACTTTCTCTCTCTAGATTATCCCAGATTTACATAATCGTACAAATGGTATCAAGAGCCATGAGATGATTGCATTGTCTTTGTTTTTGTGTTTCATTAATTTCGTGTAGTTTTAATCCAAAAACCACGATCCAATTTTTATTTTATTTTTTGTGTTTTTGTTGGTTTAATCTTTCTACAAATCATCTACTACCTTTTATTAGTGATTTGGGTTTTTTTATTGTGGCTAAAATAAAAAAAATTTGGGTGTTTGGATTGATTTTTGATGTAAAAGTTTATATAAAGTACAAATCTTGATTTCAAATTTTTCGTCATAAATTTGAAAAAGTTTGTATTTTTCAAGTCCCTACATTGCTATATACCTTGAAAGTACAACTCGTTTCGCCGGAAACCATTGTAAAAATTGCCTTTACAAAGATCAAAAAATTTGCCTATTTTCGGAAAACTACCATATTGAGGAATCGTAAACCCTAAATATTCGGGAATCGTAACCCTAAATATTCAGGAATTGTGACATTCAGTATTCGTACCATTCAGGAATCCTAACATTCAGGAATCGTAACATTCAGGAATCGTAATATTCAGGAATCGTAATATTCAAGAATCGTAACATTCAAGAATCGTAATATTCATGAATCGTAACATTCAGGAATCGTAATATTCAGGAATTGTAATATTCAGGAATTGTAATATTCAGGAATCGTAATATTCAAGAATTGTAAACATTCAGGAATCGTAAAGCCTAGATATTCCGAATTGGTGAATCTGAGTTATTCCGAATTGGTCAATTTGAGTTATTCTAAAATCGTTACTTCGAGGTTATTCCGATATCGTTTATTGGTGATTATTACAAGATTGTGATTAGTCCAAAATCACGTATCAAGATATTCTGAGATAGTGTACTTAGTTTATTATGAGATCGTAAACTACACATTATTCCGAGATAGCATTTTTTTCCAAGATTATAAGACTTACAAAATTTTTAATCGTAAAAAATTTGCTCAATTCTTTTCGGTTATTCTTCAAGGAAATTTTTAGGGGATCTCAAACATCAAGTTTTTATCACCAATCAAGGACTCAAGAATTTTTATGGTTTATTCGAGTTTGTAAAATCCCGTGAATTTATTTTTCGGTTTCTCCACGAATTGTAAAATCCCGTATTGTTCTTTCGACTACAAGCACATTTAATTTCTCTCATTGTTCGATCATCGTTTGTAAATCTTAATTATCACAATGGAGTATACTTCTCTTACGGATAAGTCCATCCTCTCGGGTACGGATAATCGTCCACCAATGTTGGTGAAGGAAATGTAGGAGGCATGGACGTCTAGAATGGAACTTTATACGATGAATCGCGATAATGGACATCTCATTTTGGAATCGGTTCAAAATGGTACATTAGATTACGGTACCGTGACAGGGGGTATGGTTACTCATGCTCGCACAATGGTCGATTTGACCGGAGATACTAAAATTCAAGCTAAGTGTGATATTCAAGCTACAAACATTATTCTCCAAGGTCTTCCTATAGATGTCTATAAACTCGTGAGTCATTACAAAGTTTCCAAAGAGTTATGGGAAATAATTCGCATTTTGATACAAGGTACCTCGTTAACTCAACAAAAACGAGAGTGTAAGCTGTATGACACGTTCGATAATTTTCTTATGTTCCAGGGTGTCTCTTCATGACTACTATTTGATAATCACTTTAATGTTGAATGAGCTTAACATTTTTGACATGAAGATCCACAGTTTTAACTCAACACAAAGTATTTGAATACTCTTCCTTCCGAATGTAGAAATTTTGTGACGGATGTTAAGTTGGTTAAGGATTTGCATGTAACCATAGTGGATCAACTTCAAGCTTATCTTCATCAATACAAACGCCACGTGCAAGATATTTGGTTGTCAAAATCTCAAGTCTGTGATCCACTTGCCATGATTGCTCTCATCAAATGACTCCTCAACACAACTTGGCTTACTCTTATCAACAACCATCATATCAGCAACAACCACAACACATCTATCAGCAACCACCACAACCATCATATCAACAACCAATGATGCCACAGCAAGCATTTCAAGTACAAAGTTTTCCACAACATCCTTATACACATCAATTAACACATCAGGCATCTTCATCTCAAGCTATTAATTCTCGGATGGGCTATACTCCTCGGCAATGATATTTTCCAATTGAAGCACCACAAGCACAATCATTTTATTCCAATGAACTTCCAGAGATTCAAGTACCGGTCTTCGATCAAAATGATACTCGAACTCAAGTGTTTAACCATCTCACTGTCTACTTGTCCAAACTTGTTACAACTAGAGGATTTTCACCAACGAACAATCAGCTCCGCACTTCTTCAAATCCTCGCCAACAAGCCACTATTCAAGATGGTCAAGTGACGGTACAATACATTCAAGGGACGCACAATTCATTTAGACCAAGTACAAGAACCGTGAATGCTCAAGCTAATGGAAATGGTAGTTTCAATGTTCCTCAAAAAGTGGTGACTTGCTATAATTGCTGAGGGCAAGGTCACATGGCTAAGCAATGTACTCAACCAAAAAGGAGAAAGGATGCATCATCGTTTAATGAGAAGATGTTGCTAGTCAATGCTCAAGCAAATGGGAAGATGTTGGATTCAGAGGAATTAGCATTTCTTGCAGACCCAAGGGAAACAGTAAATGAAGGCATTCCAGCAGTCTCTACTTTAAATGCAACATATCAAACGGATGATCTTGATGCATATGATTCGCATTGTGATGAGCTTCACTCAGCCCAAGCTGCTCTCGTTGCTAATATTTCTCACTACGGTTCAAAAGTCGTTAGTGAGGTACCAACCACAACTAATGTTGTTCATGATAATCTAAATCATGTTGGGCATGATAATAACAACCTTGAACATCATTCAGGAATAGTAACTCAAATGATATGGTATCCAATCTTACACATTTGAGTGAACCTCGACCAAATACTAAGACGGGTATGGTATCTTATGCTCAACAAGATTTGGTAATGGTGCCTAAACATATAATTGATGACATGAATGTTGATGTCTGAAAAACCATAGATATGAATGCCACCCTATCCTCTGAGCTTGCGCTGTATAAAGAAAAGGTCAAAACTTTTGAAATGGTCCCTCAAGCAGAGAAATAACTTAACCTGAATTTGACCAATTTCGTTTTGAAAGGCTAGAACACTTAAAGGATATAGAAACATTAAGAGCTAATCTTTCTGATGAAGTCAAATAAAAAGAGTCGGTTGTCAATAATTTTAAAAAACTTAAAACGGATTTTGAAACACTCGAGTCTAACAAGGTTGAATCGGAAATTAACGCTACCAAACTTTTTAAAATGAGAGATCAACAGCTTTTACAACAATATTCTTCTACAAAAACGGTTCATTTATTAACTTCATCATTTAAGGAACTAGAACTTAAGCGTCTTCAAGATTTACCACATAATTCGGGTTATGGAAAACAAGCTCAACAAGAAATTCCTAGTCTTTATGATTCGACCCTAATTGGTAAATCGAAAGAGGCTCCATATGTTCTTGATGATGCGGAGACGATGACACTTATGGAAGAAAGTCGATTAAAATGATTTCAAAAAATCTTAAACTTTTTTATTATGATAAATAATAAAGTGGCTTTTGATTTTGAGACCCGTTTTAAAACACACAAGGAAATAGATCACGTGCCAGCATGTGTTCCCCAAAGTTTGTCAAACAAAAACCTTTCTAGTACCTCTCCTACACTTGTTAAACAAGATTTAACTAAGTTAATTCCACCGGTAAGTAAGGTGTCTACAATCTTGAATGAGGTGCACCAACACTTTTCCGAATTCGACAAGGTCATTAAGGAATGTACGATGGCTACGAATGTAACCGAAGGTGAATGGAACTTTGAACACACCAGAGTTGCATTTCGTGATGAAATTCTTCCATTTGTGAAAAATATTAAAGCGTGTTTTAGTAGTCTTGATCACAATTTGGTTTTGGAAATTAAAGAAGTTCAACGAGTTTTCTATGAAATGGATGATGCTTATGAAAACGGTTTAGTTAAAAAGGAACGAATTTTACGTCAAAATGATCAACTTATGAAGCAAGTGATGTCGCATGATATTGTATCCGTTTGTGTGAATAATTGTGTTGATAATGATTCTATTATGCATAATATTGAATCTGAAGATAATGTGGTAGATATTAATTGTCACAAATCTGAAGCTGAATTTTTAAAGCTTCAAGATTCCTAAAATTTGCTTTCAAAACGTTTTGATGAATTTCAAAAACATTGTATTTCGCTTGAATATGAAAAACAATTTATTCAAGAGATTTTTGAAACGTCGCACGAAGGTAATAATATAGATGATCAAAATTTTCAAAAGGTTTTTCGATTGAATATACAATCAAAACAGCGTCGGACAAGTGACAAGGTTGCTAAATTATTGCCTATAGACATGGAGAAATCTAAGGAGATAAACTTTGTGAACATACTTGAGGCCGCTGAGAATTTTAAACTTGATCTAGATAATGTTTCCATTATTTTTTCCAGAGTTGATCACCTAAAACAGAAAAATACACAACTCTCCAATTCAGTAAAGCCCACACGTGCTAATACCACTGCATTGACTCAATCATTGATTGAACGACTGAATCGAAAATCTATGGAAATATCTGATTTGAGGGAGAAAATTTGTGATAAAAATTTGGCTTTGGCTGAGTTAAAAGAAACACTTCATACTCTAAAAGGTAAGAAAGTTGATGATAACGCATCAACCATCTCAGCATCGTCCTCTAGTGCAATCAAAAGGAACCTCATAGCCGTCACACCACTTAACAAGGGCTCTAGGAATAAACCATCTCAACAATTCGTCACAACTGATAAGGCAAAATTAAAACCAACCCCTAATATTACCGTGTTTCCTTCTACAGTAGTAAACAAAACTAATAAGGCTCAAAGATCTAAGCTTAATGGAAATACAAAGAAAGATAGGATCTTGCCTTCATCTAGTAGTCATGTGAAGAAGAAAGTAGAAGCCCACCCTAGGAATGTTATTTCCATTTTGAATAAAAAGAATCATGTAGTTAAAACTAAAGGCTCTGCGGTTGTGCAACATTCTAAGCCTACTATGAATTCTAATTTTAGATGTTGGAATTACAATGAATGTATGTTTTCTAGTCATCATGATTCTTGCCTTATCGACCATGTGAATGAGATGAATGCCCGAAAGCACAACTTAGAATGGAAACCGACTAGGAAAGTTTTAACCCAAGTTGGATGGATGTGGCGTCCCACTGGTAAAACCTTAACTATAGTAGGAAATACGTACCTTTTAACTAGGATCACTCCCACTACTGTGAAAAAAGCGTCCCCTTTAACTAGGAGTACTAAGGCTACCAAAACACAAGCATGTCCTTTAACTAGGAACACCAACACTTCTGTAGGAACCAAGTTCCCTATAAATAAGTCTACTCCCACTGTAGTGCTCACTAATCCAAAACCTCAGGAGGTTGGAACTAATGTACCTGTTGTTTGAAAACCAATTAAAAATCCTGGAAATCTAAGGATGACACAAATGTTAGCAATTTTGATAATATATTTATATGTGCTAACTCTACGAACGCCATAGTTTCCAATGCATTGTCTACTGTTGTTGTCCAAAACAGTTTGTCCAAATCGTCTTGTGGTATTTGGACTCCGGTTGCTTCAAGCATATGACCGGAGATCTCTCTCAGCTCAGAAATTTCTTCAGCAAGTTTCTTGGTACGGTTTGATTTGGTGATCATATTGCAAAGATAATGGGTTACGGTGATATCAAAATGGGAATGTTATGATTTCAAGAGTGTATTATGTTGAAGGACTCGGTCATAATTTATTTTCTATGGGACAATTTTGTGATACAAACCTAGAAGTCTCTTTTCGAGAGCATACATGCTTCATTCGCAATTTAGAAGGGGTAGATTTATTGAAAGGTACTCTAGGGAACAATTTGTATACTTTGTCTCTACAAGACATGATGGTCGCTTCTCCCGTATGTCTTCTCTCCAAAGCATCAAAGACTAAGTCATGGTTATGGCATCAACCGTTATCTCATCTTAACTATCACAATATCAATCATTTGGCAAAAAACGAACTTGTTCTTGGTCTTCCTAAACTAAGATCCATTTGTGTTCCGCGTGTTCAATGGGGAAGAGCACTAAGAAATCATACAAACCCAAGACTGAAGACACCAACCAAGGAAAACTTTATTTGTTGCATATGGATCTTTGTGGGCCAATGCGTGTTGAAAGTCTTAGTGGTAAAAAGTATATCCTCGTCATTGTGGATGATTACTCACCATTTACATGGGTGAAATTTCTCGCAACAAAAGATGAGGCACCTAAATTCATCATCGGATTACTCAAGATGATTCAAGTGCGTCTCACTACTACTGTCAGACGCATACGTACAGATAATGGAACCGAATTTGTTAATCAAACCTTGCGTAATCTTTATGAAGAAGTTAGCATATCTCATGAAACATCCATTGCTCGCACTCCACAACAAAATGATGTCGTTGACAGGCGAAATCACACACTTATGGAAGCTTCCCGAATGATGTTAATTTACGCAAAGGCTCCATTGTTTCTATGGCAGAAGTAGTATCTACAACAGTATACACCAAAAACCGATCACTAATTTACAAGCGCCATGGTGAAACACCTTATGAGCTTTTTCATGGATAATTACCCAATCTATCAAACCTTCATGTGTTTGGTGCACTTTTCTATCCGAACAATGATAGTGAGAACTTGGGGAAACTTCAACCAAAGGCTTATATTGGTATTTTCATTGGTTATGCACCCACGAAGAAAGCATTTCGGATCTATAATCGAAATTCTCATAAAATCATCGAAACTATGAATGTTGATTTTGATGAGCTGACAGCAATGGCTTATGAGTAAAGCAGCTCCGAACCCGCACTTCATGAAATGGGACCCAGTAACATTAGCTCTGGTCTTATCCCAAATAACCCTACTTCATCATCATTTACACCACTTACTAGGAATGAGTGGGATAGATTGTTTCAACCGTTCTTTTATGAATTCTTTACTCCTCCAAGTATTGTTGCTCCAGCACCTGAAGAGATAACTCTGGTCAACGAAGTTGTCGCTCTAGCAAATGAAGCACAATCAAATGTGTCTACAACAACAATTGGTCAAGATACACCTTCAACGAGTAATTATCAACCAACACCTGAATCAACTAACCATCTTATGCCTATTGATGATGAAGAGGATGATGATGATGATTACGACCTGGAATTCGCTCAAATGCATGAACTTCCATTCTTTGGTTTACCAATTCCCGAAATTAATCAAGCGGGACCGTCCACCTCAGAGGAAGCTCCTACTACGGTCTACTCCAATCCAAAGATTCGTGTATATGACAGCAAATGGAAAAAGGATCATCCTATGGATACTATTCTTGGTGACCCTAATCGTCCTGTATCCACACGTAGTCAGCTACAAGAAAGTGCAATGTCTTGCTACTTTGACGCCTTTCTCTCTAAAGTTGAACTTATGATGTGGCAAGAAGCTTTTACACAATCTTGTTGGATAGAAGCTATGTAATAAGAACTTAATGTATTTGAACGTCTTGATGTATGGGAACGTGTCTCATGCTCGGATAAAGTGATGTTACTCACTTTGAAATAGGTTTACAAGGTAAAACTCGACGAGTTAGGCGGAATATTGAAAAATAAGGCTCGATTAGTAGCTCGTGGGTATCGACAATTATTGGGTATCGACTTTATGGAATCCTTTGTATCCGTTGCCCGTTTGGAAACAATTAGACTATTCCCCGCTTATGCAGCTCATATGAATATGATCGTTTATCATATGGATGTTAAGACGGTATTTCTTAATGGTGAAATCAAGGAAGAGGTATGTGTTCAACAACCGCATGGTTTTGTGAATCCCAAATACCCTAATCACGTGTATAGGCTTAAGAAGGCTCTTTATGGGTTGAAGCAAGCTCCACGCGCGTGGTATGATCTATTGACACAATTCCTCATCACGGAAGGCTTCGATAAAGGGAAGGTGGATCAAACGCTGTTGATTCAGAAACGAGGGAACGACATGATTATGGTACTAATATATGTGGATGATATTATATTTGTTGTGTCACACCCCACCAATGGCGGAATATGGGGCGCGACGTATGGATATCATCACAACAAATGGTGCCTCTATAGAGAAGACTAAAATGCAAATATAATGTCATAAATGACGACACAAATGTCATGACAATTGTGTCGCCATTTATGACATTATATTTGCATTTTAGTCTTCTCTATAGAGACACCATTTGTTGTGATGATATCCATACGTCGCGCCCCATATTCCGCCATTGGTGGGGTGTGACAGAATGGTATCAGAGCCAATGGTTATAGAGAATCAGGTTGCCTAGTCGCGTAGCCTAGTCTATAGCTTAAGGGTCCCTGCATATAGGCGTCATAGGAGTATATGTGCATTTTATTATAATTGATGTGTTTGAATGTTATTTATTGTGATGTTTTGACTGGTATGAATTGAACCATAGTAAATTCATACTTAGCCACATGTTATTTTCTTTTCGAGTTGTGAGTAGTGCGGGTTTAACCATAATCGTCCACGCTAGTCATTATCGTATTTTACTTATGATGTACATTATAGTACATAATTTGGTACATAGTAGTTTCTATCTTTTGTTGGGTTATTTTATGTACCTGAGGGGTATTATTTTCTTTTGATGTTTAAGTCATGTTCCCTAAGAATCATGTGGTGGTTCGAGTTATTAGGAGTAGGTGAATATGAAGGACCTTATGCTATTTCCACTCTTATGGGCGACATGACTTATAACTGATTATGTTTTCATTTTAGATTTAGTCTAGGCTGTTTTAGTTAGACTATGGATTTCTGTATTCCAAGAGTTCTATTATGTTATTTTATAGATGGAGTTTTGGACCTTATTGGTTATGTGGTTATGAGCTTATGTGAGTAGATAGATTTATGTGTTATATGTTGTATTGATTCTTATAAGTGTCATCATAGGAGGGAGTGCATTGGGGAAAGGGTAATTGTATAAGTATGGTGGCCAACATAGTTATACAAGTACCACAACTTCAATGGGTTCTCAAGTATGATTGCATGAAAGAGGATTAGTACATGCTTGTATATGGTGAGATGTAGATATTGGGTATACGTATAATATATGGGTTTATGTAACGGCTGCCTACGATATGGCTATTTTTATTAGTGTGTTATATGTTTTGGGTTATAGTTGTGTTGTGTGATTTTGGGGTCACACGATATGGTTTGGTTTTGGAGGTGGGTTTTATGCTTTGTTGTGGCACGGTGAGATGGTGATTACTCGTGTGGAAAAACGAGTGTATGACGTGATTGGTTGATCCGACATGTATGGTAACGAGTATGTTTTGGGTGATTTAATAGGTATATATATGCGGATGTATATATACTACTATGTGTTAAGTTATGGTATATGGTCGTTCACTAGTTATTATAACTTGAACGTACCTTGTGTTAGTTCGTGTTTTATGGTGCTGGAGTTGATGGAGTTTCAACAACGTTTCGATTTTTTTTGAACTGTGTCTTGTAGCGTATTCTTTGAGTTCATATTTCATGTGTACTTTTTAAAATGTTTTTCTGGGTTTTAAGTCCGTTGAAATAAATGGAGATTTCTTTTGGGATAATGAAATCTTTTGGGTTGAGTCTTACATTTCTTTTGGTTGGTATATGGAAAAAGGGGGGACTTGGAAATCTACTATAGAGTTAGATAGTTGGTTGTATTTGGTAAAATAAGGGTAAGGTGTTGGAGTCATGTTTGAAACAAGATGTAACATAAGTTTTTTTTTTATCAACACTTATTTATTTCAAATTCTAAAAGACTTTCTTTAAAATAAAGCGAAGTAAAATTTCTTTCTACTTACATAGTTTATATAATCGGATTTAACCGATTAATGTCATTTATAGTTATTGATACAAGGTTAAAAGGAGTTTATGAATATTTCACATACAATTATATCTTTCATTGAAAAGGATTGCATTGATCACTAAGTTTATTCTTTAGTTTTTAAAACAACTAGCATAAAATTGTTTTGGTCATAACTTGTTCGTTTTTAGAGCTTTTTCAGTGATTCAAAAGCCAAAAACTATGTACGCGGAACGTACTTTTCAAATATTCAGAATGTATAGTCATGGGAGGTCAGTGGACTGGTCGGAATTGTTGTACAAGTGTCGGGTTCAAGGTTGAGTTTGAATAGTAGTTTTATTTTTTTTATGATTTGGGATGCACGGGATACCTAGTCTTTGAGTTGAGTTTTGAGATCGTCTAGAAGGTTGTTTGTAGATGGTTTGAGTCACATAGATGTGGGGAGGTAAGGAAATTTTTTTTTTTTTTTTAAAATATATATATATATATATTCTTTTGGAAAGTCGATCTTTGCACGGTTTAAATAATATATGGTGGGGCGTAATATGTTTTGGTTCCCATTGGGTGTTTCTTGGATTATTTTTCGTTGTCATGGGTCATTTGGAAATTGATACACGTTTTGGTTTTGAGTTTTCTTTCGAGTCTCATGGTTTTGACTTGTTTTAACTGGTGCACGTGAAATGTCGTTAGTTATCCGTGGGTTTAATTCGTCGGTCGTATCTGGTGTATTCAGGATGTAGTTTTGGTTTTGTATGGTTTAGGAGCGTTGAGGTAGAACCATGAATAGAGCAAGTAGGAGAAGTGAGAGGAGTTGTAGTTAGTGTCATCCAAGGCAAATCGTTGATGGAGTGAATTAAGAACAAGAGCTGTTAGAAATTGCAAGGAATTTATTCGTATTGCCGCTAAGAGAGGGTGTGAGGAGGACAGAGTTGAAATTGCTAAGGATGTTGTATGAACGCTTTGGGTTTACGGTTACGCATTTGGCTTCGCCAAAGCACTAGCGGTTTTCATGGAGTCAATGAATCGAGTGTGCATGAACGTCTATAAACGAGTTGTCATCGGGAGCATCAACGACATCTTGATCTATTCAAAGTCTAAGAAGGAGAGTGAGGCGAAGTATGTGTTGGTTTTGGAGTGGAAGTATACGTGAGATTTTCAAAGTGTGAGTTTTAGTATTAAGTCTACCATGATGAGTAGTTAGAGATGATGGCATATCATGGAACCAGCAAAGGGCGAAGTGAAGAAGGATGAGGAAGCATTTTGGAGGATGAAGAGGTGGATTGGATAATGAGCGGATCTTGGCATTATCGGAAGGACTGGATGAATACGCGAGCATGACGATACGTGGAGCAAGGATTTGGATGCGTACGAGGACGACAAAGAAAGGCGATTGCTTAAACGTTGCAGGAACTGAAGATTTGGAAGAACTGGATAGACTTAGTTAGTGGAGCTGGACTGTTATATCTGCCTAGAATGCTAGAGGCATTTGGTGTACGAGACGTGGAGAATGATCTATACGGATCATGAACGTCTCCAACACACATTCAATCATCTTGATTGAACATTTGGCAAAGGTGATGGGTGGAGTTAATTGATGAAAGAAAATTGCAAGGCCAAGTACCATCTGGGAAAGGCAAGCATGGTCGATGAGACATGGAATAAGAAGGATGAGGTGAAGCTGAGACGAACTTGAACTATAGGGATGATGTATTAGAGTGGTTTGGATGAAGGATGTGGGTTGCACGAGTTGAGTTGTCTAAAGCAGTGAACGCGTCAACATTTATGTTACGTGGCTTGGACAATCATAAGGAGGAAAGGGACGTAGACTATACTTCCTACATGGATAGGAGTAGTTTAGAAAGGGCGATGTAAGGACGAAGTTGGTGGAAGGGATACATAATGCGGTGGGGGATTAAGTACGATGAGAGTTGGGTGATAGTCGATAGACTGACTAATTCATCACCTATTTCAAGAGGAATGAGAAGTCACGTAGTTGGGAAGTTGGAAGAATTAATGGATATGTGAAAGACCGTCATAGGTCACTTTGTAAGAAAATTGGAATTTAAAGTAGTTTGGGATACGGACTGAAGGGAGTTGATGAACATAATTGGACATGGGTGATTGATTTAGAGGTAGTTTGGAAACGCGTTAGCGATGGCTGAGTTTTCATATAATGATAGTTATCGTACTAGAAGTCGATAAATGCAATTTGAGGCACGATATGAAAGGATAGGGTGAGTTGTCCTCATTGTGGACTAGAATTGGTAAAAGAGGCTACTAATGTGGTAATGGTGTTTGTGGACAGAATGAGAGCAACAAGGGATGCTATGTAGAAAAGGAGGAAACCACTAGATTTAGTGACAAAGTTATGTATGGAGTTTCACCCATAGTAACGGGTGGTATGATTTGGAAAGATGGAAGTGTTGATGTAGAGTTTTGTAGGTCCATTTATGATCTTTGGGAAGATTAGACCATTAGCTTATGAGCATAGAATTACCTAGGGGAAATGAGTTGTATACATGATACATTTCATGTATTGGGGTTGGTAAATGTTGTTTGAGGATGCATATTTGCATGTCCGGTTATTCGAGTTTTGTGCTAATAAGGGTCTTTGTTTTATCGAAGATTCATTTGCGAGATTTATTGACTGTGAGGTCAAGAGTTTGGCAATGGTTTTAATTATTTTTGGTTTGTACATGTGGTATCTTGAAACTTGAACTGAAGTTCACGTGGAAATGAGAGGAGTTCATTTAGAACAAGTATCCTCGTGTGATTTATTGTCTGTGTGTTGATCCTAAGGAGTAAATCTCGGGACGAGATTTCTATTAGGAGGGAGTGATGTGACAACCGTGGTTTTGAGGTTCGTCACTTGGTCTTACTTTTAGGTTATTTTATGTGTGACTACTTGATTTTTGTGCTTACGTGTTTATTTTGTGTGAACGAGGTTGGTGTGATTATCGTTTATGAGTATAGAGTACTCATAAGTAAATCGAGGAACGGTTAATTCATGTTCATGAGATCACAATTAGTGACTATGAAATAAAATGGTGATATTTTGGTGGTTACGTATACGTATAAGTATTATAGTAATAGTGTATTTTTTTTAGGATTTACGGTTTAGCATTTAGAGGTCTCGGAAGAGGTAATTAGTCATATGAATATTTTTCGGGATGGTTTTAAGTCATTTAGGACTTAAATATAAAGTTTATTTCAAAATTTGAGATTTTTTATAAAAGTGTATACTTTACGACTTTTACGGTAAAACGCGTAAATTTGACTAGTTTTACGGTTTTGAGGTTTTGGGAGCTTTAGGAGCTGAAATAAATTAAGGAAAATTAAAGTAATATTAATAACATAATATTAAATAATAAAATAAAAAAAAACGAATTTAGGGGTGTTTGGGTCGGTTTAGACGCACCAAAAAAGAAAGAAAGAAGGGAAAAAGCCCAAAACAGGCCCAATGGACTTGTAATGGGATTAGGGGGCCTTTAGGACTTAACCAAACCCAACTCATAACCATAATAATCAGGTTTTTAACCTCCATAACATATCCTAGCCGAAATTCATCAATGGTGGCCAATTAGGGTTCTTCAAAAATTAGGTTTTCTTCATCTTCTATTAATTCAAAGGTAAAACCTTCTTAACCCTTTTCATATTAGATGTTTTTTTATATTTCTATGATTTTATGATGGATTAGTTTAGGGTTTAATTAAAAACAGTATATTAATTATATTTGATTAAATAAATTAGGGCTTGTAATTAGAGGGGTTAGGGTTAATTAATTAGGTTAATTTGTTTAAAACCCGTTTTTAAAAACTGGGCAGAATTTTGAGTCAATTGTTTTGATCATATCAGGAGTTCTAGGAACATTCAAGATGTGATCCAAGTATCCATGAAACGGTAATTAAAGTGGCTTTCTAATGCAAGAAACTAGAACTAAATTGAAGGTCAGGAAGTGGGTCAAAAACAGGTTACAACAGTCGTAGGTCAAAACAGTTTTGAATTCAGCCTGTTTTCTTTTTAAGTTTTGGGTTGTTTGGGATACTTAGGGTTGCATTGGGATCTTCTCACGAACATGAGAGATGATTTATATATTGTAGTAAGTATCTGCACTTGGGCTAAGGTTTTGGTTTAGGGTAAGACCTCTTAATGGTAACAAACTTTTAGTACGTTTAAAATCAGGAAATCTGGAATGACAAAAGTAGATATATGTATATCGGGGCCTTAACAGTAGATTTAAGGTTAGTTCAAGTGGGAGGTGTTAGACAACATGCGTAAGGGTATGAATATTCCTTTTACAGAAACCATGGGTATGTTTAAAGAGATGTTTGACTTAAATGTTTGAGACCTAAAAACTGGGACTGTTTTGGGTAAAATATGAATGGGATAGTTATTAAACATAACCAAGTTAAGGACTTGTTAAGGAAGGGTAATGGGATGATTAGAGCTTGGCAATAAGGTAAATATGTGGGAATAGGCTAGATGTCCATCATAGGTTAATGAGCCATCTTAGTGATTGGTTCGTGTATTGATTTCGTGTTTTTTGGTTTGTTAGCTTGTTGCTAGTGCGAGGACTTGTGAAGAAGCTATCAGGTGAGTTTCATAGTACCATGTTTACTATTGATTTTGACTTCCAGATGGGATGGAAGAGACACTGTGTTGAGTTATTTATAAATTGTTGCTGTGAATGTTTTTATGGTTGTGATGGACTTGTGTGTACATTATGTGATTAACTGCTATGTGATTCTTGATTGTGTATGATTTGGATCGGGGGACACGTGTCGTCTCAGTTCTTGTGGTTTGACAAGGTAGTGGCCTTGTGGTTTGACAAGGTAGTGGCCTTGTGGTTTGACAAGGTAGTGGCCTTGTTGTTTGGCAAGGTAGGAGCCTTGGATTTTGGTTTGGTATGATTAATCTTGAATGTTAGTTGTTAATGCATATTTGTAACACATTGTCCATATGTTCTTTTGTTGATGGTGGTTATTCACAGCTTATAACTGTTTTGGCGTTGGAGTCTAAACCTATGACTCTCACCAACTTTATGTTGACGTGTTTTAGTGTCTCTTTCAGGTGAGAATGTGGTTAAGCTTGAGGATAGAAGTGGCTAGACTTGGATGCCTTAGGATTGCATATAGAAGGAGATCCCCGTTCCTTCTTAGTTTGCCTTTATGTTTTTTTGAATTAGTGATACTGTTGGCACCTATATGTTTGTTTTGTTTATGTTTATTGTTTGTCTTGGGTAAGTGGTAGGACTGTTACCTACTTACCTAGACTCCTGCATCGTTGAGATATTGTCATGACATTTGTGTCGCCATTTATGACATTATATTTGCATTTTAGTCTTCTCTATAGAGACACCATTTGTTGTGATGATATCCATACGTCGCGCCCCATATTCCGCCATTGGTGGGGTGTGACATGTTGCCTCGCCCTAAATTTTATCGGATGAATTGAGGACACTCATGTCTTCAAAGTTTAAGATGTAAATGATGGTTAAGGTATCGTTTTTCTTAGGATTTCAGATATCTCAGAGTCCTAGAGGCAATTTTATTAACCAATCCAAGTATGCCCTTGAATCGCTTAAGAAATATAAGATAAAATCTTGCGATCCCGTGGATACTCTAATGGTGTAGAGTACCAAGCTAGATGCAAATCCAAATGGGATTCCTATTGATCCTACACTTTATCATGAAATAATTGGTACCCTTCTGTATATTACAGCTAGTAGACCTGACCTACAATTTACTATATGTATGTGTGCTCGGTATCAAACTAGGCCTACTGAGTTACATTTAGCTGTTGCTAAAAGGATCTTTCTATATATCAAATGAACCATTAATCGGGGACTATGGTATTCGAAGTACTCCTCTATTACACTAACGACATATGTAGATGCGGATCACGCGTGTTGTCAAGATACAAGGCATAGCACAAGTGGAAGTTTGCAACTACTAAGAGATCGACTAATCAGTTGGGCATCAAAAAGGAAGAAAATTGCTTCAATTTCAGGTACGAAGGTAGTATACATAGCTATGTCCGGTTGTTGTGCTCAAATTCTTTGGATGAGATCGTAATTAACCGACTATGGCCTAGGATTCAACAAAATTCTGATGTACTGTGACAACAAAAGTGCAATTTTCCTATGCTACAACAATGTCCAACACTCCCGGTCGAAGCATATTGACATTCACTACCATTTTATCAAGGAGCAAGTGGAAAATGGAGTGATCGAGCTTTACTTTGTCAAATGGGAGTATCAAATGCCGGATATTTTCACGAAGGCTTTAGATTGCGCTCGAATTGAATTTTTTGGCCGACAAGCTAGGAATGAGAACTTTCTCGCCCGAGATTCTAAAGGCATTGGCAGATGAAGCGAAAGAATAGAGGTAGTAAATATTCTTAGTATTCTTTGTGATCATGTATATATTGTTTTTATTTTTCTCCACAAAAGAAAAATATCAAAATATAAGACCATATAAAACCCATAAAAATTGGAAAATTCATAAATTCCAAAAATATTTTTACTTTATTTGACATGTCTTTTGGTATGATAATATTTAAGGCCTTAGAAATGTTGATTAATATTGACACGACGCCATAAACAAAAGTTGTAAATATTTCATAAAACATGTTAAAATGACTTGCTATTATTTCATATAGTAACCCGCTTTTCATATTCAAGTCAAGTATTTATTTTGAAAGCTTTGGCTCAAGAACGAAAATTAATTTCTCGGGCATGGTTTACTTTATAACCATGTAAGGGATTGTGTTTATGTTATAACACAATCAAACACGAATATATGTATGCTTCAATGCATTTATTTGTTAAAACGATAGAAATCTTGTTTTTATGGAGTTATCATCTCTACAAATCGAAGTTGTTTACAATTGATATTAACATACTCAATGATGCGACTACTCAAACGACTACTACAACTCTTTAGATAAAACGCAGGTCAACAATTGAGGGGGAGCAATTGTCTAGTATTCAGATTCTTCGATGTCAATTCATTGTGAATTGCTGGTGTTAAACTATTGGTGCCAAGACGAAGTATTCATCTTTCAATTGGTGTCAAGATATCATGACCAAGTTCACAATTGATATCAAGACAACGATACCAATTGTACATGTGATGTCAAGAGATAACTTCAGACGTGACGAGGAGACCAAGATTTGCTTACAAGAACCACGTAATTCTATCATATGATGTTCTCATCAATCAGGTCTAACCTTGTCAATTTTTTCTAATATGGTGAATATGCTTTATATCTATACAAATATGGTATCATATATGACAACAATGTCATTGATATCCACCTTACAAATAGGTATCATTTTTTACAAATCAATATCATGAAGACAAAACGGACTAAAAATTTTTCTTCCCAAATCTTTTGTTAAAAATTCATTAAGTCAACTGATATCAAAAATATCGGTTGGGTTAATATTTCTAATATGGGAGAGAAAATGTGATTTAATATGAGAAATGGTTTATCACAAATGATTTGACTTAAAGTGATGGCTCTTACCAACATATGTTAAATGTTTTTTAATATCATGACATATTTTAAGGGATAGCAAAATAGATTTGGATATTAAAACCGATTTCATGGTGATTTATACTTACCTATAACCCATTTATTTCATGACGATTACGATTGTGGTGACATAAAGATGGTAGGATAGGTTAAAGTCCAATAACTTTTCCAAAATCGGGAAATCTTTCCAAGGATATTCCATAGCTAGAAATAATAGTCCTTAGGAAAATGGAGAAAGTTTGTGAACGTAGCTGAATGTCGACCAAGTACTTAAGTTAACACTAGAACTATCACAACAAGGTGCTAGTGATGACGTACTAGTAAGCATTGAAGGGGTTGAAGAATGAAAAATAACTTTAAAGGTTAAGTGTGTAAAGAAAGAAGCCCTCCTTACAACTTAGGCAGAAACCGGTCAAATACAAATGTTATCGGGACCATTTTTAATGATACTCGGTATTGAAGGTAGACATCATGGACCTAGTGATGTAATGCGCAACCTCTCCCAGCTAACTCAGATATATCTGATATGAGTAATTACACTCCAAAAATTTTGATGTGTGGGAAACGTATCGGTGTATTTTAATGTAATTCGTTATAGAGCAAATAGTAGAAAATTACCTTTAGGGAAAAGTAATAATCTAAAATTCCCTAAAGATGGATTAAATAAACACGAGAGTGATCCCGGTTCGTTGTACACGAAGAAATTATGAATTTGAGACTTTCATTTTGAATTGGACAATTAATTTGAATTGGTTTCGATTTTTATCTAAATATCCTACGAATTTATAAAAGTGCATGAATCGCTAAATTAAACTAGAAGACGAATTAATAACTATATATCTTTTTTATATATTATATATTTATTTTATTTAAAACTTTATTTTATTTTATTTTATTTAAAACTAATATTTTTTTACAAATTAAAATAAACATTTTTCTATTAAAAGTGATAATAAGTTTGTTAAATTTTAAAACTAACAAAAAATGTGACAAACGTTTTTTTCTTAAAATGTCAGTTCAAAAATCAGTTTATAATTAACTGCAAACGCATTACAATAACAAAACGAATATCTAGCTCAGATGGTTGAGTTGTTGTACCTAGAACCGAGAGGTCTCAGGTTCGAACCACAGGGGTGGCAAATTTTTTTTATAATTATTTTTGGATACAATAAATAGAATATTTCAATCCCACAACAAGCTTATAAAACATACAGAAAATCCAATAACATTCAATAATTTCAGAAAACCCAATCAACTAGCTGAAATTCGAATAGATTACAACAACGAACAAATGTATCAACTTCTAATTCAGCAACAACAGTCAACACAAATTAACACAACTAACCATACAAATCAAGTTAGAAGTCGAAATATCAGAAACAAACCATCTAATTCACAGCAGGCTAAGCACTTAGCATAATTCTAACAAATGGAATCAGCAAAGGCACAAAATCTGCATTAAAGATAACTAAAACGTCTCAGCAGACTAAGCAACAAATCAGTTTACCATCTCATAAAAAAACAGACAAGAACTTTATATTAAATCTCTTTTAACACATTACTCAATGAAGATTAAACCGTTTAAAAAACTAGATCGAAAGACAAAAAATTAGCAGTGAATGAACTCAAATAATATGTGACAAAAGTAACAAAGAAACAACAGGTTTTGCAGACTAACAAATCAAATATCCAATTCACTTGAACGAGAATAACATATATCATTACCTTTTTCAGTTTAAACAACGCAAAGAGTATGTAAGATATCATAAACTAAGCAAATTCAAACACACTAATTCAAACCTTAACAATGAATTAGATCCAATCAACTACCTTATCAATTAAATGAAACTAAAAACTAAGTAATAAACAAGTACAATACAGCAGACACGAGTACACAAACAATCAATCCAAAACCAAATTAAAACCGAACAAACCAAACTAACAATCTGATAAAGCTAATATACCAAACCAATCAGTGTAAGATCAAAACTAAGTATTCAACAATCACGTCACAAATCAAGCTTAGAATATAAACACTAGCCGATTTAACCAATTAATTCAGAAAAATAGAAAATGAGCTTAACCTTTACTTGAAGAAATCCGTTGAGAAGAAGTATGGCGTTGAGCCAACTTAGAACTAAAACGAAACCAATTAAGAACCACCACTAGTTACAGTAACTTTACCCGAAAACCATTCATTGAACCATAACTCGAACCATGAACTAACTTCTCGAATCAACAGATGTTAAATGTCTAACCGGTAGGGTTAGACATATATCCCTAATTCACTTTCAGTTATTCTTACAAGCTATTAATTGAGCTTATAAAAACAACAATCTATTATAATATTCAGCTTATTATAGATTTAGATTGCATAAACTTTAACAAAATAATAAAACGCGAGAATCAAAGATTAAGAGACTGAAATTAAACTTTTATTAAATCAAATAAAACATTACAAAATTTTAGAAAAGGAAAATATAATTTCTATCTATAAACTAACATTATAACAGTAAAGTAAAAAGAGAGATGAAAAATTACAAAAAATAGGGGGTTTTTATAGTTGAAGATGAGGGGTGGGTTGTTGGTGGATGAACGAATTTCGACCCTTGATGAAGCATCTCTATACTCTCTTTCTTCACTGTTTTGATCCAAGGGCTGAGGATCAATCATCCTCGCATGAATTTCCACTGTGTACAAAGTTGTGCTAGTTTGGTTGTGAGGTGGCAGGATTTGATTGGCTCTTTGTCAGATTTTTAGTAAATCAACCAATAGGGATGGATCTATGATGCAACCAAGTGCCAGGTTGGCACTTGGTACTTGGTATCTCGCGTGCTATATACGCTTCTTCTTCCCTTAATTTTTTGAAACACAGCGCGTGACTTCCAATTCTTGATTAATTGGAAAGCCCCAATTTTCTAGGGTTCTTGGCCTGCTACTTTTTCCCCAAATTTCTTTCTCTCTCTCGACTTTTCTTTTATTTCTCTTTGTTTACTTTCTTTTGACCGCATGCTGACCAAAAGTTGTATATAACTCTTTGCACCGTCACATACTTTTCTTTTGGGCTTTTATTTCTTTGTTGATCCAAATATATAAAACCTTCGTTGCATTTCTTTTCTTGGGCTTTAATGGACCCTTGACCAAAACATTAGCCGTCCATTATTTTCTTATATTTGGGCTTTGACTTGGGCTTCCAAAATAATTTATTCAACGTAACTATATTAATGGGCTTCCAGGCCCATTAAGCTTAAGTGGGACCCACTTGGCCCAATGAACTTTCAAAACAATCCCGTCTTTTGGCTTTGATAACTTCTTCAATCCTGTGTCGATTTTTGCCGGTTTTTGTGAACTTGGTACCTACACACACAAAACAACAAAACAAACATATCCAATACCAATTTTATATTAAATACGCATTTTATGTCCGTTTTAAGATATAAATGATATGAGTAATTACACTCATATCAAACTCTCCTTGCTAAGCAATTGCTGTGTCCTCACGCAATGATAAAATAAAGCAACTAACTACACTTTTATTCAACTTTTGAAACTTTATTTTACAAAGACATAATGTATTGATTTTATTATTAAGAAATAACTTTTAGGATCATAAAACTCGAATAGATTCATCGTCCTCGAATTTTCACTATTTCCATGCCAAGTTTAAAACAAGATCATTGTCAATCATAAGTCCCAATGTTAAGACCACTCATACAAGTAATTTGTGTTAAACTCAATCTCCTTTATTCCTAGTTGTATCTCTAGATTTTAAAGATTGTCATTCACCCATAGGCTCATTTGACTTATTGAATAATTATTAGTCCTAAAATGAAGGCAAAAACAGTATAAACCCAACACTCAAAACCTAACCTCATCCTCAAAAATCGTTGTCACTAAAGAAAGTCCACATCAAGGATAACTTAACACGATTTTAGGAATAATTCTCGGATCCAAAATTTGGCTAATAGGACTACTTAAAGCAACAATAATTCCTCCAAAGTCGAATTGACTTTATTAATGGAGTTAGCAACATTTACATCATACACCTTGAGGCTCTTTAAGATGTAAAAGTGCTCCTTATTTATGATCTACACCCTAAGGCTCCTTGGACATAAACAAGGGAATTGACATTCACCATCCACCCTAAGGCTCATGACAGGGCCGGTCCTGAACATTTGGATGCCCTGGGCGACGTAATAAAAAGATGCCCCTATCTAATGTCATAAACAAAAACGCGCGATCTACTATAGATGTTTGACCTCCGAACAAAATCCGTGTAACTCAATAAAACTTAGAAAATTATTTAATAATGATATATTTATTATATATATACACTGTAAACGTTAAATATTTAATGAAAAAATGGTTTTGAAAACCAGCTACCGTTACATTTTTATACTAAATGACTAAATATCAAAATGATAAATACAAAAAGAAAAGAAAAAACAAGGAACCATGTTTATTTAGTATAAATCGTTTCTTATATTTTGTACACTATCACAGACCTATAGTACAAAAGTTAAAAACCAATAAAACTTTTAGAAAAACTCATATGTTTTATTAAATAAAAATAAGGTTATAGTTGTACGTTTTATGTTTAGAGTCAAATACTTCTATCTTAAATTAAATCATTATTTCACAGTATGATAATGTAAGGTTATAGTCATCAAATTAAATCATTATTTCACAGTTTGATAATATTTCTCTTAATAATGCAACGTTTAAAGATAGCACTGAAATGCTTGAAACTTATACGAATCTATACAAATCCATGTACATTCAAACAAGTAAATTAAAAGAAAGGACAAAAGTGAAAGAAAGAAAAAACTTTGTATTATATTAAAATATATTATATTATGCTACCCAATAAATCTTATCCTTCTTTTGTCAACTCTTCTTCTCCACTTTAATCAATCCAAGAACCAACTATGCCAAATACCATATCAGATGGCCGGAGTACTCCATTCGAATGAAAAAAAATGTTTTTTGAAAGAAAGGACAAGCTTTGATCAGAGATCATCATCATAAAATCTCTTTATTATACTAATATAGTATAATCAATTCATAAAACTAAAAATTTGATGCCCCCTACTTTTTATGATGCCTTGGGCCGTCGCCCACTTCGCCCACCACTAAATCCGGCCATGGCTCATGATGATGAAGCAATTTTTATTAAACACTTCACCCTGCCATAAACCCTAAGGCTCTAATGACAAGGCTAGTGCTACATGACTCCCACCCTTAGGCTCATAGAGAACATGTTTTTATTTATTCTTCTTTATGATATATATAGTAAGCCAAATTCCGCAATCCCATGATCAAAAAGTCCATGAAGCTGAAACCCTCAATGTGTTCTTACTTTAATTACAAGAGAAGAAAAACAAGGAGTTAAGAGTTAAGATATTGAACCCAAACCGCTAAAAACTTCATTTATTAAACAATTAAATATTTAGGCGTGAAAAATAAATAGAGGAGAAAGAGCCATATACAAAAAACTTATATAATGAAGACTTAGCCTCAAAACTTATGATCAACTCTATCATCTCTTGTTCTCCACATTATAAAATCTCAAAGATGTGAAACTAATGGATACTTAGCCTTGCAAGTCTAAATTAAGACCATTTTAAATCGAAGGTTTGGGTTTTCAAGTCATCTATAGGATCTTGCATTCTTAGACTTTTTCAAGTTTAGAATTTACGTTTTAAAGTTCCCTTGATAAATAACTTTCTAGGATCAATTATAGGAACTTGCGAAAAGTTCTTGTTCTTAAACCCTTTCGAGTTAAGACTTTCGCATTTTAAAGTTCCCTATATAAAAATCTAGCAAAACTTGATTTAAGCGGTTAAGGAATGAGCTAAGGTAAAAACCAATCGAGTCAAAAACTATTCTTATTTTCACCAATGGAAAGCCTACATTTGTGTAAAAACACTTATTTTCTTTATTATTAAACACAAAATTGCACTAAAAATTTAATTTTTTTATGAAAAATGAAAAAAACGATTACGTTTGAACACGACAAAAGCAAGTGCAAGCGATTATATCGATTGACTCCCCCATGCTAAAACCAAACATTATCCTCAATGTTTCCTAGCTCAAGAGTAGCACTCCCTTGCTAGAACACGAAGAGTCAAATGCAAAAGTCCTAACATGGTAAGAGTACGCAAATCTGTAAGCCGTTTATTAATTATGCTTTAAGATAAAACGTTAGTCGATAAAAATCAAAGGATAGTGAGTGCCCCATTTGACAATCAAAGTATGGAAGCTCGAGTGGACCGGGCAAAAACCAAACACGAGAGTCTTCAATGATTAGGGTCATACCTAAGATTCACATCACAACAAAACACGAGCACGAGCTTGAAAAGATCAAGCCTTATTAGTGTTAGAAAATAGAAAGAAGATAGAATGTATGGGACTTCCCCACAAGGCACCTTGTTTTTGTTAACCGAGTCATGAGCTCGACTCGATCCCCGCACTCATTGGTCCTTAGGAAAAGTTTGGAGATCCGGAACAACCTCCGTAGGTATGTCCCCTCCAAAGTAGTGCTTCATTCGATGACCATTCACCTTAAAGTTAGGCCCGTCTTTTTGAGCTAGCTCAAAGGTGCCATAAGGGAATACTTGTGAAACGGTGAATGGTCCGGACCAACGGGACTTAAGCTTGCCCGAGAAAATCTTATGTGTAAAGTTGAATAAGAGGACTTGATCACCAACATTGAAAATGTGGTTTTTTTATCTTAGAGTCATGAATCCTCTTAGTTTTATCTTTATAGATCAAAGAGTTCTCATAAGCTTGATCTCTTAATTCACTTAGTTCCTTCAATTGAACCTTGCGATGATCACCTGCGGTCCTCAAATCGAAGTTACAATGTTTTAGAGCCCAATATGCCTTATGTTCGAGTTCAATTGGCAAGTGGCATGCCTTTTCGTAGACCAACCTAAATGGTGTACAACCAATGGGCGTCTTATTGGCCGTACGGAAAGCCCACAATGCATCGTCCAATTTATCCGACCATGAAGTGCGATTTTCTCCTATAGAATGCTCTAAAATCCGCTTAAGAGCTCGGTTTGAAACCTCCACTTGACCACTTGTTTGAGTGTGATAAGCCATCGAAATTCGATGAGAGACACCATATTTCTTTAGAAGACTTTCAAATTGTTCATTACAAAAATGGTCCCTCGATCACTTATTATAGCCCGCGGAGTTCCAAACCTAGCAAAGAGTTGTTTCAAAAATTTCACCACAAATCGAGCATCATTAGTGGGCAAAGCCTTAGCTTCAACCCATTTTGAAAAATATTTCACGGCTACGAGAATATACTTATTTCCTTTTGATGGAAATGGCCCCATAAAATCGATTCCCCATACGTCAAAGATTTCACAAACTTGGATAATAATTTGAGGCATTTAATCCCTTTATGAATTCTTTGCTTGATGTTGACAAGCATCACAAGTCTTGAGCAAGTCTTGAGCATCTCAAAATATGGAAGGTCAATGAAACCGGAATCAAAAACTTTTTTCGCGATGGTGTTGGCACCATGATGTCCCCCGGTGGGTCCTTCATGACAAGCTTTAAGAATATCTTTAGCTTCTTTTCCAAACACACACCTACGAATCACTTGATCCTCGCACACTCGAAACAAATAGGGGTCGTCCCAAAAATAATAGGATATGTCCTTGAAAAATTTCCGTTTTTGTTGGGACGACATACCCTTAATCATGAACTTCCCCGCATGGTAATTTGCAATGTCCGCAAACCATGAGGTACTATCATCACCACGAAAAGCAATCATACCAAGCATCTCGAGAGGAAATGTTTCATTAATTTCCTTGTTCTCTCGATCGCTTTGGTGAGGATTCTCAAGTCTAGATAGATGATCAGCCGCGAGATTCTCGGCTCCTTTTTTGTCTAGAATTTTGACATTAAATTCTTGAAGGAGGAGAATCCACCAGAGCAACCTCGGCTTTGCATCTTGTTTATTAAGAATATATTTGATAGCCGAGTGGTTCGTATACACTATGGTTTAAGACAAGACGAGGTATGGTCTAAACTTTTCGAAAGCATATACAACGGCAAGTAACTGCTTTTCTGTTGTAGTATACTTAGTTTGAGCATCCGTCATAGTCTTACTTGCATAGTGTATAGGCATGAAATGTTTGGTCTTACGTTGCCCCAAAACCGCACCTACCAAGTAATCACTAGCATCACACATTATTCCAAAAGGTAGATCCCAATCCAGAGCAACTAAAATTGGTGATTCGGTTAATTTCTTTTTAAGCATCTCAAAGGCTTTGATGCACTCATCCGAAAAGAAGAATGGAGTCTCTTTTTCCAAAAGATGGGTCATAGACCAAGCTATCTTAGAGAAGTCTTGGATAAAACGTGTATAGAAGCCGGCATGACCGAGAAAACTCCTAACTCCCTTAACGGTGGTGGGTGGAGGTAATTTGGCAATCACGTCGATTTTGGCCCTATCTACCTCAATACTGGCCTTAGAGATCTTATGTCCTAAAACAATGCCTTCTTTGCACATGAAATGGCATTTTTCATAGTTAAGCACGAGATTTGTTTCCTCACAACGTTGTAACATTCGTTCCAAGTTAGAGAGACATGAAGTGAAAGACTCCCCAAAAACCGAGAAATCATCCATGAAGACTTCCATGGTTTTCTCAATCATATCATGAAAAATGGCCATCATACACCTTTGGAACGTCCCCGGAGCATTGCGTAACCCAAAAGGCATTCTACGATAAGCAAATGTTCCATAAGGACAAGTAAATGTGGTTTTTTCTTGATCACGAGGGTCTATAGGAATTTGGAAATAGCCGGAAAATCCATCCAAAAAGCAATAGAATTCATTTCCCACTAGTCTCTCTAACATTTGATCCATAAAAGGTAATGGAAAATGATCCTTCCTAGTGGCATCATTAAGTTTTCTATAGTCAATACAAACACGCCATCCGGTCACGAGTCTAGTAGGAATCAATTCATTATTCTCATTAGTCACTACCGTCATTCCTCCTTTCTTTGGAACACAATGCACGGGGCTAACCCATGGGCTATCGGAGATAGGGTAGATCATTCTGGCGTCTAGAAGTTTCATAACTTTCTTTTTGATCACCTCATGAATCTTTGGATTAACCCTTCTTTGATTTTGGATAGCGGGTTTATAATCTTCCTCCATCAAAATTTTATGGGTACAAAATTTTGGGTCAATACTCTTGATGTCGGAGATTTTCCATGCAATGGCCCGTTTATGTTTCTTTAAAACACCTTAATAAGTTCCTCCTTTTTATTGTCTTTCAATCCTTTCGCAATAATCACCGGTAACTTATCCGTTCCCTCAAGAAAAGCATACTCCAAATGAGTGGGAATGTCCTTAAGTTCTAATTCGGGTGCTTCTTCAAGAGAAGTTTTCACTTTTGTTTCATTTTCGTTTACAACTTTTAAGTCCATCGGAGGGACTGAAAATGGGTTCATATTCAACAATTTTACAATTAAAGCAATATCTACCTCCGGATCGAAATTTCCATTATCAAACTCACTAGCATCGAATGGTGTACTAAGGTAATCATCAATTTCCTTATCGATCTTTGAACGGACATTATCCTCGAGCTCTTCTAGAACGAAGTCTCCTCCCTCAAATGGAGTGAGTGGAGGTGTAGCTAAAGAGATAATCGGATTCGATGAAGTGGGTGATTATGGTAAATTACACCCTTCAGGAAAAAGGCGTAAAAGCAGTAAGTATTAAACAAATGATTTAGGAAAATCAAGTGTTAATGACCCAATGATGTTCAAAGTTCGTTTCCCAAGGAGGTATATGTGTGTGAATAATTCGTAATGATTTTGGATTAATATTGAGAAAGAAAAGATGAGAAAAGAGAATGACGGATATGTTAAAATTAAACTACGACGACAAAACGAAAAACAGTAAAAAGTGACAAAATAAAAATTAATTCTGAAAATTCCTAAAAAATTACAAAAAATAGCTAAAAATAAACTAAGAGTTTACAAATGATTAAAACTTTTTCAAACCTTTTAATTAATTAAGTATTAATTTTTAAATGCTAATTAAAGCCCTAAAAATACAAATAATTAATAAAAAGCCTAAATAAAGATTTTTCACTTTGTAAAACTCTAAAATGACTTAATAAGACTAAAAACTATTTTTATGAAATTTAATTCTAATGAAAACAAATTTTAAATGATTAAAAACTATTAAATGATTAAAATAATTCTAAAAATTAATAAAATGATGAGAAAAGTATTCTAAGAGTTTTAAAAATCCTAACTTAATATATTTGACCTAAGAAAAATGTAAAAGTTATAAAAATATCAAAAATGAAATTTAATAATAAAATAATATTAAAAAACCAAAAATTATAAAAATTTCTAAAAAGTTGCTAACTAGTTTATTTTAACCTAAATAAACAGAAAATGAAAGTGAAATTACCAAAATACCCCTAATGGGCCCCCAAATGGGCTAAAATAAAAAAAATCAAATGAAATGGGTTTTATGCCCAATAAGTTCAAACTTAACCAAATAAGCTGAAAATCACCAGTCTAGCTTAAAATTCAATTTTAAACACAAAACTCTGATGGCCCAAAAGCTGAATGTGAGCTTATCATAGCTTAAATGTACAACATCTTATTTTTAATGGGCTTTTTGGCCCATTAAGCTATAAGCCAATGTCATGAGCTCTAATTTGACACACAACCTTATTTTGGGATGCTTAAGAGATCTGTGAAAAGAAATTTTGAAAAATCTTAACCAATAAGCCATAAATAAGCAAAGTACAAATCCACTAAACGACAAAATAGTCGACTTAGAGTTTTAGACCACCTCAGAACTTGATTCAACTTGCAAAAGACTCTAAATGACTTAAATAAGCCAAATAAATCAAGAAAAATCAAATAAGCAAAGCCAAATAAGCTGAATAAGTCAATAAGCACTTATGTAAAAGTCAAGCAAGTTGGTTTTCTAGTCAAACCTTAAAGTCAACCACCCAAATGCTCCAGAATGAACAAATGGGTCAAATGATGAGGACCTATTACCAAATTAAAGTTGTTGCAGGTTTAAATAAGCTAGAACAACTTATTATTAAGCTGAACCAAAAATAGCACTAGCAGTGGCTAGCAGTAGGGGAAAGGGGTTCCCACTGCTTTAACTATTTGACCTTTGATTTTAGAGAGTTTCACTTGGATTTAATGGACAAAAAGGGGACCCTTACAACCAGTGGGTTGTAAGGAGTCACAATCAAGCACTTAAACACAAAATGATCCAGCCAAATGATACAGATTAATCAAACAGTCCCCAGATATTACATAGATATGAAATATAAGCAGTTATGAAGAATAAGCAGATTAAGCAATAATAAGACAACCAAACTGAACCATATGCATACACAAGCTATAATAAGCTCCAATAAGCACAAATAAACTTGTTTCATACACTGATTCAAAGATTTGAGACAGATTTAAGCTTATATAGATTATTGATGAACAAAATGAAGAACACAAAACCTTTTTGCTGAACTAAATGACCACAGATTCTAATTTCAACACCCTAAAACTCCTTCACAGGTTGTATTAACTTAGATTTAACTCTTGTTAACCCTAGTCTACCCTTAGATCTAGGTGTCCCCAAAATTTCAGTCAATAACAACAAGTTAAACAGATTTTAAGGCCAAAATTACGATTATGGTGATATGAACCTCAAAACTTGTAGATAAAAACCTAAAAGCATAATTAACACAAGAACAAACACAATACACCAAATAACAACCACTCAAGTTAACCCAAACCTTGATATTTCAGTTAACCCAAACACTCCTTAAATCACTGATTTAACACTTTTTCAAAGGATTAGTGAGATTCAAACCACAAATCAAGATCAAATCAACTCAGTAACAACAAGTAACCACAAATAAACAAGATTCAACCATAAAAACACAGATTCACAAACAGATACTCAGATTTAATCATATAGCACAAAAAATTCAGAAAAATGAAAAAGGGTTTAGAGATGTGCACCTCTAAAACATACATCCATGCTTTGGGATGTGTGAGCTTAAGTGGTAGCAGAACAACCACTAGCTTCCTTGCACCTGCTAAGATCAACAAACACAAGGATGAACAGATAACAGATTATGACTGGTTTTTGAAAACAATGATTTTAAACATAAAACCTTTCCTCAAAAATCAACAAACAGATTAATGGAACTCAGACTTTAGCTAATCAAACACCAAAATTTTATAAAAACATAAAAGGAATTACAATTTTCAAAAAATACCAACTTTATATTTATAAAAAGGAATTACAAAGATTTTAGCTAAAATCTGGAACAAAGGGCTACTCACAAGTTGAGGCCCCTTTTATAGACTACAATAGACGAATCTAGAATGGAAAAATACATGAAAACCCTAGCTATGAAATCTCAGTTTTGCCCTTGAGTCTTATAGATGCGTTTGATGTTGTGAGATGTCCAAATGAATCCTAGACGTTCATATTTGCTTTGGGGCCAAGTAAGGAGTATAAGACGTTGATCTTGCCACGTGGCATTCCTTGGAGAGGAGGGTGTCACATGATTGGTGCAGGGCAGGCTAGGGTGGGGTCCTTGAGTGAGTGGGTGTGTGAGTTTAAGCGTGGGATGTGTTTGTGTGAGTGTCAATCAAACGTGAGAAGTTCTAATTTTGATTTACCCTTTGTTATGTAAAAGGTAAAACTGGGTTTCATACGGTGAATAGTAACTCTGTTTGATCCAAAATTAGGGGAAGGTAAGTTGTTTGGCGCAATAACAGGTTTGAATGTTTGGTTTTGGCAATAGTAGTCCTTGGTTTTTGGCAAAGTGTGTAAAACAAGAATTTCAGCCTTAATAAACGCCTTCCCTTTGTTAAATAAGTTTTGGGTTTCACACATTGGCCACAAATAGTTTCCAAAAAGGGATTTAGGGCTTATACAACTTTGGTATAATTACACAAATGGCCCTTTTGATCTTTTATCCATTTTAAAAGGACTAGATGTGTAATTTTCTTGAACTTGAAGGTCTTCTTTGGGTCTTTGACTTCATGAGGGACCATTGTTGGCAATTTAGATTTGTTGAGGGACTAAACTTGCCAAATCTTCAAAGATGAAGGACCTTTTGGTCATTTTGACAAACTTAAGGGACCAAACTTGTAATTATGAATATACAAGGGTATTAAGTGTCATTTCTTCATAAAGGAGGGATCATTCTTGTCCATATTCATGTCTTCAAGGGTTTTTCTTAGAGATATCCATAACTAGAGCCCGGTTCATTGTGCGGCTTCGTTTCTCGTGTTCGTTTTTCCTTGTTTCTTGTGATCTTTTGTCTTTTTCACGATATCCATACCTAAAATACACAAGTAAATAAACACAAGCATATATATGGTATTTATAGGACATTTTATGCATTTAAAGCCCAAAAAGAGGGATGAGATCATGTATAAATGCGATCTCATCAGTAGGATTGCCACTTTTGGAAATATTCGAAAAATCAAGCATATCTTGCGAAACTTCTTCACTAGCAACATCAATCACATCGATCTGATTGATTGATTCCTCGTAGTACTTGGAAGAATATCTCGAGATATGACCAATATCAAACGTGATATATTCATCATCAACACGTAAAGTCAATTTCCCCGCTTTTATATCAACTAAAGCACTAGCCGTGTATAGAAACGGTCTTCCTAAAATAAGAGGTATTCGAGAATCTTCTGGATAATCGACAACTAATAAGTGTGAAAACACTTATCCTTTTACTACTTATTTCCAATAATAACAAGACCAAAACGTGTGATTTATGTCATAAAAGTCGGAATTATGCGTGGTTTGTGTTTCTATTGTGTTTTAGGACCAAAATATGAAAAAGGAAGAAAACACGGGCTTTCACGGGCTTTTATCGAAGAAAACGGGAAAAGACGAAGTCAAAAGATCAAGAGCGCAAAAAGAACGGAAGTCCAAAGGCCTATTCTGAAGATTTATCGAAGAAAAAGTCTAAAGACGGAAGTTTAAACGAAGTCGAAGAACTTAAGTCTAATAGAAGAAGAAAATTAAAAGACAAGTTCAAATCCCGAGACGACAAAGACAAAGAATTAAAGTCGAGTCGAGAAAACGTGAAGAAAGCAAGAAAGAAGATGCAACACATGCACTCCTTCCACCTTCCCTATAAATACCCTCCTAATAGTCATTAGGAGGGTGGTTAGATGGTTTTTAGCTAATTTTCACTTTTTCATTTTCTTTCTAGTTTTAGAGAGAGAAAGTCTTAAACTTTCTCTCACTAAATTTCATCTTTTTCTTAATCTTTCAAGATTATACTTCTTTTTATTGCTTATTTTTATTAATCAAAGTCCATTTTAAGTTTTTAATCCTTAATCTCATTCTACTTTTCTTTGATTTTAGATTGATTTTGGTGCGATTATCATGTGATCCGTGTTGTTCTAATTGATTTCGTGCTTAAAAAGTTAATCTTTTGATCATTTCATAAGTTTTCATTTGATTAAGCTTTAAGACTTTTGTGCTTATTGGCTTATTTTTATGATTAGCTTATTTTACTTATAAAAGTTTTCCTTAAAAAGTTTATGTTTTTATTGTTTGATCTAAAAAGTTGTTTAATTTCGAGTTAGATAAGTTGATAAAAGTGCTTATTTGATTTGATTTATCATTGATTCGGCTTAGTTGGTGAAAAGTTTATTAGTTAGCTTATTCATTAGCTTGTAACCGAATTCCACAAATTTAGGAAAGGGTACAATTCCCCTTTCCGATTGCAGCCTTTTCCGAGCAGCGACATACCCCTCTTTCCGATTGATCAAATCGGAAAAGGGTTTTGGTGGTTCCGATTTGCAGCCTATTCCGACTAGCTTCACTTTCCCTCATTCCGATTGAGTCCAATCGGATTAGGGTTTTGTTTTTCCGATCTAACAATCTTTTGCATATTCTGATTGGTGGTTTCTGTTTAGTATTCCAATTGAGATTTTTCCCATATTCCGATTTGGCAGATTTTGCACATTCCGATTGTGCCCAAGTTTCAGTTATTCCGATCGCAGGTCTTTCCAATTTTCCGATCAACCGATCGGAATACATTCTGATCAGGACACTTGTTGGCTTATTCCGATTTAGTTGCATTTTTTTGATATTCCGATCTTACTTTCTTTTAGTACTTTACAACTAAGATCTTATTTTTAGAGTGTTTTCCAAATGTTAGTTTTATTTAGTGTGCTAGTATTTTTCCATTGTTACCTTTAAATTTACGAGCATTTATTTCTACTTGTCATTTTAGTATTAATCTTTACTCTTCCATTTTACTCAACGACACTTTAATTACTTGCTAATAGTTTAAAATAGACAATCAACCAAACCATTCTCTTGATTCACCAAAAGACGATTGAGTCACACTTAAGACCGGTTTTCAATTCGAAAAGATTCGGACGATAAGATTTTATACGAGGCCTAAAACCAAGTATTAAATGGCGCCGCTGCCGGCTCTTTTCGTTACGATAAACGGTTTTTAGTGAGAGACGCATTGAATTTTGGGATCCGTTCTTTGAACGTTATTTTCCTTGCTTTAAAAATTTTCCAAAATCCTAAAAAATATAAAACCCTTCAAAAATACAAAAACATTAAAAAATCATTCAAAGCAATTCTTTTCAAAAGGTTTTGCACCAAAAATATTATATAGATATTCTTTGTGTATATTTTTCTTCTGCAGGTGTATGCGTACTAGATCTTCGAACTATTCTGAGCCCGAGACTCGTGAAGATTTAGATATGGCTGGTGTTAACAACAACAATAATCACCCACCTCAACCCAATTTGAATAATAACAACAACAACAACAACAACAATTTCCACCTACCTGATTTACGAACGATGGAGGAATTGTGCCAACCCACCATGAACGGACGCGGAGGCCCGATTGCGCCAATGCACGTCACGGCTCAGGAGTTTTCGTTGAAGCATCACATGATCCAGCAAGTGCAAACGAACCCATTTCGTGGAATTCCGGATGATGATGCCAACAAATACCTCGACAAATTCATTACCATGACCCAAAGCATGAAGTGCTCCGGTGTTTCTATGGATGACCTTCGCCTCCAACTTTTTCCACACTTGCTTTCTCACCATGCCGAAAAATGGTTTGACCGTCTTCCTAAGAATTCTATTCATACGTGGAATGACATGACTCAACGCTTTTTATCGCGCTACTTTCCCCCATCCATGGTCACTAGCCTTCGTAACCAAATCAGTGGATTTATGCAAGAGAATGATGAATTGCTTTTCGATGCTTGGGAACGGTACAATGATTTGATCGACCGCTGTCCTAATCACAATATGCTCCCCGTCACTCTCATTGACACCTTCTACAATGGTCTCACTTTTCGTGATCGTGACACGATCAATGCCGCCGCTGGTGGTACTTTTATGAAAAGGAGACCGGAGGAGTGTCGAGAGTTGATCGAAAACATGACTACTCATCACAAGATTTGGGATTCATCCGCATCCTCAAGATCTAATCAGAGAGTCAATGTTTCTTCTACTACCTCCAATCCCGAGATATCCGAACTTACCCGACAAATCGCAATGATGCACAAAGATTTCATGTCCATAGCCACAAACAATTTTCAACAAGCTAAAGCCGTTGCTATTTCTTGTGACACATGTGGTGGTCCTCATTCTTACAATGATTGTCCTTCTACCCAAGGCAATTATTCTGAAAACGTTAACGCAGCTTACGGCACTTATCCCACGGGAGGCTATCAAGCTCGCCCGCAAGGAGACCGTGGCTTGCTAAGTTATCGTTCCAACAATTATCTTGCTCCTCCCGGTTTCCCTCCTGCAAACCAAAACCAACAACAAAGCTATAACCGAAACAACCAATCCCAACCTCGTGCTCCAAATCAATATCAATCCCAAAGAAACCCATACCCAACTCAAGGAAATTCTCCAGCTTACCAAGCTCCACCTCTCAATCAACCGATGGCAGTGAATCAAGACGTCGAGACGTTCATGAAGACTAATCGTGAGTTGGTGACGAATCGTCAGAGTCAATTTGTCAACTTGAAGAATGACATGGTGAAATAAGGGAGCGATATTCGAGTCGAGCTAAGGAATGATATGGCCAAACACAACAATGAAATTAATGCCAACATGCAAAACTCTTTTAATAATCAAGCAGTTCACCTTCGTGATATGATTGGTTCGCTCATCCAAGGTAATCAACCCTCTTCTTCGGGTACTATGCCGAGTAACACCGTTGCGAATCCAAGAGGGGAGATGAAAGCAATCACCACTCGTAGTGGAAAAGGTTATATGGAACCCGAGCTTCCTACACCTCCACCCGTGATTGTGAACAAGGAAAAAGAGCAACTTTCCTCACCTCATTCACCTTCTGTCCCCATTTCCCCACCACCCGTGGTTGTGAGTGATCCTATTCTATTAAAGCTTTCTTCTTCATCCAATATACCTTATCCTACAAGGTTGAGGAAAGAGAAGCAAAAGAGCAAGGATGATATTCAGGTTTCAAACTTTCTAAAAATGTTTAAACAATTGAATTTTAACATCTCCTTTGCCGAGGCTCTCGCTCACATGCCTAAATATGCTAAGATGTTTAAAGATCTTCTAAGTGATAAGGAAAAGCTTCTTGACATCGCTCAGACCCAACTTAATGAGAACTGCTCCGCAGTGCTCTTAAGGAAATTGCCCACCAAACTTGGTGATCCGGGTCGCTTCTTGATTCCTTGCAACTTCCCGGGAGTAGAGAATTGCATGGCCCTAGCCGATCTAGGTGCCAGTATAAACTTAATGCCTTTAAGTGTTTGGAAGCAATTATCTCTCCCCGAGCTTGTCCCCACCAAAATGACTTTGGAATTAGCCAACCGTACGGTTGCTTATCCAGTGGGGATAGCCGAAGATGTCTTTGTTGGCGTCGACAAATTCACCTTCCCGGCGGATTTTGTTGTCGTTGACTACGAGATGGATCCCCGTGTTCCGTTAATCGTAGGACGTCCATTCCTGAGGACCGGTCGCACTCTCATTGATGTAGCCGCGGGCGAAATAATCATGAGAGTTGGTGACGATAAAATTGTCTTCAACATGGGTAAGATTTCTAAGCAACCTTATTCATATGAGAGTGTTAATGCTATTGATGTTCTCGATGAGGCTTGTGAAGAACATTTTCATGATGCTTGCAAAAGTACTCTCTCTTCTCTACCCAATGTTGAGACCATTGCCTCAATTGCTCCAGCATTGACTCCTTTTGGAGAAAGTGACTTGGATGATTTCGAAGCTAGCTTGGGTCCTATCGATATTAAGTATGATAATTTGTCCACCAATTGGGATGAAGACATTAGTACTATTGAGAGACTTCTCAATGAGGACCCGTTCTCTCCTACTGCTCCTAAAGAGGTGACGAATGATGATCCATCGTTAGTTTCACCATCTATTGAGGATCCTCCTACTCTTGAGCTTAAGGACCTACCTCCTCATCTTGAGTACGTTTTCCTGGAAGACAACGAGAAGTTACCGGTCATCATCGCAAAAGATCTGAAAGAAGACGAAAAAGACCGACTTGTCGCCGTGTTGAAGAAGCATAAAAGAGCTATCGCTTGGAAAATCTCTGACATCCGTGGAATTGATCCTCACTTCTGCACACATAAAATTCTCATGGAGGACGACTTTAAGCCCACAATTCAAAGCCAACGAAGGGTGAATCCTAAAATCCATGAAGTCATCAAAAAAGAGGTTATCAAACTTCTTGATGCGGGTATGATTTACCCTATTTCGGATTCACCATGGGTTAGTCCAGTCCATTGTGTGCCTAAGAAAGGTGGAATCACCGTTGTGCCCAATGCAAACAACGAGTTGATTCTTACCCGTCTCGTTACTGGGTGGAGAGTTTGTATAGACTACCGCAAACTCAATGATGCCACGAGAAAGGATCATTTCCCTCTACCTTTTATGGACCAAATGCTTGAACGTTTAGCGGGTAATGAATATTACTGCTTTCTTGATGGTTTCTCGGGTTATTTTCAAATACCCATCGATCCCCAAGATCAAGAGAAGACGACATTCACTTGTCCCTATGGCACATTTGCTTACAAAAGGATGCCTTTTGGCTTATGCAATGCCCCCGGGACTTTCCAAATGTGCATGTTGGCTATCTTCCATGACATGGTTGAGCAAACCATGGAAGTCTTCATGGATGATTTCTCGGTCTTCGGGGATTCCTTCTCTTCTTGCCTTGCCAATTTGGAACGTATGCTTAAGCGGTGCGAAGACACTCGCCTTGTTCTAAATTGGGAAAAATGCCATTTTATGGTAAAAGAAGGCATTGTGCTAGGACACAAAATCTCTAAAGCCGGTCTTGAAGTCGACCGCGCTAAAGTAGATGTCATAGCCAAATTACCTCCACCTTCAACCGTGAAGGGTGTGAGAAGTTTTATGGGTCATGCGGGCTTCTATCGTCGATTCATTCAGGATTTTTCTAAAATCGCTCGCTCGATGACCCACCTCTTGGAAAAAGATACTCCTTTTATCTTTTGTAAAGAGTGTCTCGAAGCCTTCAATCTTCTTAAGGATAAGCTAACTAAGGCACCGGTCTTGGTTACCCCTAATTGGGAGCTGCCTTTTGAATTGATGTGCGATGCTAGCGACTTTGCTATTGGTGCGGTTTTGGGCCAAAGAGTGAATAAACACTTCCAACCAATCCACTATGCTAGCAAAACAATGACGGGGGCTCAATTGCATTATACGACAACCGAAAAAGAGCTTTTAGCTGTTGTCTATGCTTTTGAGAAATTTCGCCCCTATCTTGTTTTATCCCCCACCATCATATACACGGACCATTCCGCGTTGAAGTACTTGATGACAAAGCATGATTCTAAGCCAAGACTTCTTCGCTGGGTTTTGCTCCTTCAAGAATTCAACATTGAAATTCGTGACAAGAAGGGAGCCGAAAACCTGGCCGCGGATCATCTGAGCAGACTTGAGGATCCATATCAAGGGGATCATCCGAACAAAGAGATCAATGACTCTTTCCCTCTTGAGACCTTAATGTCTATACATCTCAATCTTGATGGCACCCCGTGGTTTGCGGACATTGCAAACTACTTAGCGGGTGGTATTCTCATAAAAGGGTTAACATCCCAACAAAAGAAAAAGTTCTTGAATGATGTTAAGACTTACTTTTGGGATGACCCTTATCTATTCAAACAGTGTGCTGATCTGATTATTCGTCGATGTGTTGACGGACCGGCAGCTTTTGACATCCTCCAAGCTTGCCACAAAGGACCCACCGGTGGTCACTTTGGTCCCAACTACACCGCTAAGAAAGTGTTTGATTCTGAATTCTACTGGCCCACCATTTATCGTGATGCTCACGAAATGGTTAAGCATTGTGATGCTTGCCAACGTCAAGGCAAGATCACACATAAGGATGAGATGCCTCAAAAATTCATACAGGAATGTGAAATCTTTGATGTGGGGCATCGACTTTATGGGGCCATTTCCATCCTCCAAAGGGAACAAGTACATCCTCGTCGCCGTCGACTACGTTTCTAAATGGGTTGAAGCTAAGGCTCTTCCTACGAATGATGCGAGGGTGGTTGTGAACTTTTTGAAGCAGCTTTTCGCTTGATTTGGCGTTCCTCGTGCTATCATCAGTGACCGCGGGACTCATTTTTGCAACGATCAATTTGCACGAGTCATGGCTAAGTATGGTGTCAATCACCGTCTTTCCACCGCCTATCATCCCCAAACCAATGGGCAAGCCGAGATTTCCAACCATGGCTTGAAGAGAATTTTGGAGCGTACTGTGGGAGAGCATCGCGCCGCGTGGGCTGATAAGTTAGATGATGCTCTGTGGGCTTTCTGTACTGCTTACAAGACCCTGATCGGTTTTACACCTTATCGTCTTGTGTACGGGAAAGCCTGCCACCTACCCATCGAGCTGGAACATAAGGCGCACTGGGCCTTGAAGTGGGCTAACTTCGACATCAACAAAGCCGGTGATCATCGCAAGGTTCAACTCAACGAGCTAAATGAACTGAGGAATGAAGCTTATGAGAACTCGCTGATCTACAAGGAGAAGACGAAGATCATTCATGACGCTAAAATCAAGAACCGAGAGTTCCACGTCGGTGATCAAGTCTTACTTTTTAACTCTCGCTTGAAGATCTTCTCTGGCAAGTTGAAGAGCCGCTGGTCTGGTCCATTCACCGTCGCCAAAGTCTTTCCTTATGGGACCATTGAGCTTTCTCTGCCGATTGGGCCCAATTTCAAGGTGAATGGCCAGCGTCTGAAGCTGTACTTTGGTGAGGACATCTCTCAAGAGATGATTCCATCCCTCACCACGTTCCCCATGAACTAAAATTGGGTCGAGTCAGGCTCGTGACTCGGTGAACAAAAACATGCGCTTCTCGGGAGGCAACCCGTGATCTATCCTTTACTGTTTTCATAATAAGTGTAGGGGGAGCCCCGCATATGTTTGTTGTCTTGTTTCTTGTGCTGTGTAGGGATTAAAGCTTCAAAGATCCACCTTGATGACTTTTGACGAACCATGATACCGTGTTTCCATCTTCCTGGTTCTATCCTAAACTCTTGTGATTCAATATTTCATATTCTATATGTTCACATTGAATTCACTTTAGTTGTCCTTTCCTTAGCAAGATTTAAACAAAGTGCACAATGTCCTAAGTGTGGGGAGTTTACTCCCACATGCTTAAACATTGAGGACAATGTTTATCTCAAGTGTAGGGGGGACTTCTATCGAAGTAAGTGGTCTTTTCCATGAATTTGCCCTCATTTTAATCGGAAAATTTGATTTTTCGACATTTTTCAAAATTTTTAATCTATTTTGGCCTAGTTGTATAGTTGTATTTTCCTTTATCATGTTTATTTTCTTTCCATTGCTAGAATAGTTTTTCAATAAAGCGGTTTTAGATTTTTCTTAGTCGTGAACATTTTGACTCAACCCGAGTTTACTTACATAAGTTTACTCTAGCTAGTATCCTTAACGTGTTTAAGTCAAGTTTTGCTAGGCTTTTATATAGGGAGCTATAAAACGCGAAAGTCTTAACTCTCACGGGTTAAGAACAAGAACTTTTCGCAAGTTCCTATAATTGATCCTAGAGAGTCAATTATCAAGGGAACCTTAAAATGCGATTTCTAAAACTTGAAAAAGTCTAAGAATTTGCAAGATCCTATATGCGACTCGAAAACCCAAAACTTTGATTTAATAGGCTAAGCATCCACGAGTCTCAGTCCTTGAGATTTTAAACTGTGGAGAACGAGAGATGATAGAGCCAATTATAAGTTCGGTATTCTTTCGTGAATTTATGTGAGTTAATTATAAGCCTATTCTCCCTCCGCTTGTTAATAAATTTATCTGCAATAAATAAGGTTGTACGATTTTAAAGGTTACTTAGCTTCTAGCCCCAGATCGTTTAAAAGTTGCTCGGTACGGATTAGAGTTCATAGCCAAGGCATAACTTATTGAAGCGGGATGCGAAGATTGGCGAGTCCGAAAAGGCCCTAACAAGGCATGAGGGCTACATTTTGTTGCTAAAGATCCAAAAGTGATGTGAAGAATCATTTGTCGAAAATCAATATGAAGGATCGAGACATACGACGAAAAGCAAGAACTCCCCAAAAGTCATGGAGAAGTCTATCCGAAAAGACCCTAACAAGGTATGAGGATAAATAAATCCAAGTCCTAAAAGGAGGCGGATCGTTGTATATCAAAGTCCAAAATAAAGATTGGAGAAAAATGAAGAAGTCGTGGTCCAAAGATGAAGAATCTCTCAAAACTTCACGTGAAGAAATTCCCATTATGAAGAGAAGACCATTATTTCAAGAACGTCTCTCAAAGATTCGAAGTATGAAGTCGCTGCCAAATATCGGTCCGAGAAAGGTCTCAAATCGTGAAGCGAGTTATGCCAAGATATGAACTTTATGAGGTCCCGAGAAGCAGTTTTAAAAGATTTGGTCCTTTAGCTAACTATTGATTAAATCGTTCACTTTATTTTCGGCCTAAATAACTATCGAAATAAGTCAAACAATGCATCCTCGTGATCATTCAAGACAAAAATAAAATATAAGAGATACACCTAGGAATAAGGGAGTCTAAGTGAGTAATTGGCCCACATGAGTTCGTGATAGTTTGCTAACTTATAATAACAATGATCTCGTTTTTAAGCTTGGTATGGGGAACGTGAAAATTGAGGATGATAAACGTTCATGGCTGCCAAAACCAAGGAAAGTGTTTGATTTCTCTACTTGTTCTATCTTTTTATGCTTAGTATTTAATAAAGGCCAAGGTGGATTATTTATGATGGAAAATGTAAACCGTGATTAAAACTAATGCATTGCATGAGGGCATTGCAATGGTCAAGTGTAGGGGATTTAATAAGTGTGAAAACACTTATCCTTTTACTACTTATTTCCAATAATAACAAGACCAAAACGTGTGATTTATGTCATAAAAGTCGGAATTATGCGTGGTTTGTGTTTTTATTGTGTTTTAGGACCAAAATATGAAAAAGGAAGAAAACACGGGCTTTCACGGGCTTTTATCGAAGAAAACGAGAAAAGACGAAGTCAAAAGATCAAGAGCGCAAAAAGAACGGAAGTCCAAAGGCCTATTCTGAAGATTTATCGAAGAAAAAGTCTAAAGACGGAAGTTTAAACGAAGTCGAAGAACTTAAGTCTAATAGAAGAAGAAAATTAAAAGACAAGTTCAAATCCCGAGACGACAAAGACAAAGAATTAAAGTCGAGTCGAGAAAACGTGAAGAAAGCAAGAAAGAAGATGCAACACATGCACTCCTTCCACCTTCCCTATAAATACCCTCCTAATAGTCATTAGGAGGGTGGTTAGATAGTTTTTAGCTAATTTTCACTTTTTCATTTTCTTTCTAGTTTTAGAGAGAGAAAGTCTTAAACTTTCTCTCACTGAATTTCATATTTTTCTTAAACTTTCAAGATTATACTTCTTTGTATTGGTTATTTTTATTAATCAAAGTCCATTTTAAGTTTTTAATCCTTAATCTCATTCTACTTTTCTTTGATTTTAGATTGATTTTGGTGCGATTATCATGTGATCCGTGTTGTTCTAATTGATTTCGTGCTTAAAAAGTTAATCTTTTGATCATTTCATAAGTTTTCATTTGATTAAGCTTTAAGACTTTTGTGCTTATTGGCTTATTTTTATGATTAGCTTATTTTACTTATAAAAGTTTTCCTTAAAAAGTTTATGTTTTTATTGTTTGATCCAAAAAGTTGTTTAATTTCGAGTTAGATAAGTTGATAAAAGTGCTTATTTGATTTGATTTATCATTGATTCGGCTTAGTTTGGTGAAACGTTTATTAGTTAGCTTATTCATTAGCTTGTAACCGAATTCCACAAATTTAGGAAAGGGTACAATTCCCCTTTCCGATTGCAGCCTTTTCCGAGCAGCGACATACCCCTCTTTCCGATTGATCAAATCAGAAAAGGGTTTTGGTGGTTTCGATTTGCAGCCTATTCCGACCAGCTTCACTTTCCCTCATTCCGATTGAGTCCAATCGGATTAGGGTTTTGTTTTTTCCGATCTAACCATCTTTTGCATATTCCGATTGGTGGTTTCTGTTTAGTATTCCGATTGAGATTTTTCCCATATTCCGATTTGGCAGATTTTGCACATTCCGATTGTGCCCAAGTTTCAGTTATTCCGATCGCAGGTCTTTCCAAATTTCCGATCAACCGATCGGAATACATTCCGATCGGGACACTTGTTGGCTTATTCCGATTTAGTTGCATTTGTTTGATATTCCGATCTTACTTTCTTTTAGTACTTTACAACTAAGTTCTTATTTTTAGAGTGTTTTCCAAATGTTAGTTTTATTTAGTGTGCTAGTATTTTTCCATTGTTACCTTTAAATTTACGAGCATTTATTTCTACTTGTCATTTTAGTATTAATCTTTACTCTTCCATTTTACTCAACGACACTTTAATTACTTGCTAATAGTTTAAAATAGACAATCAACCAAACCATTCTCTTGATTCACCAAAAGACGATTGAGTCACACTTAAGACCGGTTTTCAATTCGAAAAGATTCGGACGATAAGATTTTATACGAGGCCTAAAAACCAAGTATTAACAACCACAAAATCCGTTGGAAAGACGAGTTTCCCTACTTTGACAAACACATCCTCGGCTATTCCCTTTGGAATTGCAACTGATCGGTTCGCTAGCTCAAGAGTCATCTTTGTAGGTGTAAGCTCGAGAAGTGATAACCTTTTCCACACGGAAAGTGGCATCAAATTAATGCTAGCACCAAGATCGGCTAATGCTAAGCATTCTTCCATATTAGGGAAATCACATGGTATAAGAAACTTGCCCGGGTCTCCAAGCTTTTCAGGAAGCTTTTGTGTAAGAACCGCGAAACAATTAGCATCTAAAGATGTAGACACTTAAACCAATTTCCCTTTGTCGTTCATCAACTTTTTGATCGTTGAAGCAAACTTAGGCATGTAAAGCAATGCATCCGCGAAACTAACATTAAAATAAAGTTGCTTAAACATTTTAAGAAATGTGGACATTTGAGCATTGGATCTTTTGCGGAGCTTCTCTTGGTTAAGTCTCGAATGGTAGGGTAGTCTGGGTTTAGTCTTCAGAAGCTCGGGTTCCGGAATAGGTAATTGGTCTACCTTTGGTGGATTATGAATTTCCTTTTCTTTAACCACCTCGGGTTCTTACTCCACTTCCCTCACCGAAGAGGTACTAACATGTGGAAGCAAAGGTCCGTCTAAGGCCTTCCCACTACGTATAGTAATAGCTTTCATCTCACCCTTCGGTTTTGGAATGGTGTTGCTAGGTAAGCCACCGAAGAAGAGGAATGTTTGTTCATTATTGCTTCAAACATCGAAAGTATTTTGTTCTCAAACTTAGCTTGATTTCCCTCAATGCGGTTTGGTTTTCCTCTAAAAGAGTTTGATTAAGCTCAATCTTGTTATTTTGCCCTTTGATCGTATTTTGAAAATCGATTTTCAAAGTGTTCATTTTTCCTTGAAGATTATTTTGAAAAGCCTTCAAATTTGCCTCATTTGTTTTGATATAGCTTGACAAAATCATTTTTATTATTGTTTTGAAAACCTTGATTGTTTTGATTGCCATGAAATCCATTTCCTTGATTAAAACTCCCTTGGTTGCCACGATTAAAATTATTCCCATTGTTTCCATTGTTGTATCTATTTTGAACCGGTGGAAAACCCGGTGGAGCAACATGGTTTTGACGAGGAGCTTGACTGTTAGGGCCATTAGTTCCCGTTGCCGCAAAAGCACTAGCTTGATCAAACCCCGTGGTTGAACAAGCATAATTCGGATGTGCTCCACCACACAATACACAAAAATTCTCAACCGCATTAATCGATCCATGAGGATTCTTCCTAATCTCATTCAAAATCGTATCAATCTTAGAGTCTAATCTAGAAATCTCGGGATTAGATGAATTCACATGAGAAACAACCGGTGTGTTTCATGAATATTGAACTCTAGATTTATTCTCAATGATACCCCACGCGTCTCTCGGAGTTTTTCTTAAAAGATAACCACCCGCGGCGGCATTTGAAGAATCTTGTTCAACCATATTAAGTCCATTATAAAAAGTATTTATTTGGTGTAACTCCGTGAAACCGTGGTGTGGACATTGTCTCAACAAATCCTTAAACCTTTCCCAAGCATCTCCAAACGATTCATGCACTTTTTATTCAAATCTACTTATTTCATTCTTAAAGTGAGTTGTTTTAGATGATGGAAAGAAGTAATTCATGAACTTAGACACTAGATCGTCCCATGTCAAAATCGAACCCAGTGGTTCCTTTTCATACCAACGCTTAGCGTTTCCCTCGAGCGAGTATGGAAAAAGCATGAGCTTAATCGCGTCATTGGCACATCTCTAAACTTGAGAGTCGAGGTGATACGAAGAAAATTTTGAATGTGAGAATGCGGATTATCCGTCTTATTGCCTCGAAATTGGTCGACACGAATGAGTGATAAAAGACCCGTCTTAATCTCATAATGATCAGCCAAATTAGCCGACACAACGATTGCTTCCCCGTACCCTTCGGTGGGTGCACGGAGCAATTCCTTCATTTTTCGGTTATCGGCCATCTCTACAACAATAGTTGGAAGCTCGGGTTCCAATACTCGTTGTTGAAGATTTCTATTTCTACGAGGAATGTTTTCAAGTCTATCGTGATTAATCAAAAGTCGATTAGAACGTAATCGCATAAACCAAAATGACGAGAATTTAGAGGGTTGAAGAAAAGAAAATAGATGAGAAGAAGATTATTTTTGGTATTTTTATTTTTCAAATCAATCAAAGATTGACAAAAACAAGGCGTAAAGATAATTACTATGGAAGTAAACTACCCTCGTTCGACTTTCAAACGTAGGTGAAAACCTAAACGTATCGAGGTGCAATAAGTAAACAACAACAAAAATAAGGTTTAATACTACTTGAGTTGGCAAACCAATAATCGGTCGTCCCTCTCAATATACGCACAAGCAAGCGGAGAAACGAGGTGGCACAAAGCACTTGAAAACCTTTTTCCTTAGATGGCCTTTTATAGCTCGTCGCCTTATACCCACCTTATAGTTTGTATAAATCGAGTTCAAACTTTTTTATTAGTATTTATCTATTTTGCCTTTATTTTTTGTTTTGAATTCGAATACAATAGCTAGGTGATGAAATCCCACTAAGGTTTGCGTTCTCACGCTTTTGGAAGTAGGTGAATTTATTGTTCTATGTAATATAATATATTAGCAACAAAAAGCACGAAAAAACGATATTTATTATATATGTAGAAAAATAACAAAACTCTCCAAGGATAGAAAGGGTCTTCAAATCAATGATCAACAAATCGCCACGAAAGAATCATACACAATTTCCCCGGCAGCGGCGCCAAGATTTTTGATGTGTGGGAAACGTGTCGGTGTATTTTAATGTAATTCTTTATAGAGCAAATAGTAGAAAATTACCTTTAGGAAAAAGTAATAATCTAAAATCCGCTAAAGACGGATTAATTAAACACGAGAGTGATCCTGGTTCGTTGTACACGAAGAAATTGTGAATTTGAGACTTTCGTTTTGAATTGGACAATTTATTTGAATTGGTTGCGATTTTTATCTAAATATCCTACGAGTTTATAAAAGTGCATGAATCGCTAAATTAAACTAAAAGACGAATTAATAACTATATTTTTTATATATATTATATATTTATTTTATTTAAAACTTTATTTATATAATTTTATTTTATTTAAAACTAATATTTTTTTACAAGTTAAAATAAACATTTTTCTATTAAAAGTGATAATAAGTTTGTTAAATTTTAAAACTAACAAAAAAATGTGACAAACGTTTTTTTACTTAAAATGTCAGTTCAAAAATCAGTTTATAATTAACTGCAAACGCATTACAATAACAAAAAGAATATCTAGCTCAGATGGTTGAGCTGTTGTACCTAGAACCGAGAGGTCTCAGGTTCGAACCACAGGGGTGGCAATTTTTTTTATAATTATTTTTGGATACAATAAATAGAATATTTCAATCCCACAGCAAGCTTATAAAACATACAGAAAATCTAATAACATTCAATAATTTCAAAAAATCCAATCAACTAGTTGAAATTCGAACAGATAACAACAACGAACAAATGTATCAACTTCTAATTCAGCAATAACAGCCAACACAAATTAACACAACTAACCATACAAATCAAGTTACAAGTCGAAATATCAGAAACAAACCATCTAATTCACAGCAGGCTAAGCACTTAGCATAATTCTAACAAATGGACTCAGCAAAGGCACAAAATCAGCATTAAAGATAACCAAAACATCTCAGCAGACTAAGCAACAAATCAGTTTACTATCTAAAAAAAACAGATAAGAACTTTATATTAAATCTCTTTTAACACAGTACTCAATGAAGATTAAACCATTTAAAAAACTAGATCGAAAGTCAACAAATTAGTAGTGAATGAACTCAAATAATATGTGACAAAAGTAACAAAGCAACAGCAGGTTTTGCAGACTAACAAATCAAATATCCAATTCACTTGAACGAGAATAACATATATCAGTACCTTGTTTCTGTTTAGCCAATGCAAAGAGTAAGTAAGCTATCATAAACAAAGAAAATTCAAACACACTAATTCAAACCGTAACAATGAATTAGATCCAATCAACTACCATATCATTTAAATGAAATTAAAAACTCAGCAATAAACAAGTCCAGTACAGCAGACACGAGTACACAAACAATCAACCCAAAACCAAATTAAAACCAAACAAACCAAACTAACAATTTGATAAAGCTAATATACCAAACCAACCAGTGCAAGATCAAAACTAAGTAATCAACAATCACGTCACAAATCAAGCTTAGATTATAAACACTAGCAGATTTAACCAATTAATTTAGAAAAATAGAAAATAGAGCTTAACCTTTACTTAAAAAATCCGTTGAGAAGAATTACGGTGATGAGCCAACTTAGAACTAAAACGATACCAATTAAGGACCACCACTAGTTACAGTAACTTAACCCGAACACCATTCATTGAACCATAACTCGAACCATGAATTAACTTCTCAAATCAACAAATGTTAAATGTCTAACCAGTGGGGTTAGACATATATCCCTAATTCACTTTCAATTATTCTTACAAGATATTATTTGAGCTTATAAAAACAACAATCCATTATAATATTCAGCTTATTATAGATTTAGATTGCATAAACTTTAACAAAATAATAAAACGCGAGAATCAAAGATTAAGAGACTAAAATTAAACATCTATTAAATCAAATAAAACATTACAAAATTTTAGAAAAGGAAAATACAATTTCTATCTATAAACTAACATTATAACAATAAAGTAAAAAGAGGGATGAAAAATTATAGAAAATAGGGGGTTTTATAGTTGAAGATGAGGGGTGGGTTGTTGGTGATGAACGAATTTCGACCCTTGATGAAGCATCTCTATACTCTCTTTCTTCTCTGTTTTGATCCAAGGGCTGAGGATCAATCATCCTCACACGGATTGCCACTGTGTACAAAGTTGTGCTAGTTTGGTGGTGAGGTGGCAGGATTAGATTGGCTCTTTGTCAGGTTTTCAGTAAATCAGACAATAGGGATGGATCTATGATGCAACCAAGTGTCAGGTTGACACTTGGTACTTGGTATCTCGCGTGCTATATACGCTCCTTCTTCCCTTATATTTCTGAAACACGGCGCGTGACTTCTAATTCTTGATTAATTGGAAAGCCCCAATTTTCTAGGGTTCTTGGCCTGTTACTTTTTCCCAAAATTTCTTTCTCTCTCTCGACTTCTCTTTTATTTCTCTTTGTTTACTTTCTTTTGACCGAATGCTGACCAAAAGTTGTATATAACTCTTTGCACCGTCTCATACTTTTCTTTTGGGCTTTTATTTCTTTGTTGACCCAAATATATAAAACCTTCGTTGCATTTCTTTTCTTGGGCTTTAATAGACCCTTGACCAAAACATTAGCCGTCCATTATTTTCTTATATTTGGGCTTTGACTTGGGCTTCCAAAATAATTTAAATAATTTATTCAATGTAAATATATTAATGCGCTTCCAGACTCATTAAGCTTGTGTGGGACCCACTTGGCCCAATGAACTTTTAAAACAATCCCGTCTTTTGGCTTTGATAACTTCTTCAATCCCGTGTCGATTTTTGTCAGTTTTTGTGAACTTGGTACCTACACACACGAAACAACAAAACAAACATATCCAATACCAATTTTATATTAAATATGCATTTTATGTCCATTTTAAGATATAAATGATATGATTAATTACACTCATATCAATATCACAAAGGTATTTTTTAAATCACACGGAGATATTCATTCCAAATAAATTGGTATTGAAATGGTGGCACTCATCTCCAGCCTCCGATCACTACAAATCCAAAATACACGATCGAGTCTAGAGCCATTTGAGATCATCAAATATCTCATTAGGACACACTTCCATATTTCCTTGCTTCTTCACACTCGGTGAAAAGTAGGAAAGATAAGAGTCATACGTAAAATCTTCATGATCTTGCCTTAACATCTGAGTAATATGCAAGTATTTATAATGAAGATGGAAATACTTCTTGAGCGAACATCAAAAAGCTCATGGTAGGTGATTTGTGCGATTCTTTATGAATCAAATTTATGATATCTTGAAAGCAACATTGGTTTAGTTCTTAACTGAATTCAAACTCGTTCCAGGCCTCTACGCAATATCTTAGTGATCTTTCCAGAACATTCAGAGTGATACTATTTAGTATTTATAGTGACGAATGTAAATCCTTCTAGTGTTAACATCAAACAACACTTGGTAGGTAACTTGCAAGATTCTACATGAATCAATCTCATGAAAACGGGAAAGCAACAATGGTGCAATTCTTTAATGAATCAAACTTGTTCCAGGAATCTAAATTGACGGCTTCAACATGCAGATAATCTTATCCAAATTATTCATTCTTTACGTTCGCAGTTTGCTTTGGACGGTCGAGTAAAGAGAACGGGCTTACCTGCAAAATCTTGTAAAGGAGGTTCTTAATTGAAACTACCTGCCACAAGTATGATATTTCATATCGTCCAACGGTCTTCATCGACCGGAGGTAAAATCCAACCGAACTAGAATGAAATGTCAAAGCAATTTTGTTCGTGTCTACTTATATTGCTGCATTTGAAGGCGGTGGTGTTGCGGAGTCCGAGAAGAAGTCGTCCCCGCATGCTTATACTTTCTGTACTTAAAACTTCAACAAATTCAAGAAAGCCTAAAAGTCAAATCTTTCGCTGTATCAAACTCTAAAGCTTATAAGAATTACAAAGGTATAAGTATGTGGGACATGAAGTCACGAGGATGCGAATGCCACAAGTGATGGATGCACGAGATCAAGGAAAGAGAAATGTGCTCAAGATTAAAGATAAAAATCACATCATCGTATTCACCAAGAAATAGAAAAAGAAAGAAAAGATGAACAATACGAGCTCAAGACAAGCATAGTATGCTAGGTTTATTTATTTATTGTAACTCGGGGAACCCCCTTGTACTTTGGAGTGACCTTCCTTAGGGGGAGATTATTGGAAATACGTTTTTACGTATTTAGAAAGGATCGGTCACTTCAACACTATATTAGTTAGTAGCTCGTAGTCTAGTAACAGATGTTAAGTAAAAAAGGCCAAAGCTTAGTCCATCATTATGGCCGGTGGCCCATTGTGTAAGCCCAAGCTCATCTTGTGGGTTTGGGTATATAAACCATCTCCTTAGTTGGAGAGGGTATGGTTACTCATTTAGTTTTGCACACTAACACGTGTTTTCTCTCACTTTCTCTATCCTAAAGTGTGTGTGTAACCTCCTCTCTCTCTCTAGATTATCCAAGATTTACATAATCGTACAGTCCTCCTTGGCTTACTAGCACCCTCCAAAACAACAAGTCTCTCCCTCAGTTGACTGAGTTCAAGACCTTGATCCTTGACTGTATGTACAAGTTCTGCATTTTGCTTTTGCAAGCGAATATAGAAATTCCTCAGTTCAATTGGCGTCAAAGGTTCCATACTGCCCTCATATATATTCGGATAATTAATCCTCAATAGAGACTCATTGGGCGTGGGGATGGGCTTACTTACAGTGGGCCTGGCTTGACCTGCATCTAAGCTAGAGTCAATAGGCCCAGCCATCTCCACGTCACTAGCCACCCTGGTGGTATTGGTCTTCTCTGCAACAAGGTTAGGATCACCAGAGGAAGATGCTCTAGTGACCCTTTGACGTTTGGCTAACCTAAAGTCTGGTGGTGAAGAGGATGAAGCGGTGTTTGGGTCTACATTAGGGTCGTCAGTGGTTACATGATGGGTGTCGGGGGCTACGGTTTGAGTGCCAGGGGCTAGATTTTGAGTGTCGGGGGCCACAGTTTGTGTGTCGAGGGATAGAGTTTGAGGTGCAGGGTCATCAATGTCCATATGTACATCGTGTTGTGGGGATGGTGGTTCGGGTTGTTGTTCATGAGCCACAACAGCGGCTTGAATAACATCAAGCATGTGTTGGGTTAAGGGAAAAGCTCTTTATGCAGGTTTATTAAGGGTGGTGAACAATTTACGTTTCTATGTAGGAATCTCATAAAAATGGGAATGATTAGTATTACAACCCCCCCTGTAGTTCCAAAACCATGTGTAAAAATCTGGGGTAAGCAAGAGTCATCTTACTACCTTTGTTGTTTAACATGCCTTCAAAAATCATTTTTGAAAAATTGTATCTTTGTCCATCAACTATACAAATAACAGCACTACCAATTGAATGGTTATTTCATTAAAATAAGAGCATTTAGGACTCAGACACTGAAGAAGAACATGTATTAAGAATTTCCAGGATGGGGGTAAATTAGTTTTTGTCAAATTTTGAAATATGTCCCTCTGGCGGAAGGGCATAACCTAAGCCTGTTAATCCTTGATGTAGCTCATCAATGGGAAGAATTTCAACTCCATCTAAATCATTAAGCTGTAAAGCTTGACGAATTAAAGTTCCTGTTACAATTTCTTTTTCCCAAGAACAAAGCCTTCAATGGTAATCACATCATTAATTGTACTAGAAGTAGCAGTGTTCCAAAACTGTTTAATATGTGATTCTGGTATCATAGGAGCACGAGCTAAAGCATACCTTATTTGGAAGCCAACAAAAAATCGGTCATCCCCTGATACTATGGTTGGCTGGTATCCCTCTCTAAAAGAGCAATCATCGTATGTTGAGGTTTAAATTCGAGAGTGACACCAACAGGTTTGAACTTTTGCGCCATGGTAAATTGCGTGAAAGCTTAAATGAAAGAAAGGTTAAGTTTTATGGTTATAGGAGAGAAAAATAACAGACAAGCAAGTGGCACTATTAAAGAAACGGAATGGGGTAAATATAGCAGACAACTAGGCACCCTATTGGTTGAAAAAGAGGTAAGTAAATCAAAATTTTCAAAACATACTCAATTATATATTTGAAAAGAATAATCTTATCTCTTAGTAATTAAAGAAAGTACCTACTCTGCTAAAATTATGGCCTAAAATATCTCAAAAATTAAAACTGAGTGAGACCCAGTGCTTTTCAACGGTCAAAATTCTTTTAGTGCCAACGGCTATATATGTCAGCGTGTACAAAAAGGCGTGTCAGAGGCTAGAAAGCTTATGACAGCGGCTAGAAAGCCATTGTCAAAGGCTAGAAAATTCAAGACCAAACAAAGAAATTAATCCTAAGGGAATTAACTTTCTTCAAAAAGTATGAGTTTTGCAAGCACTATCCAATCACACACACTTACATAAACAAGATAGATATGATTGTACTCAAATGTCCCTTGCTCACAAATCTCTTAATAATGAATTTAACTCATATAATATCTCTGTAACTCCCAAGTAAGCCTAAAAGAAATATATCCCAAGTCTTCCATCTGACCAATCCTAATTCTAGGTCAAAAAGTCTTGGCAACATGCATATTTAAAGAAAACATGCATGCTACAGTGCCTCAAGGTTTAGAAATTCCAACAATTTAAAAGGAAAAGTTTTCATTATTTCTAATCCCTCACTCACAGTGGACACAATCTTGAATTGTGAAAAGAGTACTTTAAGAGTACCCAAAAACCTAAAGGTATCCTAAGACCTCCCCTTAAAATATGCGTACAAACTTTTACATTGTAAGTAACAAATTTTTATTTCAAGATAGGAATGTAAACATTCAAACCATCATAAATAAACATTTGTTATCACACATCCATCCATAAGCAACTATGTATCCATCCTTATGTTGCTCTATTTCCTTTCAATGTTAGAGAAGAAACACCAAAACATACCAATACTATGCTGTTAGAGGCTACATAACCCTTGTCAGGGTCTAGAAATAGCATGTCAGTAGATAGAAAAATATAGTGGAAATGTAAAACCCGCATGCTGTTACCATGAATAGTACCCTTAAGATCGTACGTACTAGATTTAAAGTTTCCTAATATAGCATGATTACGATTACTGTTAGGATTTTACGTATTACGTACGTGTTAGAACACGATACGAGCACGTAATAATTATTTGACAATAATTAATACGAACATGCGATCATGAAATCATGAACGTAATTAAAACAACTATTATTAATTACGTATATATATTTATTGCGAGCGTAATTAAATATATTAGATCACGATAATTACGTAACGAGAACACATAAAACGCGAACACAAATAATCACGAACGAATAACTAAACATCGAGACACGGAAAAAGGTACGGGTACCCCATGTGGGCCCCCCTACCCGCGGCTACAAGGAGCAAATGGGCCAAGCCCATTTGTAATTTTTACTAAAGGGGGTTAAGGGATTTTTATACTACTCAAAATCACTTTACAGAAGATTTTTAGCAAAAACCTAAAAACCCTCCTCTCTTCTTCTTTTTGGCCGCCACCTACAAAACACCACAAGGGGGTGTTTGTTGATCTTGGATCTTGGAATTCTAGTTGGTGATCGTGTTTGTTCTTCGTCCTTTTGATCCACGTATTCGGTAAATCCTTTTTAAACCTTTTCTTTTGATTTGATCTTTTATAAATTAAGAACATGTTATGTTTTTATAAAAACCTAATTAAAATCATGGATCTAACATGAATTGGGATTTAATAAAATCAAAAGTAATGTTTTAAGGGGTGTTTGTTTTGGCCGCAGCCTACACCGAACCCAAGGGGGGGTTTCGGTTTGGCCATCCGACCACCACCGAGACCATATGGTCCCGGTTGGTTGGTGTGGGTCCCACGGCAACATCAAGACAAGGGGTACCCCGATTTGGTTCGGGGTACGGTGTCGATTTCATGTCCGGTTCATGGTTTTTAGTCTAGATCCGGTTCATGGTGTATGTTTAGTTTTATTATTTTTTTATGATCTTATGTTAAAAATTAAATTAATAAAATGGCATGATTAATTTAATAACATGACTTAGGTTATCTTAATTATTAATAATCATGAACTTAATTAACCTAAGTATTTTTATATTTTAGACTTATAATTAATTAATTATTTAAAAACCATGATTATAATTAATTAATTAACATGACTTAGGTTATATTATTAATAAATAATAATACATGTTTTAACCTAAGTATTTAACTTTATTTAATTAAAAACATGTTATACTTTAATTAAATATTTTAACCTATAGTTTAATTTAATTACATGAAATAATTATTAAACTATACATTATATCATATGACTTAGAAAATAATCATGAAAACACTTAGGCTTATATACTTAGCTTATTTAACCAGCTTATTTCTAATTATGGAAACTTTCTATTTTTAGAAACTTAATTAAATAAGGCAGCTAATCTATTTATGGAAACCTTCTATTTTTAGGAACTTATTTATTTCAGGCAGCTAATCTATTTATGGAAACTTATTTAATTAAGGCAACTGATCTATTTATGGAAACTTTCTTTTTTTAGAAACTTATCTATTTTAAGCAGTAATTCTATTTTTGGAAACTTTCTATTTTTGGAAACTTTCTATTTTCGGAAACTTTCTATTTTTGGTAACTTTCTATTTTTGGAAACATTCTATTTTTGGAAACTTTCTATTTTTGGAAACTTTCTATTTTTGGAAACTTTCTATTTTAGGAAACCTGCTATTTTTGGAAAGTTACTTATTATTACACAGTAAGTATAATAATACATGAAATACCAGAAATACTTAATCAGATTATACAGAATATAAGATAAACACGGTTTAAGGCTTTAAAACAGTAAAACATGGTAAGAACACATAAAATAAGCTAAGACATGACATAAAACCAGCTACGTATTTAGTAAGCAGATACTTATTCATGTATGTATTTATGTAGCACTAGTGATACGGAAGTAGGATTCCTCTCAGCTCATCTTCTTCGTTCACTGGACATAAGGTACGGATTCCCGTCCTTTCAGTATGGACATTCTTTCCTTATTAGGATTCCCCGTATGCAGCCAAATGTTTTCCCGTAGTATAAGTTACGTGTTTGATTGCTTATGTTTAATTAAGAATACCTATAGCCATATACATGCATGACCAGTTTCACCTAGTTATGGAGGTACCATAACCATAACATTAGAGGCACTGATGTTATGACTTCACCACGGCGGAGTGATTGCTCGTGGCGTCCCTTTAGCTTTTGGCCGTTTATATTATATTTATCATGTGGGGCGTATGGGTGCATCCTAGTTACATGTTTTCAGTCAGGATTTCATGGTGAATGTGGTGTGTGCCTTGCATCCTTCACAAGGAGCTGATCCCTCCTACCCAAAAACCAGTATATTAAATTAGAGGCAGCCCCTCTAATTTGCATGATGAGGTCACCCCTCCAAGTATTCATGCACGGTGGATTTTCATGACCTATATTGGCTAATGGTAAAATATGATAAACAATTTTTATAAGATAAACATAAGGCTTTTCAAACTATAAAACCAGTTTTATCAAGACTTAACCAGGTTACTCGGGATTTAGTTTTCTTCCGCTGTTATATGTTATATGCTTATCCTATTCATGCTTTATTGTACATCCGTGCACTGAGCGTATTTGCTCAGCCGTTTTCCTTTTCTATGTTCCCAAAACGGCAGGTACTCAGGGACGCTCGTAGACACTAACAGTGCGTGCATATGGACTGGAAGCTGTCTAGCCTTCTTTACTTTATGCATTTCCTTTCTTATGATACATTTGCTATGGACATTGCTTAGTCCTTTCCTTTATTATACTATGTTTGTGTGTGATGAGCTTTACTTTTGGACTACCGATGTTTGATTCTGGTATTTTCCTTTTATGGTCAAGTAATGTTTAGACATTTTTCCTTGTATGCTCTGATGACACGCCATAATGGCATGTGACATTTCCATTATCAAAATGAGGTGTTACAATTATGGTATCAGAGCCAAGGCTTCGACCTGTAGGCTCTCAAATATGACCTATGATTAGTGGGTAGTCACTACGGTCTTCCTAGAACTGACAGTTGTTTTCATGCATTCATCATTTTTAAGCATACATATACATGTCATTGTCGCAGATTTTTGACTAAGTAATGGTTGGTATAGGACTGGCCCTATTTAGTCGCATGTGTTTTATCGGAACTTTTAAATTTGGGACCGACCCATAGGCGTCCTCTCGCTATGTCTTTTGTTTTGGGTGAACTGACCAGAGGCGTTCACTCTCGAGCATAAAAAAGTTTTCATAAAACTGCATCATGCATTCATACACAAAAATTTTCTTGCATAAAATTTTTCTCGTGAAATTTTGGTATAAATTTTTTTCATGTATATATATATTTTATGTTTTGATCGGTTTAATCATATGTTTTATGTTATACTGTCAGATGGTTCTCACACGCGAACAGGAACAACTCAATGCTACAATTCAAGCTGCTATGCAAGCTTTGCTTCCTCAGCTGAGGAATGACAACAGGTATGAAGTTCAAGCTGCCAACAATCATCAGCATAATCAGGCACCTCCTCCTCCTCCTCCAGTGACATTAGCAGTATGGCTCGAGAGATTCAACAAGCTCCGCCCTCGAGCTTTTGAGAAGACAGATAGCCCCAGCGATGCTGAAAGCTGGTTGGCTCACATCGAGAAGATTTTCAATGTTATGGGTTGTGACCCCGCATACAAGGTGAGGTTGGCATGCTATTGGTTCGAAGGCGATGTACTTAATTGGTGGTTAGCATTGATGCAGTCTGAAGGTGGTGATGAGTGGGTTGCTGGTTTGACTTGGGCTCAGTTCAAGGACAGGGTGATGGAGCAGTTCTTTCCCAAGGCTGAGCAGGACAAACTCAAGAGAGAGTACCATGGGATCCGACAGAGAGCTGGGGAGAATAGCAACGAGTTTATGCAGCGCTTTCTTCGCTTAGTTGGTTTCCTTGGTGCGGCAGCAGGTACTCCTGAAGAGCAGGCACATCACTTTAGATGGGCTCTTCGCACATCGGTCGCAAACAATCTGGTGTGTGCTACGTTCAACACTGTAGCACAAGTGGCCGATGCAGCACGTAAGCTGGAGATGCTGCAGGAGAGAGATGAGTTCGGGGAAGCTGAAAGACCCGACAAGAGGTAAACATTCGTATTCAAGCGGTGATCAATCCGTATACTTTCCATATATGTAAATTATTCATCTCTTTAAATGTATCTTCCAGGCAGAAAACTGGGGACCGGTCTCAGCCGGCTACTCAGCAGCAGCCTCATCAGCCCAAGGGAAACGATCAGACTAACGACCGTTCTGCTACGGATAGGCGTGGCGGTAATGATAATTACCGTAACAACGCTGGGCACTCCAACAGCAGCATGTCCTAATACTTAAGCATTTCCTTATGATTTCATGTTATAACTCATATTCTGACACTTCAGCAAAACTTCTACCAGGAACCATGGAAACGGTAGGGACCAGAACCAGAGAGGTTCACAGCCTAGCCGTCCAGCTATCACTGGTATTCAATTACGAGTATCCGCTTTGTCCTTTGTACCCAGTTATCATGTCTTATGTAAAATGTTTTATCAGGTTCCCAGCCAGCCAGAGCACCTGCTGGAGGATTCACTCATCCTCTTTGCTCTACTTGCCACCGTAGGCACCCAGGACCATGTCACTGTAATACTGACCGTGCTTCAAGTGTGGTCTTCCTGGCCATATTATGAAGGACTGTCGTAAGGGCGAGATGGAGGGTACATCGGGACATGCTGATACCAAGCCGCCTCCTACTACCGGGCGTGTCTACACGACATCTCGAGACCAGGCCAACAAGTCTACAAGTACCATCACTGGAATCTTGTATATGTATGGTCAAGCTGCATGTGTTCTTTTCGATACGGGAGCTACTCACTCAGTTATTTCTACTGCTTATGCTAAGAACATTAGGATGCTTCCTATGCCACTAGAAAATAGGCTTACTATTTCCACGCCTTTGAGGGACTCTGTATTAATCACCCATGTATACAAGAGTCTTCCCCTAGAATTTGACGATAAGGTTCGACCTGTTGACGCACTTCCGCTGGACATGAACGACTTCGACATGATTTTGGGCATGGATTGGCTATCCAAGTATCATGCCACCATAGACTTCCATTCATATCGTGTTATCTTCGGTGATGTTAATGCACCGGAGTACATTCATAATGGGTTCATACCCGGACGGTCTGTACAAATCATATCTACCCGGCAAGCGCGTGCACAACTGTCACATGGCTGCGAGGGTTATCTAGCTACGGTTCACGACATGGATGCTGAATCCCCATCAATTCAGGATCAAGTGTCAGAATTCCAAGATGTTTTTCCAGCAGAACTTCCGGGCATACCACCTGCACGAGAAGTGGAATTCAGTATCGAACTTATTCCAAGAGCTGAACTAATCTCCAAGGCTCCTAATCGCATGGCTCCCATAGAGCTGAAGGATCTGAAGGATCAACTGCAAGAACTTCTTGAACGAGGTTTCATTCGACCGAGCGCATCTCCATGGGGCGCACCGGTCTTGTTTGTTAAGAAGAAGGACGACAGTATGCGTCTTTGCATAGACTATCGCGAGCTCAACAAGATTACCATTCAGAATAGATATCCACTGCCACGCATTGATGCTCTGTTTGACCAACTCCAAGGGGCCAAACACTTTTCCAAGATTGATCTTAGGTCAGGCTATCATCAGCTACGGGTCAAGGAACAGGACATCGCTAAGACTGCCTTTCGTATCCGTTATGGCCACTACGAGTTTGTAGTTATGCCATTTGGCCTGACAAATGCTCCAGCAGTGTTCATGGATTTGATGAACAGAATCTTCCATGAATTTCTGGATAAGTTCGTCATTGTCTTCATCGATGACATCCTGATTTTCTCAAAGTCCAAGGAGGAACACGAAGACCATCTTCATACAGTACTACAGATTCTTCGCCAGAAGCAGTTGTATGCTAAATTCTCCAAGTGTGAGTTCTGGTTAGACAAGGTGGCATTCTTAGGTCACATTATATCAACAGAAGGAATCACTATGGATCCAGCGAAGGTTGAGGCCATTACTAAGTGGCCAAGGCCGACATCAGCGACGGAAGTCCGCCGTTTCTTAGGCTTAGCTGGCTATTACCGTAGGTTCGTGGAAAATTTTTCCCGCCTAGCACTACCATTGACCAAACTGTTGCGGAAAGGGGAGAAATTCGTATGGACTGAAGATCGAGAGAAGAGCTTTGAAGACCTGAAGAAGAAGCTAGTATCTGCACCTATTCTTACTCTACCATCTGGTACGGGTGGATTTCAAATCTACAGCGATGCATCGGGGAAGGAACTTGGCTGTGTTCTCACGCAACATGGGAAAGTGATCGCGTACGCTTCACGGAAGCTTAAGCCTTATGAAGAAAATTACCCCACGCATGACCTGGAACTTGCAGCTGTGGTGTTTGCATTGAAGATATGGAGGCACTACTTATATGGAGAATCATGTGACATTTTCACGGACCACAAGAGCTTGAAGTATATCTTCACTCAACGTGAATTGAACATGAGGCAGAGGAGATGGTTAGAGCTGTTGAAGGATTATGACATTAATCTATGGTATCATTCCGGAAAGGGAAATGTAGTAGCATATGCTCTTAGCAGGAAGTCCAGAATGATCAACGGCATTAAAATCAAAGAGGAAATCATAAGAGACTTTGAGCGACTAGACATCGAGATCATGGTACGTGGACAACACGGTTACTGGGCTAATCTTATAGTAGAACCCGAGTTACTCTCTAAGATCAAGGAAGCTCAGAAGGATGACGAAGAAATCTAGGCGATAGTACAGAATTTGGAAAAGCAGACAGAATTCAGAGTAGATGCAGATGGTATCGTATGGCAGGGCACGAGACTTTGTGTTCCTGATGACCAAGAACTCCGGGAAGCTTTGTTAGCGGAAGCTCATAGCTCCCCATTCTCTATACATCCTGGTTCGACTAATATGTACCATGACATCAAGCAATACTTTTGGTGGAGTGGTATGAAACAGGATGTGGCCACTTACGTCTCCAAATGTCTTACCTGCCAGCAGGTTAAGATCGAGCATCAGCGATCTGGCGGTCTCCTTCAACCGTTAGATATTCCAGAGTGGAAGTGGGACAAAATCACCATGGATTTTGTTACTGGTCTTCCGCCTACCAAGAGGAAGCACGATGCAATTTGGGTTATCGTAGATCGACTTACCAAATCAGCTCATTTCTTACCGATCTGCAAGGAAGATCCGGTAAGTAAACTCGCAGATACGTACATAAGAGAGATCATGAGACTCCATGGTGCACCATCCAGCATCGTCTCGGACAGAGATCCTCGATTCACTTCGCGCTTTTGGAAGAGTCTGCAGAAAGCTTGGGGTACACAACTTAAGCTTAGCACGGCTTTTCATCCTCAAACGGACGGACAGTCGGAGCGAACCATTAAACATTGGAAGATATGTTGAGGTCATGTGCGTTGGAATGGACGGGTGATTGGGACGATTACATCTGTTTGGTGGAGTTTGCAAACAACAACAGTTGGCTCGCAAGTATCAAGTGTGCTCCATTTGAGATGTTGTATGGCAGAAAGTGTCGCGCCCCAATCTGCTGGGATCAGGTTGGTGAGCGAACACTTGAAGGACCGGAAATCATAGAGATGACGAATGAGAAGATCGCAGTAGCTAAGCAGAAAATTCAGGAAGCACGGTCACGTCAGAAGAGTTACGCCGATAAGCATCGTAGGGACATACACTTTAACGTAGGAGATCACATCTTCCTTAAGGTTTCGCCGACACGTGGTGTTAGACGCTTCGGGATTAAAGGGAAGCTCAGTCCTCGTTTTATCGGACCGTTTGATATTATTGAACGAGTCGGTGAAGTATCTTACCGATTGGCGTTAACTTCTGCAGCTTTCGCATGTGCACAATGTGTTTCATGTGTCCTTACTCAGAGGGTACCAGTATCATCCCCTTCACATGGTTCAGTATCCACTGGAACAGATACGTGAAGATCTCACTTTTATAGAAGAACCCGAACGAGTTCTTGACAGACAAGAACGAGTCATGAGAAAGAAGACGATTCCATTCGTCAAAATTCTATGGAGGGATCATACTGAGCGGGAAGCCACTTGGGAAACAGAGGAGTCTATCCGGGCTTCTTACCCTCATTTCATATTTTGAATTCGGGTATGTTCTTCTTTTCCAGTTTACTTTATCTATAATTCGGGGACGAATTATTCTTTTTAGGGGGGAAGAGTTGTAAAACCCGCATGCTGTTACCATGAATAGTACCCTTAAGATCATACGTACTAGATTTAAACTTTCCTAATATAGCATGATTACGATTACGTGTTAGGATTTTACGTATTACGTACGTGTTAGAACACGATAAGTATTTACTACGCACGAGCACGTAATAATTATTTGACAATAATTAATCACGAACATGCGATCATGAAATCATGAACGTAATTAAAACACGAACTATTATTAATTACGTATATATATTTATTACGAGCGTAATTAAATATATTAGATCACGATAATTACGTAACGAGAACACATAAAACGCGAACACAAATAATCACGAACGAATAACTAAACATCGAGACACGGAAAAAGGTACGGGTACCCTATGTGGGGCCCCCTACCCGCGGCTACAAGGAGCAAATGGGCCAAGCCCATTTGTAATTTTTACTAAAGGGGGTTAAGGGATTTTTATGCTACTCAAAATCACTTTACAGAAGATTTTTAGCAAAAACCTAAAAACCCTCCTCTCTTCTTCTTTTTGGCCGCCACCTACAAAACACCACAAGGGGGTGTTTGTTGATCTTGGATCTTGGAATTCTAGTTGGTGATCGTGTTTGTTCTTCGTCCTTTTGATCCACGTATTCGGTAAATCCTTTTTAAACCTTTTCTTTTGATTTGATCTTTTATAAATTAAGAACATGTTATGTTTTTATAAAAATCTAATTAAAATCATGGATCTAAAATGAATTGGGATTTAATAAAATCAAAAGTAATGTTTTAAGGGGTGTTTGTTTTGGCCGCAACCTACACCGAACCCAAGGGGGGGTTTCGGTTTGGCCATCCGACCACCACCGACACCATATGGTCCCGGTTGGTTGGTGTGGGTCCCACGGCAGCATCAAGACAAGGGGTACCCCGATTTGGTTCGGGGTACGGTGTCGATTTCATGTCCGGTTCATGGTTTTTAGTCTAGATCCGGTTCATGGTGTATGTTTAGTTTTATTATTTTTTTATGATCTTATGTTAAAAATTAAATTAATAAAATGGCATGATTAATTTAATAACATGACTTAGGTTATCTTAATTATTAATAATCATGAAATTAATTAACCTAAGTATTTTTATATTTTAGACTTATAATTAATTAATTATTTAAAAACCATGATTATAATTAATTAATTAACATGACTTAGGTTATATTATTAATAAATAATAATACATGTTTTAACCTAAGTATTTAACTTTATTTAATTAAAAACATGTTATACTTTAATTAAATATTTTAACCTATAGTTTAATTTAATTACATGAAATAATTATTAAACTATACATTATATCATATGACTTAGAAAATAATCATGAAAACACTTAGGCTTATATACTTAGCTTATTTAACCAGCTTATTTCTAATTATGGAAACTTTCTATTTTTAGAAACTTAATTAAATAAGGCAACTAATCTATTTATGAAAACCTTCTATTTTTAGGAACTTATTTATTTCAGGCAGCTAATCTATTTATGGAAACTTATTTAATTAAGGCAACTGATCTATTTATGGAAACTTTCTATTTTTAGAAACTTATCTATTTTAAGCAGTAATTCTATTTTTGGAAACTTTCTATTTTCGGAAACTTTCTATTTTTGGAAACTTTCTATTTTTGGTAACTTTCTATTTTTGGAAACTTTCTATTTTTGGAAACTTTCTATTTTTGGAAACTTTATATTTTAGGAAACCTGCTATTTTTGGAAAGTTACTTATTATTACACAGTAAGTATAATAATACATGAAATACCAGAAATACTTAATCTAATTAAACAGAATATAAGATAAACACGGTTTAAGGCTTTAAAACAGTAAAACATGGTAAGAACACATAAAATAAGCTAAGACATGACATAAAACCAACTACGTATTTAGTAAGCAGATACTAATTCATGTATGTATTTATGTAGCACTAGTGATACGGAAGTAGGATTCCTCTCAGCTCATCTTTTTCGTTCACTAGACATAAGGTACGGATTCCCGTCCTTTCAGTATGGACATTCTTTCCTTATTAGGATTCCCCGTATGCAGCCAAATGTTTTCCCGTAGTATAAGTTACGTGTTTGATTGCTTATGTTTAATTAAGAATACCTATAGCCATATACATGCATGACCAGTTTCACCTAGTTATGGAGGTACCATAGCCATAACATTAGAGGCACTGATGTTATGACTTCACCACGGCAGAGTGATTGCTCGTGGCGTCCCTTCAGCTTTTGGCCATTTATATTATATTTATCATGTGGGGCGTATGGGTGCATCCTAGTTACATGTTTTCAGTCAGGATTTCATGGTGAATGTGGTGTGTGCCTTGCATCCTTCACAAGGAGCTGATCCCTCCTACCCAAAAACCAGTATATTACATTAGAGGCAGCCCCTCTAATTTGCATGATGAGGTCACCCATCCAAGTATTCATGCACGGTGGATTTTCATGACCTATATTGGCTAATGGTAAAATATGATAAACAGTTTTTATAAGATAAACATAAGGCTTTTCAAACTATAAAACCAGTTTTATCAAGACTTAACCAGGTTACTCGGGACTTAATTTTCTTCCGATGTTATATGTTATATGCTTATCCTATTCATGCTTTATTGTACATCCGTGCACTGAGCGTATTTGCTCAGCCGTTTTCCTTTTCTATGTTCCCAAAACGGCAGGTACTCAGGGACGCTCGTAGACACTAAGAGTACGTGCATATGGACTGGAAGCTGTCTAGCCTTCTTTACTTTATGCATTTCCTTTCTTATGATACATTTGCTATGGACATTGTTTAGTCCTTTCCTTTATTATACTATGTTTATGTGTGATGAGCTTTACTTTTGGACTACTGATGTTTTATTCCGGTATTTTCCTTTTATGGTCAAGTAATGTTTAGACATTTTTCCTTGTATGCTTTGATGACACGCCATAACTGCATGTGACATTTCCATTATCAAAATGGGGTGTTACAGGAAAATACTAACTTTGAATGACTTGATAATAGTGCTCATCATGTACATACTTTTACAGCAATTTAGACCAACATTTTTCAAGGATTAATCATTCAAATACTTGACACCAAGTACTGGAACCTCCCAACATCAAAAGGCTTTGTTAAAAGATCTGACACATTCAATTCAGTGTCTATTTTATCTGGTTGTATTAAAACTTTTTCAAAACAATCCCTAATAAAATGATGTCTAATTTCTATATGCTTAGTTTTAGAATGATGCACACGATTTTTAATTATACACAAAGCACTGCTATTATCTACAAATATCTTAGTATGCATAAAATTGTACCCATAATCCAGCAACTGATTCTGAATCCATAGCACTTGACCACAACATGCCGCAGCAGCCACGTACTCAGCCCTAGTTGTAGAATTGGCCACAATAGTCTGTTTCTTGCATTGCCAAGATATCAACCTACTTCCAAGGAATTGACATCCACTTGTTCTTGACTTCCTATCTCCATTGTCACCACCATAGTCACTCTCTGAATATCCAATCAACTTCAAGAGAGAATATTTAGGGTACCATAATCCCAAAGTAGAATAGCACCTAAGGTACCCAAAGATCCTCTTCACAGCATGAAAGTGACATTCCTTTGGAGTCACTTGATGTTGTGCACATGTACAAACTGCAAACATGATGTCTAGTCTAGAGGCTGTGAGATACATCAATGAACCAATCATTGATCTATAATGCCTGACATCAACCTCTTTTCCTCCTCCAAGCTTTCCCCAAGGGTGTTCCCTACCCATGGGTGTGCTAGCCCTATTGTCATGTGTAGAAAACCCAAAATTCTTCAAGATCTCAGCCACATACTTATCTTGAGAGATAAAAATTCTGTTCTCCTTTTGTTGTACTTGAAGACCAAGGAAAAATTCCATATCTCTCATAGCACTCATCTTGAACTTATCAGTCATAACCTTCAAAAACTCCTCACTCATCTTTGGATTTGATGATCCAAAAATGATGTCATCAACATAGACTTGAACAAGTAGAAAGTCTTTACCTTTTTGCTTAGTGAATAAGTTCAGGTCTATGGTCTCCCTCTTGAGTCCATTTTCCACAATATAAGTGGATAATGTACCATACCATGCTTTAAGAGCTTGATGAAGGCCATACATTGCCTTTTTCACTCTGTAGACTATATCTGGATGCCCTAAATCTTCAAAACCAAGAGGTTTCATCACATAAACTTCCTCCTGAATGGTCCCATACAAGAAGGCACTCTTCACATCCATTTGATAGACTATGAAGCCCATGAAAGAAGCATAGGCAAGGAACATCCTTATTGCTTCAATCCTAGCAACAGGTGCAAAAACCTCTTCATAATCAATACCTTCTTCTTATGTGTAACCCTGAGCAACCAGCCTTGCCTTGTTTCTAATCACAATTCCAATTTCATCTTTCTTATTTCTAAGAACCCAACGTATACCAATAGGCCAAACATGATTAGGACATTCCACAAGTTCCCAAACATCTTGTATTGAAAACTGGTGAAGCTCATCTTGCATTGCTTCCACCCATCTATCATCTTTGAGAACATCAAAAACCTTCTTGTGTTCTAATTATAATAGAAAACAGGCAAATAAACATTCCTGAATCCATTCATTGTCATCCTTTTTATGAATATTAGCAATAAAGCTACATTCTTTATTCCTTTGTCTTCTTGTTTGTATTGGAGTATGAAGTGAACCAATTATTTGGGTGGGAGGATGATTTTTAGATACAGTAGAATTCAATCATCCCCCAAATAAAGCATCATCTTGAATTGTGGACTCCAAGTTGCCAATGTCATGCTCTTCTTGTTTATCATACCCATTGTCTTCATTAACAACATTGGCAGTGGCTGGATTAGAGCTGCTGACACTACCTTTGGGTATGGATTCACTCACAATTTCTAGAATGGATTCGTTAGCAGATAGAGAAATGTTAGAGGCTGGATCCTTGCCACTGAATCCTCCATCAGGGGCTAGAACCGACTTGTCAGGGGCTGCAAAGCCACTGGCATCTTTAACTTCATAACCCTTTGGCTTTTTATTGTTCCTTTATTTCCTCTCTTTTCTCAGCAGCAGATGCTTTAGCAAATCCTTCATTCCAAATAGGTACATCCAAGATATTGAATGAAAAGATATGCTTAGCTGCTTATGATCCAGTATTCTCATTAGCCTGTATACCTGCATGATTAGTATTTGTGGTTTCAAAATCTGCATGATTAGTTACAAGCATATAATTCATAGATCTAGCCAATGGTTCCAAATCAAACAACCAATTGGGTCTAGATTCGGGATCACTAGGCTTATTCTCCAAGAAGTCAACATGTATAGTTTAAGTGATGATCTTTGTCTTCTTTTTATAAACCTTATACCCTTTGTTGTTCATAGAGTATCCCATATAATAACCCTCGTCACCTTTTGAATTAAACTTTCCTAGGTTGTCACTAGTATTACTAATAAGCACATGACATCCAAAGGGTCTAAAGAAGTCTATCAAGGGCTTCGTATTCCAAAATAGCTCATAGGGGGTTTTGTTGTGAGATTTGTTGATTAAGGCTCTATTTTGAACATAGCAAGTTGTCTTAACAGACTCAGCCCAAAAAGCAATTGGTAACTTAACATCTACTAACATGGTTCTAGCTACTTCAATTAAAGTTCTATTTCTTCTCTCAGCTACACCATTTTGCTGTGAAGTTCTAGCTATGCTAAACTCCCTAGTAATTCCTTTCTCGACACATAAGGCATCTAAAGTCTGATTTCTAATCTCACCACCATTATCACTTCTGATGATATGTACTTCATGACCTAATTTCTTTTTAATTTGAATGATAAAGTTAACTATAGTTTCAGCTGTTTCACTCTTCTTACTTAAAAAGAAAATCCATATAAACCTGGAGTTATCATCAATGATAACAAAACAATAAGATCTATAATTAATGTTATCCACTGATGTAGGACCAAATAAATCCATATGAAGTAACTGTAAGGGTTTAGAACTAGGGTGAACAGTCTTAGAATTAAAATATGCCTTGTGTTGCTTGCCTTTTATGTGATAATCCGTCAATTTACGATTGATATTTTATTCTCAAATATTATTTGAAAATATTATTTTAATGATACAATATGAACTCACTTATTTTTGGGAAGAAAATTTGGATTTACGTCTTGGAGTAGCATCGACTACGTCTAAACCGGAGGATTCTACGTTACGTGCTTACGTTTACATACACCGTCTTTGGTGACAGTCTGACATTTCAGAAAATAAATTTATCCGTGAATAATATTTTGGAGTTTTAAATTTGTGTTAGTTCATAAACTCACAAATTTACGAGAAGAGATTAGGACTTACGATTTTATTTTAACGTCCTTTACGACTAAACCGGAAACCTTAGGATTACGTATTTACGTTTTCGAACTCTGTTTTTGATGAAACAATTTTTATTAGATTCGTTTTGTGACGTTGATTCATAATTTATAAAAACGTTTTTCATAAAACGACCCGAGGGCACGCAAATCGAGGAAACTAGAATCGAGGAGTACCCGTAAATAAATGGGGATGAGACAAGTGAGACACTTGTCCCACCCCCAAAACCGGCCAACATTAGGCAACTAACACACTTGATGTGTCAAAACTTAAGCCAAAAGGGTTACACTTGTCTTAGCTTCACAATGAAGCTACACTTCCACTAACTTCACAAAACCACTAGATACCACTTCATTCTACCATTCCACCATGCAAAACTAGCTACAACTCTCTCCTCCCTTCTTGTTCATGCCGTCCATATCTCACCATAAAACACCATTTTGATCAAAAATTTACCATGGAATCTTATGTTATTTACATATAAGATGAAGCTCTTTTGAAACCCTATTGATTGGTGGTGATTATAACATCCAAGGAGGAGTTTCCATGGAGTATCAAGGCTGATTTTCCACAAGTAGTTCATGGAGCATGGTGGTCTTGAAAATGGTCTTGGTGCAACACAAGTTTCTCCATCAAAAATCCATGTTTTGATCAACCTACATCATCATGGTGGTATAAAGATTGTCCTCCTCAACTTCTTGTTATTTTGATTATGTAAACATGTATTTTATTTCCTATTGTATATGTATATGATGATTATATGATGATAAAAATGTTATGTGGGGATTTGTTGTTGATAATCATGGATAAAAAGATGAAAAACTATAAGTAAAAATGGGTAAATCTTGTTTAAATGATAGGCTGTATAAAAACAGTAAAGAACCATATGGTAAACTGATAAAATGATGAAGTAAAATGGATTTACAGTAAGCTATGGGTCTTGTACACATGTGAGAGTTGTCCATGCAATGGAATCAAAGTAATGAGTGAGATATGATCAAAACAAGTTTAAGGTATAAATCTGAGGTTACTGTTTTGGACGATTTTTAGAAAATACTTAAATGATGATTCAACAGTAGCTATAGGAGAGTTAAATGTAGAACATATCATGTAGTTTATGTGATAAAAACTTGAGCTTCTATCTCCATATAGAACTCAAGATATGGCAGTTTTGGTGAAAGTGAAGTTAAAAATCAGATTTTTGGAAATTAAAGTATATTACTATTATATAAGCACTCAAAATTTAATAGTATAAAATATAAATTAAAACCCACTAACTTATAAAACTTATTTATATAAATATGTAAAAGGTGGAATAAGTGTATAAATTATAAAAATGGTAACTTGTTAAGTTTTATAAGTTATAAAACTATAAACATGATTTTTACGACTTTTTCGGCTAATACCGTAAAATTAACGTTTTCGTTAAATAAAACTTAGATGGTTGGACCCGTCAAATGGAAACTTTATAAAACTTATATACTGATATATAGAAATGTACAACAAGTAAAAACCGATAAAACCCGAACTATAGGGCATACGGACATTAACGAGCTAAGTAAACATATTGGACTAATACTTGGGCTAATAACTGGACTAAATAAGATAAACACTCCTAAAAAGAACTTATTGGGCTTAACCCATTTAGGCCCAACTTGTAAAGTGTAGAAACTGATAATGTAAGTATAACAAGGATTAATACAAGTTAAGAACTTATAATAGGCTTATTGGACCTAAAACACGTAAATAGGTAAAACGAGAAAACTAGTATAAAAGTTATCGACACATAACTCTAAAATGAGTAAACGAGAATATGTAAACCCACTTGATCATCATATATATATAATCATCATATGTATACATAATTGATATTTTTATAAAGTCATTGGACAAACGTCTAAGACCGATTATTATTTGTCTAGGTTTCCGTGATTGAAGCACGTACCGTACGTCCGAATTGCCGATAACCCGCCTTCCCACATCAACGTGAGTTCATAGCCTCGCACTCTTTTAAATGTTTTTATAAATGTTTTATAAACCCGCGAGGGAGATAACATGTTAGTTTTTATTAAATAGGACACCATTTGTCCCGATTGTTTGTTTATTGATTTTGGACCCGAATGATTGAATGACCAGATTGTATGACCCGATAAATGATTAAAGGACCCGATAGATGAAATTAAATGGATTATTAAAGTTAGGTTATGTCACTAAAAGTCCCATTAGCATGAATTGTGAACTACCGGGATTTGGTAGACGCTTATGCATTTAATAGTACTATTTGGGGACGATCACCCCAGTTCGCGCCTTGACGGTTGATCCCTGTCGTGCCACATTGATTGGTAAGCGAATTTATGTATGAGAAGATTTCCATAGCGTGACCTTTGTGACGACACGCTACTTTAGATGGGCAAAATTGGTATCGGGTTAGCTACCCGTTGTTGGTTTAGTAAGGTAACAATGTCATGCGGCTTATAATAATCCAAAATTTACAAAATACTAATAGACGCTCCGAATTACGATGTATTGCCTGACTAGCAATACAGGGTCATACTATTGATATTATGTTTGTGTTTTGGTTTTCATAACCATATTCATATAACGGTTTTTATTTGATTTTATACAACGTCATAAGACGTATTGTATGATGTTTTTACGACATTGGCTCGTACAATGATTTTTAAGGCAAATGCCTATATTATGATTTTCGATAAGGATTTGTATAAAATGACTTTGGCTATTTTATGGCCTATTACAAAGATTTGTATAACATGATTTTGGCTATTTTACGGCCTATTACAATGATTTGTACGAATTGATTTTTGGTACTAATTTTATACCAAAGTTATATTAATGGAATTTATTAAACTCTATGAATTCACTCGGCGTTATCGCTGACCTTTTCTTTTAACATGTTTTATCTCAGGTACTTGAAGGTAATTCTCGGGAAGACAACAAGAATTCATGGCCCGCACCTAAACTATATTTTCCATTCAAATATTTTGTAAAACTTTGTATGAAATAATATGACTTGGGACCGATGTAACTTTGATATTTATGAATGGAAATGCTTTATTAATAAACGACGCGATTTTTATGCGTTGTCTATGATGTGAGTAATTTGCTATCCCGTAACACCAACTAGTCTTCCGCTGTATTGAGTTGTATAAATTTGGGGGTGTTACAGTTTGGTACCAGAGCTCTCGTTATAGAGAACGAAAGATTTTTAAAACCAAGGTTTTGAATAAACATTTCAAAATCTTTTAACTATAAACATTTTTCTAAAAATGTCTAAAAATCTTTTGACTATAACGGTGCCGAAGAATTCCCGAGTTACCGACAAGGCCAGACTGAGAAGTGTTATTTTAATATATATATATATATACTTGAATTATATATATATATGATGTAAATTGATTACATGATTGTTTGATGATTATTTTGATATTTATACGAGATATTTATACGACGTAGATAGTTACAATGTACCCTAAATCCCCTAGTAAATTAATCGAAGCTATTCTCGTAGGAATTCTAGCTACCCTAGATCTAAACCAAGTTGTGGATATTTATGATCCCAACAAATGGTCGATATTCGTAGAATTGTAGATATTAGTTGATTGTGATATTAAGAAAGAATTGGCGAGATTAAAACTGATATCGATGTCATGACGATCTTTCCTTATAGAGTGGAGTTTGACAAAACGTTACCACCTAGAAAGATGTCATCTGATTCGTTGTCATCCAATTCTTAGATTTGAAATCGAAAGGGTGAATGTTGCACTTGAGGCTGTTATTGGAACCATTAGCCAAAAGCCTCATGCCACTAATACCTTTCCGAGAAGTCTAGTTGAATGATTAAGTCATTTTATATTAATGACTCATTTGATAATTGTTGTTGTAAGAGATATAGGATTGGAATTAAGTGTTGATTCATATCGAGCTTTATTGCCCTTTTAAGGTTTATAAATAAGGCTGAAAGTATTGGAAGAATGAAGTAGGATATCGCATTGAGTATAAGTTGATTGAAAACTTGAATAAAGTAAAATTTAACCCGTATGGAATATGAGATTGATAAGAGGAAGTCGTTAAGTCATTTGATGGAATTATGAGGTTTTAAATGATTGTTGATTCGTGTTAAGGGTTGTTCCTAGGCCATTATCCACTAACGAGGATGCCCAGTGTCCAATAAATAAATTGAGGAAATCTTCTTCTGAATTGGGACCGATGGATCTTCTGGGACATGTGGAACACCTAATGACTCTTGTAGATTAGTATTCATTGTGGTATCTTTTAAAAATCCCTAACTTAACTGAGACATCAGTTGGTAGGATGAGTTCTGAGAATTGTATGACATAGTGACGCGTAATGTGTTACGGTACAATTTGACTTGTTTGTGATTAATGAAAAGACTACCTTTGATTGCTAAATTCTACATGTATCGATGTTATCTATCTTTTCTTGCTTCTTTCTAATGCTCGCATTAGTGATGCAACCATCGAACAAGTACTCATCTTGAATTGAGTTACGTTGTGGATTATTCTTTTTGAGTGCCATCGAGATCATGAACCTCATGATTATTTGGCTAAGCTCATTTCCTATCATATTGTAGTTAATTCTTGGTAAACAAGCTTTCATCACTCTTTTGCAGATCATTCATTGTTTTTTATAAGATAAAACGGTATCATTTGAGGAAAATTGAATTTTCATCACTATAAGGATTATTCAAATTGAGATTTATGAGTGATTGTTATCAAAATGAAGTTGTTTATAAAACACCTTGGAAAACTTATCTGTTTTTCATAACAAAGGAAATCTTTGAAAATTTATTTTGATTCTTATTTAAGAATTAAGCATGAAAATGTTTTTATTATAAACATGATGATAAAGTTTTGACGACTGAGTATTGCATCATTAATCTTGAAATTGTATATAGTTGCGCGCCTACATACAATTTGGAATGGACTATGCAAGACTGATTAGTAGTCACCATAAAACTAATGAATAAACACTACATTTTCTTTGAAGATTGTGAATGATTAAATTTTATGAGATCTGCAAGAAGTGAAAAATAGGGACACAGTGTTAGGGACTCCTACATATGTGCCTGTAGCATCTATTCTTATGAGTTGAATTTACTCATCTGTGGAATTTGTCTTATTTGACAATTGATATTCCGTTCTTGTCGAATTCCCCCGAAGTGAGATTCTTAGGAAAAGTATCTGATTACCGAGTGTTGATACCCGACTGGATGTATTGACATTCTTATCATTTCTTTTGATTTGATTTCATTTGAATGACCTGGGTAACGATCCGAGGAGCTTTCGAATGCGTACTCAAATTATGAAAACATGGGATATATTCATATTCGTTAAATGTTTTCGTCTGTATCTGATTTGAAAACCTCTCGTGTAGATTATGCATTGACCTTACTCTTAGATGATAGTTGTGTCTCCATATATCCTTGAATTTGTGAAGGATTATGAATTATTATTAGTCTTTTGAGAAGTTCACATCTTATCAACGGCAATGAAACTGGAAAGTTGATAGTGCCAGTAGAATGGATTGATTGATTATGACATGACGACATTGTCTTAATTGATGGGAACTCGAGTAGAAATTCCCCGAAAAGATAAAATGTTGATTATCAAAAGTGATCTAGATAATTCTTGATGGATGACCATATCCTGTATTTAGACTTAAAATCATACCGTGAATGGTTGTGAATTAGTCTTAGATATTATAATCTAGAAAGAACCTCATATGATTTTAATAAAAGATGTTTATGTTATCTGAAACTTTAGGAGGTATTTATTGATGAATTACCTAGACTTTTGCCATTAAGGCAAGTTGAAATTAGTATTGATTATATTCCCGGTGCTGCACCTGTGGCATGTGCACTGCACGTCAGCACCATCTGAATTTAAGGAATTACCGTACAATAGAGAGTTGTCGGAGAAAGATTTTATTATACCAAGCATGTCATCCTGAAGAGCTATGGTGTTATCTTTCCTTATATTAGATTACTGTGACTGAGTAAATTGACAATCGAAAACGATATCCATAACTCGAAATGGAAGAATTGTTCGATCATTTACAAGGTTCTAGCAAATTTAATCCATAGCATGGTTATCATCAACTTCGCATCTGCGAAAGAGATTATCTATTCCAATCACTACATCCGGTGCTTGTAATGAACATTATGAGTTCCACGTGATGTCGTTTGGATTGACCAATGCACATGTAGCATTCATAAATTCGGTGAATCACGTGTGTAGGCTGTAATTTGATAAATTCATGCTTGCGATCATTAAGGACTATTTGTTTGTTAATACGAATAATAATGAGTTAATAATTAGTTATAAATTGCCCTGAATTGGCTAAACAATGAAAACCTGTATCTTAAATAATTAACACGTGATTAAAAAAAACTTAATCCTTTACATAAAATGACCGTTGGATTAGTAATGGTAAGATATATGCATATAGACTCTTCAAAAATTAAGAGCCCTTTTAAGACTTTGGATTTTACAAAAAAAAAAATGGAAATATGTTTTGACAAATGTTTTAACAAAGGATTTTAAGGGATTATTCCCTTATACACAAACCATTTAACTAAACTTCTGTTTAGGGGTAAATGTTTGTGTATACCTCCAGATAACTTAAAAAAAAGATTGAGGAAAACCATTTAAACCATAACTTGAAATTTAAAACAACAAATTTTGCTTTTCAACTAAGAAAATTTTGACCAAAATATAAACAAAGATTTCTCGAACATTTACGAATCTTATTAATTATTTTTGATAAATCAACCAAAATCTTATTAATTAAATTCAAATTTATTTTGAACATTTTATATAATTGGTCGAACTAAGGAATTTAAAAATTTTAACGTTTACGTTTCATAAAAACTTAATATTTATTGTTAATTTACTTATTATCGACGCTTTAAACGTCGGATTGAGTAAAACGGATAAAAATGATAGTAAAGATGAAACTAAAACAGAGAAAATATGAAGAAAGGTGAACGTAATTACTAACGCCTAATATAGAAAGAATATCTGAGTGAATTATGGACATGATAATTATATCATCATGAGAAGTGAATATAGACACCGACGCATTATGTAGAAAAGATAAAGAACCAATTAGGACATGTTCCTTAATAATGAAGGTGCAAAATAAATTGCCGAACGATATAAAAATAAACAATGCTTATTAGAAGAATAACATAGATAATAAAAGGGGTTCGCGGCTAATGTGAACCATCAGAATTATGAAGCCGATGGCGTTAAATGTATAAAAGACCACATATGATTGTCTAAATATGGAGGATTGTGAGATATAGTTATGTTGGAATTTGTAAGTATAAGTATTCTATTTATGTCATTTTATGACTAAGAGTATCTTTGTCTGAAGAAGATGTACTGATGGCAATTATGAAGGCAGACATCGCCTCATACATTAGTAAATGTCTAGCTATTGCAAAGGTCATCATCTGAATTTGATTCGATTTGAGTCATCGTCGACAGACTGACCAAATCTGCTAATATCATTCCCGTTAATGATAAATGCAAAAGAGTTATGTAAACATAGCGTGCCTGTATCGAACATCTTTATCAAGATCCTCGCTTCGCATCGAATTTCTAGAGATTTGCTCAGAAATCATTGAGAACGAACCTTGATGAGAGTACTATGTACCACCCCAATCGAAGGGACGAGGTAAAGTAACGATACAAAGTAATATAAGTGATGTTTTATGTTTGAATGATTGACCTTTGGTAATAGACCGTATAATCGTTTTCCTTTGGAGAGATTATCAATGATAATCATCGTATTAGGATTGAGATCGAATCTTGTTAGAATCTAAATATTAGAACATCTGTAAGCAGAAGTTGAGATAAAGACACCCGACATACACCCATTGTGAGTTGGACATGTCTTTTAGGTTTAAGGTTTCCTATGCTGACGGACCTAACCTTACAAAATACCCGACCCGCGAGATCTGAAATGATTGTGGAAATTAGGATCTGATTATTGACTGCCGGTAGTAGGCAAGAGGTTATGTGAATATGAAAAGTAGATCTTGAAGTGCCAAATGGGTAGCGAAGTTATGCCACAATTTTTAACCTTGGAAAAATGAATTCATGATCTGACAAATCATGGGATATAAGTCCCCGTTGTATGGGACCATTGAGATGATGTAAAAGTTGGGATTGAAAGGCATATAAGTTGGATCTACCCTAGGACTTCAAAGAACTGCGTGAATTATGTTTCGTAAATCGAACTTGATGGAATATCTATCAAGTGAAAATCTGATTATTCTTAGTAGAGCTTAGATCGGCGAAAAGTTGCATTCATCAAAAACCCGTGAACATCATGGATAGAGAAAGTAAGTCAACATTAAGCCTGATCTTATTCCCGTAGTTATGTTTGATGAAACTCGCGTATTATAATGGATTGCACTTGTGAGAAAAGACCGAATGTGGAGGAAATACCCACATGGCTTTAACTCTATAAGAAGCGAGTAGTAAGGTAAGATGATCTTTGAGGACAAAGATCCTGTTTAGGGGTAAATGCTGTGACAATCCGTCAATTTACGATTGATATTTTATTCTCAAATATTATTCTCAAATATTATTTTAATGATACAATATGAACTCACTTATTTTTGGGAAGAAAATTTGGATTTACGTCTTGGAGTAGCATCGACTACGTCTAAACCGGAGGATTCTACGTTACGTGCTTACGTTTACATATAAGATGAAGCTCTTTTGAAACCCTATTGATTGGTGGTGATTATAACATCCAAGGAGGAGTTTACATGGAGTATCAAGGCTGATTTTCCACAAGGAGTTCATGGAGCATGGTGGTCTTGAAAATGGTCTTGGTGCAATACAAGTTTCTCCATAAAAAATCCATGTTTTGATCAACCTACATCATCATGGTGGTATAAAGATTTTCCTCCTCAACTTGTTATTTTGATTATGTAAACATGTATTTTATTTCCTATTGTATATGTATATGATGATTATATGATGATAAAAATGTTATGTGGGGATTTGTTGTTGATAATCATGGATAAAAAGATGAAAAACTATAAGTAAAAATGGGTAAATCTTGTTTAAATGATAGGCTGTATAAAAACAGTAAAGAACCATATGGTAAACTGATAAAATGATGAAGTAAAATGGATTTACAGTAAGCTATGGGTCTTGTACACATGTGAGAGTTGGCCATGCAATGGAATCAAAGTAATGAGTGAGATATGATCAAAACAAGTTTAAGGTATAAATCTGAGGTTACTGTTTTGGACGATTTTTAGAAAATACTTAAAGGATGATTCAACAGTAGCTATAGGAGAGTTAAATGTAGCACATATCATGTAGTTTATGTGATAAACATTTGAGCTTCTATCTCCATATAGAACTCAAGATATGACAGTTTTGGTGAAAGTGAAGTTAAAAATCAGATTTTTGGAAATTAAAGTATATTACTATTATATAAGCACTTAAAATTTAATAGTATAAAATATAAATTAAAACCCACTAACTTATAAAACTTATTTATATAAATATGTAAAAGGTGGAATAAGTATATAAATTATAAAAATGGTAACTTGTTAAGTTTTATAAGTTATAAAACTATAAACATGATTTTTACGACTTTTTCGGCTAATACCGTAAAATTAACGTTTTCGTTAAATAAAACTTATATGGTTGGACCCGTCAAATGGAAACTTTATAAAACTTATATACTGATATATAGACATGTACAACAAGTAAAAACCGATAAAACCCGAACTATAGGGCATACGGACATTAACGAGCTAAGTAAACATATTGGACTAATACTTGGGTTAATAATTGGACTAAATAAGATAAACACTCCTAAAAAGAACTTATTGGGCTTAACCCATTTAGGCCCAACTTGTAAAGTGTAGATACTGATAATGTAAGTATAACAAGGATTAATACAATTTAAGAACTTATAATAGGCTTATTGGACCTAAAACACGTAAATAGGTAAAACGAGAAAACTAGTATAAAAGTTATCGACACATAACTCTAAAATGAGTAAACGAGAATATGTAAACCCACTTGATCATCATATATATATAATCATCATATGTATACATAACTGATATTTTTATAAAGTCATTGGACAAACGTCTAAGACCAATTATTATTTGTCTAGGTTTCCGTGATTGAAGCACGTACCGTACGTCCGAATTGCCGATAACCCTCCTTCCCACATCAACGTGAGTTCATAGCCTCGCACTCTTTTAAATGTTTTTATAAATGTTTTATAAACCCGGGAGGGAGATAACATGTTAGTTTTTATTAAATAGGACACCATTTGTCCCGATTGTTTGTTTATTGATTTTGGACCCGAATGATTGAATGACCAGATTGTATGACCTGATAAATGATTAAAGGACCCGATAGATGAAATTAAATGGATTATTAAAGTTAGGTTATGTCACTAAAAGTCCCATTAGCATGAATTGTGAACTACCGGGATTTGGTAGACGCTTATGCATTTAATAGTACTATTTGGGGACGATCACCCCAGTTCGCGCCTTGACGGTTGATCCCCGTCGTGCCACATTGATTGGTAAGCGAATTTATGTATGAGAAGATTTCCATAGCGTGACCTTTGTGACGACACGCTACTTTAGATGGGCAAAATTGGTATCGGGTTAGCTACCCGTTGTTGGTTTAGTAAGGTAACAATGTCATGCGGCTTATAATAATCCAAAATTTACAAAATACTAATAGACGCTCCGAATTACGATGTATTGCCTGACTAGCAATACAGGGTCATACTATTGATATTATGTTTGTGTTTTGGTTTTCATAACCATATTCATATAACGGTTTTTATTTGATTTTATACAACGTCATAAGACGTATTGTATGATGTTTTTACGACATTGGCTCGTACAATGATTTTTAAGGCAAACGCCTATATTATGATTTTCGATAAGGATTTGTATAAAATGACTTTGGCTATTTTATGGCCTATTACAAAGATTTGTATAAACTGATTTTGGCTATTTTACGGCCTATTACAATGATTTGTACGAATTGATTTTTGGTACTAATTTTATACCAAAGTTATATTGATGGAATTTATTAAACTCTATGAATTCACTCGGCGTTATCGCTGACCTTTTCTTTTAACATGTTTTATCTCAGGTACTTGAAGGTAATTCTCGGGAAGACAACAAGAATTCATGGCCCGCACCTAAACTATATTTTCCATTCAAATATTTTGTAAAACTTTGTATGAAATAATATGACTTGGGACCGATGTAACTTTGATATTTATGAATGGAAATGCTTTATTAATAAACGACGCGATTTTTATGCGTTGTCTATGATGTGAGTAATGTGCTATCCCGTAACACCAACTAGTCTTCCGCTGTATTGAGTTGTATAAATTTGGGGGTGTTACATTTTAAGCATGCAACACAAGTATGATTGTTTTCGAATGCCTTAGAGAGTAACCCTGTGACTAGATCATGCCTAACAAGCCTATTCATGTTTTTAAAGTTTAAGTGCCCTAACCTTCTGTGCCACAAATTACTCTCATCCACTAAAGCTTAGCATAAAGACATTTTACATTATTATTCATTTGAATGCCATTAAGGTTGACATTATACATGTCCTTTTGTCTAGGTGTTCTATATTCAATTAACTTTTCAGCAGGCATCTTAAAATCTTTACTTAACACTAAACGTTCAATGTCAGTAAAAGAACCTTTATTTTTGTTGTCACACACTTGTGACCACTAAACTGATTATATTGAAGTTCTTTTACCATAAAAACGTCATCAAACTTCAAACTGTTGGTGACAATTGTACCTTTACCAGAAATGATTCCTTTGCTTCCACCAAAGTACAAAGTGTCACCATTGCTAATAGGAGTAAAGTTTGATAAGTAATCCTCCTTCCCTGTCATGTGCCTTGAGCATCCACTGTCCCAATATCCATAATCATTGACCTATTTTTGGATACCCTACACATAAAGAAAACAAATTAGTTTTCTTTGGAGACCCAAGCATTCTATACTTGGATCTATCTAGTTGTTCAACTAGACTGGCCTTATTCCTCACCACAAATCCATGTTCATCCCTTTGTGGCCTAAACACCCAATTAGTTCCAATGGGTTTAGTAATAACTTTTCAAGATATTTAAATCTATTGCAGGTCATTGAAACCCCATCAAAATTAGATTTTGTCCCTGTTTAGCTTTCCATGTTAAGTGAGATGATGTTTTAGACTCTTGACCCTTATTGCCTAAGTATTTGTTGGTATATGGTCTAACATAGGGTCTGACAGTAGCTAGCTTTGGCATAGTCATACCAAATCTAGAGTTGTCAGAGGCTAGTCTTGCCTTGTCAGCGTGTAAAGTGTTCCTCTCAACAGATAGAAATGCCTTGTCAGAGGCTAGGTTAGGGTTTGCTACATGAACCCACTGTCTGTTGGACCAAGTGTTGGTCTTTTGAAAGGGTCTTTGGCATGAACAGTAGCTACGTTTGAAAAGTAAGAAGTAGGTCTCGCAGCTTAAGGTCTTGATTGGGCAAAGGATTGATGGTCAAATGTGGGTGCACTCATGTCAGTGGATACATTGTATCCACTGTGACAGTTATAAGCTAAGTAAGTAAAGCTCCCACAAGTATAACAAGCCTTTTTAGACACAAAACTAGGTCTAAATTGATTGTCACTCACCCCATTGACACTCCCTTGGCTTTAAGGTGATCTAGGTTTCCTATACATCTTTGCATATTTAACACTAGGTTTGCTTTTAGAAGGTGAGCCAAGGTTTACAGGTTTACCATCTACAGGGTTAGTCACAACTATAGGCTTAAGTTCATCAGATTCTTCACTTAACAGTCCTCCTTTAACAAAGAGGAAGGATTAACAGCCTTCTATTTTTCCAAATCAGTCTTCTTCCTCTCATATTCCTTAATGGGGTCAACCACACGTGGTGGAGGAGTAAAGACCTTCTCTTAGAATTTTGGTATAGTAGTCCCAGATAAGTCTTTTCTCCTATAAACCCCATAGAAGTCACCAGGACGAGGTGGAACAACAGCCAATTCCTTTTCTAACATACCTATCCCAGACATGTCTTTGGGATTGTGTTTCTCACTCACACATTTGTCTAAAATTTCACTAGATTTTTCAAACTTCTCAATTTTAAAGCCAATATTTTCCTTAGACTTAATGGCCTCATCTAGTTTAACTTGTAATTTTGTTTTAGACTTTATTAAACTAGCTTTAAACTCATTACTAAGTCTTAGGTCTCTTTCTATAACTTTAATTTTTTCCTTAAGGTCAAGTTCCATTTTTCTATATTCAACAACCACCCCATCAGATTGTGCACTGCCTCTTTTTTAATTTCTTAATGTGGCCTTAGTATCTAAAAGCTTTTGAGTTAAGGTTTCAACCTTAGCTTTAATACTTTTAGTGTTTTTCCTACACCCTTTACAATAAAAAGTATCATTGTATACCTCATTATCAGATGAAGAAGACGAGGAAGATTTTTCCATAAGAGCAAACTGAACATGCTCCTCTTCCTAAGCCATGCTTAATTCTGCTCAATCTCTTCTCCCATGAAGCTCCAATCCCATCCAACTCCATAAATGTTCTATATGGCTACCATATCCTTTGAATCAGTATCCTCTATCTTGATGGTTCGACTTGTATCCTTCCCTCCATCATTCCTGAGTGGAGATCTGCATTCTCTCTTGAAGTGACCCATTCTGTTACAGTTGAAACATTCAACTTTGGATTTGTCGAATCCAACCGATTTACCCTTGTTGAATGTAAGCTTCTTGCCAAAGTTCTTGTAGAATTTGTTATCTCTTATGCTACTAAGGGCCATGTTCAACTTGTTGTCCATCTCTTTAATATTTGCATCACTTATTTTCTCATGATCCTCATACATGACTTAAGAACCATTAGGCAAAGCAGCAATGAATGCACACAAGTATCCAAATCGATTCCACCTGGTTTGAAACTTGAAGATGCCAAGGAAGGTGTTTCAGTGGATACAGAATTCAATCCGCTGACAAAAGAAGCATTGTCAGCGGTTGTGTATCCACCGTTGGAAACAAATGCCATGTTTCCAGAGTTTGAAGTAGATGCACTTCCATGTCTTTGCAGTATTTCGGGCTCAATGGTCTTTAGTTGATTATAGATGTCATCAAGAGTAATGTTCTTGTGACTCCTTGTTCATAGGATTGCATTATTTTGTACATGCCAAGCTTCACCAAGACTACCAAGGAAGGCAACATTGACGTCTTCATCTTCAAATTACAAAGCCATGAATTCCAACATACTAGTAAGAACCTGTAGATGACTTCCGACCTCACTTAGTTTTTCATTTGGAAGAGCTTTGAAGGTTGTGAACTCTTTTAACAATTTCTTCTTCCTTTCTTTAAGAGTGTCTTCATTACCACAAAAGGTGGTTTTGATGGCCTCCCAAATCTCGTTAGCGGTCTCATTCTGAATTTGAATTTCTCCTTTTCTCCAAGAGCCAATTGAAGATAGCTGAGTGCCTTAATGTCATTCCTTCTACAAGTTATTTCATCAGTAGAAGTAGCTATTCCATCTTGAGCACTAAAGCCTTCAAACTTATCTTTACCATATTTAATTCTTTGTGCTTTAGCCTCAGCAATCTTTTGTGCTTGATTATAGGAGTTTCCAAATTCAATGATCTCCCGTAGGACATAATTGTCAACTTGGAGATATTGCCTCATTCGGAATTCTCATAATTCAAAGTTATCAGGGTCAAGGATTGGAAGTTTGATGTTGCTAGAAGGGTGAGTAGGGTTTCAAGAGTTATCAGAAGAGTTTGACATGTTGATTCTTGTGATTAGGGTTTTGTGCGATTTAGGGTTTTGTTTTTTTGATCAGAGTTCCTCAACAAGCTCTGATACCACTTGTTGATCCCCAAACTTAGATCAATTAGCTTTTTATCATCGAGATTAAATCAAGAGTAATACGTAGAGAAACTTTGTGTATTTTACAATCTAAGTACTATGCGGAATTTAATACATAGAACAAAGAACAAATCGACAAAGCACGTATACCAAACTTTCAATCGATTAATCATGAATAATAGAGTATAAAAGCGTGCAAAGCAATGAACCCTAATGTGACAATCCATCAATTTATGGTTTATATTTTATTCTCAAATATTATTTAAAAACATTATTTTAATGTTATATTATGAACTCACACATTTCTAGGAAGAAATTTGGGTTTACGCCTTGAAGTAGCATCGACTACGTCTAAACCGGAGGATTTTACGTTACGTGTTTACGTTTCCATACACCGTTTTGGTGACAGTCCGACATTTCAGAAAATAAATATATCCGTGAATATTATTTTGAGATTTTAAATTTGTGTTGGTTCATAAACTCACAAATTTACGAGAAGAGATTAGGACTTATGATTATAATTTAACGTCCTTTACGACTAAACCGGAAACCTTAGGATTACGTATTTACGTTTTCGAACTCCGTTTTTGATAAGACAATATTTATTAGATTTGTTTTGTGCCGTTGATTCATAATTTATAAAAACGTTTTTCGTAAAACGACCCGAAGGCACGCAAATCGAAGAAACTAGAAACGAGGAGTACCCGTAATTAAATGGGGATGAGACAAGAATAAACTTGCTCCACCCCCGCTCTTGGACGGCAAAAATGAGCTGCACAAACACACTTGGTGTCAACATTCTATAGATCACAAGGACGCTTGTCCTAAAGCTTACAAAATAAGCTAAACTCTTAACAAAACCAACCAAACCATTCACTAAAACCATTTAACTCATTTTTTACACATGCAAAACCACCAAAAGTTCTCTCTACTCCCTCCCTGTGCCGTCCACTTCCACCACCACCACCACCATATTGATCAAAATTTACACCACAAATCCTATGTTATTCATACATAAGATAAAGAACCTTTGAAGCCTTGAAGATTGGAGGTGATTCTAACATCCAAGGAGGTGATTTGGTGATGTTCAAGGGCTGATTTCTACAAGAAGTTTACAAGTATTGGTGGTCTTGAAGATTGGTGTTGATCTATCACAAGTTTCTCCATCAAAAATCCAAGCCTTGATGAATACCTACATAATCTTGGTGGTATAAAGATTGTTCTCCCCATCCTCTTGTTATTTTGATTATGTAATCATGTATTTTCTTTCTTATTGTATATGTATATGATGAATATATGATGATAAAAATGTTATGTGTGGATCAAGTGTTGATAAATATGATTAAAAAGATGAAAAACCATAAGAAACAAGGCTAAAATCTTGCTTAAATTGTTGGCTGTATAAAAACAGTAAGTAACCAAGTTATGAACTGATAAAATTTCATGGTAGAATCCATTTACAGTAAGTGTTAGATGTCATACACATGTGAGAGTTTTCCATGCAATGAAATCATCAAAATGAGTGAGATATGATCAAAACAAGATTAGTGTACCAATCTGAAAAGTCTGTTTTGTATGGACTGTTAAGGATAGTTAAACATAGAATGAGCAGTGGCTATAACTAACTTATTTGTATAACATAATATGAAGTTTATGACATCCAAAAATGAGCTTCTATCTCCTTATAGAACTTAAGATATGATAAAAATGGTGAAAATGAAACTAAAAATCAGATTTTGAAGAATTAATGTTTAATAGTATTATATAAGCACTCAAACTAATATAGTATAAAATGTGAATTAAAACCCACTAACTCATAAATTTCATTTATATAAATATGTATAAGGTTAAATTAAATAAATGGACACTATATAAAAATGGTAGTTGAATAAGATTTATAAGTTATAAAAACTATAAACATGATTTTTACAACTTTTTCGGCTATTACCGTAAAATTAACGTTTTTCGCCAATTAAAACTTAGACGATCAAACCCATCTAATGTAAAGTTTTTAAAAGTCATATACTGATGTATAAGTACCTAATGCAAGTAAAAACCGATAAAACCCGAACTATATGACATACGGACATTAACGAGCTAAGTTAGCATATTTTGACTAATAATTTAACTAAATAAGTTAAACACTTATAAAAATTACTTATTGGGCTTAACCCATTTGGGCCCAACATGTAAAGTATAAATACTGATATACAAGTATAAAATGGATTAATACAAGTTAATGAACTTATAATAGGCTTATTGGACCTAAAATATGTAAATAGGTAAAACTAGTAAACTAGTAAAAAGTTACCAATACATAAACACTAAAATGAGTAAATAAGAATATATAAACCCACTTGATCATCATCATATATACAAAACCATCATATGTATATTTGTTATTTTATAAAGTCATTGGACAAGAGTCTAAGAGAGTATTATTTGTCTAGGTTTCCGTGATTGAAGCACGTACCGTACATCCGAATTGCTGATAACCCGCTTTCCCACATCAACGTGAGTTCATAGCCTCGCTCTCTTTTAAATGTTTTTATGAAATGTTTTATAAACCCGCGAGGGAGATAACATGTTAGTTTTTATAAAATAGGACACTAGTTGTCCCGATTGTCTGTTTATGATTTGGACCCGAATGATTGTATGACCCGATGAATGATTAAATGACCCGATAGATGAAATGAAATGGATTATTAAAGTTAGGTTATGTCACTAAAAGTCCCATTAGCATGAATTGTGAACTACCGGGATTTGGTAGACGCTTATGCATATAATAGTACTATTTGGGGACGATCACCCCAGTTTGCGCCTTGACGGTTGATCCCCGTCGTGCCACACTGATTGGTAAGCGAATTTATGTATGAAAAGATTTACACAAGCGTGATTATTATGACGACACGCTAACTTAGATGGGCAAATTGAGTTTCGGGCTAGCTACCCGTTGTTTGTTATAGTAAGGTAACAATGTCATGCGGCTTATAATAATCCAAATAATGAAATACTACCATACGCGCTAAATTACGATATATTGCCTGACTAGCAATACGGGGTCTTACTATTGATATTATGTTCGTGTTTTGTTTTTTCATAACCATATTCATATAACGGTTTTTATTGAACTCTATACAACGTTATAAAACGTATTGTTTGATGTTTTTAACGACAATGGTTCGTATAATGATTTTGAAGGCAAAAGCCTATATTATAATTTTTGATAAGGATTTGTATAAAATGACTTTGGCTATTTTATGGCCTATTACAAAGATTTGTACAAAATGATTTTCGGTAATAAATATATACCGATGATATATTAATGGTTTTCATTAAACTCTATGAATTCACTCGGCGTTATCGCTGACCTTTTCTTTTAACATGTTTTATCTCAGGTACTTGAATGTAATTCTCGGGAAGACGACAAGAATTCATGGCCCGCACTTAAATAACAATTTCCATTCAAATGCTTTGTAAAATTTGTATGAAATAATATGACTTGGGACCTATGTAAATTTGATGTTTATGAACGGAAATGCTTTATTAATAAACGACGCGATTTTTAAGCGTTTTCTATGATATGAGTAATGTGCTATCCCGTAACACCAACGAGTCTTCCGCTGTATTGAATTGTGTAAATTTGGGGGTGTTACAGTTTGGTACCAGAGCTCTCGTTATAGAGAATGAAAGATTTTTAAAACCAAGGTTTTGAATAAAACATTTCAAAATCTTTTAACTATAAACATTTTTCACAAAATGTCTAAAAATCTTTTGACTATAACGGTGCCGAAGAATTCCCGAGTTACCGACAAGGCCAGACTGAGAAGTGTTATTTTAATATATATATAACTTGGATTATATATATATATATATATATATATATATATATATATATATATATATATATATATATATATATATATATATATATATATATATATATATATATATATATATATATATATGTGTGTGTGTGTGTGTGTGTGTGTGTAATTTTATTACATGATTGTTTGATGATTATTTTGATATTTATACGAGGTATTTATACGACGTAGATTGTCACAAGGAACCCTAAATCCCCTAGTAAATTAATCGAAGCTATTCTCATAGGAATTCTAGCTATCCTAGATCTAAACCAAGTTGTGGATATTTATGATCCCAACAAACGGTTGATATTCGTAGAAATGTTGATATTAGTTGATTGTGATATTAAAGAAGAATTGGCGAGATTAAATCTGATATCGATGTCATGATGATCTTTCCTTATAGAGTGGAGTTTGACAAAACGTTACCACCTAGAAAGATGTCATCTGATTCGTTGTCACCCAATTCTTAAATTGAAATCGAAAGGGTGAATGTTGCACTTGAGGCTGTCATTGGAACCATTACCCAAAAGCCTCATGCCACTAGTACCTTTTCGAGAAGTCTAATTGAATGATTAAGTCATTTCGTACTAGTTACTTATTTGATAACTATTGTTGTAAGAGCTATAGGATTGGAAATTAAGTGTTGTTCTTATCAAGCTTTTATTTCACTTTGAAGGTCTAAGAATAAGGTTGAAAGTATTGGAGAATGAAGTAGGATATCGCATTGAGTATAAGTTGGTTAAAACTTGAATAAAGTAAAATTTAACCCGTATGGAATATGAGATTATTAAGAGGAAGTCATTAAGTCCTTTGATTGAATTATAAGGTTTTAATTGACTGTTGGTTCGTGTTAAGGGTTGTTCCTAGGCCATTGTCCACTAATGAGGATGCCCAGTGTCCAGGAAATAAATTGAAGAAATCTTCTTCTGAATAGGGATCGATGGATCCTTCGGGACATGTGGAACACCTAATGACTCTTGTAGATTAGTATTCATTGTGGTATCTTTTAAAAATAATCCCTAACTTAACTGAGACATCAGTTGGTAGGATGAGTTCATGGAATTGTATGACATAGTGACACATAATGTGTTACGGTACAATTTTGACTTGTTTGTGATTAATGAAAAGACTACCTTTCATTGCTAAATCCTACATGTATCGATGTTATCTATCTTTTCTTGCTTGTTCCTAATGTTCGTATTAGTGATGCAACCATTGAACAAGTACTCATCTCGAATTGAGTTACGTTGTGAATTATTCTTTTTGAGTGCCATCGAGGTCATGAACCTCATGATTATTTTGCTAAAGCTCATTTCCTAGCATATTGTAGTTAGTTCTTGGTGAACAACTTTTTATCACTCTTTTGCAGATCACTCATTGTTTTTATAAGTTAAAACAGTATCCCTTGAGAAAAATTAAATTTTCATCACTATAAGGATTATTCGAAGTAAGATTTATAAGTGATTGTTATCGAAATAAAGTTGTTTATAAAACACCTTGGAAAACTTAATTGTTTTCATAACAAAGAAAATCTTCGTAAATTTATTATTGATTCTTATTTAATAATTAAGCATGAAAATGTTTTTATTATAAACATGATGATAAAATTTTGACGAACTGAGTATTGCATCGTTAATCTTGAAATTGTATATAGTTGCGCGCCTACATACAATTTGGAATGGACCATGCAAGGCTGATTAGTAGTCACCATAAAACTGATAAATAAACACTACATTTTCTTTGAAGATTGTGAAAGATTAAATTTTATGAGATCTGCAAAAAGTGCAAAATAGGGACATATTATTAGGGACACCTACATATGTGCCCATACTATTTATTCTTCTGAGTCGAATTTACTCATTTGTGGAAATTGTCTTATTTGACAAATTGAAATTCCCTTCTTGTCAAATTCTCCCGTGGTGAGATTCTTAGGAAAAGTATCTGATTACCAAGTGTTGATACCCGATTGGATGTATCGACGTTCCTATCATTTCTTTTGATTAGATTTCATTTGAATGACCTGGGTAACGATCCGAGGAGCTTTTGAATGCGTACTCGAATCATGAAAACATGCGATATAATCATATTCGTTATATGTTTTCGTCAGTATCTGATTTGAAATTCTCTCGCATAGATTATGCGTTAACCTTACTCTTTTAAGGTTAGTTATGTCTCCTGATATCCTTGAATTTGTGAAGGATTATGAGTTATTATTAGACTTTTGAGAAGTTCACATCTTATCGACGGTGACGAAACTGGAAAGTTGATAGTGCCAGTAGAATACATTGATTGATTATGACATGACGACATCGTCTTAATTAATGGGAACTCGAGTAGAATTCCCCTAAATGATAAGATGTTGATTATCAAAAGTGACCTAAATAATTCTTGATGGATGACCATATCCTGTATTTAGATTTGAAATTATACCATGAATGGTTGTGAATTAGTCATAGATAATATAATCTAGAAAGAACTTAAAATAAATGTATTAAAAGATGTTTATGTTTTTGAAACTTTAAAGAGGTATTTGTTGGTGAATTACCTAGACTTTTGCCATTAAGGCATGTTGGATTTGGTATTGATTATATTCCTGGTGTTTCACCTGTGGGGTGTGCACCCTACATCAGCACCATCTGAATTAAAAGAATTACCGTACAATTGAAAGAATTGTCGGAGAAAGCTTACATTCTACCAAGCTCGTCATTATGAAGAGCTATGCTGTTAATATTTCTTATATTTATTGATTACCGTGAACTAGGTAAATTGACGATTAAAAATCTATATCCACTACCCAAGATGATAGATTTGTTCGATCATTTACAAGGTTCTAGCGTATATTCGAAAATTTGATTCACGACATGGTTATCATCAACTTCGCGCCCGCGAAAAGATTATATATTCCAATTACTACATCCAGAACTTGTGATGAACATTATGAGTTTCACGCGATGTCGTTTGGATGGACTAATACACATGTAGCATTCATAAATTTGGTGAATCACGTGTGTAGGCTGTAATTTGGTAAATTCATTGTGATCATTCAGGACTATTTGTTTGTTTATAATAATAAGAATGAGAAGATAATTATTTATAGACTGCCCTAAATTAGCCGAACAATGAAAACCTGTACCTTGAATATATAACGTGTGATTTAAGGCTTGACCCTTTACATAAAATGATCATTTGATTAATGATGGTAAGATATATATATATATATATATATATATATATATATATATATATATATATATATATATATATATATATATATATATATATATATATATATATATATATATATATATATATATATATATATATATATATTGACTCTTCAAAAATTTAGAGCCCTTTTAAGACTTTGGGTTTTACCAAAAAGAAAGTGCAAATGTGTTTTGACAAATGTTTTATCGAAAAGAACTTTTGAGGGATTATTCCCTTATACCCAGAACATTTAACTAAACTCCTGTTTAGGGGTAAATGTTCGTGTATACCTCAAGACAACCTAAGAGGGATTGAGGAAACCATTTAAACCATGACTTGAAATTTGAAACAACACTTTTTGCTTTTCAACTAAGAAAATTTTTACCAAAGTATAACCAAAGATTTTTCAAACATTTACGAATCTTATTAATTATTTTCGATAAATCAGCAAAAATCGTGTTAATTAAATTCAAATTTGTTCTGAACATTTTATTATAATTGGTCGAACTAAGAAATTTAAACTTTTAACGTTTACGTTTCATAAAAACTTAATATTTATTGTTAATTTACGTGTAATAATTATCGACGCTTTAAAACGTCGGATCAAGCAAAACTAATAAAAATAATAGCTAAGACGAAACTAAAACTTAGAAAATATGAAGAAAGAATTTCTGAGTAAATTGTAGACATAATAATTATTTCATCAGGAAAGATGAATGTAAATACTGACGCATTATGTAAAAAGGATAAAGAATCAATTAGGATGTGTTCCTTAATAATGAATGTGCAAAATAAATTGCCGAACAATATAAAAATAAACGATGTTTGTAAAAAGGGGTTTGCGGCTAATGTGAACCATTAGAATTAAGAATTCGATGACGTTACATGTTTAAAAGGCCACTTGAGGTTGCCTAAAAATGGAAATTTTGAGATATAGTTATGTTGGAATCTTGTAAGTATAAGTATTCTATTTCTGTCATTTCTGATTTAATGTATCATTATCAGAAGAAGTTGTACTGATGGCAAATTATGAAGGCAGACACCGCCTCATACATTAGTCAACGTCTAGCTATTACAAAGGTCATCATCTGAATTTGATTCGATTTGGGTCATCGTCGACAGACTGACCAAATCTGCTAATATCATTCCTGTTAATGATAGATTCTTGATGAAGAATTTGACTCTGTATTTAAAGGAGTTATGTAAACATGGTGTGCCTGTATCGATCATCTCTATCAAGATCCTCGCTTCGCATCGAATTTCTAGAGAATTGCTCAGAAGTCATTGAGAATGAATCTTGATGAGAGTACTGTACCACCCCAATAGAAGGGACGAGGTTAAGTAACGATACAAAATACTATAAGTGCTGTTTTACGTTTGAATGATTGACCTTTGGTAATAAACTGTAAAATCGTTTTCCTTTGGAGAGATTATCCTTGATAATTATCGTATTAGGATCAAGATCGAATCTTGTGAGGATATATATTAGAGAATCTGTAAGCAGGAGTTGGGATGAAGACACCCGACATACACCCATTGTGAGTTGGACATGTCTTTTAGGTTTAAGGTTTCCTATGATGGCGAACCTAACCTTACAAAATACTCGACCCGCGAGACCTGAAATGATTGTTGAAATTAGGATTTGATTATTGACTGTCGGTAGTGGGCAGGAGGTTATGTGAATATGAAATATAGATCTTGAAGTGCCAGATGGGTAGCGAAGTTATGCCAAAAATTTTAACTATGGAAAAAAATGAATTGATGATCTGAAAGATCATGAGATATAAGTCCCCGTTGTATGGCACCATTGAGATGATGTAAAAGTTGGTTTGAAAGGCATATAAGCTGGATCTACCCTAGGACTTCAAGAGCTGCGTGAATTATGTTTCGTATATCGAACTTGATGAGATGTCTATCAAGTGAGAATCTGATTGTTTCTTAGTAAAGTTTAGATTGTCGAAAAGTTGCATTCATCAAAAACCCGTGAACATCATGGATAGAGAAAGTAAGTCAACATTAAGCCTGATCTTATTACCGTAGTTATGTTTGATGAAACTCGCGTATTGTAATGAATTACACTTGTGAGAAAAGACCGAATGTGGAGAAAATGCCCACATGGCTTTAACTCTATAAGAAGCGAGTAGTAAGATAAGATGATCTTTGAGGACAAAGATCCAGTTTAGGGATAAATGCTGTGACAATCCGTCAATTTATGGTTTATATTTTATTCTCAAATATTATTTAAAAACATTATTTTTATGTTATATTATGAACTCACACATTTCTGGGAAGAAATTTGGGTTTACGTCTTGAAGTAGCATCGACTACGTCTAAACCGGAGGATTTTACGTTACGTGTTTACGTTTACATACACCGTTTTGGTGACAGTCCGACATTTCAAAAAATAAATTTATCCGTGAATATTATTTTGAGATTTTAAATTTGTGTTGGTTCATAAACTCACAAATTTACGAGAAGAGATTAGGACTTACGATTATAATTTAACGTCCTTTACGACTAAACCGGAAACCTTAGGATTACGTATTTACGTTTTCGAACTCCGTTTTTGATGAGACAATTTTTATTAGATTCGTTTTATGCCGTTGATTCATAATTTATAAAAACGTTTTTCGTAAAACGACCCGAAGGCACGCAAATCGAGGAAACTAGAAACGAGGAGTACCCGTAATTAAATGGGGATGAGACAAGAATAAACTTGCCCCACCCCCACTCTTGGACGGCAAGAATGAGCTACACAAACACACTTGGTGTCAACATTCTATAAATCACAAGGACACTTGTCCTAAAGCTTACAAAATAAGCTAAACTCTTAACAAAACCAACCAAACCATTCACTAAAACCATTTAACTCATTTTTTACACATGCAAAACCACCAAAAGTTCTCTCTACTCCCTCCTTGTGCCGTCCACTTCCACCACCACCACCACCATATTGATCAAAATTTACACCACAAATCCTATGTTATTCATACATAAGATAAAGAACCTTTGAAGCCTTGAAGATTGGAGGTGATTCTAACATCCAAGGAGGTGATTTGGTGATGCTCAAGGGCTGATTTCTACAGGAAGTTTACAAGTATTGGTGGTCTTGAAGATTGGTGTTGATCTATCACAAGTTTCTCCATCAAAAATCCAAGCCTTGATGAATACCTACATAATCTTGGTGGTATAAAGATTGTTCTCCCCATCCTCCTGTTATTTTGATTATGTAATCATGTATTTTATTTCTTATTTTATATTTATATGATGAATATATGATGATAAAAATGTTATGTTGAGATCAAGTGTTGATAAATGTGATTAAAAAGATGAAAACCATAAGAAACAAGGCTAAAATCTTGCTTAAATTGTTGGCTGTATAAAAACAGTAAGTAACCAAGTTATGAACTGATAAAGTTTCATGGTGGAATCCATTTACAGTAAGTGTTAGATGTTATACACATGTGAGAGTTGGCCATGCAATGGAATCATCAAAATGAGTGAGATATGTTCAAAACAAGATTAGTGTACCAATCTGAATAGTCTGTTTTGTAGGGACTGTTAAGGATAGTTAAACATGGAATGAGCAATAGCTATATCTAACTTATTTGTAGCACGTAATATTAAGTTTATGCCATCCAAAAATGAGCTTCTATCCCCTTATAGAACTCAAGATATGATAAAAATGGTGAAGATGAAACTTAAAATCAGATTTTGAATAATTAATGTTTAATAGTATTATATAAGCACTCAAACTAATATAATATAAAATGTGAATTAAAACTCACTAACTCATAAATTTCATTTATATAAATATGTATAAGGTTAAATAAATGGACACTTTATAAAAATGGTAGTTGAATAAGATTTATAAGTTATAAAAACTATAAACATGATTTTTACAACTTTTTCGGCTATTACCGTAAAATTAACGTTTTTCGCCAATTAAAACTTAGACGATCAAACCCGTCTAATGTAAAGTTTTGAAAAGTAATATACTGATGTATAAGTACCTAATTCAAGTAAAAACCGATAAAACCCGAACTATATGATATACGGACATTAACGAGCTAAGTTAGCATATTTGGACTAATAATTTAACTAAATAAGTTAAACACTTATAAAAATTACTTATTGGGCTTAACCCATTTGGGCCCAACATGTAAAGTATAAATACTGATAATACAAGTATAAAATGGATTAATACAAGTTAATGAACTTATAATAGGCTTATTGGACCTAAAACATGTAAATAGGTAAAACTAGTAAACTAGTAAAAAGTTACCAATACATAAACACTAAAATGAGTAAATAAGAATATATAAACCCACTTGATCATCATCATATGTACAAAACCATCATATGTATATTTGTTATTTTTATAAATTCATTGGACAAGAGTCTAAGACGAGTATTATTTGTCTAGGTTTCCGTGATTGAAGCACGTACCGTACATCCGAATTGCTGATAACCCGCTTTCCCACATCAACGTGAGTTCATAGCCTCGCACTCTTTTAAATGTTTTTATGAAATGTTTTATAAACCCGCGAGGGAGATAACATGTTAGTTTTTATAAAATAGGACACTAGTTGTCCCGATTGTCTGTTTTTTGATTTGGACCCGAATGATTGTATGACCCGATGAATGATTAAATGGCCCGATAGATGAAATGAAATGGATTATTAAAGTTAGGTTATGTCACTAAAAGTCCCATTAGCATGAATTGTGAACTACCGGGATTTGGTAGACGCTTATGCATATAATAGTACTATTTGGGAACGATCACCCCAGTTCGCGCCTTGACGGTTGATCCCCGTCGTGCCACACTGATTGGTAAGCGAATTTATGTATGAGAAGATTTATACAAGCGTGATTATTGTGACGACACGCTAAATTAGATGGGCAAATTGAGTTTCGGGCTAGCTACCCGTTGTTTGTTATAGTAAGGTAACAATGTCATGCGGCTTATAATAATCCAAATAATGAAATACTACCATACGCGCTAAATTATGATATATTGCCTGACTAGCAATACGGGGTCTTACTATTGATATTATGTTCGTGTTTTGTTTTTTCATAACCATATTCATATAACGGTTTTTATTGAACTCTATACAACGTTATAAAACGTATTGTTTGATGTTTTTAACGACAATGGTTCGTATAATGATTTTGAAGGCAAAAGCCTATATTATAATTTTTGATAAGGATTTGTATAAAATGACTTTGGCTTTTTTATGGCCTATTACAAAGATTTGTACAAAATGATTTTCGGTAATAAATATATACCGATGATATATTAATGGTTTTCATTAAACTCTATGAATTCACTCGGCGTTATTGTTGACCTTTTCTTTTAACATGTTTTATCTCAGGTACTTGAAGGTAGTTCTCGGGAAGACGACAAGAATTCATGGCCCGCACTTAAATAACAATTTCCATTCAAATGCTTTGTAAAATTTGTATGAAATAATATGACTTGGGACCTATGTAAATTTGATGTTTATGAATGGAAATGCTTTATTAATAAACGACGCGATTTTTAAGCGTTGTCTATGATATGAGTAATGTGCTATCCCGTAACACCAACGAGTCTTCCGCTGTATTGAATTGTGTAAATTTGGGGGTGTTACACCTAAGGTATCCTTTTATACACTAAGGATCCTTGAAAAAAAAGCTAACAATCAACTATTCTAAGAAGACATAAATATAAAAAATTCATTTATTCGAACATATCTTCCTAATATAACAATACGTATTGATCCATGCAATCCTTCAGCGGCTTGAATTCTTCTTGTCATTGGCTTCTTTTTAGCGGCTACACAATGCTTTGACAGTGGCTAGGATAATACTTGTCAGCGTCTAGGACTTCACATGTCAACGGCTAGGGACTTGGTCATTTTATTCCCAACAAGTACTCACTAAAGTCAGCACAAAAGTTATCGCTGATAGCCAATACATGTTTGTCTATAAACCCAAAGTCGAGGCCAAAGACGAGCGAGGTTCTTGAAATGGTTAACCAACTCAATTGTATCCCGTCACAAGAACCAGGTGCCACACCACCTCCCAAGAGTTCGGTCCTAGTTGTTATCGAGCCAAGGAACGTTTTTGTGGGACCCACCAATACTAGAAATTCTCATTGTGAGACAAAGGTAATTCGATGGATGTACATTACACAAAATCCCCTAGTCCTATGATTTCTAGAGTATGTCATCCAAAGCTTTTGGAAAGTTGCTGATTTCGAGTACTTGGTGAACGAGTTTAGTAGTGTATGGTAGCAGAAGACGTAATTGTTGTTATCCATTGATGTACATGTAGAAAGGCGTGCTTTAAGTCAATTGCTACAGAAAACATGGTGCGAGGTATAAGTTGGTTTCGTGAATAACTATAGGTGTTGTATCTTATCATGTATCTTGTATCTTGCATATAAAAAACTTGTGCATATTTGCTATTTATGTAGTAAACATATATAGTTCAGTTTGATCAAAGTAGCCGCTTTCTTGCTACAAACTATTAACCTAATGAATCATGACCATAAACTTTGTGTCTTGTTACGAGTTTGTGTTTACAAGTTTCAAGCCAACCTACTAAATAAGAATCTGTTGGATTTACCAACTTATTATGCTTATTTTATGTTTTGTGCCATGTTTTCTCTTTGTGAATTGTGCAGGTACCTATCTTGACACTCTTTCATTCTTGCTATTGGACTAGGCTGATCTATCCGTTGGAAGCTCAACTCTGGTCCATTTGTTGAAGAGTAGGTTTCAACCATCACAACATAACTCTCACACACACACACAAGTGTGCAGCTCTCTCTTTCTCTCTCAAACTATAGAGCCTTTTGAGGCTTCTATCATGGGAGGAATTTCATTATGTATTATTTATTGAGTGTTGAGTGTTTATGTTGTGAGGAGAACGAATCAACCTAGTTGGGACATTCTCATCCTATCTCTTTTAAATTTCTATGATTGCCACTCGTTTGAGGATAAATCTTTGTTTTTTAAGCAGTACTTTGAATATTTAATAATATTCACCAATGGGAGGTTTGTTGGGTGACAGATCTAAGTTATCACTTTGATTCTCATGTTATAACATGGTATCAGAGCTATGATTTTGGATCCTAGCTCCTATTTAATCTCTGTCTTGTTATTTGGGCTCAGATATATCATTTGGTGAATTAGGGTTTGTGAAACCCTATATTTTTGAGGTTTTTGCATCTTGGTTCTGATTCTTGTTGTTTATGGTGCTCTAGAAGCTAATATTGGTAGTGCTAGTTATTTTCTTGAAAAAAAAATTAGGGTTTTGAAACCCTAATTTTAATTTTTTGGGTATCTTTGTTCCTTGGTGTTATGAAAGCTTATATTGGCGTTGTCGTTGATTATCTAGGTGATTACAAGTAAAATAAAAATTAGGGTTTTGAAACCCTAATTTTTATTTTTGGGGGTTTCTGGTTCTAAGCTCATCCATCATCTAGACTAAGTGAATTTAGAGCCTTGGTGTCTCTATTATGGTTATTGATTGCTTATAGCATTGTAAGTCTTCTTCCTTTTTCCCTTTTGCCTCCTTCTTGGTTACTGATTGGATTACTGTTGCTAGTTTCGTGAGTACAAACAGATTCAGTTAACTCCTTGACCCTCCAGCTTGACTGGTGTGGATACTTGCTCTGGCCAATCCCAGTTTACAGCTAGCATTCTTGGTAACCCTCTTTCTGAGTGGTTGTTTTATTTTTTTCTTTACTTGCTTTATTATATGTTGTGCTTTCTTTGTTAGTAGCTCTGTTTGTGTTCTTGTCTCTTGTGCTGTTGGCTTTGTATGTGCTTGAAACTAGGATTCTTAGTCCAATTAATTAAGTTCGTTTTTCCACGATTCGACTCGAATTTGATTTCCGGTTTAACGTTTTGACTTAACTTGTTTTTGGTAAAATCTATTTTTGGGTATTTTTAAACTAACTTAAATCTATTTAATTAAATGAAAACTATTTTAATTAACTATTTAAACTATTAATTTGAAAATAAACTTTAACTAATTCTAAAAACTTTTAATTAAAAATCTATTTTTAAACAAAACTTAATAAATTGAAATCTAATTTTAAAACTAAATTTGAAAAACTTAAAATAAAAGTAGATTAAAATAAAGGTAAATTTATACTAATGAAAACTTTTAAAGAAAGTAAATATTTTTTTTGTCTTTTTGTATTTTTATAAAAACTGAATAAAAATAAAATTTAAATAAATTTACTAATTAAACTTTAATTTAAACTAAATAAAACTTTTATATCAAATTTAATTGCCTAATTAATTAAAACTGCCTAATTCAAACTACCTATATGAATTAAATGTTGCTTAGATAAACACAAAAGAAGTTCTAGCACAATGGTTATGGCGTTTGATTGGGGAACGTGGGGTCGTGGGTTCGATTCTCACCAGGACCGAATTTTTGCAAATAATTTATACTTTTTGGAACTGTTTCTTTTGGACAGTAGAATACCTCAGACCAATTGGGTCTAAGGTTAAAGCAGCAAATAATCACACAAATAAGCAAGCAGCAAAATAAAGAGTAATAAGCTAAGACAATTAAAAGCAAATAAGCAGATAAGCCGAAAAGCCCTAATAAGTAATTCAGTCAAAATGAGCACTATCTAAACAACAAAAATAAATCTGAATCTAATAAGCTGGCTAAACCAAATGAGCATATAGACTAAGCAATAAGCTGATAATAATCAAGCAAGTACAAAGTAAAAAAAAACTGTAAAATCTAAATAAGCAAGCCAAAATAAGCAGGTTCAAAAGCTAATCTAAACCAAAACAACTAGACAAATACTACACACGAATAGCAGATTCAATCAACTAAACACGCTAGACCAACTCTTAAGTCAATAAGCCGGACTGAAAACCAAACAAGCAGATTATCAACACCGTTAATCTAAGCAGAATCCAAAATAACTCAACACAGAAACCTAATATCAATTAAGCAGAATCTAAACACAACCGAAAACTTCAAAGCAGATTAATCTAAAAAATTCAAACAATACTTAAGCAGATTTAAAAACTAAACAAATACCCAAAACGCAAGCAGATTCAAAACTAGACCACAATAACAACAGTTAAACAGATATAACTTAAGCAGATTCAAACATGAATCATATAAAATTAAACTAAATAATAACAATAAAAATTAAATAAGAGATTAGAACCCGGTGTCGAAACCGTTGAGACGAAGGAGAGGCGCTGAGCCCCCTTTTAATCGAACAGAAACCGAACACCACCAATCATCAACAATTCGAACCAAACGACTCTACTCTCGAACCAAATAACATCCGAATGAACAAGAACAGTAGCCTTAAATATTTCCCAGTGGGGGAAAATATATATTCCACTTTCCTTTATATATATATATTTTTTTAATAATGATAATGACAAACGAACAGTAACTATTTAATAAAAGATGAGATTAAATCCGAACAGTAATAATAACGTGAGACTAAAATTAATTTGAGAGATAAATAAAAGTAAACAAACTTTTCATTAATTAATTAAGAAATTATAAATGCTGGAAAAAGAAATTACAAGATTTAAAACCTCTCAATCTAATTTTACTGAAAATAAAAAATAAAGAAAAAGCATGAATTACATGATAGAGGGGGGGGGGGTTTATAGGAGAACCCCGAACCTTCTAGGTTCTCTTGGTGCCCAAGCAAACGAATCCTGTCCCTTGATTTCTTCATTCTTCTCTCTTTCTCTTTTCTTCTCTTGATCAACGGATGAAAATGATCCGTGAGTCCGGATTGCCAGCATGGAGAATGTGTAGTTGTTTCCACCAATAATATTGAAGGAGAGGTAACGTATGATTTTTTTTAGTTGAAAGTTCGTTTTCTCGGAATCTTCTCGAATTGATCTTCGGTTGAATGTGCGACTCAGTTGTTCTTGGTGAATCAAATAAAGAGTTGTCGTTGTTTAAAACTAAAGAAAAATAAAGACTTGAAACAATTAAAAATAAAGTAAAGACGGTAAAAAGAAACAATGAAAGATAAAAAAATTGGCGAAAAGTAAATTGCGAGAAAATTAAAAGGTAAATAAAGTAAATGACGCGAAATAAAACTTGAACTAAAAAGGAAAGCAAGTAAAAGTGCAAATAAAGAAAAAGGCGGGAAAAATAAAGTTTAAAACTAAAAACTGAAAAACTTCATGCGGAATAATAAATGCTATGCGGAATGTTGAAGCTGTGCGGAATAAAAGCCCCTATGCGGAATAAAAGCCCACTCGGAATAAATAACTATGCGGAATAACTAAAAAGAAACTCTATGCGAAATAAATAAAAAGAACCCTTATGCGGAATGTTAGGCTTATACGGAATAAAATGGTTATTCGGAAAAATAGGCTTATACGGAATAATCAAACATTCCGCATAGAAACTCCTATCCGGAATAACTAATTATTCCGCATAAACATCCTACCCGGAATAACCAATATTCTGCATAAACATCCTACCCGGAATGACTAATTATTCCGCATAAGGGACAATGAAAACAGATGACTATGCGGAATAACTGAATAAGATACAGTAACATGAATGAAAAACAGGGTATGAATAACGCAGCTCGAATTTGATCAAATATAAACAAAACAAACCAAAAGATTAAACCAAAACAACCAATAAGCATCAACTAACAATAATCAATCAAAACAAATCATCAAAACTAACAAACATAACCAAATCAATCAAAACCCACTTGATCAAAATCATAAAAACTCAAGAACATGAACAATGAAGATAAAGAATAAATCAAACAAGAAAGGTAGAAGGAGATTAACAATAAGTAAAGATTAACAACAATTAAATGGAAACTTACTTGGAATTAAAAGGAAATTAAAGGTGCATTACATGAAGATTAAGGTGCATAAAAGTAAAGAACAGGAAAATGAAAAATGGGGAAGAAAGGCTTGTCAGGCCTTCAACAACCTAAACAAAATGAAGGTGGACACTATATATAGGGGGATTAGGGAGGAGCTTAGGAAGCTTCCTCCCTCTTTCTTCTTTCTCTTAATTGCACACTTAAATCCTTGATCTTCTTAATCTTTTGTTAATCTTCTTAATACTTGGACTTTGTCTTGGGATTTCTTCAAACTCGTCTTGTAATTTTCAATAAATTAGACTTGAGTTCTTCGGCTTTCTAGTAAACTTCCGTCTTTTGACTTTTTCTTCGATAACTCTTCAGAATTGGTCTTGGACTTCCGTTCTTTTTCCACTTTTGATCTTTCGACTTTGTCTTTTGCCTTTTTCTTCGATAAAAGCCCGTGAAATCCCGTGTTTTCTCCACTTTTCACCTTTTCGTCCTAAATCACAACAAAAACACAAACCACGCATAATTCTGACATAAATAACATAAAATACACGTTTTGGCTCAGTTATTATTGTAATTAAGTGGTAAAAAGGATGGGTGTTTTCACACCTATCAAATCCCCTACACTTAACCATTACAATGTCCTCATGCAATGCATTAGTTACAAAGCACTTTTACATTTTTCATCACAATCAATCCACATTGGCCTTAAAGAGATAGAAAATTATAAACATACAAAGTAAAGAAATAAAAAACATACCTTGGGTTTTGATAATGTCATGAATAATCATCATCCTCAAGTTTTCACTTTCTCCAAACCAAGCTTAAAAACGAGATCATTGTTATTATAAGTTAGCAAACTAACACGAACTCATGTGGGCCAATTACTTACTTAGACTCCCTTATTCCTAGGGGTATCTCTTATATTTTATTGTTGTCTTGAATGATCACGAGGATGCATTTTTGACTTATTTCGATAGTTATTTAGTCCGAAAATAAAGTGAACGATTTAATCAATAGTTAGCTAAAGGACAAAATCTTTTAAAACTGCTTCTCGGGACCTCATAAAGTTCATATCTTGGCATAACTCGCTTCGCGATTTGAGACCTTTCTCGGACCGATATTTGGCAGCGACTTCATACTTCAAACCTTGAGAGACGTTCATGAAATTATGGTCTTCTCTTCATAATGGAATTTCTTCACTTAAAGTTTTGAGAGATTCATACTTGGACCACGACTTCTTCATTTTTCTCCAATCTTTATTTTGGACTTTGATATACAACGATCCGCCTCCTTTTATGACTTGGATCTATTTATCCTCATACTTTGCTAGGGTCTTTTCGGATACACTTCTCCATGACTTTTGGGGAGTTTTTGCTATTCGTCGTGTCTCTCGATCCTTCATATTGATTTTCGATAAATGATTCTTCACATCACTTTGGATCTTTAGCAACAAAATATAGCCCTCATGCCTTGTTAGGGCCTTTTCGGACTCGCCAATCTTCGCATCCCGCTTCAATAAGTTATGCCTTGGCTATGAACTCTAATCCATACCGAGCAACTTTTAAACGATCTTGGGCTAGAAGCTAAGTAACTTTTCAAATCGTACAACCTTATTTATTGCAGATAAATTTATTAGCAAGGGATGGGAGAATAGGCTTATAATTAACTCACATAAATTCACGAAAGAATACCGAACTTGTAATTGGATCTATCATCTCTCGTTCTCCACAGTTTAAAATCTTATGAGACTCGTGGATGCTTAGCCAATTAAATCAAAGTTTTGGGTTTTCGAGTCGCCTATAGGATCTTGCAACTCTTAGACTTTTTCAAGTTTAGAAATCGCATTTTAAATTTCCCTTGATAAACGACTCTCTAGGATCAATTATAGGAACTTGCGAAAAGTTCTTGTTCTTAACCCGTGAGAGTTAAGATTTTCGCGTTTTATAGCTCCCTATATAAAAGCCTAGCAAAACTTGACTTAAACATGTTGTAACTTAGATAAGTAAACTCGGGTTGAGTCAAAAGATTCCAAACGTTTGAAAATTAAAACCACTTTATTAAAAATTTATTCTAATAAGGAAAGAAAATAACTATACAAAGGTAAAAACAACTATACAACTAGGCCAAAATAGATTAAAATTTTTGAAAAATGTCGAAAAATCAATTTTTCTGGTTAAAATGAGGACAAATACAAGGAAAAGACCACTTAACTTCGATAGAAGTCCCCTACACTTAACATAAACACTGTCCTCAATGTTTAAGCATGTGGGAGTAAACTCCCCTACACTTAGGACATTGTGCACGTTGTTTAAATCTCGCTAAGGAAGAGACAACTAAAGAGATTCCTATTTTAATATTACGAAATATAAAATAGTGAATCGAAAAGAGTTTAGGATAGAACCGGGAAGAAGGGAACACGGAATCACGGTTCGTCAAAAGTCATCAAGAGTGTGGCTTGGAAGTTCTAATCCCTGCACATGGATAAGAAAGAAAGCAAGAAACACCACGGGGCTCCCCCTACACTTATGGTGAAAATAGATAGATAATTGGGTTGCCTCCCAAAAAGCGCTTGTTTTTTTTAGCCGAGTCATGAGCCTGACTCGTCCCCGAATTAAATGGTCCATGGGGAAGCCTCGAATGTAATACCGGGATCAAAGACCTTGTCCTCGTTCCCGGTTGACATCAACAAAGGAGAGGCGGGGGGATAAGTCTTGAATGGGAGAAAAACCCTTTCAACATATGAGAAGTATGTGAATTCAAGATCCACGGGAGGTGGGGTGGGTAAAGTAAGCACATTGTCCTCCCCCAAAGACAATGGATGCTGAACAAACGGCAAAGCCGTATTGTTATCAATCATAGCATAATCAATGTCACCTCCCGGGTCAAAGCACTCATCCTCCGTGATAGTGGCTAAAGGGGAGGATGAAAGGTGCTCGGGAGGGGGACTTGGGACAATATCTTCCTGCAGCAAATTATCAAAAATAATGTCCCCCTCCGTGCCAGAATCATCAATACCTGGAGGGATAGAGTGGATGTCGATTTCTTCCAGCAATGGGTCATTATCTTCAACGGGAGGAATAGATGGGGTTAAAGACTTGGAAAGAGGAGGAGAAGTCAACGCTTCGATTTGAGCAATAAGAAGGTGCACTTTCCGTAATCTATCGCGCAGAAGTACGTCTTCCACCTCATCCACGAGATCATGTTCATTAGTGAACTTCTCGTAAACCGGAGAGAATAAATTGTCATTGCCCGCATCTCCCGATGGAGATTGAGAAATTTCAAAAGTGAAATTCTCATAGCTTAGAGAAAAATCGTCATCACTAGGATCGACCTCTTCCGTAAGAGCAACGTCGTACTCAGGCTCCATAGCAGGTAAGTCACGAACCTCATCATCCAATACCTTGTCGAGACTAACATCACTAAGCTCATTCAACGAATCTAGATCCTTAGATGTAGTAGGAACATCGAGAGTAGGAGCAACAACTTCAGAAGATTGGTTGAAAGTGTAGACATCATCGTCGTCGTCATCATCATAATAGATGGGACGAGTCCAGTTAGGAGTGACGTAGTCGGCTAACTCTTCCTTGATAACCTCCACATCTTTAAGAAGCTCATGCAGCAACTTTTGTTGTTCATCGCCTTGAGTATGTTCAATTTCACCAATTCTATCCCACACTGTGATTAAACATTTTGGTGTAGAAAAGAAGGGAAAACGACTAAATTGGCTCAAAAAGGTGTCGGTGGTTTTCAAGGTTTCGTCCACATCAAGCAACGGTTGCCTTTCCTGATGTAAGTCAGTTCGAAGTTGAGCTATACTTTCTAGAATGTCATTCAAAGAAGTGAGTTGTTGATCAAGACTAGTTTGCTGAGAGGATTGATGATTGAGGGTGTGATGTGGGGGCTCACGGTTATAGACACTAGGATGATAGCACGGTAATTTCTCAAAGATTTGCGACGGATCACAAAAAGAAGCATCGTGAGGGCCCCCACAAATATAGCACCATAGGTATGGAGAGAAACTGGGTGCCTCTTGTGGATAGCTATTATCATTTTCATAATTGTACCCCGCTTCTTGCTCGTGACCATACGGGTATTGAACCGGGCACGAAACATGCCAATGAGAATCGCTTCCACAATAGATGCACGGGGGAACAGGAGGAGGTGGGTTCAAAAAGAGTGAATTAGTCGAGTTGCACAAGGGACAAAATCCAAATAGGAATTGTGTATTGTCGAGATCGTGTCCACACCGCTCACATGTACACCATTGACAAGAGTTGTTCCCAGATAATTGTTTCCCACACCGGACGCAATGGATATAAAAATCCATAAAGAAAGATAGATAAGCAAGAAGATTATTTTTGGTGCAAAACTAAGAAAAAGAAATGCTTTTTATGCTTTTTCAAATGTTTTTGGATTTTTGAAAATTTTTGATACGAAAAATAACGTTCACAAGTGAACGGGTCCCAAAAGCCAACGCGTCTCTCACAAAAAACCGTTGATCCTTACGAAAAGAGCCGGCAGCGGCGCCATTATAATGTATGATTTTTTTTAGTTGAAAGTTCGTTTTCTCGGAATCTTCTCGAATTGATCTTCGGTTGAATGTGCGACTCAGTTGTTCTTGGTGAATCAAATAAAGAGTTGTCGTTGTTTAAAACTAAAGAAAAATAAAGACTTGAAACAATTAAAAATAAAGTAAAGACGGTAAAAAGAAACAATGAAAGATAAAAAAATTGGCGAAAAGTAAATTGCGAGAAAATTAAAAGGTAAATAAAGTAAATGACGCGAAATAAAACTTGAACTAAAAAGGAAAGCAAGTAAAAGTGCAAATAAAGAAAAAGGCGGGAAAAATAAAGTTTAAAACTAAAAACTGAAAAACTTCATACGGAATAATAAATGCTATGCGGAATGTTGAAGCTGTGCGGAATAAAAGCCCCTATGCGGAATAAAAGCCCACTCGGAATAAATAACTATGCGGAATAACTAAAAAGAAACTCTATGCGGAATAAATAAAAAAGAACCCTTATGCGGAATGTTAGGCTTATACGGAATAAAATGGTTATTCGGAAAAATAGGCTTATACGGAATAAAATGGTTATTCGGAAAAATAGGCTTATACGGAATAATCAAACATTCCGCATAGAAACTCCTATCCGGAATAACTAATTATTCCGCATAAACATCCTACCCGGAATAACCAATATTCCGCATAAACATCCTACACGGAATGACTAATTATTCCGCATAAGGGACAATGAAAACAGATGACTATGCGGAATAACTGAATAAGATACAGTAACATGAACGAAAAACAGGGTATGAAGAACGCAGCTCGAATTTGATCAAATCTAAACAAAACAAACCAAAAGATTAAACCAAAACAACCAATAAGCATCAACTAACAATAATCAATCAAAACAAATCATCAAAACTAACAAACATAACCAAATCAATCAAAACCCACTTGATCAAAATCATAAAAACTCAAGAACATGAACAATGAAGATAAAGAACAAATCAAACAAGAAAGGTAGAAGGAGATTAACAATAAGTAAAGATTAACAACAATTAAATGGAAACTTACTTGGAATTAAAAGGAAATTAAAGGTGCATTACATGAAGATTAAGGTGCATAAAAGTAAAGAACAGGAAAATGAAAAATGGGGAAGAAAGGCTTGTCAGGCCTTCAACAACCTAAACAAAATGAAGGTGGACACTATATATAGGGGGATTAGGGAGGAGCTTAGGAAGCTTCCTCCCTCTTTCTTCTTTCTCTTAATTGCACACTTAAGTCCTTGATCTTCTTAATCTTTTGTTAATCTTCTTAATACTTGGACTTTGTCTTGGGATTTCTTCAAACTCATCTTGTAATTTTCAATAACTTAGACTTGAGTTCTTCGGCTTTCTAGTAAACTTCCGTCTTTTGACTTTTTCTTCGATAACTCTTCAGAATTTGTCTTGGACTTCCGTTCTTTTTCCACTTTTGATCTTTCGACTTTGTCTTTTGCCTTTTTCTTCGATAAAAGCCCGTGAAATCCCGTGTTTTCTCCACTTTTCACCTTTTCGTCCTAAATCACAACAAAAACACAAACCACGCATAATTCCAACATAAATGACATAAAATACACGTTTTGGCTCGGTTATTATTTTAATTAAGTGGTAAAAAGGATGGGTGTTTTCACACCTATCAAGAGGGCCACGTCGGAGAGAGAATGAGGACCATGTTGGAGGATGCTGCGAAAATTGGGGGGATTTAATCCCAATCCGTGTGAATCACACGAATTGGGTAAAACCCCCAATTTTTACTTGTTAATTTTTACTGGATATGGAATTAGGGTTTGTGTGTCTGCGTGATTTTCGGAGAAGAGGAAGTGGGAGAGAGACTTTGTTTGTATCGCTGGTAAATGGGAAATAAATATGGTTTATTTATTTAAGGTGGGTGGGTAAATGGATGGGGTAACACGTGTTTGGTGAAAAGGAAGGGGTGGAACGGTTTGTTGTTTGACCATGGTTAAATACAAGTTTTTATGGGATGTGTTGACTGGTTATTTGACCAGCTCTTTCTTCACTTCTTTGTTTATCCGTCCCCTTTAAATCATTTGGGCTCTTGATTTATTTAGAAAGATGGACTTGGCCCAAGTACAATCTAAACCGTCCCATGAGCTTTTGATTTTAGGCCATATTGGACTTTTCAAATTAGCTTAAATGTCTTAATAACTTCAAATGGGCTTTTGGCCCATTAACCCAAATGTGGGACCCACAAAGCTCCAATGTCTTTAAATCCGATAAAATCGAGCTCGATTTTGGCTTCCTGGATTATTTCTTCAAAAACGTGTCAGTTTAGCCGGTTTTCGTGATCTTTGGCACACTTTGGTCTTTTGATCTTTGTCTTGACTCTTTCTTGACTTTTCTTCGACATTTGACCGTGAAATCCCGTGTTTTCTCTTCTTTTGATCATTTGTACCTATTTAACACACAAAACACAAAACCACGCGTAATTCTGACATTTAAGATGTAAAACACATGATTAGGTCTTGTTTTCGCTTGATTTTAGTGGCAAAAGGATAAGTGTTTACACACTTATTAAATCCCCTACACTTGACCATTGCAATGACCCCATGCAATGCATTATTTCAAAGCATAAGTTACATTTTTCTCATAATTAACCCATCTCGGCCTTTATTATAATTACTACTACTACTATGACGAAAAGATAAAAACTTAAAAGGTAACAAAAGTTAAATGATAACTTGGAAATTATTTGATGGAAGAAACTCGTAAAGAAATCTAAGACTTAAATTAGGGCTTTGGTGTCATGAATATTAATCACTCTCAAGTTTCACGTTCCCCATACCAAGCTTAAAAACGAGATCATTGTTATTACAAGTTAGCACAACAAACACTTGCTCATGTGGTTTAGTTAATCACTTAGACCCCCTTATTCCTACGGTGTATCTCTTGTATTTTATTTTTGTCTTGAATGATCACGAGGATGCATTTTTGACTTATTTCGATAATTTATTAAGGCCGAAAATAAAGTGGGACGATTTAATCAATAGTTAGCTAAAGGATAAAATCTTTTAAAAATGCTTCTCGAAACCTCAAAAAGTTCATATCTTGGCATAACTCGTTTCACGATTTGAGACCTTTCTCGGACCGATATTTGGCTTGTACTTCAAACTTCAAATCTTGAGAGACGATCTTGAAATTATGGTCTTCTCTTCATTTTGGTATACATCTTCATAAGGAGTGAAAGATGCTTCAAAAGTTGACCACGACTTCTTCATTTATCCTCTTCTTTATTTAGGATTTTGATATACAACGATCCGCCTCCTTTTCGGACTTGGATCTATTTATCCTCATACCTTGTTAGGGTCTTTTTGGATAGACTTCTCCATGATCTTTAGGGGAGTAATTGCTTCTCGTCGTGTGTCTTGATCCTTCATATTGATTTGGATTAATGATCTTCACATCATCTTAGGATCTTTAGCAAAAAGTGAATCCTCATGCCTTATGAGGGCCTTTTTGGACTCGGGTATCCTCATGCCTTGTTAGGGCCTTTTTGGATAAGCCAATCTTCGCGTCCTGTTTCAATAAGTTATGCCTTGGCTATGAACTCTAATTAATACCGAGCAACTTTTAAACGATCTTGTGCTAGAAGCTAAGTAACCTTTTAAATCGTACAACCTTATTTATTGCAAATATATTTATTAACAAGCGACGGGAGAAAAAGCTCATAACTAACTCACATAAGTTAATGAAAGAATACCGAACTTATAATTAACTCTATCATCTCTCGTTCTCCACAATTTAAAATCTCAAGGAATGAGACTCGTGGATGCTTAGCCTAATAAACCAATTAAGGTCCATATGGTTAAGGATACTAGCTAGAGTAAACTTGGATAAGTAAACTCGGGTTGAGTCAAAATATTCATGACGGGCCTAATATATCAAAAACATCTAAACTTGTTAAAACCATTTTATTTATTTATTTATTTTTTTAACTTTATTCTTGAAATGGAAATTATTACGATGCGATAATAAAAGGAAAGAAATTAAATAAAAATACTACTAGGCCAAAATAGATCAAAAATTTGAAAAATGTTGAAAAATTTTTAAATTTTCCGGTAAAATAGGGTCAAATTCATGGAAAAGCCCACTAAAATTTTGATAGAAATCCCCCTACACTTAATATAAACATTGTCCTCAATGTTTAAGCATGTGGGAGAATAAACTCCCCTACACTTAGGACATTGAGTATGTTGTTTAAAATCGAGCTAAGGAAAGGACAACTAAAGTGATTGCATTTATTCGTTTTATTTGTATACAAGTATGAATCACAATAGTTTTGATAGAACCGGGTACACGGGAACACGGGATCACGGGTCGTGTCAAAAGTACCAAAAGTGGATCATCAAAGCACATGTCCCTGCACACATCACAACACACAAACAACCTACTTGGCTCCCCCCTACACTTATTGGTGGACATGGATGAAGGCGAAAAAGGGTGGAAAGGATGGTAAAGGTAAAAATCTAACCTAGTTATACAATGCTTGATTTATTTATCGCGAGTCTCTAGCTCGACTCGATTTCCCGAATTAATTCAAGGGAAATGTGGAGAGGGATGGAATCATCTCGTGAGAGATGTCCTCTCCATAGTACAACTTAACCCGTTGGCCATTCACCTTAAAATTAGGCCCATTTGGTTGGGATAACTCAATGGTGCCATAAGGGAAGACTTGGGCCACGGTGAATGGACCGGACCAACAGCTCTTAAGTTTACCCGAAAAGATTTTTAACCGAGAGTTAAATAGTAAAACTTGATCACCAACATGGAACTCTCGGTTTTTAATCTTGGAATCATGAATGAGCTTCGTTTTCTCTTTGTAGATTAATGAATTCTCATAAGCCTCATTCCTAAGTTCATTGAGTTCATTGAGTTGGATTTTCCTATGATCACCGGCTTTGTTAAGATCAAAATTAGCCCATTTCAAGGCCCAATAAGCCTTATGCTCCAACTCAATGGGGAGGTGGCACGCCTTTCCGTACACAAGGCGATAAGGGGTACAACATATAGGTGTCTTATAAGCGGTACGGAAAGCCCACAAAGCATCATCTAATTTATCGGCCCATGAGGCACGATGCTCTCCCACGGTTCGCTCTAAGATTCTCTTAAGACCACGGTTAGAAACCTCGGCTTGTCCATTAGTTTGAGGATGATACGCGGTGGAAAGTCGGTGATTGACACCATACTTAGCCATGACTCGTGCAAATTGATCATTACAAAAATGAGTCCCGCGATCACTAATAATAGCACGAGGCACACCGAATCGAGCAAACAATTGTTTCAAGAAGTTAACAACCACCCTCGCATCGTTAGTAGGTAAAGCCTTTGCTTCAACCCATTTTGATACGTAGTCAACGGCTACGAGGATGTACTTGTTTCCCTTCGATGATGGAAACGGCCCCATAAAGTCGATGCCCCATACGTCAAAGATTTCACATTCTTGGATGAAATTTTGAGGCATCTCATCTTTATGTGTGATCTTGCCTTGTCTTTGTCAAGCATCACAATGTTTAACCATTTCATGTGCATCATGATAAATGGAGGGCCAATAGAACCCGGAGTCGAACACTTTTTTAGCGGTGTAATTAGGACCAAAGTGACCACCGATAGGTCCTTTATGGCAAGCTTCAAGGATTTGTAAAGCCGCCGGCCCATCAACACATCGACGAATGATTAAATCCGCACATTGCTTGAAAAGATAAGGGTCGTCCCAATAGTACGTTTTAACGTCCTTGAAGAATTTTTTCTTTTGTTGGGACGATAACCCTTCGATAAGAACACCACCCGCCAAATAGTTTGCAATGTCGGCAAACCATGGGGTATCATCAAGATTGGAATTAATAGACATTAAGGTCTCAAGGGGAAAGGATTCATTAATCTCTTGATTTGGAGATTCCCCTTGATACGGATCCTCAAGTCTACTAAGATGATCCGCGGCTAGGTTTTCCGCTCCTTTTTTATCACGAATTTCGATTTTAAATTCTTGTAGGAGCAAAACCCAACGAAGGAGTCTCGGTTTAGCATCTTGCTTGGTCAACAAGTATTTCAAGGCGGAATGGTCGGTGTAAACGATGGTGGTGGAAAGCACAAGATAGGGGCGGAATTTCTCAAAAGCATACACTACAGCTAAAAGCTCTTTTTCGGTAGTGGTATAATGCAATTGAGCCCCCGTCATTGTCTTACTAGCATAATGAATGGGTTGGAAATGTTTGTTAACTCGTTGACCTAAAACCGCTCCTACCGCGAAATCACTAGCATCGCACATGAGCTCGAAAGGTAACTCCCAATTTGGAGAGACTAAGACCGGTGCCTTAGTTAATTTACGTTTAAGAAGTTCGAAAGAGTCGAGACATTCTTGAGAGAAGATGAAAGGAGCATCCTTTTCTAAGAGATGAGTCATTGGACGAGCTATTTTCGAGAAATCTTGGATGAAACGTCGATAAAATCCCACATGGCCTAAAAAACTTCTAACTCCTTTGACGGTGGTAGGCGGAGGTAACTTAGCAATGACGTCAACTTTAGCACGGTCGACTTCGATACCGGCTTTGGAAATTTTATGACCGAGGACGATACCTTCTTTTACCATGAAATGGCATTTTTCCCAATTAAGAACGAGACGAGTGTCTTCACACCGTTGGAGCATACGTTCTAAATTAGCAAGGCAAGAAGAGAAAGAATCACCATAGACCGAGAAATCGTCCATAAAGACTTCCATAGTTTCTTCAACCATGTCATGAAATATCGCCATCATACACCTTTGGAAAGTCCCGGGAGCATTGCATAAGCCGAAAGGCATTCTTTTGTAAGCAAATGTTCCATAGGGACAAGTGAATGTGGTTTTCTCTTGGTCTTTTGGATCGATAGGGATTTGAAAATATCCGGAAAAGCCATCTAAGAAACAATAGAAATCATTACCCGCTAAACGCTCGAGCATTTGATCCATGAAAGGAAGAGGGAAATGATCCTTACGAGTGGCATCATTGAGCTTACGATAGTCGATGCAAACTCGCCAACCCGTTACGAGTCGAGTAGGAATCAACTTGTTGTTTTCGTTGGGAACAACGGTGATTCCGCCTTTCTTAGGCACACAATGGACGGGACTAACCCATGGCGAATCCGAGATAGGGTAAATCATTCCGGCATCTAGAAGTTTGATAACTTCTTTCTTAATGACTTCATGAATTTTTGGATTAACCCTTCTTTGATTTTGGATTGCGGGTTTAAAGTCATCTTCCATGAGAATTTTATGAGTACAAAAATTAGGATCAATTCCGCGAATGTCGGAGATTTTCCAAGCAATTGCTTTCTTATGATTCTTAAGCACATCGATAAGTCGGGATTTTTCATCTTCTTTTAAGTCCTTAGCAATAATGACGGGCAACTTATTATCCTCCTCTAAGAAAACGTACTCTAGATGAGACGGTAAATCTTTAAGCTCTAAATCCGGCGGATTGTCAATGGAAGGCTTGGTCAAAGTAGGATCATCGTTTATAACTTCTTTAGGAGTGGGTGGAGAAATATTGTCCTCATTGAGAAGTCTCTCAATAGTACGAATGTCTTCATCCCAATTGGTGGGAGAATTATCATAGTTAATCTCGAGAGGACCCAAGCTAGCTTCAAACTCATCTAAGTCACTTTCTCCAAATGGAGTCAATGAAGGATCAATAGAAGCTACGGTCTCAACATGAGGTAAAGGAGAAATCCCGCTCTTACAAGCCTCATGAAAATGTTCTTCGCATGCTTCGTCAAGCACATCGATGAAATTCACGGATTCGGGCTCATCGGGAAGTTTGGAAAGTTTACCCATGTTAAAGACGATTTTGTCATCCCCGACCCTCATGATAAGTTCACCCGCGGCTACATCAATTAATGTACGCCCGGTTCTCAAGAAGGGTCGTCCCACAATTAAGGGAACACGGGGATCCATTTCATAGTCGACGACGACGAAATCGGCGGGAAAAGTGAATTTGTCGACTCCTACGAAAACATCCTCGGCTATCCCCACCGGATAAGCAACCGTACGGTTAGCTAATTCCAATGTCATACGAGTGGGGACTAGCTCGGGTAAAGATAATTGTTTCCATACGGACAATGGCATAAGATTGATACTCGCTCTGAGATCCGCCAAGGTCATACAATTCTCAACACCCGGAAAATTACAAGGATCAAGGAATCGACCGGGATCTCCTAACTTAATCGGTAATTTTCTCAAAAGAACCGCGGAACAATTCTCATTCAATTGGGTATTGGCAATATCAAGCAACTTTTCCTTATCACTTAAAAGATCCTTAAACATCTTAGCGTACTTAGGCATGTGAGCGAGCGCCTCGGAAAAGGTGATATTAAAATTCAATTGTTTGAACATTTTTAGGAAGTTCGAAACTTGAATATCATCCTTATTCTTCAATTTCTCTTTTCGCAACCTTGAGGGATAAGGTATATTGGGTTGAGATGAAGGCTTTGGAGTGGATTGCTCACTCACATCCTTTGGAGGAGGAGGAGGAGTAGAAATAGAAGGTGAAGGAACCGGTTTTGGAACCGAAGGTGTGGTAGAAAATTTGGGTATCGGTGGAACATAAGGTGTAGACGAATGCATAACGGGAGGTATGTCACAAGTGGAAGAAGAAGGAGGTTGTGTCGAAGAAGAAGGAATCTCGGGTCCTTGGTTAGGTGGGGAAGGTTCTACGGTGGTCTTACCGCTCCAAGTAGTGATAGCATTAACATTAGCCCTGGGATTGGTCACGGTGTTCGAGGGAAGGGTACCTTGGGGACGAAAGGTTTGAATCATAGTCAAAAATTTCTTATCGGTCGATTCTTGCATCTCTCTCATCATTCGTTCATGGTCGGATAATTTTTGTAAAACCAAGTCCATTTGAGGATTATGCATGTTCATTTGATTATAACCTTGATTAGGAAAACCTTGGTTTTGATATTGATTAGAACCTTGATTAAATCCTTGTTTTTGAAAATTTTGGTTATTATATCCTTGATTATTTAACCCTTGGTTTTGCCCTTGAAAATTCCCTTGATTTTGATTAAAACACCGTTGATTAGTACTTCCTTGAAAATTACCCCGTTGAGGACCTTGGTTCCTATTTTGGGTGGGTGGGGGTGGTCTTTGTGGTGCTACAAAACCCGGGGGAGCCAAATAGTTATTAGACTTGTAAGACAAATGGTTAACATCAACATTTGGTTTGAATTGAATCCGATCAATTTCATTGTTATTATAAGCATAAACTTCTTGTTGATCATTGTAAACCTTGTCACAATTAAAGTATGAATGTGGTCCACCACAAGTCTCACACGTCTCACTTTTTTCTTTCACGGCATGCACATGTGTAGTGAGGGCGTCGGTTCTTAGAGCAAGGTTTTTCACAATTGAACTAAGCTCCTTAATTTGATCATTCACCTAATTATTACTAGTACTAGCACTTGCCATATTAGCCCTAACACTTTTGGTTTGCACTTTTGCCTTGTTCTCAATAATGGCCCAAGCCTCGTTCATTGTTTTCACAAGAATATTGCCCCCCGCGGCACTATTAAGTGAGTCTTGGTCGTTTAGAGTTAAACCATTATAAAACGTGTTGATTTGATGAACTTTCGTAAAACCGTGTTGTGGACATTTTCTCAAAAGATCTTTAAAACGATCCCAAGACTCACTAAACGTTTCCCCATATTGTTGCTCAAAGTTGATTATTTCATTCCTTGAGGACGTGGTCCGTGATGGTGGGAAAAAGTAGTTAATGAACTTGGTCTCTAAGTCGATCCATGTGGTAATACTTTGGGGTGGTTCCTTATCAAGCCAAATCCGGGCTTGTCCCTGGAGGGAAAAAGGAAAAAGTTGGGGGCGAATGACTTCTTGTGGCACCCTATTGTATTTGACGGTATTAGCTAATTGGATGAAACGTTTGATATGAGTGTGAGGGTCATCATTAGTACGGCCTAAAAATGGTGTAGCGGAAACCATTTGAATAAAACCCGATTTAAGTTCGAAATGATTAGCTCCAATATTCGGCACCACAATCGCGTCATCGTTTCCTTCAACGTGAGATTGTAGAATCTCAATCATTGGTCGATTATCCGTTGCCATCGTATTGTCGAAAGCTCGATTCTCGGGATCGACTTTAATGACGGTCTTTTTGTTTTTCTTCTTCTTCTTTTTAGAAGAATTAGAAGTATTTGGTACACCAATCGGTATGTATGTATGCGCGCGAGTGCGCATACAATTAAAACGTTGGAATGAGGTAGGTGACCTCGGTCGACTTTGAAAGGAAAAGGATTTTCCCTCTCGGGGAGCAATATGAAAAATCTACAAAAATATATACGTAAATACTAATTGAGTTGGCAACCCAATAATCGGCCGTCCCTCTCAATATACGCACAAGCAAGCGGGGAAACGAGGTGGCACAAAGCACTTAAAAACCTTTTTCCTTAGACGGCCTTTTATAGCGCGTCGCCTTATACCCACCTTATAGTTTGTATATGTCGAGTTCAAACGTCTTACTAGTATTTATCTATTTTGCCCTTTTTTCTCGTTATGGATTCGAATACAATAGTTAGGTGATGAAATCCCAACTAAGGCCTTATTTGATAAGTAGGTAATTTTATTGTGCTACGTAATATAATAAAATGAAAAATCTTTTTGTATTTTTTAGAAAAATATATATTCACAAGAAAAATCGAAAGAAATCGAAATAAAAATTAACACTAATACGTAATATTTTTGGTGTAATACTTTTAGGAAAAAGTATTACTTTGATTTTTTTTATTTTTTTGTTGCAATTCTTAGGAAAGCAATTGCTTTTGTGATTTTTTAATTTTTTTTGTATTTTTAAGTTTTTTATTTTTTTAGATTTTTGATTTTGTTACAAGAAACGTAACGTTCAAAAAGAACGGATCCCAAAATCCAAACGTCTTCACGAAAAAAATCGTCAATCATACGAGCGAAGCGGCAGCGGCGCCAATTTGAAACTAGGATTTTTAGTCCAATTAATTAAGTTCGTTTTTCCACGATTCGACTCGAATTTGATTTCTGGTTTAACGTTTTGACTTAACTTGTTTTTGGTAAAATCTATTTTTGGGTATTTTTAAACTAACTTAAATCTATTTAATTAAATGAAAACTATTTTAATTAACTATTTAAACTATTAATTTGAAAATAAACTTTAACTAATTCTAAAAACTTTTAATTAAAAATCTATTTTTAAACAAAACTTAATAAATTGAAATATAATTTGAAAACTAAATTTGAAAAACTTAAAATAAAAGTAGATTAAAATAAAGGTAAATTTATACTAATGAAAACTTTTAAAGAAAGTAAATATTTTTTTTTGTCTTTTTGTATTTTTATAAAAACTGAATAAAAATAAAATTTAAATAAATTTACTAATTAAACTTTAATTTAAACTAAATAAAACTTTTATATCAAATTTAATTGCCTAATTAATTAAAACTGCCTAATTCAAACTACCTATATGAATTAAATGTTGCTTAGATAAACACAAAAGAAGTGCTAGCACAATGGTTATGGCGTTTGATTGGGGAACGTGGGGTCCTGGGTTCGATTCTCACCAGGACCGAATTTTTGCAAATAATTTATACTTTTTGGAACTGTTGCTTTTGGACAGTAGAATACCTCAGACCAATTGGGTCTGAGGTTAAAGCAGCAAATAATCACACAAATAAGCAAGCAGCAAAATAAAGAGTAATAAGCTAAGACAACTAAAAGCAAATAAGCAGATAAGCCCAAAAGCCCAAATAAGTAATTCAGTCAAAATGAGCACTATCTAAACAACAAAAATAAATCTGAATCTAATAAGCTGGCTAAACCAAATGAGCATATAGACTAAGCAATAAGCTGGTAATAATCAAGCAAGTACAAAGTAAAAAAAAATGTAAAATCTAAATAAGCAAGCCAAAATAAGCAGGTTCAAAAGCTAATCTAAACCAAAACAACCAGACAAATACTACACACGAATAGCAGATCCAATCAACTAAACACGCTAGACCAACTCTTAAGTCAATAAGCCGGACTGAAAACCAAACAAGTAGATTATCAACACCGTTAATCTAAGTAGAATCCAAAATACCTCAACACAGAAACCTAATATCAATTAAGCAGAATCTAAACACAACCGAAAACTTCAAAGCAGATTAATCTAAAAAATTTAAACAATACTTAAGCAGATTTAAAAACTAAACAAATACCCAAAACGCAAGCAGATTCAAAACTAGACCACAATAACAGCAGTTAAACAGATATAACTTAAGCAGATTCAAACATGAATCATATAAAATTAAACTAAATAATAACAATAAAAATTAAATAAGAGATTAGAACCCGGTGTCGAAACCGTTGAGACGAAGGAGAGGCGCTGAGCCCCCTTTTAATCGAACCGAAACCGAACACCACCAATCATCAACAATTCGAACCAAACGACTCTACTCTCGAACCAAATAACATCCGAATGAACAAGAACAGTAGCCTTAAATATTTCCCAGTGGGGGAAAATATATATTCCACTTTCCTTTATATATATATATATATATTTTAATAATGATAATGACAAACGAACAGTAACAATTTAATAAAAGATGAGATTAAATCCGAACAGTAATAATAACGTGAGACTAAAATTAATTTGAGAGATAAATAAAAGTAAACAAACTTTTCATTAATTAATTAAGAAATTACAAATGCTAGAAAAAGAAATTACAAGATTTAAAACCTATCAATCTAATTTTACTGAAAATAAAAAATAAAGAAAAAGCATGAATTACATGATAGAGGGGGGGGGGGTTTATAGGAGAACCCCGAACCTTCTAGGTTCTCTTGGTGCCCAAGCAAACGAATCCTGTCCCTTGATTTCTTCATTCTTCTCTCTTTCTCTTTTCTTCTCTTGATCAACGGATGAAAATGATCTGTGAGTCCGGATTGCCAGCATGGAGAATGTGGAGTTGTTTCCACCAATAATATTGAAGGAGAGGGCCACGTCGGAGAGAGAATGAGGACCATGTTGGAGGATGCTGTGAAAATTGGGGGGATTTAATCACAATCCGTGTGAATCACACGAATTGGGTAAAACCCCCAATTTTTACTTGTTAATTTTTACTGGATATGGAATTAGGGTTTGTGTGTCTACGTGATTTTCGGAGAAGAGGAAGTGGGAGAGAGACTTTGTTTGTATCGCTGGTAAATGGGAAATAAATATGGTTTATTTATTTAAGGTGGGTGGGTAAATGGATGGGGTAACACGTGTTTGGTGAAAAGGAAGGGGTGGAACGGTTTGTTGTTTGACCAGGGTTAAATACAAGTTTTTATGGGATGTGTTGACTGGCTATTTGACCAGCTCTTTCTTCACTTCTTTGTTTATCCGTCCCCTTTAAATCATTTGGGCTCTTGATTTATTTAGAAAGATGGACTTGGCCCAAGTGCAATCTAAACCGTCCCATGAGCTTTTGATTTTGGGCCATATTGGACTTTTCAAATTAGCTTAAATGTCTTAATAACTTCAAATGGGATTTTGAGCCCATTAACCCAAATGTGGGACCCACAAAGCTCCATGTCTTTAAATCCGATAAAATCGAGCTCGATTTCGGCTTCCTGGATTGTTTCTTCAAAAACATGTCAGTTTAGCCGGTTTTCGTGATCTTTGGCACACTTTGGTCTTTCGATCTTTGTCTTGACTCTTCCTTGACTTTTCTTCGACATTTGACCATGAAATCCCGTGTTTTCTCTTCTTTTGATCATTTGTACCTATTTAACACGCAAAACACAAAACCACGCGTAATTCCGACATTTAAGATGTAAAACACATGATTAGGTCTTATTTTCGCTTGATTTTAGTGGCAAAAGGATAAGTGTTTACACACTTATTAGTGCTCTGTTGTTTGTACCTATTTTTTTATTATGAGTGTTGCTGGGAAAAATACTTCTTTTCTTGTTAACACGGGGGGAGTTGCTACTGAGCCCACTTTGATTAGCAGACTTGCTATTAGTGACCCTTTACATGTGCAAAATAGTGATAGCAGCACCTCTACTTTGATTCCTTTCCAACTTTTGGGTACTACCAATTATAGAATGTGGAATAATGCTATAAAACTTGCTCTCCAAGCTAGAAAAAAAAATTGGTTTTTATAATGGATCATGTTTAAAGGAAACTTATGCTAGTAGTAGTGTGTTAACGGCTCAATGGGATAGATGTAATGCAATAGTCTTAACTTGGATTATGAATGTTTTTTCTCAAGATGTTTACATGGGTTTAGTGTACTATGACAATGTTGCTTCTATGTGGAATGAGTTGTCTGAAACTTATGATAAGGCTGATGATTCTGTTGTCTATAACCTCCTCCAAAAAATTAACTCTATGAAACAATGAGGCACTTCTGTTGCTGAATACTATCACACACTTAACTCTTTATGGAGGGAATTTGATGCCCTAACCAAATTACCTAAGCGTGTTTTCCCTATTAAATGTGTTTTCCCTGCTAGTACTAAATCCATCATGCATCAGTAGCTTATGAAGCTAATGCAGTTTCTAATGGGGCTTGATGATTGTTATCAACATGTTAGAACTGCCATTCTCACCAGGGATCCCCTCCCTGATGTGAAGGATGCATATGTTATGGTTTCTAGAGAAGAGTCACATAGAGGCATCCCTGAGCCCTCTGGTGTGATTGATTCTAAGCTCAAGATGTTAAAACCTTTAGCTAGCAAAGAAAATGGAACTATTCTAGTTTCAACAAGAATAATTCCAGAGGGGGCAGTCAGCCCTATCAAAATAGAGCACCCAACCCTAACTTAAATTATACCAATTGTGGGATGACTGATCATACTGTTGATAGATGCTATGAGATCACTGGGTATCCTCCTAGATACAAAAGGACTATCTTATGTGTCTAAACCTAATTTTAATGCTAATTGTGATGTCAAGATGAATGATGTTAAGATGAATGACACATCTTCTGCTTGTGATGTCCCTTCTACCTTCACCTCTGATCAAATGAAGAAACTTCTTAATTTGATCAATGATTCTACCTCTAGGAAAATTCATGCCAACATGGCAGGTAGATGCTCCTTCTATAACTCCAATGTTGGTTTAATGTCAAATTTTCTAGATACTTCTGTGGGAAATTAAAAGGGTTGGTTAAGACTATCACTCTTGGGTGGATTATAGATTCTGGGTGTAATCAACACTTGACAATTTCCACTGTTGACTTGTTTAATGTTGTGGATGTTAGCAGTCTCAATCTCACTGTGGGGCACCCTAATGGGACCAGTGCCACCATAAATCATGTGGGAAATCTGAGATTGTCTAATAATGTTATTTTGTATGATGTTCTGGTTGTTCCTGGCTATTGTGTTAGCTTGTTATCTATTAATAATTTAATTAAAGATAATAAACAATTTGTGAGTTTTGATGAGGATAAATGTTATATTCAGGATTTAACCAAGGGAGCCACTCTAGGGGGACTGGTAGTGAGTATGGAGGCCTCTACTTGTTTGACCTTGATAGTAAAAACAAGTGTTTAGGTTTTTCTAATATGATCATGTCTTTTAATGTCTTTAAAGACCTTTGGCATTGCAGACTTGGTCATCCTGCTGACCAGGTCATATCTGTTCTTAAACTTGACCTTAAGCTATCTAAAAATACTTGTGTTTCTGCTTGTGGGGTTTGTCATAGGGCCAAACAGACAAGGAAACCTTTCCCATTGAGTGACCACAAGTCTACACACCTTAGTGAACTTGTTCACCTTGACTTGTGAGGTCCCTATATAGTAGAGAAGGATACAAGTATTTTTTGACCACTCTTGATGATTATTCTAGGGCAGTTTAGACATATCTTTTAAAAACTAAAGATGAAGTTTCTGACATTTTTTTTAGTTATATTAATCTTGTTCAAAATCGATTTCATAAAAGCATCAAAGTTGTCAGATCTGACAATGGGCCTGAATTTGTTAACAAGAAAATGTCTTCTTTGTTTTCTGACCTTGGAATTATTCATCAAACTTCTTGCACTCACATCCCTCAATAACATGGAATTTCTGAAAGGAAACATAGGTATTTGATAAATGTTTCAAGAAACCTTATGTTTCTGGGGGTGATAACGACCTAAATATACATATTCAACCCGTTATTATAATGCCCCTTTGTATTATAAATAAGAGCTTTCGATACTTAATATATTGCGTTTTATATGCAGGTAGGAAGTATGAAGAAGCAAAGTGAAGAAAATACAAAGAAGGGTCCTTATTGTGAAATTTAGCCAAACTAATGAAAGAAGATTCTGGAACACACAAAAGTGTGGCGCACATAGTCAGAAGTGCGGCGCACATTCCCGTATCTAAAGTGTGGCGCACTTTCGGATAAGTGTGGCGCACATTTCATCTCAGCCAGCACTATAAATAGGAGCCACTTCTACACATACAACATATCTCATCTTTCAACTACTACTCTAATCCGATTATTCTTAGCTTTTTAGTGATATTTTCAGTTTTATCCACTTTTGAGAAATACTTGTAACTAGAGTATTCCACTCTTCGATTCTTGGAGGAACGATACAATCGTGACACTTGTGTACTCGTTCATTCGATTAAATCTAAGTATGATGTTCTCTTACTCTTTTCCATTTGTTACTTTGATTACTATGCTAGGCTAAGCTATTTGTGACTATATGGGTATGTGACTATGATTAGTGATGATGCTATGATATGATCCTTTATAATTCATTTCAAGCTTATGTTGTAGAACCATTTTACCACCTCGTTTTATAAACCATATTTTATCTAGAGTTGATTTGTTATGATAATTTAGCGTTGAGAAACGCAAATTGTTATAATAAGTTTTTAAAGACTTGTCTATGGTTTTGAATCTTTGGTTAGAGAGATCCGCTTAGAAATCTTGATAAAATATTGAACTCGTTGGCAACTTGTTTTGAGCTTAGTCGCTCAAATAAACATAAGTCTTGAATCACCCTAAAGTAAATTGTACAAACGCCATTTTGACAAAAAAGGATTATCACTCTTTACCTACATAAACATATCTCAGTCATTATTATCATCATCACGAACTCATACGAACTATCCCATATTAGTCATATTTGTTACTATTGTTATTCATATCAACCATTTCTTTCTTCATTTATTATATTGATTACCAAAACGAAACTAAGTCTCAACGAACGATCCTGGCTTACCACTACAAGATATATTACGAACGAAAGGGTATACTTGCCCGTGTTTGTATTCTAGTCCTTTGTTCAGCTACCCCTTTGCGAGGAGGCATACTTCTCCCGGAGTGACAGGGCTGTTAGCCGACTAGTCAGAAGTGCTTCTGGTTTATTCAGGGACTAAAGCTTGCACAATGGTGGGATGGAGAGGCGCGCAACTGTGCTTCATCGCTTCTTCTAAACCTTGTAATATAAATTTAAGACTTGCGAAACGAACATCGAGTTTTTGGCACCGCTGCCAGGGACTTATAATCCTGTTTTGTAACCAAAAATTTCGTAATCTTTGAAGAATTGAACCATTTCCCACCAAACAAAACCAAATTTTTTCCTGCAGTACAGAAAGTACGACGCACAATCCAAAAAGTGCGCCGCACTTCCTGTAGTGAACTAAAGTACGCCGCACATTTCATAAAGTGCGACGCACATTTCTTCTTTAACCCAAAAACCTTTGTTGGATGCACACCCGTTCATCCGAAACTCCATTATTATCACCGTTATCAGAACCTGAACGTACCCTTAACCGAAGGCTACGTAGACTTCACCTTCGTGTACCTTTCGATAGGAGACACGAGCAACCTCAACCTCATGAAATCAACCAACCTTTCGACAACCTTTCTCAATTCCTATTTCTCACCAAACTCATCAACCTCAACCCAATGTCGGACACCGATGATGAACCAATGTGGTCAGCCAATAGAGTTGTAGCACCAACTTCTGGCTCCGCAGTCATTTTACCTGAAATTGCAAACGATTTTGCAATCAAAGGAAACCACTTGACACTTGTCAAAAACCACCAATTTGATGGCCGAATCAAAACCGATCCTCACAAAAACATCCATGAATTTAGCGGAATATGAAAAATGTTTAACTATGGAGAAGGACAAGCCGAAACCATTCAACTCATGATGTTTCCATCATCCCTCACTGGAGAAGCCAAGTCATGGCTCGACGAACTTAATGAAGGAACCATTCGAACATGGGAAGGTCTTAGAACCGCTTTCATTAGCCGATTCTTTCCTCCTGCCCTATTTGAAAAACTCCTCGGAGAAATCCGAAGCTTTTCTCAACAAGATCGAGAAACTCTCACCGATGCATGGTTAAGAATGAAAGAATTACTCAGAAACTGCCATGGTCATGGACTAAAAAAAGAAGGAATAATCAATATTTTATATCACGGTCTTGACGATTCTACCCAAGATGCATTGAACGCCGCAGCGGGCGGTATTTTCCTTTACAAAACCCCTAACCAAGCCTACCAATTGTTAGATAACAAAGCCTTACTCAAGCTTTATTGGTCCAAAAATCACAAAAACAAAAACCCACGAAAAACAGTAGCTTTTGCTGAAGAAAGAAACAACCCAACCGACACTGAAAAATTATGGCTCGTATGGATGCCATGTCTCTCAGAATCGATACTCAATATAAAGAGATGAAAAATAAAAGTTGTGAAACTTGCAAACACTGTGGAGGAAACCATCCTTCTAGTGAATGTGATGACGATGACACACCTATGACAAAAGAAGAAGAAGCCAATTTCATGAACACCTTTCGTCGAACTCGATTTAATAACGATTATCGTAATCATGACCGCGATAATTGGAGATCTAACGATAAACTAAGTTACGATCGAGACGAAAAGAAACCTAACCAAACTGAAGACAAACCCAACCTCGAAACCAAGCTCGGCAATTTTATTAAATCTCAAAGAAAAACCAACCTTTTCGTGCAAAATACATTCACTGACCTCAAAACAAAGTTCAAGACTTCAAACAAAAACCACCAAGCTTCCATTCAAAACCTTGAAGCTAACTTTGATCGTTTTGCCGATAAGCAATCGAATCACGCTTCTGGTTCTTTACCAAGCAACACCAACCCAAACCCCAAAAACAACAACAAATATCAACCACCGTAAGCTCGTAATGAACATGTGAATACGGTATTCACGCGGAGTGGTTTATCTTACGAATCACCTACCAAACCTACCCAAGACACACCAACTGAAAACCCACTCGATAGTGACGATGAGGATGAAGCCCAACCAACCAAAACCAAACCCACTGAAAACCCAACACCCAAACCTTATAAACCAAAAGTACCATAACCCCAACGTTTACACAAGCAAAAGATGCAAGCTAAGTATGGTAAATTCCTCGACTTAATCCAAAAAGTACGAATCAAGATGCCCTTAGTCAATGTTCTGGCTGGAATGCCAAACTATGGCAAATTTCTCAAAGAACTTATCAAAATCAAACATAAGTTTGAAGATGTATCTTCAGCTTTTCTGAATGATGAATGTTCTGCAATTATCTAAAACAAAGTACCACCAAAACTTGGAGATGAATGTTCTAATTCCATGAACTTTCCATCACTCATACTCTTGTAACGCCTTGGCCGATCTTGGCGCTAGTATCAACCTCATGCCATACTCCTTGTATGCTAAACTCTTAAAAGACGTTCTCAAACCTACAAAAACGAGCATTCGCCTCGCGGAACGATGTTTTTCAATACCCAATGGGAATAGCCGAAAACATGCTCACTGGAGTTGGAAAATTCATTTTTCATGTCGACTTTGTAATCCTAGAGATGGAAGAAGATATCAAGGTACCACTTATCCTTGGTAGACCTTTCTTGCATACAGCTGACGTTGTGATTCATGTTAAACAAAAACAACTCAACCTTGGAGTTGGAGAAGATAGAATTTCCTTTTCTATCGATGAAGCAATGAAACACTCTTATTCTAATGATGATACTTGCTTTAGTATTGATGTCATTGACGAAGTCGTTGAAGCTGATTTCGACGCTCTTCTTGATGAAGGAAGCGAAATTTTATATTCTATCAAAGGAACCATCCTCGAAGAAGAACTTTTTGCTGAATTTGACGCCTTCATAGCCGTTAATACCGACGAACCTATAGGAACACCTGAAGAAGAAAAAGAAACACCATTTGAAACCATAACTTTCGAAACCAATTTCAAAGTTAAGAAATATGTGGAAGATCCCCCTACAGATTTTGAACTTAAACCTCTTGCTGAACATCTGGAATATGCATTTCTTCACGAAAAAAATTGTTGCCTTTAATTATTTCATCCCAACTTTCGGAAGAACACAAAAACGATCTAATTAAAGTTCTCAAGAAGCATAAACAAGCTTTTTCTTGAAAAACTTCTGATATTCCTGGCATATGTCCATCGCTCTTTGAACACAAAATCCAACTTTTGGATAACAAGAAATCGATTGTTGAAAAACAACGAAGACTAAATCCTCACATGAAGGACGTTGATAAAAAAGAGATCCTTAAACTCCTCGATTCTGGAATAATCTACCAAATCGCAGATAGCCCCTGGGTTAGTCCTATTCATTGTGTACCTAAAAAGGGAGGTATCACTGTAGTAACTAACGAGAACAATGAGTTAGTACCAACACGAACCATCACCAAATGGAGAGTTTGTATTGACTATCGAAAATTGAACGATGCAACTGCGAAAGATCATTTTCCTTTGCCCTTTATGGATCAAATGTTAGAAAGACTCGCAGAGAATGAATACTTTTGTTTCCTCGATGGTTTTTCCAAATATTTTCAAATCCCAATCAACCCTATGGATCAAGAGAAAACCACATTTACTTGTCCATTTGGAACTTACGCGTATAGGCGCATGCCTTTTGGCCTATGCAATGTACCTGCTACTTTTCAGAGGTGTATGATTGAAATTTTTCACGATATGATTGAAGAATCAGTCGAAATCTTCATGGAAGATTTTTCCTTCCTTGGAAATTCTTTCGACACATGTCTTAGCAATCTTGATAAAATGTTAGCACGATGTAAAGAAGCAAATCTTGTGCTAAACTAGGAAAAATGTCACTTTATGGTCAAAGAAGGAATTATGCGTGGATACAAAGTGTCTGGCGTAGGCTTAGAAGATGACAAATAAAAAATAAACGTAATCTCAAAACTCCCACCACTTACTAATGTGAAAGGCATTAGAAGTTTTTTAGGTCATGCCGGATTTTACCGATGATTTATCAAAGACTTTGCGAAGATCGCAAGACCTTTAACTCAACTTCTAGAAAAAGAAAGAACATTCGATTTTAATGAAGAAAATGCCTTTTAGCATTTGAAACTCTTAAAGCAAAGCTTACATGCACACCAATTATTGCAAGCCCCAATTGGAATCTTCCAATTGTGCTTATGTGCGATGCAAGTGAACATGCCCTTGGAGCCGTCCTTGGACAAAAAGATGGAAAACAATTTCACCCCATCTACTTTGCTAGTAGAACTCTAAACGCAGCCCAACAAAATTACACCATCACAGAAAAAGAACTCATGGTTGTAGTTTATGCGTTTGAAAAATTTCGACCATACCTCGTATTGTAAAAAACAATAGTTTACACCGATCACTCAGCCTTAAAATACTTGTTTAAAAAGCAAGATGCCAAACCTCGTCTAATACGATGGATATTGCTTTTACAAGAATTTGACTTAGAAATTAAAGATAAAAAAGGAGCTGAGAATGTTGTTGCCGATCATTTATCTCGCATAGTTAATGATGACTCTAGCGATGATGAAATCGATGATTTTCCCGATGAACACATAATGCAAATAAATATAAACATTACACCATGGTTCACAGACTTTGCAAACTATTTGGCTGTAGGTATTTTACGAAACGGAATGACATATCAACAAAAGAAAAGATTCTTTTCTGAACTTAAAAAATACTTTTGGGACGATCCTCGCCTGTTTAGAATCTGTTCTGATGGAATGATCCGACGTTGTATTTCCGGATCCGAATCTCGAGAAATTCTCGATGAATGTCACTACGGACCGACCAGAGGACATTATGCAGCGAACACCACCGCTAAAAAGTGTTTGACGCTGGCTTTTACTGGCCAACGATTATTCGTGAAGCTCATACCTTAGTAAGATTATGCGAAGCATGTCAAAGGACTGGAAATCTTACAAAAGCGATGAAATGCCTCTAAATAATATCCAAATCTGCGAAATCTTTGACGTGTGGGGTATCGACTTCATGGGACCATTTCCTAAATCTTATAAATGTGAATACATTTTAGTCATCGTCGACTATGTATCGAAATGGGCCGAAGCTCAAGCCTTGCAAACTAACGATGCAAGAGTTGTTATAGCATTCTTAAAGAAATTATACTGTCGTTTTAGAATTCCAAAATCACTAATAAGCGACAGAGGAACTCATTTCTTTAACAAACTCATGGAAAAAATCATGAAAAGATATGGAGTCAACCACCGATTTTCCACATCTTACCACCCTCAAACGAGTGGCCAAGTTGAAAACACTAATAGAGCTCTTAAGTGAATCCTTGAAAAGACCGTCCAAAACAACCCTGCTTGTTGGTCTAAGAAATTAGAAGATGCTCTATGGGCCTTTCGTACCGCTTTCAAACACCAACTGGAACCACACCGTACAAACTCTTGTATGGAAAAACATGCCACTTACCAATAGAAATTGAACACCGTGCATATTGGGCACTTAAGAACTACAATCCTGATCTTATTGCAGGTGGAGAAAAACGTATATTTCAACTTCATGAGTTAGATGAATTTCGACATCAAGCTTATGAAAGTTCACGTTTATATAAAGAACGAACCATAGTGTGGCACGATCGCAAACTGCGACAAAGAAAAGAATTCAAACATGGAGAGAAAGTACTTCTCTTTATCTCGAAATATAAATTCAAGCAACCTAAACTTACATCGAGATGGACTGGACCTTATACAGTAAAACACCAATATCCATCTGGATATGTTGAACTCTACGGTAGAGACAATACCACTTTTATTATCAATGGACATAGACTCAAGCTCTACCAAGAAGAAGAAAGTTGTAATGAATTAGATGAAGAAGAAATCCCCTTCTTTTTTAAATAAAACCGAGTAGCCGAGTCTGGATGAAGACTCTAAACTTAGCGCTATTTGGAAGGCAATCCATATTTATACCCCACTTTTTACCTTAAGTGTGGAGGAGGACCTGTAAAATAAATAAAACCGTCCTTGTATATATATTACATGCAGGAAAATAGCAAACTTGGAGCTCTAATCTGGATTCATCTCTTAAAGTCCCGCAATTTTCTACTTAGCCCCGGGAATTTCTCGTTTCCCTTTGCATTTTTCCTATTTTAGTTATTATCAGTTATCACCTCGAGGAAGATGTTCACCTTAAGTGTAGAGGAGGAGACAAATAGGAAAAATAATAATAATAATACATTTCTGTAGAAACTAGAAGAGGGGGTTGAATAGTTTCTTATATTTACTTGTTAAAATATGGTTTTCAAAAATCCTTTTTCAAAAACTTAGGCTTGAGGAAATATGTGAAATCTTCTTATGCACAATATGAACAATGATAGTGTAACTAAACTAATACTAACTAATGTATATCCACAAAGAATAAAGAATGTAAAGAGTTAAGGGTAAAGAAAGATCAAACCAAACACCAAGGATTTATAGCGGTTCGGCAACGAAGCTCACTCCTCATTCCTACTCCACTCCTTGAGTACTCCTTACTCGAGAGTTTACTACACAACAAGCTCCTTATGGTGGAGAAAACCGTACACGTTGCTTAACCAATTTCCGACTCTAAGCTAAAAGTCGAGCCCTAATCGTAGCTAGGACCAATCTACACAACTATACTTAGTACATACACAACTTCCAAATAGACACAACTACTTGGATCTTCACAACTATGACACAACAACAAATGTATAAGATTTGATCTTCAAAGGATCTTTGGTGGTGGACTCAACACTTCACAAGGATAGTGTTCTTCTCTTTGCACTTGGAGAGGAAGGTATGGATTGGATAGATTCACTTCTAAACAAGTAGTAACCAATCAAATGATCAAGGATTTGAGTGATTTAAGAAGTATGTTTGAATCTAGAAATATATCTGCAAAAGAGGTGAAGAGAAAATCTGAGAATGGTCCCCTATTTATAGGACAAAGGGCCAACGGCTATATCTGCCCGCGGTTCCTTATCTTAGTCGGCGGTTCCTTATCGATAAGGAACCGAATAGGCACTATGGAACCGCCAGAGTAGACTCCGTTCCCTTTTTGTCCTTTAGTGGTGGAGGTCTTATCTGATTATAAAATATCCTGAAAGAATATTCCAAATCAAAAAAGAATATGCCATTTTCAAATTTTCAAATATTTAATTTAATAAAACATTTTCCTAAAAACAAAGTTTAATAAAAAAACTTGTCACACATAATAAAAAGTGAGTTTTAAGAAAATATTAAATCACTTGATCACTTGATTAAGGTTAGTACTTGTTTATTCATACCTTAAGTGAAAATGGGTAAAATGAAAAATACTTGAACTCAAGATTTCGTTTTTCGTTGTTTTCGTAAATGCTTGTTTTTACATATTGTCGTAATCAAAACTAAGCGAGACCGAAAAATGCAAGTAACGTTTTTAGGAATTATTGCATTAACAGTCTCCCCCTTTTTTATTCCGAAAATACATAAACTCAATCACACAAAAACAAGATTTTCGAAGACGGGTTTATTCATTTCTCCCCCTTTGTCGAAGCAAAAAGGTTGCACAAGTCGGTGTTGAAGAGACAGACTTTGCAAAGACTCCCCCTTGGTGCTTACTCCCCCTTGCTTGGGGAACCGAGGAATCGAGATATGGTGACAAGCTACATAGAAGGGTTAGTTGAACAAAAGAGACAACCAACAAGAGATAGCTATAGGTCATAAAAAAAGATAAGAAAACACAAAGACTAAGATCCAAGTGAAGTCATGTAAAAAAATCATACAAAGATGTATGAAAAAGGAAACAAGCCAAAAGCATAAATCTAATCCTAGTTAATCTATAATTCTAAGATTTGCTTGAATTAGGTGTCTTGTGGATAAGCAATCAATGTTTATATGAAAGACAAGGTAGTGGCGGAAGGTGGTGGTGGTGGCTTGGTGGAGATCTCATAATCAAAGTGAAGAGGAGGCTTGATTAAGAGACTCTTGATGTAGCTCAACTCCTCATAGATGTGTGCCATAGCAAGATGTTCATATTGACAACAATGAAAATATGTCCCATGGTGCATGACATTATCATGAGAAGGAGGAAGAACACTAAAGGGTGGTGGTGGAAGAAAATATGTTCCACAATCAACATTCTTGGTAGGAGAAATGTGATTAAGAGTGTTCTTGGGTGAATTTGGATTGAAAGTGTTCTTGGGTGAGTTGGGGTTGAAAGAAATTGGGGAAAAAGGAGGAAAATCAAGGCTTTCATTAGGAGAATAAGACATTTTGGGATGTGAAGTATGGAAAAATTCTTATGGTTAAATAGGGAAGGCTCAAGGTATTTTTAGGGTGGTCAAAGGGTTGAAACAAAGATTCCCAAAAGTGTTGGAACAAATTTGGAGTTTCAGAAATACCCGAAAAAGGAAGCATTGTACGCGGTTCCTTATCACTTCTGGCGGTTCCTTATCGCTAAGGGACTGCGGTTCATATATGGAACCGCCTACAGAGGTTGTGTTTTGGTGGTGAAGGAAGATTTTTCAATTCAGAAAATCTTATTTTTCTAGTCTAACTAATCATATGGATATGCTTAAAAGCAAAGATAGACAAAGAAAACACATACGAACTCACCAAATAGAGATTTGACCAAAATGCATGGATTTTAAAATAAAATTCGATGTAGGAGGTGTGTAAGACAAGACCTTAAGTCACGACACAATGATCCTCCATGATTCTATCTTGTTCTTGCTATGTTTGAGAGAATCATACATATGAATTATGTAAGCTCGAGATTAATAGCAAGAATCTATGAAAAACGTTTTTAGAATTGAATTAACAATGTCAAAATATTTCTCGACCATTTTCGAAAGAGACTTTGAGAATTTTTAAAAGGAGAAGAGAAGATTTTCAAGAAGAGTTTAGGAGACTCAATGAGTCAAAGTGATAAAAGACTCAAAAGAAAATAAGAGACTCAATAAAAGGAAAGCAATTAAGGAATATGTTCCATTAGTCCTAGACCTAGACGCAAGTAATTAAAAGGTTCCTTCTTAAGTGGCTTAGTGAAGATGTCGGCTAAGTTATCCTCGGAGGGTACCTTCTCAAAATGTTCCCCTTTTGAACATTATCCCTAAGGAAATGGTGAAGAATTTCTATGTGTTTGGTTCGCGAATGTTGCACGGGATTCTTGTTAAGGTCTATAGCACCGTTATTGTCGCACATGATGAGAACATCATCAAGAGAAATCCCGTAATAAACAAGCGCTTGCTTCATCCATAGAGCTTGTTCGCATGCTTTTCTGGCACTCACATACTCGGCTTCTGTGGTGGATATTGCAAGAGCGGTTTGTTTCTGGGAGAACCAAGAAGTTAAACAACAACCCATGAAGGTACAAACTCCACTAGTGCTTTTCTGGTCCACATAGTCTCCCGCATAATCCGAGTCCGCGTACACAATGGTTTCTACGCCGGTCCCTTTAGGATACCACAATCCTAAATGTATAATGCCCTTAATGTATTGGAAGATACGCTTAACCGCTTCCAGGTGAGAGGTTTTGGGAGCCTCTTGGAAGCGAGCACAAAGGCAAACACTAAACATGATATCCAGTCGACTTGCCGTTAGGTACAACAAACTACCAATCATACCTCTATATTTGGTGTTGTCTACCGACTCACAATCATCATCTACGGTGAGTTTAGTATCCGAGGCCATTGGGGTCTTCATTGGTCTAGATTCTTCTAATCCAAATTTCTTTAGCATTTCTTTAGCATACTTAGATTGACTAAAGAAAATACCATCATCCATTTATTTAATTTGGAGTCCTAAAAAGAAGTTAAGTTCTCCCATCATACTCATATCAAACTCATCATGCATGATTTTGGCAAAGTCATCACACAATTCTTGACAAGTTGAGCCAAATATAATGTCATCAACATATATTTGCACGATTATGAGGTGAGAACCTTTCTTCTTTGTATAGAGCGTGTTGTCTACCACCCTCATGGTATACTCATGTTTAACAAGAAAGGCTTTAAGTCTATCATACCAACCTTTGGGTGCTTTTTTAAGACCATAAAGTGCCTTCTTAAGCTTGTAAACATGATCTGGTTTCTCAAAATCAATGAAGTCGGGAGGTTGAGCCACATATAGCTCCTCACTGATCAAAACACTCTTTACATCCATTTGTTGAAGCTTAAAGTCTAAGGCACAAGCGTAGGCTAAAAGGATTCTAATGGATTCTAATCTTGCTACCGGTGCATATGTCTCGTGATAATCAATCCCTTCTTGTTGATTATAGCCTTGAGCTACAAGTCTAGCCTTGTTACGAGACACAACACCATTCTCATCTAACTTATTCCTATAGACCCATTTGGTTCCTATAATGGTAGAACTTCTAGGTGGAGGAACAAGGTCCCAAACATCATTAGCAATGAATTGATTCAATTCTTCTTGCATCGCAATGACCCAACTCTCATACGTCAAAGCTTCTTTAACATTCTTTGGTTCAATCAGGGAGACGAAACAAAAGAAGTTGCTTTGGTTTTGGATTTGAGATCTTAGGGTCCTTTGATTTAAGTCACCAATGATATTATTGAGAGTATGATCCTTAGACTCTTTAATGTTTACTTCCTTTTCCACACTAAGGTCTTAAACTCCTATTTTTCTAACCTCTTTGGCTTTAACTACTTCTATTTCGTCCAAGTTATCATCAACCAATGTTGGTGTCTTGGGTAAAGGAGGGATTTCATCAAAAGTCACGTTAAGTGATTCTTCAATTACGCCCGAGGTTCTATTGAGGACTATGTAGGCTTTGCTAGTTTGAGAATAACCTAAAAAGATACCTTCGTAAGACTTTGTGTCGAACTTGGTAAGGTAGTCTTTGGTGTTGAGGATAAAGCACTTGCTTCCAAACACCCTAAAGTATTCCAGTGAGGGTTTCTTACCTTTAAGAATCTCATAGGGGGTCTTTCCTAGGAAAGGTCGAATAAGAATTTGGTTGAGAATATAAGTCGATGTGTCCACGGCATTGCACCAAAACTTTTGAGGCAAAGATTGCTCGTTTAACATTGTCCTACTCATCTCTTGGATGGTCCTATTCTTCCTTTTAACTACCCCATTTAATTGTGGAGTGCGAGGAGCCAAGAAGTTATGGGTAATACCATGAGCTTCAAAAAAGGCACCAAATTGCACTTCATTATCAAATTACCTACCATGGTCCGTCCTAATAGAGACAATTGGACATCCTAGTTGATTTTGAATTCTTCGACTAAAGATTTCGAAATGATCGAAAGCTTCATTCTTAGATGCCAAAAATCTAGTCCAAGTGAATCTAGAATAGTCGTCAACTATAACTAGGGTATAAAGGTTACCTCCATAACTCCGTATGGCGGAAGGTCCAAAGAGATCCATATGTACGAGCTCTAAGCACCGAGAGGTTGAAACCAAATTCTTGGCTTTATGACTTGAGTAAACTTGCTTTCCAACTTTGCAAGCATCACAAAAGTGACTATCAAACTTCATCTTGGGGACGTGTCTTACCAACTCCTTAGAGACTAAAGATTGAATTAAACGCATATTAGCGTGACCTAATCTCCTATGCCAAAGAGTAGAACTATCATCTATAGTCGCAAGACATATGTTGTCTTTTGACTTCTTATTGACCTTCATGACATAAAGCCCATGCTTTCTAACACCTTTTCCAATGACCTTTCCATCTTTTACGATTTCACTTTCATGTTCCGAAAAGATGACCTTACACTTATTGTCACAAATTTGACCTATACTTAAAAGGTTAAACCCTAAATTATCTACGTGCTCAACATTTTCAATGGTCATGGAGTCAAGAGAGACCGTACCTTCTCCAATGATACTACCACGTAGACTACTAGCGAATGTGACGTGTTGGAAATTCACTTTACGTGACGAAATTTAACAATTCCCATTAGTTATTATAGTCACACATGCTTAGACTAGACTTGGAAACCATGTATAGTTTAGGTGCGTTGTGTGACTATATATACCCCTCCACGACTTCCAAGGAGGGGTGTTGCTTGTGTTTTATTTGTGTTTCTTTTCATCTTAATACATTTTCTTAACTTTCACACACAACCTTTTCTCTCTCAACTCATCCATGGCTTCCACCACCTTCCACCACCCACCTAGACCACCGGATTACTAAAAAGCAAACCCACAATTGGCATTAGAGCCTCGGTTCAATCCTTGGATCGTGCTTTTGTTTTCAATTTGGTGGTCTAAAATCTTTTTGGTCTCACTCGTCTAAACTATTGTCACGGTTTTGTTATTTGTCCAAAAAATTTTGTCACAATGTTCTTGTTTGTTGTCTAAACAGCCACAATTTATCATATTGTTCTTGTTTTCAGCCACTGGTTTTATCTGGTATTCATAACCCACTGGTCCAAACAGTCAAACTTTTATATCTGGTCAAAAGTCCTGGTGTTTACTTTTTCTGGTTTCTCTATTTTCGAGATCTGGTATTTTTTTCAAATCTGGGAGTTTCACGATATGGTCTTTTCAAGATCTATCATAAGATTTTTTATGGGTTTCTTGTTTCCTCGTTTTTTTGAAGATGAGAAGAGAAAAACAGATTCAGAAAAAGCAGATCCTGAAAATCAGGAAAAAGGTACGATGGATGCATTCCGATGCATGCATTCTGATGCTATCATTCTGATGGCTCTTTCGAATGCATGGATTACGATGGGATTTTTTTTACACATTCCGATGGGTTCGACTCTACCCATTGCGATGGGACTCATTCCGATGGGTCTCATTGCGATGGGTGGTTTGACCTATCACAATGGCATATTAAGACGTTATGCTGCCAAAATTTTTTTGAAACATTACGATGGTCAGTTAATGGAAATATTGCGATGCAATATTTTGAAAACATTGCGATGGGCACATTTTTTGTTGTGATGGGTTTTAAAATAGTACATTGACTCACTGTTTGTTTTCAGAAAACACTTTGACTAGTTTATCGAGACCTAAACGACTTGACCAGAACCACAACTTTACCATATCACCAACCTTATAACTCCAACCAACTCCACAATCTATCCTACTCCCGTCGACACCTAACCCTCTATAAATCAGCACATGACTCGAATTATCTAAAACAGAAATATATTTATGATCTCAGATTTTTTCGTCATGCATGTGTATATCCTTTAAGATCATACACAAAAACGAACATCATCATCACAGATCTAATTTAATTTACGAAATCAAATAAGGATTTATAACAATATGTTATAATCCATTTATTTTGTTTCGATTTTTAATCAAGAACCAACATGCAATCATATCTTACCCGAGACCTTATATTACAAAGATCTTGAAGACGCACTTGTAATCAATATATCAGTTGGGGATTTTGATAAGATGTGTGATTCGTTTCTTCTTGTGGTTGAAGTGTTTGAATCGGTGGATTTGATATGGGTAATTTTTTGTATGTTAGAGATCTTATATAGGTGGGGTGTGTCGTATTTAATCAGCATGACATGGTCATTTCTGATATTGAAATTAGATGATACGAGTATTGTTTTTGGTCGCTGAGAATAGATGAAAGAAAAGAGGCGGAGAGTTTTTTAAGAATGAGATTAGGGGTTGTTCTATGAGAAAAATTAGGGTATCACACGTTTTATATCCCTATCTCAAATTGGACCGTGTATAGTGTTTCACTGAGCCCATTTCTTGAATTCACACGAGTTGCTAAAATTTTATGTGGACCGAGCATAGGTGGGATAACAAGTTCTTGCATTTAAATGTGGGCCATTTAAATTCTTTTTGGAAAATGTTTCGAATTTGGTTATTAAGTTGACTGATGGGCCGTGTGATTCAAATCACTCTATACAAGAATTTTTTTTTAAAATTATTTATTTATTTTGAATAAAATTTTGTGTATTATGATATACTTTGGATATTATCGGGAAAAAAGTGACGTGACAAAGTGCCGAGACAAAAATGACGAGAAAAAAGTGACAAAAGTGATGTGACCAAGTGTCAAGATTTATTTTGACGAACCAAGAAAAATGGCTAAATTTTTAGTGGCTACGGATTTGTTTGATCGGGTATTAATTATGTGAAGTTGAAGATGGATTCTTCGAAGGCGTGTATTTATTTTATCTTCAAAGATAACTTTCTCGTGCTTAATCTTAGAATGAAGACTTGTTTATCTGGTTTCCGGGTTCGGGGTGGTTGGTTGATGACTCGGATAACTATCACTTAAAGGGGTTACATTGTTGTACTCAGTGTCACGCGCTTAGTCGACGCGGATAATTTCAAGAGGTGTTGTGTTTATAGACTTCTTCAGTGATGCATTGGGTACTTAGAGATTTCTCCACCGTTCCTCATTCAACAATAGTGCAAGCTTAAGTCACAAGATCGAAGGATTCTTATTCAGTTTCAAGTTTGATGTATCCGGTTCATTCTATCAGTGGTCACTTCAAATTGCCTACAAGGGGGTTGGTAAAGATGGTCATGGAGAGTTTATGAATAGAGAATTTCGATCAACAACTGATTCTCGCCAAATATATAATTCTGCTTATTTATTATTCTCACGAGATTTCAGGTACAAGTGCGTACGATTTATTGCTGGTTCTGAGTTTCGAAACCATCAAGGGGGAAGAAGAAGACACATTAAACGCACAACGAGTACACGTGATGAACTTCATACCTTCTTTTTTATTTGAAGACATTCCGGGAAGACATTTGTCATAACCGTAAAGAAAATCAGTGTTTTAACTCGTGGCGTTATCAATCTCTAAACGGTACACTACTGATTCGATGTTTAATTGTTTTGTTGTTGCAATTATTCATCATCATTATCCTATATGGAGAGATATGCACTTCCGGGACTTAATTGACTCTGGTGCATCTCCAGAAGAAGATATGTGCATTTTCGGGACTTAATTGACTCTGGTGTTACGATGTCAACTTCATGAATAGGATAAAGTGTCTAATTCAGTATTTGAGCTTCATACTTGGGATTGGTTTATTTTCTTCAACTATGTGGGGGAAGAAATGTCTTGATTCTTTCTAGTATGCATAACTTGAACTCTCAGGGGTAAGAAAAATTCAAAAGAATTATTCAAGCGTGAGAAGAAAAGTTGTTGATCTACTTGGTGTGCCCCAAACTTTCAATCCCTCATAGCAACATTATCATGTTATATGATGGGGTTTGCTTTTTAAATTCCGCTATGCGCTAAATCATTCTAAGCTTTATTGAAAGCTTTGAAGTTGCTTACGAGGATTGTCGGTTTAGGGGAAGCTATTTAAAAGCTTCTACATCAAGTTTATGTGGCATGAATTAGGGGGAAGTTAATTCAGAAGCTTCTCCTTAACCAGAAGTATATGTATTACTTAGCTTGTGCCATTACAATATTTCTACTACAAGTTACTTTAAAGATGAGTCGTTTTGAAGTGAAGACTTGAAGTCAAAGGCCTCAGAAGACATCATCAGCATTGGACGCTTCATGAAAGCTTTTGTTCTTAATCATTATGTACTTGTTAGGAAAAATATTGTAAGGAATTCTACACGTCGTCTCATGGGGGAAGATTGTTGGAAATTCACTTTATGTGACGACATTTAAGAATTCCCATTAGTTATCATAGTCACACATTCTTAGACTAGACTAGGAAACCATGTATAGTTTAGGTGCGTTGTGTGACTATATATACCCCTCCAAGGCTTCCAAGGATGGGTGTTGCTTTTGTTTCATTTGTGTTTCTTTTCATCTTAATACATTTTCTTAACTTTCACACAGAACCTTTTCTCTCTCAACTCATCCATGGCTTCCACCACCTTCCACCACCCACCTAGGCCACCGGATTACTAAAAAGCAAACCCATATGACGTTACCTTCATCATATGCTTTGTAGTACGAGAACAAACTTCGATTACCCGTCATGTGTTTAGAACAACCACTATCCTTAATCTACTCGTCGGGTTCCAAATCAATTCCCAATCATATCAAGGTAACAACACACAAGATCAAGCATTTGGTCCCTAATATCTCATGGGTCCAAAATTGTTAGTTCCAAACATCCCTTGCATTTGGTTGGGATGCATGAATGGAGGAGGGTTCCCCATGGGGAATAAAATGGAGGAGGATAATAATTCATATAACCATTTTGTTGTTCATTATTTCTCCTAGGTGTATTTGATCTTGGTTTAGAGTTGTGGTCATTCCTTCTAGGTGTTGGAATTTTACTTCTAGGTCGTGAATTGTTTTGACTATCTCTTCTAGGTGTTGTCGTTCTACTTCTAGGCCTAGACTCATTCCGTACTCTTGGTAGAGTAGTGGATGGTATTGATAAACTTCTATTTCCCATTAGAGGTTTACTCAAGGGCTTATAGAACTTATCAACGGCATTGTCATCAAGTATGGGTAATTTGACCTTGTTAACAATAAGATGCTTTGGTTGTTCACCTAAATTTGACTTTTCAGAAAGTTCAAGATTTTCAGCAAAACCTCTTTCTGGCGACGGTTCCTTATCTAGGGTGGCGGTTCCATAGTGATAAGGAACCGCCCCATACAATCTGGGACCGCGTACAGCAGACGATTTTTCTAAAAAAATCTGACTTGTTTAGGTTCACTAGTTGATGCTTCATTTGAGTTAAAACCCACACCATGTCTTCCTTAGAATGAATTGGTTTGTTTAACATATCATCAAGAGCACTAGTACCTTTCATGAACTTTTCCAATTTAATGGAGGTGCTCTTGAGATCTTCATTCTCTAATCTAAGTTTCTCACAACTTAAGCAACCTAAATCAACTTCTTTATTTTTCTCAAGCTTGGCTAATTTCTCCTTAAGTTCATTGATCTCATTTTCAAGCTTACTTTTGGTTGATTTGAAGGTTTTGTTCTTTTCTATGAATTTAAGGCTATGTTTGTGTAAATTATCATATTGGCCTTCTAATTTAATATCATCTAAGGTGGAGCTATCGTTGCTATAATATTCTGTTTCGGAATGTGCCTCTTTAGAAGTGTGAGCCATAAGACATTTCTCCTCTTTGGGGTTTTCATCAACATCTTCACCGCTATCGCTCCAAGAACCACTAACGAACGTCGTGTGATTCTTATCGCGTGAAGGCTTTGGACAATCACTAATGAAATGATTTGGATTACCACATCTAAAGCAATTCCTATCACCTTTTTCGTTCTTGGCAAACCGATTCTTTGAGAATGGTTTCTTGTCATTGTTGGGTTGCCTCACGTGTTGACCTCGTCTTTTGAAGAACTTCTTGAAATCTCTCACCGCCAATGCATACTCCTCGTCATCGCTATCCGAGGAACTATCATGATCGCTTTGTGCCTTCTTGGCTTTGAGTGCAAGAGACTTCCTTTCACTCTTGGTTTTCACCAATTCCGAATCCTTCAAAATTATCATCTCATGAACCTTCAAGTTTCCTATGAGTTCATCGAGTGATAAAGTTGAGATATCTTTAGATTCTTCAATCGTCGTGACTTTTGCTCTCCACTTCGGATGTAAGGCCCTTAGAAACTTTCTAACATTGTTCTTGCTAGAAAAACCTTCATCAAGTGCTTTTAGACTAGTAATAATAGTGTTAAATCTAGCAAAAGCACTATCAATAGTTTTATCTTCTAAGATGAAAAATTGTCCATATTGTTGGACAAGAAGATCGATTTTGCTTTCTTTGACTTGGCTATTACCTTGGTAGGTTACTAAAAGAGTGTTCCAAATATATTTAGCGGTTTCACATATAAAAATCCTTTCATACTCTTTCTTAGGTAAAGCATTATAAATCACCATTTTAGCCTCATTATTTTTCGAAAGTTTCTTTTTAGTATCGTCATTAGCTTTGTCAAAAGTGGCCAATTCTTTTGTTTTAGAAACTTCATTAAATTGATAAGGTAAAAAATCACCATTGATAATAACATACCAAAGATCTAAATCTTTTGATTTCACATAAGTCTCAAATCTATTTTTATAATAAATAAAACTGTCGGTTTCAAAAAGTGGTGGTCTTTGCATCGATTGCCCTTTTAGGTACTTGTTGGAATACATAGATCGATTCAAGTTTTAAAATACAATATACTTTAAAAATTCTTGAGTAATCTCGCTCTGATACCAATTGTAGAAACAAGAAGGGGGTTGAATAGTTTCTTATATTTACATATTAAAAGATGGTTTTTAAAAAATCCTTTTTCAAAAACTTAGGCTTGAGGAAATATGTGAAATCTTCTTATGCACAATATGAACAATGATAGTGTAACTACACTAATACTAACTAATGTATATGCATAAATGTAAAATCCATGATTTTACCATGATTAAATATAATAAATTTCCACCTATTAATCCTAGAACATAAACTCATGTGTTATATTTCTATAGGTCATGTGTGAACTTGTATAACATGTACATATACTTTTACATACACACTTGTTGTAATAAGATTCATAATGTGAACCTTGTACAAAAGACTAAGGAAAACAAGTAGTAAAATGTATAACCAACATTTGATTAGACAACACTTAACAAAAATGAGAAAATATGTTACATCATGTATATATAGCCGTGTATATATGTATGCATACTATAGGCATCCCTAAACCTTCTTGGACTAGCCCAAGATCATGTACTCTTTGTGTTAAGCCCAACATAAGCCCATGGCCAAAGCCCATCCTTTTCCCCCTCTTTGGTGAGTGTCACACGGCATAGGCTTGTGTGGAAGAAGAAGAGTTGCATTGGAAAGGCAAAGGGTGACACTTGGCATGATATGTCTTACCAAGGTAAATCATACCTTTTGCCATTCCTTTCCCTCTCTCCTCTTTAAGCCGAAACACACACTCATTCTCACATACATGCAATCCAGTCTTGTTCTCTCACCCTCTTCTCTCTCAATCATACGGCTTAAAGCCATATACATCCAAAACCAAGTATTAAACCCACCAAGATCCTTGTCTCATCTTTACTACAAATCATTAGTAGTATCATTCTCTTGGAATCACTAAAAACAAGCCCTAGCCAAATTTTTAAGGCCACGGCTTGATTTATATTAGGGTTTTCTTCACCATCTTGAGTAGATGTCAAATCTCCTTGTTCATCTAGATCATTCTTGGTACTTTTAGGCAAGAAAGGTATACAAATAATGTCTTTTCATTTCTTCATGCACGCATCATCATACATCTATAAACACAAGTAAATAACATGTTAAAAATCAAGATTTGATAAAGCTATGACCCTTATAGGTCACGACATATTTATGTAAATCAGGTTCATGATTTAAAATCTTTTAATAAGAAACTTATGACTTGTATGTTATGTTTTAAACTTGATTTAAAAACCATATGAAACCTTTTAAAAATCTAAACATTGCATTAGTTACAAATCTTGTTTATGGGACTTTGGTTAACTAATAACCATAGATCTCATGAAATGAACTTGTGCAACTTAAAGATCATGAAAAACCATGACCTTAAAGGTCACGGCTAAATTAAATGGTGACCATATGATTTGTCTACTTAGTTTTAAGAATGGAATATGAAATGTAACATGTTAAATGGAATATTAAAAATCGCAAAAACAACTTATGTGTATAAATGTAGCCGTGGGTTACACAAGACCTAAAATGGGTTAGATGTACATGCATGCTTATGTAAACTTAGATCTAGTGATAAGTGTTAACTTAGCATGATAAACATGAAATAATCTAACAGATCTTATGGGAATATTGGGAGAAAACAATATAGCCATGGGCTATACATTGTTTTCTTGGAATGATAGTAACCTTGGGAACATGCACGTAACCTAGATAATCATAATGTGTTGTGTAAATATTTACAAGACTTAAAGATTAGCTAAAGTGTTCATCTTGGAAATACCAAGATTTAAAAATATAGTCGTAGGCTATATATGTGTGTACATGAATCTATGATTGACTTTTAGGTCTAGACATAGTTTAGATCTCATTTTGGACTTGTAACTTGTTTTCTTGACTTGTACATAGTTAGATCTATTTTTGTAACACTTATAAATTACATGCAACCTTAAAATTAGACTTGACTTATCTTAATAAGATATAACTAATATTTGCCGTGAGATATAAGCTCCTACTAGGGCTTATGACTTACTTGTAACCTTATAACACACCAAGATCTAATTTGGTACAACACATAAAACAAATTATAAGTTTTATTCCTCTATTTAGATTTAAAACTAAATATTAATAAGCTCATATTAAGCTTATAAGAATATCCAAAGTTAAAACTTACATAAAATGTAAAGTAATGTTAATGGACTAGTTAAGTCCATGAAATGATAATCTAGAACTTAATGGACCCAATAAGCCCATTTGATAAATCTTAGTAACTTAAATGGACTTATGATTACACTTAGGCCCATTTAACTAATTAAAGAACTTAAAAGTGTATTAAGCCCAATAAATGATTTAAAGGCCCATTTAAATAAATTAGTAGACTTGAGATATATTTAAGCCCACTAAAATAGCCCATTAGATGTTTAGCCCATTTAATGAGCTCATATAAAGTTTGAATGTTAAAATAGAAGTTTTTATAATAAAATATAACTTATAAAAACTTTTTGGATGAAAATGACAATTTATAAAACTTAAGGACTAAAACCGTAACTTATGAAACATGTTTTGATAAACTATAAACACAAGGACTGAAAATGTAAATATCCAAGTCTAGGGTTTAATAAATACTATCCGTGGTAAATTAAACCCTAGGGACCATTTTGGGAAGTTTCTAAAAGTTATTTTGTCATTTTATAACCCTAAGGACTATTCTTGTAATTTGCCGAAACTTAAAGAAGCCCTAAGGGATGTTTTTGTAATTTTAGTAAAGTTACAAAACCTAGATATAACTAGGGGGACTAATTCTGCCATAATCTGAAACTAAAACAATCCCTAGGTACTAAATATGTAAAATCCGAAAATTATACTTGTTTAAAAATATAGAGGGACTAGTTTTGCTATATTCCGAAACATTAACAAGCCTTAACCCTAAAATCTATTTTAATTATAATAAAGCATAAGTAAAGTACTTAGACCATAAGAATTAAGGTATAAATTCTTAAGTGTAAATTATTTTATAAATAATTTATGGAAACTTTAAAGTTAAATAAAATATTATATTTATTTTTCAAAATAAAATATTTATATTTACTATAGGAAATAATTGTATAAACAATTATGAATATATATTATTCATACATAAACTCATATACTTTTAAGAAAATAAAATTTATATGAACTTTGGATAAATTGAATGTTAATATTTAGGTAGAACATCCTACGTCTACTTAAAATATGAAACTTAATATTGAAGTTTAAATGAATGATTATAATACATGAACTACGAACGTGAACTAATATTAAGTAGAATTTTTATATTTACTTAATAATGAAACTTAGTAATAAATGAGTGATTATAATACTTGAATGGAGAACGTAAACTAATATTTTAAGTAGAACATTTTATGTCTAGTTAACTATGAAACTTAATTGTAAATTGAATGATTATTATAAATACATGTATGCTAACTGATATTAATAGTTAAACATTTTATGTTTACTTAGAAATAAAACTTATATAAATAAGTTTGAATGAATATTGATGCTACTTGAACTACGGTTATTTAGATAAATACCGTAGCATAAATGAACTAAATAAAATTTGTATAAGCATACATATATGTTCTTTGTACTATCTATTAAGACTGTACTATCTGATTAGGCATAACTTTGGCGCGAGCTTTAATTGGATATTCATATTAAACAGCTATTGCCTACTCCCAGGTGAGTTTACATCCCCATATAAACTTTTGATAAAACTTTCCCATTTGGGGAAGATAATATGCGAACATATAATGGACATAACCAGATTGTATAAACTTGACTATGATTGATTATTATTGGAACTGTTAAATTGTTGTAAATCGCCCGAATGTTATAAATAGATCTATTAGGGATTGACCATCCCCGTCTGGGTGAGTCATGCTCACTGTGCCTTGGCCGGGACAACAGACGTATACCATGTTGGAACTGGAATGGGTGTCTTTTTGCAAGACACTACGTCCTCATCTGTTGAGGACTATGGAGGTTAAGCTTCAGTTTCTAATAATAAACAAATGTTATCTACATTTTAGTAAGAATGCTTTGTGCATTGTTACTTTTATGATTAATGTATGTCCAAACTAATTAATTGTTAAAATCTTTAAATTCACCAACTTTATGTTGACCTCTTTAGTATGTTTTGCACAGGAATATGAAGTTAGTACGTGGTGTATGCATGGTCTCCAGCATCTTAGTAATCTGCATCATAGGACTCTTCAGGGGTTCTATTTGGGAAACACAAACAATCACTCTTCACCATGTTTAAGACAATTTTTATTTATTTGTTTAAATAAACTTGTAATCTGATTTGACTAATTCTTTATCTTATGCTTTATAGACTATATGCTATCGATCCACCCTAGTGACATCTCCGTGGATATTTCCGCATATTTTGACCCTACTCGGGGTGTCATAGAGAATGGTATCAGAGCATTAGTTATAGAGAACAAGATAAATTTTTAAATAAAATAAAAATAAAATGATTTTCCTTTTATTTAAAACTGGACTATAACTTATAAAAATCTTTTTGGGATTTTATATTGGGACCGTATTAGTTAAGCATATAGATCTTAGGGCATATTATGCTATGTGAACTAAGTGTATATATATTGATTACTAAACTTGATTATTAATACTATTTAGTGAGATATTGCTATGAAAAAATGTTAGACGTGCTAAACTTGAAAATTTTACACTACATAGTAAAATACTGAAATGAGAATATAGGCAATATTAAACCAAACTTCTCACTTACAAATTGATAAATGAACTACTTAAATGATAATACATACATATATATATATATATATATATATATATATATATATATATATATATATATATATATATATATATATATATATATATATATATATATATATATATATATATATATATATATATATATATATATATATATATATATATATATATATATATATATATATATATATATGTATATATATATATATATATATATATATATATATATATATATATATATATATATATATATATATATATATATATATATATATATATATATATATATATATATATATATATATATATATAATTTAGATAAAATGGTGTAGGTGTTTAAATTTGTTAAAATGAGAAGTAATATAAAATGGGTAAATGTCAAATTATTGATTAGTTTTGGTTCGTTTATGAGTTGTTGGTTCTTGTACGAGTATTTTTGGAACTTTTAGTTCGTGTACGAGTAGTTGGTTTACGATATATAATATTACTGGTTTCTTGTGTATCAGTTGTGTATCATAGTTTAACAATTAATTGTCAACTTAAATGTAATTTGTGATAGTGTATCACTTAATTTTTGAATAATATGATTATTTATGTTAATATTATTTTGTGAAGCAAAACTATGTATCATATGTATCAGGTATAAATTTTTACGAATCAAATTTTTAGTGATTTTTATATCAATTTTTATGTATAAGAATTATTATTTTGTGTCTAATATAAAATAAATCTCATGCTAATTGATGAAATCAATGGTTAAGATAACTTCTCATTTTCATAACTTTAAGCCACTACACTACAATAACCCAACTCTATATATATATATATATATATATATATATATATATATATATATATATATATATATATATATATATATATATATATATATATATATATACTAGTGGCAAAACCCGTCCGATGGACGGGTATGACTTTTGATTGTCTTTTTACTTTTTTTATTTTTATAAATATTTTTGTAATGTTCGATTGACAGATATGACTTTTGACTGTTTTTTATTTATCTATTTGGTAAATATATGATTTTGATTTTGTTTTTAGTTTAGTTTTCGTTTAATGCATAATGGGTCATTATTTTTTGTAAGTATAGCGTTTGTTTTTTAGGCATGACTTTTTATTTATGTATTTATTGTTTTTGTTAAAATGCCTTACGTTTTACTTTGTTGTAAATAAATGTGTTTTTAATTTGTATTTTACTCAGTGTTTTAAAACCTGGGTCTTAGATCGACCCGGTCGAGTCGCCGGGTCTGGATCGACCCGAGTTAACCCGGTTTTCTAAAAAAATATTTTTTTATATATTTTTAATAATTAACAAAATTATACTTATAAAAACCATAAAAATTTACGTACATTAAAAATATAAATTGTTTACCAACCAATATAATATGTAAAAATAAAATTTCGTCGCAAATACGTAAAATTTACAATTTTTTTTCAAAAAAAACCTGAATAATTCGAAACCCGACCGTGTCTTGAGAACCGGGTTGACCCGGGTCACCCCTAACCCGCCGGGTCAAGCCGGGTTTCGAAAATATGAAACCTGGGTCAATATGACCCGTTTTTCGGCCGGAATCGGTTCAACCAGTTGACCCGGCCGGGTCGACCCGGGTCTGAAAACATTGATTTTACTTATAAATATTTTTTGTGTTAATATTTAGGAATCGGTTTAAAATTTTGTGTTTATATTCAATTTATCGTTAACAATGAAAATAAATGAGTATTCATCTAAAATGTGAAAATAAAATTTGGTAATTATCGGCCAAAAAAAACTTGTAATTATCGTTTACATTTTTTTTGGTAAACTAAATATTGGTGTTAAAATATATCGTATTATTAAATATTTTATTAAGTATATTATAAATGTTTGTCAAATTGTTTTTGTACATTTAGTATAATGAATAGAGTCGATAAATTCATGTTATAGGATAGATAACCGAAATTTTAAAATTATGATGTCATAATTTATCTACTAAGTGGTTAAAAAGTTTTGTCATATTGATTGAGTATTATTAGTTGTAATCAAAAGTCACATTCAGTATACACTTAAAAGAGAATTACATATATTATGTCGTCCCTATAATTACCACAAAGGGAGCTACATATATTATTGAAAGTGTTTCTATTTTATGGCAAGGCGAAGGATAATAAATAATAGAATTAACATGAATAACTGATAAAATACCCAAAATATTCATTAGCGTTACCATTTCAAATTTTAGGATTTCCCCGAAAGCTATCCTGAGAATGTACATGGCATCGGCATAATGCCACAGAGCCCTTTTGTAATATGCCACACATTGGTTGATATCTCCTTCTAATTTGACGTAATAAAGACTACATATGTACAAAAAGATAATCAAGAAAAGATGAAGGGAAAAAGGTTGAGATGTCATCAAAATTCATTCACAAAAACTAATGATGCTATTTTTTATAAGTATATGTTATAAATACTTGTGTAGTATGAGTACATGACCAAATCAAACACACGTGCAGACTTTGAGACGACATACCCAATAGTGTGTTACGCATTAGAATATACATAGATGGCGTTTGTATTTCAAAATATAGAAGCAGCTCGTAAGTTTGTAAACATGATTGTATTTTTTTAAAGGAGACAACATTAATGGTAAAATGATTTAACGCAGGACTTTAAATGGTTCAGAATTCATAACGAAATATATCTAAGAAACAAAGTTCACACTCGTCCAATATTGGTCTAAATGTAAATATCAAACAATGATTCACTTATTCATTAAATGTTCACAATTACGTAACACTATATCGCATCCGAATAACGGTTTTTAAAAAGTGTGAATGGGTTTTGCGGTTTTGGTTTTGCGGATCTTTGTGCGAGTTTTGCGGGTTTTAGCCGCATTGCACCATTACTGATAATTTTGTATAATTAATATGGATTTTACTGTTTTTGGGTTACTTTCTTCGATTATAACAATGCATATATTTAATTTAAACATACACATCACTTAGAATATTATTTATAACATGGACTATAACTTCTACAACGTATATTAAATAATCGATGTTGTGGTGCGGTACAAACTTTGTTTTGCATTTTTACGGTGCGGTTCTTAAAAAAGTTTTATTATATGACTTCTACTAAAATTTTTATATGTATCCTACATAGAGGTGGCAAAATGGGCGGACGGGCTGGACGGCGGGCTAAACGGGCGCGAGCTAAATGGGCACGGGCGAAACGGGTGGGCTAAATGGACGCAAGTTAAAATGAGAAAAAAGACATATAAAAATGTAGAATTAAAAAATAAAAATACTTGTTTAAAAGTCGGGGATAAAAACAAAATATAAAATATCCGTCGAGTAGCCTAATTAGTGTTTTACATGTGCGCCCATTTAACCCATAATTTTCTTACATATGCGCCCGTTTAGCCTATTAATAATAAAATATGGGCAAAAAGTGTCATGTCTTTTTTTTTTAAATAGGCAAAAACTACCTATATTTATCAAAATAAGCAAGATTTTGTACCTCAAATCCGACATGCAACAAAACACATTAGACTTTAATTATCTTGCTTATATTATTTTATAGAAAACGTTTATGCGCATATTATATGTTGTTTCAACCCACTTGGTTCCATTTCTCATTCCATTTTATGCTACCATCTCTGTATTGTGAGAATATGTGCACATTCACAGACAATGGAATTGAAAAACTGAACAATACCAAATTGACTCTTATCCAGCTCCATATGTAAATATAGTCTATCAATACCCTGTGTGCTAGCTTAGTCATGTACTGTCTTAAACGTTTAATCACATAAATCTCCTTTAAAGTCTATCCTATGCATATGATACAGAATCAGATGTTAAACTTTATTGTCTACTCCTTGTCAATGATAATGAATATTAATCAAAGGTTCAATATGCCCCTAGAGAAAGACAAAAGAAACAAAAGCTTACTGAAAAAAATAGATGTTGATCTCACAAAATTACTACCAATTAACAGAGAAGTGACTTCAGACCGCAAAGTTAGCAAATGAAAACATGACCTTTTTGGGAGGATACGCAAATAAAAATGTACCGATTTCTTTTATCCTAAAACCAAATTCTTGTTTCGCCTTCAACAATACAAAGGCTGAATGTAGACATAATGATCTATCCCTACTTTCGAACATATCTGTCACATTATCAATCTTACTAATGTAATCTAAAGCAGATTTAAGAACTTGTAACGTAAATGTAATATCCAAATATAGTGTGGTATCATAGAAAGCTAACATGCGTATGAGTATCGTATTGTCATCACGTCTGTCACATAGCTTATCAAAAGGCTGGAACTTGAAATGGTACATTGGAAAACCACCAGTTGGCATCTCCTGTAATTTTGCGCCCTCCCAACTCTTATGTCAGTAATATGTGACATCAATACCCCACTTTAATCAACGAATCAAAGTAGTTCGTCACGTGTGTTTCTTGTGACAACCTGAATTAACCGTCCCTGTTGAAAGATGTAAATCAGTAACTATCAAAAAGGAAATATATATAACTTATTAATTGCAACAACCTACTTAATAGTTAATGTGACAGACCTAATATTCTTGTCGGATAAAAATATATATTCGTTTTATCTGCCAAAAGAGATTCACCTCTTGATAACTTTAATCTCAAGTGGTTCCGCATTGTCTGGGTGTGTGCATATAAAGGTTCATTATGTAAAAGAGTCGTTAATCACGGCTGACGTAGAACCGTTCCCTTTTCTTGTGTTGTGTAGATCGCTGATTTTAGAGTAATGCTTGCACCTTGCTACTTTCTTATAAATATATATATATATATATATATATATATATATATATATATATATATATATATATATATATATATATATATATATATATATATATATATATATATTATATATATATATATACGAAATCATATATAGAAAACATTTCACATGGGAATCTGTTAAAGCTAATCCAAACAACCCCTAAACGACCACCACATCTGTTAAATCCGCACAATAAATCACATATAGAATACCATTTCACATACCAATATTTTATTCATCCTGCTGCATCTTTTGCGTGGATCCTAATTTGTTATACAAAGCTCATATCTCTAATGTAGCTGATTGCACAATAAGGCATGGACTTAGTTGTTTTTTCTTTCATTTATGTGCATAGAAAACTCATATTTAAATCCCGTCCATGGGTCATTGCATCATTGGTAAGCATGGCAAGTTAGGAAGTGGGTCAAACAGGTACTCCTCTAGTCAATTAGTCATTCATCAATTCAAAGTTAGGAAGTGGGTCAAACATATATTTGTCATTTACATTGCCTCATTGATACCAAACATATAACAAAAAAGATACTTTATATGTTCTTGTCTTAGAAAAGCGGCCATAGAAAACAAACTATAATATAGGCTAGTTACTGATTTCCTGGTTGTATAAAAAAAGATGCACGTTCTTTGACTTATATGATACCTTCAAGCAAGATATTAGATTCACTTAAACTGCAAAGGAAGTGTAGTACTGCTTGAGACACATGCAATTATTCATTGTATCAGGAACAATCAAATTGATAGATAAAAGACCTGATGTCTACCGTCCAGCAGCTAGAGAATACTGATATAAGTTTCAAAAGTAAATCATGAGAAAACTAATGCAAAATATGTTATACAGCAGTTTATACAATGAGGTCAAATCAACGCATAAAGAAAGAGATGTAGCATGTCACTTTCAAGATCAAAAACATAATATGAGGAGGCATCGTATGCTTAAAATTTTAATAATATGGGTTCCTCTTACGATTGCAGCAAAAACTCCCCACACAGCCATAACGCCACCGACATCAGATTCACCAAGAGATGGTTGGGCGTAATACTTTGTAAACTCAGCCTTAATGATGGTCATAATTCACACTTTAAGAAGAACAAAATGAATAATAACCATAATAGCAGCATGAGTTGGCCGATCCTTACCAGATAAATGCTTGTTGCAGACCAGAATTTACTATAAGCGGAACAATTACAACTTAGAATATTAATTTAATACCTTCGAAAAATCAGACACTATGATGACTAAAAGTAAATGGTGCCGAGGATAATACTACTATTAATACATAATACAACCTTTTCTTTAACGATAATACATAATATAACCTTATCTCTTGAATTTAATGTGAAATTAAAGATTGCTTACAACATGTTGCATCCTTTTCTTTCCAATAAGACAGTGCTACTGATTAGGATTTCTCATGGCATAAGAAGTCAACCACATAATGAATCCGGAGAACAAATCCAAAAGTGAGGCCAAAGTGGATATTTTCCTCTGTTTGTATTTATCCTACCTTTCCTTTCTTCCAGGCAACCTACTTTTTCTTCGATGCCAAACTCCAATAAAAAATTGTGTCTGACTCGAGTCTATCTGCATCTATTCAAAACTTAATTAAAATTCATGTTTGTTAAGTTAATAGAAGTTTAAATGGTTAACAATACACTTATTTCTGACTGATTTTGTCTATTTGTTAACTGTGTAGATCTCTGAAAAGAGTCAAGTTCAACAACATCTTAAAAAATTTGGCATATGAAGACTGAAGAGAAAACTCAACGTCTACGTTCTGCCAAAAGTACTTCTTTGAACTATTAGCGTGGGGTGGGGGCATTACCTTCATATCTGTAACTTCATCCTCTTTGGGATCTGTGTCCAAATAGTAACATTGTCACCCATCAAGCGGATTATAACATAAGTGTCCTGGTAAGACTTTTGATATAGGATATCAAATTCAACATCAACGTCGTCAAATGCCTGTTTAGCCATAAGCCCTACAAAATTTCAAAATATTTGTAAGTTTATATGAAACTTTGGTTGTTAGTCATGTCAGCCGGGTCCAAGAGGAATCTATATACTCCTTTAAATTTTACTTATGTGGTTAAACAAACTACAGTTACTGTTATGGAGTTGTCAACTAATTTACACCAGAACTTAAAATACAACAGTAGGAATGACAAATTCAAAAACCTTTCGGTATTGACCATTATCTCATGGTGAAAGACCGAGAAGTTCAAAGCTAAGCTAAGTCTGAATGGATTAGTAGGCGGAAGAAAATCTATTTTTACCCAATTATAAGCATACATGGTTTACATAAACAACCTTAGAGAGTGTCTGTATAAGCTTTATTTTTAGGATTATGAGCTTATTTGACATAGCTCATATTCTTCAGCTTATTTTCTACATATAAGCTTATTATGACTTGAATATGGAAAATAAACCCATAAGCTGAAAAATATACATAAGCTGAGTCAAATAAGCTCATAAGCCCAAAATTGCTTTAAAATTACTCGGAGAGGATGTTGGCGGATCAGCTGTAAGATCACTCTATTGATTTCAGTTGGTGCAAAGAGGCTCCTAAATTCTTGGAAAAATAAGATTAGTTCAATGTCGTTCCAACACCTTTCAAGTGCTTTTCTGACCAGAAACAGCGGTAGAAATTAAAAAGAGTCCAAGGAGAAATCCATACCCAGTTTCAACAATAACGAAATCCTTCTGGATAGCTTTATCCATCTTTGGTTCTAGAGCATTTTCTAGTGGGATGCCATCACCATCCCAAGCAAGCCATATCCAGCGGCAACTGGAGCATTTGAGAGTGGAGCATTTGAGAGTCGAGCATTTGCGAAGGATTCTCATTCCCATGAACCTGTATAAAAGTATATGAACATGAGATCACGACAAATGCAGCTGGATTCGGATAGATGGGAATTAGAAAAAAGTGTTATCTTTTTTACTATAATACTAAATGATCGGAAGATAACTGTATTTTAAATGAAGCCAATGATGTTGAATGTGCTTCAAGATCTTGACTGCGCTGCTGATTAACAGAGTAAAGTTTCATGTTTCACTTTACTAATTGAGGTCTCTGTTTACATCAAATCACATGAAGGTTAGTAATGTTGAAAATTTAGGACAACAATTGAGATTGGTGCCCAGCCAGGTATGGTATCTAAAATTGAGAACCCAAACCAAAACAGTCATTAACTATTTAACTAACATACCAAATTCCTCTTTTAGCTTCTTTTTAAGTTTACTATTGAGGTAAAAGCCTGGTCAGGTCATGTATAGGGTGAACAACCTGCAATGTCACACGTTGGAAAATTTAATACATATTATCTAATGCATTTTCTGTTTATTATTACATAAAATTTAATATTACCAGCTTAACCGTGTGATTCCTAAGATATTCCTCTAGCCTAGTGTATCAACATCTTGCCTTTGGAATATCCCACATAGTACCACCCTCCACTGGATCAACTACTGGCTGCTCATCCTCATATTAGTTTTCATATCCTCACAAACCAAACCATTTGGATTTATTTCCACCATTTTTGTCTTATTGGGCTTTGTGGCTAATGTATACAGGAGTACATTGACCTGCAAGTTGTATGAGAAACTCAATAACATTAAAAATAAAAAATCAAGACGACATCTTTATTATAAAACTGCAACTGTATGTTGAAAAATGTATTAGTATTTAAAAAATGATTAAATGAGTATTAAGAGGACAAACTTTCATGAAATAATAGTAATTGTTCTCTCATTTAAAAAAACAGGACTTGTTTATTTAAACGTTTTAAGAACTCTTTCTCGCAAATAAAGGTTTACAAAACACAGATACAAACACCCATTATTAATCTTCTTACTAAGGTATTAACTTGTGTTTTTAGGCAGGTTTTGGAGCAAAACTACTTGCTCATGATAACATGACTGTAAAAGAAGTCAACATAACTTGTTTTTTCTCTAAAGGGTGGCAACTTTTTAAAGACTTCCATTTCATGAACTCTGTATATGGGTTCTATATGGTCTAAACTTCATGAGCTTGAGAAAAAGACATAATTTTCCGGCTAAAAATTTCTTAGGGAGAGGTGGATTTGGGGCTGCTTACAAAGAGGTTTTACCCGATGGATATGTGGTTGCGTTTAAAAAGATTTTAGAGTCTGAGTTTGAGACGAATATTGCCAACATAAAAATACATAACACTTTAAGAATGAGTTCGCTCATATGCCTCAAATGAGAGGTCTGATCAACCATGGGGTATTCCATTGTATATCAGAAGTTCATAAAGAAAGATAGGATGCTCAGACGATGAGAGCCTCTAGTAAACTTTTTCTTGCTCAAGGTTTGTGTCGTTAATAGGAGGATGAGGCTGTAATACAAAGAGAGACAAACATTAGCTTTTTACACAAAATAAGAGGCTAGGATACTGAATATTTTCAGTAACTGTTGACAAAAAGGATTGCCCTTGGGTTAATTCTATGCTATCTGAATATGAAAAAAAATTGTAATGTGTTAAACGTGTGTGACCGGATTATCAAATTTACATTCAACATGAGAGGAACTAAACTGCAACCACCGTGCACAGGTTTATGCAATCTTTCCAGATGATAAAATGCAAATTTGAAAGAACAACATCAATGATAATAAAAATATATTATTAACTGGGATTATTATTCCCTAAATCCAAAAGTCAAATATCAGTACACTTCCCGTGCTTTTTACTCTTCAGATCTTATTTTGAAAAAAGATATGTAGATTGCAATGTGTAATACGGGGTGTCATACTCGACATACTTAAAACATACATTATGGCCAAGAAGATATACATAAAGTTGATCATATTCCATTTAACATATAAGTATGGATACCTATTGTTTCTTTTAACCACATACCTTTTGTCTCCGATAACTGTAAATTGATTGGAAAATCCCATACTATATAGAAAGCGCTTGAAGGCCTAAAATGTATGGAAAATAAGGTAGTATTAGTAACCCCGCATTCCACAAAGAATAGTTATATCAAGGAATGAAAAGATATACGTAATACAACTTTATAGTGCATCGCCTAATAAATGTGTTTAAACAATAGTTGTCAATCAATCAAAAACTAACCTCAAATTAAAGTGGCGCTTTTAGATATTCAACCATCCCATTTGATAATACACATGCGATGATAGTACCTGATTATTAAAGCAATAAATATCAGACAAAAAAAGGAAGCACAGTAATCACATTTACTAATTTGACAGGTAATGAATAGTAGAAGAAATCTCATAATATGATTGCAAGTATCATGTTTTTAGGAAACTTACAAATGTGCTTATGAAACTGCTGTTGAGCGTGCTTCCTATTTCAATCCTTAGCTGCTTATAGCCTGTTGAAAACATAAGCTATGAAATATGCAGAAGTAAATTGAAATACAATAAATTATGTTGCAAAAAAGTTGTGCAAAATCACCTTTCATTGAATAGTTTCAATAGACAAAGTTTATTGAATAAAATCTTAATTACCAGAAGCATATTCATTCCTTTGTATATCAAAAGATGTAATCTCGAGTACCTTTGTATAATCGCGTTGAGATACTATACACAAAACTATAACTGAAAGATGATACAATCAGAGAACTCACATAAAATATAATACTGTAACAGATTAACAGTAGAAAACATCTAAAATATTACCTGAAATCTTATTGGAAAACATAGACGATTTGTTGCTAGAGGTACAATCAGATTTCTCAAAGTTAAAAGAAAAGAAACCATTTCCATTGCTTAGATGACCCGGATAAACATCTTTGCTACTAAGAGAATCATGGTTGTAGTTCGGTGATTTAAAACATGCACAAAATCACTTAAAATCGATGTGAAATTTGATCCTTGATCCACGTACCCATCAAGCTCTCTTGCAAATGGAACCTTGACTCACTGTTGTTACGTGTTTTCCTCGAGACTGCATCCATCTAATTTGGGGTATGAGGCCAACTCCACCTATAGCTCAAGCATAGCCCTAACTACAATCACCTAATGGTGACCTTAGCGTGGCAATCATTCCACTTTTCACTACTTTCTCGGGCTGCAATCAACGTTTTGCTGTCTATTATTATCCCAAACAGCACCATCAAAGTACCTACATCTCCTTAGATGAAGTACCTTACGAATATTATCTACATTGGCTCCACCTCTACCCATCACTTTATGAACCGCATGACCAAGAACCGACGTCTCTGAGGCAGAAGATGACAATCTAACTGAGATAAAAAAATTGAAATAGCATTAGTAGCAATGCGGATTTTACCAAAAAAGGTACTCACCCTGTATAATGCTAAAAAGATCCAAGGTGTTCTTACACACCTATAATCAAAAACCATATCCATAGCATTACAAGCAAAATACATATACACATACATTTATAAATAATGCTGATACCACAATTAGAGCATATGTGTTGTGAAGTGTATCCTAGGCTTGAAGAGAGCAAACCCAAACCTCTTGATCCCAGTTTTAGGTCTGTGGTCATAACCTGAAGGAGGAACTGCTGGCACACTTGACAAGACTGGTACAGAATATAACTTATGAGACTCAAAAACCCTAATATTAGTTATATATAACCACTATATATTCACAAACCTGATGTTGAGGTCGATCTGAGTCTTGGGATCCATACCATAGCAGATAATTTACCGCACCCCATATCAAATCGCCAATGAAAACACCTAATTTAACAATGACAGAATAAAATCATTACTAATTGAAAATACCTAATTGAAATATCAAAAGCCCTAAATAAATAATTACTGGTAATCATTATCTTATTTAAAACCCTTGTATTTTTTTATCAGAATTCTTCATAACGAAACCACGGACGAAGAACATACATGATTGAAGGATAACTTATATGGCTAAACTTTTTGAACTTGAATTGGTGGAAAAAACAATCTCCTTAAAGGTTTTTGATTTTGGATAATGGTAATATAGTTTATAGAGTATGAGTTGGGGAAAAAGTATAAGCCGATCTGGATGTATTTTCCTGGAACGAGTTTATAGAGTATGAGTTGGGGAAAAAGTTTAAACCGAGATTTAAGCCCATTTTGTAAGCCCGTTTGACACCTAGGATTAGTGCCATGATAGATGACGTGGCAAATTCCTCCTCTTATATATAATGTAAAGATATATATATATATATATATAAGTATTAATATTTGTAACCTTAAAACATTATAATAATAGTTTAAAAGGGAAATATTTCATAACACATGTAATCTAAAATAATATTGTTCTTTGTTTATAAGCTTATACTCACTTCAAACTTAAAATAATACTATTTCAAAGCATCATGACTCCGCCTACTGCATCCTCGACACTTCTACCCGTAGTAGCTCCTACTCTAGTTGTTTGTTCATCCCCACAATCGACGTAGTGTGGATGGTTGTCAGCCTCGGATTCTGAGGATGACCCAGCCATCGAAGTTGTACTCCCAGAGGACCCATTTTCTATCTCAGCATTAGCCTCACTGGCCCCAACCTCTATGGAGGAGGGACCGGGTCCCTCCTAGCATACCATCTTCAATGCCTCCATCCTTCTCATCGGGCTATTTTTCGGGGCCCATACCCGTCTCCACTTATGAGACCGGGGAAGGCTCTGGAGCAGGACGTGTTGATTCCGTCCAGGCCCAGATCTCCGAACTGGCTGCACGCCAGGAGCGGGAGATATCCGACCTCCGCAGCCAGTTGACAGTAAGTCAACAAAGCCATGTCGTCATCTATGATCGTATCGACACTCTTTTCCGCACTATGAGGGGAGACTCCCAGACCGCTAAGGGCATCCAGGCTAGGACGGACGAGGCACTGAAATGGTTATTGGAGGAGAACTACCGCCTCCACCAGCGCATTCAGGTCATGAAGGGTCTGCAGCATCAGACCCATGCTGCTCTTTCCGCTCAGGAGCAATCGTTATCCATTTTCTTTGATCTCGCCACTGTCCGGCAAGATGGGGTTACTGGGGAGATGGCTTATCTCCGAGGGGTCGTCGATAGACTCCGGAACCAGCTACTGTTTGCACTCCGTACGCTCAAGGAGACCCGAACGACAGTTCGGACTTTATGGAACACCAGGAGGAATTATGCAGCCCCACCAGCTCCATCAGCACCATCAGCCCCGACATCATCTAGTGGACCATCCAGGAAGGATTAGTATAGACGTACTAGACTTCTTGTACGTCATGATAAGCTTACGGGTTGCATCCCGGCTATCATGACATAGGGCCTTTGTACTTTTATCTCTTTTTCAGCTTTTGGAGATGTAATCTCGTACTTTATCTTTTCTTTTATTTTGGGACATGTAACTTTGGGATATGATGTTTTAAACACTGTGTGTATCATTACTTTGGACTAGGCCCGACCAGCCTATGACTTAGATTGTGTTATGCTAGATGACTGTTAAATTTCTCATGGAAATAACATGTAATCACTTTCTTTATTATATCTGCTGTGCAATGTATTATATTATGAGATCTTGACAGGTTATCCAAATTTTTTATGAAATCAGTGCATAAGTTTTCTCGTGCAAATAATATAAAACCTATACTAACACTTGAGCTAATAATCTAATTTTGTATATGACTATTGACAAATGGTGATTACGAGATCAAATCCCAATAATGCAACCACTTCTAATGCCGATAATGTTGAATCCCCAGAAGCTACTCGAAATGTTACTGCCACACAACTGCGAGAAATGATAAGTGAAGGCATCACTACAGCCATGGCAGCCAGAGGAGCTGACCCAAATGCAAACAATGATCCAAACTTCGATGCACGCAGAAACAACACCAACAGGGGTTGCTCTTACCCCGACTTCTGGAAATGCAAACCCTCATACTACCAAGGAAAAGAAGGAGTTGTTGAATTGATGCAATGGTTTGAAAGACTAGAGACAGTTTTCCGCATCAGCGGTTGTGTTGACGAGAATAGAGTTAAGTTTGCTACGTGCACCTACTCGAGAGCGCCCTTACTTGGTGGAACTCTATGGTCACCATCCTTGGACATGACACTGCTTATACTCTCACTTGGGCCAACCTCAAGGAGAGAATGACCGAGAAGTATTATCCCAGAGGAGAGATGAAGAAGTTGGAAGTCGAGCTGTGGGATCTCAAGTGTAAGAACAATGATATCCTTTGGTACAACCAAAGATTTCAAGAGTTAAGCTTGATGTGCACCAGAATGTTTCCTCTAAGGAGTGACAAGATTGAAAAGTATGTCAGCGGACTCCCTGACAACATTCATGACAGTGTGCTAGCTTCACGACCCACTACCGTTGAAGGTGCTATGGAATTTGCGACTGAGCTGATCAACAAGCGAGCCCGCAATCTGTCCGAGAGGCAAACGGACAACAAGAGGAAATCCGATGAAAACTCTCGTAGCCAGCACCAGCAGCCTTCCAAAAAGCAAAACGTTGGGCAAGCGGATGACACTACTCCCACAACCCGCACCAAGAACTACTCAGGGACCAAGCCTAAGTGTTCAAAGTGCAACTACCATCATGTTGCTGGAGGACAATGCTAAGGATGCTACAAGTGTGGCCAACAAGGCCATTTTGCTCGCGATTGTCAAACCAATGTTGCTACCCCAGGTCGACCCAATACCAATCCCGGGAACAGCAACAAGTGCAAGTCCTACACACGTGGAAGTGGAAGTGGGCAGCAGGGAAACCGAAACCCTATAGGTGGAAGTAGTAGCGGACCAAAGAAAGCTGTGGTTTGTTACGAGTGTGGAACCCATGGGCATGTGAGACCCGAATGTCCCAAGTTGGCCCACCAGAAGAAGGACAACAAGGGAACTCCTTCGCAAGTGTACATGGTCGGCAATGCCCAAGCAAATCCAGGCTCCAACATCGTACCTGGTACGTTCTTACTAAACCAATGATATGCATCTATCTTGTTTGATACATGTGTAGACCAAAGCATTACAATTGCTAAATTTAGTAAGGTAATGGAAATCCCTCCGATAGTTCTAGGCTCCCATTATACTGTGGAATAGTCGACAGAAAAGTTATGATAGTTAAACACCATCATTCGAGGTTGTTCCTCAAAACTTTCCAATCTCCCGTTTTACATCAATCAGATCCTAGAAAGTCTTGATAGCTTTGATGTCGTCATTAGCATGAATTGACTAGCAAGTATCATGCAATTATCTTATATGACCAAAATTTGGTTCGTGTACTTTGGGGAAGTGAAACCTTGATTATACTGGGGATCCATAACCCTGATATAGTTAACACTAGATTTAGTGTCATCTCTAGCACAAATAGGCCAGAGAGTACTTGGTCAGGGAATACTCCATTTCCCTAACCTGTTTCTCCCCTGCCTAAACCTGAAAGACACATCCAAATCACAATGGGTGTATTTTGTAGGGTTACATCCGCCACTTAGGCAACCCTATACCTGAAAGGCACATCCGACTCATAATGGGTGTACTTTGTAGGGCTATGTCCGACATCCATCATAAAGAGATATTGAATGACTCGTGTTTTTAGACATTCTTGTTTCCTCTTCAGGCCCAATTAGTTCGACAATACCATCACCTACTAGACTCTGGGAGATGTGATTTCCTCTTTAGAAGTCAGAATTTGTACAAACTTTGAACCAGTAATAGTGAATGCATTACCCTTGTTACGACACTCTGCAAGGCGCGCACTTCTTTATTCTTGGTATCTTCTTTTATTTCCACCATTTGAGGTACTTCTTTTCTGCGCCCCTCTCGCTCAACCCCACGGCGAATGAAGCAGATTCTTTGCAACTTCTTACGCAATCGCCATCAACAACAATCTTAACCTCTCTGTTGGGTAGAAACTCTAGTACTATTAACTAGTGTGTGTATCCCACCAGCTTGAGGTATAATCGTAAGTCTTTTCTTAAAGCTGTTGATATAGGAGGGGTTAAAGTTAAAATGTTTTGTTTTACCTTCAACCCCCAATTTTTCATCCTCGGGTGTGGAGATATAACCTGTATCTCACCCATGAAAAGGATGCATATATAGTACATCCCCAGCTTCCCCAGCGTATAAAACATGCTGGCGTGTCCTCCTCATATCAGAAACCATTTGCAATGGATGTATCCTCCTAACCAAATCCACAACGCTAATGGTCCTCTCCCAGATCCGGGAAAAGGTATGACTACAACACCTGTTGGGAAGCCCGCGCCTATCCATCCACAGTAGCAGTCTCCTTTACTGCTCAATCGGATGTATATTACGATTCGGATAAAGATCTCTTTGCATTCCTTTCCTATCCATCCACAACAGCAGTCTCCTTTACTGCTCAATCAGGATGTATAGTTCAATTCGGATAAAGATCTCTTTGCATTCCTTTCCTATCCATCCACAGCAGCAGTCTCATTACTGCTCAATCGGATGTATAGTGTGATCCGAATAAAGATCTCTTTGCACTGCCTCCTGTCCATCCATAGCATCGGTCTCTTTTACTGCTCAATCGGATGAATAGTGCAACCTGGAATAAAAATCTCTTCACATTCTCTTATGTTCACATGTAATGACAGAATCTTCTATTAATGTCAAATCAGACGTATAAGAGTAACCTAGGTATAGACCACTTCGCGTCCATGCCGCCATCCGTACCTGAGAGAGAACCTCAAACGAATCATACTTAGAACATCCTTCACTTAAAAGATAACTACGTTTTTAATAGCTTTGAGGACAAAGCTAAAATAACGGGGTGGTGCTGTAAAATCCATGATTTTACCATGATTAAATATAATAAATTTCCACCTAAAAATCCTAGAACACAAACTCATGTGTTATATTTCTATAGGTCATGTGTGAACTTGTCTAACATGTACATATACTTTTACATACACACTTGTTGTAATAAGATTCATAATGTGAACCTTGTACAAAAGACTAAGGAAAACAAGTAGTAAAATGTATAACCAACATTTGATTAGACAACACTTAACAAAAATGAGAAAATATGTTACATCATGTATATATAGTCGTGTATATATGTATGCATATTATAGGCATCCCTAAACCTTCTTGGACTAGCCCAAGATCATGTACTCTTTGTGTTAAGCCCAACATAAGCCCATGGCCAAAGCCCATCCTTTTCCCCCTCTTTGGTGAGTGTCACACGGCATAGGCTTGTGTGGAAGAAGAAGAGTTGCCTTGTAAAGGCAAAGGGTGACACTTGGCATGATATGTCTTACCAAGGTAAATCATACCTTTTGCCATTCCTTTCCCTCTCTCCTCTTTAAGCCGAAACACACACACATTCTCACATACATGCAATCCAGTCTTGTTCTCTCACCCTCTTCTCTCTCAATCATACGGCTTAAAGCCATATACATCCAAAACCAAGTATTAAACCCACCAAGATCCTTGTCTCATCTTTACTACAAATCATTAGTAGTATCATTCTCTTGGAATCACTATAAACAAGCCCTAGCCAAATCTTTAAGGCCACGGCTTGATTTATATTAGGGTTTTCTTCACCATCTTGAGTAGATCTCAAATCTCCTTGTTCATCTAGATCATTCTTGGTACTTTTAGGCAAGAAAGGTATACACATCATGTCTTTTCATTTCTTCATGCATGCATCATCATACATCTATAAACACAAGTAAATAACATGTTAAAAATCAAGATTTGATAAAGCTATGACCCTTATAGGTCATGGCATATTTATGTAAATCATGCTCATGATTTAAAATCTTTTAATAACAAACTTATGAATTGTATGTTATGTTTTAAACTTGATTTAAAAACCATATGAAACCTTTTATAAATCTAAACATTGCATGAGTTACAAATCTTGTTTATGGGACTTTGGTTAACTAATAACCATAGATCTCATGGAATGAACTTGTGCAACTTAAAGATCATGAAAAACCATGACCTTAAAGGTCATAGCTAAATTAAATGGTGACCATATGATTTGTCTACTTAGTTTAATAATGGAATATGAAATGTAACATGTTAAATGGAATATTAAAAATCGCAAAAACAACTTATGTGTATAAATGTAGTCGTGGGTTACACAACACCTAAAATGGGTTAGATGTACATGCATGCTTATATAAACTTAAATCTAGTGATAAGTGTTAACTTAACATGATAAACATGAAATAATCTAATATATCTTATGGGAATATTGGGAGAAAATAATATAGCCGTGGGCTATACATTGTTTTCTTGGAATGATAGTAACCTTGGGAACATGCATGTAACCTAGATAATCATAATGTGTTTTTGTAAATACTTACAAGACTTAAAGATTAGCTAAAGTGTTCATCTTGGAAATACCAAGATTTAAAAATATAGCCGTGGGCTATATATGTGTGTACATGAATCTATGATTGATTTTTAGGTCTAGACATAGTTTAGATCTCATTTTGGACTTGTAACTTGTTTTCTTGACTTGTACATAGTGAGATCTATTTTTGTAACACTTATAAATTACATGCAACCTTAAAATGAGACTTGACTTATCTTAATAAGCTACAACTAATATTAACCGTGAGATATAAGCTCCTACTAGGGCTTATGACTTACTTGTAACCTTATAACACACCTAGATCTAATTTGGTACAACACATAAAACAAATTAGAAGTTTTATTCCTCTATTTAGATTTAAAACTAAATATTAATAAGCTTATAATAAGCTTATAAGAATATCCTAAGTTAAAACTTACATAAAATGTAAAGTAATGTTAATGGACTAATTAAGTCCATGAAATGATAATCTTGAACTTAATGGACCCAATAAGCCCATTTGATAAATCTTAGTAACTTAAATGGACTTAAGATTACACTTAGGCCCATTTAACTAATTAAAGGACTTAAAAGTGTATTAAGCCCAATAAATGATTTAAAGGCCCATTTAAATAAATTAGTGGAATTGAGATATATTTAAGCCCACTAAAATAGCCCATTAGATGTTTATCCCATTTAATGAGCCCAATAAAGTTTGAATGTTAAAATAAAAGTTTTTATAATAAAATATAACTTATAAAAACTTTTTGGATGAAAATGACAATTTATAAAACATAAGGACTAAAACCGTAACTTATGAAACTTGTTTTGATAAACTAGTAAACACAAGGACTGAAAATGTAAATATCCAAAAGTCTAGGGTTTAGTAAATACTATCCGTGGTAAATTAAACCCTAGGGATGTTGGAAATACGTTTTTCCGAGGAAAGTCTCGGTCACATCATTGTTAGCATAGATCACGAGCTATAGACTATTTTGAACATTGTAACTTGGAGTGACCTCCCTTTGGGGAGATTGTTGGAAATACGTTTTTACGTATTTTGAAAGGATCGGTCACTCCAAAGATATATTCAAGTAATGGGCTCGTGATCCTATATGTAATCCATATAGCCCATATAACCCACATGTAGGATGGGCTATATATACCCCCTTCTAGCATGTTAGGAGGGGTTGGTCCTTTGTTTTTCACTTCTCATTCTTAATCAACCTTCTTATTCTCTCACTCTCTCCTTTCTCTCTCTACCTTTCTCTCTCTAGTTCTTCCATTTTCCATCCATCTCAATAGATAAACCATAACATGCTTAATCCTAAGAAACCGTAGAGCTACAATTGGTATCAAGAGCTTTGGTTGATTATTCGGATTTGAGCGTTTTTTTTCTATTAATTTGGTGGTAAAAATATTTTCTTTCTAAATTGTTTCTCGTTTTTATCATCTTTTATCTATCAATTTTTTTATCAGTTTTTTTGGTAATCAGTTTTCTTTAATCATCTTTTATTTATCAATTTTTTTTATCAGTTTTTTGGTAATCAGTTTTCTTTATCAAATTTCAATATCACTTTTTTCTATCATCTTTTGTCTCATCTGTATTAATAACTGTATCTGATTATCAATTTTTTTATTGTTTCTATCATACTTCTTGTCCAAAACTGTCATTTTGTCTTTATCAACTTCATCAACTATATCAACTTTTTTTGTATCAACTTTTTCTGGGCATAATTTTCTTGTTGCGATCCAACATATTTTTTATCAAGTATCTGCCATCATATAATTTTCGGCTACGATCTGATTTTTTGTGATCGCATAAACCCTGGGGTTATCTGATTATCAGTTTTTTATTGTTTCTATCATACTTCTTGTCCAAAACTGTCATTTTGTCTTTATCAACTTCATCAACTATATCAACTTTTTCTGTATCAACTTTTTCTGGGCATAATTTTCTTGTTGCGATCCAACATATTTTTTTATCAAGTATCTGCCATCATATAATTTTCAGCTACGATCTGATTTTTTGTGATCGCATAAACCCTGGGGGTTTCTACTTGCGATCCAAAGTCAAGATCACGAGTGCGATCGAAGCTGCGATCACGAGTGCGATCGAAGCTGCGATCGGAGTGCGATCTGAGTGCGAACCTAGTTACGATCACGGGTACGATCATTTTCTACGATCATAAGTTACGATCATAGACTACGATGACTCGTTGCGATGGACTTTTGTTTCGACTGCGATGGAGTGTTATTGTGACTGCGATGGAGTGTTATTGTGACTGCGAGGAAGTTTGTTAAATATTGCGATAGAAAAGTTTTGACTACGATCATAAGTTACGATCATAGACTACGATTGACCAAGTTTTGACTCGAAGACTCGACTGATTCACTTTTATCTCTCGACCAACAAATCCCCACACACCCAACAAAGACTCATCAAACACTCATCAGACCTTAAACAAACCCACTTAATCCTACAACCCACAACAGACACAGCAAACTCACCCTCACCCTCACCCTCACCCTCGACTCACCCTCACCCTCACCCTCGCACACTCACCCTCGACCACAACGTCAAGACTCGACTCAACCATACTTCGTCTCCAACACCACCACTCACACAAACTCATACACCGAGACCTGACTCAAACAAAGAACCAACTTCATCACCAACTGTCTCGGTCAAACCCACAAGCCTCGACAAGACACACACCCTCAACACCCTCGTCACAAAGAATCGTCTCAATCAACCTCAACCTCTCAACAAACACCATATTCTCGACTTGAACCCAACTCATAACTCTAAAAATCTCAGATTCGTTCTCGTGATTAAACTTTTGAGTTTTGTTAGATCTAAACACACAAAAACTCTAATCATCACTGATTTATGTTTGGTCTTAAACCAATTGTTTTATATACGAAATAAAATAAAGATCAATAACAAGTTTGTTAAAATCAATATTTTGTTTCGATTAAAAAAAAGAGTAATCGGGAGACAACAACAGAACCAATTATAAAAACCTACCCGAGACCAATTTTATGATCTTGAAGCCAAAACTTTGATAAACTGGTTACGACTGCGTTTCTCCCTTAGAAGATTGGCTGGATTGGTACTTCTCACAAATGATGTTCTGAGATGGGAGATTAATTTTTGGTTTTGATTTTGGGATATGGAGATAGTTTAAGCAGATAAAATAAGTGACGGATATAACTATGTGTATGTGTAGGTCAGTGATATAAATTGGAGAGATGGGATATAACACGTAGCTCTTTGACCAGGTCATTCATTAGGCCACGTTTCTCAACTTCCGTTACTCAGTGTTTTTTGTCCCCATTTCACCTCTTGGTAATTAAAGGTTTCATTTCATTTCAACTTGATAATTAAAGGTTTTTGTCCCTATTTCAACTTTAGTGGGTTTCTACGTGTTAAGTGGTTACCATTTAATATACTCAATTTTAAGGTGATATATATGGTGGGTCATAAGCAAATGTATCACACATTTTAGAATATGCGGCAACATCATATTATGTCAATTTGACATATATTTTTTTTGGTACTTATCTATTTTTGACGATTTAGCAAATAGTTATGTCAATTTGATATACATTTGATACTTATAGATTTGTGTCAATTGGATATAAACATGTTGGCCCGTATCTAACTTTGACGTAATTTGACGATGGCTAGTGTTTTGGATTGAGCTCGATTTTTATTTATTTAAAACGTGTCGAGTTTTAAAACAGTGTGACGTAACAAAGTGACAAAGTGACGAGACAAAAAGACGTCACAAAGTGACAAGATTTTTTTTTACGAGACCAAGAAAAATGGCTCAATGTGAATTTTAGTGGCTACGAATTTAATCGGGTATTATTATTTGAAATTGAAGATCGATTTTTTTCTCGATCAGTGATCCAAGACATTTTCATCAAATTTCAATGGAATCATCGAATTTGACGTTTCAAGAGGGAGACTCGCATCACATGCAAGACAACACTAGAAGAAGTGGCCTCACGTCATTTCAACTACTTCAGTCTCATCTTGTGACTCTTTCATGGATTCAAGGAGGGAGCGATTTTGTGACACTATTTGGTCAAGATCGTTATATATTCATTGATTCAATACACATCACCTTGAACCAACTAGATGAGCAACTTCACAAATCAGACTTTAATCATTCTGCATCAGAATCTACATATCAAGCTCTCGTGACACAATTCATGCCTTTTCTCCAATTCAATATCATCAAGTCTAAAATTTCAGCGATTTGCCAGTCATTTTTTTGAGACACACATACCGAGCTTCAAGTTTTCCATGGTACACTATTGAAACTCTTGACACTGGTCTCGTCTTCGATTTATGAAAAATCCCGACTTCAGCAAGCGTGTGATAATGGAGTGCAAGATTCTACGATGCAAGAGGAAAATGGTCATACGATTGACGAATTGGAGGCTGTTAAAGATTGCAAGGACATGGAATCACCAGTTAAGCATGACATCAGCAACAAGTCAGGGAATGTTCCAGACATCTCTTATGATGACACCATTCCCATTTATGACGAAGAGCCTACACATATGGTACAATGTAAAGTTGTATATGATGTCTATGCCGATGAACTACCGCATGTTGAGCATTTCGAACCTAATTATGACAAACATGGGATGGAAAAGGGTGATAGTTTTATCACTTTAAATTCATTCGATGTGCGTCATAATGGGGGAGAAAGTGTTGAAAGTGCTAAACATCATGATAATTGTCTTATAATTGCTTCATTGACTGCTTCTGATTCCAAGATTAGAGAGCTCGAAATGATTGTAGCTCAGCAATCGAAAGAGCTTGAGGATGCCAAAATTGAATTTTCAAAGAAAACGGACAAATTTGAAAAGTATTTTGAAAAACTTGAAAAATCAAACGTTGTTCTTGAACGAAAATTGGATCAAACAATTCTAGATTCTAAAGCTGAAAAGGATAATCTTTTGAAACAAATTAAGTTGCTTGAATCTAAGTTGGCATCCCAAGATGAATTGCTCAAAGAAAATGAGACTTTAAAGGCTCAAGTACAGGAAAAGGTCTTTGCTATAGCTGCATTGAAAAACGAATTGAGGAAAACTAAAGGAACTAGTGTGGACACTAAGCTTGAAAAACCATCAATCTTGGGGAAGCCGCTTACAAATCAGTTCGTTCGACAACCGACTGCATTTAGATCCGAGCGATCGCAATCCTCGAGACCGCGGTTTACCTCCCAAGTTGATATGGTTCATCTTTCTAGACCAGTCACTCCACCATCTAGGCCCAATGTAACTAAAACAGCTTTTGCAAGACCTGATCACATGATTGCCTCTAGTTTCTCTAAAAATACCAAGACCATGTCTAGAACTAGTTCAAATGACGTTTTCCATAAATCTGGTCTAAGGAAGCTAAGAAAAAGACACATGTAAGAGATAACAATGTCAAACCTAGTCAGATGCCTTCTAGATTACCCAACACTGCTAACCGTAGCATGTCATCTCCTAGGAGCATCGATCAATCGTCTAGGAATTACTCGAACATTAAATATGCTACTTGTAAAACATGTAGAAAATATGTCTTTACGACAAATCATGACTCCTGTGTCAAGAAATTACTTAATGAGGTGAACTCCCGTGCTAGACTTAAATAACAGTGGATAGCTAAAATCAAACCCATTGGTAAAATGTGACGCCCCACTGGTAGAACTTTCACTCTTGTAGAAAACGAGTGACCTTTAACTAGGATAGTCTCCGATTCTACTAAGACTACTAGGGAGGAAATTGAAAAGGATGATACATCAGTTAAGCCTGAACTTAAGGTTTTCTATAAAAGGAACGTTTGCCAACTAAGACAAGTGATTCATCTCCTCAGGTCACCTCTGGCACAAGTAAGGCCAACGGTGAACCCCCACTTGCTTCTAAGATAGATATCGCTAACCCATATCAAAGCATGCAAATTCCTAATGAGAATGCAGGTACCAAAGAGGATGTTCCAAAAGAACGAAGCGGTCCAATCATTGTATACCATTCAATTAAGGAAACTCTCAGAGTTTGGTTGCTGAAGAAGTTGATATCTAAGAAACAAGTGTCTCAGGAGACTCGCAGTTAAGTTACACAAGGACTTATAGTCACATCACAGACTGTAACTCGTTCATCAAAGAAAGGAAAGTTTATCGCCGATGATAAACTTATCCTTACAACGAGAAATTAATTTTTTCTCAGGCATAAGCTTATATAAAAAAGACTCAAAGTTTTTAAGCTCCTGCACCTTGGCTCCTCGTTAAATGACAGACGATGACCCGGACTTCAGAGAAAGGGAAGTTTATCTCGTCAACGATAACTTACCCTCAAAACGAGAAATTAATTTTTCTCGGACACGAGCTAAATTTAAAACTATTCAAAAGTTTTAAGCTCGTGTATATGTTTCATCATTAAATATCAGATGATGACCCGATTTTCAAATAAAGGAAAGTTTGTCGCCGATGATAAACTTATCCTCAAAAACGAGAAATTAAATTTTCTCGAACACGAGCTTACTTTAAAACTATTCAACGGTTTTAAGCTCGTGTAAAAATGGTTCATTGTTAAATGTCAGACAATGACCCGTTCTTCAAAGAAACGAAAGTATATCGCCGATGATAAACTTATCCTTACAACGGGAAATTAATTTTTCTCGGGCATGAGCTTATATTAAAAACATTCGAAGTTTTTAAGCTCATGCACTATGACTTACAGTTAAAATATCAGACTGTAACTTGGACTTCACTTTTAGGAAAGCTTATCTTTAAAGATAGCTTATCCTTGTAACGAGAAATTAATTTTTCTCGGTCATGAGCTTGTATTAAAGCATTCCAAGTTTTAAGCTCATAAAGAAAAGTGTATCTTTTAAATAAGAGAACTTTTCTTCTTAACGAGAAATTCATCTTTCTCGGTCGTGAGCTTTACGTTAAAACATTCAAAGTTTTTCAAGCTCATGAAAACGACTTCTAAGTAAACGTCAACTTAGAACTCGTTCTTCAATTAAAAGGAAAGTTTATCGCCGATGATAAACTTATCCTTACAACGAGAAATTAATCTTTCTCGGGCATGAGCTAATAATAAAAACATTCGAAGTTTTTAAGCTCATGCACTATGACTTACAGTTAAATATCAGACTGTAACTCGGACTTTAATTTTAGGAAAGCTTATCTTTAATGATAACTTATCCTTGTAACATTGGAAATTATTTTTTCTCGGTCATGAGCTTGTAGTAAAACATTCCAAGTTTTAAGCTCATCAAGAAAAGTGTATCTTTTAAATAAGAGAACTTTTCCTCCTAACGAGAAATTCACCTTTCTCGGTCATGAGCTTTACATTAAATCATCCTAAAGTTTTCAAGCTCATTAAAACGACTTCTAAGTAAATGTCAACTTAGGACTCGTTCTTCAGTTAAAAGGAAAGTTTATCGCCGATGATAAACTTATCCTCACAACAGGAAGTTTACAACTTCTCGGACTTGAGCTCGTTTTGCTAGATATTCAACATCTTAAGCTCAAGTAATTGGTTTTCAAAACGTTGAACACAATTTTTCGAGATTTCTCAAAAAGGTTTTTCTAAATCTTTCAAAATTGTGTGTTCAAAAATGTTTTGATAAAAAGAGCATGTCTTCTAGAATCGATAATATTTACGATACTAGAAATATCGTTCAATAATGACACGGGGTTGTAAATAAAGTTCGAGCAGAAGTTCAAATGTTTTAAAACATGCTCAAAATGGTTTGCTATTATTTCATATAGTAACCCGCTTTTCATACTCAAGTCAAGCATTTCACCGTAAAGCTTTGACTCAACAACGGAAATTAATTTTCTCGGGCATGGTTTCCTTTATAACCATGTAAGGGATTGTTTTTATGGAATAACACAATCTAACACGAATATATGTACGCTTCAGTGCATTTATTTGTTCAAACAAGAGAAATCTTGTTTTTATGAAGTTGTCATCTCCACCAGTCATAGTAATTTACAATTGATATCTACATACTCGACGATGCGACTACTCAAAGGCGACTACAGCTCTTTCAATAGAACACGGGTCAAAAATTGAGGGGGAGCAATTGTCCAGCATTCAGAATCTTTGATGCCGAAAGTGCCAAGTTCACATATTGGTGTCAAGACAATGATATCAATCATACACATGGAGTCAAGAGATAACTTCAGACGTGACGAGGCGACCAACATTCGTGAACAAGAACCATGTGATTCTCTCATATGATGTTCTCCATCATTCAGGTCCAACCTCGTAAATTGCTAATATTGGGAATTCATTATCATATATGATCTTTGCACGTGATAAATACCTTACACTTGTGTTTAAAAGGTATTTAATTTACGTTTCAAGTACACCCTCATTAATTTGACGGGAGCTTGTGTAATTCATAAAGATAATTGGATTTTCATTTTTCTTCCCAAATTTTCTTAAAATGCTATTAAATCAATTGATATTAAAAACATCGATTGGGTTAATATTTTTAATATGGGGGAGAAAATGTGATTTAATATGGGAAATGATTAATCACAAATGGTTTGACTTAACGTGCTAGCTCATCCCGACATGTGCGAAATGTTTTCGGATATCGTGGCATATGTTAAGGGGGAGCAAAATGGATTTGCACATCAAAATGGATTTCATGGTGACATTCACTTACCCAAAACATCTCTATTCGCGACGGTGAAGATTGTGGTGACATAAGGATGGTAGGATAGGTTAAAGTCCAATGATTCCTCTAGAACCGGAGGAATCTTCCCAAGGACATTCCGTAGCTAGAATAGTAGTCCTTAGGAAAGATGGAGAAAGATTGTGAACATACTTGAATGCCGACCAAGTACTTAAGTTAGCACTGGAACAATCACAACAAGGTGCTAGTTATGACGTATTGGTAAGCATTGAAGGGGTTGAAGAATGAAAAACAATTGTAAAAATAAAGGGTCTAAAGAAAGAAGCCCTCCTTACAACCTTAGGCAGAAACCGGGTTAATACATATGCTATTGAGATCATTTTAATGATGCTTGATATTGAAGACAGACATCATGGACCCAGTGATGCAATGCACAACCCATCCCAGCTAACTCAGATATCTCTCAAAAGATATTTGTTTTAATCACACAGAGACAACACATTATGTATTGATTTATTCACTTTGAATAAATTGGTATTGAAATGGTGGCACTCCTCTCCAGCCTCCGATCTCTAAAATCCAAAATGCACGATTGAGTCTAGAGCCATTTGAGATCATCAAATATCTCATTAGGATACACTTTCATTTTCCTTGCTTCCTCACACACTGTGAAAAGTAAGAAAGATCTTAAGAGTCCTACGCAAAATCTTCATGATGTTGCATGAACATCCGAGTAATACGAAAGTATTACAATGAAGATGGAAATCCTTCTTGAGCGAATATCAAAAAGCTCATGGTAGGTGACTTATGCGATTCTTTATGAAGCAAACTTGTGATAACTGGAAATCAACAGTGGTTTAATTCTTAAATGATTCTAAACACGTTCCAGGCCTCTACGCAATATCTTAGTGATCTTGCCAGAACACTCATAGTGATACCTTAGTGTTCACAGTGATGAGTGGAAATCCTTCTAGTGTTAACCTCAAACAGCACTTGGTAGGTAACTTGCAAGATTCTATACGAATCAAGCTCGTGACAACTGGAAAGCAACGATGGTGCGGTTCTTAATTGAATTTCACTTGTTCCAGGAACATGAATTGACGGCTTCAAATCATGCGGATATTATTATCCAAATGATTCACTCTTTATGTTCGCAGTCAGCTTTGGACGGTCGAATAAAGAGAACGGGTTTACCCGCAAAATCTTGTCAAGGAGGTTCTTAAATGAAACTACCTGCCACAAGTACGATAGTTAATATCGTCGAACGGTCTTCACCGACCGGAGGTAAAATGCTACCGAATTAGAATGAAATGTTCAAGACCATTTCATCAGTGTAATGTTTTGTTGCTATCTTATGCAGCGTAACGAGAAGGTGGCATTGCGGTGTATAATCCAGAAGAAGTCGTCACCAGATGCTTATACTATATGCACTTAATACTTTATCAAATTCAAGAAAGTCTAAAAGTCAAGTCTTCCGTTGTATCAAACTCTGAAGCTTTCAAGAATTTATAAAAGTATAAGTATGTGGAACATGAAGTCATGAGGAGCCAAATATCACAAGTGATGAATGCACAAGGTCAAAGAAAGGACACATGCTCAAGACCAAAGTCAAAGATCTCATCAGCATATTCACAAGAACAAGATCGAAGACTCAAGCATAGTATGCTAGGTTTAAGATTTTGTAAAATGGTGTGACCTCCCTTTGGGGGAGATTGTTGGAAATAAGTTTTTCCAAGGAAAGTCTCGGTCACATCATTGTTAGCATAGATCACGAGCTATAGACTATTTTGGACATTGTAACTTTGAGTGACCTCCCTTTGGGGGGGACATTGTTGGAAATACGTTTTTACGTATTTAGAAAAGATCGGTCACTCCAAAGATATATTCAAGTAATGGGCTCGTGATCCTATATGTAATCCATATAGCCCATATAGCCCACATGTAGAATGGGCTATATATACCCCTCCTAGCATGTTAGGAGGGGTTGGTCCTTTGTTTTTCACTTCTCATTCTTAATCAACCTTCTTATTCTCTCAATCTATCCTTTCTCTCTCTGCCTTTTTCTCTCTAGTTCTTCCATTTTCCATCCATCTCAATAGATAAACCATAACATGCTTAATCCTAAGAAAACATAGACCTACAAAGGACCATTTTAGGAAGTTTCTAAAAGTTATTTTGTCATTTTATAACCCTAAGGACTATTCTTGTAATTTGTCGAAACTAAAAGAAGCCCTAGGGGCTATTTTGTAATTTTAGTAAAGTTACAAAACCTAGATATAACTAGGGGGACTAAATCTGTCATAAGCCGAAACTAAAACAAGACCTAGGTACTAAATATGTAAAATCTGAAAATTATACTTGTTTAAAAATATAGAGGGACTAGTTTTGCCATATTCCGAAACATTAACAAGTCCTAACCCTAAAATCTGTTTTAATTATAATAAAACATAATTAAAATACTTAGACCATAAGAATTAAGGTATAAATTCTTAAGTGTAAATTATTTTATAAATAATTTATGGAAACTTTAAAGTTAAATAAAATATTATATTTATTTTTCAAAAAAATATTTATATTTACTTTGAGAAATAATTGTATAAACAATTATAATTATGTATTATTCATACATAAACTCATATACTTTTAAGAAAATAAAATTTATTTGAACGTTGGATAAATTGAATGTTAATATTTAAGTAGAACATCCTACGTCTACTTAAAATATGAAACTTAATATTGAAGTTTAAATGAATGATTATAATACATGAACTACGAACGTGATCTAATATTAAGTAGAATTTTTATATTTACTTAATAATGAAACTTAGTAATAAATGAGTGATTATAATACTTGAATGGATAACGTAAACTAATATTTTATGTAGAACATTTTATGTCTACTTAACTATGAAACTTAATTATAAATTGAATGATTATTATAAATACATGTATGCTAACTGATATTAATAGTTAAACATTTTATGTTTACATAGAAATGAAACTTATATAAATAAGTTTAAATGAATATTGATGCTACTTGGACTACGGTTATTTAGGTAAATACCGTAGCATAAATGAACTGAATAAAATCTGTATAAGCATACATATATGTTCTTTGTACTATCTATTAAGACCATACTATCTGATTAGGCATAACTTTGGCGTGATCTTTAATTGAATATTCATATTAAACAGCTATTGCCTACTCCCAGGTGAGTTTACAGCCCCATATAAACTTTTGATAAAACTTTCCCATTTGGGGAAGATAATATGCAAACATATAACGGACATAACCAGATTGTATAAACTTGACTATAAATGATTATTATTGGAACTGTTAAATTGTTGTAAATCGCCCGAATGTTATAAATAGATCTATTAGGGATTGACCATCCCCATCTGGTGAGTCATGCTCACTGTGCCTTGGCCGGGACAACAGACGTATACCATGTTGGAACTGGAATGGGTGTCTTTTTGTAAGACACTACGTCCTAATCTATTGAGGACTATGGAGGTTAAGCTTCAGTTTCTAATAATAAACATATGTTATATACATTTTAGTAAGAATGCTTTGTGCATTGTTACTTCTATGATTAATGTATGTCCAAACTAATTAATTGTTAAAATCTGTAAATTCACCAACTTTATGTTGACACCTATAGTATTTTTTGCACTGGAATATGAAGTTAGTACGTGGTGTGTGCATGGTCTCCAGCATCTTAGTAATCTGCATCGTAGGACTCGTCAGGGGTTCTATTTGGGAAACACAAACAATCACTCTTCACCATGTTTAAGATAATTTTTATTTATTTTTTTAAATAAACATGTAATCTGATTTGACTAACTCTTTATCTTATGCTCTATGGACTATATGCTATCGATCCACCCTAGTGACATCTCCGTGGATATTTCCGTATATTTTGACCCTACCCGGGGTGTCACATAAAGAATAAAGAATGTAAAGAGTTAAGGGGTAAAGAAAGATCAAACCAAACACCAAGGATTTGTGGTTCGGAAACGAAGCTCACTCCTCGTTCCTACTCCACTCCTCGAGTACGCCTTACTCGAGAGTTCACTACACAACAAGCTCCTTATGGTGGATAAAACCGTACACGTTGCTTAACCAATTTCCGACTCTAAGCTAAAAGTCGAGCCCTAATCGTAGCTAGGACCAATCTACACAACTATACTTAGTACATACACAACTTCCAGATAGACACAACTACTTGGATCTTCACAACTATGACATAACAACAAATGTATAAGATTCGATCTTCAAAGGATTTTTGGTGGTGGACTCAACACTTCACAAGGATGGTGTTCTTCTCTTTGCACTTGGAGAGGAAGGGATGGATGGGATAGATTCACTTCTAAACAAGTAGTAATCGATCAAATGATCAAGGATTTGAGTGATTTAAGAAGTATGTTTGAATCTGGAAATATATGTGCAAAAGAGGTGAAGAGAAAATCTGAGAATGGTCCACTATTTATAGGACAAAGGGCCAACGGCTATATCTGCCCGCGGTTCCTTATCTCAGCCGGCGGTTCCTTATCGATAAGGAACCGCATAGGCACTAGGGAACCGCCAGAGTAGGCTATGCTCCCTTTTTGTCCTTTAGTGGTGGAGGTCTTATCTGATTATATAATATCCTGAAAGAATATTCCAAATCAAAAAAGAATATGCCATTTTCAAATTTTCAAATATTTAATTTAATAAAACATTTTCTTAAAAAGAAAGTTTAATAAAAAAACTTGTCACACTTAATAAAAAGTGAGTTTTAAGAAAAGATTAAATCACTTGATCACTTGATTAAGGTTAGTACTTGTTTATTCATACCTTAAGTGAAAATGGGTTAGATGAAAAATACTTGAACTCAAGATTTTTTTTTTCGTTGTTTTCGTAAATGCTTGTTTTTACATATTGTCGTAATCAAAACTAAGCGAGACCGAAAATTGCAAGTAACGTTTTTAGGCATTATTGCATTAACAATTTCTCCACATGAAAATCTTTTTGAAAGTAAAATAAAAATTGATATATTTTAAAAATAAATAAAGTTTTAGAAAAGCAAAAATCTCATTGATTGACAATATAATTAAGCACAAAAACCATCCACCAAATATGTGAGGAAACCTAGCCTTATATTTCTCTATTTTGTGCGAAAACCGATAATCTAGTATGCTTCCGAATTTGTGCTTGAACATCATTTATTAAACCGCAGTGAGGTTAAGTTATAGATATTTTCTAGAAGAGGCAAAATAAATCACCATTTGATCATTTTAGTTAAGCTACACTAGATTGCTAAAATATGTTGCACTCGTACCTATGTGTTATATTATCCCTTATGCTATTATCTGGATATGATGCCTATCTATTTGTCAAGTCGAAAAAGTATATATGATGTTCTCTTAAAAAAATATTCTAGTATAGTTTTTCTACGACTTTGACAAGGCATATTTTGGTCTACACCCTCATCATTATCACATTATCTCTCTTTGAAAATTTATCTGGTGCTCACGCCGCAACGGTTATGTTTATGTGTCATGTACAAACTTATGGTAGCTATCTATTTTATGACCGAGCTATTTGAGTGTTATCTTACAATTATCCTTTGTGAGTGACATTTGTGTGAACTTAAAATCCAAACACTATCCATGTGAGGTGCTGAAATTATTTTGTCATTTGCTTTTGCTACTTATAAAATTTTAATCATTTTCCTATCATACTCCATAACACTTAAAAGTAGTTTTAAAATATAATTTGTTTTCTCGCTTTGATTGCTTGAGGGCAAGCAATAGCTAAGTGTGGAGGAATTTGATAACAACCTAAATATACATATTCAACCCGTTATTATAATGCCACTTTCTATTATAAATAAGAGGTTTCAATACTTAATATATTGCGTTTTATATGCAGGTAGGAAGTATGAAGAAGCAAATTTAAGAAAATACAAAAAAGGGTCCTTATTGTGCAATTTAGCCAAACAAATGAAAGAAGATTCTGGAAGGCACAAAAGTGCGGCGCACATAGTCAGAAGTGTGGCGCACAATCTCGTATCCAAAGTGCGGCACACTTTCGGATAAGTACGGCGCACAATTCATCTCAACCAGCATTATAAATAGGAGCCACTTCTACACATACAACATATCTCATCTTTTAACTACTACTCTAATCCGAGTGTTCTTAGCTTTTTAGTAATATATTCAGTATTATCCACTTTTGGGAAATACTTGTAACGAGAGTATTCCACTCTTCGATTCTTAGAGGAACGATACAATCGTGACACTTGTGTACTCGTTCATTCGATCAAATCTAAGTATGACGTTCTCTTACTCTTTTCCATTTGTTACTTTGATTACTATGCTAGGCTAAGCTATTTGTGACTATATGTGTATGTGACTATGATTAGTGATGATGCTATGATATGATCCTTTATAATTGATTTCAAGCTAATGTTGTAGAACCATTTTACCACCTCGTTCTATAAACCATATTTTATCTAAAGTTGATTGTTACGATAATTTGGCGTTGAGAAACACAAATTGTTATAATAAGTTTTTAAAGACTTGTCTATGGTTTTAAATCTTTGGTTGGAGAGATCCGCTTAGAAACCTTGATAAAATATTGAACTCGTTGGCAACTTGTTTTGAGCTTAGTTGCTCGAATAAACATAAGTCTTGAATCACCCTAAAGTAAATTGTGCAAACGCCATTTTGACGAAAAAGGATTATCACTCTTTACCTACATAAACATATCTCGGTCATTATTATCATCATCACGAACTCATACGAACTATCCCATATTAGTCATATTTGTTACTATTGTTATTCATATCAACCATTTCTTTCTTCAATTATTATATTGATTATCAAAACAAAACTAAGTCTCAACGAACGATCCTGGCTTACCACTACAAGCTATATTACGAACGAAAGGGTATACTTGCCCGTGTTTGTATTCTAGTCCCTTGTTTTGTCTGAACCTTGTAATATAAATTTAAGACTTGCGAAACGAACATCAGGGGGAGATTCTTGCTTTATGGTCTGATTGTATTCTAACTGTTGTCTACTTAATTAACAGGCTTCCCTCATTTGTCCTTAAAGGTAAATCACCCTATGAACTCGTTTATAATTAAAAAACCTAATCTCTCTCATATTAGGTGTTTTGGATGTCTTTGTTTCTCTAGGATTTTAAACAACAGTGACAAGCTCACATCTAGGTCTGAAAAATGTATTTTGATTGGGTACTCATCTGGTAAAAAGGCTTATAAGTTGTTAAGTTTGGACACAAGATGTGTTTTCTTTTCTAGAGATGTAAGGTTTTATGAAATTGGTTTCCTTTTAAAATGAAAAACAATAAGGAAAGTGATTTGGTTGATGTAGAAACAATTGAAGTTGAACACCTTTCTTTCTTTGATAACCAACCATTTGTACTAATGATGAAAACATCTAATGAGGAAGGTAGGGACCTCAAGGGCTGTCTCTGATCCTCAGCAGACACTTGAAGAAGTCCCTGCAACCCATATAGATGACAACAGCTTATCTAAGGGCAATGATTTAAATATGATGCCTATTTCTCCTCAACCAGTTCTTAACTTTGACAACCCTGTGTGTTAGAGGTATTTAAAGTGATAGTCAGATAATATATCATTGCGAACCTCGTGGAAAATACTATTCAAAGGTGTCGAGAGTTCTATGTTATTGTTATGTATATAACGCGAATTAGTCCCGAACACACAAATGAGGAAGGCCTCCTAAACTTGTAAACCTTAGTATAAAAGGACAAACCAACCTCATTTGTGTGTGTGCTTTTCCCATTTTCTTAGTTGGTAGAAAGAGAAACTCTCCTTAGTTTCTCTCACTAGGAAATCACCTACTTTGTTCTTCTTTCTCTTTCTTCTTCATCAATCTAATCTTTCTTCTTCTTGTTTTAATCCTTTGTTATTCATCTTTATTTCTTTTTATGTAACTCATGTTCATCATCACAAACCCACGTCCCATCTAGATCTGGTCACGTCACTTGTAGATCTAAGTTTTTCGTGTTTGGTAAGTCATGTGTTATAGTCCTACAAGTGGTATCATTCGCCAAGGGATTCATGGTTAGCGGATTTTTGATTCGTGAGTTCTTGATCTTCATACCCACGTTCCAAAAACATTTCATGTTTTTTGTGGTCAAATTTGTTATTGGTATCTCCTACATAGTTGTGGTAGGGATTTGGATACCTTGGATCGTCTAAAATCACGAAATTTTGGGGCGTTTGCCTCGATTAAAGCAAAAAATAACGTTTTTCCAGTTTATTATGAAATTCGTCCTTGTTTTTGCGAAATCCTTGCTAAAATACTTCGCAATAATTAGGGTTTTTCAGTATTGCGAAGTCTGTTGTTTTTCAGTATTGCGAAATTTGCTTACCTTAGATATTGTGAAATCCCTCATTTTTGGGTTATTGCGAAAAGTGAGTTGAACATTGCGAAGTCTATTGATTTTCAGCATTGCGAAATCTGCTTACCTTAGATGTTGCGAAATCCCTCATTTTTGGGTTATTGCGAAAAGTGAGTTGAACCTTGCAAAATATGTTGATTTTCTATATTCTTGGTTATTGCGAAATCTGTCACATCTCGCAATAATTCAGTTATTGCGGAATCTTCAACATCTCGCAATAAATCAGTTATTTCGGAATCATTATTGTGGAATCATTATTGCATATATCAAGTTATTGCCAGATCTTTGAGCCAAACATTTCTAGACTTAACCACCATCTAGACTAGTTTTATTGCATAGTTTACCAAAAAAATAGAGTTTTTTGGCGGGAAAATCGGAGTAAAATGTCTTTTTTCCTAGACCATTTTTAGGCCATTTAAGCTTTGATTTCAAATTTTGGCGATACGAAAAAAATTTCGACCAAAAATTCAAATTTTCGGGCAAAAATTCAAATTTTTAGACCAAATTTCAAAAAAAAAATCGGTTTTATTTTTCGTCAAAATTTTCATTTTTCAAATTTTTTCCAATACTAGTTTTTGGCTATTTCTAACTCAATTTCAAAATTTGGCAATTCGAAAATTTTCCGGTTTATTTTATATTGGACTGAGGCATTTTTTGTCCGACTATAAAATTTTGGAAAAATTTGATATTTTTTGAGAATCTGAAACGTGCTTTCTACGAATTGAGATCCTAGTTTACACACGACTTCTAATATGACGTATCCACAAGACATTCATGTTGCGGGTATCGCGCATCGTGATATCGCTACCAGAAAGAAGAGGGATGTTGCATATCTCTAGTCTCAGCTTCTTATAGCACAAAAGGAAGAAGCAGGTATTCCACTTCTAGCTGAAGAGTTTGATCTCATGGCATCTGTAGCAGAATATGATGAGGAAGAGCAGGTGACTACCAACTCCATCTTGATGGCTAATTCGTAGCAAGCATCAACATCGGAATTCAGGCTGAAAGAGCTCATGTGTATGATTCAGACGGTTCCTCTGAGGTACACCTACGTTTCAATGATAATGAGTTATATAATATGTCCAATCAGGAGGAAGAGTATATTGAGTCACTTGAGCTCAACACTGAGACACAAGGGGTTCCACGGAATAATATCAATATTATTTCTAATACGCCCAGTATGGACCTTAGTGGAGATCAAGTAGGCCAACCTACAACCCTTCCTGACGAGACGCATGCGTATTATAAATCATTATTTGATAAGCTTGCCAAGGATGTTGCTCATGAAAATGTGGTTAATAATAAGTTTAGAGAAACTAATGCCAAACTGACCACTGAGCTTGCGGGATATAAGGAAAGGGAGAAAAGTTTTGAGATTCATCATGTTAAAATTAAGGAACTCGAACAAGCTAATGCTACATCAGTTTATCAAGAAAAATGGACAACTAAGAAATTAAATGCCTTAAATTTAAGTAGTGCTAAAAAGATAAGTGAATTGAATGAAGAAATCACCTCTCTTAATAAACAGCTTTTAAATGAACAATCTATTATTTCTGATCTAAAAGAAGAAAGAAAAAAGCTGAAACATGATTTCAACATTCGGGGGAAGATGAGCTTCTTTAGGATTTTTGCAACGCTCAAGATAGGATCAGGGAATTATACAACCTTTTGGTAAAACGTAGCCAATCTATGCAGACGATAAACATGCTCGCACCAAAAGTGAACGAGATAAATTAAATCCGATACAAATTGGCTTTAGGTTGTCCTATTCCTCCTAATCCGAATATCTTAAGCATGCTCAGACCACCCAACAATGTCTATATAATGGTAATGTATTGCTAGATAAACATGATCCTCCCATTGTGAATGATTCGGAGGAAGCTGTTGAACTTGCCGAAGAGACTCGTCTAAGATTGCAAAATCTTAATAAAGAAGTCACACTCGTTTATTATCCGAAAATTAATCCTCCAACGACTTTTGTTTGGTCTAAAACGAGTACTGAAATGCTTTTTGTAGAAATTAGAAGGGGGGTTGAATAGTTTCTCTTCTATTAGTTACCTAATTTAAATTACTTTGAATTAAGTGTGTATCAAAACTATCTTTTACTTAAATCTAAGTTACATAATGATTAGGTTCAATTCAAATGCATTAGCAATGGTAATAGGTAAGTATAATGATAATGAAATAAGTAAAGAGTAAGGAAAGAGACAACCTAGTGACAAGACACCAAGATTTATAGTGGTTCGACAACGAGGCTCTATCCTCGTTTCTACTCCACTCCTCGAGTACACCTACTCGAGATTTCCACTATATCCACAAGCTCCCTTCTTGGCGGAGAATACCTTACATCGTCGCTTACATTATTTTCCGACACTAAGCTAAATGTCGAGACCTAATCATTAGCTAGGACCAATCTACACAACGTTGCCTACTTCACAATTTAGCGACACAAGGCTAGATGCCGAGTTCTAATCTCAAGGTAGAACCAATCTTCACGACGTTGCCTACTTCACCATTTAACGACACAAGGCTAGATGTCGAGTTCTAATCCAAAGCTAGAACCAATCTTCACGACTCTTCATTTTGAAGCTAAGTGAGAACTTCACACAACACAACTACTAATCACTTTCAAGTTTAGTGAAAACTCACAAGACACAACCACATCACTTTATAGTTTAGTGAGAACTACTACAAAAATCTATTACAACTCAACTAGACATATCCAAGTACACACATGTAGCTTGGATCTACACAACACAAATCCAAGCAAACACATATGCAATGGATGTACACAACAAATCCAAGTATTTACAAATAGCTTGGATGAACACAACTAGTCCAAGTATTTCATAAATACAAATGGATTAACAAAAATAAAAAGGATAACATGATGAACATGACTAATTCATGGATTCATCTTTATCACAACACTAGTGAGTGAGTGATCTTCTCACTGGACAAGGTAAAGGAGGGGATCAAGAGGATAATCATATGTAAATATCCTTAACACTTTAAGTGATCATTTACTAATGATTATGCTATAGAAACAAGAAAGGGGGGCTGAGAAAAACGTCTAAGAGGCTTGTTGGAAAATGAGATTTGATCCACTATTTATAGAAGACAAAGTCCAACGGCTAGTTGGGCGCGGATGCTTATCTAGTCGGCGGTACCTTATCGATAAGGAATCGCCTAGCTATTTAAGGTACCGCCCAGTAAAGTCTACTCCCTTTTTTGTCTTTTAGTGGGGTAGGAATATCTGAGGTTTTTTAAACCTTCAAAGGATATTCTTATGGCATATGGAATATGCCATTTTCAAATTTACATTTTCCATTTTAATAAAACATTTTCTTAAAAAGAAAGTTTATTAAAAAATCTTTTGTCATATTAACAAAAGTGAGTTTTAAGGATAATCACTTTGATGATCACTAAGTATGATTAAGAAAAGTTAGTGATATGATTATTACCTTGATGATAGTGTTAGTTAAATAATTCGTTTTGTGTTTTACACTAAATGTGTTGTATAGTTTGTTGTGATCAAAACTAAGAAAGATTAGTTAACACTAATAATGTTTTTAGGCATCACTTGCATTAAAAATCTCCCCCTTTTTGATTACGACAAACTATAAACTCATTTACTTAGAAACACAAAATATCGAATTATTAACAAGTTTATCACTATCATTTCTCCCCATTTGTCGTAGCAAAAAGGTAAGCACAAGTCTTTGAAGATATCCGAACTTTTGCTAGTAGCTCTCCCTTGGTGGTTGCTCCCCCTTGCTTCAGGCACCAAGTGTATGAGCTAGGTGACATGCTACACAAAGGTTAGTAGAAAGGAAAGAAACGCCAAAGTATATATGATCACTACCTACTAAATAACTTGAGAGGGAGAAGGAGAAGAAATCTCAAATTAGAAGCAAGTATTTGCTAAGTATGTCCAAAGAGGTAAATGAAAAAATCAAGGTTCAATTGGTGGAATGGAGGTAGAAAAGAAACATCCACCCAATAAATATGATAAATTTGTCAAGGGGTTAAAATTTAGAATTGATGGAATCACCCATAAACAATTGTAAATATTAACCACAATCAACTCAAAAAGGAAGAGAGAAATATCAAATAAAGAAAGCAAACACAACACAAAGATTTCATATTACATAAATATGAAAAGGACAAACAAAGTAGACAGTCATACACACAATATGAGTATCTAAAGCAAAAGAGATGGAAAATAAACCACAAAGCATAAGTTAGTCTAATAGTGACAATTTTCCAAGATTGCTAAAAAATGACTCTAAAACAACAAAAGTTTTATTGACTCCAATGGAGTGTAGCCCTTTAGTTGGAAAAATAAGACGACGATGCATCATTCGAAGTTTTGTCCACGGGAACGAAAACTTTGAGAGGAGGTCGAGTGAGGAGGAATTCAAGAAAATTTAACTTCTCATTCACATGAGCAAGTTCAATTTGTTGAAATCGACAACAAGAACACGAGGATCCATGATGCAACACAAATTCGGTTGATGGGGGAAGGCCATCACACCTAGGGTTTGGTGGTGGTGAGGAGAGTGGGTAGGTAATGTTTTCACAATGCCTTGTGAGGTTTGGGAAGGTTGAAAGATCATTGAGTTGAGGGGTGTCAAAGGGTTTTGGTGGTAGGGGGAGATTCTCCTTTTCTTCGGTGATTGGGTAGGTCTCATTCCAATACTTGATTGGAGAGAACATGGGGTTCTTGGGTGGTTTGGATGAAAAGGGTTCATTTTTCTTGATCCAAATAGGTTTAACCAAGATTTTCGATTTCTTGGAAAGCTTGGATGAGGAAGCTTTGGGTGAGGAGGTTTGTGACAAAGAAATGTCAAGGTTATGAAAGGGAGATTTAGGCATTGTTGAGGTGTGAGAATGAAATCTCAAGGTTGGGGTATAAGAAGAAAGTATACAAGGCAAAGGTTTGAAAATCAAATGTAAAGTGTCAAGGAATGTTTAGCCAAATTGAGTAAACATGGAATCTTGACTGGGAATAGGGTGATGAAGAAAGACCAAAAACGAGCCATAAAATGGCTTTCTGTCCGCGGTACCTTATAGGGACCGGCGGTTCCTTATCACTTAAGGAACCGCGCCTCTTTAAGGAACCGCGTGCAGTGGACTTGAAACTTATATTTTCTGGGTTTTGAGAAAAACTAAGACTTTTTCAAAAAATTGCAAATCTTGGAATTTTACCTCTATTAGCACTAAATTTTGCTAGGGTTGCATAAAAGCAACACATTCACCAAGAATGTCTTTGACAAAGGGTGACAAAATTTTGGATAACATTTTGAACCAATTTTAGTCAAGTTTTAGAGGTTGTGATAGATTTAGGTTCAATTTTAATTTGGAATTAAAGTTGATTAATGTCCACATAGAGATAGAAGCACACAATGCTAAGACCATAATTCATTCATAAAACACTCATGAAAGAGATACATAAAGGAAATAAAGAAAAACAACTAACTAAACTAAAGATAGCTTAAAAAAGAAACTAGGTCTTGATTAGTAATCTTCCTTGGCTTGAATTTTCTTGAAAACTATTTTTAATGAAAATCACCATTCATCTCCTAGGAGGAGGCATGTTAAACAAGGTGAGCAAGAAATCTTGCAACCTCATATGAAATCCCAACATCTCCATCCTAGGGTTTTGAATGATGTAGTTATTGTAGAGGCAACATGGACAATGAGAACCATGAGCTTCTAGGAACCCAAGGAAGTAAGGATCACCCATAAAGAAGGGAAGTGGAACACCCAAAATGGGAGTGTTAGGTGGAGGTGGAGGAGGTATGTTCTCCAAGGGTGATGTGGGTGAGTGTGGAGGCAAGCTCTCAAAGGGTGAAAAGGGTGAGTTAGGAGGGGTAAATGGTGAAGTCACCATGGTATCATCAAAGTCATTCACAATGGGAATGCTTTGGATGGGTTGTGGTTAGGTGGTCACATCCAAGGGATTACTTGGAGTGAAGGGTGAGGAAAGCTCATTCATCCTAGATTGGAATGAAGAGGAGGTAGAACCATGAGAATGGTTGGTTCCATGGGTTGATGAAGTCTTGCATGGAGCAAGAGGTGGTGAGTTTGATGAAGAAATGAGAATTAGGACAATCTCATTTTTGGGAGTGTAAAAGGGTGAGGAGTTGGGTTTAGCCATTTTAATCTTAATCTTAAGATTTTTCTTTGTGGTGGAGGTTTTGGATGAGTTGAGCTTCTTGTAGAAACCATGGTTGAAATGAAGGGTTTAAGGTTTAAGGAAGAATGGTTTGATGTGTGAAGAACATAGCTAACAAGGTGGGTTTGAAAGGGTGAAGGGATGATCCAAACTAGTAATGGGTTAAAAACATTTTATGTGAACAATGAATTTAGCTAACCTAGTTTAGGAAATGTGCAGCTTTTTGCAAAGAATCAAGCAAGGTTTACACAGATTAAGGAAAATAGTGTAAAGCAAAGATTTTGTCGGACACAGTAGCCGGCGGTTCCTTATCTAGGGACGGCGGTACCTTATCAATAAGGTAACGCCGGTCTATAAGGAACCGCGACCAGTGGTGTTCAAAAATGGTATTTCTTCAAATTTTGGTTAGCCCAGATTTTTACCAAAGGATTTTCAAGCCAAAGTTAACTACTGACCAAAATCTAGGAAGCTAACTAACACATAGGATATACAAAGCTATGCAAATCATAATCACAATGGCATAGATAATCATTAGGATAATAAACATATAATCTACACAAGTAGAATTTAGTTAATACACATCCAAGATAATAAAAAAATTGTTCAACATTACATGTTTACCAACATGTATTCTTTGAAATACTTCAAAGCCTTCACCTTTTCTTCTTGCCCAATCCCTTGATCATATTCCCCAAATACTTGAATCCCTTCCTTGACTCAACCCGATGTTCATGCAATTCACCTCTAGTCCTAAGATTTTCACGGTAGAGATGCTCCATGTTGAGATCTTCCGGTACTTCACTAGAGGAGTAATGAGGTGGGGAGCTAAGTCTTCAAATCCATCCACGAATGAGTTTAAGGATGGGTGGGAGTTACTCGAAGAGTTGAAGTGAGAACTAGAACCTATGCCATCACCATCACTTGTTGGCATATAGGTGTCCTCATCATCCGTCTCTTGATGATCGGATTTTTGCGAACCTCGACCACTTCTTGGCTTTCTTGCATATACTTCTTGAATAGGCAACATAACCCGATGAACCGGGTGAAAGCGGGAAAGGTCGAGGTGGGGAAAGTCATGAGCAACCCTTTTGAAAAGGCGAGTAAGAAGCATAGCATAGGGAAGGTTTGTTTTGGGCTTTGAAAGGGCATAATTTATTCGTCGAGCGATATAGAATGCCAAATTGTACTTGGTAGATGTAAAGATGCAACTCAACATATGCACCATACAAGCCGAGATATTATCTCGGTTTCCACCAAAACAAAAGACATTCTCCCTAAGGATATTTGCCCATTGGACCATAAAATCCTTAAGATCGCTAGAGAGCACTTCATAGCGATTCACATTTCGCACATTTGAATGAAGGCTTCTCACAACGTTTCCATCACGCTCTTTCGAAATGATGTCAAGGATAAACTCTAGATCAATTTCGGTGTGGTCATTTAGAGGTTTATCGTAGGATTCCAAGAGAGCATCAAGTCTCCATTTATCCGTAAAACGACAAGTGCCTTCATTTGGCACACCAAGAATTTCACCAAAGTTTTCGAGGGAGTATTGAATCATTTGATCATTCAACAAGAATCGAATGAAGATTTCTCCATTGTATTCAAGCATGGAGTAGGTGCTAAAGAATTCTAGAAGAAACAAGGGGTAAATATCTTCTTCTATGTTGAGCAAGCAATCAAACCCCTAAATCTCAAACATAGATTGGATATAGTCATAACCCGTTATTCCCTCGTCAACGACTCTACCCTCATGGAAACAACGAGTAGAAAGGGATGGAAAGGAGTTTCAAAGTTGAGTGGAAGCATAGGTTTGGGAAAGGTTTGGCATGTATTTTCTAGTGAATTGATGATCCTTTTGATATTGAGAATGCATGATTAGTACCTAATATAAACATAAGACAATATTTTTCCAATCACTTATATGAAAGATAAACTCAAAACTCAAAAATATGAGAATGTGTTATATCAATTTCTTGACAAACAAAGGATTGAATCCATAACATTATCATGTTCACAATGTGTCTATTCCATTATTAGCCAAGAACATATGACCTATGTTGGATCAACAATGGACTAGAACATTGGTTTTTCAAAACAATGTTTTTAGGTAAGCATTAACAATGCAACTACCTATTTGTTCATGGGTTCATCTCAATTCCATCTTTTATGTGAGAACCCGTACTTTCCCAACATTATTTTATTCTTTTTATTCGTGCTTCTTGAATTTTCCAATGTATTACGTTTTCTTGAACACTTTATATGTAAATCCTGAGATTTTTAAATTATACTTTTAAGTATTATTTTGTTCATTGACAATGCTTCATATGGAATTATAAAAATTTTATTTTATTTTTCCATGTTTAATTTAAATCAAAGTTTTTGATTTAAAATCACCCGCGTGCGTTTTTCAACGAGTTTATTAAAAATCAATGTACAACGAGAATTCCTAGTGATCGCGATACCGACGGATGCCCAAAATATTACGTTTATTTATTGATTGTTTCGATAATTAATATTTTCGACGATTTCGTTTTAATTACGTATTAAGTCGTGTCGGGAAGTCATATAATTATTTTTACGATGCATTGTAACTTTTGAAAAGTATTTTTACGAAACCCGAGCCCCGTAAATATTTTCAATATTTACCCATAACCATTTTCTACCCTTTATTCTATTAAATTGTTTTTAGGTCCAAAACTATACACAATTGACAAAACTAGCCCTCCATTTTACTATATAAACATTTTTTTTACCATTTCATTTCATTTCCACCATAAAAAAAACACACACATTGAAAATTTCTTCTCTCCCACCCTCACCTCCATTCACCACCATCAACCACCACCATCCACCATGATTCAATCAAAACAAAAACAAGACCACATCTTAGAATTCAATGGTGATTCTAATGATATCAAAATCATGAACATGCATCAAAATTTGAAGAACTTATGATTTCATGGATTGTATGATGATTTAATCATCTTGCATATGTTATATTTGGTAAAATTATCATGTTTTGATCCTTAAAAGTCTTGTTTTTAATCTTTGATTTTTGTTAGATTTTTCATACAAGTGTTTTTAGGAGTGTTTGGTTGATGGGTATGATAGTATAGTGATCCTAGAGGTATGGGAATGATTAGCTTTAGTGGGAAAATTGGTTTGTCATGTTTTCTAAAAAGGTAATTTGGGACAGCAGCTTTAAACAGATTGTTTCGTGGGTTTAAGGTCTGTGAAAGACTGAGATTATTTGAAAATGTTGTAGAGTTTTCCGAGACGCTCGTTTCGGTATAAGATAAAGCCTATAACTCATTACGAGTCAAAAGTTATGCTAGGTTTAGTTTTCGTGTACCGGGAGACGCAAGTCGGCACAATCCGAAATTGTGGCTGATTTTGGGTCGACTCTCGGGGACTTTAGGCTTGGTTAGATAGTTGATACTACTGATTTCCAAAGTTTACAAACTGAGTTTGATGAGTCTAGTAGTGGTTTCAAAAGACGGATTGTCGGGTTAGTACTTTTAAAGTGGTCCAAACGGTTTTACAAAACAAGTGTACAAATCTGTCCTAAAATTTGGAGTCGAGTAAAGCGTCGAGCTGATGGATTTTAAAGTGTGAACTTTGGCTCAAATTTTGGTGAGGTCTTATACAGGTTATAAGTGACCTTGACACCAATTTTCATGTAAAACGGACAAGTCTAGATAGGGTAGATCGGTGTGTACATTCGGGGTGTACTTGCTGATTTTTATTTTGGACACGTAGTTCAATGCTTGTGTTGCGTGAGTTTGAGTGTTCACCATCGGACATGGTGACTTACTCAAGTGCTTAGTCATTATATAAATGACTTAGCTACTGGTCCAAATAAGGGTAAAGGATAGTTTGACTTGCGTTGACTTGGCGTCGTATGACGAGTCATTTTCAAGTGTTCAAGTGTTTTAACGAGTAACGTTGGATAATTGGGTAGTATGAATTCATTTGATTCGTGTCAATGGTTTTGAAACGTGTATACTTTGAAAACATTTGAGTCATGTTATATTTGGTATATATATCGATATTGAGTTCGAGTCTTAACGCGCGCCTTATTGTGATAGGTTGCGGTTTTCGTGTTTTCCCCGGCATCCATATCGTCGGTGATCGTCTCACTACATTGTTTCTACTCAGTTGCTGAGTACCGTGATTGACTTAACACGTGGCTAAGGGCCACGAAATTTCTAAGGATCAAGGAGGAGGAATTGTTTAATTTGCGTGTTTGGATTAATTCCTACTTGTTATGAAGGTATAGTCACTCCTAGCATTTTAGTTTTGATGTTACTAGTACTTTGATTCTTTTTATTCATGAATTTTGAATTCCTTGGGTGAAACCCACTGAGATTATAGATACTTAGGGCATATTAGGACTTAGGACACTTGCGTGGCGATTTGGTATAGCCTAAGTTTTGCTTGATTGAGGTTAGGTAGCTAAATGGAGTTGTTTTTGTAGTATGGAAATCACCACAGAAACAAACAGGTCATGGCAAAATTTTCTTAAACATATGACCTTGTTTTTATTTGAGAAATGGATACCCACTGATGTGATTAGTATGTGTTGAGTTGGATGGAAACGGGAAGTGTCCGGATGAGTCCGAAACGGTCGTTTTACTAAACTAGGTCAAATCTGAATGTTATGCTTAAACGTGGGTAAATTGACTTGGGTAAAAAGGATTAATTTATGATTTTATGACTTTTTACAGTAGCTACAAATATAATAAAACTTCTCTTTTTGGTTTCGTGTCAAAATCTTTTACCGATTGGGATTTATGCTTAATCTACCGTAAGGTACGAAAGACGTTTACAACTTTCTGTTTTGATAGTCTGTCACTAAAAGTGCATTTCCCGTTGATTGAAAATAGTTCTAGGGCTGTTCTTTCCCAACTTTTAAAGGTAAGAGAAATACCTATACATGTCAAGAAATTTAACCTCCTGTACAATTATAGATTTTTAGATATGACCAAATCTTCACATCCTTTTTCAGAAAACTGAATGCAGTCCCTTGTTTTGGTTTTTCAAACCGAGTCTTAAACGTGTTCAGAACCCACACATAAATGCTTGGACCATCATACAAGGTTGATATTAGGTTATTACAGTAGGTTCAAGGTGTTGGGTCAAAATTTTAACTTAAGCTTAGGTCTCGCCATCGCACGCAAGTTACCTAGTCATACTATGTCCCACCACTTCTAAAACGTTATTGCTTCATTGAACGCATTCTTATTGCACGTCACCATTGCATAGGTCCGTGAAGACTTCTTTTTGCTCAGCCCCTTTTACCTTGTGATTACTTACTAAAGGTGAGTTCATAGCCCCTTTTTACTTGAACAATGTTTCTAAATGCCGGGTGAGATTTTACATGGTGGAACACATCCATTTAAAACTGTATACTATCCAGAACTTGTATGCTATTCAGACTTGTATGCTTTCCAACAGTTTTCATTGATATTATTGCTTATAGTTAATAGCCTTAAGTTTCCTCTCTTGATCATGAACCGTTAATTGTCCCGTATGCTTTGCGCTAAGCGCGAATGTTGTGGGTGGATCCATCGGGATTGACAATCCCCGTCCCGATTACCTTGACGCACTTACATTTGTTTATACTTGAGTATTTAGGCTGAATACTCCCTAGAGGAACTTACTTTGGGTTAAGCTTCGGTTCATGAACTAAACATCAATAATATTGGTTTCAGACTATGGTTAATGATCATAACCATTTTCTCTATTTACTTGTTTTACAAATGAATGCTTGTGTTCCACACCTTTATTGCTAAACCTATGAATTTCACTCAACTTTGTGTTGACGATTTTACATGTTTAATCTCAGGTATTATTACTTAGCTTTGCTTGGATGGGAGCCCGCAGGATATTATCGCAGCTTGGAGATTTCTGTGATGCTTTTAAAAGACTAGTTTTAGTATAAACTGTCAGAAATTTATTACATCTTTTGGGCAACTTTATGTTATAAACCATGATGAAATAATATATCTTTCCGCATATAAAACTCTGGGACCTATGTTTAAAACTCTGATCATTTATGATGTGATATATATGCTTTTATTACGTCAGCTTTGTGTCAACTGTAATTCATTGTTTCTTGTACTATGACGTGTTACCCCCTCGTTGCCTAGTTGTTCCATGTCAGATTTTGGGGGTCTCACAGATTGGTATCAGAGCGATGGTTATAGGGAACTGAGTCGTTTTTCAAAACTTAGTCTATAACCGAAAGTTCAAATATTTTATTGTTTCTAAGTGTCAAACACAGAATTTGCCATTGCTGTTCGATATCTTCGCGGGTAACTCTCTAATCCTTATTATTTACTTTTAATTATCGTTGTAGTATTTCATCTCTTGATTACATTTTGAAATATTACTTTACGCTAGTGACGATAATTACTATGTCTTTTCAAAGCCTATGTGCTTCATGAATTATCATCGAATGTTACTGTGATTACATCTGCCTATACTGTATTTCTTGAATTCTTGTTCTTGTGAATTGATCTTATTGCAATGATATTATATCGTTATGACGTTACATACTTGTATTCAGAGCGCGTATGCTGCCGACTTTTCATACTCATTTTTCTGAGTACTATTGCTATTTCATTTATGTGTGATACGACTGACTTTATATGCTCGTTCGGTTTGAACCGTCTGTTTTTCTTGACTCGTTGATACGTGTTGTGCATACTATCGCGATACCATTGTTCGGGATTGAATAAGTGTTGTTTTCGATGAACTTCTGATTTTCATTCTACTACCGTGTGTGTTGCTTTCATTGTTTATTTCCCTTAAAATATCTACTTAGATACGCAGATCTTCTTTCTGACCATTCATAATTGAATGTCTAGTCTATAGACCATTGTGTAGCTCAATGTGTCTCCCATAAAGACTAAAGGACATCGTGTGAGTCTCACATCTCGAAGAATTTGTTAAATCAGTGCTGAATAATATTGTGGGTTTTCATAATCTTGATTTACCTTTACGCCACCGTTTTACGCGACACTTGTACATGGATTACAACTTACTTCATTGACCATTCTACGTTTCGATTTCAACTTAGAACATCCGTTGTACCTTGAACACATAATCGTCATTTATTATGTGATGATCGTTTGGAATACGATCCTACTTGTATCCTCCCTTTTCATTGAACCTCTTTGCTCCAGGAATGCCACTTGTTATTGTCCCGTTTCTTTCTCGATATATCTTGTGATTTTGTAAATCATGCCACCAAGAGACCTTTCTGCATTGCATCTTGCAGCCGAAGACACGGATGATATGCGTCGTTTTTTTATGTCTCCGATTATCGTTGGCATTCTTGACCCATTTATATACTGTGTTTTCTTTACATGACTAATTATACAGTTTACCTTCTTTCGTCTTTATGGAATCCACAAGTCCTATGTGTACATTAATTTTGAGTTATCATGAAATTTGGATTTAATTCAAGCTGTGTCGAAAAATATACTTTGTACAGAAACTTTACAGGAAGTTTAACAGTGTCGAGAAAATATTTTTATAACTTTAGACATAAAAATATATATATTTCTACATGTTGAGACGTCCGTTTAGGACATAAAATTTGACCAGTAAACTTTAAAATCGAGCAAGTTACGCTCATTTGAGATTGTAAAATCTAAGAAGTTATTTTCTGAATAATGCTAAAATATCATTTTGTTAACAGATTTAATGCAAGGGCATTTTCGTCCATTTTTATTCCGTTTCAAGTCTCGGGTAAAAACTAGAAAGTTGTTCAAAACATTGTGTTACATCAAAATGCATTAGACTTTGAGTCTTAGAATAACGTTTAGTGAGTTAATTGGTCTAGTCAAACCCAAAGGTCAAAACTAATAAAAGTTAAAAACATGGATTGAAGCGTTTTTGAGTTCGTTTGAGCTCGTAAAACTTTAACTAATGATATTTTGCAAACTAAAAACAATGATTGCGTTTGAAAAGAATAGAATAGTAACTTTGAGTTCGGTCATACATGTACCTAGATCTTGAACTTTTGAAATTCGGTAACTTCCTAATATAGAAGCTTTTCGAAGTGATTGTACTATTTGTTAACTGATACCCTACTTTCTTAAAAGTATATTTTTGTCAAATAAATTACGATGTGCACATACGGATTCCTTATTCCTTCTTTTATTTATGACTTATTTGTCATTCCATTGTCTTTCTTTGCTTCTATCGTACCACTGATTTGGACCGAGATTTGAAGATCTTTCTTTCATATCGTTTGTTATCATCTTGACACGTGTCTCCTGACGATTTCAGCTAAACCTCTTGAAACCTAATCACCTTGTAACCATTTTATTGGTTGTCTTGAGCTACTCCTTATTTCCCTCTTGTAACCCACTCGCTATTTTATAAACTATTGTCATGTTACCATACAACTCAAACTGGGCTTGTTTGCGAATCATTTTACAAAAGGTTTCATTTGGGCTTTCTTAAATAGTTGACTGCTATCTTATAAAATTAACTTATATTAATTTTACAATGTATTTTCACAAATTGTTCTTATACGGTCTTATAAAGAACCCTAGTAACTATACGAATTGTCGATTTAAAATAGTTAGCCAGTAACTTATTAGCAAATAGTTTCATAAACTATTTTGATTTCTGTTTTTACAAATGGCATTATATACATATTTTAAATAATATGACCTGTAATACTGGTTTGACGAAGATGAGCATCGTATTGCTAGTCCTAAATTATGCATGGCCTGATCACCTATGCTTAATTTAGAAGGAGCCATGCAAAGCCAGATAATAGTCACCTTAAATATTTAACCAAGAATCAACTTTTTAATTATGTTTCTTAAAAAGTTAGATAAATATAAAGTTTTGAAAACTTTTACATCTTATGCGAGTAGCAACAGTTTGCAACATACACATATGAACCATTATCTTTTCTTGAACTAAGTACATGCCTCGAGCACATATTTTCTTACTCAACGACCTTTGTTTTACCTGTTACCTCATCATCCTCATGATATAATTTTCGTTACCATTTGCCTAAATTCTTACCATTGATACCCGACTTGAAAGTTTCAACGTTGCTATGCTCCCACATCGATTGACCATCTCTATCTATTTTGGTAGACCTTCGAAACGTCTCTGGACGTGATTAGTGATTTATGACTGGACGTGAACGATGATTACATGTAATTGCCATGATATGTGTTAAGATACTATCGTCTTGAAATTCCATTCGTGTGAATCATGTGTTGATTTCGCCTTTCATTGCTAATGTTATTCATCTTACTGGAACTTCTCTCAATTGACTTCTTAAGAATTTTCTTTGATTCGAAAATTCATTGTGTGGTTTTCTCTTTCGATCGTGTATCGGACACTGAGAATTTAATAAGCCGTTATTGGTGACGCCAACCGCACTCGTGAATTAATCTTTCTATAATCCTTGTTTCTTATTATTTTTATTATTGACGTGACTATTCTACCACGTTTGTTAAGAATTGATACGACTTCCGTCTTATTCCTTTGTGTATTGCTCGCATACAGATTGTTGACCTTTATATGATTCACATTCGTTGCTGTCTTGTCACCTTTTGAAAACCAGAAACTGTTACGTGTTTATCGTTTGATATCTTAAACACTTTCTTTAATTTCTAAAAAAAAATTATTATTAATTTTTAAGAACATTTTATACATCTTATCAAATGTTTAAATTACCAAAATAACTGTTTCAAGTTAAGTATCAGATCTATATATCCTCTTTGGTAAATTTACCTAATGTTTCAAAGGATATCAAGCTGTATCTTTTAAAGTATTTGATTATATCATACTTTATTGTCAACCTAATGAAATTATTTAAATTAATTTATAATTTCTAACAATGATTCAAAATAACTTGGAAAAAAAACTGATTTTTCTAATGGTAATGATAAACCTGAGGTTTTAACAATAATTTCATGCGGTCATCCAAAAGTTCTTAAGCCGGTCAGGATAACTATTTTGAACTGTTCTACTTTTGCTTTTAAAATCCTGATCAAGAAAAAGATATAGCCATAGCTTACTCCCTAAATATCGATAGTTTGATTTTTAAATCACTACACCTTGTAAAATTTTCTTTTAATAAAGAAAATATTTAAAACTAAGTTTTAAAGTAATACCAAAATCCTAGGCAACTGATTAAGACAACTTGTATTTTAAATGATCATATGCTATTCATTTTCTTTTCCCTTCTATTTCGCTTGTGACTGGATTATTACGTTTTAAGATTGTCACGTTTTACAGTTGCACGATTTGCGACCCCTTGTTGATTTACAATCTTGGTTCATTTTATCACACTTTGCCTGTTTAAGCGATTCTTGTGTTCATTCTTGTTAGTTTATCGCACGTATTTCCAACAACTCTATCTCTTGATGTATCTCCGTATTGAAAGATCGTTATCCTAATCCAAGACTGAAAAGTTATACGAAAAGGAGTTAAGAAACTGAAGCATAGTGAATTCTAACCGTTAAGATTCGTCATGGTACGGAAGTTTACCTGGGAAGCAATGAATTTTGTTCTACACTTTGTACCTCCTCTTGTTTGCATCTTCTATTGTTTTCAGGAGAACTCTGGGGACCAGAGTTCCTTTAGGGGGAAGACTGTGAGAACCCGTACTTTCCCAACATTATTTTATTCTTTTTATTCGTGCTTCTTGAATTTTCCAATGTATTACGTTTTCTTGAACACTTTATATGTAAATCCTGAGATTTTTAAATTATACTTTTAAGTATTATTTTGTTCATTGACAATGCTTCATATGGAATTATAAAAATTTTATTTTATTTTTCCATGTTTAATTTAAATCAAAGTTTTTAATTTAAAATCACCCGCGTGCGTTTTTCAACGAGTTTATTAAAAATCAATGTACAACGAGAATTCCTAGTGATCGCGATACCGACGGATGCCCAAAATATTACGTTTATTTATTGATTGTTTCGATAATTAATATTTTCGACGATTTCGTTTTAATTACGTATTAAGTCGTGTCGGGAAGTCATATAATTATTTTTACGATGCATTGTAACTTTTGAAAAGTATTTTTACGAAACCCGAGCCCCGTAAATATTTTCAATATTTACCCATAACCATTTTCTACCCTTTATTCTATTAAATTGTGTTTAGGTCCAAAACTATACACAATTGACAAAACTAGCCCTCCATTTTACTATATAAACATTTTTTTTACCATTTCATTTCATTTCCACCATAAAAAAAACACACACATTGAAAATTTCTTCTCTCCCACCCTCACCTCCATTCACCACCATCAACCACCACCATCCACCATGATTCAATCAAAACAAAAACAAGACCACATCTTAGAATTCAATGGTGATTCTAATGATATCAAAATCATGAACATGCACCAAAATTTGAAGAACTTATGATTTCATGGATTGTATGATGATTTAATCATCTTGCATATGTTATATTTGGTAAAATTATCATGTTTTGATCCTTAAAAGTCTTGTTTTTAATCTTTGATTTTTGTTAGATTTTTCATACAAGTGTTTTTAGGAGTGTTTGGTTGATGGGTATGATAGTATAGTGATCCTAGAGGTATGGGAATGATTAGCTTTGGTGGGAAAATTGGTTTGTCATGTTTTCTAAAAAGGTAATTTGGGACAGCAGCTTTAAACAGATTGTTTCGTGGGTTTAAGGTCTGTGAAAGACTGAGATTATTTGAAAATGTTGTAGAGTTTTCCGAGACGCTCGTTTCGGTATAAGATAGAGCCTATAACTCATTACGAGTCAAAAGTTATGCTAGTTTTAGTTTTCGTGTACCGGGAGACGCAAGTCGGCACAATCCGAAATTGTGGCTGATTTTGGGTCGACTCTCGGGGACTTTAGGCTTGGTTAGATAGTTGATACTACTGATTTTCAAAGTTTACAAACTGAGTTTGATGAGTCTAGTAGTGGTTTCAAAAGACGGATTGTCGGGTTAGTACTTTTAAAGTGGTCCAAACGGTTTTACAAAACAAGTGTACAAATCTGTCCTAAAATTTGGAGTCGAGTAAAGCGTCGAGCTGATGGATTTTAAAGTGTGAACTTTGGCTCAAATTTTGGTGAGGTCTTATACAGGTTATAAGTGACCTTGACACCAATTTTCATGTAAAACGGACAAGTCTAGATAGGGTAGATCGGTGTGTACATTCGGGGTGTACTTGCTGATTTTTATTTTGGACACGTAGTTCAATGCTTGTGTTGTGTGAGTTTGAGTGTTCACCATCGGACATGGTGACTTACTCAAGTGCTTAGTCATTATATAAATGACTTAGCTACTGGTCCAAATAAGGGTAAAGGATAGTTTGACTTGCGTTGACTTGGCGTCGTATGACGAGTCATTTTCAAGTGTTCAAGTGTTTTAACGAGTAACGTTGGATAATTGGGTAGTATGAATTCATTTGATTCGTGTCAATGGTTTTGAAACGTGTATACTTTGAAAACATTTGAGTCATGTTATATTTGGTATATATATCGATATTGAGTTCGAGTCTTAACGCGCGCCTTATTGTGATAGGTTGCGGTTTTCGTGTTTTCCCCGGCATCCATATCGTCGGTGATCGTCTCACTACATTGTTTCTACTCAGTTGCTGAGTAACGTGATTGACTTAACACGTGGCTAAGGGCCACGAAATTTCTAAGGATCAAGGAGGAGGAATTGTTTAATTTGCGTGTTTGGATTAATTCCTACTTGTTATGAAGGTATAGTCACTCCTAGCATTTTAGTTTTGATGTTACTAGTACTTTGATTCTTTTTATTCATGAATTTTGAATTCCTTGGGTGAAACCCACTGAGATTATAGATACTTAGGGCATATTAGGACTTAGGACACTTGCGTGGCGATTTGGTATAGCCTAAGTGTTGCTTGATTGAGGTAAGGTAGCTAAATGGAGTTGTTTTTGTAGTATGGAAATCACCACAGAAACAAACAGGTCATGGCAAAATTTTCTTAAACATATGACCTTGTTTTTATTTGAGAAATGGATACCCACTGATGTGATTAGTATGTTTTGAGTTGGATGGAAACGGGAAGTGTCCGGATGAGTCCGAAACGGTCGTTTTACTAAACTAGGTCAAATCTGAATGTTATGCTTAAACGTGGGTAAATTGACTTGGGTAAAAAGGATTAATTTATGATTTTATGACTTTTTACAGTAGCTACAAATATAATAAAACTTCTATTTTTGGTTTCGTGTCAAAATCTTTTACCGATTGGGATTTATGCTTAATCTACCGTAAGGTACGAAAGACGTTTACAACTTTCTGTTTTGATAGTCTGTCACTAAAAGTGCATTTCCCGTTGATTGAAAATAGTTCTAGGGCTGTTCTTTCCCAACTTTTAAAGGTAAGAGAAATACCTATACATGTCAAGAAATTTCACCTCCTGTACAATTATAGATTTTTAGATATGACCAAATCTTCACAGCCTTTTTCAGAAAACTGAATGCAGTCCCTTGTTTTGGTTTTTCAAACCGAGTCTTAAACGTGTTCGGAACCCACACATAAATGCTTGGACCATCATACAAGGTTGATATTAGGTTATTACAGTAGGTTCAAGGTGTTGGGTCAAAATTTTAACTTAAGCTTAGGTCTCGCCATCGCACGCAAGTTACCTAGTCATACTATGTCCCACCACTTCTAAAACGTTATTGCTTCATTGAACGCATTCTTATTGCGCGTCACCATTGCATAGGTCCGTGAAGACTTCTTTTTGCTCAGCCCCTTTTACCTTGTGATTACTTACTAAAGGTGAGTTCATAGCCCCTTTTTACTTGAACAATGTTTCTAAATACGGGGTGAGATTTTACATGGTGGAACACATCCATTTAAAACTGTATACTATCCAGAACTTGTATGCTATTCAGACTTGTATGCTTTCCAACAGTTTTCATTGATATTATTGCTTATAGTTAATAGCCTTAAGTTTCCTCTCTTGATCATGAACCGTTAATTGTCCCGTATGCTTTGCGCTAAGCGCGAATGTTGTGGGTGGATCCATCGGGATTGACAATCCCCGTCCCGATTACCTTGACGCACTTACATTTGTTTATACTTGAGTATTTAGGCTGAATACTCCCTAGAGGAACTTACTTTGGGTTAAGCTTCGGTTCATGAACTAAACATCAATAATATTGGTTTCAGACTATGGTTAATGATCATAACCATTTTCTCTATTTACTTGTTTTACAAATGAATGCTTGTGTTCCACACCTTTATTGCTAAACCTATGAATTTCACTCAACTTTGTGTTGACGATTTTACATGTTTAATCTCAGGTATTATTACTTAGCTTTGCTTGGATGGGAGCCCGCAGGATATTATCGCAGCTTGGAGATTTCTGTGATGCTTTTAAAAGACTAGTTTTAGTATAAACTGTCAGAAATTTATTACATCTTTTGGGCAACTTTATGTTATAAACCAAGATGAAATAATATATCTTTCCGCATATAAAACTCTGGGACCTATGTTTAAAACTCTGATCATTTATGATGTGATATATATGCTTTTATTACGTCAGCTTTGTGTCAACTGTAATTCATTGTTTCTTGTACTATGACGTGTTACCCCCTCGTTGCCTAGTTGTTCCATGTCAGATTTTGGGGGTCTCATATTTTAACCAAAATCATTTAGCCAAAATTCGGATTTGTTCTACAAGTGGGTATTAGTGAAATCTCAATGAATATGAACCTAAGAATCATAGTAAAATAACCATGTCAACCAATATTCCTGTTAAGGTTCTAATTCAATTTCAATTTTAAAAATCCCCAATTATGAAAGGATGAACCCTAGAACAAAATAGATGAAATTGAAAGAAAGTACTTACGATTAGTTGATGTTTGATTAAGGATGAGTGAAACCTAAAACTTGGAATCAATTAATTTGATTGATTGAAGGTTTTTGAAGCTTCAACAATGGTGGAAAAGATGAAAAACGTCGGCTGTGTATTTTTGGGAGAGAGAAGGTTTGGTTTGAAAAAGGTTATTTTAATAAAACTGGCGCTCTGACAAACTTTACTGCCCGCGGTACCTTATCGATAAGGAACCGCGGGTTTGAGCCGCCAGAGATAAAGAACCGCCTGCAGAGGCTGGTTTTTATCAATGAAACACGCCAAAAATTTTAAAACCAAATTTTCTAAAATACTTAAAAATATATCTTAAACCTTTTAGAATATCATTTGGATCATCATCACACTAAGCAATATGCCTTAATCAAGGATAACGAGTTGAATCGAGATCGAAAAGAACCAAAACGGACAAACGACTACTCGTAGCGAAAAGGCAAAGTGGAGAGAAGTCAAGGGAAGTGAATCAAGACTAAGATCAATGCTCAAGGGATTAATGACAATCTTCAAATCATGGAGACGAAGAGCTTGTGTCATATATAGTGGTTTAAGACGTGCCTTTCCGGCGAAACGTTAAACGGCTTTGGTAATGAATAAACACAAAGCAATTATTCATGTATAGACTAAGATCACTTTCAATAATAGTCTTAGTCTAAACCAAAATATGAGCAAGGTATTAATTCACTTTCTCTCCCACAAAGGGCCTACTAACCGTATAGGTGCAAACTATGGAAATCATGCTTGATACTTTAAGCTACTACTAACTCATTCTACATCACCATAGTGAGTCAAGTATCCAAGAAATGAAGGTTTGAGAGGATAAAAGAAAAGAATCACAAACCACAAACAAATGTCAATCAAGGATGCCAAGAACAAGCACATAGTCAAGTAATGATCAAAAGAATGATCAAAGGGCGTGTGGAAGAACGAAAGCGTACCTTGGCCACAAAGAGCAATCCCTCAAGGAATCAATGCAATGCCCAACAATGACTATGATGAGTACTAAGTCTTCAAGGACTAGTATCATTCCCAGTCATCTTGGTATCATCATTCAAGGATGTTGAAGATCAATGAAGATGAGTCTTCTAAAAGTGCAAGTAACTCAATCTACAACCAATTAAGTGATTGATCTTCATGAGTACCTACACAAAGCAAGATGCAAACTAGTAGATACATTTCAAGAGTAGATCTAAAATGCATAAAGACTACTAATCTAAGAGGGATGCAATATTACTAATTAAAAGACCTATTTTTCAAGAAAAAATAGTTTTGACCAAAGAGAAACTTTAGTACAACTTGACCTTCTAATTTGAGGAGACAATGGATCGATCCAAGATTTAAAGTACAATATACTTCAAAGATCTTGAGTGACCATCGTTCTGATACCAATTGTAGAAACTAGAAGGGGGGGTTGAATAGTTTCTCTTCTATTAGTCACCTAATTTAAATTACTTTGAATTAAGTGTGTATCAAAACTATCTTTTACTTAAAGCTAAGTTGCATAATGATTAGGTTCAATTCAAATGAATTAGCAATGGTAATAGGTAAGTATAATGATAATAAAATAAGTAAAGAGTAAGGAAAGAGACAACCTAGTGACAAGACACCAAGATTTATAGTGGTTCGACATCGAGGCTCTATCCTCGTTTCTACTCCACTCCTCGAGTACACCTACTCGAGATTTCCACTATATCTACAAGCTCCCTTCTTGGCAGAGAATGCCTTACATCGTCGCTTACATTATTTTCCGACAATAAGCTAAATGTCGAGACCTAATCATTAGCTAGGACCAATCTACACAACGTTGCCTACTTCACAATTTAACGACACAAGGCTAGATGTCAAGTTCTAATCTCAAGGTAGAACCAATCTTCACGACGTTGCCTACTTCACCATTTAACGACACAAGGCTAGATGTAGAGTTCTAATCCAAAGCTGGAACCAATCTTCACGACTCTTCACTTTGAAGCTAAGTGAGAACTTCACACAACACAACTACTAATCACTTTCAAGCTTAGTGAGAACTCACAAGACACAACCACATCACTTTATAGTTTAGTGAGAACTACTACACAAATCTATTACAACTCAACTAGACATATCCAAGTACACACATGTATCTTGGATCTACACAACACAAATCCAAGCAAACACATATGCAATGGATGTACACAACAAATCCAAGTATTTACAAATAGCTTGGATGAACACAACTAGTCCAAGTATTTCATAAATACAAATGGATTAACAAAAATAAAAAGGCTAACATGATGAACATGACTAATTCATGGATTCATCTTTATCACAACACTAGTGAGTGAGTGATCTTCTCATTAGACAAGGTAAAGGAGGGGATCAAGAGGATAATCATATGTAAAAATCCTTAACACTTTAAGTGATCATTTACTAATGATTATGCTATAGAAAAGAGAAAGGGGGGCTGAGAAAAACGTCCAAGAGGCTTGTTGGAGAATGAGATTTGATCCACTATTTATAGAAGACAAAGTCCAACGGCTAGCTGGGCGCGGATCCTTATCTAGCCGGCGGTACCTTATCGATAAAGAACCGCCTAGCTATTTAAGGTACCGCCCAGTAGAGTCCGCTCCCTTTTTTGTCTTTTAGTAGGGTAGGAATATCTGAGGTTTTTTAAACCTTCAAAGGATATTCTTATGGCATATGGAATATGCCATTTTCAAATTTACATTTTCCATTTTAATAAAACATTTTCTTAAAAAGAAAGTTTATTAAAATATCTTTTGTCATATTAACAAAAGTGAGTTTTAAGGATAATCACTTTGATGATCACTAAGTATGATTAATAAAAGTTAGTGATATGATTATTACCTTGATGATAGTGTTAGTTAAATAATTCGTTTTGTGTTTTACACTAAATGTGTTGTATAGTTTGTTGTGATCAAAACTAAGAAAGATTAGTTAACACTAATAATGTTTTTAGGCATCACTTGCATTAACACTTTTGATACCGTGTGAGGAATTGTCGGATGACCCTCCTAAACCGAGTGTTGCACGACGATATCTCAACGAGGTAAAAGATAACTTTGTCATTCTTAAATGAGTTGTTAATTCTAAAATTACTGGAGGAAATTTTACATCACCCGTTCATGTCGAGTTACAAAAAGTGCTTCATACCGAAATCAATCTAATTGTTACTCAAGTTGACGCTAGGATAAGCAATTTTGAAATCGCTTTTCTAAAAGAAGCAGCTAACTTTGTTGAAGACTTTAAATCTCTGGCAAAGGAGGCTGGTGAATCTCATGATCGTTTTAAAGCTTTGGAAAGCGATCTTGCACGTCTCTCGAAAGCAAGTGACAGTGCTGATTGTGCTGATTCTAACCCCGTTGCGGTAAACATCTTTGTGTCGGATAATGAAACCCTCTAAAATTAGCTTGATCGTACGAAGAAGAAAGTGGAGTCTTATGTCATTAAAAAGGATAACGAATTCACCGATCTATGGAATAAATATGTCAAAAAATGTGATGAATGCAAATATGACAAAATTTCATACGATAAAGCTTACAATGAAATGGAACAAACAATCGAACGGTTGCAAGCTCAGTTAGGAGGTGAATGTCATGAAAGTGAGCCTTCAACAAACGTTAATCAAAAAGAGTTTACGATTCTTCAACACCGATATGATTTTCTTCAGAAACATTGTCATTCTCTTGAACTTGCTTTGCAAAACAAAGTTGGAAAGTTCCAGATGACAGTAATTTACAACTAAAACTCTCTGAATCATTTCACGAATTGAACGAAAAGAGAGTGGAAATTTCTGATTTGAAAGCTCAGTTGCAAGACAAAGGCATTGCAATCAATGAGTTGAAGTAACTTGTTGGAAACATGGGTGGGAAAACTGTGGAACCTAAGGTTGTAAGATCTGCTGTTAGACAACCCAATGCGTACAAAGTGCCAAAGCCCTCTATCTTAGGAAAACCGCCTTCTAATGTATCTAGGTTACCTCCTAATACCGATGTGCCACCAACTGTTCTAAAACCAGCCATATCACCCTATCTTTCTCCATTTAGTAAACCCATTTTTGCTAAACACAACCCTGTGAATGCACCTTGCACTACTCCTAAGAATACTCCCAAACGTGTGACTCTTATGCCCACAAAGGACTCTAAAGGTTCAAATGACGTTGTTCAAACCAAAAACATAGGGGATGGTAAGCCAAAAGGGAACATTCAGAAAGTAAACCATGTGTATTCAAAACCTAGTAAACCAACAACCGCTAGAGTTCAACACACTCCTAATGGTAATCAACCAAAACCCAGGACTCCTTCCCAGCAACCTAGGAATTGGCAACCACCAATGAGTAGTCGTGTTTCGAACACGGTGCCTGAACGGTCAGCAAAACCTAAGAACACAAAGACTTCCGAGAATCCTAAATTCCTTGTATGCCCCACATGCAATAAGGGCATTCATAATGGAAATCATGCTCATTGCATTCTGCAATACCTCTATGAGGTAAAATCTCGTGCCTTCTCACAGAGAAAGAATGCGGAATCCCATAAGACAACAAGGAGATACACACCCGTCACGAAGAAAAGCAATGACAAGTATTCTTCAAGGCGGATCAATGCAGGACTCAGTTTCTCTCTAAAGAAGTCTTCCGCTGTGCAAGAGAATGCTACTCCTAAATCTAGTCTTCAATGGAAACCAACGGGGTGGATCTTCAAGGAAGTTGGTCTTAAGTGGATTCCCATCGAGATGAGTGATGAAACCTGCTCCAGCACTAATGCGAGTGTTCTGAATGTAGAAAATGAATTTGTTACTCCTAACACTAGTATTTGTGCAAACTCTTCTTCTGTCATTGCAGGTATTTCATCGGATTTTGAACCCACTTATTCTTCAAAGGGTTCCAATTCTGTACATTCGATATCACCTTCTTCTGTTGTACAAAAGTCTATTTTTGATTATTTTCGAAGATTTTGAGAAAACACAAAAAATAAAATAAAATGTAAATATCTATAAAAAACAAAATAAAAAATTTAAAAATCTTTCAAAATACCAAAAATATTCTTCTCGACATGTCTTTAAATATCGATAATATGGACGTACCTAGAAATGTCGCTCAACGATGACACGGGTGTGTACATAAAGCTCGAATGAAAGTTAAAATGTTTTCAAAACATGTCCTTTCTAGTTTCTTCAAATGATTTGCAATTACTTCAGATTGTGACTCGTGCCTCAAAGAAAGGAAAGATTATCATGGATGATAGCTTATCCTTAACAACGAGAAAATAAAATTTTCTCGATCATGAACTTTCGATAAAAACATTCCATGTTTTTAAGTTCATGTAAAAGGCTCACAGTCATATTTTAGACTGTGACCCGGGCTTCAAATAAACAAAAGTTTATCTCGGTTGATAATTTATCCTTAACAACGAGAAAATAATTTTTCTCGGTCATGAGCTTATATAAAATATTCAAAGTTTTAAAGCTCGTGAAAAATGGCTTATAGTCACATGTCAGACTATAACCCGGTCCCCAAAGAAAGGAAAGTCTATGACTTATCCTCAACAACGGGAAATTAATTTTTGTCGGTCATGGGCTTATATTAAAATATTCAAAGTTTTAAGCTCATGAACTCAAGGAAAATGTTCATTTATGTACATTATTCCTCAACAACGGGAAATTCAGTTTTCTCGGTTTTGAGCACAATTTTTCAAGATATTTTCAAAAGCTATTTTTCAAAGTCTTTCAAAATTGTGTGCTCATATACTCTCCTATTTTAATCAGAATCTTTTTTCAAGGGGGAGTATAAAAATCTCATAACATATAGTTCCAAATTTTCAGAAACATTGTTCTCCCCATGTTACATCACTAGTATATCAAAAATTTCACAACCACATGCAATTTTTTAGGGGGAGAATAGTGATAAAACATGTGATAAAAATACTTCATTTTGGATAAGATCTTTGATATAAGTGCTTTCTCGTCCTAATATGTGCAAATACCTTTCATTTTATAATGCACATATGTAGGGAGAGCGTTTTTGGTGATACAAAAAACTATCAAGGTGAAAACATCGATTTCATTAACACCTTGATTACTTTTTCAACTATTTTCTGGTTACGATATCTATACCCTTCAACACATTAATTCACGACGGTATTGGTCTCAAAAGGTGGTTAGGTACTCGTCCTATGATCGAACCAGAACCGGAGGGATCTTCCCAGGGACAATCCATTAGAACTTAGAAGTCCTTAGGAAAGATGGAGTAGTTGAGTGGACGGGAAAAATGCCGACTAATAACTTAAGCTAGCACTAGAACAATCACAACAAGGTGCTAGTTATGACGTCTTGGTAAGCATTGAAGGGGTTGAAGAATGAAATAGAAATGTAAGGATAAAGGGTGTAAAGAAAGTAGCCCTCATACAACTTAGGCAGAAACCGGGTCAACACGTCTACTATTAGAATCACTTAGTTGATTTCTGATATTGAAGACAAAGCATCATGGACCCAGTGATGCAATGCACAACCCTTCCCAACCTACTCAAGATTCTCTCAAAAGAAGTTTGTTTTATTGTTACGGAGTTCAACTCATTTCTATCAACTTTCTACGAGATAGTAGATATTGAAAAGGTGGCAGTCTGCTCCAGCCTCCGATCACCAAATAAACGTGCACTTATTGAGTCTAGAGCCAACGAGATTCATTAAAAAATCTCACTATGACACTTATTCCATATATCAATTGTTTTTCATAATTAGAACACAAGCGATAATTTATAGAGTCCTACGCTCTATTCGTGTGATATTGCCAGAACATTCAGAGTGATACTCTTTAGTATTCACAGTGATGAATGGAAATCCTTCCAGTGTTAACATCAAACAGCACTGCGGTAGGTCATATGTAAGATCCACTTAAATTGAACATGTGTTAACTGGAAAGCAACAGTGGTTCGATTCTTTCTTGAATCAAACTCGTTCCAGGTCTCAACGCAATATCTTTATGATCTTGCCAGAACATTCAGAGTAATACTCATTAGTACTTACAGTGACGAATGGAAATCCTTCTAGTGTCATCATCAAACAGCACTGCGGTAGGTAACTTGTGAGATTCTATATGAATCAAACTTATGTCAACTGGAAAGCAACAATGGTTTTCTTCTTAATTGATTCAAACTTGTTCCAGGAAATGAATTGAAAACTTAATCAGCAGAACAGAAATGCATGATTCACTCTTTACTGTAAATTATCTTTCGAGATGGTCAAGTATTGAGAACGGCTACAACAGCCGGAAACCCTGTCAAGGAAGTTCTTGAACTTACCTAATCACAGGTACGGTACTTGTATTGTATAACGGGAAACCGAAGGAATGCAAATGGTGGTGTAACCTCAAGAGTCGTGATTCAAAACCACATGCTCAAGTAAGTGAAGAAAGCTCAAGAACATCTAAAGACAAATACTTCCGCTACTCAGATCATCAAGGGAGATTGTTAACAAGCTTTCAAGACAATGCAAAATATGAGTATGTGGGGAAAGACACAAGTTGGCAAAGTTTAAAGATCAAGTCAAGGCAAAGATCAAAGAACCAAGATCACATGTCATGAAAGGAATTATGAAATAACTCTCAAGACAACGAGCTTCAAAGTCTGTATCAACAAAGAAGTGAAGTCACATATTACATGACCACCACTTAGGGGGAAAGAAGTGAAGTCACATATTATATGACCATCCCTTAGGGGGAGACCGTTAGAAGTATTTAAACTGATGGTCAGATAATATACCATTGCGAAGCTCGTGGAAAATGCTATTCAACGGTGTCGAGAGTTCTATGTTATTGTTATGTATGGAACGGGAATTAGTCCTGATGTAGTACAATCGTACATGTTTTAGGAAAAACGCGTGTAATCGGCAAGTATTAAATCTTACGATTTAGGAAAACCGTAAAACCGAATAATTGCGAGTTCGTTCTCGAAAGAGGTGTATGATGTGTGCCAATAACATAGAAATCAAGTTTGGATTATTGTCATTTTTGGGTTTGAAGAGGGAAAATTAAATGACGAGTTACACTACGATTAAACTACGACGTAAAACGTAAAACGTAAACGTAATGACGTAAAGCGCGCCGAAATTAAAAATTTTAACTAAAAGTTAATTAAAGTTCTAAATTAAGTCTAAATAATATAAATAGAAATAAAAATTCAATAAATAAATTTTAAAACTTATTATTAATTAAATATTCAATTTTAAATGCTAATTAAAGCCCTAAAATTAAATATAATTAACAAAAGTCCAAAATTATATTTTATTAAACTAATATCTTATTTATATTAATCAAACACTAAAAAGTATTTTTCCTAAATTTTTAAAACTATTATCTATTTTTAAAAGGCTAAAAACTAATTTTAAATGAAAATAATGATAAAAAATAATAAAATAATGAGAAAAATACTTTTACTTTTTGAAAAATCCCAAAACATTTAACTAAACAGTAGAAAAATGAAAAAAGTTGAAAAAATTAATTTTACCCCTAATAGGAAAAAAACAGTTTATTTAAAAACTAGTTTAAACTTAAAATAATTATAAAAATGATTAGATAAAAGGGAAAATGAAATTTTTTTTCTAAAAATCTTAAAATAAATTACTTAAACTAATCAAATTGGAAAAACTGAAATTCACTACTTTTTTATCACTAAAGACAAAAACAGAATAATTAAAAATTGATTAAAATTTAAAATAATGCTAACAATATTAAAATAATCAGGAAAATAAAAATTTCTTTTCCAAAAATCTTAAAATAAATCATTTAACTAGGGAAAAATGAAAAGTCTTAAAAATACTGAAAATATAGCACTAAAGAGAAAAACCTACAAATTCTGATAATGACACCTGCCTAGGCTTTGTCCTTTAGCCCAGCAGTGGAAACTTTAATACTATCAGTGGGAACTATGTTCCCACTACTCTACCTCAGAAAGCAACTTTAGGATGATTTTAGCTTTGTCTGTTGGAGTTGTTTGGAAACAAAGGCACCCCCACACTCAATGGAGTGTGGGGAGTCAATAGAGAGTAAAAACAATCAGTTCAAACACAAAAATCACAACATCCAAGCAATATTAAGTCTCTAATGTAAAGTAGGGGGTCTGCTAAAGCTTTGCTGATCTATGCAGCAGATTGCTGAGTTTCAAACTTACAAAACTAACACCCTAGCACACCAAATTCAAAAACAAAAGCTCACAACCCTAAGTTATCACTAGGACTAGCTGATTACAAGATTTCAAAAATTAAGACTCAAAATCAAACCATATATAAGCCTACTGAATTAAGATGGCAGTTTTATGTGCAAACCTTGTAACACAAAAGTTCTTTAAATCCTAGAATTACCTCTAACACCTAATCAAAAACTTTTTATACTAACCAAATGAGGATGTTTAGATCATATGTGTCTAAGATGTGTGTTACCACAGTCAAACATTCAACAAACCAAGCACCCTTTTAAATACTGAAAATAAGATTTAACCAATAAAGCTATAATAAAACTCATTCAAATCTTTACTACTACCTGAATCATGCAAGTGAACAACAAGAGACATGAAAGAACTAGTTACCAAGCACCTAAGTTATATCTCTAATCACATAGACCACAAAACTAAGCAAAGCAACCAAAGGGTTCAAGCCCTTACCAGCTGAAAGCCTTCTTTGGAATTTTTACTTGAGCTAATGAGGAGCTTGTGTAGAGTAATAGAGTGAGATTATAGACTCTTTGGACTACCACAGTTCAAAGAGTGGACTACTATAGTCCTAAGCTAAAAAGGAAAAGCAAAAGAAGGGCATATAATCTTGCTTGCTGTGTTTTCACCTGAAAAGTACCACAACACCAACAAACTTCAAGTGTCCAAAAGCTGACCACAAGCTTGATAGTCAGTCAAGCTTGTGAGGGCTTTTGGCACAATGACTGTTAGTAGAAAACAAAAATAAATCAAGATTTTTGAAAATCTTTGACAAACACAATTTTTGGAAAACCAAAGTAGGACCTAATAGAAAATTGTAACTTCTCCCTATAATCACTTTGCATAAATAATTTTTAAAATCCTTGTGCAAAGATTCTATAGGCAAAAGGATCTCAAAAAAAAATTTATATGCCAAGATTATTTGAAGCATAAAAAAAACTTTTGATAAATTATACTACTTGCAAAATTTAAACATGAAAAAAATAATGGAACTCAGAATTGTTACTCAAAAGTAAGGCTCTATTAATGCTTTAACTACTTCAAAGTAGATGTTTACAAAGTGAGGAAAAACACTGGAACAAAAAGCATATGCCACACACGGCATTGCTTATATACTAAGTAATGGAAGGGCATACAATTACAATAAAAATGCATAAACATAAACCCTAATGGCTTGAAAATCCTATTCTGCCCTTGAGTCTTCAAATCTTGAAATTGGTCAAAGATATGTGCCATGTGACTCTTGTGATGTACAGCTGGTGGAGTTGAATCTTGGACGTTCATTTTGAGTAGGGGACACATATAGAATCTTGGCCACCCATCTTGTCAAGTTTTTGGGGGTTTGGGGAAAATGATGGGTGCAGGGGAGTACGAGTGGGGCCCTTTGTGGTCACGTGGTGCAAGTTTTATGAGTGGGTTATGGTGAGGATAAAGTTAGTTAGGGATCTGCAGTTTTACAAGCAAAACCCCTTTAATCCATTGAGTGATTAGATTACGGTTCTTGTAGTGGGATTAGGGGATTTGGGAGTGGTTAAGGGGAGCAGTAATTGTTTCCCACGCTTTTTATTTATATAAAATAAGTTTAAAAAAGAGTTAGTGAGGGGTTTGACTGGTGAGGTTGACCTGACGACGTGGGGAAGGTGGGGTGAGGTGGATGGACATGGTTGGTGGAATGGGTGTAGTAGGGTGACGTGGCCAGCTGTGATAGGTGCGAGGGTATTTGTATGTCTTGGCAAAAGAAGCCCCTTATCTCCCAAAAAATGTGTATATCAAGTTTCAACAGCAAATTACCAGATTCCTTTGTATTTAACTTTGTTCCATTTGTCATTTTTTGCACTTAGTGGGTGTTTGGATGTGCTTATTGGAAATAAATTATTGATTTTGAAAACTCCATTTTGAAAAATATCATTTTGAAAACTCCATTTTAAAAAATAGTGTTTGGATTTGATATTCCAGTTTGAAATCGCAATAATCAAATAATCACTTTTTTTAGTGTTTGGCAAATTTGATTATTTGATAATAAACTCCATTTTGAAAGCTTACTTTTCCAAAACTCCATTTTGAAAATGAAATAAGTAGCTCCCCACTAACTTTTTCAAAACTCCATTTTCGAGCTTCTAAACGCAAATAATCACTTATCTCCATTTATTACCCAAACACTTTTGTTTAACTTATCTCCTTTTTGGAACTGAGATTTGGAGATAATCTCCTCCTAACCGCACATCCAAACACCCCTATAGTAAATCCAAACTTTTCGTCAAGGACCATTAATGCAATTTTGATCATTTTCAAGGGCTAATAATGTAATGTCTTATCATTTTTGGGACCCAAATGCAATTTATGAGTTTTACAAGGGTATAAAATGACAAGTCTTCAATTCTTGAGGGACCAATCTTCAAAACTTCAAGGACTTCTTTGGAAATTCATGATTCAGGTCCGGTTCTTTGTGCGACTTTGTTTCCCGTGTTCATTTTTGCTTGATTCTTCTAATCTTTTGGTGAATTCACGATATCCGTACCTAAAATACACAATGAACAAATACAAACATATTTTGGGATATTTTATGATATTTTTAAGCGTTTTAAGCACGATTTGGACGATGAGACTATGTATAAATGCAGTCTCATCACTCCCCCATACTAAACCATTGACGTGCCCTCACGCAATGCTAGAATTAAGTATCGTAGCACTTCCAAAATTCATTTTTAGGTGACATCTATTGAAAACGTAAACTTAAATAAACTACTACATGCGTTTTAGACATAATGTATTGTTTTCATCGCAAAATGGGACGTTTAGGATCACAGAATAAGAACACGTGAATGCTTCGTTAGAAATAATTTCGTCGTCCTTGATTTTCACCCAATTCCATGCTAAGCGTGAAACAAGATCATTGTCATTATAAGTTAGTAATGCTAACACTACTCATATGCTCTAATCACGTACTTAGACTCCCTTATTCCTAAGGTGTATCTCTTATATTTTATTTTTGTCTTAAGGATCACGAGGATACATCATTGACTTATGCGTGAATAGAGATTAGGTCCAAAAATAGAGCCTTAACGGTGTAACCAAAATCATTGAATTAATAATTCACCCTAATAGACAACGATGTCAAAAAAATTAAGTCAACAAGAAGGATTGATAAACACGGTTTTATAACGGTTTTGAACATGAGACTTATTACCAATTTCGAATTGGTTTACCGCCACCTTTTATTTAACTTCCCCATGAAGTGTTTATTATGGCTTTGGTCTTGCCCTTGTCTTTTATTTAACCTCGCCATGAGGTGTTTATTATGACTTGACGTATATCCTCATGCTAAAGCGAATTCTGGATCTTTAAGGCTTCAAGATTTAAGACATTCACTTTTAATTTTGGCATAGATTTTTCGGCCTTGTGAGCTTCGAATTTTTGCTTGTTTTAAGTGAAGAGGAATTTAAATTATTAGTGGGGGAAGCATTTGATTATTCGGGTTGCCAATACTTCAAAACCGTGACGCTGGCGATACCTTAATGTCTTCCCAATTTAATTACATGGAAGCTACTAAAACAAATTATAAACCAACAATAGAGACTAGACCGCTAAATCAATATTTATTAACAATTTATTTATAAAAGCGTAGGGAGAAAAAGCAAATAATTAGGACACATGAGTTTTTGATAGAATACGAGTACTCTACGTTTAGCATAGTAACTTATAATTAACTCTATCATTTCTCGTTCTCAATTAAGAGACTTAGCCTAATATAGTTAAGGAATCGAAGCTAAGTGCTCAACACGCACGGTCGAGTAAAAAATTAATCTTATTCTCACCATCGGAAAACCTACATTCGTGTCTTAAACACTTATGAAAAACTAGAAAAAATTTATTTGGCAATTTTTAGCCTTATTTTGCATAAAACGATAACAAAAAGATGAATATTGAATTGCGTGATGACGTAAGCAAGGTGAAGTATCTACTCACCCCCCCCCCCCCCCCCCCCCTACTAAAACTAAACATTGTCCTTAATGTTTCGAGTCTAGGGGTGAAACACCCCCATACTAGAGACGAAAGTTGAATGCTTAATCTCGAGCATGGAAAGGTAAAACGAATAACCTAAAAGTCGTTTATGAATTATGCTAATAAGATAATCGTTAGAACATAAAAGGATATCATCGGATATCGGAATCTTCAAAGGCAACGATCGAAGCTCGAGTGATCCATAAAACGAACACGAGAGGCTTCAATGATGATGATGAACCTAATAAATCACAATCACAAACAACCACGAAACAAAGGTTGGAAGAGCACAAGTCCCCTCGTTACACTATTAGAAAGCAATAATATTTACAAGGATAAGCATGAGAATCCCCCACGAGGCACCTTGTTTTTTATAACCGAGTCAAAAGCTCGACTCGAATCCCCATAAATGTGATCATTTAGGGATTATCATGGTTTGGTCATTTTTGATGGGGCTTAAATGATAAACAATGCCAAAAAGTACGTGGAGTACTTTAAAAACCTGATACACGTATACCGGGGTCAAAGATAGCGTCCACGTTTTCGGATGAAAGACGAAACAACGCTACTCCAACCGATAGTGAAACCCCAAAGGGGTCAAAGAAAAGAGGTGAGAAATAGAAAGGTGGGACAATGGGTGGGGCACTAAAACAATGAACTACTCGGGGTAGACTCACACCAAGCAAATAGATAAGATTTCCATTTATTGCATCGGTGGAAGACCGAGATTTCCTTATAAATGCGATTCCGGGATCAAATATCTCGTCCTTAGTGGAAAAGTGTGAAGGAACATAAGAGGCTTCCCCCATACTAAAACCACACAAAGCATCGTCAAAAGGAGTAGACAAGCTTGTAGCACTTAAATAACGATGTGATGACGGAGTTAGACTTGTAGAAAAATCTTTTAAATCAATTTTAAAATCTTTTCCTTTTTCATCGTTTAAAAACTCTTTATGAAAACCCGATTTTATGGTCTTGAAAATATTTGGCGTATCTAAGACGATGTTAGGCACGCTAACAATTCTCACATTTAAGTCGCGGGTGGGGGTGGTGGATTATATAAATTCTCAAAACGATGGTCAATAAAGGACACCGCCCCTTCGGGGTCAACATATTCGTCATCCTCATGAACGTTCTCTTCGATTTCTTCATCATATATAGGATTGTCAAACCAAGGTTTGTCATTCCCCTCATTGAGGATTTTAGAAACTCTCTCGAAAAGATCACGATCAAGTACAAAACCATCATTCTTTTGTGAGGATCATCGATAAGTTAGATCCTCACGAATGTGGTAAACGTCATTCTCAGATGAGGAGTGTTGATTAGGTAACTCCTCGATAATGGGATTTTGGGTCACTTGAGTTGGTTCTTCATTAAAAATTAAGACGTTCCAAATCATCAAGTTCTTCCTCGATTTTGGAAAAATCAACCTCACTTGTAGGTGGAAGTGGAGGCATAAGAGCTAGCTCTCGTTCAATAATTTCCTCAATCTCGGGATCAAACTCGTAATCATCGTACTTCCCATGTAAAGAGGTCTTTTTAGGAGAATCCTCAAAAATGGCATTTGGATTTTGAAGCACGTGATCAATTTTGGCAAAATCGCCATCGCCATCATCAAAGAAAGAGTCGATGTGAGCACTCATAACCATGGTCTTACAAGTCGAATGACTATACTTAGGTTACTTTTCTATGACGAGAGGATCGATGTCGATAAAACCTGTAGCCTCAATAGGTATTGCGCTAGGTAATGGAGGCACTTCAATGGATTTAGAAGTTGATGCCTCAAAGACATGGTCCTTCGAAGGTGGTGAAGACGAGTCCATATTGGTCATTGTCGTGATGGCACTGACGTCGCCCTTCGAAATTGGTTGTTCACTTGTTTCGCCGAATATATCCCAAAGTGATTTTTTATCCATAAATTTACGAATACCCTTTTGAATTAAGTAAACGTATTCTTTATCATTAAAATCGTCATCTTTAAAACCGTTCTTTTTAATTCTTTCAAAACATGCATTAAGCCTCATATTTTCCGCTAAAGTCAACATTTTGAAATCATTTTTGGAAACATCGGTTTTGTCATGATCATTTGAAAATTGGGATCTACTCACGAAAAAGTCCATTTTCTCCTCCCCATATTTCATAGTTAGTTTTCCATCGTGAACGTCGATTACGGCTCGAGTCGTCGATAAAAATGGTCGACCTAAAATAAAGGGACATTTAGGGTCACACTCATAATCAGAAATGACGAAGTCCGCGGGAAAAACAAACTTTCCAATTCTAACATAGACATCCTAGGCTATTCCAATTGGTTTTAATGGCGTACAATTTGCTAGCTCGATAGTCATGTTCGTGGGGGTAAGTCTAGGAAATCTTATCAATTTCCAAATAGAATGAGGCATGAGATTGATGCTAGCACCTAAATCAGCAAGGGCTAAACATCCCTCAATCTCAGAAAAATCACAAGGTAGTAGAAATTGGCCCGGATCCTCTTCCTTTCTCGGCATATGCCTTTTGGGTTTTTTAAGTAGGATCGAAGCACAAGTTTCTTCAAGGGTTACTTGGGTGAGGTTGATAAAGCTCTCTTTTTTAACTGTGGATGGAATTTGAGGTACACGAGGGTGTACACTCTTTTCCTTGGTCACCACGTGCATCCCCTCGACTTTAGAACATGAAGGCATTTTAGAAGTCTAGGGTTGAGAAGAAGGAACAACTCTAAATCCATCCTTGTTAGGGGTAATCACACGACTTTTTCCAATAGACGAAGCGGCTTTAGCATGTTCCTTCGGATTTGGTACAGTGTTACTTGGTAACGTACTCGAAGACGAACTCGCTTGATTGCTCATAATTTCCGAAAACATCTTTTTAATCTCACTTTGACCTTGATCGATTTTATTATTTTGACCTCTCAAAGTGTTGGAAAAATCGTTTTTCATCTCACCAATTTGCGTTTCTAATCTCTTCATATTAGCGTCATTTGATTTAACGTGATTTTGAAAATCATTTGAGCCATTAAAACTTTGATTGAAACCTTAGTTTTGACTCCCTTGAAAATTGTTTCCTTGATTGACGTTGTTCGAAAAATTTAAATTTTGCTTGTTGTTGTTATCTCGATTTTTCCAACTCAAATTCCGACCTTGATTATAACCTCCTTGATTCGAAAAATTTCCTTGTTGATTATTTCCTTGAAAATTGTTTCGGTTTTGATTAAAATTTTTGCCTTGGTTATAATTGCCTTGTGATGGACCCGCGTTGTTTTGATTTTGAAAATTGTTGTTTAGCGCGTTAACACTCGACGTTTGGCCATTCGTAGCCGCACACTCGTAATAATTATGAGGTCCACCACACAACGTACACGAAGCCTCAACCGCTTTCACCGTAGCGGGAGCGTCTTTCTTTTGCATCTCAATGAGAAAAGACGTAAACACATTCGTCAACTTATCGACTTTCGCATCAACCCTCTTCATATCGCGATTAGAATTACTAACATTGGCGACATTTTCAACACTCGGTGTGTTACGGAGTTGGTAAACCTTGGATCTATTTTCGATAATCATTAAAGCGTCTTTCGGAGTTTTACACAAAAAATTGTCACCGGCGGCGGAATTTAGCGAATCTTGTTCTTGAAAACTAAGACCGTTATAAAACGTATCGATTTGGTGCAATTCGGAAAATCCATGGTGAGGACATTGCCTAAGAAATTCCTTAAAACGATCCCACGCGTCTCTAAATGATTCATTCGGCTTTTGTTCAAATCTCGTAATCTCGGTTTTTAAAAATGTCGTCTTAGACGGCGGGAAAAAATGATTAACGAATTTGGAAACGAGATCCTTCCATGTAATTATGGAATTAGGTGGCTCCTTCTCATACCAATCCTTAGCGGCACAATCGAGCGAGTACGGAAAAAGCATAAACTTGACGACATCGGTGTCGACTTTCTTAAACTTGCTCGTGGCCAAAAGACGATCAAAATTCCGAATGTGATCGTGAGGATTATCCGCCTCACGACTTCGAAACTTCGTAGCTTGAATTAACGATAGCATTCCGCCCTTAATCTCAAAATTCTTCGCTTCGATAGCGGGAATAACGATCGCGTCTCCATAACCATCAGTGGGCACTTGGAGCAATTCCATCATCGAACGATTGTCGGCCATCTCGTCTACGGTTTCGACAACGATAATAGGAACCTCGGTTTCTAAATCACGTCTTCGTTGTCGATTCCTTTGATTTTGATTGCGTCGATTCAAAGCGTTGCTAGAATTCGTATAGTCCTTCGATCGAGTGCGCATGCACTAACGTAAAGAATGGTGGTACCAAAGAAGATTCTTTTTTGGGGTTTTTCGTTTTTTCAATTTTTTTGGTTTTTGATTGTTTTTTACTTTTTTGGATTTTTGGTGTATTACGTAGACTCAAATCTACAAATCTCTCCTCGAATCAATTTCTCGATTAAAGGAGCCTCAAGGAATGAAAACGATCATGTGGAGTGAACGCCTTCGATGACTTTAGAACGTTGGTGGAACACCAAAACGTTCAAGAGGGTTTAATCTTTAAAAACAAGCAAATATATATACGTAGATAATACTTCGGTTGGTAAACCCTTGATTAGCCCTCTTTCTCAAAACACTCACAAGCAAGTGGGGGAAACGAGGTGGCGCTAAGCACTTAAGAGCCTTTTTCCCTTAGGTCGTGAAATACAACCGCCTTATACCCACTGTATAGTTTGTGTTAATCAAAATTAAGCCTCTCGAAAGTATTTATCTATTTTGTCTTTTCTTTTTTCTTTAGATTCGAATACAATAATTGAGTGATGAAATCCCAATTAAGGTTGCGTTTTCACGCTTTTGGAGATATTGTAAATTTATTGTGATACGTAATAAAATATATTAATAATATTCACAAGAAAAATGCAAACGAATATTTCTACAATATAGTAAGAGATTGTCGTGTGTTTAATTTAGGAAAAATAAACACGATTTATTTAGATATTCTATAATATAGAAGAAAAAATAACAAAAATGAGTATGTACGATAGTTACGCTTTCCAAAAATGAAAAGCAAAAATGCACTACTCACACAAACATGATATGTATATGGCTAAACACACCTCCCCGCAGCGGCGCCAAAATTTATGTAGCAAAATCGTACACGTTTTAGGAAAAACGCGTATAATCGGCAAGTATTAAATCTTACGATTTAGGAAAACCGTAAAACCGAAGAAGTGCGAGTTTGTTCTCGAAGGAGGTGTGTGATGTGTGCCAATAACATAAAAATCAAGTTTGGATTAGTGTCGTTTTTGGGTTTGAAGAGAGAAAATTAAATGACGAGTTACACTACGATTAAACTACGACGTAAACCGTAAAACGTAATGACGTAAAACGTGACGAAATTAAAAATTTAAACTAAAAAATAATTAAAATTATAAATTAAGTCTAAAATAATATAAATAGAAATAAAAATTCAATAAATAAATTTTAAAACTTATTATTAATTAAATATTCAATTTTAAAGGCTGATTAAAGCCCTAAAATTAAATATAATTAACAAAAAGTACAAAACTATATTTTATCAAACTAATATCTTACTTATATTAATTAACCACTTAAAATTATTTTTTCTAAATTTTTAAAACTATTTTTCTATTTTTAAAAGGCTAATAACTAATTTTAAATGAAAATAATGATAGAAGTAATAAAATAATAAGAAAAATATTTTTACTTTTTGAAAAATCCCAAAACACTTAACTAAACAGTAGAAAAATGAAAAAAGTTGAAAAAAGTAATTTTACCCCTAATAGGACAAAAACAGTTTATTTAAAAACTAGTTTAAATTTAAAATAATTCTAAAAAATAATTAAATAAAGGGAAAAATAAAATTCTTTTTTCTAAAAATCTTAAAATAAAATACTTAAACTAAGAGAATTGGAAACACTGAAATTCACCACTTTTTTTATCACTAAAGACAAAAATAGAATAATTAAAAATTGATTAAAATTTAAAATAATGCTAAAATATTAAAATAATCAGAAAAATAAAATTTTATTTTCTAAAAATCTTAAAATAAATAATTTAACTAGGGTAAAATGAAAAATCTTAAAATATTGAAAATATAGCACTAAATACAAAAACCTAAAAATTCTGATAGTGACACCTGCCTGGGCTTTGTCCTTTAGCCCAACCGTGGGAACTTTAATACTATCAGTGGGAACTATGTTGCCACTGCTCTACCTCAGAAAGCAACTTTAGGATGATTTTAGCTTTGTTTGTTGGAGTTGTTTGGAAACAAAGTCACCCCCACACTCAGTGGAGTGTGGGGAGTCAATAGAGAGTAAAAAACAATAAGTTCAAACACAAAAATCACAACATCCAAGCCATAGTAAGTCTCTGGTGTAAAGTAGGGGGTCTGCTAAGGCTTTGCCGATCTATTTGGCAGATTGGTGAGTTTCAAACTTACAAAACTAACACCCTAGCACACCAAATTCAAAAACAAAAGCTCACAACCCTAAGTTATCACTAGGACTAGCTGATTACAAGATTTCAAAAATTAAAACTCAAAATCAAACCTTATATAAGCCTACTGAATTAAGATGGCAGTTTTATGGTAAAAGGGTAACAATGACCCTGGTAAATAGAACCAAAAAAAGCGTTGAAGTACAATGAATGTGGCTGAAATACCACATTAACCGCAAGCTACAGGCAGCTTGTTAAACAAATGTTTATGACAGACCATAAACATTAACTAGTCTAGAATGATGAAAAATATGAGCTAGACAAAAACCAAGACGAAAACATAAAATTACGAAGAAAATAATAAACCATCAACATAGGATCAACCAGTTGGAGTGCTTGCCCCAATATGAGTGTTGAGAAGATTTACCGATTCATCATAGACAATCTCGACTTCCTCCTCATTATCTTCTTCGCTAACTTGAACCACTTCTTCCATTCCAAACTTGGACAAAGTTGAAAATTTATTAGAGGTAGAAACAATGCTCATTGGATCCATACCTTTATTCAGACCACTAGGGTTGCTAGACTGCTGTGACTGACTAAATTTAGTATTCAACTTTTTACCATTATCACCACTCTTACTTGTAGCATCCAAGTAATTTTTTGGACGAAAAGCAACAGATTTACCTGTTTGAAAACCCTTGCTCAATGGAACACCTCTTGGGATTGGATTCCCTAAGTTACCTTTGTTCTTCTTCCCCTTGCTTTGCACTTGTTGGAAACCATCACTATCAACATGAGTTGTCACATTTTCAACCATTTTAGGTTTAACAATTTTCGGACAAGTATCAAATGAATGTCCAAAAATATTACAAGTAGGGCATCTAGGAGGTTTCCATTCATATTCAACACGAATAGTTTCCTTAGTGAATCCAGGGCCTTCAAGATCGGGTACACCAATAGTAATGTTTTCCATGAACTCCGAATTAGCATTCATTTCAATTAGACACCGGGCGAAACTACTACGTCCCCAAGACTCTTTACACATAGTATTAGTATAAGTGTCCATCATGATAAGCTTACCAAGACACGATGCAATTAAACTAATACCTTCCTCTTTAAACACCTGTAGCGATACATCATGAAACTTAACCCATACCGGAATGCGAGTTAGTTCCTCTTTTAGAAGGTACGTATTAATAGTCCATTTCTTAAGAAAAATAGGCGAATTCCTTACCATCCACGGACCACCTTCAAGAACCGCATTAAGCCCCTCACAAGTCCCAAATTGAAAAAAGAAAAATCCTTTTTCATTCATCATAATACGCTTCAGACCATGTTTGGCCCAGTTATTCTTAGCAAAATACTCCACCACAGGAAACGCTATCCTTTTACCAAGAAAATAACCATATAGAGTATTGTGGTAGCGAGTATTTACTTTCTCAACAACCTTCCTAGGGATCGAGATATTAACCCCTTCACAAACACTGTCACTAACACAATGAAAATTAGATGAAGATGAGACTTCATCAGAGTTAATACCTTGATTAGTGGATGTAACCATTCCAGCTTCAAACTTGCAAAGTAGATCCAGAATTTCTTTAGCACGATCTTGAGAAAGCAATGCCCATAATGGATGTTTATTCATCTCTAGTTCATGCATGAATACACCTGCATCACAAACCGTACGAATCGTAACACCAAATAACTCAAAAACATCATGTAGATTACACGGATGCATTCCATTAATGGTGGCAGCTTTTTCAATCAAGTCAACGAAACCATCACTAGAAGAGGTTGCCTTAACCACATGGGGAAAAGCAATCATATCAGTTTCAAGTTTACACAATAATGCCACAATTTTCTTAGAACGCTCTTTAGATATCAGTGCACACACAGGATCCTTTCGATCCTTATTTCTTGCCCAACAGCACGAATATCTTGAACCTTGGTTATAACAACCCCAAACAATCCAAGCACCTTTTTAATGTCAAGTGGCTGCATAGCATTAATCTTAGATGCAATAGACTTAATTACCTCAACACTTGGTTTTGAAGACATGATGAATCTTAGACAAATTCGCAAACAGTCGATCGGTTCAACAAGTAGCCAAAACTGAGAAGAGGACCTTAAAAATTAAGGTCAGCCGCGCAATTGATCCTTAAACAAGAACAATCTTAATGTGAACTGCGCAATTAAACCTTAAAAAATAAATGGTCAGCCGCCAAGATAATGATTGCTGCAATTAAACAATTAAACCTTAAACAAGATTCAGCCGCCAACCCCACTTGATATTGAAGAGTCAGCCGACACTTGATATTAACCAATTAAACCTTAAGGTCAGCCGCCAAGAATTTATTAAACAAATGAATGTTAAGGTCAGCCGCCAAGCAAACCGGACCCACCAATGATTAATGATGCAAGGATTTATTATCCTTGAATGCTGCAACGATTAACTTCAGCCGATTTAATATCCACCAACGAATTAGAAGACAAGGACGATTTAAATTAAAACGAACCCTAAAAAACCCTAAGAAAAAACAGGTAGCCCAGCGACCAATTTAACCAAAGAATCGAAAAAACACACTTGCCGACAAGAAAGAAATTTCTGCCGCCATAGATGTTATTTAGGGTTTTTTACTAAAAAAAATAAGATGGCAGTTTTATGTGCAAAGCTTTTAACACAAAATTTCTTTAAATCATAGAATTACCTCTAACACCTAATCAAAAACTCTTTATACTAACCAAATGAGGATGTTTAGATCATATGTGTCTACGATGTGTGTTACCACAGTCAAACATTCAACAAACCAAACACCCTTTTAAATACTGAAAATAAGATTTTAACCAACAAAGTTGTAATAAAGGTCATTCAAATCTTTACTACTACCCGAATCATACAAGTGAACAACAAGAGACATGAAAGAACTAGTTACCAAGCACCTAAGTTATATCTCTAATCACATAGACCACAAAACTAAGAAAAGCAACCAAAGGGTTCAAGCCCTTACCAGCTGAAAGCCTTCTTTGGAATTTTTACTGGAGCTTGTGTAGAGCAAGATAGTGAGCTTATAGACTCTTTGGACTACCATGGTTCAAAGAGTGGACTACTGCAGTCCTAAGCTATAAAGGAAAAGCAAAAGAATGGCATATAATCTTGCTTGCTGTGTTTTCACCTGAAAAGTACCACAACACCAACAAACTTCAAGTGTCCAAAAGCTGACCACAAGCTTGATAGTCAGTCAAGCTTGTGAGGGCTTTTGCCATAGTGACTGTTAGCAGAAAACAAAAATAAATCAAGATTTTTGAAAATCTTTGACAAACACAATTTTTGGAAAACCAAAGTAGGACCTAACAAAGAATTGTAACTTCTCCCTATAATCACTTTGCACAAGTGATTTTTCAAATCCTTGTGCAAATATTCTATAGGCAAAAGGATCTCAAAAAAAATCTTTATATGCCAAAATTCGTTGAAGCATAAAAAAAACCTTTTGATAAATTATACTACTTGCAAAATTTAAACATAAAAAAAATAATGGAACTCAGAATTTTTACTCAAAAGTAAGGTTGTATTAATGCTTTAACTACTTCAAAATAGAAGTTTACACAGTGAGGAAAAAAACGGGAACAAAAAGCAAATGCCACACACGGCATTGCTTATATACTAAGTAATGGAAGGGCCTATTACAATAAAAAAGCATAAACATAAACCCTAATGGCTTGAAAATCCTATTCTGCCCTTGAGTCTTCAAATCTTGAAATTGGTCAAAGATATGTGCCATGTGACTCTTGTGATGTACAGCTGGTGGAGTTGAATCTTGGACGTTCATTTTGAGTAGGGGACACATATAGAATCTTGGCCACCCATCTTGTCAAGTTTTTGGGGGTTTGGGGAAAATGATGGGTGCAGGGGAGTACGAGTGGGGCCCTTTGTGGTCACGTGGTGCAAGTTTTATGAGTGGGTTGTGGTGAGGATAAAGTTAATTAGGGATCTGCAGTTTTACAAGCAAAACCCCTTTGATCCATTGAGTGATTAGATTAGGGTTCTTGTAGTGGGATTAGGGGATTTGGGAGTGGTTAAGGGGAGCAGTAATTGTTTCCCACGCTTTTTATTTATATAAAATAAGTTTAAAAAAGAGTTAGTGAGGGGTTTGACTGGTGAGGTTGACCTGACGACGTGGGGAAGGTGGGGTTAGGTGGATGGACATGGTTGGTGGAATGGGTGTAGTGGGGTGACGTGGCCAGCTGTGATAGGTGCGAGGGTATTTGTATGTCTTGGCAAAACAAGCCCCTTATCTCCCAAAAAATGTGTATATCAAGTTTCAACAGCAAATTACCAGATTCCTTTGTATTTAACTTTGTTCCATTTGTCATTTTTGAAACATAGTAAATCCAAACGTTTCATCAAGGGACATTAATGCAATTTTGATCATTTTCAAGGGCTAATAATGTAATGTCTTATCATTTTAGGGACCCAAATGTATTTGTTAGTTTTACAAGGGTATAAAATGACAAGTCTTCAATTCTTGAGGGACCAATCTTCAAAACTTCAAAGACTTCTTTGGAAATTTATGATTCGGGTCCGGTTCTTTGTGCGACTTCGTTTCCCGTGTTCGTTTTTGCTTGATTCTTGTAATCTTTTGGTGAATTCATGATATCCATACCTAAAATACACAATGAACAAACACAAGCATATTTTGGGGTATTTTATGATATTTTTAAGCGTTTTAAGCCCGATTTAGACGATGAGACTATGTATAAATGTAGTCTCATCAAGTCCCAAACACACAAATGAGGAAGGCCTTCTAAACTTGTAAGCCTTAGTATAAAAGGCCAAACTAACCTCATTTGTGTGTGTGCTTTTCCCATTTTCTTAGTTGGTATAAAGAGAAACTCTCCTTAGTTTCTCTCACTAGGAAATCACCTACTTTGTTCTTCTTTCTCTTTCTTCTTCATCAATCTAATCTTTCTTCTTCTTGTTTTAATCCTTTGTTCTTCATCTTTATTTCTTGTTCTATATTTCGTGTTCATCATCACAAACCCAAGTCCCATCTAGATATAGTCACGTCACTAATAGATCTAAGTTTTTCGTGTTTGGTAAGTCGTGTGCTATATTTATACACTGTGATTGACGAGGTGGTTGCTCCTACTAGAAAGTCTAGTAGAAGCACCAAATTGCCTGCTAAGTTGAATGATTTTTTGACTGATAAAAAGCTTAAATATGGGATTGAAAAACAAACTATTTTCTAGGCTTAATTTTGTGAACTGCTGTTTTGCTACCACCCTTAACAAATATGTTGAACCTAGCTCTTTCAATGAGGCCATTAGAGACCCTAACTAGATTGAATCCATGAACAAGGAAATTGAGGCTTTCATTAGGAACAACACCTGGACCTTGATTGACCTTCATGTTTATAGAAAAGCCTTGGGTGTAAATGGGGTTATAAGATTAAATATGGGGCTTCTAGTTTGATTGACAAATATAAGGCTAGGGTGGCAGCTAAAGGGTATGGTCAAAAAGAAGGTATTGACTTTGATAAAACCTTCATCCCTGTTGTTAAGATGGTAACCATTAGGTACATTATGTGTCTTGCTATGTCTAAAAATTGGTCTTTGTTCCAAATGGATGTGAATAATGCTTTCCTTTATGTGGATTTGGATGAGGATGTTTACATGTTCTTGCCCCTTGGATTTGATAATTTTAATCCTTCCAAGGTTTGCAAATTTAACACATACCTTTATGGACTTAAGCAATCCCCAAGGCAGTGGAATGCCAAACTCACCACTGCCTTGGCTGAGCATGGCTTTGTCCAAAGCAAGGTTTATTACTCTCTTTATGTTAAACACTCTAGTGACACTTTCATTGTCATTCTTGTCTATGTTGATGACCTTGTGGTTGTTGGAAATGACATGTCAAAAATTGACAAGTTCAATTTCTTTCTTAATAACAAGTTTATGATCAAAAATCTTGATCATATGAAGTAATTCCTTGGCATTGAGGTCTTACACAATGACTCTAGAGTTTATATTAGTCAAAGGAAATAATGTCTTAACCTTATCCATGAGTTTGTCCTTCTTGCTGCCAAACCTGTCTCTACTCCTTTGCTTGAGAACTATGTTCTTGCTGTGGAAGAATGTGATTTTGATAAGTACCTTACAAACGTTTTTAATTATCATAAACTGATTGGTAAGCTTATTTATTTAACTCACACTAGACCTGATATTTCTTATGATGTCCAATGTTTGAGTCAACACATGCATGCCCCTTTACAATCCCATCTTAAAATTGCTTTAAGGGTTATCAGATACCCGAAGGAATCTCCAGGTACTGGTAACCATATTTACAAGGATAGGAAACTTAATCTTTCATGCTTTACTGACTCAGACTGGGCCAAGTGTTTAAAAAAGGAAATCTGTTTCTGGCTACTGTGTGTTTTGGGCAACACTCTTGTTTCTTAGAAAAGTAAGAAGCAACCAATTGTATCTATATCCTCTGCTGAATCAGAGTATAGATGTATGGCTAGTGCTACTTTTAAGGTCATTTGGATCTCTAATTTTCTTAATAACTTGAACATTCCAAGTGTGTTCCCTGTGAATATGTTCAGTGATAGCTCTTTTACTATCCAAATTGTTGCTAATCTTGTGTTTCATGAGAGGACCAATCACTTTGAGGTGGATGTTCACCTGGTAAGGGAAAAGGTGCAGACTGGTGTTATCAATATTATCAAGGTTGCTTCAGTAGATCAAACTACTGATCTTTTCACTAAAGGTCATGACACTTCTCAACATATCAAACTATGCAAAGAGTTGGGTTTGATGGACATGTTATCCTTGATAAGTTTGTGGGAGGATGTCGGATTTACAAACTTATTATGCTTATTTTATGTTTTGTGCCATGTTTGCTCTTTGTGAATTTTATAGGTACCTATCTTGACACTTTTACATTCTTGCTATTGGACTGGGCTGATTTATCCGTTGGAAGCCCCACTCTGGGCCATTTGTTGAAGAGTAGTATTTACCCTAGCTGTTTCCAGGGTTTTCAGTCATCATAACATAACTCACACACACACAAGTGTGCAGCTCTCTCTTTCTCTCTCAAACCCTTGAGCCGTTTGAGGCTTCTATCATGGGAGGAATTTCATCTTGTATTATTTATCGAGTGTTGAGTGTTTATGTTGTGAGAAGAACTTATCAACCTAGTTGGGACGTTCTCACCCTATCTATTTTGTATTTATACGATTGGCACTCGTTTGAGGATCAATCTTTGTTTTGTAAGAAGTACTTTGAATCTTTAATAATATTCACCAAGGGGAGGTTGGTTAGGTGATAGATCTGAGTTATTAATGCGATTCTCATGTTTTAACAGAATCAAAGCAATTTGGAAAAAAAAATTGATGTATAAAGTCTTCAGAGATGATTTTCGTTGTACCATGAATCTAATATAGTTATGGGACGTCTACATAGTATTTATTTATGTCGTGTTAAAAGTAGGTGGAATAAGACATGGGTATAAACTTTACCGAATGGGTGTGTTTGGGAGAGGGCTTTTAGGGGCTTATGAGGAGGTTTGAGTTACTAAATAAGCTGCCTAATACAATAAGTCTTGTTTGTCGTACGGCTTATAAAAACTTTTGAAACTATAAAGTGTCGGCCCAATAAAAACGACATGTGAGACACACCCCAAAGTGCTTGTGTGAGTTCAGCTCCTAAAAAAGACATGTGAGATAGATTTATAGTGTATATAATGTGAGGTATTAGTAGTTGTTAGAAAACTGATAAAAAAATAAAAAGTTGTTAAAAAACATAGAAAAATTCTAACTTCTCATTTAGAAATAGATCCAGTTGAATTAACTCTCAATTTTTTTATTTTTAGGAAGTCACACATATGTTAGACTGATAGTTTTTTTTTAATATGTTAGACTGATAGTAATCCTATCAAACCGTTTGGTAGGTCTTCATCCGACGTGACCAAACCTCCCATTACAAGACATTGTGACCAACCAAACACATCTCACACTTTCATTTGTTTGAGTTGCATGGTGACCAAATGAATTGGGAAGTGTCCAAGCAATAAACTATTCGTTGGGTTGTTTTATTACAAAAAGATACATAAAGCACATGATAAGATCATAGGGTGTGGTTTGGTGTTGTGGTTTGGTGTTATGGAAAAATGGGTGTCACGCTAGCATCCCACTCCATAATACCATAATTTCCATAACACCTGAAAATTGGTTCCTTCGTTAATACAAGATATCTGGTGTTATAGTGGTCTCACCATTTTCTTTTCATAAATATTTTTTAATTAAATTAAAATAAATATCATATTTTTATAACTTAATATAACATTTTTATAACTAAATATCATATTTTTTACCTATATTTTTAACTAACTCGTACTTTCAATTTAATTAAATATCACATTTATACACATTTGAAATTGGACCATAAAAAGTTAGCCCATAAAAATCTAGCCCACCAAACACATTTTTAGTACATATTTATTTAGGTTTATACCTAAAACATCATCTTCCTCCCACAGCAGCAATGACACAAACTCATCTGATCCATATCTGTAAACAAAAAGAATAAAAAAATAAAAAATACAAGATACAAAAAATCCTATGACGAGAGATTACAACGCAAGGCGCGGTGCAGTTCTCGCACTGTGGCTCGCGTTTTCCCTATCATTTTGGGCTGGAAACTACGGGTCCACACCCGAAAACATGTGTAACACCCCCAAATTTATACAACTTAGTACATCGGAAGACTAGTTGGTGTTACGGGATAGCACATTACTCACATCATAGACAACGCATAAAAATCGCGTCGTTTAATAATAAATCATTTCCATTCATAAACATCAAAGTTACATAGGTCCCAAGTCATTACATTTCTTACAAAGTTTTACAAAGTGTTTGAATGGAAAATATTGTTTAAGTGCGGGCCATTAATTCTTGTCGTCTTCCCGAGAATTACCTTCAAGTACCTGAGATAAAACATGTTAAAAGAAAAGGTCAGCGATAACGCCGAGTGAATTCATAGAGTTTAATAAAATCCATCAATATAATATCAGTATAAAATTATTACTGAAAATCATCTTATACAAATCATTTTGATAGGCCATGAAATAGCCAAAATCATTTTATACAAATCCTTATCGAAAATAATAATATAGGCATTTGCCTTAAAAATCATTATACGAGCCATTGTCGTTAAAAACACTATACAATACGTTTTGCAACGTTATATAGATTAAATAAAACCGTTATATGAATATGGTTATAAAAACCAAAACACAAACATAATATCAGTAGTATGACCCTGTATTGCTAGTCAGGCAATACATCGTAATTCGAAGCGTCTAATAGTATTTCGGTGCTTTGGATTATTATAAGCCGCATGACATTGTTACCTTACTAAACCAACAACGGGTAGCTAACCCGATACCAATTTTGCCCATCTAAAGTAGCGTGTCGTCACAAAGGTCACGCTATGGAAATCTTCTCATACATAAATTCGCTTACCAATCAATGTGGCACGACGGGGATCAACCGTCAAGGCGCGAACTGGGGTGATCGTCCCCAAATAGTACTATTAAATGCATAAGCGTCTACCAAATCCCGGTAGTTCACAATTCATGCTAATGGGACTTTTAGTGACATAACCTAACTTTAATAATCCATTTAATTTCATCTATCGGGTCCTTTAATCATTTATCGGGTCATACAATCGGGTCATTCAATCATTCGGGTCCAAAATTAATAAACAAACAATCGGGACAAATGGTGTCCTATTTAGTAAAAACTAACATGTTATCTCCCTCGCGGGTTTATAAAACATTTATAAAAACATTTAAAAGAGTGCGAGGCTATGAACTCACGTTGATATGGGAAGGCGGGTTATCGGCAATTCGGTCGTACGGTACGTGCTTCAATCACGGAAACCTAGACAAATAATACTCGGTCTTAGACGTTTGTCCAATGACTTTATAAAAATAACAATTATGTATACATATGATGATTATATATATATGATGATCAAGTGGGTTTACATATTCTCGTTTACTCATTTTAGAGTTATGTGTCGATAACTTTTATACTAGTTTTCTCGTTTTACCTATTTACGTGTTTTAGGTCCAATAAGCCTATTATAAGTTCTTAACTTGTATTAATCCAATTCATACTTATATTATCAGTATTTAAACTTTCAAGTTGGGCCCAAATGGGTTAAGCCTAATAAGTTCTTTTTATGAGTGTTTATCTTATTTAGTCCAATTATTAGCCCAAGTATTAGTCCAATATGTTTACTTAGCTCGTTAATGTCCGTATGCCCTATAGTTCGGGTTTTATCGATTTTTACTTGTTATACATGTCTATATATCAGTATATAAGTTTTATAAAGTTTACATTAGACGGGTCCAACCATCTAAGTTTTATTTAACAAAAACGTTAATTCTACGGCAATAGCCGAAAAAGTCGTAAAATTCATGTTTATAGTTTTTATAACTTATAAAACATAACAAGTTACCATTTTTATAAAATGTCCACTTATTTATCATTGTACATATTTATATAAATAAAATCCAAGAGTTAGTGGGTTTTAACTTTACATTTTATACAATATAATTTTGAGTGCTTATATAATAGTATTATACTTTATTTTCCAAAATCTGATTTTTATTCTCATCTTCACCAAAACTGCCATATCTTGAGTTCTATATGGAGATAGAAGCTCAGATTTTTATCACATAAACTAAATGATATGTGCTACATTTAACTATTTTATAGCTAATGTTGAATCATCTTCTAAATATTTTCTAAAAATCGTCCAAAACAGTAACCTCAGATTTGTACCTTAAACTTGTTTTGATCATATCTCACTCATTACAATGATTCCATTGCATGGACAACTCTCACATGTGTAAAAGACACATAGCTTACTGTAAATCCATTCTACTTCATCATTTTATCAGTTTACCATATGGTTCTTTACTGTTTTTATACAGCCTATCATTTAAACAAGATTTACCTATTTTTACTTATAGTTTTTCATCTTTTTATCCATGATTATCAACAACAAATCCCCACATAACATTTTTATCATCATATAATCATCATATACATATACAATAGGAATTAAAATACATGTTTACATAATCAAATTAACAAGAAGATGAGGAGGACAATCTTTATACCACCATGATGATGTAGGTTGATCAAAACATGGATTTTTGATGGAGATAATTGTGATGCACCAAGACCATCTTCATGACCACCATGCTTCATGAACTCCTTGTGGAAAATCAGCCCCAAGACATCATGAATACTCCTCCTTGGATGTTATAAGTACCACCAATCAATAGGGTTTCAAAAGGGCTTCAACATATGCAAGTATAACATAGGATTTCATGGTTAAATTTGATCAATGATGGATGTTTTTGAGAGATATGGGACGAACTAGAGAGAGGGTAGAGAGGATTTTGAGTGGTATTGCATGGTGAAAATGAAAGAAATGGTAAATGGCAAGTGGTTTTGTTGTAAGGTAGCTTAATGTTTAAGCTTAAGACATGTGTAAGGCTTGTTAGCTACTCTTGACACCTCATGGTGTTAAGTAGCTAGTTGTGGCCGGTTTTGGGGGTGGGACAAGTGTCCCACTTGTCTCATCCCCATTTATTTACGGGTACTCCTCGATTCTAGTTTCCTTGATTTGCGTGCCCTCGGGTCGTTTTACGAAAAATGTTTTTTATAAATTATGAATCAATGTCACAAAACGAATCCAATAAAAATTGTTTCGTCAAAAACGGAGTTCGAAAACGTAAATACGTAATCCTAAGGTTTCCGGTTTAGTCGTAAAGGACGTTAAAATAAAATCGTAAGTCCTAATCTCTTCTCGTAAATTTTTGAGTTTATGAACCAACACAAATTTAAAACTCCAAAATAATATTCACGGATAAATTTATTTTCTGAAATGTCGGACTGTCACCAAAGACGGTGTATGTAAACGTAAGCACGTAACGTTGAATCCTCCGGTTTAGACGTAGTCGATGCTACTCCAAGACGTAAATCCAAATTTCTTCCCAAAAATATGTGAGTTCATATTGTAACATTAAAATAATGTTTTTAAATAATATTCGAGAATAAAATATCAACCATAAATTGACGGATTGTCACAGCATTTACCCCTAAACAGGATCTTTGTCCTCAAAGATCATCTTACCTTACTACTTGCTTCTTATAGAGTTAAAGCCATGTGGGTATTCCCTCCACATTCGGTCTTTTCTCATGTGAGTAATTCATTACAATACGCGAGTTTCATCAAACATAACTACGGGAATAAGATCAGGCTTAATGTTGACTTACTTTCTCTATCCATGATGTTCACGGGTTTTTGATGAATGCAACTTTTCGCCGACCTAAACATTACTAAGGAACAATCAGATTTTCACTTGATAGATATTTTATCAAGTTCGATTTACGAAATAGTATTCACGCAGTTCTTGAAGTCCTAGGGTAGATCCAGCTTATATGCCTTTCAATCCCAACTTTTACATCATCTCAATGGTCCCAAACAACGGGGACTTATATCCCATGATTTGTCAGATCATGAATTCATTTTTCCAAAGTTAAAAATTGTGGCATAACTTCGCTACCCATTTGGCACTTCAAGATCTACATTTCATATTCACATAACCTCTTGCCTACTACCGGCTGTCAATAATCAAATCCTAATTTCAACAATCATTTCAGATCTCGCGGGTTGGGTATTTTGCAAGGAGAGGTTCGCCATCATAGGAAACCTTAAACCGAAGAGACATGTCCAACTCACAGTGGGTGTATGTCGGATGTCTTCATCTCAACTCTTGCTTACAGATGCTCTAATATAGATCCTAACAAGATTAGATCTCAATCCTAATACGATAATTATCAATGATAATCTTTCCAAAGGAAAACGATTATACGGTCTATTACCAAAGGTCAATCATTCAAACATAGAACAACACTTATATTACCTTGTATCGTTACTTTACCTCGTCCCTTCGATTTGGGGTGGTACATAGTACTCTCATCAAGGTTCGTTCTCAATGATTTCTGAGCAAATCTCTAGAAATTCGATGCGAAACGAGGATCTTGATATAGATGATCGATACAGGCACGCTATGTTTACATAACTCTTTTGAATTTATCATTAACGAGAATGATATTAGCAGATTTGGTCAGTCTGTCGACGATGACCTAAATCGAATCAAATTCAGATGATGACCTTTGCAATAGCTAGACGTTTACTAATGTATGAGGCGATGTCTGCCTTCATAATTGCCATCGGTACAACTTCTTCAGACAAAGATATTTTTAGTCATTAATGACATAAATAAAATACTTATACTTACAAATTCCAACATAACTATATCTTACAATCTCCATATTTAGGCAACCACAAGTGGCCTTTAAAGCATTTAACGCTATTGGCTTCTCTATTTTAATGGTTCACATTAGCCGTGAAACCTCTTTTTATTATCTATATTATTCCTTTTTACAACCATTGTTTGTTTTTATATCGTTCGGCAAATTATTTTGTACCTTTATTATCAAGAAATACATCTTAATTGATTCTTTATCCTTTTTATATAATATGTCAGTATCTATATTCACTTCTCATGATGTTATAATTATCATGTCCACAATTTACTCAGATATTCTTTCTATATTATGCGTCAGTATTTACGTTCAACTTTCTTCATATTTTCTAAGTTTCAGTTTCGTCTCATCTATCATTTTTATCCGTTTTACTCAATCCGTTGTCTAAAGCGTCGATAATTATTATAATTAATTAAATAATTATTAGTTAATTTTTATGAAGCGTAAACGTAAAAATTTTAAATTTCTTAGTTCGACCAATTATATAAAATGTTCAAAATAAATTTGAATTTAATTAACAAGATTTTTGTTGATTTATCGAAAATATTTAATAAAATTTCGTAAATGTTCGAAAAACCTTTGTTTATACTTTGGTCAAAATTTTCTTAGTTGAAAAGCAAAATTTGTTGTTTCAAATTTCAAGTTATGATTTAAATGGTTTCCTCAATCCCTCTTAAGTTGTCTTGAGGTATACACAAACATTTACCCCTAAACAGAAGTTTAGTTAAATGGTTTGTGTATAAGGGAATAATCCCTTTAAAAATCCTTTGTTAAAATATTTGTCAAAGCATATTTCCATTTCTTTTTGGTAAAATCCAAAGTCTTAAAAGGGCTCTTAATTTTTGAAGAGTCTATATGCATACATCTTACCATTATTAATCCAACGGTCATTTTATGTAAAGGATTAAGTTTTTAATCACATGTTAAATATTTAAGGTATAGGTTTTCATTGTTTAGCCAATTCAGGGCAGTCTATAAATAATTATTAACTCATTCTTATTCTGATAAACAAACATGTAGTCCTTAATGATCTCGAGCATAAATTTATCGAATTACAGCCTACACACGTGATTCACCAAATTTATAAATGCTACGTGTGCATTGGTCAATCCAAACGACATCACGTGAAACTCATAATGTTCATCACAAGTACCGGATGTAGTGATTGGAATAGATAATCTTCTTCGCAGATGCGAAGTTGATAATAACCATGCCGTGGATCAAATCTTTAAAACATACGCTAGAACCTTGTAAATGATCGAACGAATCTTCCATTTCGAGTTATGGATATCGTTTTCGATTGTCAATTTACTCAGTCACAGTAATCTATAAATATAAGGAATGATAACACCATAGCTCTTCAGGATGACAGGCTTGGTATAATAAAATCTTTCTCCGACAACTCTCTCAGTTGTACGGTAATTCCTTTAATTTAGATGGTGCTGACGCATAGTGTACAAGCCACAAGTGCAACACCGGAAATATAATCAATGCCAATTTAAACTTGCCTTAATGGCGAAAGTCTAAGTAATTCACCAGCAAATATCTCCTAAAGTTTCAGATAACGTAAACATCTTTTAATAAATTCATATTAGGTTCTTCTAGATTATAATATCTATGACTAATTTACAACCATTCACGGTATAATTTCAAGTCTAAATGCAGGATAAAATCATCCATCAAGAATCATTTAGATCACTTTTGATAATCAACATCTTATCTTTTGGGGGAATTATTTTTGAGTTCCCATCAATTAAGACAATGTCGTCATGTCATAATCAATCAATTCATTCTACTGGCACTATCAACTTTCCAGTTTTATTGCCGTCGATAAGATGTGAACTTCTCAAAGACTAATAATAACTCATAATCCTTCACGATTCAAGGATATCTGGAGACATAACTAACCTTAAAAGAGTAAGGTTAACGCATAATCTACGCGAGAGAATTTCAAATCAGATTTAGACGAAAACATTTAACGAATATGAATATATCCCATGTTTTCATGATTCGAGTACGCATTCGAAAGCTCCTCGGATCGTTACCCAGGTCATTCAAATGATATAAAATCAAAAGAAATGATAAGAACGTAAATACATCCAGTCGGGTATCAACACTCGGTAATCAGATACTTTTCCTAAGAATCTCACTACGGGAGAATTAGACAAGAAAGAATTGTCAATTGTCAAATAAGACAATTTCCACAGATGAGTAAATTCAACTTAGAAGAATAGATGGCACGGGCACATATGTAGATGTCTCTAACATTATGTCCTTATTTTGCACTTCTTGCAGATCTCATAAAGTTTAATTTTTCACAATCTTCAAAGAAAATATAATGTTTATTAACAATTTTATGGTGACTACTAATCAGTCTTGCATAGTCCATTCCAAATTGTATGTAGGCGCGCAACTATATACAATTTCAAGATCAACGATGCAATACTCAGTTCGTCAAAATGTCATCATCATGTTTATAATAAAAACATTCTCATGCTTAATTTTTAAATAAGAATCAAGAATAACTTTACAAAGATTTTCTTTGCTATGAAAACAATTAAGTTTTCCAAGGCGTTTTATAAACAACTTTATTTTGATAATAATCACTTATAAATCTCACTTTTAAATAATCCATATAGTGATGAAAATTCAAATTTTCTCAAGGGATACTGTTTTATCTTATAAAAACAATGAGTGATCTGCAGAAAAGTGATGAAAGCTTGTTTACCAAGAATTTACTACGATATGATAGGAAATGAGCTTAGCCAAATAATCATGAGGTTCATGACCTCGATGGCACTCACGAAGAATGATTCACAATGTAACTCAAATCAAGATGAGTACTTGTTCAATGGTTGCATCACTAATGCGAACATTAGGATGAAGCAATAAAAGATAGATATCATCGATACATGTAGAATTTAGCAATCAAAGGTAGTCTTTTCGTTAATCACAAACAAGTCTAAATTGTACCGTAACACAGTATGTGTCACTATGTCATACAATTTCGAGAACTCATCCTACCAACTGATATCTCAGTTAAGTTAGGGATTATTTTTAAAAGATACCACAATGAATACTAATATACAAGAGTCATTAGGTGTCCTACCTGTCCCGGAAGATCCATCGGTCTCAATTCAGAAGAAGATTTCTTCAATTTATTTATTGGACACTGGGCATCCTCGTCAGTGGACAATGGCCTAGGAACAACCTTTAATACGAATCAACAATCAATTAAAACCTTATAATCTAATCACAGAACTTAACGACTTCCTCTTATCAATCTCATATTCCATACGAGTTAAATTTTACTTTATTCAAGTTTTAACCAATTTTATACTCAATGCGATATCCTATCTGATTTTCCAATACTTTCAATCTTATTCTTAGGCCTTAATAGGCAATAAAAACTCGATATGAACAACACTTAATTCCAATCCTATTAGTTCTTACAACAACAGTTATCAAATGAGTCATTAATATGAAATAACTCGATCAGTCAATTAGACTTCTCGGAAAGGTATTAGTGGCATGAGGCTTTTGGGTAATGGTTCCAATGACAGCCTCAAGTGCAACGTTCACCCTTTCGATTTCAATTTTAAGAATTGGGTGACAACGACTCAGATGACATCTTTCTAGGTGGTAACATTTTGTCAAACTCCACTCTATAAGAAAAGATCGTCATGACATCGATATCAGATTTAATCTCGCCAATTCTTTTTCAATATCACGATCAACTAATATCTACATTTCTACGAATATCAATCATTTGTTGGGATCATAAATATCCGCAACTTGGTTTAGATCTGGGATAGCTAGAATTCCTACGAGAATAGCTTCGATTAATTTACTAGGGGATTTAGGGTTTCTTGTGACAATCGACGTCGTATAAATACCTTGTATAAATATCAAAATAATCATCAAACAATCATGTAGTCAAATTACATCATATATATATATAATCCAAGTTATATATATATTAAAATAACACTTCTCAGTCTTGGCCTTGTCGGTAACTCGGGAATTCTTCGGCACCGTTATAGTCAAAAGATTTTTAGACATTTTTAGAAAAATGTTTATAGTTAAAAGATTTTGAAATGTTTTACTCAAAACCTTGGTTTTAAAAATCTTTCGTTCTCTATAACGAGAGCTCTGGTACCAAACTGTAACACCCCCAAATTTATACAACTTAGTACAGCGGAAGACTAGTTGGTGTTACGGGATAGCACATTACTCACATCATAGACAACGCATAAAAATCGCGTCGTTTAATAATAAATCATTTCCATTCATAAACATCAAAGTTACATAGGTCCCAAGTCATTACATTTCTTACAAAGTTTTACAAAGTGTTTGAATGGAAAATATTGTTTAAGTGCGGGCCATTAATTCTTGTCGTCTTCCCGAGAATTACCTTCAAGTACCTGAGATAAAACATGTTAAAAGAAAAGGTCAGCGATAACGCCGAGTGAATTCATAGAGTTTAATAAAATCCATCAATATAATATCAGTATAAAATTATTACTGAAAATCATCTTGTACAAATCATTTTGATAGGCCATGAAATAGCCAAAATCATTTTATACAAATCCTTATCGAAAATCATAATATAGGCATTTGCCTTAAAAATCATTATATGAGCCATTGTCGTTAAAAACACTATACAATACGTTTTGCAACGTTGTATAGATTAAATAAAACCGTTATATAAATATGGTTATAAAAACCAAAACACAAACATAATATCAGTAGTATGACCCTGTATTGCTAGTCAGGCAATACATCATAATTCGAAGCGTCTAATAGTATTTCGGTGCTTTGGATTATTATAAGCCGCATGACATTGTTACCTTACTAAACCAACAACGGGTAGCTAACCCGATACCAATTTTACCCATCTAAAGTAGCGTGTCGTCACAAAGGTCACGCTATGGAAATCTTCTCATACATAAATTCGCTTACCAATCAATGTGGCACGACGGGGATCAACCGTCAAGGCGCGAATTGGGGTGATCGTCCCCAAATAGTACTATTAAATGCATAAGCGTCTACCAAATCCCGGTAGTTCACAATTCATGCTAATGGGACTTTTAGTGACATAACCTAACTTTAATAATCCATTTAATTTCATCTATCGGGTCCTTTAATCATTTATCGGGTCATACAATCGGGTCATTCAATCATTCGGGTCCAAAATTAATAAACAAACAATCGGGACAAATGGTGTCCTATTTAGTAAAAACTAACATGTTATCTCCCTCGCGGGTTTATAAAACATTTATAAAAACATTTAAAAGAGTGTGAGGCTATGAACTCACGTTGATATGAGAAGGCGGGTTATCGGCAATTCGGTCGTACGGTACGTGCTTCAATCACGGAAACCTAGACAAATAATACTCGGTCTTAGACGTTTGTCCAATGACTTTATAAAAATAACAATTATGTATACATATGATGATTATATATATATGATGATCAAGTGGGTTTACATATTCTCGTTTACTCATTTTAGAGTTATGTGTCGATAACTTTTATACTAGTTTTCTCGTTTTACCTATTTACGTGTTTTAGGTCCAATAAGCCTATTATAAGTTCTTAACTTGTATTAATCCAATTAATACTTATATTATCAGTATTTAAACTTTCAAGTTGGGCCCAAATGGGTTAAGCCTAATAAGTTCTTTTTATGAGTGTTTATCTTATTTAGTCCAATTATTAGCCCAAGTATTAGTCCAATATGTTTACTTAGCTCGTTAATGTCCGTATGCCCTATAGTTCGGGTTTTATCGATTTTTACTTGTTATACATGTCTATATATCAGTATATAAGTTTTATAAAGTTTACATTAGACGGGTCCAACCATCTAAGTTTTATTTATCAAAAACGTTAATTCTACGGCAATAGCCGAAAAAGTCGTAAAAATCATGTTTATAGTTTTTATAAGTTATAAAACATAACAAGTTACCATTTTTATAAAATGTCCACTTATTTATCATTGTACATATTTATATAAATAAAATCCAAGAGTTAGTGGGTTTTAACTTTACATTTTATACAATATAATTTTGAGTGCTTATATAATAGTATTATACTTTATTTTCCAAAATCTGATTTTTATTCTCATCTTCACCAAAACTGCCATATCTTGAGTTCTATATGGAGATAGAAGCTCAAATTTTTATCACATAAACTACATGATATGTGATACATTTAACTCTTTTATAGCTACTGTTGAATCATCTTCTAAATATTTTCTAAAAATCGTCCAAAACAGTAACCTCAGATTTGTACCTTAAACTTGTTTTGATCATATCTCACTCATTACAATAATTCCATTGCATGGCCAACTCTCACATGTGTACAAGACCCATAGCTTACTGTAAATCCATTCTACTTCATCATTTTATCAGTTTACCATATGGTTCTTTACTGTTTTATACAGCCTATCATTTAAACAAGATTTACCCATTTTTACTTATAGTTTTTCATCTTTTTATCCATGATTATCAACAACAAATCCCCACATAACATTTTTATCATCATATAATCATCATATACATATACAATAGGAATTAAAATACATGTTTACATAATCAAATTAACAAGAAGATGAGGAGGACAATCTTTATACCACCGTGATGATGTAGGTTGATCAAAACATGGATTTTTGATGGAGATACTTGTGATGCACCAAGACCATCTTCATGACCACCATGCTTTATGAACTCCTTGTAGAAAATCAGCCCCAAGACATCATGAATACTCCTCCTTGGATGTTATAAGTACCACCAATCAATAGGGTTTCAAAAGGGCTTCAACATATGCAAGTATAACATAGGATTTCATGGTTAAATTTGATCAATGATGGATGTTTTTTAGAGATATGGGACGAACTAGAGAGAGGGTAGAGAAGATTTTGAGTGGTATTGCATGGTGAAAATGAAAGAAATGGTAAATGGCAAGTGGTTTTGTTGTAAGGTAGCTTAATGTTTAAGCTTAAGACATGTGTAAGGCTTGTTAGCTACTCTTGACACCTCATGGTGTTAAGTAGCTAGTTGTGGCCGGTTTTGGGGGTGGGACAAGTGTCCCACTTGTCTCATCCCCATTTATTTACGGGTACTCCTCGTATCTAGTTTCCTCGATTTGCGTGCCCTCGGGTCGTTTTACGAAAAATGTTTTTTATAAATTATGAATCAACGTCACAAAACGAATCCAATAAAAATTGTTTCGTCAAAAACGGAGTTCGAAAACGTAAATACGTAATCCTAAGGTTTCCGGTTTAGTCGTAAAGGACGTTAAAATAAAATCGTAAGTCCTAATCTCTTCTCGTAAATTTGTGAGTTTATGAACCAACACAAATTTAAAACTCCAAAATAATATTCACGGATAAATTTATTTTCTGAAATGTCGGACTGTCACCAAAGACGGTGTATGTAAACGTAAGCACGTAACGTTGAATCCTCCGGTTTAGACGTAGTCGATGCTACTCCAAGACGTAAATCCAAATTTCTTCCCAAAAATATGTGAGTTCATATTGTAACATTAAAATAATGTTTTTAAATAATATTCGAGAATAAAATATCAACCATAAATTGACGGATTGTCACAACATGGAACTGGATATCGTGTGTAGAGCCATGGATATCGCATTTTGACAGTGGCTCAAGCCTATACCTTAATTAGTTTAACATGAAAAATCTGAATTTATCAACAAGGTGGTGTTTTTAATTTTATTTAAATTTTAGTAATGTTTTATTTAAATTTTGGTCACATGTTCGATCGGATTACGAGAGTTTGATCACCTTTTGGTTTAAGAGAGGGAAAGATGATGTGAAGGTGATATAACTTTTCTGGCTTGGTCACTAGTTTGATCGGATTACTCTAAGACGGGGCTTGAAAGTTATACAACACTTGTATGACTCTCCTTATTGCTTGTTACGTAGTATTAATTCTCCATTCTTTATAAAAGTTTATCAAGATTAGGTACGGAACTTACAAGGGATCTTGAGTTGTGGTTCTCAAAATTTTTGAGTGTATGTGTTAGGGCTTAACGTTACACACATAAGAGTAAAACCAAAAGCAAAAATAAATAACACAAAAAATTTGCATGATTCAGTTAATATTGTTATTAACCTACGTCTACAAGTGGCAAATAGGGTTTGTATTATATTATGGTGCTTAGAAAATTACAGGTATAATGAGGTATATTTATAGACTAATATAATCTGGGATACCTCCTAATTATAAAAGTCGTGATAAGCTATTTAAATAACTGTTATCTTTGCCAAAAATAGGATTAAGGTCCGCTGCCACTAATCGTAAGCCTACACCTCAACAATCTCCCACTTGGAGGCTTCAAAACACGTTCATATGTACTCCTTTGTAATTCTGTAAGTATCAACCAATCTTAAGCTCCCCTAGTTCCCCCGTGCCTTCTAAACACTATTTATGAATGTCAACAAAAGTTACACAGAACTTCAGCTTGTCCAGCGTCACACACTTAGTGAACGTATTTGTTGGATTCTTTGCACCTGAGATGTTCTTTAAGTTCATCGTGCCATCAGCAATCATCCCTTTGACCAAATGATACTCATCCCAATGCTCTGTTTTGGCATGATAGACTGGATTCTTGGGAAGTTTCACAGCACCTTCATTATCACAGTATAATGAGTAATCAACTTGTCTCTTGTCTAGATCGTCAAGAAAAGTCTTCAACCATACTAGCTCTTTACTGGCTTCGGTAACTACCATGTATTCTGCTTTTGTTGTAGATAGAGCTACACTTTTCTAAATACTGGACATCCAACTAATGTTGTTCCTCCAACTATAAAAATGTACCTGGTAGTGCTTTTGAATGCTTGTTTACATCCACCCAAATCAGCATCTGTATATCCTTTGAGAACTATATAATTACCTTCGAAACATAATCCAAATTTTGAAGTACCCTTCAAGTATCTTATTAACCATTTAACAGCTTCCCAATGTTCTCTCTCCAGATGTGACATAAAGAGACTAACAACCCCGACAGCATGAGTGATGTCTAGTCTCATGCTAACCGTATCATACATGAGACTAGCAACAACAACAGGTGCATAAAGAACTTTAGCCATATATGCTTTCTCTTCTTCTGATCTAGGATACTGGTCTTGGGTAATCTTGAAATGAATTCCTAAATGTGTGTTTCTAGTTTTAGTCTTCTCATTATTTATCTTGAATCTCTTTAACACTTTCTAGATGTATTTCTATGGGATAGTGTCAAAGAGCCATCTTTCTTGTTTCTGAAAATACTCATTCTGAGTATTTGTTTGGCTAGACCCAAGTCTTTCATCTCAAACTATTCATACATCTGTTTCTTTAACTTGTTAATCTCTTTCATATTTGCACCTGTAATTAACATATCATCTATTTTTTTTGGTAACCGTGATTTCCGACTCATTGGCCGACTAATCCACGGGGTTTAAGCCCACCGCCACACAGACTCAAACCAGGTAAAGCCCTCCCTTTTCAGGAGGTTGGCGTGGCCACTTCAAGGTTGTTTGCACCTAGTGAAAATTGAACTTGAGACCTCACACACTTTGGAGTGATAGCCACAAATCTTTTTGCCACTAGGCCACCCTTGAGTGGTTAATTAACATATCATCTAGAAATAGAAGTAGAATGATATAGGAGCCCTTGAGTTTCTTCACATAGGAGCAATGGTCCATCTCACAGTTTTTGTACCCGGTTCTCTCCATGAAGTTATCAAACATTAGGTACCACTATCTGGGTGCTTGTTTTAGACCATACAAGCTCTTTTTAAGTTTTCATACTTAAATTTCCTTACCCCGCAACCTAAAACCCCTCAGGTTATACCATGTAGATATCTTCATCAATATCTACGTGTAGAAATGTTGTCTTAACATCTAGTTGCTCTAGATGTAAGCCCTCTGCAGCTACAATACTCAAGACCAATCTTATGGTGGTCATTTTCACTACTTGAGAAAATATCTCATAATCGATCCTCTTTTTCTGTTGAAAACCTTAGACAACTAAACGAGCTTTGTATCATTTAGACCCATCATGCTCTTCCTTGATTCTGAATACCCATTTATTCTGTAAGGATCTTTTATCTCGCATAAGCTTGGTTAAGACCCATGTTTTGTTCTTGTTTAAAGAGCCCATTTCTTCTCTCATTGCATGCTCCCACTGAAGCAAATCTTTCTGCTTAACTGTCTCAAAATAGATTTCTGGTTCACCATTTTAAGTCAAAAGAAGATAATTGACTGATGGATTATACTTTTTAGGTGGTTTAGAGACTTTAGTAGATCTCCTAACCCAATGTGCTGCAACTGGATGAGAAGGTGGTCCTTCTTCGTCCTCTGAGCTTTCATTTCCAGGAATGTATTCTTGATAATCTTCAGACTCGTTAGTCTTTGATAATTCATGTTGAAAATCAACCTCATTACTCCCACTATCCTGAGTATTTGCTGGCCCTCTAGTTCTGATGACATCACTTTCGAACTCAACCTTTATAAAGCTTCGCCCCGTTGAAAGTTGCATGTTTACTTCTAACTACCTTTCTGCTTTCAAAATCCTAAAGCATGTAGCCCATACTATCTGCCCCATATCCAATGAAAGTATATTTCTTGGCTTTTGCATCTAGCTTGTTACCATCTTTCATTAGATCATAAGCATTGTACCTGAACACCTTTAAATGTTCATACTTTACTGCTTCCTCTTTCCACTCTTCCTTTGGTATCTTGAAGCCCAATGGTACTGATAGCCCTCGGTTGATAAGATAAGCTTCAATGTTAACTGCATCAGCTCAGAATGTCTTTGGAAGCCCGACATTAAGTCTCATACTTCTAGCTCTCTTATTCGAGGTTTTGTTCATCCTTTTTGCCACTTTGTTCTGTTGAGGAGTGCCTGGAACAGTCTTTATCATCCGAATGTCATGTTCAACACAATAGTCAATGAACTCTGTGCTAATGTATTCCCCACCATTATTCGACTTCAAGTTGGTTTCTAAGTCAACAATAATTTTCCATTTCATAAAAGTATTGAAAACTTCAAACTTATTTTTAAGAAAGTAAACCCATACCTTGCGTGTTGAATCATCGATGAAGGTCACATAGTAGTTTGATCCTCCTAAAGAAGAGACCGGTGTCGGTCCATAGACGTCTGTGTGAACAAGCTCTAGTTTCTTAGCTTTCGGTGTCTGTCCTGTCTTCACAAAGGATACCTTCTTTTTCTTGCCAAGCACACATGGTTCACAGAATTCAGAATCCACCTTTTTTAGATCTAGAAGCGTTCCCTTAGCAACGAGCATTTTCATACCTTTTTCACTCATATGACCGAGTCGTTGATGCTACAACCTGGATTGTTTTAACCTACTTATCACTGCATATATCCCATTATTAGGGACTTCAACCATGTATAAAGTACCTTTCTTATTTCCCCACGCGATTACAAGATTACCTTTGACAACTTTCCATTGTCCCTTACCAAAATTGACATAAAACCCCTCGTCATCCAACTACCCCATGGAAATTAACATTTTCTTTAGGCCAGGGATAACACGAACTTTCTTCAATGTCTATGTGGAGCCCAATGAAGTTTTCAAGTCTACAGCGCCCATACATGTGATGTCAATAATGTGATTATTAGTTAAACGAACTTTACCAAAGTTACATGTTCGTAGATTCTTCATCATCTTCGTGATGTAAGTAGCATGAAATGATGCACTAGAATCCATAATCAACGACTTTGTTGAATTCTCAACACAACAGATAAGAGCATCTTCCGAATCGTCAGTTTTTGCATTCACATCTTTCTTATCATTTGATGGTTTAGGGCATTGATTTTTAAAATGCCCTATTTCTTTGCAGCTCCAGCACTGGATATCCTTCCTAGGTTTGGACTGACCTCTTTTTATAGATTTTGATATGCCTCTTCCATTATCCCTTTCTTCCTTTCTACCTCTTCCCTCGGTGCTAAGCAGAGCACTCGACGATTCTCCAAAACTCCGTCTCCTTATATCCTCTCCTAGGATGAAATCACGAATTCCCTCAAAAGTGAGTTTAGAGGTCCCAGTTGAACCACTAATAGTTGAACTATTCCTGACCAACTTTCCGGTGATGAGGATAATAAAAGTAAAGCTTGAAATTCATCTTCAAACTTGATATCAACAGATAACAAACGTGCAATAATGGTATTAAAGTCATTAATGTGAGAGGTAATAGGCGCATGTTCCTTCATTTTTGTGTTTAATAGTTGTCTTATCAGAAACACCTTATTCGAAGTAGAAGGTTTCTCATACATGTTCGACAAAGCTTTCATCAAACCATATGCAGTGGTCTCCTTCACGAAGTTAAACGCCACACTCTTAGCTAGCGAAAATCTGATAACAGCTAGGGCTTTTCTATCAAGAGCAGCCCATTCTTCATCTTTCAACTTCTTGGATTTTTTTTGTCAAGGTTTGATCTAGGTCTTTTTGACACAACAAGTCCTCAATTTTCATCTTTCACCATCCAAAATCTTGGCCATCAAACTTCTCAATTATGAGTTTTCCTTCCTCTGCCATTATCCCAAACTTTCCGAGATGGATCTGCCCAGATCTGGTAGAAAATATTCCTGTCGGCTATCCCTTAGTGTTGGTGATCTGTTAACACATAACAGAACTCGTAACTAACTTCTTCTTGTCGGTTGTCCCTTTCTAGGGATCTGAAAAACAAAGGACATAACTGACTCATTCCCGTCAGTGATGAAGAACCCTAGAAAAGACGGGTTTCTTTGGCGATGGTGACTGGTGTAAATGGTCAAGAGCCTTAAGCTCTGATACCACTTGTTAGGTTTAACGTTACACACACAAGAGTAAAACCAAAAGCAAGAATAAAGAACACAAAAGATTTACGTGGTTAAGTTAATATTGCTATTAACCTACGTCCACGGGTGACAACTAGGGTTTATATTATATTATGGTGCTCAGAAAATTACGGGTACAATGGGGTATTTATAGACTAACATAATTAGAGAAACCTCCTAATTATAAAAGTCGTGATAAGCTAATTAAATAACCACTTTCTTTGCCAAAAATATGATTAGGGCCAGCTGCCACTAATCGTAAGAGTACACCTCAACAGTATGTACATTTTATATCCTTTTACGTATAATTTTAATCATTCTTAATACAAAATTTCAGCGTATATACCGGCGTTGCTAAGATAATTACTTTCAGGTTGACCCTCTACACTATCAGTAACCTTCAAGTTCCGAGATTGTTAATCCCCTTTACCCAGATTTTTATATAGCTGAATATATTTATACGCTCAAGAGATACGTGTCTCAGTTAATATTTGAACATGGGACCTCTAGGCTTAGGTGTTGTTTGTTTGTTAAAAGACTTTGAATTTGAATATGTTTCGCACATTTAAATATGAATCTGAGGCAAAAATATGTGAATTTGAATCACATAATACTGTTTGTTTTTTTAAGAAAACATGTGAATGTTTTATTTTATAAACTAGAGGCATTAAATGCTTCTTTCATGTCTCATCTATTTAGACATTTTTACCTTTACTTTGTCTCTAAACCAAAGATAAAAAAACAAGCACACATAACAACCAAAAGCTCTAACTAATTAAGAGCTTCCGTTTGTTAAAAGGCTGTTAAAACTTTAAAAAAAAAAAAAAAACGCTTCAAGTTTCCTATATTTGTCACAGCGTTAAAGATATTCTTCATCAGTCGACATGTTTCTTCACAAGTGTATATATAAAATCAGTCGGATGACTTTAAATAATTTAAGTAATTGAATGAACTGTGTTGAAATGTACGAGTTGATAGTTTCAGAGTCAAATCAAGTGCATATTGACGCGGAAATCACGAGCGTTATATTGTGGAAATCGTGACAAAAAGAAGGACACCAAAGGGACAATGACCAAACCAAACATTAAATTTAGTAGGTTTCTTTTAAATTCAACGTATTTATCATTTTCTTGATATGATTTTGATCAAATTTGTGTTATTTAAAAATACAATTTATATTTTTTATGAAAAATAAAAGGTTCGTGTCTTTGATTTTTGTTTACTTCATATGATGTTTTATTAAATAAAAAGAGTTGTTAGAGTTATTCTTTGTAAGAGGATACTCATTGATGTCAAAAAAATACTTAAGGTTATAGTGTTTTCGCTATTTTTGGATGTATAGCTCAATGTGGTTATTACTTGTCATTTTTACTGGGCGAGAGAATTTGTCGAAGTTACTTTTTTTTAAGATGAACAATAAATAGTATCAAAAATACTCGAAATCAAAATATTTTTGTTAATTCACATCCTGTTTAGATGCATAGCTCAATGTGACTATCACTTATTATTTCAACAAAATAATATCATATCATATGCTTATATGATATAACTTGTAGGCTACAATTGAAGTAGCGGATATAACATGATCATTGTTAATGTGTGAATAGTATTGATCAAGAAATGTCATAAGTGAATATTTCTTAGAGACATCAAAAACAAAAGTATCATACTTTTGGGGCATAGATGGAGATGGTACAAATATTGGTAACATTAAATTTCTTATACTAAATGCATCTAATTTGTACGTGTTGGAGGGTCAGTCATATATATGATTGACGATCACCCACTTTGCATAATCTTTACATGTTACATTATGTGCCATAAGTTACTATAAGTCATTTTAGAAGCAATTTCACTAGTCACATTTATAAATGTGTTACATTTGTTGTTCTAATGTCTACTAATAAAAGTTACGACTAACTTTTTATCTTAATGATTTTATTTATTGTCAAGAAAATTGATCAAACCTACCTAAGCAAACTCTATGACTTTCCAAAATCTTGATTTTCAATGTTATTTAGTCATGATTAAATATACATTTATAAAGTTAATAATATCACGTACTAGTAATAAGTACTCCGTATTTGTGAATATTTACTAGCTAAGGGACAAAAAAACTATAAAAATCAGCATTAAAATCTGAAACTATTTAAACACACAAACCCTGAGACTAAACGTTAGAACGGACATCTATATAAAAATGAACCTCACCTAAGGTAGGTGCAAACCCATGCAACATCATTAACTCCTATAAAATAACTTATTGATAGAAAAAAAATTTAATGGACTCTCTTTATTACTTACTTTTATCAATTATCATATTTAATTTACTAAACAAATATCATAAACTTATAGTGTATGAATCAAAGTCATTTGTTTAGCATAGAGTGGTAATTAGAGATTTATTAGTTAAACTTTATTCTAGTCGAGAAAATGTAGTTTGGAAGACTAGTAGGGTACTTGTGTGATGAGGTTAATAGGTATCATGTAATTTTTTAACGAGTAATGTTATTCAGTACTTTGTTTTTTTAATGATAATTTCTGAATACCGATAATTTTCACCAAAAAATATATCTAAAAAATGTTATTTGATCGAAAGATATTATTGTTTGTGATATTTTTTTTGAACGGTTGATGATATATTAAAAAGCTGCTACGAAAGCGCTAGGAGCAGAAAGATACAAGAACAAAACTAGAAGTTAAACAATAAACCTATTCTGGACCCCTTCCGAGACTTTAACTACGACGACTATAAAAAATGAGAAAACTTTTGCTAACCATGTGACAAGAGAAAAATCCTCACCTGCGAAGGCCGAGCAATCGGCTTTTACTTCGGAGTGTTTTAGATGCAGTCCTAAACAAGCCTTCGGGAAATGATGTAAAACAAAATAAATACAATCAAATAATCAACTCGATATATTACTTGAAACCAACAAAGGAGATTCGAGCCAGTCAATCCAACTGCAGTCAATCCAACTGCAGGACATACGACCTCTATTGTGAAGCCAAAAAAAATGAGGATGAACGAATATTATCGTAAATGTCACTTCTTCTCATCAGTTGTTGACAAAAAAATGGTACTATTACGGTACCTCCAAATCCACTATAAAGAAGCAACAACAGTGATAGATAAGCGTTGAGACTTCTCTATAGGCGCATGCAAGGAACCAAACCAACCTTTTAAATGCATAAGCGATGTAAAATGAGGAAACGCTATGTCGCACCAATTACGAATAAGGTTTCAAATATCCTTAGCAATATCACATTAAAAAAAGATGTGATTAGAGGATTCTACATTACCGTTACACGACGAGCGATCGATCGAAGAGATTTCAATTCCTCGGGACGAAAGGTTGAGTGTGCGGGAGACGATCAAGATTTAAACGCCACATAAATGCATTTAGTTTGCGGGAAGGATTTTGTACCACTATGTTTGGTTATCCAATGAGGGCAAAAGATGCGTGTCGATGTGGTGTCGAGTACAACTAACCAAAAATGTATCGTCATCTGCTATAGTCCAGTAGCAAAAATTTAAATCTGATGAGAAATCCAAATGACTTACCTCGTTGATAAGGTCATTGAGATATGCAGTATTGCGAGTCCCCATGACTATGCGTGTCCAGTTCCACTTCCATTGGTAACCGGATCATGCTAAAAAACTAGCTGATTAGATCTACATGTTAGACGTCATACCATAAAAATCCAAACAAGTTCAACCGGATCATGCTCCTCTATCGTAAAACATGCTTGGATTGTATTAAGAAAGAAAGACGTAAAGGATTATAGTAACGAAAAACTATATAAGTAGTGATTAACATGTCTTACTAGTATATCATGTTTAATCTTATGCTTCTACATTTTATTTGTGATAGCATAAAAAATACTTTCTCACAAACCAATTAATTATTTTCATGTTGACTTTGAGTATTAGCGGTGATTGTCATTTATTTTGCGGTGTCGTAAAGAAAAAGTATGTCACTTAAGATATGACATCAAAAACGTTCGGTATTACTTTTTGGTGGAAAGCAATTGACATAAAAAAGAAAAAAAAAATATCACAAGTCTACATATACTTCACTTATTAAAAAAGAAAGTTAACAACGTAGTTTTGACTGCTGGTCTCCACGACTCGAAGGCGGAATGGATAGAACTGACACCAAAAACTATTTGCTCATCCACCAACCAACCACTCTTTCGGCTCTTAAACACACAAATTTAACCATATCTTTAGTCAAAATTCTCAACACTTATAACTTAACTTAAAAACATTAAATCTCATTTTATCACAAATAAAATGAACTATTTTTACATTGGTTCAACACTGATATAAGTGATACCAACTTATGTAATAAAATATGATGTTTTTAAGTTAAGTTGTACATTTTGATTTATATGAAAATTTTAACATTTTTTTGTTATTAGCACATTTACTATATAAAACCTTTATAAAAGTTTGTAATTCATCAAATTCATTAGTTTCTAAATTGTATTTATATAAACCTATTTTCATTATACCTAAATTTCTTAAAATTTTATAAACATCATATATATATATAATAAATGCATTAAATTGTAAAAAAGCTTCATGTATATTGATGAGGTATAGTCTCATCCTGATCTCCATCAATATCAACATCCTCATCCATAGCAATATGAGGCTCAGTACCAGCCAGCGAACACCTGAGCAGCCCCCCAGCAGAAGGTTGAATGTCCGCAACAGTACCTGCAAAAACCCAAGGAAGACAAAGTCAAATAAAGGCTACATAAAAAAAAGAGGGGAGGCCAGCAAGGAAAACTTACCATAAGACACATGAGAGCTAGTCCTAGTCGCCCCCTCACGAACTCCTGAGACCTCAGCACTAAAGGTAGCAGGGACTCCCCTGTCTGGAAGAACAATAGGAGGATAACACACGTCTAACCCAGTTCTCGAGTCAATAGATCGAAGAGGTATAACAGTTAAATACTTACCAGGGAAAACGTAGTCAGACTGCTCGATAGCATCATCAAAATCATCAGCTGCGTCATCATGACCAACATCGTCATCATCATCATCAATAGCCGACTCATGCTCATCTCCATCCTCAACTACTTAACCACTGGAACCTGTGTCAGACTGCTTCTTACCCGCCTTAGGGCGAACTGCTTTCCTTTAAAGGTAGCAAGTGATTGAAATGACAAGCTTGTAACTGATATGAAATCTCGGAAGACAGTAAGTTGGACAAGGAGCTCATGTACCACAGAGTGGGCAAATGCTCCCCTCTTTCAAGAGACTGTTTCTGTTCTTGTTTCTTTAGTCTCTTTACCTGCGAACATGAATTCCTGAACCCAATACTAGGAAAGAGCTTCATACCCTATAGAACTGATAGATCGGCTAGCGAAGATGGCTCAGTCTCAGTAGATCCCTCACTCCTCATCGGCTTACGGAAAGAGAGCCCTAAGGGAGAGAGTTTTGGTACTTCAGGCATATCTATCAATGGGCAAAGACAGGCTAGCCTTCTATCTCTTCCAGTCTTATCAAGGAAAGAAAGCAAGATGGACGTCTGCTGAATTAGAGGCTTTTCGCTTCGCAAGACTCTTAGCCTTCCGAAGAACCTTAGGATCAGCGCGAGTAACAGCAGCCTCCTCATCAGTGGCAGGAGGAATGGTAGCACCAGTAGGTGCCGACATCGTAGTATGATCAGTGACCCGCTGCAAGATAGATGTATCATGTTCATGTGGCTCTGCCCCCACCACAGCCTCGCTCAAAACATGCCTACGAAGGAAATCAAAGATACTCAGAACTGCAAAAGAAAGACAAGTGTTAGACATATATAAAAAATCATCGAAAGAAAAAGAAGGCTAAGCAAAAATGCAACAAGATAAAATAAGTAAGGGAAACCTCCCATACCAGTGTCATCATGACGCCTTATGATCGGGTCACATGAGGAGTTTCCACACACTCTACTAATGCCAGAATGGACTAGCACTCCCTAAGGAATATCACGGAGCCTAATAATATGAAAACTCAATCGGTTCACATGATCCTTGTAAAACTTTATGGCAACCTTGTCCGTAATACGAGAATCTGGGTGCCTCCAAGGCATATGAAACGGTATAGCCCTACGGTCTATCAAGAAATTTTTTTCTTCCAATCCTTTAAAGAAGACTTAGGATCCTCCATAACCGAAAAATTACCCCTACGCTTGGCAAAAGAAAACCAATCCCCTTGCTTGGAAAGCGTCAAGAATACCTGAAACAAAGTAACTGTTGGCTCTATACCCAGGCTACAACAAAGAATCTCAAAGGTGATGACCTTGCATAAACCTAAGGGAACTAGCTGGGAAACCTTATAGTGTCTACTAACATCTAAAAGGAAGGTAGAGAAAGGGATCCTAACACCGGATAAATAAAAAATCTTATGATAAATACCAATCGCAGTATCTCCCGTAGGAAGGTTTATCATCCGAAAGTTGGAATCAGGCAAACGAGGGTGCAAGCTCAAAGGGATCTGATACTTAACAACTAAAGCCTTAAATTCCCTATCACCCAACTCGGAGGTATAGATGTGCATATCTTTCTTAGCCATAAGTAAAATAAAAAAGAATGATGAAGATACCTATCAGAAGTCTCTTTGTTGACAAGTAACCCGAGTTAGCAAAAAATCAAACGAGCCCTCTACCGGACGAGCTCCCTCCACCACCGAACGAGTACCACAGGATGAGCCTATTACCAACACCAAACGAGCTCAAAACCGGATGAGCTTCCTTCACCGTCGAACGAGTACCACCGGATGAGCACACCGAAGGAGTTCAGAAACCGGACGAGTCCTCTCCCTTCCCTCTCCCTTCAAAAACAACTGCTGGACGAGCACACCGAAGGAGTTCGAAACCGGACGAGCCCTTTCCCTTCCAAAAAGTAATAACCGCCGAACTAGCTCAAACAAGTCCTTCACTGGACGAGATCCTAGATCCAAACTAGCTTTCCACCGGACGAAGATCCAAACTAGCTCTCCACCGGACGAAGATCAAAACTCAAACACCAGACGAGCAATAGTTACAATCGAAAAATCCCGGACGAGAACAAGTTATGAAATCCACAAACACCCAAATCAAACTCGGCCACCGGATGAGAACAAAACCAAAACGAAACCAGAACTCTCGACCAGACCCAAACTACGGATTACCGGATGAGAAATCATATACAGATCTGGTCCAGGCCCGCACGTCCAACCATCGGACGAGCAACCTTCGGATGAGGTCAAGCCGGAAGAAACCTCCGGACCAAAAAAAAAGAAAAAATGCGGCTAGGTTTCTTCTTTCTTTTTTTATGTGGAAAGTTGTATGTGTAAAAACACTGGGGGTAGATACCCATATCTATAGAGGGTAAAAAGTCTAGACGTCTAAAATGGGCTTGGGGGCCCGCAAAGGTAAATAGGCTGATGTAGACACCTCACCAAAGGTGGGAAGAGGACGAAGCTCGTCTAAAAAATAAATAAATAAAGAAAAAAGTATGTGAAAAAATGAATACATATATTTTTTATTTTGAGTCTAGCATCAACTTAAGAAATAGATTGACACTAGACTGGGGGGGACATGATGAGGTATAGTCTCACCCCCATGCTTAAGGTGAGACATTTACAATTAATTCCTAATGCGCCGTAAGTGAAGCTACCTAAAGCTAGAACAGCTCACTGGAATAGCTAAGGTGACGAAGGTCACCTTAGGTCCAGAGACAATGGCAAGAGGTAGAGCCCTCTTAAGGAGCAGACAAGCTCCCTCAAGGAGCAACAGTCAAGTTTCCTCAAGGAGCAGACAAGCTCTCTCAAGGAGTAGACAAGTTTCCTCAAGGAGCAGACAAGCTACACACATGGAGCAAAGTAAGTAGCAACACTAGGAGGAGTAGAGCATAGCCTCCATCAGAGGAAGGACGATGACACCTGACTTACATAGTACAATAATGTACGAATTGTGTAGACGCTTGGACCACGACTAATACTAGAGGAGCATGAGGACAACTCTGACCCTAAAGGACAGACCTGGTGCTCATCAGCTACTCAGACGCTGCTCTTACAAGACAACCTTGACTCCACAATTTGTGTGTCTTGGAGTCACCTCCAAGTAGTATATAAAGAGGCGTTCCTCCAGAAACAAAGGTTAAGTTTGACACACACACTTCACTGTTTACTTTCTCTCTCTAGAACTCTCACTTACTAGAATCATATACTTACTCTCACGCCGGAGTTGGTCTCGAATTCAAACCCCGAGGCGAGCTAACGGTGTTCTTTCTTATTTCAACCTAAGGGACTAAGGGCTAGACTAGGGAACTCTGAAGGAGGAAGCTAGGGCTTCACAGGAATGAGTAGCCACAAGATACTCTGAAGGAGCAACCCGAAGCTTCATTAGAATGAGTAGCCTCAGGAAACCCGAAGTATTAGGGCCGAAGAAGCTTCCCCGGAAATTTACTTCAACATATATTAAGCTTTTTTCATAACCAAATAAACATAAAATCGTTTTTCGATTAGCAATAACATAGACCTCTTCCTCATACTATAAAACTACTATTTCATCTGTCTCAAACTTATTATCCCTTAACAAAAAACACACGGTCTAAAAAATACATTTATTGCTATTTACTATTTCTTATTTTTTAATAGAAAATTAATTTATTTATTTTTTAAATCTTGTAATAATATATGAAATAAAATTTAGAAGAGTTATGTTGGATACCTTGTATCCCTTGGATACAAGGGAATCAATCCCCACCATCCATCTAATCTTGATTAAAGATCCAGATTAATTCTTATTTTTAATTAAAAAAGGACGAAGGGGCATTTTCGTCATTTTACACTTCCCCACCTGACACCACCTCCCACTCCATCTGTTACACACACATACACACACACCGAATGTGTTTCTTCTCTCTAAAAAAAATACACAATAACACACATAATTAAATACAAACCGATCCATAAATCAAATCCTAACATGGATCCCAACACATATCTGGAAACCACTATGGAGAATCAAGCGTAGATGTGGTGATTGACGTAGCGACGATGAAAAAAATAAGATATGACGGAGATTGAACGAAGGTGAAGATAAATTACGGTTGATTGCTTCGTATGTAATTCTTCTTCTTAATATGTTTGAATTAGTTGCTGGGGTTTGATTTTATTAGCCTAAATTTTCAGCTTATTTAGAAACACACAAGCTTATATAAGCTTGTTATGACATAACAACCTTATAAGCTTTTGAAATATAAGCCGAAATGAAATACGCTCGTGAGCCCAGCAATAAGCTTACGCAAATACTAAAGACTTTCTGTTTAAGCTTATTTATGGGCTTATGAGCTTTATGTTATTTTGGATTATGTTTTATAAGCAGTTTAAGTGGTTTACACATACTATCATATATGATACTTTTTGATGTTTGTTGTAATTGTGTAGATTTAGACGTAATATAACTAGAAATTAGTTTTAGTAACATAAATATAGTGAAAAGGCATGGATAATCATTTGTTGAACCTCTGGGATAAGCATTAGGCGAAGTTGAAGGCTTAACTTATGTTGTGCAGATGTATCATATATGATACCTCCATATATCATATATGATATATGAAGATCATATATGATATTATATTATAAACTGATAACATGCTTGAAACAAAATACAAGCAAGTCTGTGATATCTTGATAGGTAATTAAAATTTAGCTATGTGTACATTATCATATATGATAATCTGTGAAATTCAACTTATGTAATATATCATATATGATAACTTGCTTGAAACTAAAAACAAATCTTTTTATTTGTGTAGTGAAAGCTGTTTTTAATGCATTTTGAAGAACTCAATCATCTCAAGGTCAAACAAGTGAACACAAAAAGAAACTGTCATCAAGCAAAAGTGAGCTACAAAAAGACAATGCCAAGAAGTGGAACATCGGATTCTCGACTGAAATAACAAGATCAGATGCATGAACATGACAAAGACGAGTGACAAGTTTGCAACAACATCTTTGATGAATCGGATAAACATCCATTGTCTTAGGCATCTGAATAGTTTATCTTTTACTAATTTTTTTGGTGATGTATTGATATTATGATTTTTGTTGAATATGAAAATGACAAAACATCTGTAGATGTATCTTCCGGATAATATGGTTATTTTTTTAAAGTTTTTATCATATTTCTGAAGCTTAATTTTTACCTTTTTAGTATCATATATGATAATACGTGTAATTCTTAAATTTTGTTATATATGATATGCATTATCATATATGATAATGTATTATCATATATGATATTAAAAAAACGACAAATTATCATTTATGAAACATCATATATTATGTGTACAGCATATCAAATATAATAGATTGCGTAACAAAATGTAAACTGCAAGTATCATATATGATAAATCACTAAAAGATCATGTAATAAACAACTAACCATATGTCATATATAAATGTAGTTTAGTACATGAAACATAATATAAGATGTGGACAACATATCAAATATGATACATTACGTGAAAAATATAAATTACAAATATCATATATGATTATTCAGTAAAACCTACATGACTTAAAAAGCATAAATTACAAAACTTATTCAATAAAAGCAATCAACTGTTTCTTCTTCCCTACATGATGTCAACCGCACCTCCACACACAAACATGCAATTCCTCTTGCTTTTGTCCAACCGGCCAATTGCAACATCCATATCTACTTGTTGTTGTGTTTGCACAGCCTGCATGCATAAAAGAACGAAAAGAACATATTAGGCACCAAGTTATCAATAACTAATAATATATGATAGAAGGCAAGTTTGAAGAGCTTAAAGAGATTTTGTAAAAATTAATCAAAAATTCTGATTTTCTGTAGTATGTTAGATACATCATATATGATACCTCATATATCATATATGATGAACCTATCATATATCACATATCATATAACTATCATATATGATAAACGAAGTATCACATATGATACATCAAACTTAATTCATCTTACATCAGCAACTTAATTATAAATACCTAATTATGCAACTTATTCAAACTAACCTAAGCTTATTCATAACTATCATACTTATAACCCTGATAATTCGCCAAAATAAGTTGATAACCTAGCTTAATTATAACTCTCCTCTGATTTATGAGCTTATTCACATAACTCTCATCTATTTCAAACATTTATTCACATAACTCTCCTATAATTCATACACTTATTCACATAGTTCTCATATCCTCTAATTCATAAGTTTATCCACTTGAATCAACTTATTCACAATAATCTAATTATTCACATAAATCAACCAATAAGCTATATTATAGTTAAGAACAATAAGTTCATATAATTTATTTAAAATAAGCTAATTAAAATTTTATAAATTCAAGCGATGGTAAATTAATAAGCCTATTCTCATAAAATAAGTTAAATAAGAATAGATCTGACCTTATCATGATGGATTGATTCGTGATTATGGATGAAGAATGATGGATCGATGTATAAGTCTATCGACTCGTGATGAATCAACTTTTGATGATCGACCTTTTTTATAAAGAAAGAAAGAGAAATAGATCAGAGAGTAGAAATAGAGAGGGAGAGAGAAAGAGAAAAATGATTTATAACTGTGTGTTTTTATGAGATGAGAAGTTGAAAAAAACTTTATATAGTGGTCAGATGAAATGACCAAAATACCTTTGCAGGATAAAATGAGGATTTAATCTATGCCATTAGATGGTAGGAAGATGAAGGGTGGGGATGAATCCCCTCATATCCTAAATAAGTTTGGTATCCAAATGAACTTAACTCAATAAAATTAATATAATAAACATTTATCAATCATATTTAGTAATGCATAATTAAATTAGAATGTAACAAAACGAAAATGTGAAAAATGGAAATTAAAAGTAGTATTTAAAAAGCTTTATGTTAGAAGTTAAAAAGGCGAAAAAGGAAAGTATAAAAAGCCACCACCATTCTCCCCTCCCTTCCCCATTCTCTCTTTCATCGTTATCTCCTCCCCGCGTCCTTTCCTTGTTAAAACACACGCACTAAAACACACGTACAAAACACACACCTTTTTTCAACATTAAATATTATTAAATAATTTTCCTAAATAAAAAAATTATTCATTTTCATTGGTAGGTGAATTGCATTAAGATTTAATCAGAACCTGCAGCAGCTGCTGATTGATCAATTCAATTCATTGCTCTGATTCTGACATCTTCATCATTTACGGTAACTTAATTAAACCTCTGTACTTTTGTAATTTTTTTATTATATTTTATTTATTGATTTTTTTTTGAACAAATATTTATTGATTCATTGTACTGAATTCATTTCTTGAATTATTTATATCTCATCATATTCATTTCTGGTTATCTTTTTTATAACTCAATTAAAAACCAATCATTTTTTGGTTACTTAATGCTTAAGTTTTGCATAACTTTGTTTTTAAGGTTTGTGTTTTGTTTTCTTTTGTTAAAATGATTTTTCTTTTGTGGGTTTGTTTTATTTAATGTGATTTTTTATTTTATTTTTAGGTACAATAATATACAAATTTTAAGGTTTTTTTATGGGTTTTTAGAGTAATGCTACGGGATACCCGGTTAGACGGCGAACATGTGAGCTAAAGAATCGCCCTACCTAGGTAACCCGGACGTGGAAAACTTTATCTGTTTACCCGTTTATTATGCGAAGATGTCAATTTTTAGGTAAACTAGTTATATTTTTTTGGAGGTTTAGTTATGCACAAAATTTAAGAATTTGGTTCTTGATTATGTGAAAAGCAACTACATTGCTAAAGACTCGCCCTACGCGTTTGTTAAGTGAAAGTATTGATTTTTATGTATAATAGTTATAGTTATGGTTTATTGGAGGTTTAGTTATGTACAATATTTACTTTCTTTGGGATTTCAAGTAATGTTAGATAGTATGGAATGGTTTGATAAATGTTGTTCAGATAGTTATTTCATTTGATTGTTGTGGTTGGTAACTAATTATGATAGCGTATGAGGATACCAAGAGTCCAAGACATTACGTATGCAAATAATTTTTTTAAGTGTTTGTTTGGTTTATAGGAAGTAAATACAAACACGATGTAGCCATTTGTAACTTGACTATTAGGTGTGAGAAATATAGTTTAGTTGTTGATAGGCAACTACCACTAGGGACATTATTACATACTTCTATTAATGAAAACGGGGTCATGAAGGTATGCATAATTTTCAGCATGTCGTCTTTGCCTACTTAGTACACTTTCTTTACAATAGCATATGTATGTATCACATATTCTGTTGAACATGGTTGTAGTTTTACTTTAGTTTTTCTGATTCGGTTAAATGATTGGATTCCATATGACATGATGTCCTACTTTTATGGTTTGTATACGTGACACTTTCTGAAAGTTGAATATGTGATTGACCATAAACCCTAACCTGATCTTAAAGACACATTTTCCTTAAGATAACCTTTTTTTGTCCTGTGAAGGTTGCTTCTTGCGTATGATTATAGCTTTTTTGATGATGAGATTTTGTTACTATTGTCCTATCGTTGATTCTGGAAATGGTTTTGATTTTCAGGAATAGTACTTTATCGGGGTAGATCTCATTTCTGTGTGGTTTGGGAATACATTTGATCTTGTTCTCAACAAGAGTAGTGCAGTCGAGTTTTTGTATTTTGGGGAGCTTTCTGCTCCAGGGAAGGAGATATAAGATATGTGCGAACCAGACTCAGATGTTGTTAGATGGGGTCTTAACTTTCTTGACGTAGACCAAATATTCAGTTCAACTTATTACGGTGATAGCAATCAGCATGATGTGAACATATGCCAGGAACAGTATAATGGAGGCAGTTATGAAGAAAATAATTTTAATGATGTTAAAAATGACGAGATGTTGGCTCATTCTCTTCAACAAGAATTATTGGATCTTTCGATTGAAGATGAACATGAAGTATCCAATCCTGTAGAGCATTCAGAAACATCAAATGATACTCGAGAGTGGTATGGGCAGCCATCAGATAATTACTATTATGGTAAGCTTTTCTCTAATCTAGACTTGTGAATAAGACAAATAGTTACATGTCATTTTTTGGTTATGGTATTAGTTAGTAAAGTTGTTGTGGTTAGCAGGTGATGATACGAGGTTACAAGAAACAGATGAAAATGGACAATCAAGTTCATGCTCAAGTCCTGAAACTCGATCTTACGATGGGGATGAGTATTCGTACAATCTAGAGATTACAGACGAGTCTGAACTTGATGGCGAAGTAGGCAAGAGATTGACTGAGATCATCCCTGTTCCTGTAAGTGTAAAAACCATATATTTCAGCATTAGCTCGTTAAAACTCATGTTCTTATTCTAATTTTCGGTCTGCTTGTGTGCATGAACGTGCTATTGTTGATTAGTTGGTCCTACTAGAGTCTATGTATTGATGTTTTCTTGGTTTAAAATAAACCTGTACAATTTTGACTAGGAGTTGTTTAGATTAGAAAAGATGTGTAAACAAGAAAATTAAGTGTTACTAAATGACATCTGTCAAATGATGCAGCATGTCCCCAAAGTTAATGGAGACATACCTTCAGTTGATGAAGCTACTACTGATCACCAGAGGCTATTAGACAGGTTTTACATCGCTTTTGATCACACTCATCCATGTTGTTATAATATTTATTTTGCATTTTTGCTGATAAAGTTTGATATTCAGGTTACAGGTGTATAACTTGATCGAGTCTAAAGTACAAGGCGACGGTAACTGTCAGGTCAGTATTTAATAACTTGTACAAGTGGAAAATTGTGTTATATCTTTTAACCAACTCACTAGCTACCATCTTTTTTCTCCAGTTTCGTGCTTTGTCTGATCAGTTCTACCGTTCACCAGAGCATCATAAATTTGTTAGAAGACAAGTGTATAATCAGGTGTGTGTCTTTTTGTGTGTGTGTGTTGAATTTTCAAGTTCTTTGGTTGCTTATTGGTTCTGATATGTGATTGGAATATATCAGCTGAAATCACATCCTGAGATGTATGAAGGATATGTCCCCATGGCTTACAGCGAGTACTTGAAAAGGATTTCCAAGTATGTCATTTTATCTTCTTTTTCTTATTTCTTCTAATGTTCTTTTCATGTTTATCATAAGATATAAAAATATTTAATTATAGGAGTGGAGAATGGGGAGATCATGTCACATTGCAGGCAGCTGCAGATTCGGTAGGGTGACCATCGCGTTTTCTTTCATGGAGTATTGAATGTAAAAATTTGAAGTCCAAATTTTTCTAACAAATTTGTTTGATGCTTTTATGCAGTATGGCGTCAAAATTTTTGTCCTAACCTCATTTAAAGATACTGTTTCGATTGAGATTCTTCCGAAAGTGCAGAAGTCTAAACGGGGTAATGTTTATTTTTTCATCTGTGAAAATAACAATGGTACTTGTTAGTTTGTCACAGTTGTGTTTAACATGTTTACTCTCTGCAGTAATACACTTGAGCTTTTGGGCTGAGGTGCATTACAACTCGATTTATCCTGAAGGAGGTATGTGATACATTTTACACTCTGATATTGCAGCTACTAGTAACTCCTTATAGATATATAGAGCAAATAAACTTTAACCAGATTGGGGGTTTAATAAGAGTACTTAGCATCATCTTTGGACCTTATCTTTTCTTTAAGCGAACATTACTGCCAGATTATGATTTGGCAGGAGACCGCTATTTGGTCTGACCCTGAATCCCAGTCCTTTTAGGTCTTGTCCGTTGGTCTTATTGAGCCTGAAAGCTACTAACCATCCTTGTAGTTGCTCGGTCCAGATTATATGGAGCCTGAAAGTTACTGTATGACCTATAACTCTAGATGACAAGCTAACTTCTTATATTCATTTTGACAGATTTGCCACCACCCGAATACAGGAAAAAGAGGCGATGGTGGAATTTCAAACACAGACATCAGGCGTATCTAGACTGAATGCTGACTCTTCATTCTTACATATATAGCAATAAATTTATCATTATACATCATGTCATCATGTACAGCCTGTTTCTTCGTTCTTTACGCGTTATGCTGATTTAATATTGCACCGTTTTGTATTCTTGAATCGGCATGGCTGGCACGCTATGATAGTTCTGATGAATCTTATTTACAGATTCGGTCATTAATAAAAATTCACTTGCTTTGTAGCTATGTCAATCTTTCATTAACAAGAAAGAACATACAAGTTCTTAAAGAACATGTACAACAAAGCAACAACAACGATACTCAATCCCGCCTAAGCAGGGTATATAGGACACGTAAATCTTGTTAAAGTGCAGGGTGTGGTAGGGAGGCTTTCACTTGCCTAGTTTAGCTGCACATCGCCATTTATCCATTTCTTTCCTTTCCGTCCCTTTTTTTAAAAGTTGGCAAACACGGTTTTATATGTTTTCTTAATTTTCTGCATTTTTGTATATGAAACATTCCTTTCGCGTAAAAGGCTTGGTGTTACAGATCAGCAAAATCCGTTTTCACCTTTTTTGTATGACTTGCCAAGGTTGACCCTCTCCTGCCTCAGAAAATCTACTTCTCCCAGACCTACACTTCTTGTATTAGAGCATTAGATCCTATGTGGGAAGCAAAAACTCTTCGTTTATGTCCCATTATCTAAACACTTTCACTTCGAAATACTCTATTATAACAAGTCTCGCCTCCTCATTGCTTGCGGTTCGTCTTCCGTCTAAGCTAAAAGGTATGCTGGAAGGGGGGTGTTTTACACTACATGGTGGTTTCTTTGGTCGTTCTGGAACAAGACATCTTTGATAGAAAGCTTCCTTTGAAGACAATATTATTAGATGATATAATTTCTAGTTCGTTTAATTGGTGTAAGTTTAGATGTAAAGCTTCGTTCACTTGGAACGATTGGCTTAAAAATCCTTATTTAATTTCTTTGTAATTCTAGCTCCTTGCTAGTTTATCCAATAAAATCACCGTTCCAAAAAAAAAAGTCGAACATAAAAATTGTCTGTCGTGTCATCATAAGATGCATCTTGTGAGGGCATTTAAAAACTGCTACTTCAAGTGAGAACCCATCAGCTTTCTAGACGATCTTCTGAAGTCATCACTAAAGAGAATATAATAGCATAAAGTTGGAATGTTGTTATAGTAGGATATACCCAAACAGACTAATGTTGAATAAAATTATAGCTGCAATGTTGTTATAACCAGGTCATAACTTTGAAGGAACTATGAAGTGAATTATGGAGTACTAGTGCAACCAAATGAAAAGTAAACTTCATTTTATGGCTGTCTTCAAGTCCATGACATTTTTGTTAACTTTGAAATAATATTTGCGAATGACATAAGATAGCGTCAAACAGTTGCAGCAAGTCCTAATATTTACTCTCAGAACGGACATCCAAACACACACCGAGTACAAATCTTAAGTATACATGAAATTAGTATACCAAAGAATAATCAGCAAACTAGTATATCCAAATTGAGACACCTTTTTAATACCGAGTTAAAATGGGTCTGACCGGGTTAGGCTTTCTTAGACTCATTAATACCGAGCTAATGAACATAAACAAAGGGGAACTTTTTTTTTTTTTAATTTTAGAATGTACCAATACACTGAACCAAGGTATTGTAATACAAGATGCAGCATTTGGCTGCCCCAAGCCAAAATGGTCGAGATATCTGAATTTTAAAAAAAGCAAAATGTTTTCTGAGATGACTCGACCAAAAGGTCTAAGTCTAACCCCTCAAGAGCCCAGATAATGGAAACACAAAGGACCTAAAATTGATGAACCTCCGAATGCAAACACAAAGAACCTAAATTGCACAATGGAACAGCCGGGAAACATAACGAGGAATTTAAGCTGTACAGAAGAAGACTTGAAAAAGTATAAAGGTCATGATTTGGCTCCCACATGTTATGTCCCATCTATGAGCCGGCATCCATTAACAGGCGACTAGTAAGTATTAGCGTCTGAAACTTGCATCTTTTTTAGCAGATTCAGATGTGTTGTTTATATATATAATGAATATTTGTTCTCCCGTGGTTGAAATAACCAGAGGAAGTTAGAGCCGACACGGCTCATGGGAAAAACACAGGGGACCGAAAAACTTAACTGGAGACATCTACGAATCTGGGATGGATTAGTGAAAGATGGCTATTACTTTTTGGTAATTTTACCTTATCCAAAATAAACCAGCAGTCCATAATATGTCCCAATAATGCATTAAATTTTAGTTAATGTTGATCTGCAGAGCAGACTGGTGCAAAGAAAGAGATGATGAATAATGCCTTGTACGCATGCCTCTGAATATTCTACATTGTATTATAATGGTTGGGTTTGGCCGTGTATATGCAAAGTCAAGTGGTAGTAACATGACTTGGCTCGTGGACATCACTTGGCGTAGAAGCATCTAAAATGTATATAGTGTTAAAAATCCTACGAAACACTGCAATACCTACGAAGAAAGCGGACAATTTTAGAAATTTAGTGCGACTTTTTACTACGATTACAAGCGTGTTTAAAGGTGTATCAAGGTGAATGACTTGGACAATGGTAGTGATAGCGGTGCTCCTTGTGACTTCTACACAGCAAAATACTGAGCCAATTTAATACTTAAAGTACTTTGTTTGACATGCAATATACTTTATTTCTGTATTGGTTTTTTCCTATCGAATTTCATATCAAGACCTGCTATCTCCATTATCAAATTTCATATCAAGACCACTCCTCAAAAACCTGGTCAAAATGTGGTGCTATAACCATTCTGGTGTCATAGTCTATGGTTCCACCTATGGAACCACATTTTCCCTCCTACCGTTCCTTGTGCTCTAATGCTTTTCGATTTTCTATACTCCCAACTTCTAGCTCAATAAATGGATCGATGCATAAAATCCTTTAAACGACTTATGAGAATGACCTGAATCAGATCCTACAACATGCATTATTCCAACAAGAAAAAAAAACTGCATATAGTTTGACATCTACGGGTCAAATTACATTACGGGTCATATTGCATTTTCTATTAATAATTCAGCTAAAGTTCACATGAAACGGGTCAGTTTGCATAAACCCAAAAAATTTATAGTTGTCAAAAGCCAAATTATTGCAGACATAAACCACGAAAAGTGTGAACCGCTTCATGCCCTAAAAATGTAAACTTGATATGATTCTATAAACCCCATAGCGCAAAATATGAGATGCACCAAATGCACCATTATATTAACTGGTCATCAATGGTCACAAACGCAAAACATGTAAACTACACACGACAAGTTTGACATCAATGGTCATCAATGGTCACAAACTCAAAACATGTAAACCGTGTTTTGAAGTTTTCAAAAATCATTCAAAAGTCCGTTCAACAGAAGAACGTAGAGCAGCAAACCTTGCCGTGAAGCTTGGGTATTTGAGTGAAACTAGCAGCACCACCACTCGCGCTACCACCAGCACCACCACTATGGCTTGAAACTGCGTCAGAAATGTCATCGTACTTCATGAACTGTGACATCTGTTGTGCTGCCAAGTGGGCATAGCAGATAGGAGTAACTGCACACATACATTGCAAAAACACAAAAACATTACTATTACATAGTTAAAAGGATACAGATACACAAGTTATGCAGAAAAGGGTGGCTAATATTTACCTACATAAGTGGCAGTTGTGCTCCTTTGACACCTGCATCATCAGTAATCCCAAAATTAGTTACTAGTTCCATAACCCCAAAATTAGTAACTAGTTCACTATCTACCATAGACCTCGCAGTTGGTAGATCTCTACAATTCTGAAATTATAAAGTGTATTGATAAGCTAATTGACTTACAGATAAGTTAATGGATGCACGAGCTCCTCATCAGCAGAAAATCCAATCAGATCAAGAAGAACATGGTAACGTGTACGCCGTGCAGTCCCCTAGAAACAAATCAGAAGTTCAGCCACCTTATTTTTTCATAGTAATGAAATATATGTATAAATTATGCTATGGTAATACTCACAATCGTTCCATTTTGAGCACACAGAGAAAAGTCATTGTTCTTCCAATGACAGACTCTATTGTCAATGATTGTTCCTGAACAGACGATATAAAATATAATAACTTCAGTAATTGATATTTTAAAAACACAACATTATCGATAATCAGATACTACCTGGTGGAACATTGGCATCAGATCTTTCCGGGAAAAACTTGGTGTGGTGAGTTTTCTGTACCACAATCATCAAGAATTTTGGATCCCATGTGTCATCAAAAAACTTGCACGCCTAAATGACACAATATATACTATTTTAGATGATATAATTATCAAATCAATAAGACAATAATGTTCCGGAATTAAGTGTTTGAACCTGCAAGATTTGCTCAAGCTCTATATTCAGCACCTGGCTTGGCTGAACTGAGACACGCTTACACCGTCCCTAAAAATGACCATGTTGTGGTTTCATATCAACTCGAGCATATTGAGCACGAACTGATGCCTTGTAGCGAGAAATCAGAGGCCGTTGTCTCGGGGTAACAACCTAAAATATTCCAAAACTTAGTATTATCATATAACATTCAAAATTTAGTTAGTAATGAAAAATAAATTGCAAAAAGAAAGAGCATACAGCTGCAATAGAGGGGACATCAGAACTTCCAGGTGAACCATGCGACACATCCATTCCAAAGGAGTCCTTAAGTAATGGTATTGAATGCAAATACTCAACTGAGTAGCGAGTTTAGACCACCCATCTGAAAAAAAAAAACAAATAAATCAGGTACGAGGTCCCGAAAAAAAAAACAAAGATACTAAAACTGTATTACGACCTTGAAATCAAGACCTTTGCATTGATCTTCAAAAGCAAGTTTGTAAGATATTGATCGTTGATCCTAGTTGGTGCAATGCATTGTGTAACAATCCCAAAGTCCACCAGGCATTTTCGCTTCAATGGTCCTATCGTCATGCAGGAAATTAAAAATCTGATTTTTTTTGTTTTTTATACAACAAATTTCCCAGGTATTGAAAGACCGAGGAGGGCAAAACCATAGATGTCAGAATTCTTACTTCCAGGAAGAATGCAAAGTAGAAACACAGGTGGGCCCAGAAGTGCAATTTTAATTGCTTCAAACATCTTTTCAACATGAACAAGAGCAGGGAAGCGTCCATACTGATAATTCTCTTGAATCACTGTGTATGGATCATCAAGAAGCTGAAAGAATAACACATGACTATTTAGTTAATCGGATCATGATATAATCTTACGGTATGAAAAGTGTATGGTTAGGAACAAAGAGAGATTTGCAACATATTTATACCTTTGATGGTTCAAAACCCGACCATGAACTTCAGTGAAGGTAGTCCTGATTGTGATACCCGTTGAATTTATAAGAGGATCAGCATTGTAGTTACTTTGATTCAATGTCTGAGACATCATAATGGAACGGAAAAATGAAGAAAGGATGGGGATCAAATTGGGGAAAAGGTAGCTTGACCCGACCAGAAAAGACCCGTTTGACTTGGTTTTTAAAATGACCATTTTGACCCGGTTTTCAAATTGGCCGTTCTTAAAATTCAAGAAACACCCATGCTTGCCATGGTTCAAAAGAACAAATGTTTTGACAAAAAACACAAGAACAACTATTCGTGTATCATCCCGAAAGCTACACATCATCAGCACTTACAGAGATTAAACAACCAACGAATGACTATTACTATATCATCCCAAAACCCCATCAAAGACCCATGTTTGCCATGACTGCCATAGGGACAGAGTATAATGGCAGAATGTTCCACTTTCTTGTCGTTAGAGGACTGAGGAGACAGGTGCACAAAATCAGGCCATGGGAAAGGTGTGGGCAATATAAGGAATGGCAGGAAAAAGAAGGAAGATGACTTAAATGACCAGCATTACCTCCCATCGATAGCACATATATAAACAATCAAGGGTACTTCTAAGCTACTGCTATCAACAAAGTGTGTTTAGTATTTTTGTTTTTCAACTATCTGAAAAAGCAAACAAACATTTGAAAGACCAAAACTTACACAACAGAAATATAAAGCCGTTGTGGCTGCCATGATGTAGGAGAGTAAGATCAGTAACCGCTAACCAACGTCAATCAACGTTGTATAGTGTATCCCTAATCGTATCATTAATTCATGTGTGTTTTACTTTGATCCGGACATATGTTGATGACCATGCAATCGCAATTGCAATTGCAATCAAATCTAATAAAGAAGCATGTTCTATCGCTGTGAGGACTTTGGTTGAACTGGCTTTAGCTATTGGTCTTAGCTCCACTTTGGCTCACTTTAAAAACATATAAATGTTTCAAATATTTAAATAAACAAACAAACGAGGCAAAAAACGTACTTCACGCAGAAAAGTAAAACAGCTGCAGACACCAAGATGCCATTATAGACAACAAGAACAATATAATTGGTTCAAAATTACTCATTTCCTTGATTGAATTACATGACAGCAGAGATACCAACCACTTAACCACCTTCAGCATTCCCTTTACAAATATGTTCACACTTATCTTTCAAGTACCATAAACTAAACTGAATAATAAAGACTGACGTGATACCTACAACACTGGATCTCGACACCATGCAATATAGGACCATCGTCGTTAATATATGATAGCATCTGTCTCGTCAAGTAAAAGCAGTGTTTCCATATACGACATCGCAGAGAACGTATGTGTCTTCCCATTAATCCCAACACCATGAGTATGCCCTGACAAGGGTTCGTAAACTTCAATTCGAGACTCTTCATAATTATCAGTATCCAGCTCCATGACAACTTCACCATTGTTCCTAAACCCCAATACCCTATTGTACAACCACTCACCCTCAACCTTGACGGTATATATCTTGGTAAACGGTTTATCATCACCATCTTTCCTACTCCACACGCCACAAACGGACATCTCACCCTCATCATAATACTCAAGTAAACCAAGCGACTCATTCACCTTCGCCACATTTAGATAAGGTGTATGTAGTTGTACTAATTTCTCCGGTAGACATTCACCAAACTTCTCACTCTTCAAATCAAACGAAATAATAAAATTAGACGTAATTTCCCCATTCGAATATCTACCATCAGCAAGGAAATAAATAACCCCATTTACAAAAACCTGAAACTGCATCAACCAACTACATGATTTAACAGGCGCACCCACATATACAGTTTTCCAAACGCGTGTACTTAATGTAAAAACCTCAACCACATACTAGGTATTTTAGCAACACTGATCTTAACAAGCTTAGGATCACTAGTATCAGGACACGCACCAAAACCAAGAATTGTGTGCATATACCCCACTTTAGGGATAACAACAATACCAACAGATTTTCTAATGGTAGGATTCCAAATAACAGCCATCTTAGTTTCTGAACCTACTACATCTCCATAAAAACATAACAACCCGTTGACAGACCCAGAAAGTGTAATTGTGTCTGTTAATAAGCTAAGTGACTCCGGGACGGTTAAGGAAAACTTTTGTCGGGGGAAAGTATCGTTATCGATAATCGAAGTAAATGTTTCGGTATCATCCAACTCGTACTGTACAAATAAATGATGTTGGGGGTTTGGGTGATTGATGTGGTAGACTACTGGTAGTTTTTTATGAAACCCGGGTTGTCAATCAAAGCCTTCCATTGCTTCGAAACGGAACGGAATTGAATAACTGATTTGACAGGAAGCCTTTTAATGATTTCTGATTGGATCTCAAAAGGTATGTGATCCGACATTTTTTTGGCTTAAGAGTTTTGGAATTTATAAAATTTCGAGCCTAAAGCATCACCTTGTTGGGTGCGTTGCTCCTCAATTAGATCAGAGAGTTCCTTAACAAGCTGTCAATCAAAATTGATCACTAAGTGTCAGTAACATTTAGAGAGCCTAAGCAAATATAATTAAATAAACGCATAACCTCAACTCCTACTTTTAATTTACATATAAAAGATAGCGATTAACACACTTAGCGGACATAAACTATTACTAGATCATTATAACTGTTTAAAAACTACCAAGGGCTGTTTGTTTTAGCTTATATAATGTAAGCCAATTTCGGCTTTATATAACATAAGCCTCAATTTTGTGGCTTATTTCGAGACTTATGAGCTTATCTAAGTTTGTTATGATATAATAAACTTATATAAGCCCATAAGTCACCAATAAGCTTAAAAAATTAGGGTTTATGAAATATAAGCCGAAATATGGTTAATTTTGGGCTTATATAACGTAAGCCCCAATTTTGTGGCTTAATTTGAGACTTAGGGGCTTATATAAGTTTATCATGATATAATAAACTTATATAAGCCCATAAATCTCCAAATAAGCCACGGGGCTTATGTTATATAAAGCCAAAATGGGCTTACGTTATATAAGCCAAACCAAACACTCCCAAATGTTGATCACTATGATTTTCCGACACACCCATTACAGGAATCATTTCAGCACTAAAAGACACCCATTTCAACGCCCATATTAGCTTAAATAAGCACGAAAAAGCTGAAAACAACACTCAAAAACCTATAAAGAAACAGGTCAAATCAGCACAAAAACACATCCAATTAAACACCCAAAGACATCTAAATATATATAAAATAAGCAGTGAAAAGCACATGTAACTGAAGAAAAGCATAAGACACGTTTAATAAGGACAAGAAGAGATATTTTAGCACCAAAACACACACCCATTTCAACAACACTTGAATAAGCACTTAAATAGCTCGAAAACATATAAAAAGCCCTAAAATAAGCAGTTGTGAGGTGAAATAAGCTGGAAACAATACCGAAATAAACTATATGGATCAAAAGATATGGAAAACAGCCTTTCGTTAATGATGTCGGCAGTGGTGTTAGGTCAAACGTTATTATTTTTTGGTTGGGATAAGTAGGTCAAAAGATATGAAGACAAACATTTTTTTAAGTATTTTCAGATTTTGTGTGAATTTGCATCAAATTTTACAGGCTATTCTTTTAAAAATTTAAAAACTAGAAAAAGATTTTATAAGGTATATATTTTAATTGGATTAAGTAGTATAATAGCAAAGAATATTTTTAAACGTATCAATTTGATACGTGAATTTTTTTAATTACGAGAAATTACAACAATTTTTAAAAGGATTTTAAATAGGATTTTAAATTACAAAAAAAATTATAAATATTTTTTTAATTACGAGAAAGGATAAAACAATTTCTTAACTAAAACTACAATTTTTTAATAACTCATTTTTAAAATATAAACAAATATTTAATATTAATTTTTTATAAATTTTTTATACTTAAAATAGTTTTTACGAAAAAATATAAAAACTTGAAAGCTTGTTTTAACATAAAAATTGGAAACTTAAAAACAAGTTAAAACAGATGAAGTTTTCATAATTTCTTTGAATACATAAGTAATGGATTTTTGGAATAAAAACTTTAAGAAGTTTTTAGAAAAAGTTAAAAATTAATAATTTCATAAAAACGATATTCCCGATATTTAAAATTATCAAAAAATTAAGAAAAAAAATTTCCAAAAGAATTAAAATTTTCAGAAAATTTTAAATTTTTCTTATGTTTTCTTAAGATAAAAGTAAAATTTCAAACTTTTAATTTTTTTAGAAAAAGCTTTAGTTGTGTCTTAAAAAAAGATAAAAATGTGTAAAAATATTAAACTTAAAATTTTAAACTTTTAATTTTTTTTAAGAAATACGTTTAGTTATTTTCAACTTTTCTTAAAAAAAGTTTCAAAGAAAAACCCTTCTTTAGTTAAGAACTAATTTTGTAAAAGAAAAAAAAAAAGATAAATGACATAAATACATCACGTACTATCGAAATGTGTTCATTATACACAATGGACTTTTTTATTTACAAAATATATATTTGAATAACATATTTACCTTTGACTATTCTACAAAAACTTTTTTACCTAGTTTTATTTTTAATTTGATACCCACCTCTTATTTTCATCACTAGTATGGGCCCACCATCTCCAAAAACCCACCACTATCTCCAAAAACCACCACCATTCATCCATTCATCACAAAACTCGGTTGATTCATTCATATAATACTACAAGCAATTGATAACTGAGTCAACTTTAAGATTACTAACTGGTCATGTTCAAAGACCGAAACCAATTAGTTCAAAACCAACCCAGTCAGTAATCTTATCAAGCAATTGATAAAGTGAGTCAACTTTAAGGTTGCCATTATCCATGTTGAACACTCATATGTACCGTAAAGTCATTTTAAAGTTGAAAAGGCCCTATATTCAATCTCAGATTGTGTTAAACTTCTCATAGAATAGAGATCTAACTTGATGACAAATTTAGGTAAAATTTATGTTTGGTATCAGTATTAGGTCACTAATATTAAACTTTCAGTCGTTTTCAGTTCATAGTAAAACTCGGTGTAGAATCACACGTCTGCGTACATGAATAATAAATAGTTCTGTTGTGTGCCACATACGAACGATATAACCTTAATTCGAAAATTAATCAATTCATACAATTGATAGATAAGATCTAAAAAACACACAGAGAAACCAAATTAAACTTTGGAGATGGTATCCGATTAGGGTTCTTGGTCGAATTAGGGTTCTTGGTCGAATTAGGGTTCTTGAGAAAGACCCAATACCAGATGATGAATGACAACAATGATACTAATATTTGTGATGATGTAGTATTATACGAATGAATTAACCAGATTTTGTGATGAATGGATGAATAGTGGTGGTTTTTTGAGATGGTGGTAGGTTTTTAGATATGGTGGGACCCATAATGGTGGTGAATATAAGAGGTGGGGCCTAAATTAAAAAAACGGGCTAAAAAGTTTTTATAGGAAAAGGAAAGGTAAATATGTTATTGAAATATGTATTTTGCACATAAAAAGTACAGTGTGTATAATTGACACATTTTGATAGTACGTGATGTATTTATGTCATTTACCCTAAAAAAGAAAAAAAGTGTATCGTTGCCGATGAGACAAGTTTCGTTGTGCAAATCGACACAAAATCTTAAAGTACATTACATTAAGTGGAAAAAAATAGTTCGCGTACCAAGATAGTATATTTGTGAAAGTACGTTGTTATTGTACGGCTTAATTCCTATGTATAATAGTAATAATAATAAAGAACTTTTTGAGTAATAATTTAAGTGATTTAAACTCATCGCGATTCAAACTACATAAAATTAGGATTGTAAACGAATCGGTAGAACGCGAACGGTGGTATAATATGTTTACTTAATTTTAGTCGAACAAATAAACGAACACGAACGTGTAATCGGACCAAAGTTTTTGTTCATGTTCGTTTATTTAGATTTGAACTTGTTCATGTTCGTTTATTAATAAGTTAAACGCACGTAAAAGAACATAAACGATCATATATAGATGTAAACGGACATAAATAACTATGGAACTAAAGTTTTTTTACTTTAAAGATCCATATGGTTGTTTGAAATACTTAGAGGGCATGGTACGGTGCATCGTCGCTCGGCTGGCCACCACGGCGCGAGCTGACGACGGCGCCAACCGTACCGTTGCTCCCATCGTCGGTTTTGGGCTGGCTACAACCAGCCGACGTCGTCGCCCACGGCGCGAGGCCATGGCACAACCAACCACACCGTGGCTCGCGCCATAGGGTTGAGTTATCGTTTTTGTTTTTTTTTTTGAAAATTTAAAAATCCTACCATTGGAATAACGGCTATTATTTTATTTTATTTTTTTGACCGTTTGACCGTTTGGTGGGGTGACGACGACACGAGAATGTTTGTGTTAACCAGGGAGGGGGTTGTGTCATCGTGGGGTGTTTTGGTGTCATGGGAGAAAAAAGTGACGTGGCATCACTTTTTCCCACGACACGAGCTTGATAACTCGACTTTACCGTGTGCTCTTAGTATATAGTTTATATTATTGTTAATCTTTGAAATAAAAAGTTCATTTACGACTAGCTCCTCGAATAACTTAGTGAGATCCCCTAGCTCAGGGATATAATTCAACACACACTTATTGTCATATTCGTCTATGCAATCGTTAAAAAGAAACTGTTGAACTAATTGATAAGATATAGAACCTTTACCCACATAGAGACTGACGACTTCTAGAATTCTTCCCTAGAAAGAGCATATTATAAGGTTTAGGGTTTAGGATTATTTATTAACTTCTTTTTTATTTTTGAGATGTTATCGAACGAAAATAATCGAGCATAAACGAATGCACCAATTGAACTTAATCGAACGAACATAACCGATTCTTCATGTACGCAAATAAATGAACATGGCATTTGTTCATGTTCGTTCATTTAACTAAGTGCACCAAAGATCTTATTCGTGTTTGTTCATTTATTAAATAAACGAACATAAACAAGCTTTTTACCGAACGATCGGCGAACGGTTCGTTGAACTTATAGTTGGTTTACAACCATGCATAGAATCCTTCCTTTCTTAGAAGGTTATTATGGCTACTTCGAAAATTTTTGCATCTAGCGAGTTCAATCTCACACATTTTAAAGGGATAGCCAACGTTTTAAAATCTAGGTGTTTAGCTGACCCGGTCTACTGACCCGGTCTACTGACCGGTTCACTGGTCAACCGGTTGAATCGACAGATCAACCCCAGATATACATATGCATATATTTTTATATTTTCAATATGTAGTATTTATTCTTAATGTGTCGTATTATTCTTAATATGTAGTATTTAATCTTAATATGTAGTATTTTTAATATGTAGTGTTATACTATTTATCATTTGTTAGTATAATGTTAAAAAATTAAATGATTATTGTTTTATCATTTCTGGTGTCTCACAAATTGTTTTTCATATGCGCCTCTCTCACAAAACATTATTGTAAAAATAATCTTTCTTTCTCCCCTACAAAGATTCTTACCTTCACTCGCCGCCGGTATACATGACTTTGATTAATTGTCACAGGATATAAGATCGAGATTTATGCTATCGTTGGATTAAACAAAGTCCACTGGTTTGTAGTATTATAGGAGCAACTGCAGCATCAGCCCCTTCAGGAGGTGCAGCAGCTGCGGAGGCATTTGCAGCTGACGAGAAAAAGGAAGAGAAAGTGGAGAGCGAAGACGAAGACTATTCTTAGAATCTTTTTGATTAGATGTCTCCCCTTTCTATACAGTGTTCCATTCTTAAGTGTTGATGTTGTTGTTTCATCTTAGTGTTAAGTTTTGGAAGATAGGTATTTGGATTATTGTGATAAATAATCATGTATTTGATATTAGAAAATAGTATTTTACTATTTTGGGTTAATTGATACGGAATATTATGTGTGTTTAGGACTGATGCAAACATTTGATGTCACAAATTTGTGGTATTTTTGGGCCAAATTTCTAAACAACGTTATAGTAAAAAACCAAAGAAACGAGATTACAATGAAATTCAGACCTACCGTGGATAAAGAAACGATTGAAATTTTAACAAGAAAGCTAGCGGCTCTTGACATCGATTATGCTCCCAGTAACGCGTCGCGGTTCCACTCTTCCATGTTAATTTCTGTAGTCCACACTTTCAACATTCCCAAGTGTTAACAAGTGGAAAAAAAGTATTGGTTCAATGCTAATCGACAAGTTTAATTGAGCAGAAATTTGGTGAAAAGCTAAATAGCACGGTAAGCGTTACAAGATACAGAAACTGGGATCTTTAGTAACACCCTACATGTTTTGCGTTTAGCGTAAACTGTGAACTCAACCCACATTTTCATACTCCCCAATTCTACAGCCATTAATCACCACCACTACAGCTGATCAGTAACACTAGCAGTTTAATGTTAAAACTAAAAAAGGGATAGCTAAATCCGAGTTTAGCTTTAAAAGGAAGTATCTAATTTGGAGAGTACTCGTCGCAACAATTAGTGAAACGTTTTTTTTCTATTAAGTAGCAACCAACGAGGAAATAAGTCTAGTCTTATGAACGGCGATACCATAAAGTTACATAAATTACATAAGTTCAAAAAGAGAGTATTTTAATGACATAAAAAGTACGAAATGCAGATAAGATTACTGGATAAACTAGTTGTATAAATCATCTTCATCAGCTGCACCTGCAGGAGCAGCAAAAGGGTCCGACCCACCAGTGGCAGCAGCACTACTCGTCTCGGCAAACTTGAACTCAGAACCAAACCCTCTCGACTGCTGTAGTGTTTGCGCAAATGCCTGGTACTTACGGATGTCACCGTCACTGACACTCCTGCGCGCAAACTTCATGGACTCCTCAAAATGTGCAGCCTTGATTTCGGGCACCTCATCTTCAACATCCTCCTCCATTGCCTCAGGGTTCTCACTTCTTCTCTTTTCTCGCTCGATATCCTACAAACACATTTTGATAGTTAGCATCTGTTATGATAATTGCTTGAAATCACTTAAAAACAGATCTGCAAAGTATATCTTCTTACTTGGGGAAGATATGTTAATTTACAAAATCTCTCTAAATTGTGCTTATACCAAAATAGTTATCAATGCACAGTTTCTAGGATACCATTTTCTTTACAAAAATCCCTTTAAAATATTTTCTTTGATTATTTAGGACTCACCTTTTCAATGTTTTCACGGATAGCATATTTGCATGCACGTTGACAGATTTCAGTGATATCAGCACCACTGAAACCCTGAGTGTACTTGGCGAGAGCATGAAGGTCCACATCCTTGGCAACTGGAGACTTCCTCAATGCTGACTTGAAGATGGAGTAACGAGATCCCTCGTCAGGTAGAGGGATGTAGATCAACTGATCAAGACGACCAGGCCTCAATAGTGCAGAATCGATGATATCAGGCCTGTTGGTAGCCCCAATAATGAACACGGTCTTCTTGGCCGACATACCGTCCATCTCAGTGAGAAGTTGATTCAAAACTCTATCGGCTGCACCTCCAGCGTCTCCTTGACTACCTCCTCGCTGTACACAGAAAAAACAGTCTTTTAAGTCACAAAAACATAAAAATCAAATGTTGAATTGATATGTAAACAGTAATGCAAAACAAACCTGGGTAGCAATGGAGTCGAGTTCATCAAAAAATAGGACGCAGGGAGCAGAACCACGAGCCTTGTCGAAGATCTCACGAACATTGGCCTCACTCTCTCCGAACCACATTGTAAGTAATTCTGGACCCTTGATACTGATGAAGTTAGCTTGACATTCACTGGCGATAGCCTTGGCCAGAAGAGTTTTCCCACACCCTGGTGGACCGTAGAAGAGAACTCCTCTAGATGGAGACATGCCAAACTTCTCGAACTTTTCAGGATGCTCCACTGGATATTGTACAGTCTCTTGGAGCTCTCTTTTAACATTCTCAAGACCACCGATATCTTCCCAACTGACATTAGGAACTTCGATAACTGTCTCACGAAGAGCTGATGGGTTGCTGGTGCTAAGTGCAGTTGAGAAGTGCTCGTTAGTCACGAACATTGAGTTAAGAATTTCCACATCAATTGTCTCATCTTCCAAATCAATCACATCCATCTTCTCACGGATACACTGGAGAGCAGACTCCGTACACAAAGCAGCAAGATCTGCACCAACATACCCATGTGTCTCCTTGGAAATCTTTTCCAGGTTCACGTCCTCAGCCAGCTTCATGTTCTTGGTATGGATACGTAGAACTTCAAGACGACCAACCTCATCTGGCACTCCAATATCAATTTCCCGATCAAACCTACCAAAACGTCTTAGAGCTGGGTCAATGCTGTTGGGACGGTTGGTTGCACCCATAACAATAACATGGGCACGGGATTTTAACCCGTCCATGAGAGTTAAAAGCTGTGATACTATCCTCCTTTCAACTTCACCGTTTGTTTTCTCACGCTTGGGAGCAATTGAATCAATTTCATCAATAAAGATTATGGAAGGAGCATTTTTCTCGGCTTCCTCGAAAGCTTTCCTAAGATTGCTCTCACTCTCACCAGCTAACTTTGACATGATTTCCGGTCCGTTGATACAGAAAAAGAATGCACCGGTTTCATTAGCAACTGCACGAGCTATCAATGTCTTACCAGATCCAGGAGGCCCGTAAAGAAGAATACCCTTTGGAGGTTTAACACCAATCGACTTGAAGAGCTGCGGATGTCTCAGTGGAAGCTCCACCAGCTCACGGATTTGTGCCATCTGCTTGCGGACCCCACCAACATCATCATAACCAATCTCGTCTAGCCTATCCTCGTCCTCCCTTCTTATGGGCTCACCTTCACAGAAAATCTCAGTATCGGGTGCAACGACACAATATTCAGCAGGGTCGGTTTCTATAACTTTAAACTCGACACTCCTCATTCCTCCCCTCACAAGAAAGAAGTCTCCCTTCCTCACAGGTCGGTATGCTTCCATGAAGTAAGCTGAAAACAATTACAGATTAATTATCAGATAAACACTCATACCAAGCAGAGTAACATAAAGGAGTACATGAACTTTATAAACCAAATATACTTACGTTTCAGATAAGCGTCAAAGAGACTGCCAGTTATCCCTTCGATTGTGTCATCAACAGGAAGAATATGAATACGTTTCCCATACTTGACATCAGCACATTGATGAACGGAGACAACATCACCAAGCCTAACCCTGAGGTTAGCCCTGACAACCTTGTTCATTCTGATTTTTGGTTCCTCGCATGTATCGTCAGCAAGAGCTATACAGACAGTGTCTTTCCTTTTCTTACCCTGTAGAAAATTACAAATCTTAGCATTTAGCGGAACAGTTTTGACATATATAACTTGAAGTTTATACTGAATCAACAATTGTTCCCAATATAGATGCGGCCACTGCCAAAAACATGTTGCAAAATTGTACCATCAAACCTAATGTCAACAACCTCTAAAACCAATAAAAGCTTAATCTTCCAACCAAAAATCAATAAAAACCAAACTTTTAAATACCCTTTAGCTGTTTATTCACATAAACAGCTATCAAATTAGGTTTAAAAACGGTATTTAATTTATAAAAAAATTACCTTGAGATATAAAACCTAGTGTCAAACACCATCTAAACCAATAAAAACCTACTCTTATAACAAAAGATCCATAAAGAAACAAAATACAGAGCCAATTATGGCTATCAATGTGTTTACTAAACAGGTCTATTATAGCTAGCAAACTTTCTTTCAAAAATAACAAATAAGCACTCTATATGCAAAACCAAAACGCCCTCTAAGTAGTCAACTACTAACAAAGAATTTCTCAGAGCCTAAACCCTCAACGGAACAATACAAAACCCAAACAAGGCTTGAAGAAAACAAAAACTTGAGATGAACTTAACAATAAACTACCTTGAGTAAAATTGTATCGCCTCTGAAAAGCTGAAGCTTTTCCATTGTATCAGGATGCATAGCAACAACAGAGTTATCGTCATTAATGGCTTCATCAACTACAAGCCTATTAGGCGCCTTCTTGCGCTCCAGAATCGCTGTACTAAAGTCACGCTTGGTGCCCTTGCTGCAAAGCCAATCAAATCAAAACAAATCAACACTTAATATTAGACTCAAAATCAACACCCAAACAATGAAATAGCCTAACCAATGACAATGAAATAGCCTAACCAATGACAATAAACCTTAAAACATCAAAACTAAGATTAAAAAACAACACTAGAACGATAAAGTAACAATCTTTAACAATCTTTACAACTCACGTATCATCAACACTTCAATATGTTTCAATCAGTTACAATAAGAATTACATAACCAACTAAAATAAACCTTAAAACAACATCCTAGGTTTTAAAAACAAGCTTAAAACAATAAATTAACAATTTTTACTACTCATGTATCATCAACAGGTTCAACAATTACAATACGGCTCGTACCAGTCATTAAAAACCGTACCGTATAAATTAGCATCCAAAACGCATAATCAACAATAATCTGCCCATACTCATAACAATGACGTCATAAAGACGTCATCAATAAACTTAAATCACAATACTTTTTACCACTAACAGATTAAAAAACAACTAACCTTAAAAACATACGACGTCATCAATTGATCACAATTTAAGATACGAATATCATACAAAAACATTATAAAAATCCAAAAAACCTTAAAAACATAGATTAAGGTAATCCAACAGTTTCAATTAATCATTAAAACATGGTATAAACTTACATCATGATGACATCATCAATAGTTTCAATTGATTACAATTAACATACTAAATAAAAATCAATAAGCCTTATGTTGAATCAATCACAATAACAATCAAATACAGTGATAACATCAAAAACATAAAAATTAACAATTTTTAAACTAATTTTACATCAAATCAATCAACTACAATGAAGGATTAAGAATTGAGATCGGATTACTTACGAATCGGATGATTCAGGTTGACCGGACATGATTGAACGATTGATTTAATTTAATTAAGATTAAAGGAATTAATTAGGTTTACGATTAGGGATTGGTTTGTGTTTTGGGATGAGTGAAGATGATGGCGTTTGTGTATGTGTATTTATACTCAAAATTATTTATGAATCAAGTCCTTTCTTGTTAGGAAAGAAATCTTTTTTTCTTTTCTTTTTTTAGTTTTTCTTCTCTACTTTATCTTTTATGGTAATTTGAATTTGAATTTGAATTTAACTACTCTTGTAGTATTGTTTTTTTATTTAATTCTTCTTTTACTTTTTATTTTTTGTATTTTTATTTGCTGTATTTTACAAGATGGATAAGTTATTGTTTTTTATTTTTCTTTTAACCATGATTTATGACATATTGACCGAATAATTTATAGAGTTTGAATTGAACTCACCGTCCTACAGACTCAAATCATGTAAAAGATAAATCGCTATCTAAGCGACAAAAATCTACTAACCTTGTTGATTTATGTAATAAGGTCGAATAAATAAGTCAATTGTGTTTTACAACAGTTTTTTATGGTTAAACTTGTCGAAAACCTGCAAATCTTATCAGAAATACTCAAAATTTATTATAAACTTGTTTTGATCGTTTATAAGTTTTTTGTTTCAAAAAGTATTGTTTGAAATAATCTAAAACTCGCAGAAAATACAAAAACTTGTCGGAATTACACAAAATTTGAAACAAATATCGATTCGATTAATTACCGATTAAATTGGCTAGATCGATTACAAGCTACAAGCTGACTGACTGTGCGGATACCGACTCACAATTTTTGCAACCTTGATTTTTGATAATTGCAATTTACTATTGATTAATGGAGTTTTATATCATGTTCAAAAACGAGTTAAGAAATGCACGTTTGTTGTACTAATATGTTTTTTATTCGACAAATATGTGGGGTTAAAAGGTCTTTCAAAGTACACGACTATTTTTTTTATCGTTTGTATTTTATTTTATTATAATAATAAAAATAATTAATTGTAATGCTTTATTTTATTACGATATTAATTTTACTTTGTCAGTACATTTGATCATACTACAACAACAATAACAACAATAATAACAACAACAACGATACTAAATCTCACCAGAGCAGAGTATGAGGAGGTGAAATGTAAACAGATCGTACTTCTGACTTTGGATAAACTCAAAAATAAAGAGACCGTTTCCAGATAAACCTCCGGCTACATTTTGTCATACTAAATAAACTTTTAATACTTAAAAATAATTATTACGTTAGTATTTAAGATCAATTAGTACTTTATTTATTATTAAGAATATGATATAATTCAAAAAATTATTAGTAAGTCTAGAATGTTCTCTATTTTGACGGTAACCATGAGAACCCGAATGCCAAAATACAAGTGAAAGAATATCTCGAATACTAGTTTATCTAGAATGTTCGTTATTATGAACACCAAAATATTCGTGAAACGCTTATTTAAAATGGAGAATGACGAAATAGCCATGAGCTTAAATAAGGAATCTTCCAACTATATGGCTTTTAACTTCATTTGCACCCAATCTCATATCCTTAAAAGTCAAATCATCATGTGACTATCCACTACAATATGATGTAACTTATGATATTGCTATCTAGAACAGCCATCTATTTTTACTTGACCTTTTCATGACAAAATATAATAACATCTACTAAAATTTAAAAACATATTGGTAAATTAAGCTAGTATTTTAATGGTTATCTATACTACATATAAAGAAAAATCATCAAATTTTGAATGTTAAAAATAAGTTAATTAGAATTGTTGAAAAATCACTTATTTTAAAAATTGTTGAAAAATTAAATATTTAAATGTATAAAAGTTAGGCCTTGTTTCTTTTTTCTTTTAGGAATAGAATGAGTGGGTCCCTCATCCCTTAATATCTCATAATGGGGACTAGTGGGGTTTTTATGTATTATGGATATAGAAGATTTAGTGGAAAACAAATATTAAAATATTAGTGGTCCCACTTCCTTTCCCATTAGGAGAATTTAACAGAAAAAAGAAACGCCCCCTTAGATATAATAAATAATATTGAAAAATTAAACCATAAACAATTGTATAAGTTACCGGGTCACGGGTTCGACCACCGGATTAATTCGGTCGAGTAACTTGGTCACGGGTTCGACCAACGGGTCAACCCGGTCGAGTCATCGGGTCACGGATTCGACCATCGGACCAACCCGATTGAGTCACTAGGTAACGGGTTCGACCATCGGGTCAATCTTTTCGAGTCACGGGTTCGACCATCGGGTTAACCCGATCGAGTCACCGGGTCACGGGTTCGACAACCAGATCAATCATATCGAGCCACCGGGTAACTGGTTTCGACCACCGGGTCAATCCTATCGAGTCACCGGGTCATGGGTTCGACCACCGGGGCACGGGTTCGATCACCGAGTCAACTCGATCGAGTCAACGGGCACGAGCTCGCCTACCGGTTCAACCCGGACGAGTCACCGGGTTACCGGTTCGACCAACGGGTCAATTAATATCTCGTTAACTATTTATCGCTAGAAAATTTTTGGGTCACGAGTTCGACCACCGAATCAGTTAGCATATAATTAATTATGTCGTTAGATAATTTTGTTGCTATGCGCGGGTAGTCGTCTAGTATTGGTAAACTTGTATTCAAATAAAGCTAGTATCTTAATGACATTTTTTGTTGTCTATATATTTCTTCAATAAAATGGTTTTAAAAGGGTTTTGAATTTAAGTAATATAAAAGATGTGTGATCATAGGCGGCGCTAGTAAGGGATTAATCAGTGACGAGTCACCTTTAATTAACCTATTTTCTTTATTATTTATGTGCATTACAATTCGTTTTTAACTATTTTTTACATAAAGTTCCCTCAACATTATGACTTTTTATCTTAAGTATAGTTAGTTTTTTAAATAAAAATTCTGACTCTACCCCTATGTGTGACAATATAAATAACTTATAAGAAGGCATGACTTTCGTACTATATGTTTTGTTGTTTGAAGGTCAAAATTTCACCATTATCACAATGATAATACTATAATATTCAATTTTGTTTTGATGGTGTACGAAGGAAATGCAATTTAAATACTCTATTTTTTAACTGTTTGTAAATGAAAGTCAAAATGAATCAGTTGCAAAGCGGAAATGCATCAACTGAATGTAACGAGAAACACCTTATTATCGTTGCATAAAAGCCACATCATTTATTTTTTTTTCAAATAATCTACCATATTTATCCTCATAACAGCTCACTTATAATCATTTGAGGATATCCATTAGAGGCACATAAAACACCTATAAAAAACATGTCGGCGTCGATAGTCACTACCAGCCTTCGCTCCTAAAATAAGGTTTGCTATGACTATGCAAACTAACCCTTTCTAGTATGTTTTTTTCTTTTTTATATGTGTAAGGACAATTTGTGTCAATCTTTTAATGTTTCAAGTTTGTGCCAGTTATGACTTGTCCAAGAGTTCAAGGGGTGGGTTGTATTTGTTTTTAGGCTATACAAAACCTTGTTATGTCTAGGGTTAAGGCTACAAGAGTCGTTGGTGTTTATCCTTTATGGATCTCACGTCTCTCATGGTAGTCGGTTCTTTATGAGTGTTTGAATGATTCTTGTTGCGAGGAGATTTGATCAACGTAGTTGGGACAACCTATATTTCTTATGTATTTGTCTTGTTAGTACTCAGTTGGGGACTAACTGTTTTGTACCTTGTATATCTATCAATAATCACATAGGCACAGTTGTAGATCTGGTGTTTTCGTGGTTCTAGTGGCGGTTGAAAGGGTTGATTGGTGTTTTGGTTGCTTTATTGGGTTCATCTATTGGTTTATTGGGGTTTTGAGATCAGGGTTTTTGAAACCCTAATTTGATTTTTGTTTGAGGGTTTTTTATGTTCTCTGTTCATCTGCACATTTAACTAAGTAAATCAAGTGTGTATGTATATGTGCTTTTATCGCACTATAAGTCCTCTTTCGTATATTTTTCTTTAAGGTCAAAATCTTAGTCAAAAGGGGTGTAAACAGTTTTGATTAACACCTTGATCCTCCAACGTGATTATTGTGGATACCTGATCTGGTCAACCTCAGTCCCTTGGCCCAGTTCTTGACTTTATTGGTTCTTTATTTGTTCTTCCTTTGTTATTATACTTGTTTGTTCTCATGTTTGTCTGGTTGTTATATATTCTTTATGTTTGTTTCATTATGTCTACTGGTAGTGGTGGGAGTAACCCACCTGTGTTGATTAACAACTTGAATGTTGGCAATTCTTTACATGTTCAACATAGCGATAACATTATTAGAAGTGCATGTGCCTGAAAACTATAGAATGTGAAAAGTGATATGAAATCGGCCTTACAAGGAAGTAATAATTATGGATTTGTTGATGCTACTTGTTTAAGGGAATCTTTTGCTACTAGCAATATATTATCTGCCCAATAGGATAGGTGTATTGTTATGGTTCTAAGTTGAATTGTGAACTCTGTGTCTCAAGATGTTTATTGGTTTAGTCTGGAAATGTTGCTTGTGTTTGGAAAGAATTAAATGAAACTGATGACAAAGTTGATGAATTTGTTGTGTATAACTTACTTTAAAGTTTTAATTCTATTAAACTAGGCGGTAGTATTGTTGCTAAGTATTATCGCATACTTAACTCTCTTTTGGAGAGATTTGATGCTCTTACTAAATTGCCTAAATGTACTTGGTCTGTTAAATGTTCTTGTGTTGCTAGCATTGAGTTGGTAATGCATCAACAATTCATGAAGTTGATGCAGTTTCTAATGGGCATTGATGAGTGTTATCAACGTGCTAGAATAACTCTTCTCACTAGGAACCCCCTTCCTAATGTGAAACATGCTTATACCATTGTGTCTATAAAGGAATCCCATAGAGGGATTTTTGAATCTCTGCTGCTAGTGAATCTAAAATGAATGCTTTCTCTTTTGCCGTCAAATATTATACTTTTAAAAAAGAAGTAACACTAATTCTAACAACAAGAAAAACATCAGAGGGCTCGGACCTGGTAGCTATAATAATTGTGGTATGACTAGACACATTCACATATGTTTTGAATTAATTGGTTCGTAAAAATTATGGTATGACTGGGCACACTGTTCACAGATGTTTTAAATTAATTGGATACCATCATGGGTATTAAAAGGTGTCTAATCATGTGAAACAACTTGGTTTTAAACAAAAATTTAATGCTAGTAGTGATATTAAGGTCAATGACAAGCATTAGTCTGATGCTTGTGATACTCCATACTCTTTCACTACTAAACTGATGAGGAAAACTTCTAAATTTAATTAATGAAACATGAAAGGTATGACTTTTTTTTAGTAATAATGCCTGGTTTAATATTAATTTCTCTAAAATTTAATGTCGAAATACAAAGTGTTTTGTTAAAACCGTTACCTTGGGTGGCTTATAGACTCTCGAAAAATCAACATTTAACTAGTACTATTGGGACGATTAATGTGGGTGATGATTCTAATATTAACATGATTGTAGGACATCCTAATCGTACTATTGCCACCACAAGTCATGTGGGAAATCTGAAACTGTCTAATAATGTGATTTTATATGATGTAATAGTTGTCATAGGTTATTGTGTTAGTATGTAGTCTGTTAATAATTAATTAAAGACAGTAAAAAATTTGTTGGTTTTGATGAAGATAAATGTTATATTCAGGACTTGAACTAGAGGATAACATTAGGGAATGGTAGTGTATCTAGAGGCCTTTACTTGTTTGATGAAATTAAAAACAAGTATTTAAGGTAATGTTAATATGGCTTTTTCCTTTAATGTGTTTAAAGATATTTGGCACAATAGGCTTGGTCATCATGTTGATCAAGTATTGTTTGTGTTAAAGAATGACCTTAAATTGTCTAAAAACGCCCATGTGTCTGTCTGTGAGACCTGTCATAAGGCTAAGTAAACAAGGGAACCCTTTTCTTTGACTGACCAAAAGTCTAAGAAACTTGGTGAACTTGTTCATCTAGACAGGGTGAGGCCCTTAGAAGGTCTCAAGCACAAAAGGTTTCAAGTATTTATTAACCATTGTTGATGATTACTCTACGTAGCTTGGGTTTATATTTTAAAAACTAAAAATGAAGTGTTTGAAGTTTTTGTGAGCTTCATCAATTTGATTCATTATCAGTATAATGCTAAAATTAAAGTGTTAATGTTTGACAATGGAACTGAGTTTATAAACAAGAAAATGTATCATTTTTTATTGTAACCCGGTTTCATTCAACAAACCTCTTGCACTCACACCCTCAACAAAATGGCATCGAGACAAAGAAACATAGACACTTGTTAAATGTAGCTAGGAATCTTATGTTTAAGGAAAGAATTGTAACACCCCATTTGTTAAGATGGAATGCTACATTAAAATATGACGTGTCATCAAAGCATACAAGGTAAATGTCTAAACATTCATGACCATAAATAGAAATACCGGAAACAAACATCGGTAGTCTAAGTAACTCACACACAAACTGTAAATGAAAGGACTAAACAATGTCCAAATGAAATAAAGTATGAGAAAGTAGGAATAAATGCATAAGGTAAAAGAGTCTGGATAGATTCCATCCGAATGCACATACTCTGGAGATCCTACGTACGACCTTAGGTACCTGCCGTCTGGGAACATGGAAATGGAAAACGACTGAGCATAACGCTCAGTGCACGGATATATAGCATAACGTAAAGACATAAAGGAATGAAAACATATAAAGCATGAATTGCATCGGAAAAGAATAAGTCCTGGGAAAACCTAGATGTATGTCATGTTTACTGGTTTTAGTTCTGAAATCATAGCTTATGTTACTTATAAAAATCTATATTAGTTTAATATACCAAAAGCCAATATAGGTCATGAGGTCAACAACGTGCATGAATACTTAGAGGAGTGACCTCGTCATGCAAATTAGAGGGGATGCCTCTAATTAATTGGTAATGGGTAGGAGGGATCAGCTCCTTGTGAAGGATGCAAGGCACACACCACATTCACCATGGAATCCTGACTGAAACTAAACCTAGGATGCACCTATACGCCCCACATGATAATAATAATATAATAATGGCCAAATAATTGAAAGGGACGCCACGAGCTATCACTCCGCCGTGGTGAAGTCATAACACTAGTGCCTCTAGTGTTATGGTTATGGTACCTCAATAACTAGGTGAAACTGGTCATGCATGCATATGGCTAAGGTAACTAATAAAACATAAGCATTTAATCTATAACTACTGGGGAAAACAGTTGGCTGCATACGGGAAATCCTAATAAAGGAAGAGGTCCGTACCTTATGTCCAGTAGAAGCTAATGGAAACACTGAAGAAACTACTCCGCCTTGACGGATAATACTACATAAGAATGGGAACGTGTATGAGTTGTCTAATTTACATGTGTTTTACTGGTTTTGTGTGTTATTAGCTTGTTATACTTATTATGTCATGTTTTAGTGTGTTACTGTGTTATCCGTAGTTATGCTAATGTTCTGTTGTATATTATTCATGTAATAATGTACTATAATACTTGTATTATAATACTAAGTAACTTTCTAAAAATAGCAGGTTTCCATAAATAGTAAGTTTCTAAAAATAGAAAGTTTCCAAAAATAGTAAGTTTCCATAATTAGAAATAAGCTGGATTATTAATAATAAGTAAAGTTGAATTAGTATAATACAAGTCATGGTTTAAATATTATAGCTTATTAATTAAATAACTTGGTTAATTAATTGAACTATACATTATAAGAATTTAATTAAGAATGCATGTTTTAATTAAACTAAGCTAAGTAAAATACCTTAGGTTATACATGAATATTAATTTTAATATTTAACCTAAGTCATAAATTTAATTAAATTAAAAAGTCTAGCAATTAATTTAATTAACATATTTTCTGATTTTAATATATTCTGAATCACGAACCCGTGTTTTAAAATTAAACCGAGCCCGAACTCAGGATCGCATATAAGCCGAGCCAAACACCCTTGACAGTGGCTAACCCGGCCTAGCCGGTTGCCACTGTCCGAGTGGTTTTACCCACTGCCGAGCCACGGCTAGCCGCCACCCGGTTCACACCGGTTCACAGCCGGTTGTGACCGGTTCCCCCTGTTTTGTTGTCTGGTTCCCTTTGTTTTCACTATAGTCCCACCGAGACCCTAATGGTCTCGGTTGACACAAAATCAAGCCAAAACAAACACCCCCGACTCGCGGTCGGTTCCCGTGGCCTGCGTTCGAACCAAACGAACCCTTCACCGAGACCATGAGGTCTCGGCTGGGCAAAACAAACACCACCGAGAGCTTCATTGCTCTCGGTTTGTTGCTCGGCCAAACCAAACAACACCAAACACCCCCTTAATTCCATGTTTAATTAATCCCACATGTTTTTACATCTTGTTTTTTATGATTAATTAAATAAGAAGATGAATTCATAAATAATTAAAAAAAAGAAAAGAAAAGGTTTTTAATTTATCGAACACATGGAAGAAAGGATTAAATCACGATCATATACACACAATTAATCAATAATCAAAAATGTTTGAATCGTATTTGTTGGTTTGATGTGGCCGGAGGCAAGAGGACAAAAGGAGGCAAAGAAGAACTTTTTCTGTAAACCTAAATTATAATTAAGTTTCCCTGGAGTTTTATTTATTATGGGTTTTAAGTTGGGTCATGGGCCAAAGCCCATCTTTTTTATTTTTCTCTTGTCTTAGCCGCGGCACATGGGGCCCACAAAGGGAAACCCGAAGCTTTTCTCGAGTCAAATAAATTACGTGTACGTTCATGTTTAATTATCGTGATTTTTACATGTCGTGTAGTTAACACATTTATAATATATACGTAATTACATGTTATTAAATATCATGACACGTGAATTATATTATAAATGGAAAGTTTTAATTTTACCGTATTTTTTTATGTTCACAGTTCATGTGTACTGTTCATGGTATTTTAATGCGGGTTTTACAACTCTTCCCATCTAAAAGAACAATTCGTCCTCGAATTGGAAAAATATAAACAGAAAGAAACATACCCAAATTAGAACTGGAAATGAGGGTAAGAAGTCCGTATAGACTCCTCCGTCTCCCAAGTGGCTTCCCACTCGGGATGATCCCTCCAGAGGATTTTGACGAAAGGGGTCGTCTTCCTCCGCATGACACGATCTTGTCGTTCAAGAACTCTCTCGGGTTCTTCGACATATGAAAGATCCTATCGAATCTGATCAAGCAGATACTGGACAACATGAACTGGATGATAGTTGTATCATCTGAGTAAGGACACATGGAACACGTTGTGAACGTGTGATAGCTGAGGCGGTAATGCTAAACAATATGACACTTCGCAAACGCGTTCTATGATGTCGAACGGTCCGATGAAGCGAGGACTGAGCTTCCCTCTGATTCCAAAACGTTTAACTCCTCGTGCAGGTGATACCTTTAGGAAAACGTGATCACCTACGTTGAAAGCTACATCTCTACGACGTTTATCAGCATAGCTCTTCTAACGAGCACGAGCTTCCTGAAACTTTGCCTTGGCGACGACGACCTTCTCATTAGTCACCTCAATCATCTCTGGAACCTTAAGCAGTCATTCGCCCACCTGATACCAACAGATTAGGGCGCGACACTTCCTACCATACAACATCTCAAAAGGAGCACACTTGATGTCAGCTGTTGTTGTATGCAAACTCCACTAGAAATATATAATCATCCCAGCTTCCTAACCACTCTAGAGCACACTCCCGCAACATGTCCTCCAATGTCTGAATGGTACGTTCCGACTGTCCGTCGGTCTGAGGATGAAAGACAATGCTTAGCTTAAGTCTGGTGCCCCAAGCTTTCTGTAGACTCTGCCAGAAACGTGCTGTGAAACGGGGATCTCTGTCAGAGATGATTTCTGATGGAGTACCATACAGTCTCATGATCTTCTTCTGAAAGTGTCTGCTAATTTGCTGACCGGATGCTCCTTGCGGATCGAAAAAAAATGAGCAGATTTAGTCAACCTACCAACAATAACCCAGATGGCGCCGTTCTTCCTCTGAGTCACAGGTAGACCAGTAACAAAATCCATAGAGATTTTGTCCCACTTCCATGCTGGAATATCTAATGGTTGTAGTAAACTACTAGCTCTCTGGTGTTTGATCTTAACTTGTTGGCATATCATACATTTAGAAACGAAGGTGGCAACATCCTGCTTCATACCACTCCACCAAAAGTGTTGCTTGATGTCGTGGTACATCTTGGTAGAACCAGGATGTATGTTAAATGGAGAGCTGTGAGCTTCAGTCAGCACAGCTTCCCTAAGTGTAGAGTCATCAGGAACCACTAGTCTAGTGCCTTGCCATAAGATATCGTCATCGTCAACACAAAACTCCGTCTGCTGATCGAGGTTCTGAATGATAGCCCAAATCTCACCATCGTCCTTCTGAGCTTCCTTGATCCTAGAATGTAAGTCTGGTTCCACTCTAAGATTAGCCCAGTAACCATGCTTTCCTCGTACACAAAACTCAATATCAGTCATCTCTAGGTCACGGATGATCTCCTTTGCAATCCAGATGCCAACAATCATACCCGACCTTCTGCTTAGAGCATTTGCCATCATATTCGCCTTACCAGAATGGTACTGAATGTTGGTGTCGTAGTCTTTCAATAGCTCTAACCATCTCCTCTGTCTCATGTTCAGTTCCTTCTGGGTGAAGATGTACTTGAGACTCTTGTGGTGGGTGAATATGTCACATGATTCACCATACAAGTAATGTCTCCAGATCTTCAATGCGAAAACAACTACTGCAAGCTCCAAATCATGAGTAGGATAGTTTTCTTCATAAGGTTACAGCTGTCGTGATGCGTATGCAATAACCTTCCCATGTTGCATGAGAACGCAACCTAGACCCTTTCCTGAAGCGTCACTATATATCTGAAATCCACCTGAGCCAGATGGGAGAGTAAGAATAGGTGCAATCACTAACTTCTGCTTAAGATCTTCGAAGCTCTTCTCTCGTTATTCCGTCCAGACGAATTTCTCTCCTTTCCTCATCAGCTTAGTCAAAGGTAAGGCTAACCGTGAAAAGTTCTCTACAAACCTGCGGTAGTAGCCAGCTAAACCCAGAAAACTTCTGACCTCTATTGTAGATGTAGGTCTCGTCCATTTGTGATAGCTTCAACCTTTGAAGGATCCATATCCCCTCTGTAGATTCAATATGGCCTAGAAATGCCACCTTGCTTAACTAGAACTCACAATTGGAGAAATTGGCATACAGCTGCTTCTGACGAAGAATCTGCAAGACTGTACGAAGGTGTTCCTCATGTTCCTCCTTAGATTTGGAGAAAAGCAGGATGCATCAATGAACACGATAACGAACTTGTCCAGAAACTCATGAAAAACACGGTTCATCAAATCCATGAAGACAGCTGGAGCATTAATGAGTCCGAATGGCATGACTACAAACTCGTAGTGCCCATAACGTATACGGAACACTGTCTTAGAGATATCCTGCTCTTTAACCCGTAACTGATGGTATTCGGACCTCAGATCGATCTTGGAGAAAAACTTGGCGCCCTGAAGTTGATAAAAAAGGTCATCAATTCGTGGCAAAGGATAAAGATTCTTGATCGTGATCTTACTCAGCTCACGATAGTCTATACAGAAACACATGATGCCGTTTTTCTTTTTTACGAACAGTACTGGTGCACCCCATGGCGATGCACGGGGATGTATGAAACCTCGTTCCAGAAGTTCCTGCAGCTGATCTTTTAGTCCCTTAAGCTCTATAGGAGCCATGCAATAAGGAGCCTTGGAAATTGGCTCTGCACCTAGAATGAGCTCAAACTAAACTCGATTTCACGAAGAGGTGGTATGCCCGAAAGTTCATCAAGAAAAACGTCAGGAAATTTTGACACAATAGGTTGATCTTGGATCGATGGAGACTCGGCAGAAATGTCATAAATATTGGCTATGAAGCCCTGACAGCCGTGTGTTAGTAGTGCACGCGCCTCTATGGATGAAATAATTTGTATTGACCTCCCTGGCAGAAAACCATGGTGTATGTACTCTGGGGATTTAACATCACCGAAGATAACCCGATAAGTGTGGCAGTCAATCGTGGCCTGGTGTTTGGATAACCAGTCCATGCTCTAAATCAAGTCAAAATCGCACATGTCCGAAGGAAGTGCGTCAACTCTGCGGATCTTATCGTCAAATTCTAGGGGAAGATCTCTGTACACCTGAGTGATTCGTACAGAGTCCCTAAGTGGCGTGGAAATGCCTAAGGCATTATCTAATGGCATCGGGGAAATCCTAACACGTAGAGCAAAAGTAGTGGATATGACTGAATGAGTCGCTCCAGTATCAAACATAACACATGCTGCCAAACCATTCATAAAGAGATTTCCGGTGATGGTACTTGAAGTCTTGTTCGCCTGGTCTCTAGTAGTAGTGAACACGCGACCAGAAGTAGGAGGTGGCTTGGTGTCGGCATGTCCAGAGGTGCTTTCTATCTCACCTTGGCGATAATCCTTCTGCTGATGGCCTTATTGTCCACACTTGAAACAACCACCAGTACCTCGGCGACAAATACCAGAATGTATGCGCGAACAAGTCGGAGAGATAGGATGCGTGAATCCTCCAGCAGGCGTCCTAGTTATCTGAGAGCCTGTTTCAGGATTACATGTATGAGATATAGTCATGGAACATAAACATGATTGTATAGAAGGTTTGAAAATTACCAGATGAGGTAGAACGGTTAGGCTGTGAACCTCTACGATCCTGATCCCTGCCGTTACCATTGTTCCTGCTGTTGTTCGAGTTATTAGCGTTGTTACGGTGATTATCATTACCGTCACGCCTCTCAGAACCAGAACGGTCATTGGTCTGACTGTTTCCCTTAGATGCTTGCTGCAGAACGGCCACAGGCTTACGGTCGTCAGTCTTTTGCCTGGAATATAGAGTTGAACAGAGGATGATATGAAAATGAAAAATACTGATGGAAATGAATGGTTTACAATTGGTGATTGAAGATACCTCTTCACTGCTCTGTCATCACCAAACTCCTCTCGATCCTGAAGTATCTCAAGCTTACGGGCTGCTTCGGCCACCTATGCTACTGTAGTAAACATAACACAAACCAAACTGTTGGCAACCGAAGTGCGAAGAGCCCAGCAAAACTTCTCAGCTTGCTCCTCAGCAGTACCAGCTGCTGCTCCTAAGAAACCAACCAAACGGAGAAACCTCTACATGAATTCGTTGATATTCTCCCCAGTAACCTGTCGGATATTATGATAATATCGCTTAAGCTTCTCCTATTCAGCATGTGGAAAGTACTAGTTAAGGAAGAGCTCCTTAAACTGGTCCCATGTCAAAAGTGCAACCCAATTATCACCATCATTGGACTGTTTGACAGACTTCTACCACCGCAGCACATCACCTTCAAACTTATAGAAAGACAGTCTTGCCTTGAAGACGTCGTCACAACCCATCGCATAAAATATCTTCTCGATGTGAGAAATCCAAGCTTCAGCCTCGTTGGGGCTGTCAGTCTGCTCAAATGGACGGGGTCGCTGTTTGTTGAATCGCTCCAACCAAGTCATAAGAGTAACATGTGGTGGTGGTGGAGGATTGTTGTTGTAGTGGTTTTCATGATGAAGGCCATACTAAACGCCCTGAGCTTGAATTTCAGCATGAACTTCGTCCCTGATTTCATTGGGAAGTTGGGGAAGGATGGCTTGTAGAGCTGCATTGACAGCTGCAGCCAACTCTTGAGCATTGCGTGTGTTCATCATCTGACAGTTTAAAACAAAATGCAACATAAATGATAAGTCTGAAACGAGATTATCATAAATATGCATGAACGATGTATAAATCAATGAAGCAGTTTATAATGCATGAAACAGTTTAAAATGCATGATGCAATTTATAAAAACTTTTATATGCGCGAGGGTAAACGCCTATGGTCAGTTCACCCAAAACAAAGACATAGCGAGGGGACGCCTATGGGTCGGTCCCAAAGTTAAAAGTTTCGATAAAAGCACATGCGACTAAATAGGGCCAGTCCTGTACCAACCATTACTTAGTCATAAACCCGCGACAATGATATGAATGCATGAAAATGAAATGAAAATGAATAAATGCATGAAAACCAACTGTTAGTTTTAGGAAGACGCTGGTGACTACCCATAAGTCACAAGTCATGTTTTACAGAGCTATAGGTCAAAACCTTGGCTCTGATACCATAATTGTAACACCCCATTTGTTAAGATGGAATGCTACTGTAAAATATTGCGTGTCATCAAAGCATGCAAGGTAAATGTCTAAACATTCATGACCATAAATAGAAATATTGGAAACAAACATCGGTAGTCTAAGTAACTCACACACAAGTAATATTAAGTACTGTAAATGAAAGGACTAAACAATGTCCAAATGAAATAAAGTATGAGAAAGTAGGAATAAATGCATAAGGTAAAAGAGGCTGGATAGCTTCCATCCGAATGCACATACTCTGGAGATCCTACTTGCGACCTTGGGTACCTGCCGTTTGGGAACATGGAAATGGAAAACGAATGAGAATAACGCTCAGTGTACGGATATATAGCATAACGTAAAGACATAAAAGAATGAAAGCATATAAAGCATATAAAGCATGAATTGCAGCGGAAAAGAATAAGTTCTGGGAAAACCTAGATGTATGTCATGTTTACTGGTTTTAGTTCTGAAATCATAGCTTATGTTACTTATAAAAATATGTATTAGTTTAATATACCAAAAGCCAATATAGGTCATGAGGTCAACAACGTGCATGAATACTTGGAGGGGTGACCTCGTCATGCAAATTATAGGGGATGCCTTTAATTAATTGGTAATGGGTAGGAGAGATCAACTCATTGTGAAGGATGCAAGGCACACACCACATTCACCATGAAATCCTGACTAAAACTAAACCTAGGATGCACCCATACGCCCCACATGATAATAATAATATAATAATGGTCAAATAACTGAAAGGGACGCCACGAGCTATCACTCCGCCGTGGTGAAGTCATAACACTAGTGCCTCTAGTGTTATGGTTATGGTACCTCCATAACTAAGTGAAACTGGTCATGCATGTATATGGCTAAGGTAACTAATAAAACATAAGCATTTAATCGGTAACAACTAGGAAAAACAGTTGGTTACATACGGGAAATCCTAATAAAGGAAGAGGTTGTCCTTACTGAAGGACGGGAAATCCGTACCTTATGTCCAGTAGAAGCTAATGGAAATGCTGAAGAAACTACTCCGCCTTAACGGATAATACTACATAAGAATGGGAACGTGTATGAGTTGTCTGATTTACATGTGTTTTTTACTGGTTATGTGTGTTATTAGCTTGTTATACTTGTTATGTCATGTTTTAGTGTGTTACTGTGTTATACTACCTCCGTCCCAATTTTATTGTCCTCATTTGACTTTTTGAAGTATTACTTTTTCAACTTTGTTCTTTAATAATTTCGTTTATGTTATATAATACTTGATGAAAATTATATTGAAGGTCTACGTAATTAATGGCCTATTCTATATCATGGATTTGGTGGATTAGGTTGGTTGATTTAGATGATAAACATAAAGAAATGAAGGAATGAGATGAAGGATTAGAGAGAGAAAGGAGAGAAAAGGGGAAATGTAGAGAGAGAAAGTGAAAATGGAAAAATGATTAATGTGTCAAATGGAATCAACAACCCCCTCCTAACATGCTAGGAGGGGTTATATATAGCCCACCCTACATGTGGGCTATATGGACTATACAATAATTAAATAGATCACGAGCCCATTACATAATTATCGTTGGAGCGACCGATCCTTCATAAATACGTAAAACGTATTTCCAACAATCTCCCCCTAAGGGAGGTCGCTCCAAGAAACAAAGTTCTAAATAGTCTATAACTCGTGATCTATGCTAACTAAGATGTGACCGAGACTTTATTGGGAAAAACGTATTTCCAACAATCTCCCCCTAAGGGAGGTCACATCTTTTTACAAAATCTTAAACCTAGCATCTATGCTTGAGTCTTCGATCTTGTTCTTGTGAATATGCTTGATGTGATCTTTGACTTTAGTCTTGAGCATGTTTCCTTGCCTTGACCTTGTGCATCTTTCACTTGTGATATTTGCCTCTTTGTGACTTCATGTTCCACATACTTATACTTTTAAATTCTTGAAAGCTTCAGAGTTTGATACAGCGGAAGACTTGACCTTCAGGCTTTCTTGAATTTGTTGAAGTACTAATTGTATGTAGTATAAGCATGTGGTGACGACTTCTTCTGGTTTGTACACCGCAATGCCACCTTCTTGTTACGCTGCATAAGACAATTAGCATCAAAACAATATACACGGATGAAATGGCCTTGAACATTTCATTCTAATTCGGTAGCATTTTACCTCCGGTCGGTGAAGACCGTTGGACGATATTAAATATCGTACTTGTGGCAGGTAGTTTCAATAAAGAACCTCCTTGACAAGATTTCGCGGGTAAACCCGTTCTCTTTACTCGACCGTCCAAAGCTGACTGCGAACGTAAAGAGTGAATCATTTGGATAATATTATCCGCATGATTTGAAGCCGTCAATACATGTTCCTGGAACAAGTGAAGTTCAATTAAGAACCGCACCATCGTTGCTTTCCAGTTGTCACAAGCTTGATTCATATAGAATCTTGCAAGTTACCTACCAAGTGTTGTTTGATGTTAACACTAGAAGGATTTCCACTCGTCACTGTGATCAATAAAGAGTCACCCTGAGTGTTCTGGCAAGATCATATGATAATGCGTAGAGGCCTGGAACGTGTTTAAATTCATTTAAGAATTAAACCACTGTTGCTTTCCAGTTATCACAAGTTTGATTCATAAAGAATCGCACAAGTCACCTACCATGAGCTTTTTGATATTCGCTCAAGAAGGATTTCCATCTTCATTGTAAATACTTTCGTATTACTCGGATGTTCAGGCAAGATCATGAAGATATTGCGTAGGACTCTTAAGATCTTTCTTACTTTTCACAGTGTGTGAAGAAGCAAGGAATAATGAAAGTGTGTCCTAATGAGATATTTGATGATCTCAAATGGCTCTAGACTCGATCGTGCATTTTGGATTTTTAGTGATCGGAGGCTGGAGAGGAGTGCCACCTTTTCAATACCAATTTATTCGGAGTGAATAAATCAATAGATAATGTGTTGATCTCCGTGTGATTAAAACAAATACCTTTTGAGAGATATTTGAGTTAGCTGGGAAGGGTTGTGCATTGCATCACTGGGTCCATGACGTCTTTCTTCAATATCGAGAATCATTAGCAAAAATGACCTCAATAGCATATGTATTGACCCGGTTTCTGCCTAAGGTTGTAAGGAGGGCTTCTTTCTTTACACCCTTTATCTTTACAATTCTTTTTCATTCTTCAACCCCTTCAATGCTTACCAATACGTCATAACTAGCACCTTGTTGTGATTGTTCCAGTGCTAACTTAAGTACTTGGTCGGCATTCAGCTACGTTCACAATCTTTCTCCATCTTTCCTAAGGACTACTATTTCTAGCTATGGAATGTCCTTGGGAAGATTCCTCCGGTTCTAGAGAAATCATTGGACTTTAACCTATCCTACCATCCTTATGTCACCACAATCTTCACCGTCGTGAATAGAGATGTTTTGGGTAAGTGTATGTCACCATGAAATCCATTTTGAAGTGCAAATCCATTTTGCTCCCCCTTAACATATGCTACGATATCCGAAAACATTTTGCACATGTCGGGATGAGCTATCACGTTAAGTCAAACCATTTATGATTGATCATATCCCATATTAAATCACATTTTCTCCCCCATATTAAAAATATTAACCCAATCGATGTTTTTAATATCAATTGATTTAATAGCATTTTAAGAAAATTTGGGAAGAAAAAATGCAAGTCCAATTATCTTCGTGATATCAACAAGCTCCCCCTCAAATTAATGAGGGTGTTCTTGAAACGTAAATTAAATACCTTTTAAACACAAGTGTAAGGTATTTATTACGTGCAAAGATCAGATATAATAATGAATTCACAAGATTAGCAATGTACGAGGTTGGACCTGAATAATGGAGAACAGCATATGAAAGAAGCACATGGTTCTTGTTCACGAATGATGGTCACCTCGTCACGTCCCCGAGAAAATTAATTCCCGTTGTTGAGTCAAAGCTTTCCGGTGAAATGCTTGACTTGATTATGAAAAGCGGGTTGCTATCTGAAATAATAGCAAACCATTTTGAGCATGTTTTAAAAGTTTGAACTTCTGCTCGAACTTTATTTACAACCCCGTGTCATTATTGAATGACATTTCTAGGTTCGTAAATATTATCGATTCCAGAAGACATGCTCGTTTTATCAAAACGTTTTTGAACACACAATTTTGAAAGATTTAGAAAAACCTTTTGAGAAATTCTCGAAAAATTGTGTTCAAAGTTTTGAAAAACAATTACTTGAGCTTAAGATGTTGAATATCTTAAAAGCGAGCTCAAGTCCGAGAAGTTGTGAACTTCCCGTTTGTTAAGGATAAGTTTATCATCGGCGATAAACTTTCCTTTTATTTGAAGAACGAGTCCTAAGCTGACATTTACTTAGAAGTCGTTTTTCATGAGCTTGAACACTTTGACTGTTTTAACGGAAAGCTCATGACCGAGAAAGGTTAATTTCTCGTTATGAAGAAACGTTCTCTTAGTTAAAAGATACACTTTCCTTTCTGAGCTTAAAACTGCGAATGTTTTAATACAAGCTCATGACCGAGAAAGGTGAATTTCTCGTTAAGAGGATAAGTTATCATAAACGATAAGCTTTCCTTTATTTTAAGTTCGAGTTACAGTCTGACATTTAACTGTAAGTCATTTACACGAGCTTAAAACCTTTGAATGGTTTTAATGTAAGCTCGTGTCCGAGAAAATTTAATTTCTCGTTGTAAGGATAAATTTATCATCGGCGATAAACTTTCCTTTCTTTGATGCACGGGTTACCATCTGATATTTAATGATAAACCATATACACGAGCTTAAAACCTTTGAATGGTTTTAGGGTAAGCTCGTGTCCAAGAAAACTTAATTTCTTGTTAAGAGGGTAAGTTATCGTTGCGTAGATAAACTTCCCTGTCTCTGAAGTCCGGGTCGTCGTCTGTCATTTAACGAGGAGCCAATAATGCATGAGCTTAAAAACTTGGAATGTTTTTGATATAAGCTCATGCCCGAGAAAAATGAATTTCTCGTTTTTTTTTTTTTTTTAGGATAAGTTTATCATCGGCGATAAACTTTCCTTTCTTTTGAGAGCGAGTTACAGTCTGTTATGTGACTGTAAGTCCTTGTGCATGAGCTTAAAAACGTGGAATGTTTTTAACATAAGCTCATGCCCGAGAAAAGTGAATTTCTCGTTTTTAGGATAAGTCATCATCGGGATGAACTTTCCTGTCTTTGAAGATCGAGTTACAGTCTGTTATGTGACTGTAAGTCCTTGTGCATGAGCTTAAAAACGTGGAATGTTTTTAACATAAGCTCATGCCCGAGAAAAGTGAATTTCTCGTTTTTAGGATAAGTCATCATCGGGATGAACTTTCCTGTCTTTGAAGATCGAGTTACAGTCTGTTATGTGACTGTAAGTCCTTGTTTGCAGCTTAACCATGAATCCCCTGAGACACTTGTTTCTCTGATATCTGCTTCTTCAGCAACCAAACTCTGAGAGTGTCCTTAGTTGAACGGTATACAACGATTGGACCGCTTCGTTCTTTTGGAACATCAACTTTGGTACCTGCAATCTCATTAGGAGTTTGTATACTTTTGCATGGATTAGCGATATCTATTTTAGAAGCACGTAGGGGTTCACGGTTTTCTGTTCTTGAGTCAGAGGTGGCCTGAGGGGATGATTCACTTGTCTTAGTTGGCAAACGTTTCCTTTTATAGAAAATCTTAAGTTCAGGCTTAAGTGATGTATCATCCTTTGCAATTTCCTCCCTAGTAGACTTAGTAGAATCGGAGACTATCCTAGTTAAAGGGCACTCGTTTCCTACAATAGTGAAAGTTCTACCAGTGGGGCGCCACATTTTACCAAAGGGTTTGATTTTAGCGACCCACTGGGATTTAAGTCTAGCACGGGAGTTCACCTCATTAAGCAATTTTTTGATACAAGCATCATGATTTGCCGTAAAGACACATTTTCTACATGTTTTACAAGTAGCATATTTAATGTCCGAGTAAGATCTAGAGTCCCTAGACGATTGATTGATGCTCCTAGGATTGGACATGCTACGGTTAGCAGTGTTGGGTAAGCTAGAAGGCATCTGACTAGGTTTGGAATTCCTATCTCTTACATGTGTCTTTTGCTTAGCTTCCCTAAGATCAGATTCATGGCAAACGTCATTTGAACTAGTTCTAGACGTGATCTTGGTATTTTTAGGGAAACTAGAGGCAATCATATGATTTGGTCTTGCTAAAGCTGGAGTGATCACATTGGGCCTAGTTGCTGGAGTGACTGGTCTAATAAGATGAACCAAATCAACTTGGGAGGCAAACCGCGGTCTCGAGGATTGTGGTCGCTCGGATCTAAATGCAGTAGGTTGTCTGACGAACTGATTTGTAGGCGGTTTCCCCAAGATTGATGGTTTTTCAAGCTTAGTGTCCACACTAGGTCCTTCACTTTTCCTTAACTCGTTTTTCAACGCAGCTATAGCAAATACCTTTTCCTGAACTTGGGCCTTTAAAGTCTCATTTTCTTTGAGCACGATATCTTGGGATGCCAACTTAGATTCAAGCAGTTGAATTTGTTTCAAAAGATTATCCTTTTCAGCTTTAGAATCTAGAACAGTTTGATCCAATTTTCTTTCAAGAACAACGTTTGACTTTTCAAGTTTTTCAAAGTATGTTTCAAATTTGTCCGTTTTCTTAGAAAATTCAAGTTTGGCATCCTCAAGATCTTTTGATTGCCGAGCTACGATCGTTTCGAGCTCTTTAATCTTGGAATCAGAATCAGTTAACGAGGCAGTTATAAAGCATTTATCATGATGAACTATAGCATTTTGAACACTGTCTCCCCCATTATGACTTACATCGGATGAATCAGAAGTGGTATTGCTATCACTCGTTTCCATCCCATGTTTGTCATAATTAGGTTCAGAATCCTCAATATGCGGCATATCATCAGCATATACATCATAAACCACATTACATTGTACCATGTTTGCAGGCTCTGCGTCATAAATGGGTAAGGTGTCATTAAGAGAAATCTCGTGAACATTCCCTGACGTGCCACTGGCATCATGTTGTCCTCCTGATTCTGTGCTCGTGCCATCGTTAGGCTCCAAGTTGGCAACCGTATGACCATTATCCTCTTGCATCTGCGTCATTGATTCTTGCACTCCATTAACATACACTTGCTGAAGTTGTGATCTTTGATATATCGAAGACGAGACCGATGACATGAGTTTCAAAATCGTATCACGGAAAACGCGAAGCTCGGTATGTGTATCTCGAAGAAACGATTGGCAAATCATTGAACTTTCAGGCTTGATGATATTAAATTGGAGGAAAGGCGTGAGGTGTGTCACAAGAGCCTTATATGCAAGTACCGATGCAGAGTGATTAAAGTTTCCATGGTTGAGTTGCTCGGCGAGTTGGGTCAAAGTGGTAAAAATGGAGTCGATGAATATATGACGATCTTGTCCAAAGATTGTCACAAATTCGCTCCCTCCTTGAATCCCCGAAAGAGTGACAAGATGAGACTGGAGCATTTGAAATGAAGTTATACCACTTTTCCTAACTTTGTTTGGCATTGAATGCGATTCTCCCTTGTGAAATCTCGAATGCAACGAATCCATTGTAGATTTGTTGAATAATTGAAGGAAAAATTCTTGATCTCGTCAAATAAATCTTGTCACGTCTTTTTGTCTCACCACTTTTATCACTATGTCACGTTTAGATCTCGACAACACGACCGATGACACGTATCGTTTAAGAGAAATCTAATTATCAAGATTATCAAATTTAATATCTAAAATAATAATTAATATCTAAAATAAAAACTTTTTCAAAATAAAAATAAAATAACGAAAATTTACTCAACTTGAAAACTTTCTAAAATATAAAAAAAATAAATAAAAAAATAAAAATAGAAAAACTGATTTGTTTAAAAATACTAAGATTAAAAAAAAAATCTGATATTTTTGATTTGAAAAATTGGATATTTTATATATATTAAAATAGTCAATATTGTGTCCAAAAAAACAAAGGTACCAAAAAAACGTTTTCTTGAATAAAAAGAAATAAAGTAAGATAAAAAAAAAAAAAAATCTGATACTATGTCCTTGTGTACTCCGTCCAACAACACAAAACCAATCTCATAACCACCCAAAAACTATCTTTAAATGTTAAAAATTGGATTTTGGTTATCTTTGTTAACTCCGTCCAGGCAAAAAAAAACTGTCCACACACGTGGCCCAATCCAAATCTTCCACCGCCTCACTCCTTCTACTTTGTTTAATCCGCCCAACTCTTATATCTCTCTCTCTCCTCACACATAGAATACCTCCGTCTCTTTCATTTATCACTTCTCAAAAAAAATATCTCTCTCTCTTAACTTACACAACCTTGTTATCTCCGTCCGTTCAACTCTCTCTCAAAACTGATCATCAAGTCTTCCTTCAACAAACAATCAAACCTCTAATCTATTCTTTCCAATGTTTTGATTACTGAAATCCAATCAATCTATAACCTAAACCCACCAACTCGTATTAGTAACCCACGAAGGAGAATCATGAAAGCATCAAGATCTGTAAGGATCTCGGGTAGGTTTTCTTTTAATCTTTTTGTTTGAGTCTCTCTCTCTACTGTAGCGTCCTTCTTGAGTCTTTGGTGTTGTGGTGGGTGTGAGAGTCGAGGGGTGTATGTGAGATTGTGATTTGAGTCGGGGCAGTGAGTCGAGGGAGGGTGCGAGTTTGTGAGGTGAGGGGTTTTCGAGGGTATTGTTGTTTCGAGGGACGAGAGTGTAGAAGGGTGTGAGGTGTGAGAGTTGGTTGTGGGTGGTGTTGAGATGTAACGAGAGGGTGAGGGTCCAAGAGTGTGAGGGTCAGTAGTCGAGAGAGGGTTGTTTTTAGGTTTTGTGGTCGAGAGTGAGAATGGTTTGTAAAAGAGTTTGTTTGTTCGAGTCGTGTCTTTTTGGTGTTGGAGTCGAGTGTGTTGGCTGTGTTTTGGCCGTCGTGGGTTAGTTTGGGTTCGAGTGGTGAGGGGGTCAAGTGTGTCCGAGAGAGGGTGTTCGAGAGTCAGTCGAGTTATTTTTGATTCAAAATGGGAGTCTATTGCGAGGGAATGAGTCGGTTGACGCAAACTGTTTTAAAAAATTGAGAGTCTGGATTTGATGTTGGTCGAGAGTCAAAGTGGTGAGGTTGTCGAAGGTTTGTTCAGACGAGAGGTGAGTATGGTGTGAGTCAGTTAAAGGTTTGAGTCTTGTGTTGTGTGGTTTTGATACGAGGGAATGAGTCTATTCAAAAAGACGATGATTTGCCCGTTGATTTTGAATATTGTTGCTTCATTCGGAAGAGTTCCGAATCGGAACTTTTTTCTTGATCCGGAAGTTCTTGGTTCGGAAGTTCTTGATCCGGAACTTCTTGATCCGGAACTTTTGGCTTGATCCGGAAGTTCTTGGTTCGGAAGTTCTTGATCCGGAACTTCTTGATCCGGAACTTTTGGCTTGAGCCGGAAGTTCTTGGTTCGGAAGTTTTCTGTTTGATTCGGAACTTAAAAAATTGATTCGGAACTTTTAGTTTGATTCTGGACTTTAGGATCAGTTTAGATGGACAAATTTGGGACAGTAACAATGGACCAGAAAGGACAGAATAGGTAGAGTGACCAAAAAATTAAGAAAGAAATCCAAAAATTATAACTGATAACTGATAACTGATAACTTGACCAAAAAACAAACGGATAAACGAAAAAGGATAAACGAAAAAGACTGATAACTGATAACAGACAACGGATTAAAAAAAAAATGAAAAAGAATTTAAAAATAAATTAAAATAAAAAACTGATTAAAAAAATAAAAAAATAAAAAAAAAGAATAAAAATTGATAAAAATTTATATAAATTGATAAAATTTAGAAAACATACCAACTTTTTTATATAAATTGATTATTAAATTTGTGATAAAAAAAAAACATAAAAAATACAAACTTTTTATAAAAACACACAAACTTTTTTGAAATTTGATAAAGAAATTTTTGATTTTTATATAAAAATTTGTGATTTTTTATCTAAAAAGTAAATAAATTTGAAGATTTGATATGATCTAACATATAAAAACACAAACTTTTTATAAAAAATACAAACTTTTTATGATTTAAGCATGATTAAATCAAAACCCACCAAAATCAAAAAGAAATAAAACAAGAATAAACCAAACTAACCATGGCTCTTGATACCAATTGAAGGTCTACGTAATTAATGGCCTATTCTATATCATGGATTTGGTGGATTAGGTTGGTTGATTTAGATGATAAACATAAAGAAATGAAGGAATGAGATGAAGGATTAGAGAGAGAAAGGAGAGAAAAGGGGAAATGTAGAGAGAGAAAGTGAAAATGGAAAAATGATTAATGTGTCAAATGGAATCAACAACCCCCTCCTAACATGCTAGGAGGGGTTATATATAGCCCACCCTACATGTGGGCTATATGGACTATACAATAATTAAATAGATCACGAGCCCATTACATAATTATCGTTGGAGCGACCGATCCTTCATAAATACGTAAAACGTATTTCCAACATATATCAATGAAAATACATTTAAAAACCAATCCATTCATATATTTTTCATCAATTATTGTATAACACAAACAAATATATTTAAAATCAAAGTTGGAAAGTAAGACTTTGAAAAGTCAAATGAGGACAATAAAAGTGGGACGGAGGGAGTATGTAGTTATACTGATATTCTGTTGTATATTATTCATGTAATAATGTATTATAATACTTGTATTTTAATAGTAAGTAACTTTTTAAAAATAGCAGGTTTCCATAAATAGTAAGTTTCTAAAAATAGAAAGTTTCCAGAACTAGTAAGTTTCTATAATTAGAAATAAGTTGGATTATTAATAATAAGTAAAGTTGAATTAGTATAATACAAGTCATGGTTTAAATATTATAGCTTATTAATTAAATAACTTGGTTTATTAATTAAACTATACATTATAAGAATTTAATTAAGAATACATGTTTTAATTAAATTAAGCTAAGTAAAATGCCTTAGGTTATACATGAATATTAATTTTAATATTTAACCTAAGTCATGAATTTAATTTAATTAAAAAGTATAGTAACTAATTTAATTAACATATTTTCTGATTTTAATCTATTCCCGAATCCGAAACCCGTGTTTTAAAATTAACCCGAGCCTGAACTCGGGATCACATATAAGCCGAGCCAAACACCCTTGATAGTGGCTAACCCAGCCTAGCCGGTTGCCACTGTTTGAGTGGTTTTACCCACTGCCAAGCCACGGCTAGCCGCCGCCCGGTTCACAGCCGGTTCCCACCGGTTGTGACCGGTTCCCCCTATTTTGTTGTCCGGTTCCCACTGTTTTTACTATAGTCCCAACGAGACCCTAATGGTCTCGGTTGACACGAAATCAAGCTAAAACAAACACCCCTGACTCGCGGTCGGTTCCCGTGGCCTACGTTCGAACCAAACGAACCTCACACCGAGACCATAAGGTCTCTGGGCAAAACAAACACCACCGAGAGCTTCATTGCTCTCGGTTTGGTGCTCGGCCGAACAAAACAACACCAAACACCCCTTAATTCCATGTTTAATTAATCCTACATGTTTTTACATCTTGTTTTTTATGATTAATTAAATAAGAACATGAATTCATACAGAATTAAAAAAAGAAAAGAAAAGGTCTTTAATTTACCGAACACGTGGAAGAAAGGATTAAGATCACGATCACGTACACACAATTAATCAATAATCAAAAACGTTTGAATCGTCCTTGTTGGTTTGATGTGGCCGACGGCAAGAGGACAAAAGGAGGCAAGGTAGAACTTTTTCTGTAAACCTAAATTATGATTAAGTTTTCCTGGAGTTTTGTTTATTATGGGTTTTAAGTTGGGTCATGGGCCAAAGCCCATCTTTTCCTTTTCTCTTGTCTTAGCCGCGGTACATGGGGCCCACAAAGGGAAACCCGAAGCTTTTCCCGAGTCAAATCATTTACGTGTACGTTCAAGTTTAATTATCGTGATTTTTGTATGTCGTGTACTTAACATTTATAATATATACGTAATTACATGTTATTAAATGTCGTGACACGTGAATTATATTATAAATGGAAAGTTTTAATTTTACCGTATTTTTGTATGTTCACTGTTCATGTGTACTGTTCATGGTATTTTAATGCGGGTTTTACAAGAATCCTCTTAGATTTTGGTCTAATTACGTGCTAAGTGATGTCTACTTGATTATCATGCTTCCATCTTCAGTATTAAATGGTAGGTCCCTTTATGAATTGGTGCATAACAAAAAACTGAATCTCTGTTATTTAAGATGCATTGGATGTATGTGTTTTCCTATTGTTCTTAACAATAGTGATAAACTCACATCTGCGTTTGAAAAATGTGTTTTGTTTGGATATTCTTTTGTTAAAAAGGCTTATAAACTGTTTACTCTTAACAACATAAATGTTTTATTTTCTACGGATGTGAGATTTTATGAAACTGTGTCTTCTTTTAAAGTAAAAAATAATAAAGGGAATGATTTGGAAAATGTTGACTATACAAGTGATGTTGAAAATTTAACCTTTTTTTACAATCAAATGTTTGTAAGTCCCAGTGATGAAAAGAGAGCAACATCTGTTATGGATGGTTGCGTCCCCTCAAGGAATGATGTTGCTCCTATGCAGAAACTTGAAGAGGACCCTCCAACCTAAATAGATGACAATTACCTATCTGAGGGTCATGTCTTAGATAATAATCATGGCCTTAGTAACTTAGTACCTAACACAAAGAGTAACCTCAATCCTGATTATGTGAAACCTAGTGCTAGGAGGTCCAGTAGACCCACTAAGTTACTTGTCAAACTTACTGATTTTGTGATTGATAACAAACTTACATATGGCATTGACAAGCATGTTAATTACTCTAAATTGAATACTATGAACTATTGTTTTGCCACTACCTTGAATAAATATATGGAGCATGTTACTTATTATGATGTTGACAATTATGGTAACTAGGTAGAAGTATGAACAATGAATGAGGCCTTAAACAGAAACAACAATTATGTAACACCAGAGAGTTTTCCTTACCATAAATAATAATAAATTATAATTATTATTATTTGAAATTCATTTTTGAGCGTTATCAAACTTATTGGATTTAAAAATGTGATATATTTTGACGAAGTTTGAAAAATCGCACAGTCTGCATACCGACACGTTAAAAAAATTAACTTTTGTACTTAATTGTCACGAAACATGTAATACAATGATTTATTAAATTATTTAATATTTTTATTTCAATAACATTTGTTATAAACGCAAATAATGGAGTTGAAGTTTATTTTTCGTTAAAACTATGCTTGTCTGAGAAACCTGGATGATATTTAACAATTAAATGGATTTATAAGTTATTTATGAGTTACTAGTCGAATAAATGATCTATTTTCGTAGAAAAAGTATTTTAAACGCAATGGAGAAAATTTCGAGTTTTCATTCTAATTTTATCGGATCCCGATCGAGTCCCGAGCTACGTTTAAACAAGTGGAAGTAAAGTTATGAAATAATTTACACTTTAACCCTCAACTATATCATACTTCTCAATTGATTTTAACAATTTTTATTTCTTTTATATAAATAACAAAACCCCTCATTTTTTCTTTCACTTCTCATATACAAAAACACACACACAAACCCTAAAATAATAATCTCTCTCTCTCCCTCATCTCCATAAACCCGGCCAGCCACCACCTCCATTAATTCCGGTCGTCGGAAAGTTATTCCGGCCACCGCCATCACTATTTCCGGCCGAGCTCCAAATCCTCACCAAATCCTACGATCAACCCGATCTATAAACTATCACCACCCGATCTATAGTACCCACGTTTTCCGGCAAACCACCACCTTTTTCGGCCATTATTCTTCGCCAACTGTTACCACCACGTCACTTATCGTCACCATCATCACAACCATGGTTTGACCACCACTTTACTAACCAGCCGCCACCTTTAAATCAATAGATCTATAAGATCTAAGACCGACCACCGTGGTCTCCACCTCATCACCACCACCAGAAACACCACGCCACCACCATCATCACATCAGCCACGTACCACCACTGTTGTCACCATCGTTGTCCACGACCAACAGCCACCATAAGACGGAGCACCATAACCACCACCACCCACCTTCGACCCGCCACCAGATCTGTTTATCCAACCACTAGCACCTTCGTGCTTCTCCACAGCCGCGACACCACAGCCACCGTGGTCATCCCACGCGACCACCATCTCCACTAAAACCATAACAGTCATCCTTGTCTCAGAGCCACCGCTGCCGTGGTGTTAACCAGCCACAGGGTGTTTGTTTTGATAGTTATCAGCCATATGGGATGCTTGTTTGTTATTATACTACTAAAACCGCCACCAAACACGGTGTTTGTGTGCGCTCTTCATCACCACAGCCGCACCCAAAAGGTGTCGGGCTTGTGGTATCGACATTATTCATATTTATAAGTTATTTTGATTTATGAGGTAGATCTAAAAGATGATTATGTTCGTTTGTGATTTAACGACCGTTAGTGTTGTTTGGTTCGGTTTAACAACCACTAAGGGCGTTAGTTGTGAGGTTGGAATACGTTAATGGGGCGTTTGGTGTTGTGATTAATGAATGGTTGAAAGTGTTGATTATCGGGATTGTTTGGTTGAAAGTGTTATTATTGAAAGTGTTGGTTATTTACTTGGTTATCGGTAAATTCGTTTTAAATTATATCGCTTATGATTCGACAACAATTAATTTGATATAATGAAAAGATGTGGATATTTGAAACATGGACTGATTTTGAAAGTGAAAATATTATGTTTCGTGATTAGGGGAAACGTTGTATAAACGAATAGGTTATGCCGAAATTTTTATAAATTTAATATTTATTTAGTTTTCTTAAATATTATTTAGAAACTAAAACCCTCTTTTTAGAAATATTAAATGGACAATAATGAAACAACAATTTATAAAAAATTATTTTATAAAATCATAATTATTGTATATACTTTTGAAACTCCATTTGGAACTCTGAAACGTGTGCCCTCTCTTATTAAATGATTTTTACTTAAATAAATAGGTGATTTTGAAAGCGTGTCGAATTATTTAAGTTTATTTTATTTGCAAGGTATTGTATGCTTGGACTATTTTATTCTTTTGTTGTCGTCTTCTTGAGTTTTGTACATGTCGCGTGTCATGTATATTTCGAGTTATTCGTGTGTTGTTTGTTCTTGTTATATAATTCAACCTATGAATTATATACACATGTTCTGTTCTTTCGTGTGTGACATATACTAGGTGTATATATTACATACATGGTGGTATCCTCCGCTTCACCTTACCGAACCGATCACTGAACCGATTACCGAACCGATTACTGAACCAATCACCAAATCAATTACTGAACTGATTACCGAACCAAATATTGAACCGATTATCGAACGATTTCGACATGGGATTTAAATGGTTTATGAACCGATGGTATTGATGAAACCTTTCATCAGGAAAGCTTGGATGCATCAAATTTAGGATGCTGGGAAATAAAATATAAGATAAACGACGGCTTCTGGTGCTGAGCAGTTTTGGTTTACGTTACGTTGCTCTTGGTATTCGCATATCTGCTAATCGTTCTATAACATCGATGTGAGTTCATACCCCCTCTTTTTATTTTCAAATCGCTTTATAAATGTTTTGAATCTCTTTTGGGGGAGATGCATGCTTGTCGATGTCAAATACGTGTTTGTGCATTTCAATGATTGTTGCGATAACATGTCTATACTTTACAAGTATCATTGTGGTACATGTGCGTTGATATCCTTTCGAATATTGATTATATTGCGTACGTGCTTGTACTTTTGAGGATTGTTTACGTGACATATGTGTTTACACTTTTCGGATTATTGATGACTTATACTTGTGAATATCTGAGCTATCCCATAGCTCCTTTTAAACTCCTTTGTATGTTTAATATTGTGAAATGAAATGACTGCTTGTGCTTGCTTGTGGACGCAAAAGAATTGAATTCTATGAACACTCAGTGAACTTCGTTTATGATTAGCCTAAGTAGCGATAGCCATAGTCCCCACTATCATGAATCGTTAATTACTCTGCGGGAGTAAGCTCTTATGTTATGGATAGATCTATTGAGGCTTGACAACCTCCACTCGGGCATTCTGACGCCGGACGAGTGTATATCATTTGTGTGAACTCGGGTAGTCTTGGCTAGACTCCCACTTGGGGCAACTTATATGTACATTGTGGTGTACGTACTGGATCATTAGCTTCGATATCATGAGCTTAGCGCTATCATAAACACTGAAATACCCGATTTATCCTACACTTGGAACTATATCTCCTATAGTTTCCTTGGGTACTTGAACTAAACTTTTGCGGTCCATCTTGCTATGAATCTTGAATGTGAATCTTGACCTTGATCTTGCTATGAATCTTGAATGTGAATCTTGACCTTGATCTTGCTATGAATCTTGAATATGAATCATGACTGCGATCATGTATTGATCTGATATGAATCCTGACTGCGATCATGTATTGTTCTGATATGATCTTAACTGCGATATTTATATGAATCTTGACTGCAATCATGTATTGATCTAATATGAATCTTAGCTGTGATATCGATACGAATCTTGACTATAGTATGAAATTATCTTGACAAGAATTTATTATGTGGTTCTGACATGATTCCTGCATGAGATGTGATAGGATTGATATAATCCTTAGGTGTGGTATTGACGTGATTCATGCATGTGGTTTCTATATGACACTTATATGATGGTTTGAATTGATGTTTACATGCTGGTTTGATATGGTTCTCGTGTGCTAGTTTGACATGATGTTTATATGCTGGTCTGTTATGATATTTGTATGCTAGTTTGATATGATACTCATATGCTGGTTTGATATGATAATTATATGTTGGTTTGGTATGATGCTCATATGCTTATTGCTATAGTTCTAATATGTGATCTCGATTGAGATACTGACATGAACCGAGAATATGACATTGTTATGTATATGGGTCGTGGCTACTGAATTGAACACGGGTGTGAGTGAGTTTATAGATCCCTAAAAAACTGAACTGAAATGAACTGTGAGTATGAACTACAACTTGTGTATGAACTGAAGTTTTATGCTAACAGTTATGCTATTTCTAAACTTTGATTTATGACCGAACTGTGTTGTAATGTCTCTTTATTGTGAACTCTGGTTTCCCGAACATTTTTGCGACACTACTTATAGTAGTTGTCCTTGTAAACTTTTAAAGTGTCTTAAACATTTTAATAAAACTTATGAACTCGCCAACCTTTGTGTTGACACTTTTAAGCATGTATTCTCAGGTACTCGACTGAATGATTATTTGGAGTCAACATTGTGATATTTGGCATAGAGGTCGTTCTCTCGGATCAAGACTCGGATAATCATGACGTAACAGGCCCCAATACTCGTGGGCTTCCGCTGGGCCAATTTGCGGGGTGTTACAGATTGGTATCAGAGCCTTGGTTATAGAGAACTAGGTGTTATTATATAGGCCTAGACTATAACCGATGCTCTCTTGTGTTTTAGCATGTCATTATGCTTATTCTTCTTATATATGAATATGTGCTTTACATGATACGATTACTTATCCGCTGCTATATGAATACTTGTCATGCATGTTTGCGATCTCTCGTTTCACTGTTATGTGAATGTTACTATGCATGTTGTGATTTCTTCATGCGCTACTATATGAATATATGCCTTATACGTTGGATTGCTTTATGCAATGTCATGTGAATATTTGATCTGCATGTCTGCTATTACCCTATGCGTTGCTATATTGTTAATTACCTTACGTGTTGTGACTGCTTCCTGCGCTGCTATATGAGTATTTGACCTACATGTTTGTTATTACCTAATGCGTTAATCATATAGTAATATACCATATATTTCTTTAATTTTATTCTTGCATTATTTAGATCTATGCATGTATGTCACTTATAATGTGTTTTCTTGAAAATGAAGGAAGTATATTATTTTCTACATGACATCTTTTAGACCTATACATTTTTATGTGGATCTATTAAATCTATATATTTTAAAAACATAAATATAGTTTCTATAAAAATATATGTTGTTGCATTTATAGAATCTTCAGATATAAATGTGTTCTTGATGAATTACTGGTGTTTATTAGTTTTGGGTACACACTAGTAGTGTTACTATAATTAAGTGCGTTTAAAAGCGGTCAAAATGTATTTTTACAAAAGTTATGCATTCTGTCCGAATTTGATATCTAGCTTAAAAGGTTATAAATATTGTTTCGACACTAGGTTAGTACAAGATTATGAAAATATAAGTTAATATCATCGTTTTGATATATTATAAGCTAAATTCGGATTTAAAATGAGCAAGATATGGTCGTTTGAATTTTGTTGTCGGAAAACTTAACTTTTACGAAAACTTAAAATGCGTTTCCTGTCTATAAATTTAGAATTGGTCGAAAAGACGTTTTCGAGTTAAACCGAATTATTTTGAGTGTCGAATTAAGTGCTAATTGTGGTAAATGTTTTGAAATGTTTTGAAAATGGTAAAGTGTGTACTGGACTTAATTGACAATTGATACTATGTGAACGTTGTAAGTGAGTATTTTGCGGAAAATAAGCTATTGGTTGACTGTGATTGGAGAAAGTGTTGAAAATATGAGACTTTGATCGAGATTTGAGTACATACTAAAAATGGCAAATTTTGAAATGGCGCCGAAAGGCTGTCGAATTTTCCGTAAAAAGTGTGTTGCGAAATTTACTAAATTAAAGTATGGTAAACTACAATTTACGTCGAAAGACTTTCGAAATCCCGCCGAGTTGAAAATGAACATTCTTGCCTAAGTATAAGATACTAATATTAATTATATGATTTCAACGAGTCATATTTTACCTATAAAACTAAGCACATGATTGGCGAGTGACATACGTGATAGGCTTATGTGATTTATTTGTCCCCACCTGAACTATAGTCTTGTGTTTAGATTGCTGCTGGTGTTGTTCGCTATTACTTGACCTTACTTGTGCGGATTGAATCTTTGCTTGAGACGAGTTTATAGTTCCCTATTAAACGGCTTTATATGTTTAATGTTTTGGGATGCAATAGATGTTTGAATTGCGCGTTTGCTATTATCTTATATACTGCTACATGACTTCTGCTTGCGATTGCTTTATGCACCATAGAGATCGTTGCCTTATCTGTTTATGATTGCTTTATACACTGCCACCTGACTATATGCATTACGTAGTTACGATTGTTTTATATATACATTCATGCTTAATTACGAGACTTCCTCGGCGATGAGTGAGACTCGTGTAATCGGCTAGATCCTTTATTTATTTGATAACTATTATAATATATCATTATATTATATACGGGTTTTTTTTAGTACGCGTTATTGCGCACATTATTGCGTGATGGACATTTATTTTCTCCCGCTTATGAATTTGAAATGGAAAGCAACTCATTGACGACTCCTGCGCTTGCCTTTGATAATTTCCTCTAATAACGTTTTAGAGATTATAACTATTTCAATGAGATTTTTCCACCGATAACTACTAATAGTTATATTATCCTCTTAATTGCGTTTTATGATCGTACACTCCATACACGTCTACACTCTCAGTATTGCGAACGTCTATTATTGGAGTGTAAATGGTCGACGTCTCGTTTGATTATCTGATGTAATCTGATGTGATAACATTTTCATAGTTTGTCTGTCTGGATACTGCGGTGTGAATCCAATCAGGGTACTTATGATTTCATATTTAAATGGAATGGGACATATAAATATGGAGCATGAGTCTCCTGACGACAAGTTAATTATGATTCCGTATTTAGATGGTATGGGACATCCAAATACGAAATCATAAGCCACCAGACCCGAAGCTTATTTATGGTTCCGTATTGAGATGGTATGGGACATTTGAATACGGAAGGTGTAAATAAACTAGTTGTAAACTCTTTTTGTAATATCTATTTTTTAGATACTTTATATATTTTGATGGTAAATCTTGTCGAGAATATTGAGTAAGATGAGTTATGAGGTCTTTATTGAAATGGATTGGGACGCCTTTACATTGGAATAAAGAAGTTATAAATCGCTTAACCAAAGGTTTATTATTCATATTTACATAGATTGGGACGCCTCTGTGTGTAAATGTGAATTATAAACAAGTGGGCTTAAGCACATCTGACATCATTTCATATTTACGTTATTATTCTATGATTCCAATTATGGAATGTGTTTCTTTTGACTAATGATTCGTCCGTATGATTTTAATCATTGCTTTCTCTTCTTACCATTATGATTTTTGCGTTTTGGCGAAAGATTTCATAAATTTCACTTGACTCATGAATTGTTGCACAGACTTTTCCGAATGAACACCAATCGACGTGAGTCTAACAAGCTGACTACTGTGAACCCCATTTCAACTTTTCTGAGTCAACGACTTGCTAAAATTCTTCACTTCTAATTGTCCTTTATTTATTCTATGAACCCTTACCGACATTTAAGATGTTGGCGACTTGTCGAACTCTTCGCTTCTAGTTGTCCATATCTGTTCTTTGAACTGTTACTGCTTTGTCAGATTGATTGCTAAACCTTTCGGATACATTCCAGCTTTACCTATTTCTTTCCTACATTCTTGAAACTTCGAAACCTAGTAACAACGATCGAGTTTTGAGGACAAAACTCAAAATAACACGTGGATGATGTAACACCAGAGAGTTTTCCTTACCATAAATAATAATAAATTATAATAATTATTATTTGAAATTCATTTTTGAGCGTTATCAAACTTATTGGATTTGAAAATGGGATATATTTTGACGAAGTTTGAAAAATCGCACAGTCTGCATACCGACACGTTAAAAAAATTAACTTTTGTACTTAATTGTCACGAAACATTTAATACAATGATTTATTAAATTATTTAATATTTTTATTTCAATAACATTTGTTATAAACGCAAATAATGGAGTTGAAGTTTATTTTTCGTTAAAACTATGCTTGTCTGAGAAACCTGGATGATATTAACATTTAAATGGATTTATAAGTTATTTATGAGTTACTAGTCGAATAAATGATCTATTTTCGTGGAAAAAGTATTTTAAACGCAATGGAGAAAATTTCGAGTTTTCATTCTAATTTTATCGGATCCCGATCGAGTCCCGAGCTACGTTTAAACAAGTGGAAGTAAAGTTATGAAAATAATTTACACTTTAACCCTCAACTATATCATACTTCTCATTTAATTTTAACAATTTTTATTTCTTTTATATAAATAACAAAACCCCTCATTTTTTCTTTCACTTCTCATATACAAAAACACACACACAAACCCTAAAATAACAATCTCTCTCTCTCCCTCATCTCCATAAACCCGGCCAGCCACCACCTCCATTAATTCCGGTCGTCGGAAAGTTATTCCGGCCACCGCCGTCACTATTTCTGGCCGAGCTCCAAATCCTCACCAAATCCTACGATCAACCCGATCTATAAACTATCACCACCCGATCTATAGTACCCACGTTTTCCGGCAAACCACCACCTTTTTCGGCCATTATTCTTCGCCATCTGTTGCCACCACGTCACTTATCGTCACCATCATCACAACCATGGTTTGACCACCACTTTACTAACCAGCCGCCACCTTTAAATCAATAGATCTATAAGATCTAAGACCGACCACCGTGGTCTCCACCTCATCACCACCACCAGAAACACCACGCCACCACCATCATCACATCAGCCACGTACCACCACTGTTGTCACCATCGCTGTCCACGACCAACAGCCACCATAAGACGCAGCACCATAACCACCACCACCCACCTTTGACCCGCCACCAGATCTGTTTATCCAACCACTAGCACCTTCGTGCTTCTCCACAACCGCGACACCATAGCCACCGTGGTCATCCCACGCGACCACCATCTCCACTAAAACCATAACAGTCGTCCTTGTCTCAGAGCCACCGCTGCCGTGGTGTTAACCAGCCGCGGGGTGTTTGTTTTGATAGTTATTAGCCATATGGGATGCTTGTTTGTTATTATACTACCAAAACCGCCACCAAACACGGTGTTTGTGTGCGCTCTTCATCACCACAGCCGCACCCAAAAGGTGTCGGGCTTGTGGTATCGATATTATTCATATTTATTAGTTATTTTGATTTATGAGGTAGATCTAAAAAATGATTATGTTCGTTTGTGATTTAACGACCGTTAGTGTTGTTTGGTTCGGTTTAACAACCGCTAAGGGCGTTAGTTGTGAGGTTGGAATACGTTAATGGGGCGTTTGGTGTTGTGATTAATGAATGGTTGAAAGTGTTGATTATCGGGATTGTTTGGTTGAAAGTGTTATTATTGAAAGTGTTGGTTATTTACTTGGTTATCGGTAAATTCGTTTTAAATTATATCGCTTATGATTCGACAACAATTAATTTGATATAATGAAAAGATGTGGATATTTGAAACATGGACTGATTTTGAAAGTGAAAATATTATGTTTTGTGATTAGGGGAAACGTTGTATAAACGAATAGGTCATGCCGAAATCTTTATAAATTTAATATTTATTTAGTTTTCTTAAATATTATTTAGAAACTAAAACCCTCTTTTTAGAAATATTAAATGGACAATAATGAAACAACGATTTATAAAATATTATTTTATAAAATCATAATTATTGTATATACTTTTGAAACTCCATTTGGAACTCTGAAACGTGTGCCCTCTCTTATTAAATGATTTTTACTTAAATAAATAGGTGATTTTAAAGCGTGTCGAATTATTTAAGTTTATTTTATTTGCAAGGTATTGTATGCTTGGACTATTTTATTCTTTTGTTGTCGTCTTCTTGAGTTTTGTACATGTCGTGTGTCATGTATATTTCGAGTTATTCGTGTGTTGCCTGTTCTTGTTATATAATTCAACCTATGAATTATATACACATGTTCTGTTTTTTCGTGTGTGACATATACTAGGTGTATATATTACATACATGGTGGTATCCTCAGCTTCACCTTACCGAACCGATCACTGAACCGATTACCGAACCGATTACTGAACCAATCACCGAACCGATTACTGAACTGATTACTGATGGTTGTAAAATTACCCCTTTAGGAAAAGAGAGCAATAAAAGTGGTAAGTATTAAGTGTCGGTTTAGGAAAACCAAGCACTAATGACCAATTAAGTTCGTTCTCAAGGAGGCTAGTGTGTTATGTGTGTAATGATATGGATTAATTTGTGATTATATTTGAGAAAGAAAAATAGAAAAGGGATTAGAAGAGAATGACGGTTATCAAGACGGATTAAACTAATTCTAAAAAGGCGTACACGTAAAGTCGTAAAAACCACCAAAATTAAAATTTTAACCTAAAAATTTCTAAAAATTACCAAAAATCCCTAATAATATTCGAAGAGTTTACAAAAAATCAAAACTTGCAAAAACCTTTTAATTACATAGATAATGACTTTTTAATACTAATTAAAGCCCTAAAAATCAAAATTAATTATTAAAAAGCCCTAAACAAGATTTTCAAGTTTTTAAACCTCAAAAATACTCTAATTAAGTTAAAAACTATTTTTCAAAATTTTAAAACCAATTAAAACTATTTTTAAACAATTAAAAACTCCTAAAATCAATTAAATCTTAAATTAATTATAAAAAATAATTAAAATACCTAAAAAATAATTGGTAAGTTGAAAAAAATCCTAATTAAGTGTTTAGAACCTAGGAAAAATATAAAAACCTAGAAAATCAGACTTTTAATTTTTAATAATAAAATAATATTAAAATAATATTAAAAATCCAAAAATTATAAAAAATTCTAAAAACTTACAAACTAGCTTAATTTAACCTAAATAACTCAGAAATGAAAGTGAAATTACCTAAATACCCCTATTGGGCCTAGAAAATGGGCCAAACCCAAAACAGTCCCTTATTGGGCTTAATTAAGGCCCAATAAGAAAAAGTGTTCAAAATAAGCCCAAAAAGCACAGGTTGACTCAAAATTTGATTTTAAACAACTTTTTCCAAAGGCCCAAAAGCTGAAAATGTGAAATAAGCCAACTTATAATAAGCAGCTTATTCTTAATGGGCCTTTAAGCCCATTAAGCTATAAGCTGATGCCATAAGCTAAAATTTTACACACAAGCTTCTTTTGACCTAACAAAGACTTCTGCAAAAAGAATTTTCAAATAAGCCCACTTAATAAGCCATAAACAGTTCACAAACTTATTCACAAAACGACAAAATAGTCGTTGTTATGATCTAGACCACCTCAGAAGCTGATTCAAGTTGCAAAATGTTTCTTATGACAAGACTAAGCTTAATAATCAAAAAGCTACTCAATAAGCACACTCAATAAGCTGGAAAATCAAATAAGCACTTATGTTAAAAGTCAAATGAGTTGGTTTTCTAATAAAAAGTCAAAGTCAAAGTCCAATAAGCTCCAGTCTACTTAAATGGGTCAAATAATGAAGATCTATCACAAAAAATAAGTTGTTGCAAGTCAGAATAAGCTAGAATAGCTTATTGATAAGTTGATGACAAAATTGCACTAGCAGGGGCTAGTTTTGGATGTTGAGCAGTGGAAACTTTTTCCACTGCTTGACTATTTTGACTTTTTGTCTTTAGTGACTTTTTCTTGGATTCAGATTTCACAAAGGCACCCAAATGATCTTTGGATCAAAAGGAGTCAATCACAATCAAAATAACACAATCACTAACACCCAATTGATACAATTTAATCAATCATTCATCAGACATGATACAGACATGAACAATAAGCAGTTGAGCATAAATAAGCAGTTTTAGCACAAATCAGCCAGCCAAATTCAACCAAATGCACACACAAGCTATAATAAACTCCAATAAGCAAGTCTAAACAGGTTTCATGCACTGGTTCAAAGAATTAAGCAAGATTCAAGCAATGAAAGTTACTGATGAACACTAACACATGCAGTTTCTACTTTTGCTGATGTATTTGACACACAAGCCAATTTCAACACTCCAAATCTATCAAACAGGTTATATTAACTTTGTTTAAACCACTTTTATCCCTAAGCATGCATACACACTAAGTGTTCCCAAAATCCTAGGTCAAAACAAGCAGAAACAAGGTCTATATAGCAGATTGTTTAATTCAAGTGTTCAAACCCAAAAACTTGCAGCAAAATACTCTCAACAAGGTATTTATCAGATACTAAGCATAAACAACAACTTCCCTTAACACAATAACAAGTTGCAAGCATAAACCAGTAGACCCAAACACCCCTTTAACTTTTCTAAATCAAAATTTTCAAAAGCAAAGTGAGATTTCAGGCCAACAAGCATCAATTAACACTAAAACAAGTAAGATAAACAGATTCAAGCAAGTACAAGCCACAAAATTCACAAGAACACAAGTTTCATACAAATATCACCAAAAATCACAATTTAAGCAGATTTTGAGATTAAGTATGCAAACCTCATGGATGTACATCCACACCCACAAATTTTGAGCTTATGTGCTAGCAAGAACAAGCACAAGCTTCCACAATAAGCCTGCTAAGATTGAACAAGGGTTAAGCACAATATCATAAAAATCAGAAACTTTGGAAAACTTGATTGATGCAAACTTGTTACCCCACACTTGATTATCCCCAAGTTATAAGCCTCACCACACCTTAACCAACTCCGTTAGGATGCTATGATCAGCCCTATAGCCCAAGAATTCCAAGATTGGAACAAGACTTAGCAAAATATCAAGAAAATAAGGAAATATGCAAACTTTTGCACACTCCTCTTTTGAAAACAGGTTTTGAACTTCAAGAACTAACAAGCATATAACAAATGAAAGCAGTAAATAAGATTGGCCAATGACTTTTCTTCAAGATTTCAAACTCAATTTCATTAAACTTGAAAATGGGATTTACAGAAACTTGAACAAGGAAAAATCAAAAGCAAACTGAAATGTGAAGGCCTATGTGGCTTTATATAGAGCCTTACAAGTTCTACTAAGCTAAGAAACGTGTAAACCCTAGCTACTGAAGTCCCAAAAATGCCCTTGAGGTTTTGGCATCTTCTTGAATCATGTGACTTGTTTTTGGTAGTTTGTTGATGCTGGCAAGTGCAAAGTTGATCCAAGGGTGTAAAACAAGCTTAAGTTGCAAGCACAATTCTCCCACGTTGGATTGCTGGTTAGTTTTTGTTTGGACATGAAAAGTGGGGCAGGGGAGGGTTGGCATTGTCACATGCATGAGAGTGATGGGAGTTTAGGGGTTGGGTTATGATTAGAGGGCCATTAATCATCATTCTGGAAATTATTAGGGCTTAATTACAAGAAATTAAGAAACCCCTAATTGTGTTCTTGAGGTAAATAGTGCCAAGTTTAATCCATTTTTGGTTTGGATTATGTTTAAATATGTGTTAATGGCGCGAAGATTAAATTAATCTTAAATCAGCTGAGTGGAATTGTGAGGTGGAGGAAGGGTGAGTTGTGATTGGCTGGATGGAGGTAGTGGGGCACGTGGCAAGAGCTGGTTGGTCTAGGTAAGTTTTATGTCTGGCCCCTTTTAGTCCCTTGATTCTTTTCTTCTTGTCTTTTCATTTACAAAAGCTATCAACGCCACAATTAGCCTTATCAACTTTTGAACTTTTGCATTTTTGGCCCAAAAACTTTTATAAAATGAAATCAGGGGTAATTCTTGCCATTTTTAAATTCTTCAAGGGCTGGTTTGGTATTTTCTTCAATGATAATGGTCTAGACTTGTATGATTGAAATTTTGGAGGACTGAAATTGCCAAGTCTTGATGATTGAGGGACCATTTTTGCTAAATGTCGAAAGTTGAGGGTCCTTTGGTAATTTTGGAATTTTCAAAGGACCAAACTTGTAATTTCTTGTACTTTGAAGGACTTCATGATGTATTTGACTTTGTGAATGATATTGGTTGACAATTTAGCTTTGTTGAGGGGCTAATCTTGCCAAATCTTCAAAGTGGAGGGCCCTTTTTGTAATTTTGACAAACTTTAGGGACCAAACTTGTAATTATGAGGATACAAGGGTATAAAGTGTCAATTCTTCATAATTGGAGGACCCTTCTTCATAATTCTTCAAATCTTCAAGGGTTGATCTTGGGAAGGTCTTCATTAGGGCTTGGTTCATTGTGCGGCTTTGTTTCCCGTGTTCGTTTTTGCATGATTCTTGTGATCTTTTGTCATTCTCTCAATATCCGTACCTAAAATACACAAGCAACAAACACAAGCATATATTTGGGTATTTTGATGATATTTAATGCATTTTAAGCCCTATTTGGAAGATGAGACTATGTATAAAAGCAGTCTCATCACTCCCCCACACTAAACCATTGTCGTGCCGTCACGCAATGCTAGAATAAAGTATCAAAGCATCTCCAAAATTCATTTTATTTACTTTATTGAACGATAAACTAGCTACACTACTACTATTACTACTACTTGTGTTATAGACATAATGTATGATTTTCATCGCAAAATGGGACGTTTAGGTTCATAGAATAAGAACACGTGAATGCTTCGTTAGAATTAATTTCATCGTCCTCGATTTTTACCCCAATTTCATGCTAAGCGTGCAACGAGATCATTGTCATTATAAGTTAGTAATGCTAACACTACTCATATGACCTAATCACGTACTTATCCTCCCATTATTCCTAAGTTGTATCTCTTATATTTTATTTTGTCTTGAATGTTTCACGAGGATAAATTGTTGACTTATGCGATAATAGAGATTTAGATCTAAAAATAGAGTCCTAACAGTGTAACTAAGACCATCAAATCAATAACCCCTCCTAATAGACAACGATGTTAAAAAATTAAGTTGACAAGAAGAATCGATAAACACGGTTTTATAACGGTTTTGAACATGAGACTTATTACCAAGACTTTTATACGCCCCCTAACGGAAGGGCTTTATTATCTTTGGTTTACCTCCATCTTTTATTCAACTTCGCCATGAAGCTTTTATTATGACTTCGGTCTTGCCTTGCCTTTTATTATCCGCCTCATCGGTGGTTTTATTAGCCAAAGACGTATATCCTCACGCTAAAGCGAATTTTGGATCTTTAAAGCTTCGAAGATTAAGGCTTGATTCACTTCCAATTTCTGCATAGATTTTTCGGCCTTGTGGGGCTTCAAATTGTTTGCTAGATTTAGGTGAGCACTTGAAATCTAATTATTGGGTGAAGCTTTTGATTATTCGGGTGTCAATACTTCAAAACCGTGACGCTGGCGATACCTTAATGTCTTCCCAATTTAATTACACGGAAGCTACTAGAAAAGACTAGAAACCCAACAATCCTAACTAAACCGCTAAGTCAATATTTATTAAGCAAAAAAAATATTTACATGCGAAGGGAGAATAAGCAAATAACGAGAACACATGAGTTTTTGAAAGAATACGAGTACTCTACGTTTAGCATAGTAACTTATAATTAACTCTATCATTTCTCGTCCTCATTTAAGAGACTTAGCCTAATGTGTAGTTAAGGAATCAAAGCTAAGTGCTCAACACGCACGGTCGAGTCAAAAATTACTCTTATTCTCGCCATCGGAAAATCTACATTCGTGTCTTCAAACACTTATAAAACATGAGAAAAATTTTAAAATTTGGCCATTTTTAGCCTTATTTTGCAACAAAACGATAACAAAACGATAAACTTTGGAAAGCGTGAAGGTTTGGCAAGGCAAGTATCTATTCACCCCCCATACTAAAGTTAAACATTGTCCTCAATGTTTCGAGTCTAGGGGTGCAAACACCCCCATACTAGAGACGTAGTCGAATGCCTAATCTAAGCATGGAAAAGGGTGTAACCGTTAAATTTAAAGCCGTTTATGAAGTGTGCTAAAAACCTAAGGTTCGAACATCAAAGGATATATCATGGATATTGAGAAATGTCTTCAAAGCAAACGATCGAGTGCTCCCATAAAACGAAACACGAGAGGCTCCAATCGTGAAGATCATGATCTAAAAACCACAATGCACAAACAACCACGGAAAAAAGGTTGGAAGGGCACAAATCCCCACACGTAAGCTACATTAGAAAGCGATAATATGTACATAGGATAAGCATGGGATTCCCCCACGAGGCACCTCATTTTTGATTACCGAGTCATGAGCTCGACTCGATCCCCTCAATACTAATTATCATTGGGGAAGGTGACTTGGTCGAGGTAGTTCAAGGATGGAACTTCCCCGCCAAAGTAGTGCTTCAACCTATGTCCATTCACCTTGAAGTTAGGACCATCATCTTGAGCTAGCTCGATGGTCCCATACGGAAACACTTGAGTCACGGTGAATGGACCGGACCAACGGGATTTCAATTTACAGGAAAAGATTTTCAATCTTGAATTAAAAAGTAAAACTTGATCCCCAATGTTAAAAACCCGGTTTTTAATTTTAGAATCATGCAACTTTTTAGTTTTCTCTTTATAAATCAATGAATTTTCATAAGCAATATCACTCAATTCATCTAATTCATTCAATTGCATTTTCCGGTGTTTTCCCGCGGTCTCCATGTCATCATTACAATGCTTTAGGTCCCAATAAGCCTTGTGTTCTAACTCGATAGGCAAATGACAATTCTTTCCATACACAAGCTTATAGGGAGTGCACCCAATGGGTGTCTTATGAGCGGTCCTAAAGGCCCATAAAGCATCGTCCAACTTATCCGACCAAGTTTGTCGGTTTTCCCCAACGGATCTCTCCAAGATCCTCTTCAACGCTCGGTTTGAAACCTCGACTTGCCCACTTGTTTGTGGGTGATAAGCCGTAGAAAGCCGATGTGTAACCCCATATTTCCTTAGAACCCTTTCAAATTGGTCGTTACAAAAATGGGTTCCACGATCGCTTATGATAGCACGAGGGGTTCCAAACCGAGAAAACAATTGCTTCAAAAACTTGACTACCACACGAGCATCATTGGTGGGCAAGGCCTTTGCCTCCACCCACTTAGAAAGGTAGTCAACCGCAACGAGAATATACTTATTACCACGAGATGATGGGAACGGCCCCATAAAGTCTATGCCCCAAACGTCAAAGATCTCACACACTTGGATGATATTTTGTGGCATTTCATCTTTTTGTGAGGCTTTTCCTTGTCGTTGGCATGCATCACAAGACTTCACAAGATTTTGTGCATCTCGGTAAATAGTAGGCCAAAAGAAGCCAGCATCAAACACCTTTTTAGCCGTGAGATTAGCACCGTGGTGACCACCCGTGGGTCCCTCATGGCAAGCTCTAAGGATGTTAGAAGCTTCGGTGCCAAAGACACAACGTCGGATGATTTGATCCGCACAAGTTCGAAACAAGTAAGGGTCGTTCCAAAAGTAGAACTTGACGTCACGAAAGAATTTTCGTTTTTCTTGAGTCGTCATACCCTTAACGATGAAGTTACCCGCATGGTAATTTGCAAAATCCGCAAACCATGGGGTGGAAGAACCAAGCTTAGAATTCACTACACCAAGTGTCTCGAGCGGAAATGTTTCGGTGATTTCCTTGGGCTCGTAAACACTTTGGTGAGGATCTTCCAAACGAGAGAGATGATCGGCCGCTAGATTCTCGGCTCCTTTTTTGTCAACGATTTTGTGATCAAATTCTTGAAGGAGGAGAATCCAACGAAGTAATCTAGGCTTAGCATCTTGCTTTGCCATGAGATACTTAATAGCCGAATGGTCCGTATACACTATGCATTTCGTCAAGACGAGATAAGGTCGCAATTTCTCAAACGCATACACCACGGCAAGGAACTCCTTTTCCGTTGTAGTGTATTTTAGTTGAGCTTCGGTCATCGTCTTGCTAGCATAGTGAATAGGCAAGAAGTGCTTATCATGACGTTGCCCCAAAACGGCCCCTATAGCGTAATCACTAGCATCACACATGAGCTCAAAGGGGAGGTTCCAATTGGGAGCAACAAGAATGGGAGCTTCGGTAAGTTTCCTCTTAAGGATTTCAAAGGCTCGTACACAATCTTCGTCAAAGACAAAACGTGCCTCTTTTTCAAGAAGATGTGTAATGGGTCGAGAAATCTTTGAAAAATCCTTGATGAATCGACGATAAAAGCCCGCGTGGCCTAGGAAACTCCTAACTCCCTTGACGGTTTTGGGATGAGGTAATTTGGCGATGACGTCTACCTTAGCTTGATCTACCTCAATCCCCGCTTTCGAGACCTTGTGCCCTAAGACGATTCCACTCTTAACCATAAAATGACATTTTTCCCAATTGAGCACAAGGTTGGTTTCCTCACAACGTTTCAACATTCTCTCAAGGTTCGACAAACACGAAGTGAAAGAATCACCAAATACGGAAAAGTCATCCATGAAGACTTCCATCGTCTTCTCGATCATATCATGAAAAATAGCCATCATGCACCTTTGAAAAGTTCCCGGTGCATTGCAAAGTCCGAATGGCATTCTACGATAGGCAAACGTTCCATATGGACACGTAAACGTAGTTTTTTCTTGATCACGAGGGTCGATGGGAATTTGGAAGTAACCGGAAAAACCATCTAAAAACAATAGAAATCGTTTCCCGCAAGACGCTCCAACATTTGGTCCATGAAGGGCAAGGGAAAATGGTCTTTTCGAGTGGCTTCATTCAACTTACGATAGTCAATGCACACTCTCCATCCGGTCACGAGTCTAGTGGGAATCAACTCGTTGGCATCGTTTGGCACAACGGTCATCCCTCCCTTTTTAGGGACACAATGAATAGGACTCACCCAAGGGCTATCGGAAATAGGGTAAATCATTCCCGCGTCAAGGAGTTTAAGGACCTCCTTTTTGATGACGTCGTGAATTTTAGGGTTCACCCTCCTTTGACTTTGGATTATGGGCTTGAAATCCTCCTCCATTAAGATTTTGTGGGTACAAAACTTGGGATCGATTCCCTTAATGTCGGATAACTTCCACGGAATTGCCCCTTTGTGGTCCTTTAGAACATCGACAAGTGCGGTTTTTTCATCATTCGAAAGATCCTTCGCAATAATAACCGTCAACTTGTCGTCCTCCTCCAAATAGACATATTCGAGGTGAGGAGGTAAATCTTTCAACTCAATGATAGGTGGTTCCTCAAGTGAAGATTTAGGCTCGATACTCATAACCTCCTCGGGCGGGGGAAATGGGAAATCGTTAAGAAAATCCTTGATAATCGAGAAGTCCTCATCGTTGTCGAGGTCTTCGTCACAAGTACGTGGAACATTGCATTCTTCCAACGTAAAACTACCACCTTAAAAAGGAGTGAAGGTTGGTGTCGAATTATCAAGAATTGGATCCAACATAGTGGGATTGCCACTAGTTTCTTCATCACCAAAACCTAGAACTTCTTGTGAAAATTCCGCGCAAACCACGTCAATCATATCAACGAGGTTTATGGTTGCAACAGAATAAACATGAGAAATTTGAGAGTTTTGAGTTGCGTTTATAACAAGTTCCTCGTCGTTGAAACGTAAGGTGATCTTTCTAGCATGAACATCAATCAAAGCCATAGACGTATCTAAAAACGAACGACCTAAAATAAGAGGAACTTGAGGATCCGTGGGGATATCAACAACGATAAAGTCTACGGGATAGTAGAACATCCCCACTTTCACAAAAACGTCTTCCGCCAAACCACATGCGGGAATCGTGGAATGGTCGGCCAACTCGATAGACATTAGTGAAGGAGTGAGATTAGGAAGATTGAGCGACTTGAAGATTGCAAGTGGCATCAAGTTAATGCTAGCACCAAGATCGGCCAAGGCGAAGCATTCTTCCATATCTTGGATTGCACAAGGGATAAAAAATTTACCGGGATCACCGACTTTTTGAGGTATGCGATTAAGATAAACCGACGAACAACTAGACAATTGGTGCAATTTCTCCTTGTTGTTCAACATACTCTTAAAGTTAGCGGCAAATCGAGGCATCATGACCAAAGCATCGACGAAACTCACATTAAGGTGCAAATCATGAAACATTTTCATAAAAAGCTCAAATTGGTAATTGTCGTGCTCTTGACGTTTCTCCTTCCTAAGTCTCGATGGATAGGGCAAAGGTGGTGTGGGTTGAGGCATAGTAGGCATAGCCTTTGGAATCTCGGGTTCCAATGATGGTAATGGGTCGACCGTAGGTGTGGCATGAGCGGTACTTCGTGGGATTGAGACATGCTCCTTTTGGACCACCATCTCGGGTTCTTCCTCCGTAGGAGCAATTGGTTGAGGATTCGGCTCCTTAAGTGTCTTACCACTACGTGTGGTAATCACTTTCATCTCACCCTTAGGGTTGGATATGGTGTTGCTAGGAAGACCACTTGACGACGGTTTACACATTATTGCCTCAAACATAGACGAGATTTTATCTTCAAAATTATGCCTCAATACGGCTTCGGTTTGCCTTTTCTCGGCCTTAATCATCTCTTGTTTAATCTCATGTTGCCCTTGTTCCATCTTTTGTTGGTTTTGTTGCAACCTAGTGACATTTCCTTCCATCTTGTTGGTGTGGATTTTAAGTTCATTAGCTAACTCATTTTTTAACTCTTTCTTCAAGTCGTTCTTAAACTCGGATCTTAGGCTAATGATTTCTCTTTGTATGTTGTCAAACCTAGCATCATTCCCACTAGCATATTCAACAAACTCACTTGGAAGATCTTTCAATGTTTGCAAACTTTTGTTGTTATTTTGAAAATCATTTTTGTTTGAAACTTGATTATTAGCCCCTTGATTCCCATAGTTTCCCTTGTTGTAATTGTTTTTAAAACCAACTTGATTGTTGCGATAGTTGTTGTTAGCATTTTGATTTGAACCAAAACCCGGTGGAGTCATTTGATTAGAGCGAGAAACTTGACCGTTTTGGTTGTAATTTCCCGTGGCCGCGAAGGCACTCGAAGTGTTACCACCGTTGGTAATGCACTCGGAGAAATCATGACCTCCACCACAATACATGCAAGATCCTCAACCGCTTTAGCCGTAGCGGGAGCACTTGGTTCACCAACTTTAAACTCAATCAAAAGTCCTTTCAACTTATCAAAAATCTTGTTTTCCAAGTTCGCCTCAATTTGGCAAGCATCGATGGTATTAGACAAAGAAGGTGAAGCCGAAGACGAAGCCTTACGAACATAGACGTGCTACGAGGACTATACACCTTAGATCTATTTTCAATTATCACCAAAGCTTCCTCAACCGTTTTACACAAAAAATTACCACCCGCGGCGGCATTCAAATAATCCCTTTCATGATCATTAAGTCCATTGTAAAATGTGTCAATTTGGTGCAAATCGGAAAAACCGTGATGAGGACATTCATGTAACATTTCCTTAAACCTATTCCAAGCCGTTGAAAAACTTTCATTAAATTCTTGTGAAAACTTTGAAATCTCGTTTTTCAAGTGCGTAGTCTTAGAGGGCGGAAAAAATTGGTTCACAAACTTAGACACGAGATCCTTCCACGTCAATATAGAATTAGGTGGCTCTTTCTCTAACCAAATTTTAGCGGGCCCCGCTAAGGAATACGGAAAAAGCATCATCTTAATCGAGTCGTTAGATACATCCTTAAACTTGCAAGTAGCGGTAAGACGATTGAATTGGCGGATATGGTTGTGTGGATTGTCCTTCTCATCACCACGAAATTTGTTGTTTTGGATCATCGACAACAAACCCGTTTTCACCTCAAAATTATCCGCAAGGATTGCGGGAATCACAATAGCCTCTCCATAACCCTCGGTGGGTGCTTGAAGTAACTCCATCATAGTTCGATTCTCCATGGTTGGTGCTTCTCTTACAATGGGTTCGTCAATAGGAGACTCCTCACTAGAATTGTTGGGAGTGGGAGTTTTGTTCTTTCGTTTACGTGCACGTCTTGCTTGATTTCGAGTTAGCATAAACGTCACGTACAACGAGGGGACGGGCAAAGAAGATTCTTTTTGGTGTTTTGTATTTTTCAATTTTTTTTTGTGGTTTTTGATTGTATTAACCTTTTTGGAGTTTGGTGAAATGTATTAAGTAGACAAAAATCTACAAATCTCCTCCTTAATCAAATCTCTCGATTAAAGAAGCTTCAAGGAATGAAAACGATCACGTGGAGTGAACGCCTTCGATGACTTTAGAACGATGGTGGAACACCAAATCGTTCAAGAGGGTTTAATCAATGGAAACCAAGAAAATATATATGATACTTAGTAATACTTTGGGCGGCAAAACCCTCGATTAGCTCTCACAATCAAATACTCACAAGCAAGCGGGGAAACGAGGCGGCGCGAAGCACTTAAGAGCCTTTTTCCTTATGATATATTTTATAATATCCGCCTTATACCCACCTTATAGTTTGTATTTTCAAGATTAAGCTTCACGAAAGTATTTATCTATTTTTGCCTTTTTCTTTGGTTTGAGATTCGAATACAATGATTGGGTAATGACCTCCCAAGTCAAGGTTGTGATTTCTCACGTATTTGGAGTACTTGTGAATTTATTGTTCTACGTATACAATATAGTAATAATATTCACACAAAAACCGAAAACCGATAATACGTATTAGTAGAGTGCTACTAATACAAATACTAATTATGGTTAGTATAAAAACAACAATGCCAAATCAAAACACAACACGCCTCCCCGGCAGCGGCGCCAAAATGATGGTTGTAAAATTACCCTTTAGGAAAAGAGAGCAATAAAAGTGGTAAGTATTAAGTGTCGGTTTAGGAAAACCAAGCACTAATGACCAATTAAGTTCGTTCTCAAGGAGGCTAGTGTGTTATGTGTGTAATGATATGGATTAATTTGTGATTATATTTGAGAAAGAAAAATAGAAAAGGGATTAGAAGAGAATGACGGTTATCAAGACGGATTAAACTAATTCTAAAAAGGCGTACACGTAAAGTCGTAAAAACCACCAAAATTAAAATTTGAACCTAAAAATTTCGAAAAATTACCAAAAATCCCTAATAATATTCAAAGAGTTTACAAAAAATCAAAACTTGCAAAAACCTTTTAATTAATTAGATAATGACTTTTTAATGCTAATTAAAGCCCTAAAAATCAAAATTAATTATTAAAAAGCCCTAAACAAGATTTTCAAGTTTGTAAACCTCAAAAATACTCTAATTAAGTTAAAAACTATTTTTCAAAATTTTAAAACCAATTAAAACTATTTTTAAACAATTAAAAACTCCTAAAATCAATTAAATCTTAAATTAATTATAAAAAATAATTAAAAGACCTAGAAAATAATTGGTAAGTTGAAAAAATCCAAATTAAGTGTTTAGAACCTAGGAAAAATATAAAAACCTAGAAAATCAGACTTTTAATTTTTAATAATAAAATAATATTAAAATAATATTAAAAATCCAAAAATTATAAAAAATTCTAAAAACTTGCAAACTAGCTTAATTTAACCTAAATAACTCAGAAATGAAAGTGAAATTACCTAAATACCCCTATTGGGCCTAGAAAATGGGCCAAACCCAAAACAGTCCCTTATTGGGCTTAATTAAGGCCCAATAAGAAAAAGTGTTCAAAATAAGCCCAAAAAGCACAGGTTGACTCAAAATTTGATTTTAAACAACTTTTTCCAAAGTCCCAAAAGCTGAAAATGTGAAATAAGCCAACTTATAATAAGCAGCTTATTCTTAATGGGCCTTTAAGCCCATTAAGCTATAAGCTGATGCCATAAGCTAAAATTTTACACCCAAGATTCTTTTGACCTAACAAAGACTTCTGCAAAAAGAATTTTCAAGTAAGCCCACTTAATAAGCCAGAAACAGTTCACAAACTTATTCACAAAACGACAAAATAGTCGTTTTTATGATCTAGACCACCTCAGAAGCTGATTCAAGTTGCAAAATGTTTCTTATGACAAGACTAAGCTTAATAATCAAAAACCTACTCAATAAGCACACTCAATAAGCTGGAAAATCAAATAAGCACTTAAGTTAAAAGTCAAATGAGTTGGTTTTCTAGTAAAAAGTCAAAGTCAAAGTCCAATAAGCTCCAGTCTGCTTAAATGGGTCAAATAATGAAGATCTATCACAAAAAATAAGTTGTTGCATGTCAGAATAAGCTAGAATAGCTTATTGATAAGCTGATGACAAAATTGCACTAGCAGGGGCTAGTTTTGGATGTTGAGCAGTGGAAACTTTTTCCACTGCTTGACTATTTTGACTTTTTGTCTTTAGTGACTTTTTCTTGGATTCAGATTTCACAAAGGCACCCAAATGATCTTTGGATCAAAAGGAGTCAATCACAATCAAAATAACACAATCACTAACACCCAATTGATACAGTTTAATCAATCATTCATCAGACATGAACAATAAGCAGTTGAGCATAAATAAGCAGTTTTAGCACAAATCAGCCAGCCAAATTCAACCAAATGCACACACAAGCTATAATAAACTCCAATAAGCAAGTCTAAACAGGTTTCATGCACTGGTTCAAAGAATTAAGCAAGATTCAAGCAATGAAAGTTACTGATGAACACTAACACATGCAGTTTCTACTTTTGCTGATGTATTTGACACACAAGCCAATTTCAACACTCCAAATCTTTCAAACAGGTTATATTAACTTTGTTTAAACCACTTTTATCCCTAAGCATGCATACACACTAAGTGTTCCCAAAATCCTAGGTCAAAACAAGCAGAAACAAGGTCTATATAGCAGATTGTTTAATTTAAGTGTTCAAACCCAAAAACTTGCAGCAAAATACTCTCAACAAGGTATTTATCAGATACTAAGCATAAACAACAACTTCCCTTAACACAATAACAAGTTGCAAGCATAAACCAGTAGACCCAAACACCCCTTTAACTTTTCCAAATCAAAATTTTCAAAAGCAAAGTGAGATTTCAGGCCAACCAAGCATCAATTAACACTAAAACAAGTAAGATAAACAGATTCAAGCAAGTACAAGCCACAAAATTCACAAGAACACAAGTTTCATACGAATATCACCAAAAATCACAATTTAAGCAGATTTTGAGATTAAGTATGCAAACCTCATGGATGTACATCCACACCCACGAATTTTGAGCTTATGTGCTAGCAAGAACAAGCACAAGCTTCCACAATAAGCCTGCTAAGATTGAACAAGGGTTAAGCACAATATCATAAAAATCAGAAACTTTGGAAAACTTGATTGATGCAAACTTGTTACCCCACACTTGATTATCCCCAAGTTATAAGCCTCACCACACCTTAACCAACTCAGTTAGGATGCTATGATCAGCCCTATAGCCCAAGAATTACAAGATTGGAACAAGACTTAGCAAAATATCAAGAAAATGAGGAAATATGCAAACTTTTGCACACTCCTCTTTTGAAAACAGGTTTTGAATTTCAAGAACTAACAAGCATATAACAAATGAAAGCAGTAAATAAGATTGGCCAATGACTTTTCTTCAAGATTTTAAACTCAATTTCATTAAACTTGAAAATAGGATTTACAGAAACTTGAACAAGGAAAAATCAAAAGCAAACTGAAATGTGAAGGCCTAAGTGGATTTATATAGAGCCTTACAAGTTCTACTAAGCTAAGAAACGTGTAAACCCTAGCTACTGAAGTCCCAAAAATGGCCTTGAGGTTTTGGCATCTTCTTGAATCATGTGACTTGTTTTTGGCAGTTTGTTGATGCTGGCAAGTGCAAAGTTGATCCAAGGGTGTAAAATAAGCTTAAGTTGCAAGCACAATTCTCCCACGTTGGATTGCTGGTTAGTTTTTGTTTGGACATGAAAAGTGGGGCAGGGGAGGGTTGGCATTGTCACATGCATGAGAGTGATGGGAGTTTAGGGGTTGGGTTATGATTAGAGGGCCATTAATCATCATTCTGGAAATTATTAGGGCTTAATTACAAGAAATTAAGAAACCCCTAATTGTGTTCTTGAGGTAAATAGTGCCAGGTTTAATCCATTTTTGGTTTGGATTATGTTTAAATATGTGTTAATGGCGCCAAGATTAAATTAATCTTAAATCAGCTGAGTGGAATTGTGAGGTGGAGGAAGGGTGAGTTGTGATTGGCTGGATGGAGGTAGTGGGGCACGTGGCAAGAGCTGGTTGGTCTAGGTAAGTTTTATGTCTGGCGCCTTTTAGTCCCTTGATTCTTTTCTTCTTGTCTTTTCATTTACAAAAGCTATCAACGCCACAATTAGCCTTATCAACTTTTGAACTTTTGCATTTTTGGCCCAAAAACTTTTATAAAATGAAATCAGGGGTAATTCTTGCCATTTTTGAATTCTTCAAGGGCTGGTTTGGTATTTTCTTCAATGATAATGGTCTAGACTTGTATGATTGACATTTTGGAGGACTGAAATTGCCAAGTCTTGATGATTGAGGGACCATTTTTGCCAAATGTTGAAAGTTGAGGGTCCTTTGTGTAATTTTGGAATTTTCAAAGGACCAAACTTGTAATTTCTTGTACTTTGAAGGACTTCATGATGTATTTGACTTTGTGAATGATATTGGTTGACTATTTAGCTTTGTTGAGGGGCTAATCTTGCCAAATCTTTAAAGTGGAGGGCCCTTTTGTAATTTTGACAAACTTTAGGGACCAAACTTGTAATTATGAGGATACAAGGGTATAAAGTGTCAATTCTTCATAATTGGAGGACCCTTCTTCATAATTCTTCAAATCTTCAAGGGTTGATCTTGGGAAGGTCTTCATTAGTGCTTGGTTCATTGTGCGGCTTTGTTTCCCGTGTTCGTTTTTGCATGATTCTTGTGATCTTTTGTCATTCTCTTAATATCCGTACCTAAAATACACAAGCAATAACACAAGCATATATTTGGGTTATTTGATGATATTTAATGCATTTTAAGCCCTATTTGGAAGATGGGACTATGTATAAAAGCAGTCTCATCAATTACCGAACCGAATACTAAACCGATTATCGAACGATTTCGACATGGGATTTAAACGGTTTATGAACCGATGGTATTGATGAAACCTTTCATCGGGAAAGCTTGGATGCATCAAATTTGGGATGCTGGGAAATAAAATATAAGATAAACGACGGCTTCTGGTGCTGAGCAGTTTTGGTTTACGTTACGCTGCTCTTGGTATTCGCATATCTGCTAATCGTTCTGCAACATCGATGTGAGTTCATACCCCCTCTTTTTATTTTCAAATCGCTTTATAAATGTTTTGAATCTCTTTTGGGGGAGATGCATGCTTGTCGATGTCAAATACGTGTTTGTGCATTTCAATGATTGTTGCGATAACATGTCTATACTTTACAAGTATCATTGTGGTACATGTGCGTTGATATCCTTTCGAATATTGTTTATATTGCTTACGTGCTTGTACTTTTGAGGATTGTTTACGTGACATATGTGTTTACACTTTTCGGATTATTGATGACTTATACTTGTGAATATCTGAGCTATCCCATAGCTCCTTTTAAACTCATTTGTATGTTTAATATTGTGAAATGAAATGACTGCTTGTGCTTGCTTGTGGACGTAAAAGAATTGAATTCTGTGAACACTCAGTGAACTTCGTTTATGATTAGCCTAAGTAGCGATAGCCATAGTCCCCACTATCATGAATCGTTAATTACTTTGCGGGAGTAAGCTCTTATGTTATGGATAGATCTATTGAGGCTTGACAACCTCCACTCGGGCATCCTGACGCCGGACGAGTGTATATCATTTGTGTGAACTCGGGTAGTCTTGGCTAGACTCCCACTTGGGGCAACTTATATGTACATTGTGGTGTACGTACTGGATCATTAGCTTCGATATCATGAGCTTAGCGCTATCATAAACACTAAAATACCCGATTTATCCTACACTTGGAACTATATCTCCTATAGTTGCCTTGGGTACTTGAACTGAACTTTTGCGGTCCATCTTGCTATGAATCTTGAATGTGAATCTTGACCTTGATCTTGTTATGAATCTTGAATGTGAATCTTGACCTTGATCTTGCTATGAATCTTGAATATGAATCCTGACTGCGATCATGTATTGATCTGATATGAATCCTGACTGCGATCATGTATTGTTCTGATATGAATCTTAACTGCGATATTTATATGAATCTTGACTACAATAATGTATTGATCTAGTATGAATCTTAGCTGTGATATCGATACGAATCTTGACTATAGTATGAAATGATCTTGACAAGAATTTATTATGTGGTTCTGACATAATTCCTGCATGAGATGTGATAGGATTGATATAATCCTTAGGTGTGGTATTGACGTGATTCATGCATGTGGTTTCTATATGACACTTATATGATGGTTTGAATTGATGTTTACATGCTGGTTTGATATGGTTCTCGTGTGCTAGTTTGACATAATGTTTATATGCTGGTCTGTTATGATATTTGTATGCTAGTTTGATATGATACTCATATGCTGGTTTGATAAGATACTTATATGCTGGTTTGGTATGATGCTCATATGCTTATTGCTATAGTTCTAATATGTGATCTCGATCGAGATACTGACATGAACCGATAATATGACATTGTTATGTATATTGACCGTGGATACTGAATTGAACACGGGTGTGAATGAGTTCATGAACCTAAAAAAAAACTGAACTGAAATGAACTGTGAGTATGAACTACAACTTGTGTATGAACTGAAGTTTTGTGCTAACTGTTATGCTATTTCTAAACTTTGATTTATGACCGAACTGTGTTGTAATGTCTCTTTATTGTGAACTCTGGTTTCCCGAACATTTTTGCGACACTACTTATAGTAGTTGTCCTTGTAAACTTTTAAAGTGTCTTAAACATTTTAATCAAACTTATGAACTCGCCAACCTTTGTGTTGACACTTTTAAGCATGTATTCTCAGGTACTCGACTGAATGATTATTTGGAGTTAACATTGTAATATTTGGCATAGAGGTCGTTCTCTCGGATCAAGACTCGGATAATCATGAAGTAACAGGCCCCAATACTCGTGGGCTTCCACTGGGCCAATTTGCAGGGTGTTACAATATAGACCTTAACTGATTTACCGTTTGTCAGAAAATATTTTTGTTGTAAGTGGTTATACAAAATCAAATATAAGGCTTCTGGGCAGGTTGCTAAGTATAAAGCTAGAATTATGGCCAAAGGATTTGGTCGAAGATAGGGTATAGACTTTGATGAAACCGTTAGTCCTGTAGTGAAAATGGTGACTTTCAGATGTCTTATGTACACTCTTGTATCTAACAGCTATCCTTTGTTTCAGTTAGATGTTAACAACGCTTTTTTGTATAGTGACTTAAGTGAATAAGTATATGTCTTCACCCTTGGTTTTTATATTGTTGATCAAACTAAAGTATGCAACTTGAATAAGTGACTATATGGCTTAAAGCAAGCCCCAAGACATGGAATGCGAAACTCACCACTGCCTTGGTTGAGCATGGCTTTGCTAAAAAAAAATATGATTATTCTCTTTACATTAAGCAAACTGAAAAAGTGTTTGTTACTCTTCTTGTATATCTGGATGATTTTGTTGTTACTAGTAACAATATCATTGAATATAAAACCTAAAAGGGTATTGTATTATTGTAATAGTGATTGCACATAGATTGTATATGTATATATACTAATACGTTGGATTGGAGACCAAGAAACTAACATATAACCTAACGGGTATGACCTATCTATATAATGGACTGACCCATCTAATCTTTGGTCCAACACGCCACCACAAGCTAAGGACGAGAGACAACCTGTAGCTTGGATCTTAGAACGAGAAATCGAGGATTTGGTAATGGCTTTGTAATTAAGTCTGCAATTTGATCATGTCTAGATATATGTTGAACTCGAAGATCTCCTTAAGCAACCTTTTCCCGACAAAGTGATAGTCTATTTCCACGTGTTTTGTACGCGCATGAAAGATAGGGTTAGCAGACAAGTATGTTGCACCAAGATTGTCACACCATAGTATAGGCGTCGAAGATGAATGGATACCAAGCTCATGAAAAAGTGCTTGAAGCCATGTGAGCTCAACAACGGTGTCAGCAAGAGCTTTGTATCCAACTCTTGTAGAGGAACATGAAACCGTACGTTTTTCACGAACGATCCAAGATATAAGGTTTGAACCAAGATATATAGCAACCCCCCCCCCCCTCCCCCCCGCGGATCGTCGATCATCTGAATCCACAACCCAGTCAGCATCAGAGAAATATTCAAGAGAAGTATCAGGACTACCTTTTCATATAGCATCAGTAAAAGCTCGAAGAGTAGAATTAGAAGAACAACGTATGGGCATACCATGTTCAACCGTACCGTGAAGATAACACAAAATCTGTTCGGAGTAAGCACATATTGACATGCCATGTTAATAGTAAAAGCTATGTCACGCCGAGACAAGGTAACATATTGTAAAGCACCCACTACTTGTCGATATTTCATTAGATTAAAGAAAGTGACACTATTATATAAGGTGAGTTAGCTCGAAGTAACCATAGGAGAAGACACTGGATTACAGCTAGAAAGACCAACCCTTTGTAATAGCTCCAGAATATACTTCTTTTGACATAAGATAATCCCGGATACATGAGGAATAGTTTCAATACCCAAGAAGTAGTTAAGTGGCCCAAGATCTTTAAATGAAAAAGCTAATCCAAGTTGACAAACTATATATTCGATAGTGCTAGTGTTATTACCTATAACGATGATATCATCAACATATACCAGAATTTACAAAAGTGTGCGTCTACACGCATAAATAAACAAATATGGATCCATTTTGGAGCCTTTGAAACTGAGATCATAGAGAGCCTTGGAAAAGCACTCAAACCAAGTGCGTGGGGCTTGCTTTAAGAAATAAAGGGACTTATGAAGCAAACATACATGATTTGATCGTTGTGGATAAATAAAGCATGGAGGTTGTTTCATATAAACATGCTCCTTAATATTTCCATGAAGAAATGCATTCTGAACATCTAATTGGCGTAACGGCCAGTTTTTAGTAACGACAAGTGATAAAACAACTCGGATAGTTGTTGACGTACCAACCGGGATAAATGTCTCATGAAATCAATACCTGGTTTTTGCCGAAAACCTTTAACAACAAATCTCTTGTAACGAGTGATAACACCATTCATTTCCTGCTTTAACCTATATACCCACTTACCATCAACAAAATTGGTGTTAGAAGCACGAGGTTCTAAAGACCACGTTCCATTTTTTAAAAGAGCATCATACTCTTCTTTCATAGCTTGACGCTACTATGGAGAGTTGTTGGCGATGGCAAATGAAGTTTCTTTAGTGATATTAGTGGGGAGGACGGTAGCATAATTTGCGAAAGGATTGTAAGGAACCCGTTGTTTGGTATTTTGGCGAAGATTTGCGGGACGTTTTCGAGTTATAGGAGGTGGTGTTTTTGGTGTTAGTATCAATATATTTAATACAGGAGATTGTTAACCATTAGAAGACACAAGAGCTATTTGAGCAGTTGGACTCAACTATGATGTAACGGATGATGGGGAGGAGATAGGTGAGCATGGTGAAGATGGACTTGGATGGTCAGTAGTGAGAATAACATAAGGTGATTCCGATGAGTAATAGGGATATCTTTTTTAAGGGACGAGGAAGTGGGTTTAAGGATATGAAATTGTGCTTCATCAAAACAAACATGTTAAGCAATATAAAGACGCTCGATCAAAATATCAAGATATTGATATCCATGATGGGATAGGTCGTTTCCAAGAAAGACACACATAATGGAATAGAAATCCATTTTATGACGATTGTATGGACGAAGATGGGGAAAAGTGGAAAACATGAAAACCTAAAGACACGAAGCAATAGTGTAGTCGGGAGGCCGTTTGAATACATGTTCAAAAGGTGACTTGTTTGTTGATGTACGAGAGGGCATACAATTGATTAAATAAACAACGATATCAAAAGAATAATGCCAAAAACATTAAGGAATACATGATTGAGCAAAAAGAGTATGACTAGTCTCCACAACATGGCGATTGGGACGTTCAAAAAGCCATTTTGCTTACTTATATGAGGACAAGATTGCCAATGAATAATTAGTGGCCCGAGATCTTTAAATGCAAAAGCTATGCAAGTACAAACTATATTATTGATAGTGCCAGTGTTATTACCAGTAACGATGATATCATCCACATATACTAGAATTTACAAAAGTGTGCGTCTACGCGCATAAATAAACAAAGATGGATCCATTTTGGAGCCTTTGAAACTGTGATCATAGAGAGCTTGGAAAGGCGCTCAAACCAAGCGCGTGGGGCTTTATTTAAGACATAAAGAGACTTATGAAGCAAACATACATGATTTGGTCGTTGTGGATAAATAAAGCCCGGAGGTTGTTACATATAAACATGGTCCTTAAGATTTCCATGAAGAAATGCATTCTGAACATCTAATTGGCGTAATGGCCAGTTTTTAGTAATGACAAGTGATAAAACAACTCGGATAGTTGTTGACTTAACAACCGGGCTAAATTTCTCATGAAAATCATTTGGTTGTTGCCGAAAGCCTTTAACAACAAATCTCGCTTTGTAACGATTGATAGCACCATTCTTGTCCTACTTTAACCTGTATACCCACTTACCCTTAAAGAAATTGTGTTAGAAGCACGAGGTACTAAAGATCACGTACCATTTTTTACAATAGCATCATACTCTTCTTTCATAGCTTGACGCTACTCTGGAGAGTTGTTGGCTACGACAAACGAAGTTTCTTTAGTGATTTTAGTGGGGAGGACGGTAGCATAATTTGCGAGAGGATTGTAGGGAACCGGTTGTTAGGGATTTTGGTAAAGATTTCCGGGACGTTGTCGAGTTATAGGAGGTGTAGGTGGTGGTGTTAGTATCAATGTATTTATTACAAGAGATTGTTGACCATTAGAAGACACAAGAGTAGTTTGAAGAGTTGGACTCAATTATGGTGTAACGGATGATGGAGAGGAGATAGGTGAGCGTGGTGAAGATGGACTTGGATGGCCAGTAGTGAGAATAACATAAGGTGATTCTGATGAGTAATAGGGAGATCTTTTTTAGGGGGGAGGAAGTGGGTTTGGGGATATCGAAGGGGAATTGTGCTTCCTCAAAACGAACATGTCAAGCAATATAAAGACGCTCGATCGAAATACCAAGACAATGATGTCCATGATGGGATGGGTAGTATCCAAGAAAGACACACAGAATGGAACGGAAATCCATTTTGTGACGATTGTATGGACGAAGATGGGGAAAAGTGGAAAACATGGACACCTAAAGACACGAAGAAAAGTGTAGTCGGGAGGCCGCTTGAATACATGTTCAAAAGGTGACTTGTTTGTTGATGTACGATAGGGAATACAATTGATTAAATAAACAATGATATCAAAAGCATAATGCCAAAAATGTTAAGGAACACATGATTGAGAAAAAAGAGTAAGACTAGTCTCCACAACATGGCGATTGCGACGTTCAAAAAAGCCAATTTGCTCACTTATATGAGGACAAGATTGCCGGTGAATAATTCCTAGTGAAGAGAAAAGTGAATCTAAATTACAAAACTCACCACCCCAATCGGTTTGAACATTATTTAATTTTGTGGTGAGTTGACGTTGAACCATTTTAACAAATGTTTTAAAAGTGGTATACACATAAATTTTTTGAACTAAATGATATATCTACGTGTACCAAGAATGATGATAAACATACAACATAAAATATCTACGAACTTCAAAAGATAACAAAGGTGTGAGACCAAACATCACAATAAACCAAGTCTAAAATATTATTACTTTGAAATTCAAAAACAAATAAAGGAAGTTTTGAAAATTTTCCCAATGGACAAGAATTACATAGAGTTGACAAAATTATTATTTTTAACAGGAAGAGAAAAAATAGAAAGCATATAACGCAAAAGATGTTGATGAGGATGTTCGAGTCGCCTATGCCAAATGGTTTGGAAGCTCGTACAACCGATTTTTTTTTATCGACTTCAGTTGAGGAAGAGTGATGGGGTAGAGACCGTGTTTATTGGGGTTGTTGAGAAGAGTGGTGTGTGTATACTCATCATTTAAAACAAAGTAAGAAGAGTGAAATCCAAAAAAGACATCATTATCATGACAAAAAATTTGAACAGAAAGGAGATTTTGGGAGATCTCTGGTACATGAAGAAAGTTTTTGAGAGAAAACATTTTTGTGATAAGTACACTTTAGATGAACCAATATGAATAACAGGAAGACCCTTACCGTTGCTGTTGATACAAAATATGGATGGACCGCGCTTGACCCGAATAGGCTTAATTCGGGTGCTTGTGGACTCCGGCTCTTGCACCAAGTGAACTTGTTTGAAGACCCTGCACACTAAATAACAGACACCGTTAGGCTTACCGTGGGTGTGTGTCCCACGATTAGACTCCGGCGTGAGAGTAAGTAATTGGTTTTAGAGATAGGTGAGGGTTTGGATTATTGTGAATGTCGTACCTTTGTGGAACCTCGGGGGTTCCTTTTATACCAGGTGAAACCCTAATTATGCTTCCCTATTCTTATGACCTAAGGAAGAGATAAACACCAAATATAACCGGATCCTTATCGCATGAATAAGGATGGTGTATATCCTCTTAACTTAGGTGGATCATAATTGGATTTAGATTATGATTCTGTTTGATCCTGCCCGCGCACGACTAGGACACGGTTGAGATAAAATCGCATGCGACAACGACTTATTGGGCCTCGTGGGATTTAGCGTTGTATGTTTATGATCCATACGTAATGGATACGGGTAGTACCTGTGGGTTGGGCTATCCAGTCCAACTAGGGACTATACGTCATCATGTCCCCCAAGTTTAGTAGTCACACGGCGTGCCACGACGGCACACACTCCTAAACTGATATAGTAAAACCTAACGGTTTTAATAACGTTAGCCTCCATTTCAATGTTTTCATCTTCCACCATTAACAAACCTTCAAGAACACTGTTGTCCCTAATATATGATTGTTATAATCACACGAATTAAAGAAAGAAAGGTAGATATGAGAAGAATTCTAGAGAGAGAAAGTAGTGAGAGAAAGTAGAGAGAAAATGGTTGGTGAAACTTGTGGAATATTAGATTAGAGAGAAAATGAAATGACCAACACCCTTCCTAACATGCTAGGAAGGGTTTATATAGCCTTTGCTTACATGTAGCTTAATGGGCTATATGATCATGGGCCGGGCTTTCCTTTTGGGTGTTGGTTACTTATTAATGAACCTTAGCTTAAAGTTAAGCCCGTAATAACACGACTAATACACTACCTATTACAACGTTCTAAATATATGATACATAATAAACATATGACCGAGCATTCTTGTTTGGCTCAATATTTTGAGGCTAACAATCTCCCCCAATGAGAGGTCATAAACCTTGGTCATTTAGGAAATTTGTAGAGATTACTAATCTCGCCATAAATGAGTCTTGAACGTGTAATCGTAGTCTTGTTCCTTCATGCTGTGATCTTTGAGCCTTTGTCGTTGTCTTTCGACTTTGTCTTTAAGCTTGAGATCTTCAAATCATCCTTGACTTTTCTTTGCCATCTTGCGATCTTGTGTCTTCATTCACATGCTCACACTATTAATTGTTGAATGTCTTTAGGCATGAGTATGTGGTTTCTGAATCTTTGACTTTGCTGAGTACACCGTGACGCCACCTTCTCGAGACAAAACATAGACACGGACTGAATGGCTTTGACATTCGTCCTAAATCGGTAGCGTTTTACCTCCGGTCGGTGAAGACCGTTATACGATATTAAATATCGTACCTGTGATCAGGTAGATTCAATTAAGAATCTCCTTGACAGGGTTTCGCGGCTGTACTAGCCGTTCTCTTTACTCGACCGTCTCAAAGCAAGACTGCGAACATAAGGAGTGAATCAATTGGATAGATATCCGCTTGATTGAAGTCGTCAATTCAAATTCCTAGAACAAGTGTGATTCGTAAAGAATCTTACCATTGTTGCTTTCCAGTTGACACAAGTTTGATTCATAAGAATCTCACAAGTCACCTACCGTAGCGCTGTTTGATGTTGACGCTAGAAGGATTTCCATTCGTCACTGTGAATATTAATGAATATCACTCTGAATGTTCTGGCAAGACCATAAAGATATTGCGTAGAAACCTGAAACGAGTTTGAAGCTATTCAGAATCAAACCACTGTTGCTTTTCAGTTTTGCACATGTTCAACTCATAAAGAATCTTGCATATGACCTACCGCAGTGCTGTTTGATGTTAACACTGGAAGGATTTCCACTCATCATTATGAATACTAAGTAGTATCACTCTGAGTGTTCTAGCAATATCACAAGGATATAGCGTAGGACTCTCTTGATCTTCATCCGTGTGTCCTAACGAGATTTGATTGATCTCTTGGCTCTAGACTCGATTTGTGCACTTTTAGTGGTCGGAGGCTGGAGCAGATGCCACCTATTCAATATCAACTATCTCGGAGTGAGAAAGTCAATAAAAGTCGTGTTGATCTCCGTGACAATAAAACAAACTTCTTTTAAGAGAAGCCTAAGTAGCTAGGAAAGGGTTGTGCTTCACATCACTGGGTCCATGATGAGTTTGTCTTCATGATGAGTTGACCCGGTTTCTGCCTAAGTTGTATGGAGGGCTTCTTTCTTTAGACCCTTTATCCTTACATTTCTTTTTCATTCTTCAACCCCTTCAATGCTTACCAAGACATCATTACTAGCACCTTGTTGTGATTGTTCCAGTGCTAGCATCAGTACTTAGTCGGCATTCAGCTACGTTCACATTCTACTCCATCTTTCCTAAGGACTTCTAATAATCTATTGGATTGTCCCTGGAAAGATCCCTCCGGTTCTGGTTGGATCATAGGACTTAAACCTAACCACCCTTTTGACACCAATAATGTCGTGAATTAAAGATGTTGTGGGTATTTGATCGTAACCATGAAAACCACTTTAAATTCTAACAAAGTGTTTGAAAAAACATTTAACACCTTGCTAGTTTTGTCGTTTCAGAAATGCTCCCCCTTCACATGTGCATCGATAATCGAAAGTGTTTCGCACATGTAGGTAAGAGTTAAAGTGTTTGAGTCTTATATTAGATCACATTTTAATCACATTTTCTCCCCTATCTCTAATATATAAAATCTTTTGATATTAGAGATACCAAATTTGATTAGAATATATTTTGAAAAATAGTCATGAAATCTCCAGGAGAAAGATGTGTTAATCTTTTGCATGAAGTTAAAATGCTCCCCCTCAAAAATTGATCCAATTGAATTGTCATTGTGAGGATATGATCCACATTTCGCTTTTTGAGGATGGGAGTTGTTGAACACACAATTTTTGAAAGATTTTGAATAATCATTGAGAAATTCTTGAAAAAATTGTGTTCAACGCTTTTTGAAAAATCCTATTTCTTTTTGTCGAAGAGGTTTTTCTAAAGCATAAACTTGAGTTCATAGACTTTGAATGTCTTGACGAATCCACTCAAGTGTAAGAAGATTTAACTTCTTTTGCTAAGGGTAAGAGCACGAAATCGTACACTCCCCCATGAATATAGTTCCAGGTTGCAATCTGAAAGTAATTACAAGCCATTGTGTTGAGCTCAAAACGTTGAATGTTTTGTGACAAGCTCAACCCGTGATAGATTGCTCTACCCGTTGTTTGGAGATATTTGTCCAAAATAGACAATTTCCTTTATTAAAAGAAGAAATGACATGTTTTGAAAAATATTTACAACTTTCATTCGAGCTTTATGTACACACCCGTGTCGTTATTGAGCGACATTTCTAGGCACGTCCATATTATCGATACTGAAAGACATGTCGAGAAGAATATTTTTGGATTTTGAAAGATTTTTTAATTTTGTGTTTTGATTTTATGTGTTTTATATTTTTGTATTTTGCTTTTTCAAAGATATTTACAAGTTGATGTTTGATAGATAAATCAAGCAGGCACCTTTGCCAGAATCTCCAGGTCTGCTGGAGTCAAACATCTCATACCAATTTGCCTAACGAGGTACTCAAACCTATCTTTCGACAGGGCTTTCGTAAACAAGTCGGCTAATTGGTAATCCGTTCTAACAAAGTATAATTCAACGATACCTCTTTCAACTTGTTCCTTTATGAAGTGGTATCTGACATCGATGTGCTTCGTGCGAGAATGCTGTACCGGGTTGCAGGAGATGGCTATGGCAGACTTTGAGTCACAGTACATAGGTACTTTATCAAAGTGGAAGCCATAATCCGTGAGTTGTGTTCTCATCCAAGGAACTTGAGCACAACACGCAGATAGAGACACATACTCCGCTTCGGCTGATGAAAGTGACGTGCAATCCTGCTTCTTGGAAGACCATCCCACAAGCTTATCTTGTCCTAGAAATTTTGCACCACCAGAAGTACTTTTACATGTATCAAGACACCCTGCATGATCAGAATCTGAATAGGCCGTTAGAAAGAAACCGGTTTCCCTCGGATACCAGAGTCCCAAATGAATGGTATTCTTAAGGTACCGAAAGATCCGTTTAACCTCCTTGAGGTGCTTTTCAGTGGGTCGTGCTTGATATCGTGCACAATAGCATGTAGCATGATGAATATATGGTCTGCTTGCTGTCAAGTACATGAGGGACCCGATCATGGAACGATATCTCGTTTGATCTATGGGTAATCCCTCCAAGTCAGCATCTAGGGATGTAGTTGATAATGGTGTCCCAACGGGGTCACATGAGGTCATACCATGCTTTTTGATTATCTCTTGACAATACTTAGCTTGGTTTATAAAGATACCACTTGGGGATTGGTGAACTTGAATTCCTAGAAAGAATTTTAGTTCGCCCATCATTGACATTTCAAATTTGCTGTGCATTACTTTTTCAAACCATTTTAAAAGTTTTGGGTTTGTAGACCCGAAAATAATGTCATCAACATAAATTTGCACAAGCAAAATGTCATCCCCATATTTATAAGTGAACAAAGTTAGATCAATGGAACCTTTTGAGAAACCTTTGGATACCAGAAATTTCGAGAGCTCGTCGTACCACGCCCTTGGAGCTTGCTTGAGTCCATATAGTGCCTTGTGGAGACGATACACCTTGTCAGGATAATGAGGATTGACGAATCCTTCCGGCTGCGTGACATAGACTTCTTCCTTCAAAGGATCGTTAAGAAATGCCGTCTTTACGTCCATTTGATAGACAGTGAATCCCTTATGTGCAGCATAAGCAAGAAAAATCCTGACTGCTTCCATTCGAGCTATTGGTGCAAATGATTCTTCAAAATCAATTCCCTCTTTCTGGCCATACCCCTTAGCCACTAGCCTAGCTTTGTTTTTGATGATCGTGTTTTCTTCATCCATCTTGTTTTTCCAGATCCAACGAAGATTTAAAGGAGTCACATCGTATGGTCTGTCAACAAGTTCCCAGACTTTAAGTCTTTCAAATTGGTGAAGTTCATCCGTCATCGATTCAATCCAAGCATGATCAGCCATGGCTTCTTTGATGTTTTTCGGTTCAGCTGTACTCACGGCGAGTGCGAACATACAAACATCGCCATCGGTTTCTAGTTGTCGTCTTGTACGAACAGGCTGTGAAGGGTTTCCAATTACGTGAACCAAAGGATGATCTCGGGTCCAATGATGTGTTGAAGGATGTCGTTGATAGAACGTATGCATATTTGACGGATCAACATGGCGAGTAGAAGACTCTCCAGTTTCGTGTACCGGTGTACCGAATGGGTTGATAAATTCGTCTTCGTCAGATAATGCATCGTCTGCTTGATGTGTGTTCTCTGGAGCAATGACAGTAGTTGTGGATGTTGTAGGATCGATTGTTGAATTGATATTCTGAGGAGGTAAATCTGCAACAACCCGTGTTGAAGTAGATGAAGTTGTATCCATTTGTTGACGATGAACGGTGTCATCATTCTTATCATGAGTGACAGCGGAAGACTTCGATGCAACTTGTTTCTCCCCCGTGAAATATTCATCATACATTGGTCCATATAACATTTCCAACTCTTCAAGTGTCGTGTCCACTGTCATATCTGCTCTAGGAACATGTTCAGGAATCAGCTTTGAACTTGACGGTTCATTGCTGTGGTCTTGAGTTCCGAGTTCCGTGCGGTTGTGAACGGAAGTCGTTTGTCGTTGTGGATCGGGACTTAAACTGCTTTGTTCAAGTGCCATCGGAATGCCCATCGGAATGTTGCTTAGATCGGAATGTCCTTTAGATCGCAATGTGCACATGTCGGAATACTTAGATCGGAATGTGTACTTGTCGAAATCCTTCAGATCGGAATGTTCAGATCGCAATGTGTACCTATCAAAATCCCAGATCGGAATGTTCAGATCGCAATGTGTACCTATCGAAATCCCAGATCGGAATGTGGCTGTCGCAATGTGGGCAGAGTAACGTTTCAAGATTTGCCTTAAATCCGTCGCAATCCAGATCGCAATAACGATCGCAATAAGCGTCGGAATAAGGGGGCTATCGCATTACTGATCGCAAAGTAAAACCCTAGGGTTATTGCGATCGAAACCGTACTTACCTTTTCCAAAATTCAAGCTGTCGCAATAAGGGACCTTTTTTCCAACTTTTTAGGCAACGATTTTAGCAACTTTTAGGCAACAAATTTAGCAACTTTTAGGCAACAAGATCGTGTTTTTAACCAAACCAAAACAACCAAATCTCTACAACAAGTATATAGAAGATTTGTAGCAAGAGATAGAACACGAAAAACACAAAAAAATTCGAATTCGAGATGATTTATGGATTAAATCACACGAATCATATGAAAACACAACAACCAATCACAAAACTACTCCATGGCGATTGATACCAATTGTTGTCCCTAATATATGATTGTTATAATCACACGAATTAAAGAAAGAAAGGTAGATATGAGAAGAATTCTAGAGAGAGAAAGTAGTGAGAGAAAGTAGAGAGAAAATGGTTGGTGAAACTTGTGGAATATTAGATTAGAGAGAAAATGAAATGACCAACACCCTTCCTAACATGCTAGGAAGGGTTTATATAGCCTTTGCTTACATGTAGCTTAATGGGCTATATGATCATGGGCCGGGCTTTCCTTTTGGGCGTTGGTTACTTATTAATGAACCTTAGCTTAAAGTTAAGCCCGTAATAACACGACTAATATACTACCTATTACAACGTTCTAAATATATGATACATAATAAACATATGACCGAGCATTCTTGTTTGGCTCAATATTTTGAGGCTAACAAACACCGTCACTTGTACCAGAAAAACTGCTAGTATCGCGTCGCAAACACCAAAATGGTTCAACAACTCTTCGACATAACCTCTCGTATCACCAACCAGGAGCTTTCTCAGTTTATGTCAAAATACTATATACCTGAAGTTCCAGAGCCACAATCCCATATAGGGAGCTTTCCACCAAGAAAGGTAGGAGTCTATACAAGATTCTTTGAGTTCGCCAACAACCGTATACCACTATCCTGATTCCTAGTGGACATCTTAAGTTTCTATAGTATCCACATATCCCAACTTCATTACATCGGAGCAGCAAAAATCTCTAAGTTTGAAGTCAACTGTTGCCTGTGTGACGTAGATCCAACAATAAACCTATTGCACGCCTTCTATCGCCCTTCCTGGGTCAACGGTTGGATATCATTTTCCAAACGACCAGGCGTACTCCAATGTTATGAAACAAAACTTGATTAGTTAAAAAAAATCTCTAAGTTTGAAGTCAACTGTTGCCTGTGTGACGTAGATCCAACAATAAACCTATTGCACGCCTTCTATCGCCCTTCCTGGGTCAATGGTTGGATATCATTTTCCAAACGACCAGGCGTACTCCAATGTTATGAAACAAAACTTGATTAGTTAAAAAAATGGACCAATAAATTCTTCTGGGTAGACAATGCGATTTTCCCATTTGAGTATGACTTCATGACCCGTGAAACGATGGTGAAAGACGTACTACCCGAGCCAGGAACCTATAGCACAAAGGATGCTGAAAAAATCAATGCAAATCACCTTCCTATAAAAGATTACCCCAAAGCTCTACTATACGCCATAGGGCTGAGTCACAATATCACTATGCGCGACGACCACCTGCCTCAGTTTTACGGCGACTTCGATCATGGCAAGTGTAGAAACTAGAAGGCGGGGGGGTTGAATAGTTTCTTAAATTTACTTGTTAAAGGTTGGTTTTAAAAAATCCTTTTTCAAAAACTTAAGCTTGAGTATTTATGTGAAACCTTCTTATACACAATATGAACAAGGTATAGTGCAACTAAACTAATAATCACAAGTATAAAGAATAATGAATGTATAGTGCAACTAAACTAATAATCACAAGTATAAAGAATAATGAATGTAAAGAGATAAGGAAAGGAAAGATCAAACCAAACAACAAGGATTTATAGTGGTTCGGCAACGAAGCTCACTCCTCGTTCCTACTCCACTCCTCGAGTACTCCTTACTCGAGAGTTCACTAATCAACAAGCTCCTTAAGGTGGAGAAACCGTACACAACGTCACTTAACCAATTTCTGACTCTAAGCTAAAAGTCGAGCCCTAATCTTAGCTAGGACCAATCTACACCAATATACTTTGAGGACTAAGTATTAACCTTAATACATACACAACTTCCAAATAGACACAACTACTTGGATCTTCACAAATAATGACACAAAAATAAATAAATAAGTTTGGATCTTCAATGGATCTTTGAGGTAGACACAACACTTCAAGAATGATAGTGTTCTTCTCTTTGCACTTTGAGAGGAAAAGATGAGAGGAGAAAGATTCACTTCTAAAAAAGTAGTAATCAAACAAATGATCAAGCATTTGAGTGATTTAAGAAGTATGAAAGAATCTGGAAATGTATGTGCAAAAGAGGTTGATTGAAAGTCTGAGAATGGTCCACTATTTATAAGACAAACATCCAACGGCTATATCTGCCCGCGGTTCCTTATTGGAGCCCGCGGTTCCTTACCGATAAGGAACCGCCATAGGCGCTAAGGAACCATCGGCGTAGAGTCCGCTCCCTTTTATCTTTTAGTGGATTGGTTAGAATCTGGGGATTAAAATATCCTGAAAGGATATTCCAAACCAAGATAGAATATGCCATTTTCAAATTTTAAATTTTCAAATAATTAGTTTAATAAAACATTTCCTTAAAAAGAAAGTTTAATAATAAAACTTTGTCACACTTAATAAAAAGTGAGTTTTAAGAAAAGATTAAATCCTTGATCACTTAATTAGGATAGTTACTCATTTGTTCATACCTTAAGTGATAATGGTTGAAATGAAAAATACTTGAACTCAAGAATTCGTTTTTCGTTGTTTTCATTAATGCTTGTTTTTACATATTGTCGTAATCAAAACAAAGCGAGACCGAAAAATGAAAGTAACGTTTTTAGGCATCATTGCATTAACAATCCCCCCTTTTTGATTCCGACAATACATAAACTCAATCATCTAATAAAACAAGATTTTCGAAGACGAGTTTATCATTTCTCCCCCTTTATCGAAGCAAAAAGGATGCAAAAGTCTTTGAAGAAGAAAAGAACCGGGCTTTGCAAATGCTCCCCCTTGCTTGGGGCATCAAGGAATCGATATATGGTGACAAGCTACATAGAAGGGTTAGTAGTAGAGAAGAGACACCCAACAATATATATAGCAAAGATCACACAAAAAATAAGAAAAGAAACAAAAGATCCAAGATAAGTCATGTTAAAAGAAAACATGATAAAAGATACAAGGAAGAAAAATCATACAAAGATGTATGAGACACAAACATAATCCAAAAGAAAAGCATATATCTTATCATAGTTAAACTAGAACTCTAAGATTTGCTTGAACTAGATGTCTTGAAGATAAGCAACCAATGCTTAGATAAAAGACAAGGTAGTGGCGGAAGGAGGTGGTGGTGGCTTGGTAGAGATCTCATAGTTATAGTAAAGAGGATGTTTGACTAAGAGACTCTTGATGTAATTCAACTCTTCATAGATATGAGCCATAGCACGATGTTGATATTGACAACAATGACAATATGTTCCATGATGCATGACATTATCATGTAAAGGAGGTAGAACACTAAAGGCTAGTGGTAGAAGATAAGAAGTTCCACAATCAACATTCTTAGAAGAAGAAGAGATGTGATTTTGAGTGTTCCTGGGTGAATTGGGATTGAAAGCAATTGGAGAGAGTGGAGGAGAATCAAAGCTTTCATTTGGGGAATAAGACATTTTGATTTGAGAAAGAATGCAAAATGCTTAAGGTTAAATAGAGAAAGCCCAAGATAATTTAGGGGTGGTCAAAGGGTTGAAACAAAGATTCCAAAAAGTGTTGGAAAAATTTTGGAGTTTCAAGAATACCCGAAAAAGGGAGTACTGGGCGCGGTTCCTTATCTCATCCGGCGGTTCCTTATCACTGGGGAACCGCGGTATCAATAAAGAACCGCCCACAGTGGGTTGAGTTTGGTGATGAGGGAGGATTTTTCAATTCAGCAAATCCTATTTTTCTAGTCTAACTAATCATGGGGATATGCTAAGAAGCAAAGATAGACAAACAAAACACACAAGAGCTCACCAAACAAGGTTTTGACCAAAATACATGGATTTTTAATAAAATCGATGTAGGAGGTGTGTAGAACTAGACACAAGGTCATGACACAATGATCCTCCATAATTTCCTTTTGTTCTTGCTATATTTGAGAGACCCATACATATGAATTATGTAAGCTCATTACGAATAGCAAGAAGCTATGAAAAACGTTTTTAGATTGAATTAACAATGCAAAAACATTTCTCGACCATTTTCGAAAGAAATTTGAGAATTTTGAAAAAGGGAAGAGAAGTTTTCCAAAAAGAGTTTATTATACTCAAAAGCTCAAAGAATGAAAAGACTCAAAAGAGAAAAGATAATTTAGAATGCATAATTAAGGAATATGTTTCATTAAACCTAGACCTGGACGCAAGTAATTAAAAGGTTCCATCTTAAGTGGCTTAGTGAAGATATCGGCTAAGTTTTCTATCGAGGGTACCTTCTCTATCGAAATGTTCCCCTTTTGAACATTATCCCTAAAAAATTGGTGGCGAATCTCTATGTGCTTAGTTCGCGAATATTGCACGGGATTCTTGCTAAGGTCTATTGCAACCTTGTTGTCACACATGATGGGAACATCATCAAGAGAAATCCCATAATCAAAAAACGCTTTCTTCATCCATAGAGCTTGTTGACAAGCTTTACCGACACTCACATACTCGGCTTCCGTGGTGGATATAGCAAGAGCGGTATGTTTGTTGGAGAACCAAGAAGTTAAATAACAACCCATGAAGGTACAAACTCCACTAGTGCTTTTCCGGTCCACATAGTCTCCCACATGATCCGAGTCCGCATAGACAATGGTTTCTACGCCGGTCCCTTTAGGATACCATAATCCTAAATGTATAGTACCCTTAATGTATCGGAAGATACGCTTAACCGCTTCAAGGTGAGAGGTTTTGGGAGCCTCTTGGAAGCGAGAACAAAGGCAAACAATAAACATGATATCCGGTTGACTTGCCGTTAGGTACAACAAACTACCAATCATACCTCTATATTTGGTGTTGTCTACCGCCTCACAATCATCATCTACGGTGAGTTTACTATCCAAGGCCATAGGGGTCTTCATTGGTCTAGAGTCTTCTAATCCAAATTTCTTTAGCATTTGATATTAAGATTTTGTATGGGTTCTAATTTCTCTTGGAATCCTCTCGAATTGATCTAGGTCTTAAGTGGAATGATTGTTCTTGGTTACTAAAGAAAAGGGGTTTGGTTTTCTAGTCTAATAATAAGTGGAAATGAAAATTTAAATCAAAGACAATTACTTTAATTATGATTAACAAAGACTTGTATTAAACTCAAGATTAAAATTAAGATCAAAATTAAAATTGAAATTAAAGTTCAATAAACATAAAGAAACAGTAAAGCAGACAAACAGTAACCTAAAAGGAAAACTTGATTCGGAACTTTTAAACCTTGATTCGGAACTTACTCATGCGGAACTTGCTGGTTCAGAAGTCACTGGTTCGGAAGTTTGAGAATTGATTCGGAACTTAAGCTTCGTTCGGAAGTCACTGGTTCGGAAGTTTTAAAACTTCCGAATGAAGGGCTTGGTTCGGAACTTTGAAACTTCCGAATGAAGGAGTTTGGTTCGGAACTTTCAGTTTGATTCGGAAGTCACTGACTCGGAACTTAATGCTTGGTTCGGAAGTTTCCGAATGAAGGCTTCATTCGGAACTTTTTGTTTGGTTCGGAAGTCTGGCAACCCAGAACAGTAGCAGGTAACGAAGAACACGGAGGCAATGTTTAATCCAAAATTCACCAAGTTTTTCACTAAAAACTAAAATAAATCAATCACAAAGCATTTACTAATCATAAACTACTAATCCCATCAATAAAAACACAAATCCCATCAACTTTTGAAGATCAAATCAAGAAAAATAAAAACTTAAGAACTTGAAGATAAAGATGAAGATGAACAAGATTAAATGGAAAGATTAAACAAAACTTTGTATTGAATGATTGATGTTTTGACAAGATAACTCAAAGATTAAAATTACAAGATGAGAAAATTAAAGATGAAAATCACCAATCACCCTAATGGTGATGGTGATGAAACGAAACAGGGAGAGAAAAAGTGGGGAAAAGAAAAATGAAAGCTAGCTTCTAAATGTGTGTGAGGGACTCCTTTATATAGGCTTGTCCTTTAGTTGGTGAGTGGGCTTTCTCCCGTTCTTCTTGTATTTTCGTCTTTTCAGAAAAGTTTCCGTTTTCGATTCTGATTCGAGATTTGTTGTCGATTAAATTCAACTCGTCTTTTAATTTCTTCGTTTAATAGACTTGAGTTTCTTCGACTTATATAAATCTTACATCTTTGGTCCTTTTCTTCGATAAATCTTCGAATAGGCCCAGCGACTTCAAATCTCTTGCATCTCTTGGACAATAGACTTTATCTTGAGTCTTTTTCTTTAGTAAAACCCGTGCAATCCCATGTTTTCTTCAATATTCATCCGGTTGGCTCTGAAAATACAATAAACACAAAAACCACGCATAATTCCAAACAAATGATATTAAATACGTGTTTTGGTCTCGTTTTAGCCCGAATTAAGTGGTAAAAGGATGGGTGTTTGCACACCTATCACATCCCCTACACTTAACCATTGCCATGCCCTCATGCAATGCTTAGTGATAAAGCAAGCTTACACTTTTCTCATAATTAATCAACCTTGGCCTTATTTAAAATTCTACTAAACAAAAATTAAAGAAATAAAACTTCAAAGATAACAAAGGGATAGAAAACCATTTTCACTTGAAAATAGCTACATGGAAATAACTTGCAAAGAAATCGATGACTTACATTAGGGCTTTGGTGCTGCGAAGATTTATCACCCTCAAGTTTCACGTTCCCCAAACTAAGCTTAAAAACGAGATCATTGTTATTATAAGTTAGCAATTCAAACACTTACACACATGGCTTAATTAAATGCTTAAACTCCCTTATTCCTAGGTGTATCTCTTATATTTTATTTTTGTCTTAGAATGATCATGAAGATGCATTTTTGGACTTATTTCGATAGTTTATTAGGGCTGAAAGCAAAGTAGGACGATTTGATCAATAGTTAGCTAAAGGACAAAATCTCTTAAAACTGCTTCTCGGGATATCAAAAAGTTCATATCTTGGCATAACTTGGTTCACGATTTGAGACCTTTCTCGGGCCGATATTTGGCATGTACTTCATACTTCATATCTTCGAGAGACGTTCTTGAGATAATGGTCTTCTCATTATAATAGAGTTTCTTCACTTGGAGACTTTTGAGGGGTACTCCAACTTTGTTGACCACGACTTCATGATTATTTCTTCAATCTCTAATTGGGATTTTGAGATACAACGATCCGCCTCCTTTTCGGACTTGGATCTATTTATCCTCATACCTTGTTAGGGTCTTTTCGGATAGACTTCTCCATGATCTTTATGGGAGTTGATTGCTTTTCGTCGTGAGTCTTGATCCTTCATATTGATTTTAGGAATAATGCTTTTCACATCACTTTGGATCTTCAGCAATAAAATCGAATCCTCATGCCTTGTTAGGGCCTTTTCGGACTCGCCAATCTTCGCGCCCCGCTTCATAAGTTATGCCTTGGCTATGAACTCTTATCATTACCGAGCAACTTTTAAACGATCTTGGGCTAGAAGCTAAGTAACTTTTCAAATCGTACGACCTTACTTATTGCAGATAAATTATTAGCAAGTGATGGGAGAATAGGCAAATAATTACACCAAGTGGGCTTGCGCAAGAATACCGACTTATAATTGACTCTATCATTTCTCGTCCTCCACAATTTAAAATCTCAAGTAATGAGACTCGTGGATACTTAGCCTAATAAACCAATTAAGGTTTACATGGTTAAGGATACTAGCTAGAATAAACTTGGATAAGTCTATTCGGGTTGAGTCAAAATAAACGCAACAGGCCTAATATGTCAAAGACTTCTAAACTAGCTACACCACTTTATTTAAAAATTTTGACTTTATTGCGGAATATATACATATGAAAGCAATGATAAAAATTTAAAAATTACAACTAAATGGCCAAAGTTAATAAAAAATTTGAAAAATGTTGAAAAATATGATTTTCCGGTTAATTGAAGGCATTTTCATGGAAAAGTCCACTTAAAACTTCGATAGAAGTCCCCCCTACACTTAAGATAAACATTATCCTCAATGTTTAAGCATGTGGGAAAATTTTCCCCTACACTTATGACATTGTGCACGTTGGTTAACTCAAGTTAAGGAAGAGACGACTAAAGTGATCAATTTCAAATGTGAGTATGAAGAAAATTGAATCACGATAGTTGAGAGATTGAACCGGATTTCGGATAACACGGGAGCACGGTTCTTCAAAAATTCCAAGAGTGCACTTATCCCTGTAATCACACCACACAAAGACAAACACATATAGAAGTCCCCCCCTACACTTAGGGGATTAAAATATAAAAGGATAGATACTCGGGCTGCCTCCCGAGGAGCGCTTGTTTTTGATAACCGAGTCACGAGCCTGACTCGACCCAAAATTAGTTCACGGGGAACGTGGTGAGGGATGGAATCACCTCCTGAGAGGTGTCCTCACCAAAGTACAACTTCACTCGTTGGCCATTCACCTTAAAATTTGGTCCATCAGGTTGAGCGAGCTCGAGAGTACCATATGGAAAAATTTGGGCAATGGTGAATGGGCCGGACCAACGAGATTTGAGCTTTCCCGAGAAGATTTTCAACCGAGAGTTAAAAAGTAAGACTTTGTCTCCAACATGGAACTCTCGGTTTTTGATCTTAGAGTCGTGAATGAGCTTAGTTCTTTCCTTATAGATCAAAGAATTTTCATAAGCCTCATTACGGAGTTCATTCAGCTCATTGAGTTGGATCTTGCGTAGGTCACCGGCTTTGTTTATATCAAAATTAGCCCACTTCAAGGCCCAATAAGCCTTGTGCTCCAACTCAATGGGGAGGTGGCACGCTTTCCCGTATACAAGACGATAAGGCGTACAGCCGATCGGGGTCTTGTAAGCAGTACGGAAAGCCCACAAAGCATCATCAAGTTTATCAGCCCATGAGGCATCCCACGGTTCTGTCAAGAATTCGCTTCAGCCCTCGGTTTGATATTTCAGCCTGGCCATTAGTTTGTGGGTGGTAGGCTGTGGAAAGACGATGATTTACACCGTACTTAGCCATGACTCGAGCAAATTGGTCATTGCAGAAATGAGTCCCACGATCACTAATAATGGCGCGAGGCACACCGAATCTAGCGAATAGAGCCTTCAAAAAGTTACAAACCACCCTTGCGTCATTAGTAGGCAAAGCTTTGGCTTCAACCCACTTTGAAACGTAGTCAACGACTACAAGGATGTATTTGTTTCCTTTAGACGAAGGGAATGGCCCCATAAAGTCGATACCCCAAACATCAAAAATTTCACACTCTTGAATGAAATTCTGAGGCATCTCGTCTTTATGTGTGATTTTGCCTTGCTTTTGGCAAACATCACATCGTTTGACCATATCGTGAGCGTCACGGTATATGGAGGGCCAATAAAATCCCGAATCAAACACTTTTTTAGCGGTGTAGTTGGGACCAAAGTGACCACCGGTGGGTCCTTTGTGGCAAGCATCAAGGATTTCAGACGCTGCCGGTCCATCAACACATCAGCGAATAATCAGGTCAGCACATTGTTTGAATAGGTAAGGGTCGTCCCAAAAGTAAGTCTTGATGTCGGTGAAGAACTTTTTCTTTTGTTGGGACGTCAACCCTTCCTTGAGAATTCCACCCGCCAAGTAGTTTGCAAAGTCCGCAAACCACGGGGTTTCATTCGGCTTCGAGTTTATAGACATTAAGGTCTCCAAGGGAAAAGAATCATTGATTTCTTTGGTCGGATGATCCCCTTGGTAAGGATCCTCAAGTCTGCTAAGATGGTCCGCGGCTAAGTTTTCTGCTCCTTTCTTATCACGAATTTCAATTTTAAATTCCTGGAGCAGCAAAACCCAGCGAAGAAGTCTTGGTTTGGAATCTTGCTTTGTCAACAAGTACTTCAGCGCGGAATGATCGGTATACACGATGGTGGTGGAAAGGACAAGATAGGGGCGGAATTTTTCAAAAGCATAGACAACAGCTAAAAGCTCTTTTTCGGTTGTCGTATAATGCAATTGTGCCCCAGTCATTGTCTTGCTAGCGTAATGGATCGGTTGGAAGTGTTTGTTCACTCTTTGTCCAAGAACCGCTCCAATAGCAAAATCGCTAGCATCGCACATCAACTCAAAGGGAAGCTCCCAATTAGGGGTAACCAAGACGGGTGCCTTAGTTAGCTTATCCTTAAGCGAGTTGAAGGCTTCAAGACACTCTTTGGAGAAGATAAAAGGAGTATCTTTTTCCAAGAGATGGGTCATCGGGCGAGCGATTTGGGAAAAATCTTTGATGAATCGACGGTAGAAGCCCGCATGACCCAGGAAACTTCTCACACCCTTCACGGTTGAAGGTGGAGGCAACTTTGCGATAACATCGACTTTAGCACGGTCTACTTCAAGACCGGCTTTCGAGATCTTATGTCCAAGCACGACGCCTTCTTTTACCATAAAATGGCATTTTTCCCAATTTAGAACAAGGCGAGTGTCTTCGCACCGCTTTAGCATACGTTCTAAATTGGCAAGGCAAGCAGAGAAGGAATCCCCGAAGACCGAGAAATCATCCATGAAGACTTCCATGGTTTGTTCAACCATGTCATGGAAGATAGCTAACATGCACCTTTGGAAAGTCCCGGGCGCATTACATAAGCCAAAAGGCATTCTTTTGTAAGCGAAAGTGCCATAGGGACAAGTGAATGTAGTCTTCTCTTGATCTTGGGGATCGATGGGTATTTGAAAATAACCCGAGAAACCATCAAGAAAGCAGTAATATTCATTACCGGCTAATCGTTCAAGCATTTGGTCCATAAAAGGTAGAGGGAAATGATCCTTTCTCGTGGCATCATTGAGTTTGCGGTAGTCTATACAAACTCTCCACCCAGTAACGAGACGAGTGGGAATCAACTCGTTGTGTTCATTGGGAACAACGGTTATTCCGCCCTTCTTGGGCACACAATGAATTGGACTAACCCACGGTGAATCCGAAATAGGGTAAATCATACCCAATCAAGAAGTTTGATAACCTCTGTTTTGATGACTTCATGGATTTTTGGATTCACCCTTCGTTGGCTTTGAATAGTGGGCTTGAAGTCGTCCTCCATGAGAATTTTGTGTGTGCAGAAGTGAGGATCAATTCCACGAATATCCGAAATCTTCCAAGCAATAGCCTTCTTATGAGCTTTCAGCACGGCAACGAGGCGAGTCTTCTCTGCATCTTTCAAATCCTTTGCAATAATGACGGGTGACTTCTTGTTGTCGTCAAGGAACACGTACTCAAGATGTGGCGGCAACTCCTTAAGTTCCAAATCCGGAGGATTTTCGACGGGAGGCGTTTTCAAAGTCGTGGCATCGATAGCAATAACCGTGGGAGATGGAGGCGAAGGATTGTCTTCGGTGAGAAGATTGTCAAAGAAATTCATGTCTTCATCCCCCTCGGTGGGAGAATCATTAATAGCTAAATTCACATCTCCCATGGTATCTTCGAGATTGTTCCAGAATAAATCACTATCTCCAAATAGAGACAACGATGATTCAATGGAGGATACGGTCTCAACAGTGGGAAGAGAGGTAGGAATACTTTTGCAAGCATCATTAAAGTGTTCTTCACAAGCCTCATCAAGAACGTCAATACAATTAACGCTCTCATATGAATAAGGCTGTTTAGACAACTTTCCTATGTTGAAGACTACTTTATCGTCACCCACTATCATGATAAGCTCACCGGCTTCAACATCAATGAGAGTGCGACCGGTCCTCAAGAATGGACGACCAACAATAAGTGGCACACGGGGGTCCATCTCGTAGTCGACGACAACAAAATCAGCAGGAAAGGTGAATTTGTCGACTCCTACAATGACGTCTTCGGCTATCCCCACTGGATAAGCAACCGTACGGTTGGCCAATTCCAAAGTCATTTTAGTGGGGACTAGCTCTGGGAGAGATAATTGCTTCCAAACACTTAGAGGCATGAGATTAATACTGGCACCTAGATCGGCTAGGGCCATGCAATTCTCTACTCCCGGGAAATTGCAAGGGATAAGGAAACGACCCGGATCACCAAGCTTGGTTGGCAATTTCCTTAAGAGCACTGCAGAGCAGTTCTCATTAAGTTGGGTGTTGGCAATATCGAGGAGCTTTTCCTTGTCGCTCAGAAGATCTTTAAACATTTTGGCATATTTGGGCATGTGAGCGAGAGCATCAGCGAAGGAGATATTGAAATTCAGTTGTTTGAACATTTTAAGGAAATTCGAAACCTGAATATCATCCTTGCTCTTTTGCTTCTCTTTCCTCAACCTTGAAGGATAAGGTATATTGGAAGAAGAGGAAGGCTTTAAGGGAATAGGATCACTCACAAGCACGGGTGGAGGAGGGGTAGAATGAAGAGGTGGAGAAATTGGGGAAGGAGAAGGATGAGGAATAGGAGCAGGCGACTCGTTCTCCTTAGTCACAACCACCGGTGGAGGTATAGGAAACTCGGGTTCCTTGGTACCTTTACCACTTCGAGTAGTGATTGCTTTCATCTCCCCTCTTAGGTTCGCAACAGTGTTACTCGGAAGAGTACCCGAAGAAGAGGGTTGATTACCTTGGAAGAAACTAGCCATCATGTTCCTCAGGTCATTTGTTTGGCTATCCAACGTATTTCTCATATCGGCTCTCAAATCATTTCCTTGCTTGACCAAGTCTGCTTTCAAATTGTGCACTTCCTCTTGGAGATTTCCCACTATCACATCGTTGGTCCTCATATAGGTTGCAACCTCTTGGTGTAATGCAGTGTTGGTTTGGGTAGGAGGAGCATTGTATGCAGGTGGTTGGTAAGCAGGTTGTTGGTAGACTTGATTGTTACGTTGAGGTGGTTGTTGCTGCTTGTGAGGTGGGATGTATGGTTGTCGAGGCTGTTGTTGTTGTTGAGGAGGGCGGTTAAGGTTTTGTTGTTGGTTTGTGTTGGTAGGAGGAAAGCCTGGTGGTGAAAGATAGTTGTTGCTGCGGTAGCTAAGCAAGTTACGGTCACCTTGAGGTCTAGCTTGATAAGCAGGTTGTTGGTAGGTGCCATATGCCGCATTCACATTCTCAGCAGGGTAATCTTGGGTGGCGGTACAAGTTGTGTAAGAGTGGGGACCACCGCATATCTCACAAGGTTGGTTGACAGCGTTCACTTGTGCGTTTTGGCGTTGTTGCTGTTGTTGTTGCTGACGGTGTGGGTGACAAGCGATTCAAGAAGCGTGGTGATTTTGTCAAGTCGCTTGTCGCTGTCATTAGTGCTAGCACTAGCAACATTGGTCCTAACACTCTTGGTTTGCACACGAGATTTGTTCTCAATGATATCCCAAGCAGCATTGGAAGTCTTAGCCAATAGATTACCCCCCGAGGCACTGTTCAGTGAATCTTGGTCACTCATGCTTAAACCATTGTAAAAAGTATTGATTTGATGTACTTTGGTAAAACCATGTTGTGGGCATTTTCTTAAAAGATCTTTAAAGCGATCCCAAGATTCACTGAATGACTCATCGTACTTTTGTTCAAAATTTATGATCTCATTCCGCAAAGCGGTAGTACGAGAGGGTGGAAAAAAGTAGTTGATAAACTTTGTTTCCAAATCCGTCCACGAGAGAATACTCTGTGGCGGTTCCTTAGCAAGCCAATGCCGGGCTTGTCCCTCTAAAGAAAAGGGAAAAAGTTGTAACCTTATCACTTCTTGTGGAACTCCATTGAACTTGACCGTGTTGGTGAGTTGTAGAAATCTCTTGATATGGTCGTGTGGGTCATCAATGGTTCGTCCCAAGAATGGTTGAGCTGAGACCATCTGGATAAACCCTGACTTTAGCTCGAAATTGTTGGCGGCAATTGGTGGTATAACAATTGGATCCGTATTGCCATCGACATGAGCTTGCAGCAATTCAATCATTGGGCGATTATCCGGAAGGTGCTCATTGTTGTTGTTATTGTTCATGTTGTTGAAAGGCGGGTTGTTGTTGTTATTATTGTTGTTCGGAGGTGGTATGTTATTGTTGTTTTGTACACCAGCCATGTCTAAGTTATCGAGAGGCTCGGGCTCTTGATAAGACGTGGATCGAGTGCGCATACACCTGCAAAAGAACGAACAAAGAGAAACGAAGCAAAAATATTTTTGGTTTTTATTGTTTTTTTAATTTTTAGGATTTTTGAAAATTTTATATTTTTTTGTTGTTTTTGAAAATTTTTGATGAAAAAGAACGTTCACGGGGAACGGATCCCAATATCCAAGTTCTCACAAAAAACTTTTGATCTTAACGAGAAGAGCCGGCAGCGGCGCCATTTGATATTAAGATTTTGTATGGGTTCTAATTTCTCTCGGAATCCTCTCGAATTGATCTAGGTCTTAAGTGGAATGATTGTTCTTGGTTACTAAAGAAAAGGGGTTTGGTTTTCTAGTCTAATAATAAATGGAAATGAAAATTTAAATCAAAGACAATTACTTTAATTATGATTAACAAAGACTTGTATTAAACTCAAGATTAAAATTAAGATCAAAATTAAAATTGAAATTAAAGTTCAATAAACATAAAGAAACAGTAAAGCAGACAAACAGTAACCTAAAGGGAAAACTTGATTCGGAACTTTTAAACCTTGATTCGGAACTTACTCATGCGGAACTTGCTGGTTCAGAAGTCACTGGTTCGGAAGTTTGAGAATTGATTCGGAACTTAAGCTTCGTTCGGAAGTCACTGGTTCGGAAGTTTTAAAACTTCCGAATGAAGGGCTTGGTTCGGAACTTTGAAACTTCCGAATGAAGGAGTTTGGTTCGGAACTTTCAGTTTGATTCGGAAGTCACTGACTCGGAACTTAATGCTTGGTTCGGAAGTTTCCGAATGAAGGCTTCATTCGGAACTTTTTGTTTGGTTCGGAAGTCTGGCAACCCAGAACAGTAGCAGGTAACGAAGAACACGGAGGCAATGTTTAATCCAAAATTCACCAAGTTTTTCACTAAAAACTAAAATAAATCAATCACAAAGCATTTACTAATCATAAACTACTAATCCCATCAATAAAAACACAAATCCCATCAACTTTTGAAGATCAAATCAAGAAAAATAAAAACTTAAGAACTTGAAGATAAAGATGAAGATGAACAAGATTAAATGGAAAGATTAAACAAAACTTTGTATTGAATGATTGATGTTTTGACAAGATAACTCAAAGATTAAAATTACAAGATGAGAAAATTAAAGATGAAAATCACCAATCACCCTAATGGTGATGGTGATGAAACGAAACAGGGAGAGAAAAAGTGGGGAAAAGAAAAATGAAAGCTAGCTTCTAAATGTGTGTGAGGGACTCCTTTATATAGGCTTGTCCTTTAGTTGGTGAGTGGGCTTTCTCCCGTTCTTCTTGTATTTTCGTCTTTTCAGAAAAGTTTCCGTTTTCGATTCTGATTCGGGATTTGTTGTCGATTAAATTCAACTCGTCTTTTAATTTCTTCGTTTAATAGACTTGAGTTTCTTCGACTTATATAAATCTTACATCTTTGGTCCTTTTCTTCGATAAATCTTCGAATAGGCCCAGCGACTTCAAATCTCTTGCATCTCTTGGACAATAGACTTTATCTTGAGTCTTTTTCTTTAGTAAAACCCGTGCAATCCCATGTTTTCTTCAATATTCATCCGGTTGGCTCTGAAAATACAATAAACACAAAAACCACGCATAATTCCAAACAAATGATATTAAATACGTGTTTTGGTCTCGTTTTAGCCCGAATTAAGTGGTAAAAGGATGGGTGTTTGCACACCTATCACATTTCTTTAACATACTTGGATTGATAAAAGAATATACCATCATCCATTTGTTTAATTTGGAGTCCTAAAAAGAAGTTAAGTTCTCCCATCATACCCACTTTAAACTCGTCATGCATGATTTTGGCAAAGTCATCACACAATGATTGACAAGTTGAACCAAATATAATGTCATCAACATATATTTGTACGATAATGAGGTGAGAACCTTTCTTATTTGTAAAGAGTGTATTGTCTACCATCCCCATGGTATACTCATGTTTTACAAGAAATGCTTTAAGTCTATCATACCAAGCTTTGGGTGCTTGTTTGAGACCATAAAGAGCTTTCTTAAGCTTGTAAACATGATCTGGTTTCTCAAAATCAATGAAGCCAGGAGGTTGAGCCACATATACCTCCTCACTGATCAAACCGTTAAGAAATGCACTCTTTACATCCATTTGTTGAAGCTTAAAGTCTAAAGCACAAGCGTAAGCTAAGAGGATTCTAATAGATCCTAATCTAGCTACGGGTGCGTATGTCTCGTCATAATCAATACCTTCTTGTTGATTATAGCCTTGAGCTACAAGTTTAGCCTTGTTACGAGACACAACACCATTCTCATCTAACTTATTCCTATATACCCATTTGGTTCCTATGATGGTCGAACTTCTAGGTGGAGGAACAAGTTCCCAAACGTCATTAGCAATGAATTGATTCAATTCTTCTTGCATAGAGATGACCCAACTCTCATCCATCAAAGCTTCTTTAACATTATTTGGTTCGATCAAGGAGACGAAACATGTCACACCCCACCATGGCGGAATATGGGGCGCGACGTATGGATATCATCACAACATGGTGTGTCTATAGAGATAACTATATGAAATAAGAAATGTCATAAAATAGTGACACAAAAGTCATGACAATATCTCATCAAAAGCAGGAGTCTAGGTGAGTAGGTAACAGTCCTACCACTTACCCAAGACAAACAATAAACATAAACCAAACAAAAATATAGGTGCCAACATGTATCACTTATCAAAAAACATAAAGGTAAACTAAGAAGGAACGGGGATCTCCTTCTATATGCAATCCTAAGGCATCCAAGTCTAGCCACTTCTATCCTCAAGCTTAACCATATTCACACCTGAAAGAGACACTAAAACACGTCAACATAAAGTTGGTGAGAGTCATAGGTTTAGACTCCAACGTGTTGGAAACTCACTTTATGTGACGACATTTAAGAATTCCCGTTAGTTATCATAGTCACGCACATTTAGACTAGACTAGGTTCGTTGTAAAGTTTAGGTTGTGTGCGTGACTATATATACCCCTCCTTAGCTTCCAAGGAGGGGTGTTGATTGTCATTTTATTCTTTTTCTAAATACATTTTCTCTTTACTTTCAACCACTCTTCTCTCTCTCTAAGTCATCAATGGCTTCCACCACCATTTACCACCACATTAGACCACCGGATCCGATTTAGCATTTCTACATTTGGCATCAGAGCCTCGGTTCTATCCTTGGATCGTGTTCGCATATTCGATTTGGTGGTCTAATTTTGTTCTTTGAGTCTCGTTCTATATCATTTTTTGTCCATTTTGTCACAAATTTTTTGTCACGTCATATTTTTTGTCCATCTGTCCAAACAGTCGCATGTGTTGGGTCTCAAACTTATTAGTTTACTCTCGGTTTCATCAATATCATGGTCAAAGGTATACAAATCTGGTCAATGTTTCTGGGTTTCTGTATTTCTTGTTTATACAATTAGAAAAGGACAAGTTTGCAGATCCATCTTTTTCGGTTCATTCAAAACCCTTTTCAGATTGGACATTCCGATTAGGATACTTTTGTGGTCATTCAGATTGAACATTCAGATTGGTCTTTCCGATGGTCATTCAGATTGAACATTCAGATTGGGGATTCAGATTAATCTATTCCGATGGGGGTGTATGCTTGATTCCGATGAGACCAGACTCACAAAAACATTCCGATGAGACCAATTTAAAAGACATTCCGATGCGATTTTTTTGTTTGTCATTCCGATTGGACTGTTTTTAAACAAACTTGTGAACCAAATTTGTGACCATAACCATCCACCAACTCAACCGAGTCAACTCGGTAATTACCGAGTTGACTCAGTTAACTCACTGAGTCGACTCTACACTTAATCAATTTAACTCTCCAACCTTTTTACACCTCAACACCCAATCTATCCTAATCCATTCGTCTCCTAACCCATCTAACATAATATAAAAAGATCTCAGTTTATTTTTTTCTCTCGATCAAGGATCTCTTAAAGATCTATTTATCGAAAATTGTTTTCATCACAGATCTTTGGAGGGTTCAACCCATATGGTTTCATGTATACGGGATAACCCATATTATTAATATACGAAATTAAAGAGAGAACAATAACAAATATGTTATATTCTATCTTTGATTCGTCTAAAAAAAGGTTAAACCCGTTTGATTTTCGAAGTTCAAGAAATGGAATTAACAATTATATTAACTCCAAGTCTTTGTTTCGATTTTGTCAAACTAAAACAGACATGCAAGCAATAATCGAACCTACCCGAGACCCATTTATGGATCTTGAAGTCGAATTATTCAGATGAATATAAGAATGGTTCTTGATTCTTCGTACGCTGTTTCATGAAGATAAATATGGAAATGGTTCATATTGATCTGCGATTGTGATTGATGAGAGAAGATTAATTCGTTTTTTTGGTGGCTTACTTTAGATGAAGTGGGGACTGTCAAGATTTGGAGATGGTTAGGTTTGATTGATAGATTAGGTCAGATTAGAAGAGGCGGAGGTTTTGAGAAAAGATGAGATGATTTTTTTGGTTTGTGTGAGAGAAGGAGATGGGGGACAGAGCAAACTATGTGTGAGATGAAGTTTGGTAGGAGTGTATTTGAGAGGCGGAAGTTTCTATGTGTGTTTAGGGATTAATGTATCTGAGTAAATTTAGGTTGTATAGTTATCTATCCCCAATTCTTGGATCGGTTTGATGTGTAGTTGGGCTGGACTGTTGCAACGAATGGACCATGACACACATTTTTTGTTAACAAACTTTGGGCCTCATTTTTGTTTGGTTACAATCTCACATTGGGCCAGACATGCGAATTGGGCCAGACATAAGTTTAGGGTTGAAAATTTGTTATTTCAAAAGTTTATTTATCATTTCATTATGATAAATGTTAAATTTTTTGATTTACCTATTTTAAAAGTGACAAAAAGTGACGAGACATTGTGAAGGAGAATGGATGCTCAAACAAACAAGTTCATTTTTTGAATTTGTGGTTTTTTTGTTGCATTTGTGGTTCTTTAATTTATTCTTGACACTGATGGGGTGACGAGAAATGTGACGCGACAAAATGAAGTGACAAATTGTGACGAGAATTTATTTTGACGAGAGCAAGAAAAAATGGGCGATTTTTTAGTGACTATAGATTTTTCTGGATCGATTATTAATTACGTGACGTTGAAGACGGATTTTTCGAAGGCGTGTATTTATTTTATCTTTTAATAGATAACTTGCTCGTGCTTAATCCTAGAATGAAGACTTGGTTATCTGGTTTCCGGGTTCGGGGTGGATGGTTGATGACTCGGATAACTATCACTTAAAGGGGTTACATTGTTGTACTCAGTGTCACACGCTTAGTCGACGTGGATAATTTCAAGAGTTGTTGTGCTTATAGACTTCTTCAGTGATGCATTGAGTACTTAGAGATTTCTCCACCGTTCTTCATTCAACAATAGTGCAAGCTTAAGTCACAAGATCGAAGGATTTTTATTCAGCTTCACGTTTGATGTATCCGGTTCATTCTTTCAGTGGTCACTTCAAATTGCTTTCACGTGGGATGGTAAAGGTGGCCATGGAGAGTTTATGAGAAGAGATTTTCGATCAACAGCTAATTCTCACAAAATATATAATTCAGCTTATTTATTATTCTCACCAGATTTCAGGTTCATGTGCGTACAATTTATTGATGGTTCCGAGTTTCGAAACCATCAAGGGGGAAGAAGAAGACACATTGAACGCACAACGAGTACACGTGATAAACTTCATACCTTCTTTTGATTTGAAGATATTCCGGGATGACATTTGTCATAGCCGCAGAGAAAATCAGTGTTTTAACTCGTGGTGTTATCAATCTCTAAACGGTACACTACTGATTCGAGGTTTAATTGTTTGATTGTTGCAATTAAACATCATCATTATCCTATATGCATTCCCGGGACTTAATTGACTCTGGTGCATCTCCGGAAGAAGGCGTGTGCATTTCCGGGACTTAATTGACTCTGGTGTTACGATGTCAACTTCATGAATGGGATAAAGTGTCCACTTCAGTATTTGAGCTTCATAATTGGGATTGATTTACCTTGTTCAACTATGTGGGGGAAGAAGTGTCTTGATTCTTTCTGGTATGCATAACTTGAACTCTCAGGGGGAAGAAAAATTCAGAAGAATTATTCAAGCGTGAGAAGAAAAGTTGTTGATCTACTTGGTGTGCCCCAAACTTTCAATCCCTATTAGCAACATTATCATGTTATATGATGGGATTTGCTTGTTAGATTCCACTGTGCGCTTAATCATTCTAAGCTTTATTGAAAGCTTTGAAGTTGCTTATGAGGATTGTTGGTTTAGGGGGAAGCTATTTAAAATGCTTCTACATCAATTTTACGTGGCATGAATTAGGGGGAAGCTAATTCAGAAGCTTCTCCTTAACCAGAAGTGTATGGGTTACTTAGCTCGTGCCGTTACAATATTTCTTCTACAAGTTACTTTAAAGATGAGTCATTTTGAAGACGAAGGCCTCAGAAGACTTCATCAGCATTGGATGCTTCAAGAAAGCTCTTATTCTTAATCATTTTGTACTTGTTAGGAAGAATATTGTAAGGAATTCTACACGTCGTCCCATGGGGGAAGATTGTTGGAAACTCACTTTATGTGACGACATTTAAGAATTCCCGTTAGTTATCATAGTCACGCACATTTAGACTAGACTAGGTTCGTTGTAAAGTTTAGGTTGTGTGCGTGACTATATATACCCCTCCTTAGCTTCCAAGGAGGGGTGTTGATTGTCATTTTGTTCTTTTTCTAAATACATTTTTTCTTTACTTTCAACCACTCTTCTCTCTCTCTAAGTCATCAATGGCTTCCACCACCATTTACCACCACATTAGACCACCAGATCCGATTTAGCATTTCTACACAACGCCAAACCAGTTAAAAGCTGTGAATAACAACCATCAACACAATAACATATGGACAATGCGCTACAATTATGTACTAACAACTAGCATTCATGTTCAATCAATCATCACAATACCAAGGCATCACGCCTTACCAACAACCATAATTCCCAAGGCATCACGCGTTACCAACAACCATAATTTCCAAGGCATCACGCCTTACCAACAACCATAATTTACAAGGCATCATGCCTTACCAACAACCATAATTTCCAAGGCATCACGCCTTACCAACAACCATAATTTCCAAGGCATCACGCCTTACCAACAACCATAATTTCCAAATCATACACAAACAAGAATCACATAGCAGTTAATCACATAAAATACACACAAGTCCACCTCAAACCTTAAAAAAATTCACAGCATCAACTTATAAATAACTCAACACAGTGTCTCTTCCATCCCATCTGGAAGTCAAAAACAATAATAAACATGGGACTATGAAACTCACCTGATAGCTTCTCCAAAAGTCCTCGCTCTAGCAACAAGCTAACAAACCAAAAACACGCAATCAATACATAAACCAATCACTAAGATGGCTCATCAACCTATGATGGACATCTAGCCTACCCCCATATAAATACCCCATTTATATGCTCTAAACACCCCATTACCCTTCCCTAACAAGTCCTTAACTTGTTTAAGTTTAATAACTATCCCGTTCATATTTTACACAAAACAGTCCCAATTTTAGGTCTCCAAACTTTAAGTCAACCGTCCACTTAAACATACCCATGGTTTCTGTAAAGGAATATTCATACCCTTACATATGTTGGCTAACACCTCCCACTTGCCCTAACCTTAAAGCTACTGTTAAGGTCCCGATATATATATATATATATATATATATATATATATATATATATATATATATATATATATATATATATATATACTTTTGTCATTCCAGATTTGCTGATTTTAAACATACTAAACGTTTGTTACAATTAGGGGGTCTTACCCTAAACCACAACCTTAGCCCAAGTGCAGATACTTAATACAATATATAAACCATCTCTCATGTTCGTGAGAAGATCCCAATGCAACCCTAAGTACCCCAAACAACCCAAAACTTAAAAAGAAAACAGGCTGATTACAAAACTGTTTTGACCTCCGACTGTTGTAACCTGTTTTTAACCCACTTCCCGACCTCCAATTTAGTTCTCGTTTCTTGCATTGGAAAGCCACTTCAATTACCTTTTTAGGGATACTTGGATTGCATCTTGAGTGTTCCTAGAACTCCCGATATGATCAAAACAATTGACTTAAAATTCTGCCCAGTTTTTAAAAACGGGTTTAACAAAATCAACCTCATTAATTAACCCTAATCCCTCTAATTACAAGCCCTAATTTATGTAATCATTATAACACTATTAATATAACATTAATTTACTGTTTTTAAATTAAACTCTAACCTAAATCCATCATAAGATGATTAAGACATCATTAAAATAATTAAATTGAAAAGGGATTAAAGACTTTACCTTTGATTTATGAAAACCCCAAAAAAAATTATGAAGAACCCTAATTTTGTGGAAACTCACGAATTTTTTTTCCCAGGAGAAAAATAATGAATTTTGTTTTTAATAAATACATTATATAGGGTGTGATAACCCATTCCTAGCCCAACCCAAAAACCCATTTCCTTTTTCTTGTTTTTTTCCTTTTTTTCTTTCTTCCTTGCGTCCAAACCGACCCAACACCCCTTAAAATTCGTTTTTTTTCTTTTTATTATATATTATTAAGTTATTAATAATACCTTAATTTTCCTTAATTTATTTCAGCTCCTAAAGCCTTCAAAACCTCAAAACCGTAAAACTAGTCAGTTTTTACGCGTTTTACCGTAAAAGACGTAAAATATACACTTTTATAAAAATCTCAAATTTTGAAATAAACTTTATAACTAAGTCCTAAATGACTTAAGACCATCTCGAAAAATATCCATATGACTAATTACCTCATCCGAGACCTCCAAATGCTAAACCGTAAATCGTAAAAATACGATTTTTATAATACATATACGTATACGTAAAACCACTAAATAACACCATCTCACTTCATAGTCACTACCATGTTAACTCATGAACAGGAAATCATCACACATCGTTTCACTCACAAGGTACCCCGTACCGGGAACGATATCCAAACCACAATCTATACACACCAATAAGCACATAAACACATAAAGACACGTAACTAGCACAAACTAAAACTAAGTGACGAACCTCAAAACCAGGGTTGTCACAAAACAAAAGAAGTTACTTTGATTTTGGACTTGAGATATTAGGGTCCTTTGATTTAATTCGCCTATGACGTTATCGAGAGCATGATCCATAGACTCCTTAATGTTTACTCCCTTTTCAACACTAAGGTCTTTAACTCCTATGTTTCTAACATCTTTGGCATTAACTATGTATATTTCATCTAAGTCATCATCTACCAAAGGTGGTGTCTTAGATGAAGGAGGGGTTTCATCAAATGTCACGTTAAGTGATTCTTCAATTACACCCGAGGTTCTATTTAGGACTATGTAGGCTTTGTTAGTTTGAGAATAACCTAAAAAGATACCTTCGTAAGACTTTGGGTCGAACTTTGTAAGGTAATCTTTGGTGTTGAGAATGAAGCACTTGCTTCCAAACACCCTAAAGTATTCCAATGAGGGATTCTTACCTTTAAGAATCTCACAGGGGGTCATTCTTAGAAAAGGTCGAATAAGAATTCGGTTAAGAATGTAGGTTGATGTGTCCACGGCATTGCACCAAAATTTTTGAGGCAAAGAATGCTCATTTAACATCGTCCTACTCATCTCTTGGATGGTCCTATTCTTCCTTTCAACTACCCCATTTGATTGTGGAGTGCGAGGAGCCAAGAAGTTATGGGTAATACCATGAGCTTCACAAAAGGCACCGAATTGCACTTCATTATCAAATTCCCTACCATGATCCGTCCTAATAGAGACAATTGAACATCCCAGTTGATTTTGAATTCTTCGACTAAAGGTTTCGAAGTGATCGAATGCTTCATTCTTAGATGTCAAAAATCTAAGCCAAGTGAATCTAGAGTAGTCGTCAACTATAACTAGGGTATAAAGGTTACCTCCATAACTCCGTATGGCGGAAGGTCCAAAGAGATCCTTATGTAGGAGCTCTAAGCACCGAGAGGTCGAAACCAAATTCATGGCTTTGTGACTTGAGTGAACTTGCTTCCCAATTTTGCAAGCATCACAAAAGTTACTATCAAACTTCATCTTGGGGAGATGTCTTACCAACTCTTTAGAGACTAAAGATTGAATTAAACGCATGTTAGCGTGACCTAATATCCTATGCCAAAGAGTAGAACTATCATCTAAAGTCGCTAGACATAAGTTGTCTTTTGACTTCCTATTAACCTTCATGACATAAAGCCAATGCTTTCTAACACCTTTTCCAATGAATTTTCCATCTTTTACAATTTCACTGTCATATTCTGAAAAGATGACTTACACTTATTGTCACAAATTAGACCTATACTTAGAAGGTTAAAACCTAAGTTATCTACGTGCTCTACGTTTTCTATAGTCATAGAGTCAAGAGAGACCGTACCTTTGCCAATGATATTACCACGTCGATTACTTGCGAATGTAACGTTACCTCCATCATATGCTTTGTAGTGCGAGAACAAACTTCGATTACCCATCATGTGTTTAGAACAACTACTATCCTTAATCCACTCATCGGGCTCTAGATTGATTCCCAAGCATATCTAGGTAACAACACACAAGATCAAACATTTGGTGCCCAATATCTCATGGGTCCAAAATTGTTAGTTCCAAACATCCCTTGCATTTGGTTGGGATGCATGAATGAAGGAGACATTCCCCATGGGGAAAAGTATTATTGTTGGAAGTTATTACAATTCATATGGCCATTTTGTTGTCCATAGTTTCTCCTAGGTGTCTTTGATCTTGATCTAGTATTATTAGTATTCCTCCTAGGTGTTGGAGTTTTACTTCTAGGTCGTGGTTTAGCTTGATAATCTCTTTTTGGCGTAGGTGTTCTACTTCTAGGTTTAGATTCATTTCGTACTCTTGGAGGAGTAGATGTTTGTCTAGATAAGTTTATAGTTCCCATTAGAGGTTTACTCAAGGGCTTGTGGAATTTATCTAGAGTAGACTTTCCAATTATAGGTACTTTGACCTTGTTAATAAGAATATGTTTTGGTCCTTCACCTAAAATTGACTTTTCAGAAAGTTCAGGATTTTCACAAAAAATCTTCTTCTGGTCGCGGTTCTTTAGCTCCATCGACGGTTCCATAGCGATAAGGAACCGCCCCATATATTGGAGCACCGCGTACAGGGGAGTGTTTTTCTGAAAACCTAACTTGTTTTGGTTCACTAGTTGATGCTTCATTAGTGTTATATCCTAACCCAAGTCTTTTCTTAGAATGAATTTGTTTATTTAACATATCATTAAGAGCATTAGTACCTCTCATGAACTTTTCAAGTCTAATGGAGGTGCTCTTAAGGTTTTCATTTTCTTGTCTAAGGTTTTCACATTTTAAGGATCCTAGATCTATTTCATTATTTTTCTCAAGCTTAGCTAATTTCTCTTTTAGCTCACTAATCTCGTTTTCAAGCTTAGTTCTAGTGGATTTTAGCACTTTGTTCTTTTCAATGAATTTAAGACTAAGCTTATTCAAGTTATTGTATTGACCTTCTAATTCACTATCATCTTGAGAAGAACTATTATTGCTATAATACTCGGTCTCGGAATGTACCTCTTTAGATGTGTGAGCCATGAGACACTTCTCATCTTTGGGGTTGTCATCAACATCTTCACCGCTATCGCTCCATGAACCTCCAACAAACGCCGTGTGGTTCTTGTCGCGTGAAGGCTTAGGACAATCACCGATGAAATGATTTGGATCACCACATCTAAAGCATTTCCTATCACCTTTATCATCTTTGGCAAATCGGTTTTTGGAGAAGGATTTCTTGTCGTTGTTTGGTTGCCTCACGTATTGACCTTGTCTTTTGAAGAACTTCTTAAAGTCCCTAACCGCGAAGGCATATTCCTCATCATCACTATCCGAGGAACTTTCATGGTCACTTTGTGCCTTCTTGGCTTTGAGTGCAAGAGACTTTCTTTCACTCTTAGTTTTCACCATTTCCGAGTCCTTCAAAATTATCATCTCGTGAACCTTCAAGTTCCCAATGAGTTCATCGAGTGATAATTTGGCGAGATCCTTTGATTCTTCAATCGCCGTGACTTTAGCTCTCCATTTGGGATGCAACGCCCTAAGAAACTTCCTAACATTGTTCTTGCTAGAAAAACCTTCATCAAGTGCTTTTAGACTAGTAATAATAGTGTTAAATCTAGCAAATGCACTATCAATAGTTTCATCTTCTATAATGACAAATTGTTCATATTGTTGAACAAGAAGATCGATTTTAATTTATTTGACTTGGCTATTATCTTGGTGGGTTACTAAAAGAGTGTTCCAAATGTCTTTAGCGATTTCACACATAAAAATCCTTTGTTGCTCTTCTTTGGTAAAGCATTATAAATCACCATTTTAGCCTCATTATTTTTAGCAAGTTTTCTTTTAGTATCATCATTAGCTTTGTCAAAAGTGACTATCTCCTTACTTTTAGAAACTTCATTATACTGAAATAGCAAAAAATCACCATTGGTAATAACATGCCAAAGATCTAAATCTTTTGATTTCACATAAGTCTCAAACCTATTTTTCCAATAAATAAAACTATCGGTTTCAAAAAGAGGTGGTCTTTGTATGGATTACCCTTCTAGATACTTGTTGGAATCCATAGATCGATTCAAGTTTTAAAATAAAATATATTTTAAAAAGTCTTGAGCAACCACTCTCTGATACTAATTGTAGAAACTAGAAGGGGGGGGGGGGGGGGAGGGGGAGGGGGTTGAATAGTTTCTTAAATTTACTTGTTAAAGGTTGGTTTTAAAAAATCATTTTTCAAAAACTTAAACTTGAGTATTTATGTGAAACCTTCTTATACACAATATGAACAAGGTATATTGCAACTAAACTAATAATCACAAGTATAAAGAATAATGAATGTATAGTGCAACTAAACTAATAATCACAAGTATAAAGAATAATGAATGTAAAGAGATAAGGGAAGGAAAGATCAAACCAACCACCAAGGATTTATAGTGGTTCGGCAATGAAGCTCACTCCTCGTTCCTACTCCACTCCTCGAGTACTCCTTACTCAAGAGTTCACTAATCAACAAGCTCCTTAAGGTGGAGAAACCGCACACAACGTCGCTTAACCAATTTCCGACTCTAACCTAAAAGTCGAGCCCTAATCTTAGCTAGGACCAATCTACACCAATATACTTTGAGGACCAAGTATTAACCTTAATACATACAGAACATCAAAATAGACACAACTACTTAGATCTTCACAATAATGACACAACAATGAATAAATAAGTTTGGATCTTCAATGGATCTTTGAGGTAGACACAACACTTCAAGAATGATAGTATTCTTCTCTTTGCACTTTGAGAGGAAAAGATGAGAGGAGAAAGATTCACTTCTAAACAAGTAATCAAACAAATGATCAAGGATTTGAGTGATTTAAGAAGTATGAAAGAATCTGGAAATGTATGTGCAAAAGAGGTGGATTGAAAGTCTGATAATGGTCCACTATTTATAAGACAAACATCCAATGGCTATATCTCCCCGCGGTTCCTTATCGATAAGGAACCATCATAGGCGCTAAGGAACCGCCGACGTAGAGTCCGATCCCTTTTGTCTTTTAGTGGATTGGTTCGAATTTGGGGATTAAAATATCCTAAAAGGATATTCCAAACCAAGATAGAATATGCCATTTTCAAATTTCAAATTTTCAAATAATTAATTTAATAAAACATTTTCTTAAAAAGAATGTTTAATAATAAAACCTTGTCACACTTAATAAAAAGTGAGTTTTAAGAAAAGATTAAATCCTTGATCACTTAATTAGGATAATTACTTGTTTGTTCATACCTTAAGTGATAATGGTTGAAATGAAAAATACTTGAACTCAAGAATTCGTTTTTCGGCGTTTTCGTAAATGCTTGTTTTTACATGTTCTCGTAATCAAAACAAAGCGAGACCAAAAAATGCAAGTAACGCTTTTAGGCATCATTGCATTAAAAGCAAGTATCATGATCTCAACGTACTCTGTTATATATAGATTCGAACAACGACGAACACCCGCATACGGTGACCATGCGACCCCGTCCCCGAACAACGAAAGAACTTCCACTGAGGATAACCGTGGGCGGACGCACCATGCCCCTCCCACATCAAGAGGCAAATTCACCCCCAGAAGTTGATAGGACTGTTGTAATAAATGCAACACCTATTCGCAGCATCCCTGGAAATACAGAAACATCTTTTTCAGAAAATACCAAAGACATGAGTAAGAGGCGAAAATCACCATCTGGAGATGAGATCCCAGTAGATGATTATGATGGCATGTATACTACCTTCCCCTAGCTTCATAAAAGATCCTCAAACGTGCCTTTTGACACTCTACCCAAAAGACCACGGACAAAGAGTGTCAAGTCCCGCTATGGTACCAGCACATGGGGATCAATGATTAAACCCTACACATACATTACAAAACAAAGGTATACTTGTCGTTTCTGCGACATTCGCTGCTGATCATTATTGTCGTAGGAAAACTTTAACCCCTACCCCTTGTTTTTGTAATCGCAAGGTGAACGCAAAAACGAGTGTTGCAACCACCAGCACTGCTCTATTAGACGTATTCACTCCTCAATGGCATATTCCTCGACCTTGTGATTTAAGCAGGATCCAAGACTGCAAAGATTTTCTAGACAACCTTACTCCCCTGGATGCTCTTAAACACTAGATCTTATACCTGACAAGTTACTGATAAAAGAAGTGACTTTGAGTGCGACTCGAGAAGTACTCCTGATGTCCCACTTAAAAAAGAAGATTCTAGAGTTATCACATTGGTCCAAAAGTGTGACCACGGAGCATGCCCGAGTTCTAGAAGAGAAAAACATGGAGTTGGCCCGCGCCAAGGTCAAACTAGCCCTCGTTGAGGCCACAACCAGTTTAAACACGAACTCCATCCAATATCTGGAGAATGAGAAGACCACGCTACTGGACTTCTTATCTTGAGAGCACCGACTACTTGAAAAACAGGAGACTGATAATAAGTGGGCAATGAAGCAGTTAGAGGAATACCGAGAGAAGTTCGTTGCCAACTCTTCTAGTTTTGCCATAAAATGCCACCAACAACTGAACGTGCATGGCAAGAGAATGAAATGTCTTAGTACATACTTTGATGAAGAGCTCTATCCGCATCTGTCAGTCGTGCGAGTAAAAAGGTATTGTCTAATTCAGCACGGTCTTCACTTAGCTGCTAAGGGTGTGCTAGAATCTCCCAATATTCGCGAAGCAAACTGGCGCGTTATCGTTGCTGCTATAGGTGAAGGCTAAAACGTTGCTATGAAATGTGCTTCTGAAGAAGGAATTCTGAACAAGATCTTGAAAGAAGTACCCTTGTACGACCCCCACGCTCAAGATAAATTGGATGCCACCCTCGCAAATTTGAAAGAGTGCGACCTGCCAACCATTGAAATGATTGAGCGGGACCAGGATTTGCCCATCAACGTAATTATAACAGGGCTCACCTTAGAGAGACACCAAAAAAAGGCGCGGAGTAGGAATACGATTTCCACCTCAAGCCTGATATCTCCCAACTAAAGGTACCTGTTAGCACCCCACTCTGTTACCTCACATTCTACTGCATTGACAGAAGAAATCTCCCTGGAAAGGCTGCTGAAACATCATGCAAAGCGTGTTGCCGAGAAAGGAAATCGTATTAAGGGGTGTTGTAATTGGTGTAGGGCTAGCGCACCCATGCCGATCCGATGGTGTAGCCGTCAGTGTCCCCACTCTTGCTATTCGAGATGTACCCATCCTTCATGATATGGAGAGAGCATGGAAGGACCATACTATTTCTTCCTCTAATCCTCTTCCTCATAGGCTAAAAAGGTCTCGATCGGTCGGGGACTTGTTGTAAGTGTTTATTTATATGTAGCGCGGTTGATCCGCCTGGCTTCTATAACTTTCTTGTATAGCCTTGACGTGTTATGTCTACCTTTTGTCTGTATATACTGCGAACATGTAATTATGCTTTCTTGTTTTATATTACCTCGTGGATACCTATCCGGACGTTTCGTCCTAATGTCTTATAATTTATAGGTTTTGTATCCGTATTAGAGATTACGGATACACACACCTAATGTGAGTACATTCAGTAAAGTGTATCTCTATGAACTTATGTCATTGAATTTTGACAAATGTTGCTAAACGTGCACACTATGTCTTTTGCATGCCCATCATGGAATATGAGGAATGCGATACTTACTACAACGTCGTGACTAGTAAGGTGTCTAGCAATGATACCTGATCCATGGACACTGGGGTTGCATCCCTCTTACGCGACATGTATAATTATTAGGTTAACTCAATCCTTTTATTTCACGTGGAAATGAAAAGTACATGTACATCGGAGGACCATATATGAATATTGAATTTACAACATTATGTATATAAATAGTAATAATATGATAAAGACGAAAAATAGTGGACCGCTACGTTTTATTAATGCTCGTAAGCTTTCTGAAATACAGCGAAGTAAAAACCTAATGCAATATAAAAAATAAAAAGTACATGGATGTTTATTAAGAGTTGATTGCAGCTGGGAAGGAATCCATGCATAGAATAGAACCTGTAAAGGTGGCACTTTTTAAGTTCGTGGTACTTCCACAAACGCACTGAATCTTCACCATCCTGGTCGCATATCATGTACGTGCCCTGTCTTGTGACCTTTGTTACTTTGTAAGGTCCTACCCCATCCCGGCTCAGTTGACCATAGGCTATGCAGGTGCCCTGATTCCACGATGCGGTATACCCGTTCTCCTTTGCTGAACGGGGCGTGTTGGAACACCGCGTTTGCTCCTTCCTTAAGTTTTCGCAATGGGACTGACAATCCAGCTTCCACATGTTGTTCTGCCATAGCGGACGCTACGTGTTTACCCCTAAATGTCCCTGCCGTAATTTCCCTTCCTCTAGATCTGTGTACTGGTTGACTCGTAGTTGATGGTAGTAATACGACTTTAATCTGTTAGGCAAGAAAGCCTACGGCTGCTTTAAGGGAGCCTACCCTTTGTGCGAGGGAATGGAAAATTCCTTGTCAGGCCAACCTATCTCGTGATGCGTTGCGCAAGAGTTCCTAGTATTAACGTCTCGGCCTTGCCATGCGGTTCTGGCACCGCTGACATCTTAGCGACACACCGCGCGAGTCCTTATACATGGTTGGCCAGTAATACCCAGAACGCACGATCTCGCTGACTATGGGTCTTGGGGATCATATGAGTCGGACAAAGCTTGCTATGTATACCTTCCATGATGCTCTACGCATGTCGCGGTCCCACACATTCCAGCCACTGTTTGGAAGCTGATTGTTTGTATAGGATCCCGTTCCGAATACTAAACTTTTTTATGTTCCTCCAGATATGCCCGACATCCTTATTACCTTAGGGAAGTGTGTGATTGGTTAAGTAGCTGATAAACGAAGTCATCCATGTACTCGTGCGTGATAAACTCGAGTAATAATTGCTTAGGTGGATCCGCCCAGTTTATGGTTGTGATGTCATTCATAGCCTCCGATGTCTTAGTATGATCTCCTAAGACCTCTCGTATTAAGAATTTGTTAAATTTATGGGTCATCGATCTCACCTTCTATGTGTACATGATCAAATTGTCCCCTCTGAGCTCGCACTTCCCAGCTACGCGATTTGCTAGCAACGGGGATTATACCTCCGCCAACAGGTCCTGAATGCCCATTCGCGATGCCAACCTAAGTCCTGCCATTAATGCTTCGTGATCAGCTTCACTGCTCGTGGCTATAAATCCGAAGCATAGGGCATGAGTGATTTGCATACCAGCTTGGTCCATAAGAGAAACCTGCATCCGGTCCCTTCGTTCGTATGAATCCTATTGATACTAAGACCCATGAGGATTGAGATGTCTCGCGCCCTCTTCGGAGCGCGCTTGGTTTCACTTGTTTGTCTAAGCCCCCTATCGAGCTTTGCTTTTTGGCTACTGCTTGCAACCTGCTCGAGATACCCATTTCGACACTCAATTCCGTGTCGTGCCTCCGCTATCTTCCTTCAAAAGAGTCGTAGATAACCACTTTCGTACTCATCTATGTTGTGAATTGTGGCCACCCTATTTTCCACCGGGAATTTAAGCATGCCATGCGCTGTGGACGGCACGACGCGCATTGCGAGGATACCTGGTTAACCAATAATGCCACTATACAATGATCGAGCCCGTACTACCATGAATTCCATCCACACCGTCCTCGAATGATCCCGACTTCCCACCATTACGGGTGTACGAAGTTGTCCCAGTGGTCGAGTTTTATCTCCGTTAAACCCTAATAGTAAAGGTACGATTTGCATCAACTCACCTTTTACTTTTTTTGGTAGTCGTGCGAAGCAGTGTTCATACAAGATGTTTGTTGCAGATCCTCCGTCGACGTACATTTTATCGATAGCATAATTTCCGAGGCTATTTGTATCGCCATAGGTCCCTTTCTATAGTTTGACTTAGTTAAAGTAGGAAATGAGATTCCCAAGTCGTATGAAAATTCCTGTTTGTTTCCTTTTCGTGGATCTCTTTCCTCCATTTGCACCATATAGATGGTTATCGGTTATTCTTTCTCCTTTTTGTTGTCGCTCTGTAGAAACTAGGGGGTTGAATAGTTTCTCTTGGTTAGGGTCCTAATTAAAAATCCTTTCAATTAGGTTTGTCCTAAAATTACCTTTTACTTGAAAACTAGTTTCATAGTTGTTAGGTTGAATTCTAATTCATTAACAATATCTAGTGATAAGGAAATGCAATGTAAGAATGAAAGCATAAGTAAAGAGTAAGGAAATAGACAACCTAAGGTACGACACAAAGATTTATAGTGGTTCAGCAACGAAGCTCTCTCTTCGTTCCTACTCCACTCCTCGAGTACACCTTAGTAGAGATTTCCACTATATCCACAAGCTCCCTTCTTGGCGGAGAAAACCTTACAACGTTGCTTACATTATTTTCCGACACTAAGCTAAATGTCGAGACCTAATCTTAGCTAGGACCAATCTACACACGTCGCCTACTTCACCATTTTCCGACACAAGGCTAGATGTCGAGTTCTAATTGAAAGCTAGAACCAATCTTCGTCGCCTATCTTCTTTTCCAACACAATGCTAGATGTCGAGTCCTTATCCAAAGTTAGAACCAATCTTCACAACTCTTCACTTTCAAGTTTAGTGAGAACTCACAAGACACATACACACATCACTTTTTAGTTTAGTGACAACTAACACACAACACTTATTACAACTCAATAAGACATATCCAAGTATACATATGTAACTTGGATCCACACAAGACAAGTCCAAGTATACATATATACAATGACTAATCTAATTATTCACAAATAAATTGGATCAACACAACACTAATCCAAGTATACACAAATACATTAGTTCTACACAAGACTCAATTTAAACAAAATGATGAACATGACTAGATATAAAGAAGGATGATCTTCATCAAAACTTCATCTTTAATCACATCACAAATGTGTGAGTGATCTTATCTTTGGACAAGTAAAGAAGGGGATCAATAGGATAATCATAAGTTGTTGATCCCTTTGGTTGGATCTATATTCTGTTAAGAATTAGTATAGTAGTTTGTAATCAAACTAAAACACTTTGAGCACTCTTACTAACACTAAATAAGTTATGCGGAATCTAACTTATAAAGCACAGAAGAACATAATTACTTTTAACTATTCGATTATCTTATTAATCGACTTGAATGAGGTACATGAAAGACATTGTACCTATGTTCCTTTTATAGAGTAAGGAACCCTAGGAACCTTAGAATATTCTATAAAGATAACTATATCACAGACGATATATTATCAATATTCTAACTATTTAAGTATATCACATAAGATATACTCTAACTATAACTATGACATATCTTATACAAAGATATATTCGTCCTAATCAACATAGCAATACTTACTTTATAAGTAGCAGTACTTACTATGTACCGCGTTAATACTAACGGTACTTACATAACACTGACAGTACTTAAAATACACTAACGATACTTTGTTGGAAATACGTTTTACGTATTAAGAAGTATCGGTCACTCCAACGATAGTCGATGTAATAGCTCGTAGTTTAGTTACGTGTCTTTACTTAACAAACAACATCAAGCCTAGCCTACAACATGTGTAGGCCGGCCCAAATGTAAGCCCAAGCCCATGACAAGGGCTTGGGTATATAAACCCTCTCCTTTGATGGAGAGGGTGTGTGTTCCTCATTTTTACACATAGTGAAAAAGTGTTTTCTTTCACTTTCTCTCTCTAAGTGTGTGTGTGTTCTCACCATCTCTCTATCTCTTTCTCTCTCTAAAACATAAGCATAGATTTACAATCCTACAAATGGTATCAAGAGCCATGGGATGATTGTATTGTTCATGTGTTTGTGTTCTTGATTCATACGCCATTTTTGATCCATTTTCACACGTCCAAATTTTTGTGTGTGTTTTTGATGGTTTTTTCTTGATACAAATCTTCTACATAGTTGTGGTAGGGATTTGGTATAGTTACTTTGGCTAAAAACACAAAATTTTTGGGTGTTTTGATCATTTTTTGGCTTAAAATCACGAATTGGTTGAGTTTTGTCCGAGAAAAGTGGGAAATATTCTGATCTGGTCATCGGAAAGGGGTTTATAGTACATTCCGATCAGTGTAATCGGAATAGGGTTTAGGTATTCCGATTGGTATTCAGATTGGGTATTCCGATCACGGCATTCCGATTGGTATTCAGATTGGGTATTCCGATCACGGCATTCCGATTGGTATTCAGATTTGGTATTCAGATTAGATACATTCCGATTGGTATTCAGATTGGGTATTCCGATCACGACATTCCGATTAGTTAGTATTCAGATTAGGTACATTCCGATTGGTATTCAGATTGGGTATTCCGATCACGCATTCCGATTGGTATTCAGATTTGGTATTCAGATTAGGTACATTCCGATCAAGGTATTCCGATTTGGGAGATTCCGACTGATATTCCGATCACTATTCCGACTGATATTCCGATCACTATTCCGATCAACATTCCGATAACAAAATTATTCCTTAAAAAATTTCGAACATTGTTTCTCGACTTCAACTCACAACAACAAACACATTTACTTTCTTTCATTGATCGATCAACGCTAGTAAATCTTAACTTATTGAAATGGAGTACACATCTCTTACGGATAAGTCCATCCTCTCGGGTACGGATAATCGTCCACCAATGTTGGTGAAGACTATGTATGAGGAATGGGCTTCCCGAATGGAAATTTATATGTTGAACAAGGAGAATGGACATCTCATTTGGGCATCGGTGCTCAATGGACCATTAGATTATGGTACAGTGACGGAAGGTACAACTACTCGTCCTCGCACAACGGGTGAATTGACTGGAGATATGAAGATTCAAGACAAATGTGATAAGTATGCTACAAACATCATTCTCCAAGCCCTTCCTCCAGATGTCTGCAAACTCGTCAGCAAACATAAAGTTGCCAAAGAGTTATGGGATAGAATTCGTGTTCTCATGCAAGGCACCTCGTTTACTAAACAAGAACGAGAGTGTAAGCTTTATGATACTTTTGATAAGTTTGCCTATGTGCCAGGGGAGACTCTCAATGATTACTATCTGAGATTTACCCTATTGTTGAATGAGCTCAATATATATGGCATGACAATTCCTACCTTTCAATTGAACACCAAGTATTTGAACACTCTTCCTTCAGAATGGAAAAAATACGTGACGGATGTTAAATTGGCTAAGGACTTGCATAACACCAATGTGGATCAACTTCAAGCTTTTCTTCAACAACACGAATGCCATGTGATCGAGGCTCGGTTGTCTACACCTCAAGTTCATGATCCACTTGCAATGTATGCTTCTCAACACAACATGGCTTATACTTATCAACAACCATCATACTTGCAGCAGCCACTACCACACATCTATCAGCAACCATCTTATCAACCACCAATGATGCCACAGCAAGAATATCAACAAAGTGTTCATCAACAATTTTTCCACAGCAAGCACAATATCAGACATCACCATCACAAGCCAACACTTCTCCAATGGGCTATACTCCTCAGCAAGGATATTTTCCTATAGAAGCACAACCAGCACAAGCTTTATACTCTAATGAACTTCCACCAATCCAAGCACTGGTCTTTACTCCAAATGATACGCCAGCTGATGTTCTAAACCATCTCACAGCTTATTTGTCAAAACTTGTTGCAACTAGAGGATTTCCACCAACAAACAATCAGCTCCGCACCTCATCAAATCCTCGACAACAAGCTACTGTTCAAGATGGTCAAGTAACAGTGCAACCTATTCAAGGAAGGCAAAATTCATATGGACCTCCTACAAGGACTGGGAACAATCAAGCTGTGAATTCTCAAGCTAGTGGAAATGGAAGTCCCATTGGTCCTAAAAAGGTTGTGACTTGCTACAATTGCCGAGGACAAGGTCATATGGCTAGGGAATGCACTCAGCCGAAAAGGAGGAGGGATGATGCATGGTTTCGTGAGAAGATGTATTTGGTTGATGCTCAGTCTAAGGGGAAGATCTTGGATTCAGAGGAGTTAGCATTTCTTGCAGACCCAGGGGCAGCAGATACTGAAGGCATTGCAGTCGTTTCCACTTCTAATGCAGCTTATCAAGCGGACGATCTTGATGCATACGATTCGGATTGTGATGACATTCACTCTGCCCAAGCTGCTCTCGTTGCTAATCTCTCTCACTACGGTTCTGATGTCATCAGTGAGGTACCGACCACATCTAATAATATTGATGATAACCAACATCAAGTTGGGCATGAAAATGACAACCTCGAACAGCATTCGGGAACTAGTAATTCAAATGATGTGGTACCCAAACCTACACATTTGAGTGAACCTCAACCAAATTCTACGACGGGTATGGAATCTTATGCTCAACATGATTTGGTCATGGTGCCTAAACATATTATTGATCAAATGCATATGGCCCTCAGACAATCCGTAGATACCAATTCCACCCTAACTGCTGAGCTTGCGTTGCATAAAGAAAAGGTCAAAGCTTTTGAAATGGTCCCTCAAGAAGAGAAAATAACATGTTCTGAATTTGACCAATTTCGTTTTGAAAAGATTGAACACTGGAAAGAAATAGAATCTTTAAAAGCTAATCTTTCTAATGAATTAAAAGAAAAGGAGTCGGTTGTCAATGATTTTCAGAAACTTAAAATGGATTTCGAAACTCTCGAGTCTAAAAAGGTTGAATCGGAAATTAATGCTACCAAACTTCTTAAATTTAAAGAACAACAACTTTTAAAACAATACTCTTCCACAGAAAAGGTTCATCTTTTAACTAAATCATTTAAAGAACTCGAACTTAAACGTCTTCAAGATTTACCACCTAATCCCGGTTATGCAAAACAAGCTCAGGAATATATTCCCGGTCTTTATGATATGACCATAATTGGAAAATCGAAAGAAGCACCTTTTGTTCGTAGTACCGAGGAGACACAATCACTTGGGGATGAAACTCATTCTAAAATGCTTTCAAAATTCCATACAATTGATTATGATCAACATAACAAATATCAATTTTCGAAAAAGACACGCATTCGCTTACAAAAGGAATTAGCAGAATTAACAGTTCTTGTGCCCCAAAGTTTGTCAAATGAAAACCTTCCTAGTACGTCTCCTACACTCGTCAAAAAGGATTTAACAAAGTTAATTCCACCGGTAAGTAAGGCGTCCGTTAACTTAAATACGGTTCACCAACACTTAGCCGATTTTGACAAGGTCATTTTGGAACGTACGACGGCCACGGCCATAACGGAAGGTGAATGGAACTTTGAGCACACTAGAGCTGCGTTTCGAGATGAAATTGTTCCGTTTGTAAAGAATGTTAAAGCTTGTCTTCGTAATATTGATCAAGATTTGTTTTTGGAAATAGAAGAAGTTAGACGTGTTTTCAATGAAATGGAAGATGCTTATGAAAACAGTTTACTTGAAATAGAACGGGTTTCACGCCATAATGATCTGCTTCTGAATCAAGTGATGTCTCATGATCTAGTTTTCGTCTGTGTGAATAACAGTGTTGATAATGATTCTATTGTGCATAATGTTGAATCTGTGGATAATGTGGTAGATAGTACTTGTCACGAATCTAACGCTGAATTTTTAAAGCTTCAAGATTCATATTCTTCGCTTTCAAAACGTTTTGATGAGATTCAAACACATTGTATTTCGCTTGAATGCAAGCAACAATTTATTCAATAAATCTTTGAAACGTCATTCGAAGTTGTTAATATCGATGATGCAAATTTTGAAAAGAATTTTCGATTGAATTTACAATCAAAACAGCGTCAGCCAAGTGACAAAGTTGCTAACTCTTTGCCGATAGAAATAGAGAAATCTAAGGAGCTTAACTGTGTGAACATACTTGAGGCCGCTGAGAATCTTAAACTTGATCTAGATAATCGAGTTTCCAAGATTTTGTCCAAAGTTGATAACTTAAAACAGAAAAATACACGACTCTTCGATTCAATAAAGCCCGCATGTGTTGATACCACTGCACATAATCAATCATTGATTGAACAATTGAATCGAAAGTCGGTGGAAATATCTGATTTGAGGGAACAAATTTGTGATAAGAATCTGGTCTTGGCTGAGTTAAAGGAAACACTTCGTACTCTAAAAGGTAAGAATGTTGTGGATAACACAGCCACTGTCTCAGCCTCGTCCTCTAGTGCAATCAAAAGGAACCTTATAGCCGTCACACCACTTAACAAGGGACCTAGGACTAAACCATCTCAAACTTTGGTCACTAAAGATAAGGCGGAATCAAAACCAGCTTCTAATATTCCCATGTTGCCTTCTACAGGAGTAAGCACCACTACTAAGGACCAAAGATCTAAGCTTAAAAGAAACAAGAAGAATGATAGGATCTTGCCCCCATCTAGTAGTCAAGTGAAGAAGAAAGTAAAAGCCCATCCTAGGAATGTTATTTCTGTTTTGAATAAAAAGAATCATGTAGCTAAACCTAAAGGCTCTGTGGTTGTGCAGCGTTCTAAGCCTACTGTGAATTCTAATTTGAAATGTTGGAATTGCAATGAATGTATGTTTTCTAGTCGTCATGATTCTTGCCTTATTGACCATGTGAATGAGATGTATGCCCGGAAAAATGGATTAGAATGGAAACCGACTGGGAAAGTGTTAACCCAAGTTGGTTGGATGTGGCGCCCCACTGGTAGAACTTTCACTATAGTAGGAAATACGTGCCCTTTGACTAGGATCACTCCCACTGAAGTGAAGAAAGCGTGCCCTTTAACTAGGAGTACCAAGGCTACCAAAACACAAGCGTGTCCTTTAACTAGGAACACCGACACTACATTAGGAACCAAGTGCCCTTTAAATAGGTCTACTCCCACTGTAGTGCCCGCGAATAATCCAAAACCTAAGAAAGTTGGAACAGTAAAACCTGTTAGTGCTAAAACTCACACTAGAAAACGCAGGAAATCTAAGGGTCTCAAAAATGTTAGCAAGTCTGATAATTCTATATCTGTATCTGCTAACACTCCGGAACCAATAGTTTCCAATGCATTGTCTACTGTTGTTATTGAAAACAGGTGGTCCAAATTGTTCTCTGGTATTTGGACTCTGGTTGCTCCAAGCATATGACCAGAGATCGCTCTCAGCTCAGAAATTTCGTCAGCAAGTTTCTTGGTACGGTTCGATTTGGTAATGATCATATTGCAAAGATAATGGGTTATGGTGAATATCATATTGGGAATGTTATTATTTCAAGAGTGTATTATGTGGAGGGTCTCAGTCACAACTTGTTTTCTGTGGGACAATTTTGTGATGCAAACCTAGAAGTTGCTTTTCGAGAGCATACCTGCTTCATTCGTAATTTGGAAGGGGTTGATTTATTTAAAGGTACTCGAGGGAATAATTTGTATACTTTGTCTCTACAAGACATGATGGCCGCCTCTCCCGTATGTCTTCTCTCCAAAGCATCGAAGACTAAGTCATGGTTATGGCATCGACGGTTATCTCATCTTAACTTCGACGCTATTAATCATTTGGCGAAAAACGAACTTGTTCGTGGTCTTCCTAAACTTTCATTTCACAAGGATCATTTGTGTTTCGCGTGTACAATGGGGAAAAGCACTAAGAAATCTTACAAACCCAAGACGGAAGAAACCAACCAAGAGAAACTTTATCTGTTGCATATGGATCTTTGTGGGCCCATGCGTATTGAAAGTCTTAGTGGCAAAAAGTACATCCTCGTCATTGTCGATGATTACTCTCGGTTTACATGGGTGAAATTTCTTAAAGCAAAAAATGAGGCACCTAAATTCATCATCAGATTTCTCAAGATGATTCAAGTGCGTCTCAACACTACTGTCCGACCCATTCGTACAGATAATGGAACCGAATTTGTGAATCAAATTTTGTGTGATTATTATGAAGAAGTTGGCATTTCTCATGAAACATCCGTTGCTCGCACTCCACAACAAAACGGTGTCGTTGAAAGGCGAAATCGCACACTTATGGAAGCTGCTCGAACGATGTTAATTTACGCAAAGACTCCATTGTTTTTATGGGCAGAAGCAGTATCTACAGCAGTGTACACCCAAAACCGGTCACTAATTCGTAAACGCCATGGTAAAACACCTTATGAGCTTCTCCATGGAAAAGTACCAGATTTATCATATCTTCATGTATTTGGTTCTCTTTGCTATCCAAATAATGATGGTGACAATTTGGGAAAACTTCAACCAAAGGCTGATATTGGTATTTTCATTGGTTACGCACCCGCAAAGAAGGCATACCGAATCTACAACCGTAACTCTCGCAAGATCCTCGAAACTATGAATGTTGATTTTGATGAGCTGACAGCAATGGCTTCTGAGCAAAGCAGCTCTGAACCCGCACTTCATGAAATGGGACCCAGTAACATTAGTTCTGGTCTTGTCCCAAACAACCCTACTTCATCATCATTTACACCACCTACTAGGAAGGAATGGGATACGTTGTTTCAACCGTTCTTTGATGAATTCTTTACTCCTCCAAGTATTGTTGCTCCATTACCTGAGGTAATAGCTCCGATAACCGAAGTTGTTGCTCCAGCAACCGTTGCACAATCAGATACATCTGCACCTACAATTGGTCAAGATATACCTTCAACAAGTAATTCTCAACCAACACCTGTTTCAACTACCCATGTCATGCCTATTGATGATGAAGAGGATGATGATGATCACGATTTGGAATTCGCTCAAATGCGTGAACTTCCATTCTTTGGTGTACCAATTCCCGACCCTAATCAAGCCGGGTCGTCCACCTCAGAGGAAGCTCTTAGTACGGTTTACTCCAATCCACGGATTCGTGAACATGACAGCAAGTGGACAAAGGATCATCCTATAGATTCTATTATTGGTGACCCTAATCGTCCGGTATCCACACGAAGTCAGTTACAAGAAAGTGCAATGTTTTGTCACTTTGATGCTTTTCTCACTGAAGTTGAACCTAAGACATGGCAACAAGCTTTTACTCAATCCTGTTGGATAGAAGCTATGCAAGAAGAACTTAACGAATTCATACGTCTTGATGTTTGGGAACTTGTCCCATGCCCGGATCAAGTGCAGTTACTCACTTTGAAATGGGTTTACAAGGTGAAACTCGATGAGTTAGGCGGAATATTGAAGAACAAAGCTCGTCTCGTAGCTCGTGGATACAAGCAATTATTGGGCATCGACTTTATGGAATCCTTTACACCTGTTGCCCGTTTGGAAGCTATTCGACTATTCCTCGCTTATGCAGCCCATATGAATATGATCGTCTATCAAATGGATGTGAAGACGGCATTTCTTAATGGTGAACTCAAGGAAGAGGTCTATGTTCAACAACCGGATGGTTTTGTGAATCCTAATTATCCTAATCATGTGTACAAGCTTAAGAAGGCTCTCTATGGGTTGAAGCAAGCTCCTCGCGCATGGTATGATCTTTTGTCACAATTCCTCATTACGCAAGGCTTCGCTAAAGGCAAGGTGGATCCCACGTTGTTCATTCAGAAACGAGGTAAAGATATGATTATGGTACAAATATATGTTGATGATATTATATTTGCAACCTCGACCTAAATCTTATCGGATGAGTTTGGGACACTCATGTCTTCCAAGTTTAAGATGTCAATGATGGGCAAGGTATCATTCTTCTTAGGTCTTCAGATATCTCAGAGTCCCAGAGGCATCTTTATCAATCAATCCAAGTATGCCCTTGAATCGCTTAAGAAGTATAAGATGGAATCTTGCGACCCCGTGGATACTCCAATGGTGGAACGAACTAAGCTTGATGCAGATCCACATGGAGTTGCCGTTGATCCGACACTTTATCGTGGAATGATCGGTACTCTTCTGTATATCACAGCTAGTCGACCTGATCTTCAGTTTGCTATATGTATGTGTCCCAGGTATCAAACTAGGCCCACTGAGTTACACTTAGCTACTGTTAAAAGGATCTTTCGATATCTAAAAGGAACCATTAATCGGGGACTTTGGTATTCGAAGGACTCTTCTATTGCACTAATGGCATATGCAGATGCGGATCACGCGGGTTGTCAAGATACAAGACGTAGCACGAGTGGAACTTTGCAACTACTAGGAGATCGACTAATCAGTTGGGCATCAAAAAGGCAGAAAAGCGCTGCAATTTCAAGTACGGAAGCAGAATACATAGCTATGTCCGGTTGCTGTGCTCAAATTCTTTGGATGAGATCGCAATTAACCGACTATGGTCTAGGTTTCAACAAAATTCCGATGTACTGTGACATCAAGAGTGCAATTGCCTTATGCTGCAACAATGTTCAATTCTCCCGGTCGAAGCATATTGACATTCGCTACCACTTCATCAAGGAGCAAGTGGAAAATGGAGTGATAGAGCTTTACTTTGTCCGATCTGAGTATCAATTGGCGGATATTTTCACGAAGGCTTTAGATCGCGCTCGAATTGAATTTTTGGCCGACAAGCTAGGAATGAGAACCTTCTCGCCTGAGACTCTTAAGGAACTTGCAGATGAAGCGAAAGAATAGTGGTGGTAAAACTATTCTCCGTATCCTTGGTGATCATCTGTATATATTGTTTATATTTTTATCCACAAAAGCAAAATACAAAAATATAAAACCATATAAAAAACATAAAAATTGAAAAATTCATTAAAATCCAAAAATATTTTTACTTTATTTTTCAAAGGCATGTCTTTTGGTACGATAATATTTACGGCCTTAGAAATTTTGATTAATATCGACAAGGCACCATAAATAGAGTTCGTACAAAAGTTGTAAATATTTCATAAAACATGCCTATATGGCTTGTAGTTATTTCAGACTGCAACACGGTTTTCATATTAAAGTCAAGTATTTCTTATGAAAGCTTTGGCTCACAACGGGAATTAATTTTCTCGGGCAAGGTTTACTTTAAAACCTTGTAAGGGATCAAGTTTACTTTATAACTTGGTCTAACACAAATTTATGTACGCCTCAGTGCATTTGTTTGTTAAAACAAGAGAAGTCTTGTTTTTAAGAAGCTATCATCTCTACAACCATTGCTATCTACAATTGGTATCTACATACTCGACGATGCGACTACTCAAGTGACGACTACAGCTCTTTCGATAGAACACGGGTCAACAATTGAGGGGGAGCAATTGTCAAGCATTCAGAATCTTCGATGCCGAACGTGACAAGCTCACTACCTGGCGTCAAGACAACAATACCAATCGTACACGTGGTGTCAAGAGATGACTTCAGACGTGACGAGGCGACCAACATATGCTGACAAGAACCATTTGATCTTATCATATGATGTTCTCATCTATCAGGTCCAACCTTGTCAATTCTTTTTTAATATGGTGAATATGTGATCATGTTACAAATCGATATCATATCTCATCATTTGATATCATGAAGATGAAATGGACTTGCATTTTTCTTCCCAAAACCTTTGTTAAAACTTCATTAAATCAATTGATATTAAAAACATCGATTGGGTTAATATTTTTAATATGGGGGAGAAAATGTGATTTAATAAGGGATATTATCATAGATGGTTTGACTTAATGTGCTGGCTCATCTCTACATATGCGAAATGTTTTCGAATATCGTGGCATATGTTAAGGGGGAGCAAAACGGATTTGCATATCAAAATGGATTTTCATGGTGACATATACTTACCCAAACCCCATTTATTTCACGACGATGAAGATTGTGGTGATATAAGGATGGTAGGATAGGTTAAGTCCTATGATTCTTCCAGAACCGGAGGAATCTTCCCAAGGACATTCCATAGCTAGAAATAGTAGTCCTTAGGAAAGTTGGAGAAAGATTGTGAACGTAGCTGAATGCCGACCAAGTACTTAAGTTAGCACTGGAACATTCACAACAAGGTGCTAGTTATGACGTATTGGTAAACATTGAAGGGGTTGAAGAATGAAAAAGAATTGTAAAGATAAAGGGTGTAAAGAAAGAAGCCCTCCTTACAACTTTAGGTAGAAACCGGGTCAACACATATGCTATTGAGATCATTTTAATGATTCTCGATATTGAAGACAGACATCATGGACCCAGTGATGCAATGCACAACCCATCCCAGCTAACTCAGATATCTCTCAAAAGGTATTTGTTTTAATCACACAGAGACAACACGTTATCTATCGATTTATTCACTCCGAGTAAATTGGTATTGAAAAGGTGGCACTCCTCTCCAGCCTCCGATCACTAAAATCCAAAATGTACGATCGAGTCTAGAGCCATTTGAGATCATCAAATATCTCATTAGGACACACTTTCATATTTCCTTGCTTCTTCACACACTGTGAAAAGTAAGAAAGATTTTAAGAGTCCTACGCAAAATCTTCATGATCTTGCCTGAACATCCGAGTAATATGAAAGTATTTACAATGAAGATGGAAATCCTTCTTGAGCGAATATCAAAAAGCTCATGGTAGGTGACTTGTGCGATTCTTTATGAATCAAACTTGTGATAACTGGAAAGCAACAGCTGTTTAATTCTTAACTGAATTTAAACACGTTCCAGGCCTCTACGCAATATCTTAGTGATCTTGCCAGAACACTCAGAGTGATACCTTAGTGTTCACAGTGATGAGTGGAAATCCTTCTAGTGTTAACCTCAAACAGCACTTGGTAGGTAACTTGCAAGATTCTATACGAATCAAGCTCGTGACAACTGGAAAGCAACGATGGTGCGGTTCTTAATTGAATTTCACTTGTTCCAGGAACATGAATTGGCGGCTTCAAATCATGCGGATATTATTATCCAAATGATTCACTCTTTATGTTCGCAGTCAGCTTTGGACGGTCGAATAAAGAGAACGGGTTTACCCGCGAAATCCTGTCAGGAAGTTACTTAATTGAAACTATCCGTCACGGGTACGATATCTAATATCGTCCAACGGTCTTCACCGACCGGAGGTAAAATGCTACCGATTTAGAATGAAATGTTCAAAGCCATTTCGTTCGTGTCTACTTATGTTGCGACATTTGAAGACGGTGGCGTTGCGGAATCCGAGAAGAAGTCGTCCCCGCATGCTTATACTTTATGCACTTAATATCTCATCTGATTCAAGAAAGCATAAAAGTTAAGTCTTCCGCTGTATCGAACTCTGAAGCTTTCAAGAATTACGAAGGTATAAGTATGTGGGACATGGTGTCACGAAGAGGCGAATATCACAAGCGATGGATGCACAAGATCAAGGCAAGAGATTAATGCTCAAGACTGATATCAAAGATCACATCAGCATGTTCACCAGAAAAGAAAAAGAAAAAGAAAGACGAAGACTACGAGCTCAAGACTAACTTGGGTAACGCCCTTGTTTGGAGTGACCTCCCTTAGGGGGAGATTGTTGGAAATACGTTTTACGTATTAAGAAAGATCGGTTACTCCAACGATAGTCGATGTAATAGCTCGTAGTTTAGTTACGTGTCTTTACTTAACAAACAACATCAAGCCTAGCCTACAACATGTGTAGGCCGGCCCAAATGTAAGCCCAAGCCCATGACAAGGGCTTGGGTATATAAACCCTCTCCTTTGATGGAGAGGATGTGTGTTCCTCATTTTTACACATAGTGAAAAAGTGTTTTCTTTCACTTTCTTTCTCTAAGTGTGTGTGTGTTCTCACCATATCTCTATCTCTTTCTCTCTCTAAAACATAAGCATAGATTTACAATCCTACAAACACTTAGAGAGATTGTATTGTATTGTTCATGTGATGATTGTCCAATGGTATCAAGAGCCATGGGATGATTGTATTGTTCATGTGTTTGTGTTCTTGATTCATACGCCATTTTTGATCCATTTTCACACGTCCAATTTTTTTTTTTGTGTTTTTGATGGTTTTTTCTTGATACAAATCTTCTACATAGTTGTGGTAGGGATTTGGTATAGTTACTTTGGCTAAAAACACAAAATTTTTGGGTGTTTTGATCATTTTTTGGCTTAAAATCACGAATTGGTTGAGTTTTGTCCGAGAAAAGTGGGAAATATTCCGATCTGGTCATCGGAAAGGGGTTTATAGTACATTCCGATCAGTGTAATCGGAATAGGGTTTAGGTATTCCGATTGGTATTCAGATTGGGTATTCCGATCACGGCATTCCGATTGGTATTCAGATTGGGTATTCCGATCACGGCATTCCGATTGGTATTCAGATTTGGTATTCAGATTAGATACATTCCGATTGGTATTCAGATTGGGTATTCCGATCACGGCATTCCGATTGGTTGGTATTCAGATTAGGTACATTCTGATTGGTATTCAGATTGGGTATTCCGATCACGCATTCCGATTGGTATTCAGATTTGGTATTCAGATTAGGTACATTCCGATCAAGGTATTCCGATTTGGGAGATTCCGACTGATATTCCGATCACTATTCCGACTGATATTCCGATCACTATTTCGATCAACATTCCGATAACAAAATTATTCCTTAAAAAATTTCGAACATTGTTTCTCAACTTTAACTCACAACAACAAACACATTTACTTTCTTTCATTGATCAATCAACGCTAGTAAATCTTAACTTATTGAAATGGAGTACACATCTCTTACGGATAAGTCCATCCTCTCGGGTACGGATAATCGTCCACCAATGTTGGTGAAGACTATGTATGAGGAATGGGCTTCCCGAATGAAACTTTATATGTTGAACAAGGAGAATTGACATCTCATTTGGGCATCGGTGCTCAATGGACCATTAGATTATGGTACAGTGACGGAAGGTACAACTACTCGTCCTCGCACAACGGGTGAATTGACTGGAGATATGAAGATTCAAGACAAATGTGATAAGTATGCTACAAACATCATTCTCCAAGCCCTTCCTCCAGATGTCTACAAACTCGTCAGCAAACATAAAGTTGCCAAAGAGTTATGGGATAGAATTCGTGTTCTCATGCAAGGCACCTCGTTAACTAAACAAGAACGAGAGTGTAAGCTTTATGATACTTTTGATAAGTTTGACTATGTGCCAGGGGAGACTCTCAATGATTACTATCTGAGATTTACCCTATTGTTGAATGAGCTCAATATATATGGCATGACAATTCCTACCTTTCAATTGAACACCAAGTATTTGAACACTCTTCCTTCAGAATGGAAAAAATACGTGACGGATGTTAAATTGGCTAAGGACTTGCATAACACCAATGTGGATCAACTTCAAGCTTTTCTTCAACAACACGAATGCCATGTGATCGAGACTCGGTTGTCTACACCTCAAGTTCATGATCCACTTGCAATGTATGCTTCTCAACACAACATGGCTTATACTTATCAACAACCATCATACTTGCAGCAGCCACTACCACACATCTATCAGCAACCATCTTATCAACCACCAATGATGCCACAGCAAGAATATCAACAAAGTGTTCATCAACAATCTTTTCCACAGCAAGCACAATATCAGACATCACCATCACAAGCCAACACTTCTCCAATGGGCTATACTCCTCAGCAAGGATATTTTCCTATAGAAGCACAACCAGCACAAGCTTTCTACTCTAATGAACTTCCACCAATCCAAGCACCGGTCTTTACTCCAAATGATACGCCAGCTGATGTTCTAAACCATCTCACAGCTTATTTGTCAAAACTTGTTGCAACTAGAGGATTTCCACCAACAAACAATCAGCTCCGCACCTCATCAAATCCTCGACAACAAGCTACCGTTCAAGATGGTCAAGTAACAGTGCAACCTATTCAGGGAAGGCAAAATTCATATGGACCTCCTACAAGGACTGGGAACAATCAAGCTGTGAATTCTCAAGCTAGTGGAAATGGAAGTCCATTGGTCCTAAAAAGGTTGTGACTTGCTACAATTGCCGAGGACAAGGTCATATGGCTAGGGAATGCACTCAGCCGAAAAGGAGGAGGGATGATGCATGGTTTCGTGAGAAGATGTATTTGGTTGATGCTCAATCTAAGGGGAAGATCTTGGATTCAGAGGAGTTAGCATTTCTTGCAGACCCAGGGGCAGCAGATACTGAAGGCATTGCAGTCGTTTCCACTTCTAATGCAGCTTATCAAGCGGACGATCTTGATGCATACGATTCGGATTGTGATGACATTCACTCTGCCCAAGCTGCTCTCGTTGCTAATCTCTCTCACTACGGTTCTGATGTCATCAGTGAGGTACCAACCACATCTAATAATATTGATGATAACCAACATCAAGTTGGGCATGAAAATGACAACCTCGAACAGCATTCGGGAACTAGTAATTCAAATGATGTGGTACCCAAACCTACACATTTGAGTGAACCTCAACCAAATGCTACGACGGGTATGGAATCTTATGCTCAACATGATTTGGTCATGGTGCCTAAACATATTATTGATCAAATGCATATGGCCCTCAGACAATCCGTAGATACCAATTCCACCCTAACTGCTGAGCTTGCGTTGCATAAAGAAAAGGTCAAAGCTTTTGAAATGGTCCCTCAAGAAGAGAAAATAACATGTTCTGAATTTGACCAATTTCGTTTTGAAAAGATTGAACACTTGAAAGAAATAGAATCTTTAAAAGCTAATCTTTCTAATGAATTAAAAGAAAAGGAGTCGGTTGTCAATGATTTTCAGAAACTTAAAATGGATTTCGAAACTCTCGAGTCTAAAAAGGTTGAATCGGAAATTAATGCTACCAAACTTCTTAAATTTAAAGAACAACAGCTTTTAAAACAATACTCTTCCACAGAAAAGGTTCATCTTTTAACTAAATCATTTAAAGAACTCGAACTTAAACGTCTTCAAGATTTACCACCTAATCCCGGTTATGCAAAACAAGCTCAGGAATATATTCCCGGTCTTTATGATATGACCATAATTGGAAAATCGAAAGAAGCACCTTTTGTTCGTAGTACTGAGGAGACACAATCACTTGGGGATGAAACTCATTCTAAAATGCTTTCAAAATACAATTGATTATGATCAACATAACAAAGATCAATTTTCGAAAAAGACACGCATTCACTTACAAAAGGAATTAGCAGAATTAACAGTTCTTGTGCCCCAAAGTTTGTCAAATGAAAACCTTCCTAGTACGTCTCCTACACTCGTCAAAAAGGATTTAACAAAGTTAATTCCACCGGTAAGTAAGGCGTCCGTTAACTTAAATACGGTTCACCAACACTTAGCCAATTTTGACAAGGTCATTTTGGAACGTACGACGGCCACGGCCATAACGGAAGGTGAATGGAACTTTGAGCACACTAGAGCTGCGTTTCGAGATGAAATTGTTCCATTTGTAAAGAATGTTAAAGCTTGTCTTCGTAATATTGATCAAGATTTGTTTTTGGAAATAGAAGAAGTTAGACGTGTTTTCAATGAAATGGAAGATGCTTATGAAAACAGTTTACTTGAAATAGAACGGGTTTCACGCCATAATGATCTGCTTCTGAATCAAGTGATGTCTCATGATCTAGTTTCCGTATGTGTGAATAACAGTGTTGATAATGATTCTATTGTGCATAATGTTGAATCTGTGGATAATGTGGTAGATAGTACTTGTCACGAATCTGACGCTGAATTTTTAAAGCTTCAAGATTCATATTCTTCGCTTTCAAAACGTTTTGATGAGATTCAAACACATTGTATTTCGCTTGAATGCAAGCAACAATTTATTCAAGAAATCTTTGAAACGTCATTCGAAGGTGTTAATATCGATGATGCAAATTTTGAAAAGAATTTTCGATTGAATTTACAATCAAAACAGCGTCAGCCAAGTGACAAAGTTGCTAACTCTTTGCCGATAGAAATAGAGAAATCTAAGGAGCTTAACTGTGTGAACGTACTTGAGGCCGCTGAGAATCTTAAACTTGATCTAGATAATCGAGTTTCCAAGATTTTGTCCAAAGTTGATAACTTAAAACAGAAAAATACACGACTCTTCGATTCAGTAAAGCCCGCATGTGTTGATACCGCTGCACAGAATCAATCATTGATTGAACAATTGAATCGAAAGTCGGTGGAAATATCTGATTTGAGGGAACAAATTTGTGATAAGAATCTGGTCTTGGCTGAGTTAAAGGAAACACTTCGTACTCTAAAAGGTAAGAATGTTGTGGATAACGCAGCCACTGTCTCAGCCTCGTCCTCTAGTGCAATCAAAAGGAACCTTATAGCCGTCACACCACTTAACAAGGGACCTAGGACTAAACCATCTCAAACTTTGGTCACTAAAGATAAGGCGGAATCAAAACCAGCTTCTAATATTCCCATGTTGCCTTCTACAGGAGTAAGCACCACTACTAAGGACCAAAGATCTAAGCTTAAAAGAAACAAGAAGAATGATAGGATCTTGCCCCCATCTAGTAGTCAAGTGAAGAAGAAAGTAGAAGCCCATCCTAGGAATGTTATTTCTGTTTTGAATAAAAAGAATCATGTAGCTAAACCAAAACACAAGCGTGTCCTTTAACTAGGAACACCGACACTACTGTAGGAACCAAGTGCCCTTTAAATAGGTCTACTCCCACTGTAGTGCCCGTGAATAATCCAAAACCTAAGAAAGTTGGAACAGTAAAACCTGTTAGTGCTAAAACTCACACTAGAAAACGCAGGAAATCTAAGGGTCTCAAAAATGTTAGCAAGTCTGATAATTCTATATCTGTATCTGCTAACACTCCGGAACCAATAGTTTCCAATGCATTGTCTACTGTTGTTATTGAAAACAGGTGGTCCAAATTGTTCTCTGGTATTTGGACTCTGGTTGCTCCAAGCATATGACCGGAGATCGCTCTCAGCTCAGAAATTTCGTCAGCAAGTTTCTTGGTACGGTTTGATTTGGTAATGATCATATTGCAAAGATAATGGGTTATGGTGAATATCATATTGGGAATGTTATTATTTCAAGAGTGTATTATGTGGAGGGTCTCGGTCACAACTTGTTTTTTGTGGGACAATTTTGTGATGCAAACCTAGAAGTTGCTTTTCGAGAGCATACCTGCTTCATTCGTAGTTTGGAAGGGGTTGATTTATTGAAAGGTACTCGAGGGAATAATTTGTATACTTTGTCTCTACAAGACATGATGGCCGCCTCTCCCGTATGTCTTCTCTCTAAAGCATCAAAGACTAAGTCATGGTTATGGCATCGACGGTTATCTCATCTTAACTTCGACCCTATTAATCATTTGGCGAAAAACGAACTTGTTCGTGGTCTTCCTAAACTTTCATTTCACAAGGATCATTTGTGTTCCGCGTGTACAATGGGGAAAAGCACTAAGAAATCTTACAAACCCAAGACGGAAGACACCAACCAAGAGAAACTTTATCTGTTGCATATGGATCTTTGTGGGCCCATGCGTATTGAAAGTCTTAGTGGCAAAAAGTACATCCTCGTCATTGTCGATGATTACTCTCAGTTTACATGGGTGAAATTTCTTAAAGCAAAAAATGAGGCACCTAAATTCATCATCAGATTTCTCAAGATGATTCAAGTGCGTCTCAACACTACTGTCCGACGCATTCGTACAGATAATGGAACTGAATTTGTGAATCAAATTTTAGGTGATTATTATGAAGAAGTTGGCATTTCTCATGAAACATCCGTTGCTCGCACTCCACAACAAAACGGTGTCGTTGAAAGGCGAAATCGCACACTTATGGAAGCTGCTCGAACGATGTTAATTTACGCAAAGGCTCCATTGTTTTTATGGGCAGAAGCAGTATCTACAGCAGTGTACACCCAAAACCGGTCACTAATTCGTAAACGCCATGGTAAAACACCTTATGAGCTTCTCCATGGAAAAGTACCAGATTTATCATATCTTCATGTATTTGGTTCTCTTTGCTATCCAAATAATGATGGTGACAATTTGGGAAAACTTCAACCAAAGGCTGATATTGGTATTTTCATTGGTTACGCACCCGCAAAGAAGGCATACCGAATCTACAACCGTAACTCTCGCAAGATCCTCGAAACTATGAATGTTGATTTTGATGAGCTGACAGCAATGGCTTCTGAGCAAAGCAGCTCTGAACCCGCACTTCATGAAATGGGACCCAGTAACATTAGTTCTGGTCTTGTCCCAAACAACCCTACTTCATCATCATTTACACCACCTACTAGGAAGGAATGGGATACGTTGTTTCAACCGTTCTTTGATGAATTCTTTACTCCTCCAAGTATTGTTGCTCCATTACCTGAGGTAATAGCTCCGGTAACCGAAGTTGTTGCTCCAGCAACCGTTGCACAATCAGATACATCTGCACCTACAATTGGTCAAGATATACCTTCAACAAGTAATTCTCAACCAACACCTGTTTGAACTACCCATGTCATGCCTATTGATGATGAATAGGATGATGATGATCATGATTTGGAATTCGCTCAAATGCGTGAACTTCCATTCTTTGGTGTACCAATTCCCGACCCTAATCAAGCCGGGCCGTCCACCTCAGAGGAAGCTCCTAGTACGGTTTACTCCAATCCACGGATTCGTGAACATGACAGCAAGTGGACAAAGGATCATCCTATATATTCTATTATTGGTGACCCTAATCGTCCGGTATCCACACGAAGTCAGTTACAAGAAAGTGCAATGTTTTGTCACTTTGATGCTTTTCTCACTGAAGTTGAACCTAAGACATGGCAACAAGCTTTTACCCAATCCTGTTGGATAGAAGCTATGCAAGAAGAACTTATCGAATTCATACGTCTTGATGTTTGGGAACTTGTCCCATGCCCGGATCAAGTGCAGTTACTCACTTTGAAATGGGTTTACAAGGTGAAACTCGATGAGTTAGGCGGAATATTGAAGAACAAAGCTCGTCTCGTAGCTCGTGGATACAAGCAATTATTGGGCATCGACTTTATGGAATCCTTTGCACCTGTTGCCCGTTTGGAAGCTATTCGACTATTCCTCGCTTATGCAGCCCATATGAATATGATCGTCTATCAGATGGATGTGAAGACGGCATTTCTTAATGGTGAACTCAAGGAAGAGGTCTATGTTCAACAACCGGATGGTTTTGTGAATCCTAATTATCCTAATCATGTGTACAAGCTTAAGAAGGCTCTCTATGGGTTGAAGCAAGCTCCTCGCGCATGGTATGATCTTTTAACACCCCCAAATTTACACGCAGCGGAATACATCTTTGGGTGCTAAACAATGATACAACAACACATAATTTATAAAGAACGACTCGAAAAGAGACGTTTTAAGTTTATCGTTCCAAAACATTTATCAGAGTAGCGTAGTCCCAAGACATCGTAACCAAAGTACAACCAAAACAAAAGATTTAAATTGTTTTGAACAAAAGGAACGACAAATATTCAAAGAGTTTATATTGCAAAGTAGTGCACAACATTCATTCCCGTGGCTTCCAAGCTTCAGCCTTCTTGATTACCTGAAATACATGTGAGAAAATCATCAGCAAAAATGCCGAGTGAATCTATAGGTTTATATAATCATTTTGAACACAAGCAAAGATTATAAGTTTGTGGCATCCTTAAAGGCAACAAGCATCTAATAATTTGCATCAACAATAATAATTGTATTTAGCATAAATTGCAATAAGCTCATGGAACCGAGCCCTTAGACACTCCCATATCAGTCTAATAAGACGAGAGATTTATTAATTGTCGGTTACCTCCAGATTATTGGTACATTGCCGTATACCTGACTTCTCAATACAATATGTTCAAACAGTGTGGAGGTCGGGCCTAAGCTTCTATGACAAGTCCACAAAAACTGAACCGGGGCGGCTTCCCCCATAGATCTATTAACTGTACTAGCGGTTAACCCATCATAGGTTAATTAACGGTCCATAATTGAGGCTTTAACTAAGGCAATCACTTAATGCAATTTAAAGGCAACCACGGGTCCATTCATAGAGGGACAAGCATACCATAAAAATCTTGTGTTCTAAGTTTAAAAAAAACATGTATTCCCCCTCGCGGGTTTTAAAAATATTTGAATGAGCTCAAACGAGGCTATAGACTCACGTTGATAATGAAAGGCGGATTATCGGCTACGGGCGTGCTTCGGTCACGGAAACCTATATAAATAATAATCGGTCTTAGACTCTTGTCTAATGACTTTTATCAAAATAAGAATATACATATGATGATTTTGTACATATGATGATGATCAAGTGGGTTTATATATCTTTGTTTACTCATTTTAGTGTTTACGTATTGGTAACTTTTTACTAGTTTACTAGTTTTACCTATTTACCTATTTTGAGTCCAATAAGCTTAGTATAAGTTCTTTAACTTGTTTAATCCATTTTATACCTATATTATCAGTATCTATACTTTCCATGTTGGGCCCAAATGGGTTAAGCCCAATAAGTTCTTTTTTATAAGTGTTTAACTTATTTAGTCCAATTATTAGTCCAGTATGCTTAGTTAGCTCGTTAATGTCCGTATGTCCTATTGTTCGGGTTTTATCGGTTTTTACTTGTATTAGTTACTTATATATCAGTATATGACTTTTAAAAACTTCACATTAGACAGGTTTGATCGTCTAAGTTTTATTTGGCAAAAAAAACGTTAATTTTACGGTAATAGCCGAAAAAGTCGTAAAAATCAAGTTTATAGTTTTTATTACTTATAAGTATTATTCCACTACCATTTATATAATTTATCCATTTAATTAACCTTTTACATATTTATATAAATAAGTTTCATAAGTTAGTGGGTTTTTATTTTACATTTTATACAATAAATTTTGAGTGCTTATATAATAATAATAAACATTAATTCTCAAAATCTGATTTTTATCTTCATGTTCACCATTTTTATCATATATAGAGTTCTATAATGAATTAGAAGCTCATTTTTGGGTGGCATGATCTTCATATTATGTGCTACATTTAACTTAGTTATAGCTACTGCTCATTTTAAGTTTATCTTGCCTTAACAGTCCCTACAAAACTGCTTATTCAGATTAGAACACCCAACTTGTTTTGATCATATCTCACTCATTATATTGATTCCATTGCATGGCCAACTCTCACATGTGTATAACATCTTGTACTTACTGTAAATGGATCATACCATGCAATTTTATCAGTTCAAGTTTTAGTTATATACTGTTTTTATACAGCCAACTAAATAATCAAGATTTTAGCCTCATTTCTTATAGTTATTAACCTTTTTAAGCATATCTATCAACACTTGATCCCCACACAACATTTTTATCATCATATATACATCATATACATATACAAAATGAAAGAAAATACATTTGTTCTTTACAAAAATAACAAGAGAAAATGGAGAGGGTGATCTTCTTTACCAACCAAGTGTATTTCTTGTTTTTGGAAGACAAGAACTTGATGAACACCACAAGTAACTCCAAGATCATCAAACACCAAGAATATAAGTTGAGAAATCAGCCCTAGGACACACGCAAATCACCTCCAATGTTGTTAATATGGCCACCAAATGATCAAGGCTTCAAGATAACTCCATGATAGAGCTAGTAAACATGTATTTCATGGCTAGAAAAGATCAAAAGGGGTGTTTGTAGCTTGAATATGGATGGCAATGGTGGAAGGTTTTGAGAGGATTTGTGAGAGTTTTGCATGTATGGAAATGGTGGTGTGAAGTTAGGTGATGGTTTTGACTAGACAAAGCTTAAAGAGTAAGCTTTGTAGTACACTTGTAATAAACTAGCTAACATGATGCCACATAAGGTGGTGGTATCATGTTGGTGCCATCCAAACTAGCTAGTGGGGTGGGACAATGTATTTTGTCTCATCTCACTAGTTTACGGGTATTCCTCGAGTCTAGTTTTCTCGATTTGCGTGCCCTCGGGTCGTTTCGCGAAAAACGTTTTTATAAATTATGAATCAACGTCACAAAACGAATCCAATAAAAATTGTCTCATCAAAAACGGAGTCCAAAAACGTAAATACGTAATCCTAAGGTTTCCGGTTTAGTCGTAAAAGACACTAAATTATGCACGTAAGCCCAAATTTAAATCCGTAAATTGTGAGTTCATCAACCCACACAAAAATAAGTTTCAAAATATTATACGATATAAAATTTTTGGCAACAGTCGGTATCGCGATCACTAGTAGTCCTCGTTGCTCGTCAAAATATTAAAATAAAATATTTGATATCGGTTTCAACTTAAACCGTTAAACATAATAATATTTAATATATAAAATACTTCAAAAATATTTGAAAAGTAAGATTAAGTAATGACCTTATTTTGTGGGTTTTACAGATCTTTTGTCACAATTCCTCATTACGCAAGGCTTCGCTAAAGGCAAGGTGGATCCCACGCTATTCATTCAGAAACGAGGTAAAGATATGATTATGGTACAAATATATGTTGATGATATTATATTTGCAGCCTCGACCCAAATCTTATCGGATGAGTTTGGGACACTCATGTCTTCCAAGTTTAAGATGTCAATGATGGGCAAGGTATCATTCTTCTTAGGTCTTCAGATATCTCAGAGTCCCTGAGGCATCTTTATCAATCAATCCAAGTATGTCCTTGAATCGCTTAAGAAGTATAAGATGGAATCTTGCGACCCGGTGGATACTCCAATGGTGGAACGAACTAAGCTTGATGCAGATCCACATGGAGTTGCCGTTGATCCGACACTTTATCGTGGAATGATCGGTACTCTTCTGTATATCACAGCTAGTCGACCTGATCTTCAGTTTGCTATATGTATGTGTGTCAGGTATCAAACTAGGCCCACTGAGTTACACTTAGCTACTGTTAAAAGGATCTTTCGATATCTAAAAGGAACCATTAATCGGGGACTTTGGTATTCGAAGGACTCTTCTATTGCACTAATGGCATATGCAGATGCGGATCACGCAGGTTGTCAAGATACAAGACGTAGCACGAGTGGAACTTTGCAACTACTAGGAGATCGTCTAATCAGTTGGGCATCGAAAAGGCAGAAAAGCGCTGCAATTTCAAGTACGGAAGCAGAATACATAGCTATGTCCGGTTGCTGTGCTCAAATTCTTTGGATGAGATCGCAATTAACCGACTATGGTCTAGGTTTCAACAAAATTCCGATGTACTGTGACAACAAGAGTTCAATTGCCTTATGCTGCAACAATGTTCAATTCTCCCGGTCGAAGCATATTGACATTCGCTACCACTTCATCAAGGAGCAAGTGGAAAATGGAGTAATAGAGTTTTACTTTGTCCGATCTGAGTATCAATTGGCGGATATTTTCACGAAGGCTTTAGATCGCGCTCGAATTGAATTTTTGGCCGACAAGCTAGGAATGAGAACCTTCTCGCCTGAGACTCTTAAGGAACTAGCAGATGAAGCGAAAGAATAGTGGTGGTAAAACTATTCTCCGTATCCTTGGTGATCATCTGTATATTGTTTATATTTTTATCCACAAAAGCAAAATACAAAAATATAAAACCATATAAAAAACATAAAAATTGAAAAATTCATTAAAATCCAAAAATATTTTTACTTTATTTTTCAAAGGCATGTCTTTTGGTACGATAATATTTACGGCCTTAGAAATGTTGATTAATATCGACACGGCGCCATAAATAGAGTTCGTACAAAAGTTGTAAATATTTCATAAAACATGCCTATATGGCTTGTAGTTATTTCAGACTGCAACCCGGTTTTTATATTAAAGTCAAGTATTTCTTATGAAAGCTTTGGCTCACAACGGGAATTAATTTTCTCGGGCAAGGTTTACTTTAAAACCTTGTAAGGGATCAAGTTTACTTTATAACTTGGTCTAACACAAATCTATGTACGCCTCAGTGCATTTATTTGTTAAAACAAGAGAAGTCTTGTTTTTATGAAGCTATCATCTCTACAACCATTGCTATCTACAATTGGTATCTACATACTCGAGGATGCGACTACTCAACAGACGACTACAGCTCTTTCGATAGAACACGGGTCAACAATTGAGGGGGAGCAATTGTCAAGCATTCAGAATCTTCGATGCCGAACGTGACAAGCTCACTACCTGGTGTCAAGACAACAATACCAATCGTACACGTGGTGTCAAGAGATGACTTCAGACGTGACGAGGCGACCAACATATGCTGACAAGAACCATTTGATCTTATCATATGATGTTCTCATCTATCAGGTCCAACCTTGTCAATTCTTTTTTAATATGGTGAATATGTGATCATGTTACAAATCGATATCATATCTCATACATTTGATATCATGAAGATGAAATGGACTTGCATTTTTCTTCCCAAAACCTTTGTTAAAACTTCATTAAATCAATTGATATTAAAAACATCGATTGGGTTAATATTTTTAATATGGTGGAGAAAATGTGATTTAATATGGGATATTATCATAGATGGTTTGACTTAATGTGCTGGCTCATCTCTACATATGTGAAATGTTTTCGAATATCGTGGCATATGTTAAGGGGGAGCAAAACGGATTTGCATATCAAAATGGATTTTCATGGTGACATATACTTACCCAAACCCCATTTATTTCACGACGATGAAGATTGTGGTGATATAAGGATGGTAGGATAGGTTAAGTCCTATGATTCTTCCAGAACCGGAGGAATCTTCCCAAGGACATTCCATAGCTAGAAATAGTAGTCCTTAGGAAGTTGGAGAAAGATTGTGAACGTAGCTGAATGCCGACCAAGTACTTAAGTTAGCACTGGAACAATCACAACAAGGTGCTAGTTATGACGTATTGGTAAGCATTGAAGGGGTTGAAGAATGAAAAAGAATTGTAAAGATAAAGGGTGTAAAGAAAGAAGCCCTCCTTACAACTTTAGGCAGAAACCGGGTCAACACATATGCTATTGAGATCATTTTAATGATTCTCGATATTGAAGACAGACATCATGGACCCAGTGATGCAATGCACAACCCATCCCAGCTAACTCAGATATCTCTCAAAAGGTATTTGTTTTAATCACACGGAGACAACACGTTATCTATCGATTTATTCACTCCGAGTAAATTGGTATTGAAAAGGTGGCACTCCTCTCCAGCCTCCGATCACTAAAATCCAAAATGCACGATCGAGTCTAGAGCCATTTGAGATCATCAAATATCTCATTAGGATACACTTTCATATTTCCTTGCTTCTTCACACACTATGAAAAGTAAGAAAGATTTTAAGAGTCCTACGCAAAATCTTCATGATCTTGCCTGAACATCCGAGTAATATGAAAGTATTTATAATGAAGATGGAAATCCTTCTTGAGCGAATATCAAAAAGCTCATGGTAGGTGACTTGTGCGATTCTTTATGAATCAAACTTGTGATAACTGGAAAGCAACAGCTGTTTAATTCTTAACTGAATTTAAACACGTTCCAGGCCTCTACGCAATATCTTAGTGATCTTGCCAGAACACTCAGAGTGATACCTTAGTGTTCACAGTGATGAGTGGAAATCCTTCTAGTGTTAACCTCAAACAGCACTTGGTAGGTAACTTGCAAGATTCTATACGAATCAAGCTCGTGACAACTGGAAAGCAACGATGGTGCGGTTCTTAATTGAATTTCACTTGTTCTAGGAACATGAATTGACGGCTTCAAATCATGCGGATATTATTATCCAAATGATTCACTCTTTATGTTCGCAGTCAGCTTTGGACGGTCGAATAAAGAGAACGGGTTTACCCGCGAAATCCTGTCAGGAAGTTACTTAATTGAAACTATCTGTCACGGGTACGATATCTAATATCGTCCAACGGTCTTCACCGACCGGAGGTAAAATGCTACCGATTTAGAATGAAATGTTCAAAGCCATTTCGTTTGTGTCTACTTATGTTGCGACATTTGAAGACGGTGGCGTTGCGGAATCCGAGAAGAAGTCGTCCCCGCATGCTTATACTTTATGCACTTAATATCTCATCTGATTCAAGAAAGCATAAAAGTTAAGTCTTCCGCTGTATCGAACTCTGAAGCTTTCAAGAATTACGAAGGTATAAGTATGTGGGACATGGTGTCACGAAGAGGCGAATATCACAAGTGATGGATGCACAAGATCAAGGCAAGAGATTAATGCTCAAGACTGATATCAAAGATCACATCAGCATGTTCACCAGAAAAGAAAAAGAAAAAGAAAGACGAAGACTACGAGCTCAAGACAAGCATAGTATGCTAGGTTTATTTTATTATTGTAACTTGGGTAACGCCCTTGTTTGGAGTGACCTCCCTTAGGGGGAGATTGTTGGAAATACGTTTTACGTATTAAGAAGGATCGGTCACTCCAACGATAGTCGATGTAATAGCTCGTAGTTTAGTTACGTGTCTTTACTTAACAAACAACATCAAGCCTAGCCTACAACATGTGTAGGCCGGCCCAAATGTAAGCCCAAGCCCATGACAAGGGCTTGGGTATATAAACCCTCTCCTTTGATGGAGAGGGTGTGTGTTCCTCATTTTTACACATAGTGAAAAAGTGTTTTCTTTCACTTTCTCTCTCTAAGTGTGTGTGTGTTCTCACCATCTCTCTATCTCTTTCTCTCTCTAAAACATAAGCATAGATTTACAATCCTACATACTTGACACTTAACAAATAATTCCCAACAATCCTCCCCTAAACAAGAATGATAACTTGTTGTCTTCTTGTTTCTCTTGTACTGAATGTATTAAAATACATGTCTTTAGTCTTTCCTTCATCCTTGGATTGAACTTGGTAATTTATATTTGTATTCAACTTAATGTAGCCAAACACTTCAAACGTAGATCTTCTTCTGATAAGATAATCTTCAAACATCATGAGTATCATCTTTGTCTTCAAACTATGATCTTCTTTGTGTCTTCTAAACATTCATTTATCATTGCAGCATCAGTCATTGTCTTCTTGAGTTAAATCTTTGAACTCTGAATCATGAACCTTAGTCTTGATTTGATGAGACAAAACCTTTTAAGTGTTTTTTTAAAATACTTATTTGCTTGCAATCTTCATACCTGAAATAAAATAGTTAACAACAAAAACTAATCTGTATTGGCTTCATGAGTTTTAGCAAATCACCAGCTATCAACGGATTTGATAAATTCTTTACTAGTTATCCGTACACTCTGGAATGGCCAATACTTTATTCATAAAGAATAAGGTGTACTGATAACCTTACAATTTTTGGTAAATTGTCAACCATCAACGGATTTGATGAAGTCTTTACCTAGTACCGTTTGTCTAGGACTAGCCAACTCTTTGTTTCGAAACAAGGTGAGTTAGAACCATATAGTTTTTAGCAAACTATTAGCTTTCAACGGATTTGATAAGTCTTTACCACAAACCGTTTGCTTATGGACTAGCTAGTTCATATGTGTGTTAGACATGGTGAACTGAGAACCATTTGTGAAGTGTGACTGAAAGTCAAACACTTAAGGCTCTTTCTCAGCTTCTTCCTCATCTTTCAAATCACTGATTTGTTGTTTAACCTTTCTGATCAACTCCAAAGCATCAACAGATTCTTCTGTAACTTCCAATTGTTGTTCTAACATCCTTTACAACAATCTTCTTTTGAAAGGGTAAGTTTTCTCTTGCAGCATATAGTATGTAACATCATCTATATCCATAATATGCAATCCACATGACCTATAATATCTCCAGTAACTAGGAACCTGATTCTCTAATTCTTTCAACATTTCTTGATCACAATTATGTGGCTCATACATAAAGAGAAATCCCAGTATAATAGTGATACTTCAGTTTTACCTGCACTGGCTTCTTGAACTAACCTGGAAAGATCTTGAATATCTTGTCTGTCAAGAATGTGAAGAATATCCTCCAAAAGTCTGAATATCCTTGTTGTGCCATTAGTTCTCTGAATTCCATGAGCTTCAAGTCCTTCAGACATAGAGTAAATCCATTTAACAATGGATGCTCTCTTTCCAAAAATCTCCGTATCAATACATTGATCTTCAAATTTTACAATCTTCAAGTACTTCTTCAAGCTCTCATCATCATCACTATACTCTGCTGTTTATTTAGCCCTCTTGGCTTTCTTCTTTGTCTTTGTTGACCTTTTCCTTTTAACACCCTTGGAAATTCCCTCAAGTTCTGTTGAACCCTCTTCCAAGTTTGTATGTACCGTCTCCTCAGTATGTACTGTTGTATGTACTGTTGACTGTGTATGTACTGCTTGTACATTTTCAGTCTGAGCAATATCTTGAGCTTCAACTCCTGTATTCATTCTTTGAGCAGTCTCTTCCTTCCTTGAACTTACCTTCTTCTTTCTATTCTTCCTCACATAAGTGCTCTTGATAGTTGGATATGTATTTATAGGTTCAACAGTACTTGGCTCAATTCTAGGAGTACTACCAAATTGCCTTTGTTATTGCAGATGTCTTCTATGTTTTTCAACAGCTATTCTATCTGCCTCAGATCCAATTTCGACAAAATTCAATTCAGTTCTCTTATTTTGCTCATACGAAGTCTTGATTTCTTCAAAAAATTTCTTGACCAACTGAATATGAGTAAAACCCTTAACTCTCTTAAGAAAATTCATCATCTGATTTCTAATCTGCATAGTAGTTGGAGGTTTAATCTTTTCTCTTCTTCTCTTTTCAGCAAAGAATCTTTGTTGCTCCCTTACCAGATCATCAATCAACTTTGATTTTTCTTCTTCATCATATGCATCTCTCTCTTCAGCTATCAATGAGTCTGCAAGAAGCTCACTTGCATGTAATTCAGCTTGAATCCTGTCATACTCTTGTATGTTCCATTCTTGCTGTATTCTTTTAGCTTCTAGCAAATGTTGATTTGCTGCAAGTTCTTCCAGTAATTCATCTTCACGAATTTGTGCTTGCATTCTGTTAGCATATTCCTCATCATGGTCTAACTGACTAAATCTGTACATGACTTTGTTTATATCATCATCTGAATCACTTTCATCTTCAGATTCTGATAATATTTGCTTCTCCCCCTTATCCTTTGGATCAATCTTATGTAGCTTCTTCTTCAGCTTGGTGGATCTTTCCTCATTAGCTTGCTGTTGAATAACTATACCTTTAGTAGGGTGTGAAGCTTGAACTTTCTTACCTTGAGTTTGATTCTTTTTGGCAAGAACTTCTTGTTGTGTCTTTTTCTCTGCCTCTGTTTGTTTAGTCTTCTCAACTAAATTCTTCTTTCTTAAGTCAAGCAGCAATTAGACTAAAGTCTCATCCTCTCCAAAAGGAGTTTGACTTTCTAGTGAAGGATGATCACCAGCGGTACTTGCAATCGGCTTAGTTGGCTTAGTAGTTTTTGGGTCTTCAACAATGTCAGCAGTACTTGTAGTCGGCTTAGTTGGCTTAGAAGTACTTGGATCTTCAACAATGTTGATATCACCAGTATTAGACACACTTGTTTCTTCAATCACTTGTGTATCCCCAGATACTCTTTCTTCCATAGAAGTCATCATTTCAACTTGCACCTCTTCAGTCTTGCCTGATCCATTGCTCATTCTTGATCTAGACAGTACTTGCAAAGTTTGTTTCCTTTGAAACCATACTTGTCTTTGTGGTGATGGAATTGAAGATATAGGAAACTAAATGTTAATTTCCTCCAACTTCTCATAGAAAGTACTCCAATTCACTTGAAGTGGTGATTGAGGTATGGGTTCTAGCTGAGTTACCACTATTTCTTCAACTTGTGGCTCCTCGTGAGTAGGATATGGTTCTTCCTGTTGAATCTCCATGTTTGAAGGTCCATCCACACCAGTCTCTAAACCAGTTCCATCTTCATTAGTCCCCATGACATCTTCATCCAATTCAAAATTGATGTCATTTCTAGAGATCCTTGTCTGATTATCAGAAGAAGGTGGTTGTTCTTCATATTTCCTCCCCTGTTTGGTTGCATTCAGTTGCCTTTTCTTGTGGTTCCTGAATCTTTGCTTCTTGATTGCAGACTTCTGAATAGATCTATGTTTCCTCATCCAAGGTGACACTTTGTTCCTTAACTTGATTAGGATAGCTTCCAATTCAGCAATTTTCTTGTCTTGAACAAGCTTTTCTTTCTGCAACACCTGTACTTGTTGTGACAAACTTGTACACAAAGCAGTTAAATTGTCAACATCCACCACCTCTGGTGCTTGTGCTTGTGGTGAACCACTAGCAGCAATAGAAGCAGCAGGTGTGTGGATCATCTCATCAGTGTTTGGTGGAACACCAACATTGTGAGAAAAAGATTGTGAATCTTCTATGGAATAGGAACTCTGGTGAGAAGGAGTTTGCTGAGAAGCACTAGCATTGCTAGGTTCCTCACCTTCTTGATTGGCAGATTGGGCTAACATATGAGCAAGCAATGGTGTAACTGTTCCTGTAAAGGCATTGCCTTGTTTGGTCAAGAAAGAGAAAGTTCTCTTTGTGAATGTAGGAACATCCCATGTATCAGTTAACTCTGGTAGGTTAGGTATTTGGTCACTAACTAAAGTCTGAATGAATCTAGGATACATTAAAAACTTTTTAGTCCCTTCCAAATTCCTAGTCATGCCTTCAGAAATTAATTTTGAAAAATTAAAAACCCTGTTATTTGCTAGACAAACACCAGCTGATGCCAATGCAGCAGGAATTTGATCAAAAGATGTACTTTTAGAGCTTAAGCAGTGAATAATAGCATGAAAAAGCAATTTCCATTAAGGTGAAAATAAAACTTTAAAGAAAGTAAGACTTTCCCTACCACCTCCATAGCCCATGGCTGCAAGGCCATCATGAATCTCTATATTATTAAGCATACTAAGTCCATTTTCATCATTTAATCTCAAACTTGCTCTTAGCAGGACCTCAGTTACATATATGTTTCTATGATTCACCCTAGCCTTAATGCAATGTTGATCAAACCGAGTACCTAATACAACATTATTCCAAAATTGTTCAACAATGAAAATAGAGACAACTGGACTTACAGTGAGTGCAAAGCGAACATGACTTCGAGATAGGAAACCAAGCATCTCATGGAAACCAAGAGAGTCATCATTCGTAGCAAGATTCACAACCAAATTATGCCTAGAGATTACTTGTAAAGCAGCCATTAGTATTTTTGATGATCGAAAAATTAGAGAGAAGGTTATAGAATCAAGAGATAAAAAGAAAAGATTAGGTGAATCAATTGTATAATTGGAGTAAGTATTTACGTAAATAACGAACCCAAGCGCGAAGAAATCGCCAAATTTACAAAAGAGACCCTTAACGGTACAACGGACATGTAGCGGTACACGGAACATAAGCGGTACTTGAATTTGTGCTAGCGGTACTTGGAGTGACAACGGTACCTCACAATTTTAACCAGTTCATGCTTTCCACTATCAATGTAACCTCTTTTATCTTCTTCTAGTAACCTGCAATTACATCAAAAACACAAAACATAGACTATATAATAAAAATTATAAAAAATTGTACAGCTATTACCTCCCCTCAACATATGCAGCAGGTTATTGGTTGAGCATACCAATGTGTGTCACCAAGAATTCAAATCTCTTTGTATCAAATGTCTTGGTCAACAAATCAGCTACATTGTTGTCTGTATGAATATTCAAGACTTGAATAAGCTTATTGTCATAAGCATCTCTTATAAAGTGATCTCTTATTTCAATATGCTTGGTCTTGGAGTGAAATGCTGGATTCTTGACAATGCATATAGTACTTTCATTATCAATGTAAATCTTGGTGTTCATGAAGTTAAACCCATAATCTAACAATTGATTTTGAATCCAAAGTACTTGTCCACAACAATGAGCAGCAGCTACATATTCAGCTTCAGTTGTAGAAGTAGCAACAATGGTTTTCTTCTTACACTGCCATGATATGAGTCTTCTGCCTAGGAATTGACAACCTCCTGTTGTGGATTTCCTATCATGATTAGTTCCAGCATAATCACTGTCTGAGTAAGCTTCCAATTCAAAGGTGGAATCTCTAGGTACCATAATCCTAAATTGGGTTGACTTTTAAGATATTTAAAAATCTTCTTCACAGCATGTAGATGTGACACCTTTGGATAAACTTGGAACCTTGAACAGGCACACACAACAAACATAATATCTGGCCTTGAAGCAGTAAGATACATCAATGAACCAATCATTGATCTGTAAAGATGAGTATCAACATTCTCTCCATGTTCATCTTTTGATAAAGACTTCTTGGATTTAAAAGGTGTGCTTGTACTCCTTGTATCCATACATGAAAATTTCTTCAAGATTTCAGCAACATATTTATCTTGGTTGATAAATATTCCATCTTTCCTTTTTTTGACTTGCAGTCCTAAAAAGAAAGTTAGTTCTCCCATAGAACTCATTTGAAATCTTCCTTTCATCAAAGCTTCAAACTCTTCACACCATGTCTTCTTGGTAGAGCCAAAAATGATGTCATCAACATAAACTCGAACTAGAATGATGTCCTTAGAATTCTTCTTGATGAATAGAGTTTTGTCAATAGTTCCTCTCCTATATCCATGTTCTAGCAGAAAATTGGATAAGGTTGCATACCAGGCTCTTGGAGCTTGATGCAGACCATAAAGTGCTTTGATAACCTTGTAGACTCTATTGGGGAATTTAGGATCTACAAAACCTGGAGGTTATGCATATACCTCCTCTGAAATAGTAACATATAGAAAGGCACTTTTCAGATCCATTTGATAGACTATAAATCCCATATATGATGCAAAGGCCAAAAATAACCTAATGGCTTATATCCTTGCCACTGGTGCAAAAACCTCATCATAGTCTATCCCTTCTTCCTGTCTATAGCCTTGAGCAACAAGTCTTGCCTTGTTCCTCACAACAACCCCTCTTTCATCCTTCTTGTTTCTGAAGACCCATCTAGTACCAATTACTCTTTTACCTGAGAGAAGATCCACAAGAATCCAAACTTTTTGTAGCTCCAATTGTGTTAATTCTTCTTGCATGGCATCTACCCAACTTTCTTCATCAAGAGCCTGAGAAATGTTTTTGGGCTCTACTTGAGATAAGAAACAGGCAAACAAACAATGCTAAGTATCTTTATAATTTGTTCTCTGCTATTGTTTGACATAACTCACAAGTGCATGAGTTTCAATATTTGTTTGAAGTTGTCTTCTGGTTTGTACAGCAGATTTGGGATCTTCTGTAATCTGTGTAGTAGGATGGTTGTTGTTGACTTTATAAGTGGGAATAGAACTGACTGGAATTTCTGTTTCCAAATTGTTGAAATCAGTTATTTCACCCTGCTCATCATAGGAAGCTTTGGAGAAGATTCCTTCAGCTGGACTAGCATACAAGTCTTCATCATCCATAGCTTGTAAAATCTCTTCTAGTGAGTCAACAGATTTGGCAGATTTTGACTTAGCAGTACTTGCAGATGAAGTACTACTAGGTGTAGTATGTACTGTTGAGTGTTTTGACTCAAAAGATTCTTCTCCTGAATGCTTATTAGCAGATGTAGCATTCTTTTCTTGATCTTGAAGCCTTTGAAGTTCTTGGAAGGCTTGATCATCATTTGATGGCATGGTTTGCTTCTTGGGAGTGGCAGACATGGGAGTAACAGTAGGCATGTTGGGCACATAGATATGAACATCATCATCTGATGAAGAAACATCTTCTTGAGTACCTGCATTAGTTGCACTTGACTCCTCACCTGCATTGTTAGTTTGACAATCCTTTTCCAAAGAATAGTAATACATGGAGTTAGTTAGATAATCTAAATCAAACATCTAAGCATAACCTATTCCTGGGACATTGGGTTTATTTTCTAAGAAATTAACATGAGCATTTTCTTCAACCTTCTTAGTTGCCAAATTATAAACCCTATATGCTTTACTTTGCATTGAATATCCTACAAGATATCCTGGATCAGACTTTCCATCAAACTTTCCCAAATAATCAAGAGTATTTAGTATAGACACATGACACCCAAAAGGTCTTAAATAACTTATGTTAGGCTTTACATCAGTCAAAAGTTCATAAGGTGTTTTGTTTTGAGGCTTGGTTACTAGGACTCTATATAACACATAACATGTAGTATTGATTGCTTCTGCCCAAAAGGTATCTGGCAAAAGTGAATCAGCCAGCATAGTTCTAGCAGCCTCAATCAGTGTCCTATTCTTCCTTTCAGCTACTCCATTTTGTTGTGGAGTCCTAGGATTACTAAATTGTCTCTTAATTCTTTTAGACCTACAGAATTCATCAAATTCAACATTCTTGAATTCTGTCCCATTATCAGTCCTAATGATTAAAACCTGTTTAGTGAACTGCTTTTCAACTAAAGTGATACAATCCTTAAGTAATTCATTTGTTTCACTTTTAAGAGCTAAAAATAAAACCCAACTGAATCTACTATAATCATCAGTTATGACTAGAAAAAAGGTCTTATGACTAATGCTTCTAATAGAAACTGGACCAAACAAATCCATATGCAAAAGCTACAAAGGTTTTGTCACAGTGTTAACAGTCTTGGTCTTACAAGAGGCTCTATGTTGTTTACCTTTTTGACAGGCAGCACATGTGAAATCATTTTGAAAAGATTTGTTAGGTAGACCTCTAACCAAATTCCTATTCACTAATCTATTAAGATTCTTAAAATTCACATGACCTAACCTTCTATGCCACAAATTTGACTCATCTAAAGAAGCCTTAGCTAGCAAACATGTAATACCACCTGTTGGAGTAATAGTATGAAGATTAAAGGTGTACATATTTTCTTGCATGGGTACTTTAAGCAGTATTTGAGATTCCTTAGGCATCTCAAAGTCTTTAGACAACACCAAGCAGTCTTTGTCTGTGAATAGCACCTTGTTCTTCTTATCACACATTTGTGATACAGAAAAGAGATTGAACTCATTCAATTCTTTTACAAAGAACACATCTTCAAATTCCAACTTTCTTGTGTTGATTTTCCCTTTGCCAGTGATTCTACCTTTGCTACCTCAAAAGGCTACTGGACCTCCTCTGAATTCTTCAAATTCAGCAAGAAAATCTTTGTTTCCTGACATGTGTCTTGAGCATCCACTATCTACTATACCTTTATCTTTTAATTCATCAATTAGATGCCCCTGCACACAAATAAAACTCATTAGTTTTTAACAGGGACCCAAGCCACATTTGGCTCGGATCTTGTGGGACCTACACATTTAAGAGTTTGTACTGAAGCATTCTCAGTAATGCTACTTTTGCTCTTATACTTCATGGTTTCATTTATGTAGTCAAAGTCATAGGGTGACTCTGTGTGCTCAGACTTCTTTGCCTTAAGTACTGCTTTAGCGGTACTTGCTTTAACACATGTTTTATCTATTTTAGGAACCCACATTTGCACTGGTTTGTTTTTATCCTTACTTCTAGGTGTTTTAACTTTTTCAAAAACTTTCTTAGAAGTCTTGGAGAACTTTGGTTTTACTGAATTTAAACCAACAGTACTTAAGTTTGGTCTAGCAGTACTTGCAGGTCTAGACTTGCCGGTACTTGGTTTACCAGACTTTAAAGGTACTAGACCTTGTTTCATAAGTACAGCCCTAGGACAAAACTTTTGGTAGATCTATTTTAATCTGTTTAACTACCCTTGTGTGATCAAACTTAGGTTTTTCATTTTTACTTTTCTGATTCCTATAAACCTGTGCATTTTTTCCGTTACTGTTTTTCATGACCCTTTGTGTAGCCTTTTGTTTCACAATTTTATCTTCATGTCAAGTACAATCTTTGATAAAATGACTTAGACTACCACAAACATAACATCCTTTTCTTCTTAAATAAGATCCAAAAGGTTGTTTTGACTTTACTTTCTCAAAACCTAGCCCACCCCTTTTGGCTTTATTATGTTTTACATTGTTTTCCAATATCTTGCTAGGAGTTTTTACCTGCTTGGGAGCAGAACTAGTCTTAGGTTCCTCAGAAACAAAGTTGTTCATTAAAGGTGGATCAACAATATTTTTGGTCACAACAGTCTTTTCTTGGGACAAAGTACTAGAGTTTAAGGTATTTTTAACCTTTGGTTCTTCTAACTTTATACTTGTATCATTACTAGGGGGCATGAAAATTCCTGATAGTGGTGGAGGAACTGCCTTCATTCCTTCAGCATATCTATCATTTTCAGGTGTATCATTTACCTCACTAGAACTATCAAAAATCCCTTTTGATAAGTCCTTGTCAATTAAAGTTATCCCAGGTTGGTCCTCAATATATCCTAGGCCTGATTTATCATAATACCCCATTTGTGAATTAATCAATTTTCCTAATCTTTTAGAGGATTTTTGCCAATGATTAATCACTTCCCTTTCATTATAAAGACTGGCTTTTAAAGCTTCATTTTCTGTTGATATTTTTAACAGTTGTCTTTCAAAAGCTTTTATTTCCACATCTTTTTCCCTCATTTGAAGAGTCAAAATCCTCATTTTCTCTTCATAGTTTTGTTGAGCCTTTTTATGCAAAAAAATATTTTCTTCTAATTTAACAACACCCTGTTTAAAAGCATTTAATTCTACAGTGCATGTGTTAACCTTCTGATATTGTTCCTCTAGTTCTACTTTTAGGCTATTGAATTTAAGAACACAGTCTTTAGAACAAGGATGTACCTCAGTATCTTCATGTGAGAGAGCCATTAAACCAAGCTCTTCTTCTTCTTCATCTTCTGCCCAATTCACCACTCCATCTACAATAACCAATGCTTTGGTTCCTTTAGGACTCCTGCTGTTTCCTTTTGGAAATCTTTCAGTTATTCTTGGACTGGTTCTATAGCCGTGCTTAGACTTTTGATTGCTATTATCAGCTTTATCTCTAGAGCATTCTCTTGCAAAGTGTCCATTCCTTCCACAGTTATAGCATTCAAATTTGGACTTGTCATATCCTAATGGCTCATTAGGATCAACAGTCATTTTTCTTCCAGTCTTCTTGAAGAACCTATTAGATCTTACTGACACCATAGCAGCTTGCCATTTAAGATCCATTTCTTCAACATCAGCATCATCCATTTAGAACAAGTCATTGAGTGTTAATCTTGGCCTGTTGTCTTGTCCAACGAAGAATGAGAAGGAATCATTGTCGCTAAACAATGGTGAAGACCTTCCATGTGGATTCTGAGAGACTATAGGACTGCCTTCAATGCTTTATGGGTAAGTACTGCTTGTAAGTCCTCCATCGGTATTTGTGAAGTATGTACCGCTGCTAGATCCACTAGCGATATTGTGAAAGTAAGTACCGCTGTTCCCATCTGATACAAAAGCCAAGTTAGACTTTGAAGTAGTCGCTGCCTTTACCTCAGTGCCTTTCACATCCATCTCATATGCTCTAAGATTGTTGTAGAGATGATCAAAAGGAATTGTTTCCAGATCATCTCTTATGATGAAGTGCATAGCCATTGCTTTCCATTCTGGTGGAACACTTCTTAAGAATTTTAAGTTAGCTTCTTCATTAGGAATTACTTGTCCATAAACTACCAACTGAATAAGCAACTTACTAAACCTTCTATAGCCACCATGTATCCCCTCTATACTGGTAATTGAGAAGTTATCAAATTCTTGCTTAAGAAAAATCTTCTTTATCTTCTTAGATTTGTCATTACCCCCAAATCTAAGTTTTATAGCATCCCACATAGCTTTAGCATCCTTATAATGAAGGAAGCTTGGTAGGATGTCTTTAGAAAGAGCCATAGCCAAAACAGTTCTGGCTTTTCTCTCTCTGATCTCTGCTTGTACCTCCTCAACAGTCACAACAGGTAGAGCATAGCATGTACCGTCTGGCAACCATTGTAGCTTCTTTGGTGTGTTTCCATTCTTGATAACTTGCCACACAGTGTGATCTGTTTGATTCAAGTAATGTTACATCTGCATAGCCCATGTCTCATAATTGTCACCTTTGAGAACTGGGAGTTTAACAGTAGATAAAGTATGAGAAGGTGTTGTTGTAGAGGTAGCTACAGCATTCACGGCTTGAACACCTTGTACTAGTGCAGGATGCACAACTTGTGGTTGTCCCTGTGGTATAGGATCAGGGTTCTGAACATCATCCAATTGAGCATCATCACCATCTGGTTGAGACATTGAGTTTTGGTATGTGTGGAGTGTATGGGGTTGTGTTCTTCCTTTTTAGAGTTTCTCAACCTGGCTCTGATACCACTTGTTGATCCCTTTGGTTGGATCTATATTCTGTTAAGAATTAGTATAGTAGTTTGTAATCAAACTAAAACACTTTGAGCACTCTTACTAACACTAAATAAGTTATGCAGAATCTAACTTATAAAGCACAGAAGAACACAATTACTTTTAACTATTCGATTCTCTTATTAATCGACTTGAATGAGGTACATGAAAGACATTGTACCTATGTTCCTTTTATAGAGTAAGGAACCCTAGAAACCTTAGAATATTCTATAAAGACAACTATATCACAAACGATATATTATCAATATTCTAACTATTTAAGTATATCACATAAGATACACTCTAACTATAACTATGACATATCTTATACAAAGTTATATTCGTCCTAATCAACATAGCAGTACTTACTTTATAAGTAGCAGTACTTACTATATACCACGTTAATACTAACGGTACTTACATAACACTGACAGTACTTAAAATACACTAACGGTACTTGACACTTAACAAATAATTCCCAACATAAGTAAACATACTTAACACATTAAGTGATCATTTACTAATGATTAGGATATAGAAAGAAGATAAGGGGCAGAAAGAATGTCCAAAAAGGTTCTTGGAAATTGAAGATTCGATCCACTATTTATATGAGACAAAAACCAACGGCTCTCTGGGCGTGGTTCATTATTTAGCCCGTGGTTCAATATCAATAAAGAACCGCATAGCTATTTAAGGAATCACCCATAGTAGACTACGCTCCTTTTTGTCTTTTAGAGTTATATGAGGTAGATTTTATCTTCAAATGATATTTCTATGCCATTTGGAATATGGCATATTCAAATTTTTATTTTCCATTTTAATAAAATATTTTTTTTAAAATAAAGTTTATTAAAATCTTTTGTCACATTTGTCAAAATATGAGTTTTAAAGTTAATCACTTTCTATGATCACTAAACATGATTAAGATATGTTTGTGTAAGACTTAAATGAATATTACCTTGATGATAGTGTTTGTTGAATAATTCATCTTTCGGTTGTCTTTGATGATAAATGTCTTTTTACTTTGCCGTGATCAAACTAAGGAAGATTAGTTAACACTAATAATGTTTTTAGGCATTGCTTGCATTAACAATCTCCTTCTTTTTTATTACGACAAACTATAAACTCACTTATGTAAAAAAACAAAAGTTTTCGAATTATTAACGAGTTTATTAGTATCATTTCTCCCCCTTTTCGAAGCAAAAAGGTTAGCACAAGTCTTTGAAGGAGAGAAGAATCGACTTTGCTAGTAGCTCCCCCTTGGTGCTTACTCCCCTAGCTTGGGGCACCAAGTGATAGAGTTAAGGTGACAAGCTACATACAAAGGTTAGTAGAAAGAAAAGAAACACCAATGTATATACTATAGTCACTACCTACTAACTAACTTGAGATGGAGGAAGAAAAGAAATCTCAAATTAGAAGTAAGTATTTGCTAAGTATGTTCAAAGAGAGTGTTTTGACAAGATCAATTCAAAATTGGTGGAATAAAGGTAGAAAATAAACATTCATACCAATTGTAATGATAATATGTCAAAGGGTTAAAAATACTTCGTATGTTGGCTCGATATCTAGTTTGAATATCCTCAATGATTAACTCTAGAGTAGAAATCTTTAGTCGAGGACATTCAAATTACACGTAATTCTTTAAACTTACATAATATCATTTATTAGAGTAGAAATCCTAACTTATTTATATTACTCATATTATATTATATATACTTAAACATAATATCATTTAAGTATTATCTTTAAACTTACACGTAATTCTGAAGAATAGTTGTATAGGCATTTACATCATTCTTGTAGCAGCACTGGCTTTTGGCACGGAGGACTTTCTTGAAATTATTTTAAAAGTAGTTATAGTCAAGATTTTAATTCTTGTTCTCTATAACCATAGCTCTGATACCAATCTGTAACACCCCGATTTTTACCTTAACGCAACGGAACATTTATTTTGAGGTATTACTTCATAGAACACAAGTCATAATGGTAGAAAACAACTCAAAAGAGTGATTAAATCAACTTTCTTTATATATCATTTAAAAATCAGAGTTTTACAACGTGAGGTTCCCAAAATCTAAGATAATAATTTCAAGCTTGTGCCTCTTTATGTCATCCTTGTGCTGCTCCATGCTATCAGTCACAATTATCCGAAATATATGTTTAAAAGTCAACACAGAGGTTGAGTGAATTCATAGGGTTAAACATATTTTGATTACAAGTATATCATCCGTGCTATAGTGTTATACGCCTACATAAAATAGTTATCATACTGCACTATGCTCACGCACCGCTATTTGACATAAATAGAAACCAACAAATTTCTCTCATGCAGTTAGTTTGCCGGACTATTGAGTACAACAAAATAAAGTGTATCCGTTTAGCCTAGGTAGGAACCTATCGGCATTCCAGCAAGTGCGACTTGCCCAGATAGGGGATATCAGTCCCCAAATAGTACTATTCATAATATTAGCGCTCATTTCTAGAATGATTAATGGTCACGATTAAAAAGGGACTTAACGAAAATAAATAAACATAGTGTCGGTAATCATACCATAGAACATACAAAATCACTTGTATTCCAGTTTTAGCATATGTCCCCCTCGCGGGTTTTCAATTCATTTTGAAAGCATTTAAAAGTGAGGCTATGAAGTCATCTTATATCCAAAGATTCTGAGCGACAATAAGATATATTTCATTTACAGAGAACAACTTGGTCTTACAAATAACAAATTGATCTCACACAAACCTAGATTAACACATTGTGTATAGTATCAAGTCTTTGATCTTTAGTTAAATAATTTTAAGTACTAGTTATATATTCTTTAATTAATATTTTGTTGTAATTATAGCATCATTGTTCAAATCATCATACTCGGAAGCCATTCTATAAACGTTTGAGGAGCGAGGGCCCTTTAAATCGTAAACCCAACCACTAAGTCAGAACGTAATATCGAGATGGAACATGTTTTTACAAAGCTCCCTACTAACATGATACCTTAATTAATTTCTCATATTTATAATTTATCTTCTTTAGTTTCAAAATTTGCAAAAATAGCCCTTTTAGTTATATTTTAGCTTAATTACACTTTTGACCCCTAAAGTATATAGTTTTAATATTTATATAAACCCTCAAATATTAACCTTAGAGTCTCAAACTTTCCAATATGTATTATTATAGTTTTAACTTTCATAAAATAACACTTTTGGCCCCAAAATGTTAATAGTTACAAAAAGGACAGTTTTAGTCCCTATACTTGTTAAAAATCACATAACAACCTCAAAAATGTACCAAATAATCTAGGATTTTAGAAAAAAGTTTCAAAACACATTTATAATCATAATAAAAACATTTCTCAAGAATTATAGCTTTTGAAATGGGTTTTTGCTTATTATTTCATGTATATTATAAAACTAGGGTTTTAAGACATCTTTAGCTTATAACTTCCATTCTAAATGATCACATGGCCTAATTTCTTTTAGATTAGTTTTATAACATCTTATAAAAAGTATAACAAGTCTAAGAAAGTATTATAACAAGATCAAAGCTTAGCTAACAAAGTGATTACCTAGGTAGCTTCAAAATGGCTCCTAATGGGGCATATGGACTATATCTTCTTCACAACTCTTCAAGAACTCTTAGAACTTCTTTCAAAGCTTGATACTGATCTTAGGGACTTCTTAGGGCTTCAATGGAGGCTCTAGAACATAATGTATAGGTGTATAAGATTGAAAGTGAAGGATGATATGAAAATGAAGCTAAAGGCTTATATTTATACTATTTCTAATCCTTAGGCTCCAAGTTTTTCCCTAAACGTGTAAGAAAAGGATAGTAGTGACTAAGGAATGCTAGGAAAGATCTATGCAAGTCTAGGAATGAGTCATGAGGTCTAGGATCAAAAATATCTCAGTATGTGGCTAGAAAAGCTCACGACATCATTTAGATAGGAATGAGGATGTGTAATCTACAAGTAGGTAATAATTCATTTTTAGTATCGTTTTTCTCCTGGTCTTATCGAATTGATCAACAATTACAAGCAAGTACTTTATTGTTTTTGGTTATAGTCGTGAGATTTGGAATCTATTTCTATTTATCAAAGCACATAAAAAGTAAAAATATTATCTATGTAAGAATACGTATTACTCTAAAAACACGTTGCAAGTACAAACAATTAAGCACAAAGTACAAGTAGGTAATGCACAAGAAACTAATAAAACTAAAAATGTAAATGTATGAATTGTGCAAGTACTAAATGTAACAAACAATGTAACTACCAAACTAAATTTAACTAATTAACAAATTATAAGGACTGTAACTACCAAAGAACAAACTTGAAACTAATTTTAACAACTTGTAACTGCTAACAAACTAGAAGGGCCAAAAGTGTAAAAAATGTTTGAATACAAAAAACAGGATAGTTGGAATGATTAAGCCAGATCTTAAGTTACAAGCGATGAAATTGACTCTAGCTTTTTGGAAACAATTTAAAATGAAAGATTAGCTAGCCAGCTCTAAGCTTTTTCATTAAAATAAGCTAAAACTCCAAAACAACTTTTTGAATAAGCTACTTTTAGAAGATAAGCTAATCTACTTAAGCACATGAGCTGTAAACTACAAAACACATTAATAAGCCCAAATAAGGAAGACCTGTGAAAGAAATTTGCAAAAACATCAACTCAATAAGCTGGAAATTTGATTTAAGCTAAAGTGAGCTTATGTTGACCAAGCGTTGACTTTTGTTGACCAAATTTTGACCAAAGTTAAAAGCTATTTTTAACACTTGTATAAGCCAAATGTAAATAAAATCACTAAGTTTGTGAAGTGGATAAGCCAGAGATGGAAAAGCTTATTGGCAGAAAAGCTGTTTTATCATAGACTTTTAAGGCTTTAGAACTTTTTCTGTGATAAGCTACAAGAAACCAATTTAATACAGACTTAAATCTCATATGTTGGGCTTTCCAAAACACTAAGCCACTTTAAAAATCTCCAAGAAATGAAGAAGTTAAGAAGGTTCAAAAGTAGGCTGTTAAACTAGTACTTCTCTGACCCAAACTATTTTTAGCTATTTGCATGTTTGACTGAGTATTTGACTTTGTAAAGGTAAAATTAGACTTACTAACAGATCAAAAATACAATTCTATCAAGGTACAAGTTAAACTCTAACAAACTTAACAAGAAATGATGTGATCCAAACAATAGTTTAAGCTAAGATTCAGAAAATTACCAAAGGACTTATAAGATCTACTAACAGAATCTAGCCACAAACATATCAAACAACTAAATGAAATCAAAAAAGAACAAATTCAAGCAAGTTCAGCAATTATAAAGCAGAAATGAGATCTAAGCATTCAGACTTCTAAATTTAAAGGAAAATGTAAAGAAAGCTTATGAAATTGAATTATATGCTACTTTGGTGAAGAAGCTTAGCGCTGAGCTAGCTTATACACAAATCATCACCACTCCTTAACATATATCACCTCAAAAGACCATAAAACTCCATGGATTATGATCTGCTGTTCTGAACTTTGGTATTCTGAATAATAGAACTGCTAAAAACAAGATTAATCACTGAACGCTAACTTCTGAACTATCTGAATCTTCAAGACATCAACAACATTCTGTTATTCATAACAGAATAACAAAATCAATGTAGAAAGAGAATTGAAGAAGGATATTGGTTGTTTTATTGATCAATGGTGAAATCAGTAGAAAGATTTGAAGGAAGTACAACTGTCTAAACTACATACAATTGTGTTGTAACAAAAAATGATTCAGTTACAACTAGAATGTGAAATGGCTAACTAAATATGTGTTTTAGCTACTCCTAAGCTGACCAAGTGAGAATGAGCGAGGTGAGGGGTATTTATAGGAGAATGAGAGGTGAGAGGAGATTTGTTGGTGAGGTGTATGATGTGTGTATGCCAATCAATTAGCTCCACGTGGCTCAATTAGGTGTGATTAATAATAGGGTTCATCACAACCCAAAATTGGGGTTTTATGATTGAATGGGTTTTGGTTTAATTGGTTAGCATATTTAGGTTCGTCTCTTCATGAGGAACACTTTTGTAGTTGATCACTTTCCATGAAATGTCTTCTATCGTCTTCTCAATTCTGGGCTCGTTGAGATATGACATGCAGGCCTTGATTTGTCCATTTGACGTCACACGAATTGAATATATTAGTGATCCGTGTGATGTTGAATACGGAGTTGTGATTGGCCAGTAAAAGTTAGTGTAGAATACTGTTGAGATTTTTTTTGCAGACTCTCTTTCCTCATTAATGCGGCTAGCTGGCAATCCATGTCTCAACTTTCCTCTCTTCTGATTGTCTTAGGACTTTTCACTCGGATTGAACACAAATTGAACTTTGAGAATTGGCATAAACAATCCTTATAGTTTGGCAATTTCATGTAAACATAGAATAACGTTGAGAGCATGCCATCTTCAGCCCTCCAGCTTCTGAGATCAACAGATAAGGCTCTTGAACTTTGAAGCTTTGTCATAAATGGTCCTTCTTTAGTCTTTTTCTTCATTAATAAGCCTTGAAATCCGTGTTTGCACCCAAACGTATCATTTTACCTACACAATCACAAACAACAAAGAATACCACGGAATTCCGTTCTATAACATTAAAATTTGGTAATTTCTTTGTGTTTTAGGGGTTTAATAGATTATAATTGATATGATATTTCACTCATATCAGTAGGCGATCCACCTACTAGAAAATATCCAAAATATCTATTAGTATTGACCCTAAATTTGAATTTGGGTGGGGAAAGGTTTTTAATGCATTTTTGGAGGGAAAAACCTAGCCAGATCATAATCTAGGGCTTGTAACTTTGTAACTTTATAATTCTTGTATATAAGGGTTTAGGAATGTGATTAGTGATGGATTAGGATGTAATTAGGGTTTAGACATTGTAATTAAGAAGTTTGGATCTTTGGTTTGAAGTTTAACAACAGTTTGAAGTGAAATTGGGAAGAAAACCTAGGCGGGTTAGGGTTTCTAATGATATAGGGCTTAATCCTTGTTAAATTCATTATCCTTGATTTAGATACTGATGTAAACTCACTTTATATCTCCCATTGTCCTTAATGTGTTCATTAAGTCCCTACATTGGTTTTACTATGTTATTCTAAGTAAACATGTCCAAATGGTGAAAATACCTATTTTGACCTAATTTATAAGCCATGCATTGAAATGTTGTACCTTGTGCTTTAGGGTACGTGTACATTGTCTTAATATAATCTTATGACCTTAATGTAATGATATAAGTGTTTGTAGACTTGTCCTAAAAGACTAGGTATTGATTCTATGTAAAATGCTTAATATAAGGGTTTCTAGGTCACTAATCCTAATGACTTTCTATCTTGAGTAATTAATGTTTATATCATAATGTGAACTTATTCTAGGTCTTATATAGTATGTTTATAACTTCTAGGGATTCTACATTCTTAGTTTAAGGGTTTATATAAGGTAATCATATCCTAGGTACAATTAAATTAGCTTATAGTTCTATGCTTTAATAACTTATACATTGTGCTTTATTAATTTGTAACTTAGCTTGAGATAAATGTATGATCTTTATATGATACTTAGTTGAGTTTATAATTAGTTGCAAAATATTAGGCTCTAATTCAATGTAAAATAGATTTTAGGTGCTAATCTAGGTTACTAGGTCTTTTACTTGTAATTAGCTTTAGATTAGTGAATATTAGTGTTTAGTAATCAATTAACTATCCTTTATATGATAGATTATAATTAGTATATTGTATTTGATATTTTACATAGATATTATGTAGTTATATTGCTTGAAATATTGTTTACCAAGGATTTCTAGGTGGTGATCTTGACTATTATGTACATTTATTTGTACTTAGCTTTGTATAGTTTGTTCTTACCATTCTTAGGTATTATTATGTCTTCAAAGTATATTTTACAACTTTTTATAATCCATAATTACTTATTCATATGTGTTGTCCATTCATAGTTTACCATTTTTGAGTTTACAACTCATTTAAAGGGATTCTAGGGTTTCTAAGGGAATTTAGGGTATCATAGTTACATTCGAGATGTTCTTATTTATAATGTACTTATTAAATTACTTTTAGATTTTAGACTTGATATATACATTGTGTTTAAAACATATAGAAATATGTTGATATGGCAATTCAGGTTGTGAGGACTCATTCATCTTACCAAGTAAGGCACAAAAGCAAAAATTTCCAGCCAAATTTTCATATTAATTCAATCATAGCACATAACACATATGTGAAATTTGAGGATTATCACAAGGTCGAGTGAGAAGAAATTCAAGAAAATTTAACTTGTCATAAACATGAGCAAGTTCAATTTGTTGAAATCGACAACACGTACACGAGCTTCCATGATGCAAAACAAAGTCATTTGATGGGGAAGGACCATCAAAATAAGAAGGTAGAGGTGGAGAAGGAGATTGAGGATAAGAGAGGTTTTCACAATGCCTAGAGAGGTTGGGGAAAGAAGAAAGGTCATTGAGATGAGGTATGTTGCAAGGTTTAGGTGGTGGTGGAAGAGCTTCTCTTTCTCTGGTAATTAGATTGATCGAGAAGGTCTCATTCCAATACTCAATAGGAGAGAAAGAAGAAGTCTTTCAAGGTTCGGGAGAGGAGGAATCATGATGATCCTTGCTCTTCTTGATCCAAACAGGTTGAACCGAGATTTTTAGTTTCTTAGAAAGCTTAGAAGAAGAAGCTTTAGGTTTAGAAGAAGAAGCTTGTGACAAAGATATGTCAAGGTCAAGATTAGAAGAATAAGACATAGTCGGGGATGAGAAAAATAACTCCCAAAATGAGAAGATTTAAAGAAAATAGACAAGGCAAAGAATAGAAATAAAACTAAAAGGTTTCAAGGAATGTTTAACCAAAATAGGCAACAAAGAATCTTGAAAAATACTAAGGTCAAAGAAGAAAGACAAAAAACGATCCAAAATGTGGCTCACTGTCCGCGGTTCTGTAAAAAAGAACACGCAGTTCAATATATATATATATATATATATATATATATATATATATATATATATATATATATATATATATATATATATATATATATATATATATATATATATATATATATATATATATATATATATATATATATATATATATATATATATATATATATATATATATATATATATATATATATATATTGAGTCACAAGACATTTATTGAGCCGCCACCAGTGGACACAAAAATCCGATTTTAGAAAGTTTTGAGAAAAGACTATGCTTTTTAAAAATTAAGCAAATCTTGGATTTTTACCTCTAATAGCATTAGGTTAAGCTATGGTTGCAAAAAGGGAAACATACTCACAAAGAGTATCTTGACAAAGGGTGACAAAATATTTAGATAAAATTATGATCCAATTTTAGTCAAGTTTTAGAGGTTGTGATAGATTAAGATTTAATTTTAATTAAAATTAAGGTTGATTAGTGTGAGAGCGCATAGGTAGAAACACACAAAAGCATAATCTAATACAATCATCTTCATGAAAAACTCATGCAGGAAACCAAGTACAAGAAAAGTAAAGCAAATAAATACTACAATAGCTAGCTAATCTAATTCTTTATTAAGCAATCTTCTTTGGCTTGTTTTCTTGAAAATATATTTTTGAAAATATCATCATTCATCTCCTAGGAGGAGGAGGATTGGTGAACAAGGTCAACAAGAAATATTGTAACCTCAACATCTCCATTCTTAGGTTTTGAATGATGTAGTTATTGTAGAGGCAACATGGAAAATTAGTTCCATGAGCTCCAAGAAAAGTAAAGAAGTAAGGATCACCCATGAAGTGAGAAATAGGAACACCCAAAATTGGAGTGTTAGGATGAGGAGGAGGTGGCATGGTGTCCAATGGTGATATGGGTAAATTTGGTGGAGTGAAATGTGAGGTTGGCAAAGGCTCAACAAAGTCATTCTCAAAGGGAATGCTTTGAAGAGGTTGAGGGTTCACATCCAAGAGAATACTTGGAGTGAAAGGTGAAGACAACTCATTCATTCTTGATTGGAATGAAGAATTGGTAGAACCATAGGAGTGGTTATTACCATGAGTTGAATTAGTCTTGCATAGAGCAAGAGGTGGTGAAGGTGATGAACAAATGGGAATAGAAGAAATCTCATTCTTGGGTGTAAGATAAGATGTAGCACCTTGTTTGGGTAGCTTAATCTTAATCTTAAGGTTTCTTTTAGTGTTTGACTGTTTGGAAGAGTTGGAGGATCTTGTGGACATCACGGTTGTATGTCAAGGTTTAGAAGAAGGCTTAAAGGATGAAGAAGAAGAATAACCAATGGAGGTTTAAGAAGAAGATGGGATGATCCAAACTAGTAATGTGGTAAAAATCATCTTGGTGAATAATACAATTTGCTAAGCTTAATTGGGAAAAAGCTAGTTTTTAGCAAAAGTTTCATCCATGTTTACAAACATTTAGAGAAAACAATGTAAAGCAAAGATTCTTTCGAAGTTACAAGCTGAAGTTCCTTAAATAAACCTGCGGTTCGATATCACTAAGGAACCGCATGTGATTTATTGAACCACAGGCAGAACCCCTTGAAAATGGGACTTCCAGCATTTTTCACAAGCCCATATTTTAGACAAAGTTATAACAAGTCAAAATAGATTACCAACCAAAATCTAGATAGCTAACTAACACATAATTGCACAAAGTTATGCAAATCTAAAGTTCGATAGCATGGAGCACATTAGTTTTAAAATACTAGATAATATAAACACAAAGTATTAGCTAATACAAACCAAAGTCTAATGCTAGAAATGAAACAATTCTAATGAAACAATCATGGTACAACCAACATCTTCTACTCATACTCTCTCATGAAAATCTCTTCAATATGCCTAGATCCAACACTTGAATTCTCAAGAAGATAAAGATTTTGGAAACACCGAGAATCAAGAGCAATGTCTTGAGAAACAACGAAAGAATTCGAGAATGACAAAGAGTCATTAGACACAAGAGAGGAGCCAATAATGCATTGGTGCATTGATGATTGGAGATTACTCAGAGAACTTATGCCAGTGTCAGTTTCAATCTTGTCTATCCAAGAAGTTGAAAGATAAATACACCCGGTCATATTGGTAAAACAATAAAAAAATAAAAATAATGAAATGGAAATATACCCGGTCATTTTGGTAACATTATTACAAAACAAACAAGTACGTTGGCAAAGTCACGAAATAAAAAAGTAATTGGTTAAAGTCGGCACATATTAATAAGTATGTTGGTATTGTATAACTTTTACCCTTATATAAAATAATGAATCATATCCTTTTGTTTATAAGTTGAGCCTTAGGTTTATGAGAAGAGTTATTTTGGATATCATATTTATTTTAGATACCAAGTGACTCATCCCCACCATCCATCTCTACTCATACAATGGATAAGATTAAAAATATTTAATTATTTCACATATTTTTATAATTTAAATATCTCCTAAACCGTTAAGTGTTAAACGAAAAAAATATACCATCGCGACGAGCATTTAATTAGCTTTCTACAGATATGCACTATGATATACTTTTGAAGAAAAAAAATTCGTCTTTTTTTTCGTTTTTAAATTTTTTGCTTGAAATATTATATATGGTAATAGTGTTTCATCATATATGATATTAGTGCTAGATTACAATTTTTTTATTATTTTTTTATTTTTTTAGAACGTCAATTTTTACATCTCACACCACCTATCTCACAATTTCTATCTCACATGTCTCCACCGAAACTTGAACCCACAATTATTGAATCATATATGATATTGGTTTACATCATATACGATACTAGTGTTACTATCATATATGATATTAGCATCATATATGATAGTTTTCAACAATGAAAAATACGAGAAAAACCGATTTTTTTTGCCGAAATTATATCATATAACATATCTGTAGAAAGATAATTAAATGTCCGTCGTGATTTCTTTCGCATAACTATTAACGGTTTAAGATATATTAATGTTTGAAAAAAATGGGGAAATAGATTTTGGGTTTGGAGGATGGAGATTAGTCCCTTGATATCCAAATAAAGTTTGTTATCCAAATAAAGTTTGGTATCAAAATGAACTTAAATCTAGGTTATTTATGGGAAATATTACAGCTTAACCTCCAAGTAATAAACCTTCTAGACTCAAAAACTTTTTCCTTCCTTTCTTTTGAGCTTGGTCCGCGAATACTCCACATGGAGTATTTGGTTTGACTTTTTGACTTTCTATTTACCTATACATGTAATTACATTAATTAACTTAATGTTTAAAGTCTTATTAATTAGTCCTTGTTAAACCTTTTACTTATTAATTAATTACCGTTAAGTATTAACTTATATCAAATCAAATATACACAATAAATATAATCATATTTATTATATATCTTTAATAAAAGATGATCTCGATGTCTAAGTGTGTGAGTGTGTGACCCCTTAGACCTACGTACTCTCGGCCATATTAAACACGATGTATAACTTACGCACATCCCAACACATATATACTAATATATTGGCTTGAAGACCAAACAACTACGTAACATATAACCTAACGGGTACGACCCATCTATATAATGGACTGACCCATCTAATCTTTGGTGAATTTGATAACTTAAATGAATTTTAATAAGTGTGAAAACACTTATCCTTTTACCACTTGAAACAATTAAAAACAAGACCAAAACGTGTATTTAATGTCGTAAAAGTCGGAATTACGCGTGGTTTGTGTTTTTATTGTGTTTTAGGACTAAAAGATGAAAAAGGAAGAAAACACGGGCTTTCACGGGCTTTTATCGAAGAAAAAGACGAAAGACGAAGTCAAAAGATTAAGAGTGCAAAAAGAACGGAAGTCAAAGGCCTATTCTGAAGATTTATTGAAGAAAAATACCAAAGACGGAAGTTTAACAAAGTCGAAGAACCAAATCTAATAAAATAAAAAATTAGAAGACGATTTCATTTTATCTATCGACAAATCCCGAGACAAAGTCGAGAAAGACGAATTAATTAAGAAGACGAGAAGACAAAGAGAAAGAAGGAAGCAACAACACCAACTCCAACCCCTCCACTATAAATAAACCTTTTCCTTCATTTGTAGAATTAGTAGATTTTAGTTTTATTTTTAAGGTAACTAGGAGTAGATTAATTACTTTCTCTCTCTAGATTTCTTTCATGTTTTCAAGTTTTTCATCTTTAATCTTGTACTTTTGAATCTTTAATCTTCATCTTAATTTCAAGCTTTTTATATTAATCTCATTCTTCCTTTCTTGTTTTAAATCTTATGTTTGATTTGGTTAATCATGTAGTAATTTGATCTTGTTGCTTGTTTGATTGATGTGCTTATTTCTTTGTTCTTATGGTTTTGATGTGGTTGATGGTTAGTGCTTATTGTGCTTATTGTTTGATTTGTGTTTAGCTTATTTTTAATTAAGTGGATTTGGTAGATTAATATTTTTAAAAATTGATTTTTATTTGGTTGATTTGGTGTTTGTTAGATTTTTATTTGTGTTTAGTTTGGCTTATTTTCTAGATTAATTTTTGCTTATCTTGGCTCTTTTTTGTTCCGATCTAGATTCGTATTGTCTGCTTGTGCGTACTGTTATATTCGGAAAAGGGTTTTACCTTTTTATCCGAATTTTTTGCTTTATCCGAAAACTTATTTTTAGGATAGGTTTATCCGAAAATCTTTTCATTTATCTGAAAACTTGTTTTCTACTTTCCCGCCAAAACCATTTCTTCCGAAAAAGCAGTTATCCGAATTTTTAGTTATTCCGAAAAAGCGTGTTTATCCGAAGATTCAATTTTATCCGCATATAGCTTAGTCCAAAATTAATGTTTATTCTGAATTAACAATTTATCCGAAAAACAAGTTTATTCCGAATCTGCATTTATCCGAAAAACTGTTATATTCCGAAAAATCTTTTTATCCGAAATTGGTCTTTATTCCGAAAAAGGCAGATTATTCCGAAAAATAGGTTTATCCGAATTTCCTTTATATTCCAAAAAATTAGTTTTATCCGAAATAGTTTCTTTTATCCGAATTAGTGTAGGTTTAGTTTTAATTTTAATTTAAGTGCCCTTTTAGTATTTGTCTGGTTTCTTTATTGTTTGTCATTTCTCTTTAGTCTATTTTAATATCTTTTCACATTTACTTTTTAAGTAGAAATAGATAACATATTTTCTTTTATCACCAAGAACGACTGAGTCGCACGATAAACCAAGATCAATTCGATTAGACCAATTCAAGAATCAAATTTTCAGTTATTAAAATGGCGCTGCTGCCGGCTCTTTTCGTAAAGATTAACGGTTTTTTGTGAGAGACGCGTTGGATTTTGGGATCCGTTCACTCGTGAACGTTATTTTTCTTGCAAAAATTTCAAAAATTCTCAAAAAAAATCCAAAAAAATAAAAAATTTCAAAACCCCAAAAACACTTAAAAAATCATAAAAAGCATTTCTTTTCTAAAGTTTTGCACCAAAAATATTTTCTTTTTACGTTAACTTTGTTTATTCTTCTATTTCTTTTCTATAATTTTCTTTTGTAGGTGTATCCGTACCCGTTCGCGCAAGAGAAAATCTATTCAAGCCGCTATCATCGAGCCTCCTGTTGTTAACACAATGGATAACCGACCAATGATCGAGCTCTTGCAATCACATGTTGAAGGCAATGACGATGCTATTGTGGTGCCAGATATTGGAGCTAACAACTTTGAGCTCAAACCCGATTTTATTCGGATGGTTTCTGCTACACCTTTCTTGGGCCGCACTCATGATGATCCTCACGATCACATCAAGAGGTATTTACGGTTAACCAATACTGTGAAATACAATGAGGTCTCACAAGAGGCAATTCATTTGCTCCTCTTTCCTTTCTCTCTCGAGGGACAAGCCCGAACTTGGCTTGATAAGGAGCCACCCCAAAGTATTGCCACATGGGCGGACCTAGAGACAAAATTCATAAATTACTTCTTTCCACCCTCACGTACTACCGCTTTGCGGAATGATATCATCAATTTTGAACAAAAGTACGGTGAGACGTTTAGTGAATCTTGGGATCGTTTTAAGGAACTTTTGAGAAAGTGTCTACAACATGGTTTTACTAAGGTGCATCAAATTAATACTATTTATAATGGATTAAGTTTGAATGACCAAGATTCACTAAATAGTGCTTCGGGGCTAATATTCTTGTGAAAACTATGAACGAGGCTTGGGCAATCATTGAAAACAAAGCCAAAGTCCAAACCAAGAATGTAAGGGCTACAATGGCTAGTGCTAGTGATAGTGAGGTAACTAATCAAATTAAGGAGCTTACTTCAATAGTAAAATAACTTGTTTTAGGAGATAACCCTCCCACTCAACATATGAATGCCCTTAATGTTACTTGTGAAACTTGTGGTGGGCCATACTCTTATGCTAATTGTGATAATGCTTATGTTCAATCTCACGGGGAAGTGTATGCTTACAACAACATGGAGAGGGTTCATTTCAAGTCGAATGTCGATGTTCATCACTTGTCCTATAACTCGACTAATTATTTGGCTCCACCCGGTTTTCAACAAAGACCACACCCACCCACCCAAAACAACCAAGGGCCACCACGAGCTAATTTTCAACAAATTACAAATGTGTTAGGCTACAATGCAAATCAAGGAACTTATCAAATGCAAAATCAAGGCTTTCCAAACCAAGGTTTCAATCCTCAAGGTTTTCCACCATACAACCAATACCCAAGCCAAGGTTTTCAACAACAAGGGTTCAATTTACCTAATCCGTAAATGGACTTGGTTCTACAAAAATTGACTGAACATGAGAAAACAATGAAAGCGATGCAAGAATCGACCAGAGCGATACAAGAGCCCACGGATAGGAAATCTATTCAAATGTTTCAAGCCCTTCGTCCCTAATGTGCTCTTCCTTCTACAAGTGAAACCAACCCTAGAGCTAATGTGAGTGCTATTACTACCCGCAGTAGAGTAACTTTAGTAGGAACTTCTACTTCGCCACCGGTTATTTCACCTACACCTCCTCCACCCCATTTATCCCTCCTACTACCACGCCTGGTACTAGTTCTTCATTACCGTCTCCACCTCTTACTGAAGATGTACCCAAGAAAAACCCTTCCACCTCTCAACCTTCACCTTCTACAACCACACCTACTAAGCCCAATATTCCTTATCCTTCTCGGTTAGACAAGTGCAAATTGCTCACTAAAGAGGATGCTCAAGTTACTTCCTTTTTGAAGATGATCTCCCAATGAACTTTAACATTAGCCTTGTTGAAGCACTTGTCCAAATGTCGAAATTTGTTAAAACGTTCAAAGAGTTGCTTAGTAAGAAGGAGAAGATGGCTGAGTTTGTCAACACTCGGTTAAATGAAAATTGTTCTGCAGTCCTTCTCAAAGAAATTCCGGAGAAACTTGGAGATCCCGGTCATTTTGTGCTACCATGTTCATTTTCTCAAATCCAAGAATGTACTGCCTTAGCCGATCTCGGGGCAAGTATCAATTTAATGCCATTAAGTGTTTGGAAAAAGTTATCATTACTCGATCTTATACCAACCCGTATGACCCTTGAGCTAGCAAATCGAACTCTCGCTTACCCCGTTGGTATTACCGAAGATGTTTTTGTTAAAGTTGGTACCTTCAATTTTCCAGTTGACTTTGTTGTTGTTGATTATGATATGGATCCTCGTATTCCGTTAATACTTGGACGACCATTCTTGCGTACCGGAAAAGCTTTAGTCGATGTTGCTGAATGTGAACTAATTCTTAGGGTCGGGAATGATCAACAAGTGTTTAAGATGGGGAATATTACAAGCAAATCCAATGGAAAATAATCGGTGAAAATGATTGATGTGCTTCAATACGAGCTTTTTACAACTCCTTTGGAAACTACAAAGCTTGATGATTTTGTACTACACAACAATTCTCTTTTCGAGACCTTCTATGGTAATCCACTTTTTCAAGACCATGTAGACGATCCTAATGATTCTCTCTCCGATTTGGATACTCCACCAATCTATGATGAATATGATGATGGTTCTCTCTCCAATTTGGATACTCCACCAATTTTTGATGAATATGATGATTCTACTTCCGAGTATAAAGACATACCGACTTATGATGACTTTGATGATGTTGACACTCTTTCGAGTGATTCTTCAAGTATTGTGTCTTCTGATGATGTCTTTGCTCCTATCTTTGATGAAGATCCTCCACCAACAACGCTTGATACTACTTTAGAGGATTACCCTTTTGAGGAAGATTTTGCCACCTTTCTCACTACTTACTTTCCAAATGAGCAAGATTCTCCTACTTTGGATTTTGATTATGGCCTCTACCCTCCTTCAGATGATAAGAAACCCGTTTTAAAGAAGAAGAAATCGGACGACACCAACATTCGCAGCACTTATGTTTTGACACCTCTCTTTCCACCTTCTTCGGATGAGATTGTGCGGTATATGAGCGGATCTTCTTCAAGTTCTACCGAGTGCAATTCTTATTTTCCCCTAAAAGAAAAGGTGTTCGATCCGGGTATCACAATTTGTAAGCCATCTCAGTATCTATCTGATGAAATAAAAGGAAAGACTTTTGGAAAATACGGAGCTATGCTTTCACCTCACCACATCTTATATCACCGTGCTAAACTTTTGCTTAAGAGAACCTCGCCTACTCTTCTTTGGCTTGTGCTCTTCACCTTAGGCTTATGCTACTTGTTGGATGAGAACCATGTATTTGAACCCGTCGGATGTTATTCAAGGTTTTCTATGTGCTTTCAACCATAGTATTCGGACTCGAGTCAGGCTCATGACTCGGTTAACAAAAACAAGCGCTTCTCGGGAGGCAACCCGATGATCTATCCTTTTTTATCTGTTTTCATAATAAGTGTAGGGGGTACCCTAGTAGGTATTTGTTGTTTTCTTTCTTATGATATGCATGGATTAGAGCTTTCAAAGATCCAATTTTGATGACTTTTGACGACCCGTGATCCCGTGTACCCGACCTCCCGGTTCTATCCTAAACTCTTTTGACTCACTATCTTATCATTATGTTGAAATATGGATCACTTTAGTTGTCTCTTCCTTAGCAAGATTTAAACAACGTGCACAATGTCCTAAGTGTAGGGGAGTTTACTTCCACATGCTTAAACATTGAGGATAATGTTTATATTAAGTATAGGGGGACTTCTATCGAAGTTAAGTGGGCTTTTCCATGAATTTGTCCTCATTTTAACCGGAAAATTGATTTTTCGACATTTTTCAAAATTTTTGATCTATTTTGGCCTAGTAGTATTTTTCCTTTGTTATTGTTATTTTATTTCTTCGTAATTATTTAATAAAATGGTTTTAACAACTTTAGATGTCTTTGATATATTAGGCCCGTCGTGAATATTTTGACTCAACCCGAGTTTACTTATTTGAGTTTACTCTAGCTAGTATCCTTAACCATATGGACCTTAATTGGTTTATTAGGCTAAGCATCCACGAGTCTCATTCTTTGAGATTTTAAATTGTGGAGAACGAGAGATGATAGAGTAAATTATAAGTTTTATATTCTTACATGAATTTATGTGAGTTAATTATGAGCATTTTCTCCCATCGCTTGTTAATATATAAATGCAATAAGTAAGGTTGTACGATTTGAAAAGATACTTAGCTTCTAGCCCAAGATCATTTAAAAGTTGCTCGGGATTAATTAGAGTTCATAGCCAATGCATAACTTATGGAAGCGGGATGCGAAGATTGGCGAGTCCGAAAAGGCCCCAACAAGGCATGAGGATTTTATTTTGTTGCTAAAGATCCAAAGTGATGTGAAGAATCATTTATCAAAAATCAATATGAAGGATCGAGACACACGACGAGAAGCAATTACTCCCATAAATATCATGGAGAAGTCTATCCGAAAAGACCCTAACAAGGTATGAGGATAAATAGATCCAAGTCCGAAAAGGAGGCAGATCGTTGTATATCAAGATCCCAAATGAAGATTGAAGAAAAATGAAGAAGTCGTGGTCCAAGTTTGAAGAATCGCTCAAAAGCTTCAAATGAAGAAATTCCTATTATGAAAAGAAGACCATTATTTCAAGAACGTCTCTCAAGATTCGAAGTATGAAGTCAATGTCAAATATCGATCCGAGAAAGGTCTCAAATCGTGAAACGAGTTATGCCAAGATATGAAGTTTATGAGGTTTCGAGAAGCAGTTTTAAAATATTTTGTCCTTTAGCTAACTATTGATTAAATCGTCCTACTTTATTTTCGGCCTAAATAAATTATCAAAATAAGTCAAAAATGCATCCTCGTGATCATTCAAGACAAAAATAAAATATAAGAGATACACCTAAGAATAAGAGAGTCTAAGTGAATAATTCAGCCACATGAGTAAGTGTTAGCTTTACTAACTTATAATAACAATGATCTCGTTTTTAAGCTTGGTATGGGGAACGTGAAACTTGAGGGTGATTAGTATTCATGACACCAAAGCCCTAATGTAAGTCTTAGATTTCTTTGTAAGTTTCTTCCTTCAAATATTTTGTAATTTTCTATCTTTTTAGTTTCTTTGGTGTCTAGTATTTAATAAAAGCCAAGGTGGGTTAATTATGATGGAGAATCTAAATTGTGCTGTGAAATTAATGCATTGCATGAGGGCATTGCAATGGTCAAGTATAGGGGATTTAATAAGTCTGAAAACACTTATCCTTTTACAACTTAAAACAATTAAAAACAAGACCAAAACGTGTATTTAATGTCGTAAAAGTCGGATTTACGCGTGGTTTGTGTTTTTTTTTGTGTTTTAGGACCAAAAGATGAAAAAGGAAGAAACCACGGGCTTTCACAGGCTTTTATCGAAGAAAAAGACGAAAGACGAAGTCAAAAGATCAAGAGTGCAAAAAGAACGGAAGTCAAAGGCCTATTCTGAAGATTTATTGAAGAAAGGGACCAAAGACGGAAGTTTAACAAAGTCGAAGAACCAAATGTAATAAAAAAAAATTAGAAGACGAGTTCATTTTATCTATCGACAAATCCCGAGACAAAGTCGAGAAAGACGAATTAATTAAGAAGACGAGAAGACAAAGAGAAAGAATGAAGCAACAACACCAACTCCAACCCCTCCACTATAAATAGACCTTTTCCTTCATTTGTAGAAGTAGTAGATTTTAGTTTTATTTTTAAGGTAATTAGGAGTAGATTAATTACTTTCTCTCTCTAGATTTCTTTCATGTTTTCAAAATTTTCATCTTTAATCTTGTACTTTTGAATCTTTAATCTTCATCTTAATTTCAAGCTTTTTATATTAATCTCATTCTTCCTTTCTTGTTTTAAATCTTATGTTTGGTTTGGTTAATCATGTAGTTTGTTTGATTTTGTTGCTTGTTTGATTGATGTGCTTATTTCTTTGTTCTTATGGTTTTGATGTGGTTGATGGTTAGTGCTTATTGTGCTTATTGTTTGATTTGTGTTTAGCTTATTTTTAATTAAGTGAATTTGGTAGATTAATATTTTTAAAAGTTGATTTTTATATATTTGGTTGATTTGGTGTTTGTTAGATTTTTATTTGTGTTTAGTTTGGTTTATTTTCTAGATTAATTTTGCTTATTTTTGGTTCCCTGTTATTTTTGGATCCACTGTTTTGTGCGTACTGTTAATTCAGATAAGGGTTTATTTATCCGAAATCTTCATTTTATCCGAATATAGCCTTTAGTCATTTATCCGAATAATTTAGTTTTTTCGAAAATATTTTAGGCAAATTTATCCGAAGATTTTGAAACAATTTTATCCGAATTAGTTTTTATCCGAAGATTTTATTTATCCGAAGATTTTACTTTATCCGAATATTAGGCATTTTCCCGAATTATTACCATTTTCCCGAAATATACATTTATCCAAATTATACCCCATTTACCCGAAAAGTACTGTTCACCAATTTTTCCGAAAACTTTCTCCCGCCAAACCATTATTCCGAAGAAACAAAAACCAATTTATCCGAAAAAGGGCATTGCCCATTTGTCCGAAAATGGTATGTAGCATTTTTTTTCCCTCCTTTTTTTCCTTTTTTTCCAATATGTTCCCTTTTTTTTCAACATTTTATCCGAAAGTCGATTAGTTTTATCCGAAAGTCGTTTTTATTTTTATTCCGGAAGTCAGATATTTTTAGTTTTATTTTTTCACAAATTTTAGTTTTAGTATTTTATCCAAAAGTTTTAGTTTTAATTTTTATTAAATGCCCGTTTTAATATTTGTCTCATTTCATTTTAAAGTAGCTTTATAATACAATTTCCTTTATTTTTATTAAGTAAGTTTTATTTTTAATTCGAAAGTTTATTTTTATTTTTAGTTTTATTTTTATTAATTGTTTCTTTTTAATTTTTGCCTTGTTTTACGTTTCTTTGTTGTTTGTCATTTGTTTTTGCGTTTTATTTTTTATTTGTCAAGTTTTATCTCTTTAGTTTATTTTTAATCTTTTTCGCACTTACTTTTTTAATAGTTATAGATAACCTTATTTTCTTTTATTAACAAAAAACGACTGAGTCACACTTTAAACCGGGATCAATTCGAATAGAATCGAGAGAACAACAAATTTTCTTAATCAAAATCTCAGTTATTAAATTTCTTAAAAATAAACTTATGTTTAAAGATCTTGGAACTATGAAATATTTTTTGGGTATTGAAGTTCTTGAAAATAACAAATGAGTTTGTATGACAACAAAGAAAGTATTGTCGTGAGTTATTACATGAGTTTAGGTTATTAGCTGCTAAGATTGCTGCTTCACCTTTACCTGGAAATTGTGTTTGAGCTGTTGATGAAATGAGACTGATAAATACCTTAAAAACATTTTTGAATATTAAAAACTATTGGAAAAACTTATTTATCTTACAATACCATGCCCTATAGTATACAACTCAGAAGTTTGATATGTTGAACCAACTTTAGCAGTTCTAATAATACCACACTGAACCATCTCTCTAGCAAGATGAACATCTATTTCAAAGTATGATTTTTTCATCAAACACAAGATTTGTTGCAATTTGAATAGCAGACATACTATCACTAAAAAGATTTACAAGAAAAAAGTTTGCTAAAAAAATCTTTCAAAAAATTAGAGATGCATATAACTTCACATGTTGCACTAGCCATACACATGTATTATGCCTCAGCAAAAAACCTCGACACAGTGGTTTGTTTATTGCTTTTCCAATAAAACACAGTATCTAGAAACAATTTTTTTAAATTGTTTTTAAGCATTTGGCCAATCAGAGTCAGTGATGCAAGAGAGTTTAAGATCATTATCCTTATAAATTTGAATTCGAGTTCCATGAGATTTTTTTAGATATTCAACACTCTTAAAGCAATTTTCAAATGGCACTTAAAGGGTGAATGCGTATGTGGACTAAGACAATGCATATCATATGATATGTGAGGTTTAATATGAACACTCTAAGCTATTTAGTCAACTAAGTCTGGTTGATATGTTTGAAAATAAGTGTTGTTGCACTTGTTTAGTTTGAGAGAGGGTGTTATAACTATGCAAAGTATCTAAGTTTCTAGCATATTTTGTCGTTTTTATATGTGTAGAGATCAATTGTGTCAATCTCTTGAAGTTTCAAGTTTGTGCGAGTTATGACTTGTCCAAGAGTTCAAGTGGTGTTTTGTTTTTATTTTTGGCTATATAAAACCTTGTTATGTCTAGGGTTAACGTTAAAAGAGCCGTTGCTGTTTATCCTTTATGGATCTCACATCTCTCATGTTAGTTGTTCTTTATAAGTGTTCGAGTGATTCTTGTGAGGAGATTTGATCAAACTAGTTGGAACGTGTATATTTCTTATGTATTTGTGTTGTTAGCACCCAGTTGGGGGCTAAGTGTTTTATACCTTGTTTCTTATCAATGATCAGAGTGGGGAGGTTAATTGTGTGATTAAAGTGATTATTGTGTTTCAGTTTGATACTTTTAACAAAGTCTTTCACGCGTGAAGCATACCCTTTATACTTTGTGCTGAATTGAACTCACAATTGAACTCACATTCTAATTCTAACTAAGGATTCTTGTTCACAAGATCCAACTACAAGAGAACCACCAATGGAGAGTGTCCCCCCTTTTCCGTCGATTCTTTACCACTGCTTTTAAGAATGAGTGATTGTCCTTCTCCGACATTTACAACCAACGTGAGAGCTGACAACTAATGTGTTCCACTTATTGAAACGGTTCAAAAAATCTTTCTGACGTGGTGATAGATGGTCACCAGCACCTATCATTATTTGACAATACGCCAAACACACTCACAAAAAGCTCAGCCGGTTAGGTCACCATCAACTTTCTCCCCCGGCATATGGCATTTCACGTGTGAAGCAACCCCTCAATACTTTCTCCGCAAAAATTTTGTCCTTCAAGTGTGAAGCAAACCCTCTGTCGTCGGGCACCCGTGGAACCACCTCTATGCGTTGTTTTGGATACTATTACACGAGAACTCATAACTGGCTCGTTCTATCGTGCATTTTTTATGACGTACGCGGCAAGTCTTTTACCATTCAAATCGTCAATCTTTTACTCTGCGGCAGGTTTTCCATCCACCAAAAATATTATGGATCTCGTTCTTTGTTTCAAGGATAACAGCAGTAACCTGGTTTATTTTTTTTATACCATCCATCTTATTATACACAAACAAATACACAAGTATGTCATGTATTATAAAATGTATGGCTAAAAGAGCATCATGTTTCAAAAGCAAGAAAACATTCTATAATCAGTTAATCACAAAGAAACTCTATTGTAAATACAACCTCATGATCATCAAAGATGCATATCAAGAGTATGTGCATCCGCGTCAATTTGCCTTAACGGTTAGTTTTTATACATCATGCTAAAGTTTAACTATGCTACAGTGAGACCACGAAACGTGATACTGTATTAACGCAAAAAAGGTTATCAGCAACAACAGCTGTATGTTGTTCCCATGGTTTACGCTGTAAAAAGTTAAACCTCAAATCTAGTTGCCGGCTTTGTTATCGGAGGAGGAAGCGGTTTCTTGAGCTCCTGCTGTTGCTAATGGTGTTTCTCTATTTTCCGATCCAAAGAATGAAGAATTTTGAAAAGCGTCAAGGCTGCTATTTATAAGGCAATTCAATCCTCCAAGGCTATCACCCAATATTACGTCGTCATTATATCTACACGATCCTACATCCAAATCTAAAGGTCCTAAAGAATCAGACTGCAGTATAAAAAAACAAAACGTTAGACCATCTTGCAACATTCTTGATTGAAAAGATGTTTGTGATTGCTTATTTACTTATCTGCTTCTGTTTAAGCACTTTTAAACGTTTAGATAAAAGTTAGCAGGTTTAAAATAATACCAGCCTACTTATTTTAGAAGTTCACCAGGTTTAAAATAACACCAGCCTACTTATTTTTGAAGTAAATAAGCAATCCCATACAGCCTCTTATGATAAGCAGATAAGCATTGATAAATCCTAAAGATAAGCAATCCAAAATAAACCCTAAAGAAACATACCCAGTATATATCAGTAAGCAGGTTGATATCCTTTGTAGAACCATCCATGTGATTTCCGTCAAACTGACATTCGTCCACTAAATGCTCTTCCGCAAGATAATATTCCTTAGGCTCATTCTCTTCTATACTTTGTACTTCCTTTGTAGAACCATCCATGTGATTTCTGTCAAACTGACATTCGTCCACTAAATGCTCTTCCGCAAGATAATAATCCTTAGGCTCATTCTCTTCTATACTTTGTACTTCCTTTGTATAACCATCCATGCGATTTCCATCAAACTGACATTCGTCCACTAAATGCTCTTCAGCAAGACAATCATCCTTAGGCTCATTCTCTTCTATACCGTGTACTTTCTTTGGGAATGAAAAGGCGTCACATGTTTCCTCTGCATCCCAAATTGAAGATACAACAGTGGGCTGGAAGGTGTTTTTGCCACCATGTTTGTTTATGTGGGCAGCAATAGCAGCATCAAATGAATCACAACTGAAGGAAATCTGTCGATCACATGGCAAGCCAGATGGCGGGGGTGAGCGAACACGATTGGTATCTGCGTTCTGAGATACCTCAGTGAGTAGATCACTAACACTAAAATTTGTCAAACCGTCATCCCATTCCAATGTTGACAGCGTCTTATTGAACCAACCATACCTTCAAAAAAAAAAAACTAAATATATGAGAACATCTTGTAGCATGTTTAAATAAATTTAAAAAATAGAGAATGGCGTTTTTTGCAGAAAAAACGAGCGAACATTATCATTTGTGAGTTAAAGATATTCTACTATTTCCCCCACAAAAACAGGATGGTTCTGTCTTCGGTCATTAGACAGTAACCCAAATAATTTACATCTGCCTTTAGTATATTTTATAGAAAATAACATTTTTGAACGCTGATGTTCAAGGGTTTATGCAAAAAAAAAGGCCCAGAATAGAAGTAATAAGAAAAAGAACCTTAAACGGAAAACCGCAGGACTTCCAATCGCTGCATATACGTCTGCAGCACTTAAAACAGAATCACGAGTCCATCTATGAGAATCAGATACGTTTGATGTTTGATCACTGTAAGGCACAAGCGTTAGTTCACCAGATGCTATGCTAGAGTTACCCCATTTACGAGTCATATGTTCCAAAATTGATGGTATTTTCTTTCGAGTGCTTAAAGTTAGCTCCAAATGTGGGTTGTGATTATCCTGAAAAAACATCATAGAAAATTTAAATACCACATTTAGCGACCTTTAACAAATAAACACATTAGATTAAGTTGGTGGTTACTAGTTATTACCATTTCCAATGCTCTGCGTGTACTTTCATCAACCGGGAAGAGCTGAAGTTTAAGTTTTGTATTTTGATGAAACCTTGGTACCGGAGGAATACTTTTTGCAACAGGCTCCAAACCATTGTCTCCTGAAGTAGATCTTGTATCATTTGGCAACTTAGTATGTACATCTTGTACAGAATCGGCTAATTTATCCAATGCCGTCCGTTCCAAATGCTCGGCAGCATCAGCAACCAATGACACTCCAGCTTTTGCAGCCTTTTCCCACTTTTTATAGGCATCCCTAGATGAGGTACCTTTAGCAGAACAAATTTTTTTATTTAAATAAATTATAACTTCACTGATATGTTTTATACACCCAAATAACTGATAGTATAGAATTTAAGATGTTACAAAGTTGTAGTTAGCTACTACACCTGATTTATTACGCTGTCTTGATGGTTTAATAGTTGGTGTGGTAGAAGAGTTTCCCCCTAGCTTAGGCCGTTTTCTTGTATTCTTTTTCCTGTCTTTCAATATGTGGTCCTCCTTCATTTCAAAACAAGGGTCAGTTCAAAACTGCAGATCAAGACAAATTAAACTGTTATATGTACAAAAAACACACTGATATGGTCTTAAGAATCCACTAACCAATGCCCCCATGAAAGCCTTGAATCTCCGAGGCTTCAAGTGAATTTTTGATGCTTTACAGGTTTGTTTTTCAAGTAACGACCACCTGACAAAGCAAATATATACTCCATGTAAGTGTCCTGATATAAGTTTCCCATAATGCAGAAACATTCCTAATTTTTCTTCAGAATGTGACAATAGTGAACTTTGACTGATGTACATCGACTTGAAATAAAAAAAAATGCCATCATATGAAAACCAAAATGATGAATATGTACCATTGAAGCAAAGCTGCATTGGTTTCTTTAGAGTTGCTGGCATCGAGCGAAAGTCTGGGGCCCAACAATTTGTTCATACGCCTAACAACCCGGTAGTAATAGTGTCTAACCTGAAAGACCAATAAAATAACATTCAACAGGAGCAACTAGAATTTTTTTTTGTATACGTTATAGTATTAAATGAGGACATAATAGCAACTTATATAAAGAAAGAATAACCTGATCCTTGTTTTTACTTTGGACAGTAGAAGTGATCTTGTCAAAATTCTGCAACACGCACACAAATTTAATTACTTTCTTTTTTGAAAGAAGATGATTAAAAGCGGAATATACAATGAAGCTTGCCTTGCCAGCTTGACGTAGTCCAGCAAAGAAGAGTTCCTCTTCCTGACGTGTCCACGCCGCCCATTGTCGTGTTTGTTTTTTCACTGAATTGAATGCTAAAACCCCATTAACAACGTATAATTGTACCAATTAGAATTTTAGAAAAATTAACTATATCTTTACCTGGCTGATTAGACGCAGTAAGATTTGTTTCTGATGTGATTACATCTTTAATAAGCACATCGTCACATTGGGGGGAAGCCTCGTGATCAAGGGAAACTGGCGACTCCATTTTTGTGTACGTTTGTCAACAGAATGCTATGATCTAACCTTCAAAGTTGTGCTGAGATACTATTCAACGTCTAAACACATATAAGATAGAAATAGATTAGCAATCAAAAACCAAAATATTGCAAGGAATCAGTTTTAATATTGAAAGGAGCATGTTAAGTAACACCTCACAAAATGCACGACCCAACAAGACCAAGACACGTGATGCCTCAAAAAGTACAAATTTAACAGTGACATACTTATCGTGTATGTAACGTAAACATAATTGTGATGCTAAATGGCATGTATCTTTGTTATTGATGCTCGATGTTGAGTATCTGCAAGAGTTGGCACTCTTACATAGTAGGTGTCATTCAATATATAAAAAATGAACCGCGTGCAATTATGTATTTCATTCACACGATAACAGCTAGCTTCAATAATTTTTCGTAGCTTTTTAAATTTTGTAAAACTGGCAATATCCATCCATACATCTACCATATATAATGAACTATCATTGCAGCTTAACGGCTTCATCTAGTAATAATATTATCGTCATCCGCTATCTCAAAAGCATATACATCTTAAAAACCAAAAATTTGCAGACACAGATAGGAAACAACGCCATAAATTTCATCAACCAGAAATCATATTCCACGTCTTTCTTACTAAAAACTACTATAATAGAACAAAAATACACACCATTGCGGAATCAAACATGAAACATGTGATATAAACACTAATTAAAAAACTTATTATTTAAAATACAAAGTGATGTCAAAAATGACAAAAAAAACAAAAATAATCAAAACGTAAATGAAGCGATTACACTCATATTTAGCAAAAATTATACTCCGCATTTTAACGATTTCTAAATTATTAAAAACATGGCAATATCTACCATTAACATTGGACTACCACTGCAGCTTAAAGGATTCATCGAGTAATAATGTTATCAGTTATCCGTTATCTCTAAACGTAAAATTCTCAGATACGATAATAAACGCCACAACAGAAATCATATTTTTGAAGTTTCTCATTATAGACTAACAATGCAATATAAACATGAAACATGTGATAAAAAATTTTTATTTTTTTCTTAAAATGCTAATTATATAACTTTTTTTACAGCTAATTACATGTTTCATGTGAAATATATCAGCAAAAAATTAAAAAAAAAATCATAAAAAAATATTTAAGTTGAAATATAATAATATCTAAAGCCCCAAAATTATTTTCGAAATTAAACGTAAAATTCACCCAGATTATTATTATTAAAATATGAAAATGCATGAATAAAAAATAAATGAAAAAATAAAGAATTACAGAAATGAATTGGAATTTGAGAATTGAATTAAGGTTGAAATATTGCTTACGAAGATTGAGAATCCGATGATGTTTGAACCGATGACCCAAACCCAGATCCTGATACCAAAAGTTAAACTGTAAAGATGGTTTCTTTTTTATTTTTTATTTATTTTTATTCTTTTAATTTTTTTTTTACATTTTGGGAATTTAAATTTTTGGTTTTGGGGGTAACTATTTGGATGTGAAATTTTTAGGTTTTTTTGTTTTTCATGTAATAGATTTTCTATGGATGTGTGTTTAGGAAATTGTGATTAATCTGCATTTTGATAAATCATTTTATTCGATTTGACATTACGAACCGATTAATTTTAAATCAATCATTTGTTTTAGTATCCCGGCGTTGGCGTATGTGAACCTTCGTGGCTGCAAAGGGGATTAATTTTCTCCATGTTGGAAATAAATGTTGGGGTAATGACTGGGTGTATCGAGTCTATGTGTTTTGAATTTGGACTAAACTCGGTATTCTGGTTAGGTTATAAGAAGCTTCGTATAAGGATATACAAAGGCTTTTTTTTGTTGATCGTCTCGAGACTTTTTAAATCCATAAGATCGGATGAAAATATATAATCTACTTGTTGGAAATGAATCACGTTTCTAAGTACCTAGAGACTTATATAATGTAAGGACGTGTTTTGTGGTTTTATAGATTCACAACTTATAGTAAGGAGATGTTTCTTTTTCTTTTTGAACCTCTTAGTGAGAAGGAAATATACTTTTTATCTAACTTAATTGATAGACTCACTAAATCTTTATTCTCCCCATTAAAAGGCATATTAAGTGGCATACATCTTGCCTCTTAATTTAATAAACACCTAGTTTTGTCAATCGACAATCGTTAGTCAATAGTTAAGTCGAGAGACACGTTTTATATGTACACCAAAACTCGAACAAGGATAAAACACAAAGATCATTAGTTTTATTTGTGCTATAAAATAATGGCTTTATTTGAAGGTAAATTAAGTCTAAAATTATGATATTCATAACAGTTGAAATTATAAGATTGAATCATTTGGAGTCAAAAATGTCTTCTATAGCGAACCTACAAGGTTATCACAAATCCTAAGATCAAATTTAATGCAAACGTTCTCAAATATCAACCTCTATATCTCAGATAAATATAACCCGTTACAGTTTATCACGAGAGACAATCTCAATGCAAGGCATAAGAACCACTTTTTTCTTTAAATTAGTTTTTCAATAACTTATTTGTAGTTGAAAAACCATAAGCATCAAATTCAACAGAAACATCATTATCATTCTCTTCGTAATAACTTAAATCATATCAAACACTTTTATAAATTAACTGATACTCCTAACTGCTACCACTAATTTTAATAGATACATCATATATTTTAGAGTATGGATCCTTAATGACAAGTTATAATCTAAAAGCACCCTAGCAACCGAAAGAGGTTTTCACACAGCCCCAACACAAAAAGAAGAATAAGAGATAAACGACATATGAGACGTATTGAGCACAACTTGATAGGTAACGAAAAGATTATGATTAAGAGTCTAGGTATCTACTTATTCATGATGTGTATTCTAAAACATAAGTGGTATTGTTAAACTCAATTTATCTTAAGGCACTTTTGTTAACCAATACTCAACGAGTGTGCAAACTGATGCTCAATAATGTCAGGTCCATAACACGCACACTCTAAGTTGTAAGTGATCGAGAACGATTAAAAATGATTGAGAGTTTTGTCAAGTTCGAATTGATACGCTTGATACAAACACACATACTTTTATTATTGCAATTATTATGTTAAGTAATAATTCATTTGACATCATATCCTAATTAGATTATTATATTAGACCTAGCACACTAAATAACATATCACACATCGCTACACATTTAATTTATCACCACAACTATAGATTCGTAGACATACCACGTTGGATGATTGAACTATCACACGCTATAAAAATTTGAAGATAATAGAACTATGTTCAAAACACACAAATGAGTTGCTTAACATAAGTTTAAGTTATTGAAACATACAAGTTTATAAATACATAGCCATCATAAGTATTGATTGTAGTTCTCGTTTAAAGGGTTGTTTGGTTAAAGGAAATCGAAAAATTCAAAATCATTTGAAGTTAAAGTTTTATGTTATGTATGTTTAGTTAGCCTATTACTCCCTCCGTCCAATATTAAGTGTCCACTATAGAATTTTTGCTTGTCTTATATTAAGTGTCCATTATAATAAATGAGAGAATCTTGATAATTAATTTTCCATTTATGCCGTTTAATATGTGACCTATATTTAAGTTGCGTGTTTTCTTTTTAACTTTTTGTATTAAATTAAGGGTATAATTGTCATTTGGATAACTAATAATGGTAAGGATATAACATATCTAAAATTTTGTACATTAAGAATCTAGACACTTAATATGGAACGGAGGAAATAATAGAAAATTAATTCTCATGAAATCACTCTGATAGACCAATTTCAAATTTCATGAAAGGTAAGAATTTTCTATTTTTATCTTTATCTATCAAAATTCTAAAATATATACTTTTTGTCAGAAAATTATTACTACATCCGTCTCATATTAAATGTCTATTACGAAATGGGAGGTGATTTGCACACTTTTTAAATTGATTGACACACTCAAAATTAGTGTGTATTGACATTTATACCTCTATAAAAGTAAAAATAGTTAGTAGTAATTTAAGGGTATGTGTGTCAAGACACACTAATTTTGAGTGTGCAAATCAATTTGAGGAGTGTGCAAATCACCTCCTTAAAATATTTCAAGTCTTGTTATTGAACTTTGACCATATATTTATATTTATGTTATATAATACTTGATGAAAGTTAGATAAATATATTCAGTTTAAAAATGTATTTTCATTAATATAGTTTTCATCAAGTATTATATAACACAAATAAAAATATTTATGATCAAAATAAAATAAAAAAACTAAAAAAATCAAAACTAGACACTTATTTTGGGACGAAGGAAATATCGTTTATTAATTTTTAAAATATTTTTTTTAACTTTAAAATCAAATATTTATATTTGAATTATATAATATATTTTAAAAAATTATACATTAATTGATTTTTAAATATATAAATTTTATATAATAAAAAAAATATTTAAAATTAAAATTAAAATAAAATAATTTAAAAGACTAATAAAAGTTAATAATATTTTAACAACCAACAAATAAAAAATCTATAATTAAGATCAAGAATGACCTCAAATTTGAAATTCTAAAATTTTTGAAATTTCATCATTTACCAATTGAAACTTATGAGGAGTTAATGTGTCTAAAATTCATACCATCTTAAACATGAATTTATAAAGTAGACTTAAGTTTTAAGTTTGAGTTTTACTAAAAAAATTTAAAGGTTCGAAATAAATAAAAACAAAAAGAATAAAGTTTCAAAATTTATATATCGCCTAATTGAATGTCATTTTATACTCGAATCACTAACGATTAACCCGGAGTTACAAAAAGAAAAAGTAATGGTGCGTTTAGTTAGAAAACAAAATTTCTAGTTGAAAATGCATGTTTTGTGTTTTGTAGAAAATTTTAATAGAAAACACTAATTTTAACGCGATTTATGTTTTTCTTGTTGGAAAACAAAGTGTTTTCCTCAACTAAAATCAACCTAATTGTTTTTAATTATATTTTAAATTAAATGAAAATACAAGAAATAAAAAAACTACCGTACTTTACTACTTCATCCCTACCACCACCGCCATAAAACACTTGAAACGAAACCCTAATCACGATCGCCGCCGCAGTTCCCGCCGGAAAATTTCACTCCGACGGTATCTTAATTATTCAATGTAACGCTCTATTTTTATATTCACTATCAATTTAATTATTTTAATCTCTTATTGTTATACCTAATAATCATAACTTTAATTAGGGTTCATTATACACACCGATTTTTTTTTTTATTATCGTTATTCGCACGGTTGCGTTTTGTAACTGATTATCGGATGTCGAATTGATATGCGATTAAGCAAATAGTTAGGGTTTTGGAACTTTGTGAGTTTGTGGTAGCTTATTTATCAGGCTTATGGGCTTATTTGATTTCGGAGAAGCCAATAAGCTCGTTATTCGGAGGTTATGACGTTATCAACATCACCTGCCAACAGAATGACCTTATATCGGCTCTTCCAAATTCAATTAAGCTTATAAGCTGGAGAGTGGATAGATAAGCTTATTCAAACACCCGAGTTTGGTATGCGTATGTGTTTTTGGGGTTAAATAAATAGTTAGGGTTTTGAAACTTGTGGAAGCTCAAACGTCTAGAAATAAGCCAAAAAAAAAAAAGACAAGCTGAAAACAGATATAAGCTGATAAGCTCATAAAGTAGCCTAAACAAACATCCCTAGGTAATCAAAATTAGTTTTGTTCTTTGATAGAGATTATCGGATGTGGAATTAGGGACTTGATAATACGAGTAAGTTGGCGGCTAAACAAATAGTTAGGGTTTTGAAACTTGTTAGGTTTATATAAGCTTCGTATGACGTGATAAACTTATATAAGCTCATACGTCTCGGAATAAGCCAAAAAAGCAGGGCTTATGAAATATAAGCTGGGAACAGCTAAGCTGATAAGAGTCATAAGATCATAAATAAGCTTGAACAAACACCCCTAGGTAATCAAAATGAGTTATTTTGTGTTTCTTTAAGCTTATATGTGGGCTTATGAGCTTATTTGATTTCGGATTCTATTTCATATGCATCAATTTTCCGGCTTATTTTGAGACTAATGGGATTATGTAAGTGTAGCATATTATAATAAACTTATATAAGCCCACAAGTCTCATAATAAGTCGGAAATTTGGAGCTTATGAAATATAAGCCGAAAAACAAATAAGCTTATAAGCCACATATAAGGTTAAACAAACACCACATGAACACGAGAAGCTGAGTTTTGTGACTTGAAAACCTAATAGTATGATAATCACTTTCAAAACACAATGATAGATATACAGCAAAATAATCATGTAAGTTGCATAACAAGAATAAGTTCTGTAGAAGTGATATGTGGGTTTAGCATGTTTAAAAAATTATGAAAGATGAGACCTGAATGTTACCTCAAAAGCGTATGCTGCGGATGTAATCAACTTTGATGATAGGCTCTTCCTGACTTCCTGCTGCCCTTATGGTGACTATTAGGGTTGAGAGAGAAAAATGAGTAATCTATAACATATGATGGAGAATTATATATATATATACTCGTGGAATTGGGCTCGTGGTCTCTTCTTAAAAGGGCCCACAGGCCTGGATGGAACCACAGCTTAATGAATGAGCCCATGACTTCACATGTTAGGATTGTTACTAAATATATGTATAATCATACTGTGAGCCTAGTTACAGGTTGACTATTCATCAAATCACAATTGATTAAGTATTCCGTTACTACTTGTTTATAGGTGTACGACCTATATAACGTTTGAAGGAGTACTATTAGATTTCAGAAATATAGCGCGGGTAGACTACTAGTGGTTCGAGACGTAGGCAATGACACTAGTCTGTTGTGTCAGTGCACATGCTCTGATGCTCCAATACAAATACCCCTATCATTACTAGAATTCTATGTTGATTATTGATTATCACTGCATCCTAGTAATGTTGTATTGAATGCGACAGTGAATTAAAGCTAGATGAAGTTTTACGTAGTAAGGATGAGAGACTAACTACTTAATCACATCCCAACTTTACTTCCTTTTGATCCCATCACGGCACTTATATAAGCCCACAAGTCTTAAATAAGTCGGAAATTTGGAGCGTATGAAATGTAAGCCGAAAAATAAGCTTATAAGCCACATATAAGGTTAAACAAACCATACAACACTAGAAGCCGAGTTTTGTGACTTGAAAACGTAATAGTATGATAATCACTTTCAAAACACAATTATAGACAGAGTGACGGTGTATTCAGCGAAATAATCATGTAAATTGCATAACAAGAATAAGTTCTGCAGAAGTGATATGTGGGTTTAGCATGTTTGAAAAATTATGAAAGATGACCTGAATGTTACCTCAAAAGCGTATGCTGCGGATGTAATCAACTTTGATGATAGGCTTTTCCTGACTTCCTGTTGCCCTTATGGTGACTATTAGGGTTGAGAGAAAAAAATAAGTAATCTATAAAATATGATGGAGAATTATATATATATATATATATATATATACTCGTGGAATCGGGCTCATGGTCTCTTTTTAAAAGGGCCCACAGGCCTGGATGGAACCACAGCTTAATGAATGAGCCCATGACTTCACATGTTAGGATTGTTACTAAATATATGTATAATCATACTGTAAGCCTAGTTACAGGTTGACTATTCATCAAATCACAATTGATTAAGTATTCCGTTCCTACCTATATAACGATTGAAGGAGTCCTATTAGATTTCAGAAATATAGGAGGTTACATATCTCATATGTCTTATATTGCTGCAACGTGCGGGTAGACTACTAGTAGGTTCGAGACGTAGGCAATGACACTAGTCTGTTGTGTCAATGCACATGCTCTGATGCTCCAATACAAATACCCCTATCATTACTAGAATTCTATGTTGATTATTGATTATCACTGCATCCTAGTAACGTAGTATTGAATGCGATAGTGAATTAAAGCTAGATGAAGTTTTACGTAGTAAGGATGAGAGACTAACGACTTAATCACATCCCAACTCTACTTCCTTTTGATCCCATTTCTAGCACCTACCGCACTACCCTGATGATCGGAATGGCTAAATTGCTTGCATAGCAACACAACCTGAAAGCCACTTTTGTCACGGCACTTGTAAGCGCCATTCGATATGGTCCCAATCTCCAACAACACATTAACTCCAGACTCCCAGTTTCTTTTCTTGAACTCCCATTCCCAGGGGTCGAGAACGGGCTTCTAGAAGGATGTGAAAGCGCAGATGCTTCACCTGGCTTACACTTGCTCCCAAACCTCTCAGTTGCTGTTGATACGTTGCAACATCGACTGGAAGAACATTTTGAGACTCTAAAGCCTTGACCAAGCCGTATTTTATCGGATAAATACATGCTAAGGATTGCTTATACCATAGCCAAATATAAGACATTGAGAATTGTTTTTGATGGAATGATTGAATGAGCTGTTTTAAACAGTGGGTGTACTCATCATTTATATGCAATTAAGATGCTGGATGAAATCCCCAAGTCAGAACCTTTTGTTCTCCTGGGATTGCCTGATGGGATTGAGATAATCAAAAAGCTCATGGAATGGTGATTAATAGTTTCGAGGAGTTGGAACAAGAATATATTTAAGGATTTAAGAAGTTAAAAGAGGGTAAAGTTTGGTACATAGGACCATTATTATTCTCTACGATAACAATTCGAGTACATCTATTGATGCTTGATGTTCATTAACATGGCTTGATCCTAATGAACCAGAATCTGTGGTTTATGCTTTGCTTTGGTAGTAGAGTTATCCCTCCACAACTAATTGAGCTAGCTCTATATTTAGAAGCATATGGTCACTCGTTCCTATGGGTGAATAGATCTGGTGAATGAGCTCAAGAGGTTGAAATGTTGTTACTTGAAAGTAGGTTCGAGGATAGAGTTAAAGTTAGAGGACTTGACATAAGAGATTGGGCACCACAGGCACTGATCTTATCACCCCTTCTGTTGGAGGGTCCCTAACAGATTGTGGTTGGAGTGTACAAATCTTATGAATCTTATATTCATTATTAATGTAATTATTATATCTTATTTTTGTAGCTAATCGTAGCTTTACACGATTTTAGTGAGGGCTTGCTTATTATATGTGCTGCGATTATATACAACGTTTATAATGGTGTATATAACGAAATAATCATGTAAGGTGCTTAACAAGATTAAGTTCTATAGTATTCATTATTTATAATGATATTATAAGCCTAGTTATGATATTAGAGAGTATTCATCAAATCACAACTGATTGAGTATTCTGTTTCTACTTGTTTATAGGCGTACGACCTAAACAATGCTAAAAGGAGTCCTATTAACATAATAAATGTAGGCAGTCACATTCTTCATATGATCTCTGTACATAGACTAGGAAATCAAACAAAGTTCTATGACTATCTGTGTTACTGCTGCATAACACGGGTATATCAAATATTAGGTATGTTATGTGGTTCCTTTTTTATTTTCGTGCATTAATATATGTGTGGATGTATGTATATAAGAACATTAGATTGATTTCATAAATAATCGGATAATCAAAGTTACTCACACCTGCTCCTAAGTTTTATTATTCAAACTCTGGAAGACAAATTTTGTGACTTCTAAAATAGTAAACAGATAACCACAAACACAATGGCAGGCTTTTAAACTTTGTATCGCTATAATCATTTATAGCGGAATTGAGTAATGCAATAACTTCTATTCTGCCCGAAATCGAGGACCTTCACAATTAGCAATTTAAAAAAAGGACACAAAGGGAGACATGGAATATACCTTAAAATCTGGCTCCACTTCTCTTCTAATGGTTATTAGGGTTTAAGAAAAAATGTGTAACAAATGAGGGAAAATTGCCCCACGGACCCCGGGTGATGGAACTTACAAAAGTAACATGAATGATAATGGATGCAATTTTAATTATGGCTACTAGACTTGGTCAAATAGAAATTTATACACCAACGACATTAATTAGTCAAATGTACTTAATCTTCAAGATCCCATTTTATTCGATAGTTTGTTAACAGACGTTCGTAATCTGCCACGTCAGTAAAATAAAGTTTTGCAAGTCTTAGCAAAATCTAGGGTTCTCAATTCACGTAGACGTTATTCGAGTTCAAAGCGCGTGTACGGGTTAAGTATCAGCTCGTATTCAAGTAAAGATTTTAGTTTTCGGTCCAGCTTGATATTGGTTAGGATTCATTTGGTTCGCAGGTAATTAACTTTGAGTTACGATTAATCAGTTTGCTAAAACTAATATGACCATGAAACTGTCACAAACAAATACTCAAAATCATTCCTAACTAAGTGCTAATTTAGCTCATTATTCCTAACTAAAAAGGAAAGTCAGCTGATTAAAATTTGACCAAAATCAAATACTTTAAATTAACCAAAAATAGAATATTATATTTTAATTTTGAAATTGTGAATAAGTTTAGGCCTAATAAAGACCCTATATAAGTCTTCCCGTAGGTTTATTTCATTTCATCACTATTATCATTCGCCAGTTATACTACAATCTTAAGTTTGTTTTTCGATTCCGCATTATTCACATCAGGTTAGTTTATCTTTTTTGTTTCTTAATTCGAATATAATAAGGTGTGCACAATAGGGTTTAGAGATTACTAGTTTGTCATCTAATGTATTCTATTTGGTTATTATGAAGGATGTCGTCTACCGAACAGCTTTCGCAATCAACTAATAATGATATTCTTACTCGTTCTAAGAGACGCAGTACCTCTCGCGTTTTAGAGGGGAAAAGGCCTTATTACGGTCCCGTTCCCACACCTAAACCGTTGCCTCGTAAGACCAAAAAAAACATAACAACAAGAAGAAGATTAGTACCAACAACACATCAAATAATATGTCTAGACCTGTCGCATCTGATGACGCGACAATGGAAGTCGAACTAGAACAACCGGTTACGGATAGTGTTACTGCTATTAGTACTCGTTATCCGTATCCGCCACATTCCGCTAAAGGTATTCAAAACGTTAAAGATGTTCTGAAAATCTACAATGATCATTACCTTGACTTTCTTAGGGTACTTTATTTCTATCAAATAAAACCTTGTTCATTTTATTTATTATTAAATATGAATATGTGTATCATTCTACTAATTATAATGGCATGCATGCAGGATGATGACGCTTTTGCTAAAAAATGTGAAGCCAAGAAACTGAAAAATGGTGGATGTGTTATGAAACAATGTAAGCGTGCCGATCTTGATGCCGCTATTGAGGTACCTCGATCAATTCTCTTATCTCTCCATACATGAAAATTAGCCTAAAAATATGTTGTTAATTAGCACCGATACTTTATTGTCTCATGACTTGTGTATATGTACGATGCATATGAGGAAACAAAATGGGTTACAAAGGATTGTATAAACGTTGTTTCTGTTTCCTCATCTGCATCGTACATATGTATAAGTCATGAGACAATAAAGTATCAGTACTAATTAACAACATATTTTTAGGCTAATCTTCATGTATACCGAGATAAGAGAATTGAGAATTGATCGAGGTACCTCAATAGCCGCATCAAGATCGACACGCTTACATTGTTTCTTAACAGATCCACCATTTTTCAGTTTCTTGGCTTCACATTTTTTAGCAAAAGCGTCATCATCCTGCATGCATGCCATTATAATTAGTTGAATGATACACATATTAATATTTAATAATAAATAAAATGAACAAGGTTTTATTTGATAGAAATAGAGAGTACCATAAGAAAGTCTAGGTAATGATCATTGTAGATTTTCAGAACATCTTTAACATTTTGAATATCTTTAGCGGAATATGACGGATACGGATAACGAGTACTAATAGCAGTAACACTATCCGTAACCGGTTGTTCTAGTTCGACTTCAATTGTCGCGTCAGCAGATGCGACAGGGATAGACACATTATTTGATGTGTTGTTGGTACTAATCTTCTTCTTGTTGTTTTTGTTTTTTCTGTTCTTACGAGGCAACGGTTTAGGTGTGGGACCGGGACCGTAATAAGGCCTTTTCCCCTCTGGGACGCGAGAGCTACTGCGTCTCTTAGAACCAGTAAGAACATCATTATTAGTTGATTGCGAAAGCTGTTCGGTAGACGACATTCTTCCTAATAACCAAATAGAATAACATTAGATGACAAACAAGTAGTAATCTCTAAACCCTATTGTGCACACCTTATTATATTCGAATTAAGAAACAAAAAAGATAAACTAACCTGATGTGAATACCGCGGAATCGAAAAACAAACTTAAGATTGTAGTATAACTGGAATGATAATAGTGATGAAATGAAATAAACCTACGAGAAGACTTATATAGGGTCTTGATTGGGCCTAAACTTATTCACAATTTCAAAATTAAAATATAATTTTGGTTAATTTAAAGCATCTGATTTGGGTCAAATTTTAATTGTTGACTTTTCTTTTTTAGTTAGGAATAATGAGCTAAATCAGCACTTAGTTAGGAATGATTTTGAGTATTTGTTTGTGACAGTTTCATGGTCATATTAGTTTTAGCCAACTGATTAATCGTAACTCAAAGTTAATTGCCTGCGAACTAAATGAATCGTAACCAATATCAAGCTCGACCGAAAACTAAAATCTTTACTTGAATACGAGCCGATACTTAACCCGTACACGCGCTTTGAACTCGAACAACGTCTACGTGAATTGAGAACCCTAGATTTTGCTAAGACTTTCAAAACTCTATTTTACCGACGTTGCAGATTACGAACGTCTGTTAACAAACTATCGAATAAAATGGGATCTTGAAGATTAAGTACATTTGACTAATTAATGTCGTTGGTGTATAAATTTCTATTTGACCAAGTCTAGTAGCCATAAAATCTATGTTGCACGGAAACGCCCCTCGGGTGCCGCGCCCGTCCCGGAAACGCCCAAAAAGGGAAAGGTTTCATGAAGATAGGAAACGCCGAGGCTCTAGCAGAAACGCGAAGGGAAACGTTTCTTGGGATTTTAAACGTCTGTTGGTCTATTTATATTGTATATACATATGGTAGGTCGCCATATCTTCTAACAAACCTCTGAAAATTGACTATCAGTATTTGTTTAATCTTAAGTATATATGTTATGTCTCACTATCATTATTTATTTTTTCTTGCTTTATCGGTTAAAGATTCACGTTTATTTAATGTATTAATAAATATATATAAAATATAAAAACGTTTCCAGTCGTACCCGTTTCATGGATTTTTGGACATTGGCGTTTCTAAGTCCCCGTTTCCGTATCCGTATCCGTCTCCGTGCAACATAGCATAAAATTGCATCCGTTATCAGTGTTGTAAATATCGGTCATGGCGGCCGATATGTCGGTGATATATCGCTTGGCGGTGGTCCACCGCCACGCCATGGAGCATATTGGCCAACTTGGCGTTTTGGTCAAATGTCGCTCAATATCGGTTGACTTTTGGTATTTTGATTGTTCTTTATTGTGTTGTTATTTTTTAATGTAAATTTTACAAGATATATAACTAAAGCTAATGAATAAATTAATAAAATTATAAAAATATATAAGAATTTCAGATTTATATTAAATAAATATTAAAAATATATAAAATAATGATAAAAATATATAAAATAATGATATTATATAGTACCCGCCGAGAAAACGATATATCGCCGCCAAGACGATATATCGCTTGGCGGTGGTTGACCGCCAGGCCGAGCGATATTTACAACCTTGTCCGTTATAATAGTGATATCGGGCTCGCGGGCTTTTTCTCAAATGTCCCACGGACCCTGGGTGATGGAACCCCATCGTTGGCAATGATCAACCTTTACACTTTTTCTTTTTGTTCTATAATGCTGTATAGGTCAACCCAACATTCACGTATACATAGATCAACATATTAGTTACAATATATATCATAGAGAGTATCTTGAAAGTCAGCATTTAATGTTTTTTTTCATTCCAACTTGTTCTAGGTGTATGATCTTACAGGTTTTTGAAATGTTGGCTAGTCTGTATCTTATATTTGATATTATATTATGTTGAACTGTTGAAGCACAGACTGCAACCCTTTGACACAAAAACTCAATATGCTTGGATGTTAGTTATCGTCTCAAATAAGAGAATGGTCGTTGGAACTTTTTTATGCTGACAGAGTAGCAAATTGAGATAACAAATCTCCAATAAATTAAGAAAGAAACTAAGAAACTTTTGAGCCAATCTTTTGTTCTCCTCAATCTCATTAAACAACGTATACTGAAATTAAAAATGAAAGTTACAATGCATGTCCTACTCGTAAGGCCACTAATCAAGAGTTGTACATGACACTGACTAAGACTATCGTGCATGGATATAACTCAAAACAATGCATGAATGATAAAAGTAACTAGTGGCAAGACTTTAGGAAGACCAAGTCTTCTTATTCTTGGTATTTGATGGGGCGATTTCGGGTGGGCAGTGGGCTTAGTATGCTTGAGACTTGTATCAGATGCCCTTGCAATATAGAACTTATATTAAATGAAGTATTAAGTAGCAGGATGCTAAGATGGAATTAACTTTATATGAGCATAGCCTATGATTGTGTAATCACTACAAAAATTAGATAGAATCACGAATGATCTATTCAACTCTCACACATATCTGATCGTTTTTGGTTTTGTTTCCAATTGGTGTGTGGCTACTTTTCTTTTGCCTCATCTATCCCCATTTTCTGTCTGTCTTGAGTTTTTACAAGTTCACCCCGTTTATCACTTGAATTAATCTTTCATTTGCTGACCGAAGATCAAAGCCATCATCTCAGCACTTGTTTATTGACTAAATCTTAGCCTGTACTAAGAAAAAACAAGCACACTATGTGAACATAAGGAAATCAATTCTTAGAAGTGTATCTTCAGTTCTTACTGATCTGCTCCTGTATGAAATCCAGAATGATGACTTTTTGTGATACAAGTATTAGGTCCCTAATATCAATATTCTATAGAAGAGAAAACATACTACTTATAGATAGGAGCGTACAAGCCTGGTGCAGTATACCAATCAAGTTTTCCAGTATACCAATCAAGTTTTCAGTGGAGATGGCACATTTTTTAAGTTCTTTTTGTTTCATAAATTACCGTAAAAGAGGTTAGCTCCACAAAAAAGGGTTGCACATTTTTGCAGTAGTTCACATCTGCCTATGATATATAGTTATATACACCAGGAGTCATAGATTCAAGCTACGTTTTTAGAAACCTAATCTTTGAGAATATAATACATACACGTTTAGGCCAACCAGTCTGCAGGTTTTAAGCAAAGCACACGAATGGCGTTTAGAGGTGGAAGAGGTTTTGGTCGTGGTGGTTATAGTGGCGGTCAACGTCCTGCCAGAGAAGAACCCTTTATTTTGTTTCCTGTGAGTTTTTATATGGTTTTTTAGATAAATGTTCAGTATTAAAGTGTTTGTAGCCTAGTGGTATCTGTGATGCTCCGTAAACATAGATGCTTATTATAATATAATGGGCGTGTCTGACATTCATGGATTTTTGCGGGGTAATGCTAGTTTGTGAAAAAAAAGAACCTTGATTTTTCTTTTTCTAAATGAACCTATTACGAAAAATAATTGTGTTTCTAGTATTGTTAAGTTTTTATAAATGCAGCTCATCAGTTTTTGTCCTAGTTCGATCCGTGATAATGTACTTGAGAGGTGTTTGATATTGCTTATTGAAAGTTTAATACTACTTGTAATGGTTTAAGATAAGCAGTTTTGAGGGTGTTTGGTGTAAGTATCTAAACTGCTTGTTCATTAAATGAGGGTGAATATGTGAAATTAACAGTTTCGATAAACTGAGTGTTTAGAGCTGCGTATTTAAGTAATATACAATACCTGATCACTTGATTGGAACGGTGTTTGGGATTGGTTTGAGTAGATTGGTACGTTATTGGTTTGCTCACGGTTTTGAGGCGATTGCTACGCAGTTTTGAGAACTAATTTAAAACACCCTCTCTAATGGCTTTTATTGCATTATGATACATCGGATAATTATGCCGGTGTTTGTGATCACCCGCAACTGATTTTTTCTACATGAGGGTGAAATAAGTAGTTCTTGTGTAATTAGAAGGAAGTTGCTTACTGGATTATTTGATTAAGCTGAAAGCAGTTTTTATTAGTAATTCTAAATGCTTACATTTTTACAGTATCTAGTATTTGACAATAATTAGTTGAATTTTGTGATCACCGCGAAAAATCGAGCTTTGAGGTTGGGTGAGATATTTTGTAGACGAAATTGTGTTTAATTGATCTCAGTATGAAACTTTTACAACTATTGACCTTTTTTGTTGTGTATTAGTTCTGAGATGCTATATACACATTGAAACGATAAATAGATGTCATGATCTTCTATGCTATGGTGTTCCATATTCCAAACTTATATATTTGTCATTGCAGGAAATCAAGGAATTCCCTGCTGTCGATCTTCAAGAAATAGATAAACGGTTCAGGAATTTAGTGTCATGGGGTAACGATTTGCAGAAGTTTTGGATTTCATCGTCTTATCATTTGGATGATGCTCGTCAAGGAGCTGAGAGTAAGTTTCCATTTCTTAAATTATTACAAAGGACTGATTTAGAGTCGATTTTGGAAGTTGAATAATATAGTAGTATGTATATATACTTTTCATGTTATATCTCCTAATTCTTTTTTGGAATCCATTTATTAATTTTGTATGTTGTTTTAGCCATTTTAAAGTTTAATACACATTTTTTTAATTGTGGTGGCAGAGAATGGAGGTCAAAAGAGACGTCCACTTTCAGACTTTATGAAGCTGACTGATGACTATGTTCCCGCAGAACTAGGTAAATCATCAAGAGTTAAAAGTAATAAGTAAAGGTGTCACATTATTTGTTTTACATGATATACCTTATGGCTTAATCGATTAGACACCCTTAAGGGCATGTTTGGTAGGAGGAAATAAAGCCAAAGAAATAGAAATGAGCAGATTTCCCTTGTTTGGTAGGGTAGAGAAAAAAAAAAAGCGGAGATTTGATATTCTCGAGGAATATCTTTAACACACAACCTTCATTCTTTATATTCTTTCACTTTTGAAGTGGAAAACAAAGTCACCGTCAGATAGGCAACCTACACAAAACAAAACCTCTTCAATCTCAAGTTTCATATTTCCTAGATCGAAGTTGAGATTATTCATATTAAAAGAGATAGGCACACGATCCAAACTGGTTTTAATATCGTGAATTGCTTATCCTTGCTTTGTGATGGATCCGACCTCAGAAGGGATTTGCAGATCTTTGATCCAACAAATTGATTGTTGAAAAGTCTTGAATAGATCTGTGTCAAAAGCTTGAAGCCATTGTTGATCGGAACAAGATTTTGTAAAAAGCTGTTATTGGTATTATAAATTTATATATGATTCTACCTAAGTAGTTTGCATAATCATATCTAGAAAAATAAAAATGGCTACACAGGTTATTCATTGATTTGGTTTTTAGTTATAAACATCCACTACATATGTGAACTTTTTTCCTCTAGTTATTTAATTGATAAAATATTTACAAATTTTATTTACAAAACAACAAATTAAAAAAAATTATGTCTATTTCTCGGTTCATGCCTAAGTTGTTACCAAACACCAGAATTAAGAAAAGTTCTCACTTGATTTCTATTCTCTTAAATTCTATTCTCTGCGTCATTTCTAATCTCTGAAATTCCCCTTACCAAACATGCCCTAAGATACTTATCTTTATTCTCAAATAGTTCCAAAGAATGCAAGGCATAACAATAAGAAGGTTCGTTGGGATCCACAGTCAGGTCTGTTTTGAATTTATGATTTGACTAATTAGTCAATGAACAAATCTACCCTTCTAAGTTTTGATTATGTCACATATATAACAATACTGTTTTATGGGGACAGACCTACATAGATTGGATCTCTTTGAGAAGCTGGATCAAATGCCTAAGGTAATTTGTCTGTTTAAAGATATTCAAATTTAAGTAAGGTTTTTAAAAAGAAATAAGGTATCAGTTTTTGTTATATGCTTCTCAGGGTGAAGATGATGATGACAATGAAAAAAAAGAGGACGATGATGAAGATGGGGAAGAAGACTACGAAAATGCTGAAGAAGACGACGAACCTGATGAATACACAAAGGTTCATAAACTAATCTACTCTTTAAGTACTAATATGAAATTATTAGTTTTTTTCTTCTTTTATCTCTGTAACAAATTGGGTAATCGGTCAAAACCGGTAAGTTTTACTTTTATGTACTGGTCAAAAGCGGAAAACGGTGCGTTAAGCTAACAGCACAGACACTTTAACAGTCCTCCCAAAATTCTGAACTCGTATAAGTAAATAGTTATTATCCTGAACGGTTTAGTAGTTGCGCCTGTTTTTTTATATAATTCTAATTCTGTTGGTCAGATGGAGTTAATGTTAATTCTTGAACTCTGCAGAATATTGAGTTTGATGATGATGAGGATGATTTCAACCAGGCAGCTGACGGCGATGGTAATCACTCATTCCATCTCTAATATGTTTATTACTAGCCTACTAGTTTAATCTTGTGCATTTTTAGCCTATCTAGTGGTGGCAATTTTGACTCATTTGTCAATTTGGATTGTGCTTTTAATTAGCGGGTTGAATTGGTTGCAAGGATCAAAACTCAAAAGTTCCCATTAGTGTATCAGTAATTTATAAAACCTCATCATACTATTAAAAAGTACTATTATATGATTTTTGACAATCGATAGTTATAATAAACTTCTCGGTTGTGAATCATGTGTTTTTGGGTCAATCTTTCGTGACCCATTTTGACCTGCATGCCTATTTTGCCACCTATAGTTTTACACGTTTGGGTTTTGTGTATATATTAAATTTCCCATTGATTTACCTCTTTCATTGCAGATGAGGGCTATTACTAGTCGATGCTACTCAGGAGGGCCTCATTCAATACTCATTAGGACATAGCTTGATTTGCTTTGGTTTAGTCACCTAGTTTTAGAAACACTTTTGACTCGCTTAAAGAAGGATATTATTGTCAAATTACTTTGTTATAAGAAATTGGTTTATTAAACTGATTTTTGGTTTCTGAGTTTTAGATATTTTGGTTGCAGTTTGATGTTTTTGTTTCTTATAAATTCTATGACCTGTTAGAGATTTCTTGAAGCATATTTAATAAAATACCGAAAAATCATGGAATTTCATTTTAAGGATGTTGTTAGATATTAAAGGTGGTGTAAAACGCTAATGACAGTGATCAGCTATAATCAAGTCACCTGGGTTTTACATTTTACCATACAATCATCAAGATCCTCTCAAATTGAACCAAACATAACTTTACTTATGTTAATTTTGGGGAAGGAAAAAGTTTTACCAAACATAACTTTACTTATGTTAACTTTTTGAGTTTTAGAAAAGGAAAAAGTTTTATTTTCTAAAGTAGAGTTGAAATTTTTGAAAATATGTTTAGATGAAATTGTACTTTTCATTTTCTGAAAAAATGAAAAATGTTTAGACGAAACTATTTTTAACTATTTTTTTCATGATCAAACTTTTTTTTAACGTTTTTTTCCATTTTCGTCTATTTTGCCTTTTTTCACGTTTTCGTAAGCTCTTTTACGTTTTCGTCAGTTTTTTTTTTACGTTTTTTTTCTTCAATTTTTTTCACATTTTGTCAGTTTTTTCATGTTTTCGCTAGTTTTTTAACGTATTCATCTGTTTTTTCACGTTTTCTTTGGTTTTTTTCACGTTTTCTTCGGTTTTTCATTTTTTCGTCAGTTTTATTATGAAAACATAAAAAGCGAGCGAAAACATAAAAAACGGAAGAAATTGTTAGGAAACAGTTGAACACGTAAAGAAGCGGACAAAAGCGTAAAAAATAGGAAGAAAACGTAAAAAAACTGACGAACGCGTGAAAAACTAACGAACACGTAAAAATGAAGTAAACGTAGAACAACTAACGAATACGTGAAAAAACCGCCGAAACGTAAAAAAAACTAAAGAAAACTTAAAAAACTGACGAACACGCAAAAAAACTAAACGAAAAACGTAAAAAAACTGATAAAAATTGAAAGACATACAGTAACATAAAAACAGACGAAAACGTAAAAAACTGACAAGAATATGAAAAACTAACCAAAATGTAAAAATAATTGAGAAGAAATAAAAACTGACCAAAACATGGAAAAACTGATGAAGACGTAAAAAACTAACCAAAGCGTAAAAAAGCATAGGAAAACGTAAGAAAACTGACAAATACGTAAAAAAGAGACAAAAACGTAAAAAAAAGGCCAAAACGTGAAAAATGACGAAACGTAAAGAAAACTGATAAAAAGGTGAAAAATGTCAAAACGTAAAAATTTGAAAAAAACGTTAAGAAGGTGACGAAAACGTAAAATAGGGTTAGAAATAGATACGTGAACATGTTTTATTTTTATTTGGAAAAAGAAATAGAAAAGAGTAATATGTGGTTTTCTATATAAAAATAGAAAATAAATTTTTTTATAAATTTTGAAAAGTATTAAAAAAGGTGGAACTAACATGTCTTCTATTTTTCACTTTTTAAATGAATTTTATTCTAAAAAAGTGGGATGGTTTTCTCCAACTAAACACACCCTAGCATTTTATTTTATTATTTCTAGAAGTAACATAAGTTTACTACTCTATCTGGCCTGAAATTATAGTTCAGGATACTATTTCGGACATCTCAAATTAAGGGTTAAAGCCATAAATTATCAACGAACTTTATTTTTTTCTCGATATTACAAATATAGAAGATAAAATATTTATATAACCATTAAACTTTATGTTTATTTATAATATTGCCAACAACTTTCTCGGTCATCGTTTTTAATAGGTTAAAAGACGCTTATAATCGACACGTCACTAGTTTTAGCCAGTCATTTTAATTTTTTGTTTCTTTATTTTACACGTAGACATCCACATAGGATTAATACTTCCAACTGTGCATTCCACTTACATTTAAAAAACCTCATCTAACTTCCAAAATCAAATCTTACTACATGGTACCCGCGCAATGCAACGACGGGTAATAAGTGACTATTTTTTAGCAATCTATTTAACGTTAAAATGTAAAAAAGTTGAACTAAAATAAATAAAATCACTAAAAATGAAAAAAACAAAAAATTTGTAAATATATCAAAATGGATGTTGAATTAAAAAGAACAAAATTTTAAAAAAATGGTAAAATTAGATTACGAAAAAATAATTGTGCTAAAAGATATTACAATTTAAAAATAAAAATAGTTTTTTAATAACTTGTTACAAAAGAAATGGATGATTAAGATTTGAAGTTATGTTTGAATTAAAAAAGATCTAATGGTTAAGTTGTTAATATGTTTATCTTAAAGTTAAGATGTGTATAAAAACCTTTATAGATAGTATAAATATAAATCAATCTTTTCACCTAGACACATCCTCGAATTGTTTAAGAACCCTAATTTCAAGACACAATGAATTTCAATTAATTGATTCGATTAAATCACACTTTTTTCTTGTAATTTGAACCTGGTGAATCTTTTCATCTAAAACCTTTTGAGATAATCTCTGAGTAATACTTCCAACAAGACAAAAACATCTTCAAGAATAAAAATGATCACATCTCAAAATCCTTTTCGATGTTATCACCATGACAAAATAAATAAAACCCAAACTGAAATCCAAAGTAATTCAACGGCAGGTGGTGACACAAATCTGTAAATTTATGAGAATAAACATTGACATTGATCATATTGAGTTTCATCTTTCTATTTCTACCCCCGTGAAAGATAGTCGATTTAGTGATGCGAGGATGAATGTGTGAGAATAAATCTATATCTGATATTGTTAGAAAATGGGGGGGATATATATGTATGATAGTTTAATGATTTGAATTGACCGTTTCAAAAGGAAAACATACTTATAGTAGGGGTGTTTACGGGTCGGTTCGGTTCGGTTAGTTAGACAATTTTGACTATCCATCGCGGTTTGGTTAGTTAAATTTATTATCCGTAACCGAACCGTACAAGGCGGTTAACCGGACATACGGTTACCCGAAATGAGCGGTTACCCACGGTTCGAGTCACGGTTAACCATTATATAAGTTTCATAAAGTTTTAGTTTATAAATAATAACATGATTTAGAACATAAAATGTCGTTTTCATATAATTCAACGAAATTAAATAGCTAAAAATCATATAAAAATTATTTCGTTATAAAAAGTGCATTAGAATATTCATAAATATGCATATTAACTAAAAAATATTTATTCGATATTTATAAACTACAATCACATTATTTATTCGGTTTCGGTTTTTTCGGTTTCGGATTTTTTCGATTTCGAATTGAGCGATTCGGCTCGGTTCGTCGATTTCTCGATTTTTTTGAACACCCCTACTTTGCAGTAGAGGGGAGATGAGTGAGAACTAAGCAGTGGAATGAGATTTGATGGTTGGAATTCGGAGATAAACAAAAGAACAAGGTATTGAATTAAATAGCAAGGGTAGATTAGGGATTACAAAAGAGGTTTAGTGGAAAAATTCGGAAAGTGACGTGTGAAAATAAATAAGACTCAACGTCATGTGGGTAAAAAAATGACGTGGAACATAATATTTTCAAGTTACTAATAATAGCCGGTACCAATAAGTTTCAATGGCTATATAAGGAGTTTATATTCTATATTTGTAATATCGAGAAAAAAAGTAAAATTCGTTGATAATTTATGGCTTTAACCCTCAAATTAATAGTCTACTTTAAAAAATTGAAACACATATCATCATCACTTAAAAGTATTATTTAAAAATAAAAAAAGTTGTAAATTAATTAGTTAATTGTAAAATCGTTATTGTATAAAAGATAAGAGAGAAAAGTCTAAAAAGTGATTTTTTATTAAACTACAGAGGTTGAATGATGTTAACCTAAAGGTAAGAGTTAAGTATATTTTTAGTCCTTATGGTTTACCGGGTATAACGGTTTTGATCCAAACGTTTGAAAAGTAACAGATCCAGTCTTATTTTGCTTGACTCGTAACACTTTTGGTCCCAAACATTAGTTTGACTAACTTTGACTGTCAAATTTATACAAAATAACTAAAATACCCTCGAATAATAATGTGCAATAACTAAAATACCCCCACTTCATTATTATTATCTATAATCTATTATTATGATATTATATATAGAAACGTTTATATATAAACAGAAATTATTTTATTATACTATATATAAAAGTTTTTTTTAGAAATAATAATAATAATAATAATAATAATAATAATCATGTTTTTATCGATAGATTATAATTATTAGATGAGAGAACAATACTTTTTACCAATATAATAGACATTGACACGATCGTTTATAACATATTCCATAAAAATTAGGTTGGCCACATTGTTCCGAAGATAAGCATGTTCTAGTGATATTTGGGGACATGAGTTGTGGTTATGTTATTTCAGTAACTTCGACAAAATTCGTTGTAGCCAACTTTCGAGCCTTGATTTCCGGTATTGTACTAACAAACATTTGAGCAAAAATATAGCTAGAAACACGATCTTGAACAAAGCATTCACCATATATCTTGGTTAAGCTATAATATTTGGAATTTGATATATATGTTTTTGAACTGCAAAGACCTATCGATTCATAATGCTTTGTTGCTAAGATTTTAATACGCAAATAGAGAGGGCAAAAGCATTCATAATCGATATAGAGAAATGAAACCTGAATCGCTTGGGCGGGGTTTAAGGTCAGGATGGCACGTTTTGATGCGGGTTTGAGTATATCTACATATTTTTAGCCGGGTACGAGTTTGGTTTACGGGTTTTACTGTTCTAGTAATACCCGCCCGATGACCCATATCAATACCCATACCTATTTACTTGAATATGTACCTGTTTTATTGCTATTATAATTAATTCGAGTACATGTTATTATATATATTTTCTTCAAAACTCAAAAACTCCATGGATAATATTAACTGGGTAGCCAACAGATAAAGGAATAGGTACGAATGTAGATTTTATAAACACATGCAGGTGCAGGTGCAGGTGCAGGTGCAGGTGCAGGTGCAGGTGCAGGTGCAGGTGCAGGTGCAGGTGCAGGTAAACTAAAACCCGCCTCGAACCGGACAATCCTAAAATTTCACATATGTGTTATGTGTTATGATTGTATGAGTATGAAAATTTGACTAATTTTTTTTGCTTTTGTGTCTTACTTGGTAAGATGAACGGGTTCTCAAAACCTGAAATGCCACTTCAACAAATTTCTATATGTTGCAAACACAATGTATATATCAAGTCTAAGTTCTAAAAGTAATCTAATAAGTACGTTGTGAATAAGAACATCTCAATTATAACTATGATGCCCTAAATTCCCTTAGAAATCCTAGAATCCCTATAAATAAGTTGTAAACTCTAGAATTATGAACTATGAATGTACAACACATATGACTAAGTAATAAAAGATTATAAACAAGTTGTAATCTATCAATTATAAGTATAATTTCATCTAAGAATACTAAGTACAAACCATTTAAAGCTAAGTACAAGTGTTAAGGCCTAGTAACCAAGATTAGCACCTAGAATCCATTTCACAATGAATTAGAGCCTAATCTTGTAAAACCATTTATAGAACTAAACTTAGTATCATACTAAGACATTCTTTTTACTTCAAGTCAATGTACAAATAATCAAAGCACAAAGTACAAGTTATCAAATCATAAAATTCTAATTAAACCTATTACCTCCTAGGATATGATTAACCTATGAAACTTACTAAACAAAGTGTGTAGACTCTTTAGAAACCTTAAACACACATAAAAGCCCTAGAACAAGCCTATATAATAAGATAAACACAAATAACCCAAGGTAAAAGTCATTTAGGCATCAATAACCTAAAAACCCCAATATTACCCATTTCACTTAGAATCAATGCATAGTCTTTTAGGACAAGTGTACAAACTACAATAGCATCAAATTTAAGTTATAATATCAATATAAGATAAAGTACAAGTACCATAATACACAATGTACAACATTTCAATACATGACTTATAAATTAGGTCAAAATAGGTATTTTCACCCTTTAGACATTTTTACTTGGAATAACTTAGTAAACTAAGTTTAGAGACTTCATGAACATATTAGAGACAATGTATGAGGTATGAATTGAGTTTTCATCAGTAGCTAAAGTTGAGAATAATGGCTTTAACAAGGATCGAACCCTAAATCACTAGAAACACTAACCCGGCTAGGTTTCTTCCTAATTTCACTTCAAACCTATATGAAACTTCAAACCAATGTGTAAACCCTAATCCATCACTAATTACATTCCTAAACCCTTATTTACAATAATTACAAAGTTAAAAAGTTACAAGCCCTAGAATTGAATCCGGCTAGGTTTTTCCCTCCAAAAACCATTCAAAAACCTTTTCCTCCTAAATTCAAACTTAGGATCAGATCATATAGATATTTTGGAGTGTCTACAAGTAGGTGCATCACCTACTTGTGGCTTACACATCATTTTTTCTATTCTAATGATGACGTGACCTATTTTCTACCACAGACCATAGATAACTTTGAATCTAGCTTCCATGAGTCATTCCTAGACCTCCTTAGGCATCCCTAGCTTACTTTAGTCAATTACATACTGATATTACACGTTTATAGGCTTAACTTGGAGGCTAAGTGTTAGAAATAGTATAAATAAGGACTTTATGTTTCATATTTTTTTCATCCATCACTTTCATTTCTAAACACCTATACATTCTGTTCCTATTCCACTATTTAAGCCCTAAAAAGTCCTTAAGATCATTAGAAAGCTTTGGAAGAAGTTCCAAGAGTTCTTGAAATTTTTTGAAGAAGATATTGTCCATATGCCACATTAAGAGCCTTAGAATTCTGATTTTCTTGTTTGTAAGTATCCGCCCTTTTCAATAAGTTCTTTTGATGTTATATGTCTTTAATAAGCTTAGTTATAATCTAAATAAGTTATTCTAAAAATTCTTTGTTCATATGATCATCTAAAATGGAAGTTATAAGCTAAAGATGTAATAAAACCCTAGTTTTGTAATCTACATGAAATAATGAGTTAAAATTATTGGGAATAAAAATAGCTAAGTCACTCAGCCGCTGACAAAGGGATTCTGGATGTTGAGAAGAGCAAATGGAGCGCTGACAGACTGAGAATTGACAAGATTTATCAAGGCGTTGACAAAGGAAATCCCAGTTATTGACAACTACTTAGTCAACACGTTTTGCATGTTTAGGAAAGTATGTTTAATATTGTATTTTCTATACTTATCTTTTCCACGAATATTTGATTAGATTGTTCAAGACTCCTTATGTTATAAAAGGAGGTCGTAGGGTTTGATAATGGGGGTCTTTCCTTCGCCTATCGTATGTATCGGCTTTGTTGGGTCAAAAAGTTGATGTGGCAGTAACTCTAAAACGAAGAAAACATGAAGTTAATTGTCTAAGCGTTGACAAGAGTATTCCAGGCGTTGACAAGAAGAATTTAGGCGTTGATGGAATCAAGCATTGTCAAGAGCAATCCAAGCATTGTCACATGCAATTCTAGCATTGACAAAACGTAGACAAAGAAGCTTTTAGAAGATTCTATTTGGATATATATGCAGGAGATATTCTGTATATAGTTATTTAAATAGAAGATTCACATGTTTATTTATTCTTATCTCTTGTAAACCCTAGGAATGCATCATGTTCATATGATTATACAATCAAAGCGGAATTAGAACACGACACATTAACAAGGTGTTTAGGCACGAATAACATGAAATAAAACAAAAGGGATGTTCATTATATTAATAACAAACATCCACTAGACGTGTATACATTGAATCCCACGTCTAGTCGACACACACTTTAGGTTTACATTGTATATGAAAGTTATGAATAAACCTAATACCCTTGGTTCCTTTTATAGTGTAAGGATTAGGGTTTACAAGAGATAAGAATAAATAAACATGTGAATCTTCTATTTAAATAACTATATACAGAATATATTCTGCATATATATCCAAATAGAAGCTTCTAAAGGCTTCTTGTCTATGTTCTATCAACTCTTGAATTGCATGTAACAATGCTTAGATTGTACATGACAACTCTTGAGCCAACAACGCTGGATTTGTTCTTGTCAACGCCTAAATTGCTCTTGACAACACTTAGACAGAATCTTCATGTTTTCTTCGTTTTTTTTTTGAGTTTCTGCCACATCAACTTTTTGACCCAACAATCTTCCCCTAGTTGATAGTGGCAAAACTCTATGTGTATCTCTTGTAAGTTGTACATGATCTTCAAATTGCTTCCCCTTAAGTGTAGCATGTATTTCTTCCCCTTTTTGTCACATCAACAGGGAAGTAAACAATGTATGCAATCTTTAAAGATTCTCCAAATGTAGCTCTATGTAATGATCTTGAAGAACAATTAATATGATATTTTTGATGTAGAAGTAGAATAACCCAATCTTGTGTTCCATGTCTTGCACTATCCATGTGCCGTCGAACTTATATGAGAACGTTAAAGTATAAGCAGACCTCAATCCCTTGTCAATATTCTCATCCTTTGTGAGACACTGAGCACGATAATGTAACTCCTTCAAGTGTTATGACAAGTCTTCGTCACCAACCAAGTAAGCACGAACAAGTTATTGTTAAATCAATGGTTGACGTCCACAACTTAACAATATGATAAAACACAAACTCGCGAAAATCTTCTTCAATCATCAAACTTATCATAAGAATTCTTCCCCTTAAGTTAACACCTCTTCATGAAGACCTCTCATTGCCTCACGAATTGTTGCTAACTCGCTTTAAAATCATTAATTCCTTTTAAAAATATCCGAGCCATAAATATCAACATGATATTCTAAATTAAAACTGAGATTCCATGTACCTTCGTGTGTATAATCCTCCTTTTTGTGTGCTCAAAACGTACCAATTTCCTCAAACAGCAGCAATCATTGTGTTATCCAATATCCTTCTCTGTCCAATATCTTTACCAGATGTATTGTCCAATATCAGACAATACTTATCAGCGCTTGAAATACCATATATCGGACAACACTATCAACCTATCAGCGTTGACGTATTCTGTCAGCGTCAAATTCCTCTTTGTCAGCGTCTAGGAAAATTATATCAGTGGTATAAATAATACTTATTATTCCAATATTCAAACATAAAAGTAGTTTAATATATTTGTGAGATAACTACAAAGAATTACTTTTCTAAATAAATAGAAAATAACTCTTGGAGTAAATCCCAAATATATCAAAATACTCCACGTTTTTATACACAGAATAATGCATACCATATATAACATGCGTTTCTTTTACTGAATAATAATTTAAATCCTGAAAATCAGCAAACATACGCGTATAATTTTCCTCTTTAATAGCAAGTCTTACGTTTGAACCTGTGCACTTGCCTTCTTTAGTTTGACCAATGAGATCCTACGTGAATCCATATTTAATCCCATAAAAATAGGAAGTAAATATATTGTAACCAGAACTCTCCTTCACGTCAGTATCAAAATCAAATGTAATATTTAATCTAAATATCATGAAATCCCACATGATCAAATATTTTTTCTTCCTTATGCTGTCAACAGCGTTATGCAGACAATATCAACGTTACTTATGCAGACAACAACGTTACTGTTTCCCCACAGAGTCACCATCAACGTTATTGTTTCTCTCCCGTTAGATTCACCATCTTGTTCAAACTAAGATTAAACCATAGTCTGCTAATACATAACTCTGCTGCTCCATACAGGTCTAGAATTCTTCACATCAAATCCTCATTCTGACAGATTTGAACCCTCAACCTGTCATAATCCAAAACCTAGGGTTTGGAAAAACCCTAAAGATCATGACTGTATACTGTTAGGGTTAGGTGATTTGTATTCTTGTTTTGTCAAAAGCATCCACCTGCTGCTACATCTTGTTTTAAGGTTTATAAAATCCCTAAGAATGGCACATATCATAGCAACGATGAACAAAGTATACTAGGGTTCATCATGATTTTTAGAAAATCACTCACCAAAGCTAGTATACTCTATTATAATGAACAAGAGCACATCTTCCTTCCTGTGTAAATACGATCTAGGGTTTGTAGAAAAACCCTAAATCATGATTTTATGTAAAACAGGAAATCTGAAAATCACTCATCAGCCAACTTTGATGCCTAATAACTTTTGCCTGGGGATAAAACTCGACAATCCCTCCGGTGGATGTTTAGATATATGTATGTAGAACACACATATAAAATTTCGTGACGATCCAACGGTTCGATCAAAAGTTGTGACTTTCTGAATACTGCTGCGCACACAAAAACGTCCAGAAAAACCCTAGACGGATTTTTCTTCTTTTCACCATACACGAACACCTTGTTGGTCCTAGCATCACGAGCCACGAGGCTCTGATACCAATTGTGGATCCCAAACTTAGATCGATTTAGCTTTATGTATACGAGATTAGATCAAGTAACACACTTAGAGAAACCTTTGTATATGCTTATGAATTTAAGTGTTATGCGGAATTTAACACTTAAACAAGAACACACAATGAGATAAACAAACTTTCACTTTGATTATCAATATCAAACTTGCTTACAATGAAATTAGTTTACTAATGAAAACTTATATGAAACATTAACCTAAAGGTCTTCTTTTATAGACATAAGAAGCCTTGTACAATAATCTACGTATCAGCTATTCTAGGTAAAGATAAATATAGAAAATACATTGTTGTTCCTATCTTTACTAGAACTATTCTAGAATACAATAAACGCGTAGAGTATATCTTCCTATCAGTGCTTGTCTTCAATGTGTCAACGCTTGACTTTATCTTGTCAACGCTTGAGCTGTCAGCGCTTGTTTTGTAACCTCTCTCAACATAGCTGTAAATGATAAATTTAAGTTGGTAGGAGAGACTAACGACGTATCAAAACCTGTTTGTTTCTTCAAAGTCGTAAGGGCCTCAACAACATCCAAAGATTGACCATCATGGCTGCCCTTATCACTCAGATTTATTGGATCTTCCTCCCCTTTGGAAGATTCCTCCATACCCCTCCTTGTACTAGCACTCTCCAAAACAACAATACTCTCCCTCAATTGCTTGAGTTCAAGGCCTTGGGAGCTGAAAACTTGTACTAAGTCTGCATTTTGCTTTTGCAAGCTAATGCAGACTGCCGTCAATTCCATAAGAGTCATTGGTTCCAGTCTGCCCTCTTCTAAAATGGGAATTTGACCTCCCAAGTCAGATTCATTGGGCATGGATGAGGACTTAATGATGGTGGGACTGCCTTGGCCAACATCTAAGCCAGAACCAATAGTCTCAGCCTCATCCAGGGCACCAGCCACACTTGTGGTGGTGGTTCTCTCTGCTACATGGCTAGGACCACCAGAGGAGAACACTCCAGTAGTCCTTTGGCGTTTCATCAACCTATATTCAGGGGGTGTGGAAGATGGTGTGGAAGAATGGGTGGAAGTGGGTTGGTTAAGGGGTGTTTGGGTTTGTGAAGGTTGTGTGTCAGCGTTGGAAATAGGCACATCAACGCCAACATTGAATGTGTCAGCGTTGAAGGGATCTTGGTCAAGTTGCATATGTTCAGGTGAAGGTAATGGTTCAGGAATTGGGTCAAGTTGTGGTTGGGGGTCAAATTGTGGTTGGGGGTCTGGTTGGGGTTGTGCTGCTGCAATAACAGCAAGCATAGCTTGGGTTAAAGGTAGGTCACGATGGGGTGGTGAGTTCATCTTCATAAAAATAGCTTTCTTTTGCTCAGGGATCTTATAAAAATCATTATGATCCCTTGAGCAGTAACCTTGGACATCAAAAACCATTTGTAGAAAACGGGGATAAGCTAAAGTCATTTTGTTCCCCTTGTTTTTACACATGCCCTCAAAAATCATTTTAGAATAATTAAATTTTTGCCCTGTTGCAATGCACACAATAACACTTGCAATGGATCTATTGATCTCATTGTGTGCAGTGCATTTGGGACTCAAACATTGAAGGAGGACATGTATGAGGTACTTCCAGGCTGGGGGAAATTCCTGCTTATGATACTTGTTTAAGGTACCTTCATCAGGAAAATGATATCCCAAAGCCCTACGCCCTTGTTCTATTTCATTTATGGGAAGAGTGGCTATACCATCATCATCATCAAGATGCAAGGCTTGGCGTACCAAAGCCTCAGTAACCACCCACGGTCTCCCATGAACAATAGAAGTCAATGTAGTCACTCTATTAACTGTTGAGGAACTTACAGTGTTCCAAAACTGTTTAATATGTGTGACTGGAATGAGTGGTGCATGAGAAAGAGCATACCTTAAAGGGGATGCGTTCAAATACGCCACCATTTGTGTGTATGGGGGAAACAGAGCATCATCAGCTTCAAGATACGCAATCATGTTGTGTTGTGATCTGAACCCCAATTCCAATTCTGATGGTCTAAACTTTGGTGCCATTGATGAAAGCTGTTAAATTTAAGTGAAGAAGATGAAGTCTATAAGAGAAAATTGTGTTAGACAAGAATTATAGATACCCTGTTTAAAATAGGAGCCAAATTTATAGGAGAAGAAAATGCATGTGATAGGCCCAAAAATAGGCAAGTATTTTCAAAAATCAATCATGAAAATATTGAAAAATTATAAGTTTATCTCATGCATTAAATGTAAAGTAACAACTCCCAAAATTACGGCCTAAAAATATGTCAAAAAGTAACAACTGGGTAGGTCCCATTGAGTGTCAACGGTAAAAAATAACCTATCAACGCCCAACGGCTATAATCTTGTCAACGTTTGCCATAGCCATGTCAGCGTCCAATTTGGTCATAACAACGCTTGGAAAATTCTTGTCAGCGTCCAAAAATAAAAATGTTTTTAAAAATGAAAAATGACCTTAACAAGTAATTTATCCTAGAGAAGGTAACCAAAAGCTGATAATTATTATAGGGCGGCAAGCACTGTCTAGTTATGCACACTTGCTTAAGCAAGATAGACATAACAGTCCTCTAGTGTCCCTTGCTAACCAAAACTCTTAACAACCAAGTTACCTTATAAAATCCCTTGTTACTCCCAGGTAATTCCCATAACAAAAGTATTCCCAAGTCTCCCAACAGACCACAACCAATTCTAGGCCAAAAATGTCTTGGCAGCATGCATAGTATATCAACTTTGCATGCTACAATGCCTCATGATTTAGTAAAACTAACTCATACTCACCTGTGGACACAATCTAGAATTGTGATAAGAGTATCATATGGATACCCAAAAATCCTAAAGGTTCCTAAAACCTCCCCTTAAACTATGATACAAAAGTTTGCTAAAATCATGTATGAACATAAAAAAAATTTATGTCAAGATAGGAATGAAACATTCCAACCATCATCCATAAATAAAAACTTGTCCAAATGCTTCTCCATTGATCCATAAGCAACTCTGTATCCAATGGTATACTGCTAACACCATCTGCACATTTAGATTGAAAACCACAAAACTAACATTGTTGCTGACAACGCCCCGATAACACATGACAGCGTTGAGGGAAGCTTTGTCAGCGTTAGACAATTATATTGCTGACAACGTTGCAAAAACACTTATCAGCATTCAAGCAACCTTTGGCAGTGTTAGAAAAATATAGTGTCTAAAGCATCAATAAGACCAATAACAATGCATCATCCTGTACATACTTTTACAAAAAGACTCCAAAACACATATTATGTGAGATTGACCATTCCAATACTTGTGACCAAGTATTGAAATCTCCCAGCATCAAAAGGTTTAGTTAGTAAATCTGACACATTTTCCTCAGTGTCAACCCTATCAGGTTGTATTAAACCTTTCTCAAAGCAATCTCTTATAAAATGGTGTCTAATTTCTATGTGTTTAGTTTTAGAATGATGTACAGGATTCTTAATGATGCATAAAGTGCTGTTATTGTCAACAAATATCTTGGTATGCATGAAATTATACCCATAGTCCAACAGCTGGTTCTGAATCCACAAAACTTGGCCACAACAAGCAGCTGCAGCAACATACTCTGCTTCAGTTGTAGAATTAGCCACCACTTTTTGTTTCTTGCACTGCCAAGTTATTAACTTGCTCCCAAGAAACTGACATCCACCAGTTGTGGATTTCCTATCAAATTTATCACCTCCATAATCACTATCTGAATATGCAATCAGCTCCAATGGTGAATCCTTTGGGTACCACAAACCAAGACTAGGATAGCATCTCAGGTACCTAAAGATCCTCTTCACAGCATAAAGGTGATTCTTTGGGAGTCACTTGATGACGTGCACAAGCACACACAGCAAACATGATGTCAGGTCTGGAGGCAGTAAGATACATCAAGGATCCAATCATGGATCTATAGTGCCTGACATCAACATCTTTCCCATCTCCAATCTTTCCCCAAGGGTGTTCTCTATCCATAGGAGTAGTAGCCCTCTTTTCATGTGGAGAAAAGCCAAACTTCTTCAAGATCTCAGCAACATATTTATCCTGGGAGATGAAGATACCATCTTCTTTCTGCTGAACTTGTAAACCAAGAAAGAAGTTCATCTCCCCCATAGCACTCATCTTGAATTTGTCTGTCATAAGCTTGGAGAAATCCTCACTCATCTTTGGATCAGTAGACCCAAAAATGATATCATTAACATAGACCTACACAAGCAACACATCCTTGCCTTTCTTCTTTGTGAACAATGTCTGATCTATGGTGCCCCTCTTGAATCCATTGTCCACCAAATAAGTAGACAAAGTACCATACCATGCTCTTGGGGCTTGATGAAGGCCATACATAGCCTTTTTGACTCTATACACTTTATCTGGATGCTCTGGATCCTCAAAACCTGGAGGCTGCATCACATATACCTCCTCAACAATGGTTCTATAGAGGAAGGCACTCTTGACATCCATTTGATAGACTGTGAAACCCATGCAGGAGGCATAGGCTAGAAAAATCCTAATAGCTTCAATCCTTGCAACTGGTGCAAAGACCTCCTTATAGTCTATCCCCTCCTCTTGTGTATATCCCTGAGCCACTAACCTTGCCTTGTTTATGACCACAATGCCTCTTTCATCTCTTTTGTTCCTTAGAACCCATCTTGTCCCTATAGGTCTAACATATCTGGGACAATCAACCAGCTCCTAAACATCCTGAATTGCAAATTGGTGAAGCTCATCCTGCATTGCTTCCACCCAACTTGGTTCTTTGAGATCATCAAATATTTTCTTGGGTTCCTGTTGTGACAGAAAACAGGCAAACAAACATGCTTGCACAAGAGGGGTATCAACCTTCTTGTGTATATTGACAATAAACCCACCAAGACCTTGATGAGATCTTCTAGTATGAACTGGAGTATTAACATTACCAATGATTTGAGAAGGAGGATGATTCTTTACTACTGAAGTAAGTACTCCTCCCTCAAAAAGTCTGGTATCTTCAACTTCATTCTCCATGTTGCTAATATCTTCTTCATCAGACTCTCTTACATCAACATGAGGATGAACCTCTTCATATATATTGGAAGGTTCACCTTGTTCAAAATTGGAAGAGAAAAGATGGGCAGAATTGTTGTCAACGCCTGAACCTTGTTTGTCAGCGCTTGGGCTAACAACGCTTGAACTGTTGTTGTCAACGTCTGAGCCATCAACGTCTGAATTGGTCTTGTCAGCGCTAGATTTGCCTTTGTCAGCGCCTGAAGGACCATGCATGTTTGTAGCTGGTGGTGCTTGGAAACCACCATTATCTTGTCCAGCAGCAGCAGCAGCAAAAGCATCTGTCCAAATGGGAATGGTAACATATTCTAGGATAAGAGATGTCTTTTCTGCTTGTGATCCAACCTTTTCATGAACCTGAGTACCTGAAACATCAACAACTTGTTCATCCATAACATTTGAAGTTACCTTCACAATGTCTGGATTAGTGACAGGCATATAATTTAAAGTTCTAGATAAAGGTTCCAAGTCAAACAACAAAAGGAATGAATTGTGGAGACAAAATTCGTTTCTCTCTATTTTTGGGAGGAGATATATGTTACTGCATAAAGATATGGAAGGGATGAATTAGGAATATAAATTGTTGACTACCTGTTTGAACTCAGACGTGGGAGATTTTAGTCTTCCCGAAATTTTAGCAATTCAAGTATGGTATGTGATATATTGCTTGATTATAGGAATTAAATTCCTTACTTATTCCTAATTTATTGGTTTCTAAAGTTACTGATATAAGTCATGGACGAATTTTTGAATAAATTATAATTTTTGGATTATGATTTGTTTTTAAAAGTGGTCCTGATTTTATGGGATACATACATGGGTAAAACAGTGACTTGTATGGTACTTTTTACTGCTCATGTGACGTATGGAGAGGATAAATAGGGTACGACTGCTGGTACCTATTTGATGGCTTAAGGAAAATGAGCCGCTGATGTTTGTTATTTTGAAATGGTCTTTGTCCATGAGTGTTAGACCCTCTAGTAAAGAATGGGGCAGGTCTAATCACTTGTGGACTTTGCTGCACACAAGGTTTGGGTCTGACAACGTTTGACTTCCTAACAACGTTGACTTTGTTCCTGTCAGCGCTGAAATTGTTCCTGTCAGCGCTGGCTTTGGGAGCGTTGACACACTTGTATGCCAAGTGTGAAAAGCTACCACAAGTGTAACAAGCTTTTCTAGATACAACTTTAAGTCTAGAAGAAAAGAAGGCTGTTCCTTGATTGCTAACTTGGCTCTTGGGTGACCTAGTATTCCTATACATCTCTGCATATTTAATGCTAGGTTTTCTATCAGTGTTTGAGCAAAGATTAACAACTTTACCAGTGAGTGGGTTAGTAAACTTAATGGGTGTTGACTCATTGGGACTTTCACATAGTAAGCCACCCTTAACAAATAAAGTAGGGTTAGCTTTCTTCCATTCATTCAGGTCAGTCAACTTTTGTTGATACTCTTCAACTGGAGTGACAACTCTTGGTGGAGGAATGAATTCCTCCTCTTGGAGCTCTGGCAAACCATTCCAAGATAGGTCCTTTTGTTGGACACCATAGAAGTCACCAGCTGGTGGTGGAACCAAAGAGTAATCATTCATCCCAATCCCAGTCATGTCCTTAGGATCCCTTTGTTTACACACACATTCTCCTAGGGTTTGGGTGGCTCTATCAAATCTTTGAATTTTAAGGCCAACATTATCTTTATTCTTAATGGTCTCATCTAACTTAGCCTGTAACTCACCATTAACCCTTTCCATGATGTTTCTAATATCCATACTAGCATCTAACTCATGTTTTAAGATATTGATTTTATCTTTTAAGTCAAATTCCATTTTCTTATATTCAGAAACGGTTTTCTCAGTTTCAGTGAGAGCTAGTTGGTAATTAGACAGTTTACATCTTTCAGTGCTCATATCATCTAATAATCTTAACACCTCTTTGTTAAGTCTTTCAGTATTTAACCTACAGCCTTTGCTACAAAAAGCGTCATCATATACCTCATTATCAGATGAAGAGGAGGAGTGTGCCATGAGAGCATATTCAACATGCTCTTCTTCTTCAATATCAGCAACCAAAGCTTTATCCTCTTCAACATTCTTAGCCAGATAGCTCCAATCCCATCCCATACCATCAATTCCTTGAACTACAACCATGGCTTTGGAATCCTGAGCTTTAACAACCTGACTTGAGTGTTTACCAGCATCAGATCTTCTAGGAGATCTGTACTCCCTCATGAAGTGCCCTATATGATGACAGTTGTAGCATTCAACTTTGGATTTATCAAATCCAGCTGTGTCTTTAGCATTGAAGGTCATCTTCTTTTTAAACCTTCTGTTCCACCTATTTGCTCTTATACTAGCAAGAGCCATGTTCCACTTGATGTCCATCTCTTCCAAGTGCTCATCACTTATCTGCTCAAGGTCCTCATATGTAATCACTGAACCATTGGGCAGAGAAGCAATATAAGCACATACAGTATCCAAATCTAAACCAGCAGGTTTAACTCTTGGGGAGTCACTCTTGATCATGCCTAAATACATGCTAAACTTGAGGGGAAGCAATTTGAAGATCATGTACAACTTACAAGAGATACACATAGAGTTTTGCCACTATCAACTAGGGGAAGATTGTTGGGTCAAAAATTTGATGTGGCAGAAACTCAAAAACGAAGAAAACATGAAGGTATTTGTCTAAGCGTTGACAAGAGCATTCCAGGCGTTGACAAGAACAAATTAGGCGTTGATGGAAGCAAGCATTGTCAAGAGCAATTCAAGCATTGTCACATGCAATTCAAGCATTAACAAAACGTAGACAAAGAAGCCTTTAGAAACTTCTATTTGGATATATATATGCATGATATATTCTGTATATATTTATTTAAATAGAAGATTCACATGTTTATTTAGTCTTATCTCTTGTAAACTCTAATCCTTACACTATAAAAGGAACCAAGGGTTCTTAGGTTTTATTCATCAATTCATTCACAATGTAAACCTAAAGCGTGTGTGCACTAGACGTGGGATTCAATGTATACACGTCTAGTGGATGTTTGTTATTAATATAATGAACATCCCATTTGTTTTAATTCATGTTATTCGTGCCTAAACACCTTGTTAATGTGTTATGTTCTTATTCTGCTTTGATTGTATAATCATATGAACATGATGCATTCCTAGTTGCTTCAAAGATCCGGAAACCAAGGTTTCCAAAATTGGTATCAGAGCCTCGTGGCTCGTGATGCTAGGACCAACAAGGTGTTCGTGTATGGTGAAAAGAAGAAAAATCCGTCTAGGGTTTTTCTGGACGTTTTTGTGTGCGCAGCAGTATTTAGAAGGTCATAACTTTTGATCGAACCGTTGGATCGTCACGAAATTTTATATGTGTGTTCTACATACACATATCTAAACATCCACCGGAGGGATTGTCGAGTTTTATCCCCAGGCAAAAGTTATTAGGCTTCAAAGTTGGCTGATGAGTGATTTTCAGATTTCCTGTTTTACATAAAATCATGATTTAGGGTTTTTCTACAAACCCTAGATCGTATTTACACTGGAAGGAAGATGTGCTCTTGTTCATTATAATAGAGTATACTAGCTTTGGTGAGTGATTTTCTAAAAATCATGATGAACCCTAGTATACTTTGTTCATCGTTGCTATGATATGTGCAATTCTTAGGGATTTTATAAACCCTAAAACAAGATGTAGCAACAGGTGGATGCTTTTGACAAAACAAGAATACAAATCACCTAACCCTAACAGTATACAGTCATGATCTTTAGGGTTTTTCCAAACCCTAGGTTTTGGATTATGACAGGTTGAGGGTTCAAATCTGTCAGAATGAGGATTTGATGTGAAGAATTCTAGACCTGTATGGAGCAGCAGAGTTATGTATTAGCAGACTATGATTTAATCTTAGTTTGAACAAGATGGTGAATCTAACGGGAGAAAAACAATAACGTTGATGGTGACTCTGTGGGGAAACAGTAACGTTGTTGTCTGCATAAGTAACGTTGATATTGTCTGCATAACGCTGTTGACTGCATAAGGAAGAAAAAATATTTGATCATGTGGGATTTCATGATATTTAGATTAAATATTACATTTGATTTTGATACTGACGTGAAGGAGAGTTCTGGTTACAATATATTTACTTCCTATTTTTATGGGATTAAATATGGATTCACGTAGGATCTCATTGGTCAAACTAAAGAAGGCAAGTGCACAGGTTCAAACGTAAGACTTGCTATTAAAGAGGAAAATTATACACGTATGTTTGCTGATTTTCAGGATTTAAATTATTATTCAGTAAAAGAAACGCATGTTATATATGGTATGCATTATTCTGTGTATAAAAACGTGGAGTATTTTGATATATTTGGGATTTACTCCAAGAGTTATTTTCTATTTATTTAGAAAAATAATTCTTTGTAGTTATCTCACAAATATATTAAACTACTTTTATGATTGAATATTGGAATAATAAGTATTATTTATACCACTGATATAATTTTCCTAGACGCTGACAAAGAGGAATTTGACGCTGACAGAATAAGTCAACGCTGATAGGTTGATAGTGTTGTCCGATATATGGTATTTCAAGCGCTGATAAGTATTGTCTGATATTGGACAATACATCTGGTAAAGATATTGGACAGAGAAGGATATTGGATAACACAATGATTGCTGTTGTTTGAGAAAATTGGTACGTTTTGAGCACACAAAAAGGAGGATTATACACACGAAGGTACATGGAATCTCCATTTTAATTTAGAATATCATGTTGATATTTATGGCTCGGATATTTTTAAAAGGAATTAATGATTTTAAAGCGAGTTAGCAACAATTCGTGAGGCAATGAGAGGTCTTCATGAAGAGGTCTTCATGAAGAGGTGTTAACTTAAGGGGAAGAATTCTTATGATAAGTTTGATGATTGAAGAAGATTTTCGCGAGTTTGTGTTTTATCATATTGTTAAGTTGTGGACGTCAACCATTGATTTAACAATAACTTGTTCGTGCTTACTTGGTTGGTGACGAAGACTTGTCATAACACTTGAAGGAGTTACATTATCGTGCTCAATGTCTCACAAAGGATGAGAATATTGACAAGGTATTGAGGTCTGCTTATACTTTAACGTTCTCATATAAGTTCGACGTCACATGGATAGTGCAAGACATGGAACACAAGATTGGGTTATTCTACTTCTACATCAAAAATATCATATTAATTGTTCTTCAAGATCATTACATAGAGCTACATTTGGAGAATCTTTAAAGATTGCATACATTGTTTACTTCCCTTTTGATGTGACAAAAAGGGGAAGAAATACATGCTACACTTAAGGGGAAGCAATTTGAAGATCATGTACAACTTACAAGAGATACACATAGAGTTTTGCCACTATCAACTAGGGGAAGATTGTTGGGTCAAAAAGTTGATGTGGCAGAAACTCAAAAACGAAGAAAACATGAAGGTATTTGTCTAAGCGTTGACAAGAGCATTCCAGGCGTTGACAAGAACAAATTAGGCGTTGATGGAAGTAAGCATTGTCAAGAGCAATTCAAGCATTGTCACATGCAATTCAAGCATTGACAAAACATAGACAAAGAAGCCTTTAGAAGCTTCTATTTGGATATATATGCAGGATATATTCTGTATATAGTTATTTAAATAGAAGATTCACATGTTTATTTAGTCTTATCTCTTGTAAACCCTAATCCTTACACTATAAAAGGAACCAAGGGTCTTAGGTTTTATTCATCATTCATATTCACAATGTAAACCTAAAGCGTGTGTCGACTAGACGTGGGATTCAATGTATACACGTCTAGTGATTGTTTGTTATTAATATAATGAACAATCCATTTGTTTTAATTCATGTTATTGTGCCTAAACACCTTGTTAATGTGTCATGTTCTAATTCCGCTTTGATTGTATAATCATATGAACATGATGCATTCCTAGTAGCTTCAAAGATCCGGAAACCAAGGTTTCCACAATTGGTATCAGAGATATTTATGGCTCGGATATTTCTTTAAACGGAATTAATGATCTTAAAGCGAGTTAGCAACAATTCATGATGTAATGAAAAGTCTTCATGAAGAGGTGTTAACTTAAAGGGAAGAATTCTTATGATAAGTTTGATGATTGAAGAAGATTTTCGCGAGTTTGTGTTTTATCATATTGTTAAGTTGTGGACGTCAACCATTGATTTAACAATAACTTGTTTGTGCTTACTTGGTTGGTGACGAAGACTTGTCATAACACTTGAAGGAGTTACATTATCGTGCTCAGTGTCTCACAAAGGATGAGAATATTGACAAGGGATTGAGGTCTGCTTATACTTTAACGTTCTCATATAAGTTCGATGTCACATGGATAGTGCAAGACATGGAACACAAGATTGGGTTATTCTACTTCTACATCAAAAATATTATATTAATTGTTCTTCAAGATCATTACATAGAGCTACATTTGGAGAATCTTCAAAGATTGCATACATTGTTTACTTCCTTGTTGATGTGACAAAAAGGGGAAGAAATACATGCTACACTTGAGGGGAAGCAATTTGAAGATCATGTACAACTTACAAGAGATACACATAGAGTTTTGCCACTATCAACTAGGGGAAGATTGTTGGTCAAAAAGTTGATGTGGCAGAAACTCTAAAACGAAGAAAACATGAAGTTAATTGTCTAAGCGTTGACAAGAGTATTCCAGGCGTTGACAAGAAGAATTTAGGCGTTGATGGAATCAAGCATTGTCAAGAGAAATCCAAGCATTGTCACATGCAATTCTAGCATTGATAAAACGTAGACAAAGAAGCTTTTAGAAGATTCTATTTGGATATATATGCAGGAGATATTCTGTATATAGTTATTTAAATAGAAGATTCACATGTTTATTTATTCTTATCTCTTGTAAAACCCTAATCCTTACACTATAAAAGGAACCAAGGGTTCTTAGGTTTTATTCATCAATTCATTCACAATGTAAACCTAAAGCGTGTGTGCACTAGACGTGGGATTCAATGTATACACGTCTAGTGGATGTTTGTTATTAATATAATGAACATCCCATTTGTTTTAATTCATGTTATTCGTGCCTAAACACCTTGTTAATGTGTTATGTTCTTATTCCGCTTTGGTTGTATAATCATATGAACATGATGCATTCCTAGTTGCTTCAAAGATCCGGAAACCAAGGTTTCCACAGGCTTGGCTTCATACCGAACCAAGGAGGCATTCTGGCGGGCGCGTGCGTGTAGGAAGGCCGTATATACGTTTTTGGCACTTTCATTGTACGACATTGATTATCAATACAAGTGAAAGTTTGGTATACATTGTGTTTTGCTTTGTTCTTTATTCTAAGTGTTAACTCCGCATAACACTTAGAGTGTTATAAACACAAAGTTTCTCTATGTGTTATACTTGATTCAATCTCGATAACACAAAGCTAATCGATCTAAGTTTGGGATCAACAAGTGGTATCAGAGCTCGTTGAGGAACTTTGATCAAAAGAACACCAAAACCCTAATCACACAAAACCCTAAATTTCAAAACCCTAAAATCATCATGTCAACCTCCAACTCAGAAACCCAAAGTTCAGGATCTTCTAATCATAACCTCAAAATCCCCTTGCTTGACCTTGATAACTTTGAACTATGGAAGTTCAATTTTGAGCAATATCTCTAAGTGGATAACTATACTCTCTAGGAGGTTGTTGAACTTGGAAACAAGTTCAACCAGGCACAGAAGATATTGGACTCCATTGAAAAACGGATAACAACCAATGCTAAGCCTGAAGACTTGCTTCCTAGACCTGAAGATGGAAGAGCCACTTCAGCTGCAGAGGTGGCTGATAGAAGGCTTGAAATGAAAGCATTGAGCATTTATAAACTAGTTCTTGGAAGCAAAAACCAACACAAATTTAGAAAGTATGAATCTGCTAAAGAGCTTTGGGAAGCCCTTGAGATCACCTATGGTAGTAATGAGGACACTCTCAAACAGAGGAAGAAGCAAATGGGTATGGAGTTTACTGTATTCAAAGCTCGTCCTAATGAAAAGCTAAGTGAGATAAGAAGCCGTCTTCAAGACATCACTAGCAAACTGGCATTCATAGAGACTGAATTTGAAGATGATGATATTAATGCTGCTTTCCTTGGAGCTCTTGGAGATGGGTGAGAAATCCATGTCAATTTAATGATTGCCACTCAAGCTTACAAGAACATGACTTTTGATGACATCTATAATCAATTGAAGGTCATGGAATCTAAAGTTTTTCTCAAACAAGGAAGTAAAACACCTTATGGAAGCATGTCATTTATCTCTCACAATGATTCCTCAGACGCTGACAACTCTTGCTTTATCAGCGGAAAACTTCTCATGACAGCGGCTCAACAGACACTAACACATATAACTATTCTTCACCAAGTCTTAAACCAGTAGTAATTGACTTAGATACTGTATGTGCTTATATTGCTCCTTTTCCCAATGGATCTTCAATTTCTTTTGAAGATCTTCAGCAAATTAGTGATATTGATCTTGAGGAGATGGACATCAAGTGGAATATGGCTCTTAGCAGTATAAGAGCCAGTAGGTGGAACAAGAGATTTGGAAGGAAGATGACTTTCAATAGCAAAGAAACTGTTGGATTTGATAAATCCAAAGTTTAGTGTTTCAATTGTCATAGAATGGGACACTTTGCTAGAGAATGTAGATCTCCTAAGAGGAATGATGGAGGACAGAATCCTAGACAGTCCATCAAGATTGAAGATGCTGAACCTAAAGCTATGGTAGCCATGCAAGGTATTGACGGTGTTAGATTTGATTGGAGCTTTCTGGACAAGAATGAGGTGGAAAATCAAGCTTTGGTTGCTGAAAAGGATGAAGAGCATGTTCAATATGCTCTAATGGCCATATCTTCTTCTTCATCATATAATGAGGTATATGATGATGCTTTTTGTAGTCAAGGTCGTAGACTTAACACTGATAAGCTTAACAAATAAGTTTTAAATTTACAATATGATATTCTTGGTTTAAACATCACTATTTCAAACTACAAAAGGGGACTTGCACAATCAGATGGGATGGTACAAGAATATAAGAACATGGAATTTAATCTAAAAGATCAAATAACTATTTTGAAAAGAGATCTAACTATTAGTTATGAGGCTAAAGCTTCTTATATAGAAGATAACACTGAATTGAAACTTAAGCTAGATGAGGCCATTAAATCTAGAGAGAATGTAGGGCTTAAAATTGAAAAGTTTAAAAAAGCTAGTCAAACCCTAGAAAAGGTTATAAGTGAGCAAAGAAACCCTAAAGACATGTCTGGGATTAGGATGCATGCAAAGGAATATGATTCTGTCCAACCCCCAACAGGTGATTTCTATGGGGTTTCTAATAAAGACTTGTCATGGACTGGTATTCCAGAGTTTCAAGTGAAGGAATTTACTCCTCCACCACGTGTGCTTACACCAGTTGAGGAATATAAGCAAAGGGTGACTGATCTTGACTTATGGAAGAAAGCCAACCCTACTCTCTTTGTTAAGGGAGGGGTTCTTAGTGATGAACAAACTGACCCTAAACCCATTGTTATCACCAACCCTTCTACTAGAAAACCTGTTGATCTTGGCTCTCAAATCAAACACAAACCTAGTGTTAAGTATGCTGAAATGTATAGAAAACCTAGGTCACCCCAAAGCCAAGCAAGTGTTAATGGTACAGGGTTTTATCTGTCTAAGCCTAAGTTTGTGTCTAAAAAGGCTTGTTACACATATGGGAGCTTCTCACATTTGGCATATAGTTGTGTCAGGGGACACATTTCACCCGCTGACAATAGGTCAACCATGGTCAACCCTAGACCTTATGTTCACTCTAGACCACAGACCACTATACCAACTCCTTACTTATCTAAGGTAGCTAATACCCAAGGCCAAAGACCCTTCCAAAAGACCAACACTTGGTCTAACAAACAGTGGGTTCCTGTAGCAAACCCTAATTCACCCGTTGATAGGAAAAATTTATCTACTGACAGGGCAAGACAAGCCGCTGACAGAACTGGGTTTGGTATGAAAATGCCACAATTAGCAGCTGTCAGACCCCATGTTAGACCTAGTAATAATATGTATCTAAAACCTAAGGGACAAGGGTCTAAAGCGTCATCCAACTTAACATGGAGACCAAAACAAGAACAGTCATCAACTTTTTTAATGATGTATCTATGCCTTGTAACAATTTTAAATATCTAGAAAAGTATGTTGGAACAAACTGGGTATTTAAGGTTAAAAGGGATAAACAGGGGGTTGTTACAAGAAATAAGTCCATTCTTGTTGAAAAACCAAATGGATCCAAGTCTACCAAGGCTTGGGTTCCCAAAGAAAACTGATTTGTTTTCTTTATATGCAGGGCATTCCAAAGCAGGTTAATTACTATGGATATTGGGATAGTGGATGCTCAAGGCACATGACTGGAAAGGAGGACTATTTGACAAACTTCACTCCTATTCCAGATGGTGATAGAGTGTACTTTGCAGGCAGTTTTGGGACTATATCTGGCAAGGGCACTCTTATCATTGACAACTAGGTTTGGTATGAAAATGCCAAAACAAGAACATAACTATGTTTGGTATGAAAATGCCACAATTAGCAATTGTCAGACCCCATGTTAGACCTAGTAATAATATGTATCTAAAACCTAAGGGACAAGGGTCTAAAGCGTCATCCAACTTAACATGGAGACCAAAACAAGAACAGTCATCAACTTTTTTAATGGTGTATCTATGCCTTGTAACAATTTTAAATATCTTGAAAAGTATGTTGGAACAAACTGGGTATTTAAGGTTAAAAGGGAAAAACAGGGGGTTGTTACAAGAAACAAGTCCTGTAAAACCCGCATGATTTTACCATGAATAGTACCCTTATGATCATACGTACATGATTAGAACATTCCTTATTTAGCACGTTTACGTTTCACGATAGGAATTTACAAGTATTACGTACGTGTTATTACACGATAAGTATTTAATACATATTAATGCACGATAATTATTTCAACAATAATTATAATCACGAACATACGAACATGAAATCATGAACGTAAATAATCACGAGCTTAATATTATGTATTTACGTATATTTATTACGATTAAGAATAAATATATTACGACACGAACAACAACTAAATAAAACACGTAAACACGACACGAGAACACGCAATATTTTAGAACACAGAAAACACTGGGTTTCCCCTTGGTGGGCCCATGTAGCCGCGACACACACACAATGAAGAAGGGGGCTCACAAGCCTATTTTTGGTTTAATTAATAAAAACTAAAACTACGGAGTTTTTTTATAAAAATAGTTTTACAGAAAAAAATAAAAACCCTAGCTCCTTGGGACCCCATAGCCGCGGCACCTACACAAGACAAAGGGGAATTCGATTTTGATTTTTGGATCTTGGTTAATTGGTTGGTGTTCGTGTTATTTTCTATCACACGTCAAGGTAAAACACAAAACCTTAATCTTTTATTTAATTATGTTTATGATTAGATCTATGAAAACAATTAAATAAACATGTTATGGGATTAGTTAAAACATGGAAAAGGGGGTTTTGTTTGGTTGTTTGGGTTCGGCAGCCATCCGATAGTCAAAGACTCTCGGTGTCCCTTGTTAACCACAACCGAGACCCTATTGGGCTCGGTGTGGGTCTCGGCGCAGCAGCAAGCACCACCGGCTTGCGCCGGTGGGTGTTTGTGTCAGACGGGGGAGCAGCGAGGCAGCGGCAACAGCCGCCGCCGATGGCAGGCAGCCACCAGCCGTTGCCGCAGCTACGGCTGTGGGTGGTGGTTGGTGGTGGGGTTTGGTTCGGGCCGGTTCACGGGTTTACGGGTCCGGTTCATGACATGTTTAGTTTTAAAACACAGGTTCGGTTCACGGGTTATTTTTCAAGATTAATTATTTATTTTTACAAGTTAAATAATTACAAGATTAATTAAATTAATTTAACATGCTATGTAATTAATTTAATTTGGATATGACTTAGGTTATATTATTATTATTAATAATAATACATGATTTTTAACCTAAGTATTTTATTAGTTAATTTAGACTAAGAAATTAATTAATTATTAAAACATGAATTATAATTAATTTTCATGACTTAGGTTATATTAATAATAGATATTAATACATGTTTTAACCTAAGTATTATTACCTTTTATTTAATTAAATCATGTTATATTTAATTAAATCTTATAACCTATAGTTTATTTAATTTACATGTAATAATTAATAAACTATACTATGTATCACATGACTTAGAATATTAATCAGTAAAACTTAAGCTTATATATTATTAGCTTAATAGTCCAGCTTATTTCTAAATATGGAAACTTTCTATTTTTAGAAATTTATTTAATTCAGGCAACTAATCTATTTAAGGAAACTTTCTATTTTAAGAAACATATTTAATTAAGGCAACTAATCTAACTTTAGAAATTTTTTATTTTTGGAAACTATCTATTTTTGGAAACTTTCTATTTTTGGAAACTTTCTATTTTTGGAAACTTTCTATTTTAGGAAACCTGCTATTTTTAGAAAGTTACTTATTGTTACACAACAAGTATAATAATACAAGAAATACAAGTAATACTTAATTAGAATAGATAGAATACGTGATAAACGTAGTATAAAGCTAAAATCAGTAAAACAAGACATGAACATATAAAACAAGCTAAGACTTGATATAAAACCAGTTACGTAGTCAGTGATCAGATACTTATACATGTATATTATTTATGTAGCATTAGTGATATCGAAGTAGGACTCTCTTCCGTTCGTCTTCTTCGTTCACTGGACACAAGGTACGGATTCTCCGTCCTTTCAGTATGGACATTCTTCCTTATTAGGATTCCCCGTATGCAGCCAACTGTTTTCCCCAGTATATTTTTTATGTGTTTTGATTGCTTATGTTTAATTAGATACCTAAAACCATATACATGCATGATCAGTTTCACCTAGTTATGGAGGTACCATAACCATAACATTGGAGGCACCAGTGTTATGACTTCACCACGGCGGAGTGATAGCTTGTGGCGTCCCTTTCAGCTTTTGGCCATATTATTATATTATCATGTGGGGCGTATGGGTGCATCCTAGGTTACATGTTTTCAGCAGATTATTCAGATGAATGTGGTGTGTGCCTTGCATCCTTCACAAGGAGTTGACCCCTCCTACCTAAAAACTTATATTAAATTAGAGGCAGCCCCTCTAATTTGCATGACGAGGTCACCCCTCCAAGTATTCATGCACGTTGATATTTCATGACCTATATTGGCTAATGATAAACATGCTAAACAGTTTTTATAAGATAAACATAAGGCTTTTCAAACTATAAACCTAGTTTTACTAAGATATACCAGGTTATCCATGACTTAGTCTTTTCCGCTGCTTTATGCTTATATGCTTATATTATTCATGCTTTACTTGTATATCCGTGTACTGAGCGTTATGCTCAGCCGTTTTTCCTTTCATGTTCCCATAACGGCAAGTACTCAAGGACGCTCGTAGACTTTAAGCGTACGTGCATATGGATTGGAAGCTTCCCAGCCTTCATTACTTTATGCATTTCTTCATACTTTTGATACTCATTTCTATGGACATTGTTTAGTCCTTTTCATTTACAGTACTTATGTTTGTGTGTGATGAGTTCTACTTTTGAGATACTGATGTTTGTTTCTAGTATTTCCTTTATGGTCATGTGATGTTTTATACATTTATCCTTGTATGCTTTGATGACACGCCATAATCACGCGTGACATTCTATTTATCAAAATGGGGTGTTACAATTATGGTATCAGAGCCAAGGCTTCGACCTGTAGGCTCTCAAAACACGACCTGTGATTAGTGGGTAGTTACTATGGTCTTCCTAGAACTGACTGTCGGTTTTCATGCATTCATCATTTCATGCATACATATATATGTCATTGTCGCAGGTTTATGACTAAGTAATGGTTGGTACAGGACTGGCCCTGTTTAGTCGCATGTGTTTTATCGAAACTTTTAACTTTGGGACCGACCCATTGCCGTCCCCTCGCCATGTCTTTTGTTTTGAGTGAACTGACTATAGGCGTTCACTCTCGTGCATATAAAAGTTTTCATAAAACTGCACCATGCATTCATGTACTAATTTTCTTGCATAAAATTTTTCTCATGATTTATTGGTATAATTTTTTTATTTTTTTTGTATATATTTTATGTTTTGATCAGTTTAATCATGTATTTTATGTTATACTGTCAGATGGTAAACACACACAATATCCGGGAGATGGTTGTAGCTGCCAATGCAGACTTGCAAGACATCCTTCATCAGAACGACAACTATCCCCCCCCCCCACCTCACATCTTTCCCACGGAAGGAAGAAATAGGCTCATGAGAGAATACTACACTATTAGACAGCGACCTGAGGAAAACAACAATGATTTCATGCAGCGTTTCCTTCGGTTCGCTGGTGTCCTGAGAGCAGCCGCGGGTACCACTGAAGAGCAGGCACAACATTTTCGTTGGGCCCTTTCTCCGATGATTGCCAATAACTTAGAAGGTGCTACATTAAACACAGTGGCACAAGTGGCCGATGCGGCACGTAAGCTGGAGATGCTGCAGGAAAAGGAAGAGTTTGGGGAAGCAGAGAGACCCGAGAAGAGGTAAACATTCGTATTCAGCGGTGACCAAACCGTATTCTTTTAGCATATTTACATCTCTTTTAAACTGTATCTTCCAGGCAGAAGACTGGGGACCGGTCTCATCCGCCTACTCAGCAACAGCCTACTCAGCCTAAGGGAAACGGTCAGACTCATGACCGTTCTGCTACGGATAGGCGTGGTGGTAATGATAATTACCGTAACAACACTGGACACTCCAACAACAGCAGGTCCTTATACTTACTCATTTTTCTTATGATTACATGCTATAATTCATAATTCTGACACATTAGAGAATCTTCTACCAGGAATCATGGTAACGGGAGGGACCAGAACCAGAGAGGTTCACAGCCTAACCGTCCAGCTATCACTGGTATGCCATCTTATGAACTATCTGCATTGTCCTTTCTACATATTATCATGTCTCATGTACATTGGTCTTATCAGGCTCTCAGCCAGTCAGGACACCTGCTGGAGGATATACTCATCCTCTTTGCACTACCTGCAACCATAGGCACCCAGGGCCATGTCGCCGCGACAGCGACGCATGCTTCAAGTGTGGTCTTCCTGGCCATCGCATGAAGGACTGCCGCAAAGGCGAGATGGAGGGCACATCAGGACATGCTGATACCAAGCCGCCTCCTACTAATGGACGCTTTTACACGACATCTCGCGATCAGGCCAACAAGTCTAAAGGTACCATCACTGGAATCTTGTATATGTATGGTCAAGCTGCATGTGTTCTATTTGACATGGGTGCTACTCACTAGGTCATTTCTACTGCTTATGCTAAGAATGTTAGGATACTCCCTATGCCACTAGAGAATATACTGAATATTTCCATGCCTAAACGAGACTCTGTATGCATAACCCATGTGTACAAGAGCCTTCCACTAGAGTTTGATGACAAGATTCGTCCTGTTGACGTACTTCCGCTGGACATGAATGATTTTGACATGATGTTGGGCATGTATTGGCTATCCAAGCATCATGCTACCATAGACTGCCATTCATATCGAGTCATCTTCGGTGATGTTAATGCGCCAGAGTACATTCACAACGGGTTCGTACCCGGAAGGTCTGTACAAATCATATCAACCCTGCAAGCACGTGCATTACTTTCACATGGTTGTGAAGGCTATCTGGCTACTGTTCATGACATGGATGCTGAATCCCCATCAATTCAGGATCTGCCGATAGTGTCAGAATTTCCAGATGTATTTCCAGAAGAACTTCCGGGCATACCACCTGCACGTGAAGTAGAATTTAATATCGAGCTCATCCTAGGAGCTGAGCCGATTTCCAAGGCTCCTTATTGCATGGCTCCCATAGAGTTGAAGGAGCTGAAGGATCAATTACAAGAACTTCTGGAACGAGGCTTCATTCGACCGAGCGCATCTCCATGTGGCGCACCGGTGTTATACGTTAAGAAGAAGGACGGCAGTATGCGACTTTGCATAGACTATCGCGAGCTCAACAAGATTACCATCAGGAATAGGCATCCACTACACGCATAGACGATCTGTTTGACCAACTCCAAGGGACCAAACATTTCTACAATATTGATCTAAGGTCAGGCTATCATCAGTTACGGGTTAAAGAGCAGGACATCGCCAAGACTGCTTTCCGTACACGCTATGGCCACTACAAATTTGTAGTCATTCCATTTGGCCTTACTAATGCTCCAACAGTGTTCATGGATTTGATGAACAGAATCTTCCATGAATTTCTGGACAAGTTCGTCATTGTCTTCATTGATGACATCCTGATATTCTATAAGTCCAAGGAGGAACACGAAGACCATCTTCGTACAGTATTACAGATTCTTCGCCAGAAGCAGCTGTATGCCAAGTGTGAGTTCTGGTTAGACAAGGTGGCATTCTTAGGTCACATTGTATCTGCAGAAGGAATCACGATGGATCCAACAAAGGTTGAGGCTATTACCAAGTGGCCAAGACCGACATCAGCGACTGAAGTCCGCTGTTTCCTAGGCTTAGCTGGTTACTACCGTAGGTTCGTGGAGAACTTTTCTCGCTTAGCACTACCATTGACCAAACTGATGCAAAAAGGGGAGAAATTCGTCTGGACTGAAGAGAGAGAGAGAAGATCTTTGAAGACCTAAAGCAGAAGTTAGTATCTGAACCGATTCTTACCCTCCCATCTGGTACATGTGGATTTCAGATCTATAGTGATGCATCGGGGAAGGGACTTGGTTGTGTTCTCATGCAACATGGGAAAGTGATCGCGTACGCTTCACGACAACTTAAGCCTTATGAGGGAATTACCCTACGCATGACTTGGAACTTGCAGCAGTCGTGTTTGCATTGAAGATATGGAGGCACTACTTGTATGGAGAATCATATGAAATTTTCACGGACCACAAGAGCTTGAAGTACATCTTCACTCAACGTGAATTGAACATGAGACAGATGAGATGGTTGGAGCTGTTGAAGGATTATGATATTAATCTGGAGTATCATCCCGGTAAGGCAAATGTAGTGGCAGATGCACTTAGTAGAAAGTCCGGAATGATCAACGACATTGAGATAAAGGAGGAAATTATTAGAGACTTGGAGCGACTAGACATGAAGATCATGGTACGTGGGCATCACGGGTACTAGGCTAATCTTAGAGTGGAACCCGAGTTACTCTCTAAGATCAAGGAAGCTTAGAAGGGTGATGGTGAAATCTGGGCGATAATTCAGAATTTGAAGAAGCAGACAGAATTTCGAGTAGACGCAGATAGGATCTTATAGCAGGGCATGAGACTTTGTGTTCCTGATGATCAAGAACTCCGGGAAGCATTGTTAGCTGAGGCTCATAGCTCCCCATTCTCTATTCATCCTGGTTCGACCAAGATGTACCATGGCATCAAGCAATACTTTTGGTGGAGTGGTATGTAATAGGATGTTGCGACTCACGTCTCCAAATGTCTTACCTGCCAGCAGGTTAAGATCGAGCATCAGCGATCTGGCGGTCTTCTTCAACCGTTAGATATTCCAGAGTGAAAGTGGGACAAAATCACCATGGATTTTGTTACCGGTCTTCCGCCGACAAAGCGGAAGCACGATGCAATTTGGGTTATCGTTGATCGACTTACCAAATCAGCTCATTTCTTACCGATCCGCAAGGAAGATTCGGTCAATAAACTCGCTTATACTTACAAGAAGGAGATCATGAGACTTCATGGTTCTCCATCCAACATCGTCTCAGACAGAGATCCTCGTTTCACTTCGCGATTCTAGAGAAGTCTGCAGAAAGCTTGGGGTATAAAACTTAAGCTTAGCACGACTTTTCATCCTCATACAGACGGCCAATCAGAGCGAACGATTTAGACATTAGAAGACATGTTGAAGTCATGAGTGTTGGAATGGACGGGAGATTGGGACGACTATATCTGTTTGGTAGAGTTTGCATACAACAACAGTTGGCACGCAAGTATCAAGTGTACTCCGTTTGAAATGTTGTATGGCAGGAAGTGTCACGCCCCAATCTGCTGGGATCAGGTTGGTGAGCGAACACTTGAAGGACCAGAAATGATAGAGTTGACTAACGAGAAGGTCGCAGTAGCTAAGCAGAAACTGCAAGAAGCACGGTCACGTCAGAAGAGCTATGCAGACAAGCATCGTAGGGACTTACACTTTAACGCATGAGATCACGTTTTCCTTAAGGATTCGCCGGCACGTGGTGTTAGACGTTTTGGAATCAAAGGGAAGCTCAGTCCTCGATTCATCGGACTGTTTGATGTCATTGAGCGAGTCAGTGAAGTATCTTACCGTTTAGCGTTACCTCTGCAGCTTTCTCATGTTCACGACGTTTTTCATGTGTCCTTACTTAGATGGTACAAGTATCATCCCCTTCACATGGTTCAGTATCCACTGGAACAGATTCGTGAAGATCTCACTTTCATAGAATAACCCGAACGAGTTCTTGACAGACAAGAACGAGTCATGAGAAGGAAGACGATCCCATTCGTCTAAATCCTTTGGAGGGATCATACCGAGCGGGAAGCCACTTGGGAAACAGAGGAGTCTATCCGGGCTTCTTACCCTCATTTCATATTTTGAATTCGGGTATGTTCTTCTTTTTCAGTTTACATTATCTATAATTCGGGGACGAATTATTCTTTTTAGGGGGGAAGAGTTGTAAAACCCGCATAATTTTACCATGAATAGTACCCTTATGATCGTACGTACATGATTAGAACTTTCCTTATTTAGCACGTTTAGGTTTCACGATAGGAATTTACAAGTATTACGTACGTGTTATTACACGATAAGTATTTAATACGTATTAATGCACGATAATTATTTCAACAATAATTATAATCACGAAAAAATGAACATGAAATCATGAACGTAAATAATCACGAGCTTAATATTATGTATTTACGTATATTTATTACGATTACGGATAAATATATTACGACACGAACAATAACTAAATAAAACAAGTAAACACGACACGAGAACACGCAATATTTTAGAACACGAAAAACACCGAGTTTCCCCTTGGTGGACCCATGTAGTCGTGGCACACACACAAGGAAGAAGAGGGCCCACAAGCCCATTTTTGGTTTAATTAATAAAAACTAAAACTACAGAGTTTTTCATAAAAATAGTTTTACATAAAAATTAAAAACCCTAGCTCCTTGGGACCCCATAGCCACGGCACCTACACAAGACAAAGGGGAATTCGATTTTGATTTTTGGATCTTGGTTAATTGGTTCGTGTTCGTGTTATTTTCTATCACACGTCAAGGTAAAATACAAAACCTTAATCTTTAATCTTTTATTTAATTATGTTTATGATTAGATCTATGAAAACAATTAAATAAACATGTTATGGGATTAATTAAAACAAGGAAAAGGGGGTTTTGTTTGGTTGTTAGGGTTCGGCAACCAACCGAGATTCAAAGACTCTCGGTGTCCCTTGTTAACCACAACCGAGACCCTATTGGGCTCGGTGTGGGTCTCGGCGCAACAGCAAGCACCACCGGCTTGCGCCGGTGGCTGTTTGTGTAGGACGGGGGAGTAGCGAGGCAGCGACAGCAGCCGTCGCTGATGGCAGGCAGCCACCAGCCGCCGCCGCAGCTACGGCTGTGGGTGGTGGTTGGTGGTGGTGTTTGGTTCGGGCCGGTTCACAGGTTTACGGGTCCGGTTCATGACATGTTTAGTTTAAAAACACGGGTTTGGTTCACGGGTTATTTTTTAAGATTAATTATTTATTTTTACAAGTTAAATAATTACAAGATTAATTAAATTAATTTAACATGCTATGTAATTAATTTAATTTGGACATGACTTAGGTTATATTATTATTAATAATAATACATGATTTTTAACCTAAGTATTTTATTAGTTAATTTAGACTAAGAAATTAATTAATTATTAAAACATGACTTATAATTAATTAATTTTCATGACTTAGGTTATATTAATAATAGATATTAATACATATTTTAACCTAAGTATTATTACCTTTTATTTAGTTAAATCATGTTATATTTAATTAAATCTTATAACCTATAGTTTATTTAATTTAATAAACTATACTATATATCACATGACTTAGAATATTAATCAGTAAAACTTAAGCTTATATATTATTAGCTTAATAGTCCAGCTTATTTCTAAATATGGAAACTTTCTATTTTTAGAAACTTATTTAATTAAGGCAGCTAATCTATTTATCTAAACTTTCTATTTTTAGAAACATATTTAATTAAGGCAGCTAATCTAGAAACTTTCTATTTTTCGAAACTATCTATTTTTGGAAACTTTCTATTTTTAAAAACTTTCTATTTTTGGAAACTTTCTATTTTAGGAAACCTGCTATTTTTAGAAAGTTACTTATTATTACACAACAAGTATAATAATATAAGAAATACAAGTAATACTTAATCAGAATACACAGAATACATGATAAACACAGTATAAAGCTAAAATCAGTAAAACAAGACATGAACATATAAAACAAGCTAAGACATGATATAAAACCAGTTACGTAGTCAGTGGTCAGATACTTATACACGTATATTATTTATGTAGCATTAGTGATATCGAATTAGGACTCTCTTCCGTTCGTCTTCTTCGTTCACTGGACATAAGGTACGAATTCTCCGTCCTTTCAGTATGGACATTCTTCCTTATTAGGATTCCCCGTATGCAGCCAAATGTTTTCCCCAGTATATGTTTTATATGTTTTGATTGCTTATGTTTAATTAGATACCTAAAGCCATATACATGCATGACCAGTTTTACCTAGTTATGAAGGTACCATAACCATAACATTGGAGGCACCAATGTTATGACTTTACCACGGCGAAGTGATAGCTCGTGGCGTCCCTTTCAGCTTTTGGCCATATTATTATATTATCATGTAGGGCGTATGGGTGCATCCTAGGTTACATGTTTTCAGCAGATTATTCAGGTGAATGTGGTGTGTGCCTTGCATCCTTCACAAGGAGCTGATCGCTCCTACCCAAAAACTTATATTAAATTAGAGGCAGCCCCTCTAATTTGCATGACGAGGTCACCCCTCCAAGTATTCATGCACGTTGATATTTCATGACCTATATTGGCTAATGGTAAACATGCTAAACAGTTTTTATAAGATAAACATAAGGCTTTTCAAACTATAAAACTGGTTTTACTAAGATATACCAGGTTATCCAGGACTTAGTCTTTTCTGCTGCTTTATGCTTATATGCTTATATTATTCATGCTTTACTTGTATATTTGTGCACTGAGCGTTATGCTCAGCCGTTTTGCCTTTCATGTTCCCAAAACGGCAGGTACTCAAGGACGCTCGTAGACTTTAAGCGTACGTACATATGGATTGGAAGCTTCCTAGCCTTCATTACTTTATGCATTTCTTCATACTTTTGATACTCATTTCTATGGACATTGTTTAGTCCTTTTCATTTACAGTACTTATGTTTATGTGTGATGAGTTCTACTTTTGAGATACCGATGTTTGTTTCCGGTATTTCCTTTATGGTCATGTGATGTTTTATACATTTATCCTTGTATGCTTTGATGCCACGCCATAATCACGTGTGACATTCCATTTATCAAAATGGGGTGTTACAAGTCCATTCTTATTGAACAACCAAATGGATCCAAGTCTACCAAGGCTTGGGTTCCCAAAGAAAACTGATTTGTTTTCTTTATATGCAGGGCATTCCAAAGCAGGTTAATAACCATGGATATTGGGATAGTGGATGCTCAAGGCACATGACTGGAAAGGAGGTATATTTGACAAACTTCACTCCTATTCCGGATGGTGATAGAGTGTACTTTGGAGGCGGTTTTGGGACTATCTCTGGAAGGGCACTCTTATCATTGACAACTTAAGATTTGATGAAGTCTTACTGGTAAAAGAACTTGACTATAACTTGTTTAGTGTGTCACAAGTTTGTGACAACAAAAATAAAGTTCTTTTTACTAACACTGAATATTTAGTGTTGAGTAAAGACTATGTGTTACCTGCTGATAAGTTTATTGAATTTAGAACACCTAGACATAAGGACATTTACAATGTCAATCTACAAGGGATTAAAATGAGTAATAACCTGTCATGTCTATATGCTAAGGCTTCAGTAGATGAGAGTATGTTATGGCATAGAAGGTTATGGCACATTAACATTAAGAACATGAATAGACTTGTAAGGCATGATCTTGTTAGAGGATTACCATCAAAAGCATTCCACAATGATCATAAGTGTGTTGCATGTCTTAAGGGCAAACAACACAAGGCCTCATTTAAGTCTAAGAATGTGTATTCTAATTCTAAACCCCTTCACTTGCTTCACATGGACTTATTTGGACCCACTAATATAGAGAGTTTAAATGGTAATCTTATTGCTTTGTGGTCACTAATGACTATTCTAGGTTTACATGGACTTTCCTTTTAGTCAAGAAGAGTGATACTGCAAAACTTTGATTAATGTTATTAATCAAATGGAAAATAAATCAGGGTTTACAGTTAACATTCTTAGAAGTGATAATGGTGGTGAGTTTAGAAATGACCTTTTAGACGCCTTCTGTGTTGATAAGGGAATTACTAGGGAGTTTAGCATAGCTAGAACTCCACAACAAAATGATGTAGCTGAGAGGAGAAATGAACTATTATTGAAGCAGCTAGAACCATGTTAGCAGATGCTAAGTTACCTATTGATTTTTGGACTGAGGCTGTGAATACAACATGCTATGTTCAGAATGGAGCCGTGGTCAACAAAACTTACAATAAGACCCCTTATGAGCTCTTTTGGAATAGAAAACCTAATATAGATTTTTTTAGACCCTTTGGATGTCATGTAGTAATTCTTAATACTAGTGATACCTAGGTAAGTTTAATTCAAAAGGTGATGATGTATATTTTGTAGGTTATTCAATGAATAGAAGAGGGTATAGGGTTTATCACAAAAGGGATAAAGTCATAACAGAAAACATGCATGTTGACTTTTTGGAGAGTAAACCTAGTGATCCTGCTAATGGACCAGATTGGCTTTTTGATCTAGAGCCATTGTCTAGATCTATGAATTATTTGCCTGTTACTAATCTAGTTGTCTTGGAGAACTCTCCAAAGATTGTGGAAGCATCTATTGTTGATAATTAAGGTACACAAGCTACAAAGGTGACAGGATCACAAGCAGATGAGCTCACTCCCATATTTCCCTTTATGGACTTACCCATTTGGAGTGAAGAATTCATTAAAGCATCTGCTGCTGAAAGAGAAGTGGAGAGAAAGCAATAAGAAGAGCAAGTCAGTGAATCAATATCACCCGCTGACAAAAGTAGTCCAGCCACTGACAGCTTGCTTTAATCCGCTGATAAGGAATTGCTTGAACTTGTTGAAGATTCCATACTCAATGAAGGTGTCAGCGTCATCAATCCAAACGCTGACAATGTGCTTCATAGTTCAAGTGAGTATGGAAATCTTAATGATGGGGATTATGGTACCTTGGAGTCTACAGTTCATGACAACACATTGTTTGAAGCAGGAATTGCTACTAAAGTGTCTAGAATTCATCCTCCTACTCAAATAATTGGTCCCATCAATTCACTAGTTCAAACAAAAAGGAAGAAGAATCCTAAATGAGGATTCATTGCCAACATTAACAAAAAGGAAGATACCCCTTTAGTTCAAGAATGTTTATTTGCTTGTTTTCTGTCATAGAATAAGCCCAAGAAGATTTTTGATGCTCTTCAAGAACCAAGCTGGGTTGAAACCATGCAAGATAAGCTTCATCAGTTTGCTATACAGGATGTTTGGGAGCTTGTAGATTGTCCCAAGCATGTAAGACCAATTGGAGCACGCTGGGTTTTAAGGAACAAGAGAGATAAGAGAGGTATTGTGATCAGAAACAAGGCAAGACTGGTTGCTCAAGGTTACACACAAGAAGAAGGCATTGACTATGAAGAGGTTTTTGCACATGTTGCTAGGATTGAAGCAATAAGGATTTTCCTAGACTATGCTTCTTGCATGGGTTTCACAGTCTACCAGATGGATGTCAAGAGTGCTTTCTTGTATGGAACAATTCAAGAGGAAGTGTATGTTATGCAACCTCCTGGTTTTGAAGATTCAGAGTATCCAAACAAGGTATATAGAGTTAAAAAGGCAATGTATGGCATCCATTAAGCCCATAGAGCATGGTATGGTACTTTATCCACTTATCTTGTGGAAAATGGTTTCAAGAGGGGCACCATAGACCAAACTCTCTTTACCAAGCAGAATGAGAAAGATTTTCTACTGGTCCATGTTTATGTTGATGATATCATTTTTGGATCATCAAATCCAAAGATGAGTGAAGAATTCTCCAAGCTTATGACTGACAAATTTCAAATGAGTGCAATGGGAGAGATGTACTTCTTTCTAGGTCTACAAGTCCAACAGAAAGAAAATGGTATCTTCATCTCTCAAGACAAGTATGTGGATGAAATTTTGAAGAAATTTGGTTTTTCCCCTCATGAAAAATGGGCTAGCACCCCCATGGATAAGGAATACCCTTGGGGAAATATTGGAGATGGAAAGGATGTAGATGTTAGGCATTATAGGTCATGATTGGATCATTGATGTATCTCACTGCCTCTGGACCAGACATCATGTTTGCTGTGTGTGCATGTGCACGTCATCAAGTGACTCCCAAAGAGTGTCATCTTTATGTTATCAAAAGGATCTTTAGGTATCATAGGTACTATCCTACTTTGGGATTATGATACCCTAAAGATTCTCCATTGGAGCTTGTGGGCTATTCAAACAGTGATTATGGAGGTGATAACAATGATAGGCAATCTACAACTGGTGGATGTCAATTTCTTGGGAGCAGACTTATCTCTTGGCAATGCAAGAAACAAACCATGGTGGCCAATTCAACAACTGAGGCTAAGTATGTAGCTGCTGCTGAATGTTGTGGGCAAGTGCTATGGATTCAAAACCAATTGTTGGATTACGAGCAGGTTGAGCATTGTGCAATTGGATATAGAGTTACGTATGGATCTCAAGGATATGACAAGTAGTTATTTATGATGGTTGGAATGTTTACATTCCTATCTTGAAATAAAAATTTGTCATATATTTATTTTTCAAACTGTGTAAGCTTAGTTTAAGGGGAGGTGTAACACCCCATTTTGATAAATGGAATGTCACGCGTGATTATGGCGTGTCATCAAAGCATACAAGGATAAATGTCTAAACATTACATGACCATAAAGGAAAATACCGGAATCAAACATCGGTAGTCCAAAAGTAGAACTCATCACACACAAACATAAGTACTGTAAATGAAAGGACTAAACAATGTCCATAGAAATGAGTATCAAAGTATAAAGAAATACATAAAGTAAAGAAGGCTAGAAAGCTTCCAGTCCATATGCACGTACGCTTAAAGTCTACAAGCGTCCTGAGTACCTGCCATTTTGGGAACATGAAAAGGAAAACGGCTGAGCAAGACGCTCAGTGTACGGATGTACAAGTAAAGCATGAATAATATAAGCATATAAGCATGGAACAGCGAAAGAGACTAAGTCCTGATTACCCGGTTATATCTTAGTAAAACTGGTTTTATAGTTTGAAAAGCCTTATGTTTATCTTGTAAAAACTGTTTAACATATTTTACCGTTAGCCAATATAGGTCATGAAATATCAACGTGCATGAATACTTGGAGGGGTGACCTCGTCATGCAAATTAGAGAGGCTGCCTCTAATTTAATATACTGGTTTTGGGTAGGAGGGATCAGCTCCTTGTGAAGGATGCAAGGCACACACAACAATCACACTGAGTAATCTGCTGAAAACATGTAACTAGGATGCACCCATACGCCCCACATGATAATAATAATAATAATATGGCCAAAAGCTAAAGGGACGCCATGAGCAATCACTCTGCCGTGGGGAAGTCATAACACCAGTGCCTCTAGTGTTATGGTTATGGTACCTCCATAACTAGGTAAAACTGGTCATGCATGTATATGGCTTTAGGTATTCTAATTAAACATAAGCAATTCAAAACATATAACAAATACTGGGGAAAACAGTTGGCTGCATACAGGGAAATCCTAATAAGGAAAGAATGTCCATACTGAAAGGACAGAGAATCCGTACCTTATGTCCAGTGAACGAAGAAGACGAACGGAAGAGAGTCCTACTTCGGTATCACTAATGCTACATAAATACATATGTGTATAAGTTATATCATGTGTTATCTTGTTTTATATGTTCATGTCATGTTTTACTGATTTAACTTTATACTGTGTTTATCGTATATTCTGCCTATTCTGATTAAGTATTACTTGTATTTCATGTATTATTATACTTGTTGTGTAATAATAAGTGACTTTCTAAAAATAGCAGGTTTCTTAGAATAGAAAGCTTCAAAAAATAGAAAGTTACCAAAAATAGAAAGTTTCCAAAAATAGAAAGTTTCCAAAAATAGAAATTTTCCAAAAATAGAATTACTGCTTAAAATAGATAAGTTTTTAAAAATAGAAAGTTTCCATAAATAGATTAGCTGCCTTAATTAAATAAGTTTCTAAAAATAGAAAGTTTCCATAAATAGATATAAGCTGGATAATTAAGCTAATTATATAAGCTTAAGTGTTTTCTGATTAATATTCTAAGTCATGTGATTATATAGTATAGATTATTAATTATTACATGTAAATTAAATAAACTATAGGTTAAAGTATTTAAATAAATATAACATGATTTTAATTAAATAAAGGTAAAATAATTAGGTTAAAACATGTATTATTAACTATTAATAATATAACCTAAGTCATGTAAATTAATTAATTATAAGTCATTGTTTTAATAATTAATTAATTATATAGTCTAATTAAAGATAAATACTTAGGTTAAATTCATGAATTAATGATTAAATTAATAACCTAAGTCATTTAAATTAAGTTAATCATGTTCATGCTTTTAATTAATTTAATTTTTAAGTCTTGAAAAAAAATAATATAACATAACTTGTAAAAATCATAAACCTAAAAAAATGATTCATGAACCTGACCCGTGATTAAAACCCATGAACTAGACCCGTAACCATCACCATACCCCGACCAAGGTCGGGGTTTCCCTTGCTCTTGCTGCTGCCGTGGGACCACCACCACCATACCGAGACCATATGGTCTCGGTGGTGTGAAATAAGCCAAGCCGAGACCCCCTTGGGGCTAGGTTAGGCGTCGGCTAAACAACAAACACCCCTAAACCCTTGATTTGATTTAACCCCATTGTTAGAACATGTTTATATTACTTGTTTTTAATTAGTTTATTAAAAACATCATGATTTTATGTGATTATATAAATCAAAACATAAAAAGAAAAGGTTAAAGGTTATACCGATTACGTGAAATCAAGAAGGATGAACACACACGATTCCTTGTAATAATTCCAAGATCAAAATCAAACTGAATCACCCTTTGGTGATGTTAAAACCCGACAGACATGGAGCAAAGAAAAGAAAAACTAGGGTTTTTCTTATTTTTTAATTTTTGTGATAAATGACACATGTTTTTCCTAAATTCCCTAGTTAGTAAATTTTAATGGGCTAAGCCCATGTTTTCTTGTATAGCCGCGGGTAGGGGGCCCCACACGGGGTAACCCATACCTTTTTCCGTGTCTAAAATAATAGTGTGTTCTCGTGTTCGTAAATTACGTGTTCTAATTAGTTATCAATCGTGACTTAATATATTTACTCGTGTTCGTAATAAATATATACATACGTAATATTAATTCGTGATTAATTTACGTTCATGATTTCATGTTCGTATGTTCGTGATTATAATTATTATTGGAATAATTATCGTCTATTCATACTTAATAAATACTTATCGTGTTACACTACGTACGTAATAATTGAGATTCTTGTTCGTGAAACGTAAACGTGCTATAAAAGGAAAGTTCTAATGATGTACGTACGATCTTAAGGGTACTATTCATGGTAAAAGCATGCGGGTTTTAAAACTCTTCCCCCCTAAAAAGAATAATTTGTCCCTGAATTATAGATAAAGTAAACTGGAAAAGAAGAACGTACCCGAATTCATAATATGAAATGAGGGTAAGAAGCCCGGATAGACTCCTCTGTTTCCCAAGTGGCTTCTCGCTCGGTATGATCCCTCCAAAGGATTTTGACGATTGGAATCGTCTTCCTTCTCATGACTCGTTTTTGTCTGTCAAGAACTCATCTGGGTTCTTCTATAAAAGTGAGATCTTCACGAATCTGTTACAGTGGATACTGAACCATGTGAAGGGGATGATACTGGTACCCTCTGAGTAAGGACACATGAAATACATTGTGTACATGAGAAAGCTGTGAAGGTAACGTTAAACGGTAAGATACTTCACCGACTCGTTCACTGATATCAAACGGTCCAATGAATCGAGGACTGAGCTTCCCTTTAATTCCAAAACGTCTAACACCACGTGTCGGCGAAACCTTAAGGAAACGTGATCTCCTACGTTAAAATGTATGTCCCTAAGATTCTTGTATGAGTATCTCTTCTGACGTGACCGTGCTTCTTGAAGTTTCTGCTTAGCTACTGTGACCCTCTCATTAGTCAGCTCGATGATTTCTGGTCCTTCTAGTGTTCGCTCACCAACCTGATCCCAGCAGATTGGGGCGCGACACTTTCTGCCATACAACATCTCGGAAGGATCACACTTGATACTTGCGTGCCAACTGTTGTTGTATGTAAACTTCACCAAACAGATATAATCGTCCCAATCACCCGTGCATTCCAACGCACATGACCTCAACATGTCTTCCAATGTCTGAATCGTTCGCTGACTGCCCGTCTGTTTGAGGATGAAAAGCCGTGCTAAGCTTAAGTTGTGTACCCTAAGCTTTCTACAGACTTTTCCAAAATCACGAAGTGAATCGAGGATCTCTGTCTGAGACGATGCTGGATGGAGCACCGTGGAGTCTCATGATCTCCCTTCTATAAGTATCAGCGAGTTTACTGACCGAATCTTCCTTGCGGATCTGTAAGAAATGAGCTGATTTGGTAAGTCGATCTACGATAACCCAAATTGCATCGTGCTTCCTCTTGGTTGGCGGAAGACCAGTAACAAAATCCATGGTGATTTTGTCCCACTTCCACTCTGGAATATCTAACGGTTCAAGGAGACCGCTAGATCGCTGATGCTCGATCTTAACCTGCTGGCAGGTAAGACATTTGGAGACGTAAGTGGCAACATCCTGTTTCATACCACTCCACCAAAAGTACTGCTTGATGTCATGGTACATCTTGGTCGAACCAGGATGTATAGAGAATGGGGAGCTATGAGCCTCAGCTAACAAGGCTTCCCAGAGTTCTTGATCATCAAGAACACAAAGTCTCGTATCCTGCCATAAGATACCATCTACATCTACTCGGAATTCTGTCTACTTCTCCAAATTCTGAATTATCGCCCAGATTTCTCCATTATCTTTCTGAGCTTCCTTGATCTTAGAGAGCAACTCGGGTTCTACTCTAAGATTAGCCCAGTAACCGTGTTGTCCACGTACCATGACTCTATGTCTAGTCGCTCTAAGTCTCTCATGATTTCTTCCTCAATCTCAATGTCGTTGATCATTCTAGACTTTCTGCTAAGTGCATCTGCTACTACATTCGCCTTGCCAGGATGATACTGCAAATTAATGTCATAATCCTTCAACAGCTCTAACCATCTCCTCTGCCTCATGTTCAATTCACGCTGAGTGAAGATATACTTCAAGCTCTTGTGGTCCGTGAAAATGTCACATGATTCTCCATATAAGTAGTGCCTCCATATCTTCAATGCAAACACGACTGCAGCAAGTTCCAAGTCATGTGTAGGGTAATTTTCCTCATAAGGCTTAAGCTTCCGTGAAGCGTACACGATCACTTTCCCATGTTGCATGAGAACACAGCCAAGTCCCTTCCCCGATGCATCATTGTAGATTTGAAATCCACCCGAAACAGATGGGAGAGTAAGAATAGGTGCAGATACTAACTTCTGCTTAAGCTCTTCAAAGCTCTTCTCTCGTTCTTCAGTCCAGACGAATTTCTCCCCTTTCCGCATCAGTTTGGTCAATGGTAGTGCTAGGCGGGGAAAAGTTCTCTACGAACCTACGGTAATAGCCAGCTAAGCCAAAGAAACCACGGACTTCAGTCGCTGATGTCGGCCTCGGCCACTTAGTAATAGCCTCAACCTTCGCTGGATCCATAGTGATTCCTTTTGCTGATACAATGTGACCTAAGAACGCCACCTTGTCTAACCAGAACTCACACTTGGAGAATTTAGCATATAGCTGCTTCTGGCGAAAAATCTGTAGTACTGTACGAAGATGGTCTTCGTGTTCCTCCTTGGACTTTGAGAAAATCAGGATGTCATCGATGAAGACAATGACGAACTTGTCTAGAAATTCATGGAAGATTCTATTCATCAAATCCATGAACACTCCTGGAGCATTGGTCAGGCCGAATGGCATGACTACAAATTCGTAGTGGCCATAGCGGGTACGAAAGGCAGTCTTGGCGATGTCCTGCTCCTTAACCCGTAGCTGATGATAGCCTGACCTAAGATCAATCTTGGAGAAGTGTTTGGCCCCTTGGAGTTGGTCAAACAGATCATCTATACGTAGCAGTGGATACCTATTTCTGATGGTAATCTTGTTGAGCTCGCGATAGTCTATGCAAAGACGCATACTGCCGTCCTTCTTCTTAACAAATAAGACCGGTGCGCCCCATGGAGATGCGCTCGGTCGAATGAAACCTCGTTTTAGAAGTTCTTGCAGTTGATCCTTCAGCTCCTTTAACTCTATGGGAGCCATGCGATAAGGAGCCTTGGAAATCGGCTCAGCTCCTGGGATGAGCTCGATATTAATTTCCACTTCTCGTGCAGGTGGTATGCCCGGAAGTTCTTTTGAAAATACATCTTGAAATTCTGACACTATCGGCTGATCCTGAATTGATGGGGATTTAGCATGCATGTCATGAACCGTAGCCAGATAACCCTCACAGCCATATGACAGTAGTGCACGTGCTTGCAGGGTTGATATGATTTGTACAGACCTGCCGGGTATGAACCTGTTATGAATGTACTCTAGTGCATTAACATCACCAAAGATGACTCGATATGAATGGCAATCTATGGTAGCATGATGCTTGGATAGCCAATCCATGCCCAAAATCATGTCAAAGTCATTCATGTCCAGCGGAAGTGCTTCAACACGACAAACCTTATCGTCAAACTCTAGGGAAGGCTCTTGTACACATGGGTTATAAGTACAGAGTCTCTCAAAGGCGTGGAAATACTGAGTCTATTCTCTAGTGGCATGGGGAGTATCCTAACATTCTTGGCATAAGTAGTAGAAATGACCGAGTGAGTAGCACCCATATCGAACAGAACACATGTAGCTTGAACATATATATACAAGATTCCAGTGATGGTACCTGTAGACTTGTTGGCCTGATCGCGAGATATCGTATAAACGCGTCCAGTAGTAGGAGGCGGCTTGGTATCAGCATGTCCTGATGTGCCCTCCATCTCGCCCTTGCAGCAGTCCTTCATGCGATGGCCAGGAAGACCACACTTGAAGCATGCGTCACTGTCGCGGCGACATGGTCCTGGGTGCCTACGGTGGCAAGTAGAGCAAAGAGGATGAGTATATCCTCCAACAAGTGCCCTGGCTGGCTGAGAACCTGATAAGACATTATACATGAGACATGATAATAGGGTACAAAGGACAATGCGGATAATCGTAAGATTGAATACCAGTGATAGCTGGACGGCTAGGCTGTGAACCTCTCTGGTTCTGGTCCCTACCGTTTCCATGGTTCCTGGTAGAAGATTTGCTAATGTGTCAGAATTAAGATTTATAACATGAAATCATAAGAAAATGCGTAAGTATAAGGACATGCTGCTGTTGGAGTGTCCAGCGTTGTTACGATAATTATCATTACTGCCACGCTTATCCGTAGCAGAACAGTCGTTAGTCTGACCGTTTCCCTTGGGCTGATTAGGCTGCTGCTGAGTAGCCGGCTGAGACCGGTCCCCAGTCTTCTGCCTGGAAGATACAATTTAAAGAGATGAAATATTGACATATACTGAAAGAATACGGATTGGTCACCGCTTGAATACGAATGTTTACCTCTTCTCGGGTCTCTCTGCTTCCCCGAACTCATCTCTCTCTTGCAACATCTCCAGCTTACATGCTGCATCGGCCACTTGTGCTACCGTGTTGAACGTAGCACACACCAAGTTATTTGCGACCGATGTGCGAAGAGCCCACCTGAAGTGGTGTGCCTGCTCTTCAGGAGTACCTGCAGCTGCACCAAGGAAACCAGCTAAGCGAAGAAAGCGCTGCATGAACTCGTTGCTATTCTCCCCGGCTCTCTGTCGGATCCCATTGTACTCCCTCTTCAGCTTGTCTTGCTCAGCCTTGGGAAAGAACTGCTCCATCACTCTATCTCTGAACTGAGCCCATGTCAAACCAGCCACCCAATTATCGCCTCCCTCTGACTGCTTCAATGCTAACCACCAATTTAACACATCGCCTTCGAACCGTTAACATGCCAACCTCGACTTGAAGACGGGGTCACAACCCATAACATCGAAGATCTTCTCGATGTGAGCCAACCAGCTTTCAGCTTCACTGGGGCTATCTGTTCTCTCGAAAGCTCGAGGACGGAGTTTGTTGAATCTCTCCAGCCATGTAGCCAATGTCACTGGAGGAGGAGGTACTGGGTGATGCTACTGATAGTTGGCAGCCTGAAGCTCAGCCGTAATGTCGTTCCTCAGCCAAGGAAGCAAAGCTTGCATTGCAGCTTGGATTGTTGCATTGAGTTGTTACTGCTCGCGTGTGAGAACCATATGACAGTATAACATAAAATACATGATTAAACTGATCAAAACATAAAATATATACATGAAAAAAATTTATACCAATAAATCATGAGAAAAATTTTACTAGTACATGAATGCATGATGCAGTTTTATGAAAACTTTTGTATGCTCGAGAGTGAACGCCTATGTCAGTTCACCCAAAACAAAAGACATGGCGAGGGGACGCCTATGGGTCGGTCCCAAATTTAAAAGTTTCGATAAAACACATGCGACTAAATAGGGTCAGTCTTGTACCAACCATTACTTAGTCATAAACCTGCGACAATGACATATATATGTATGCATGAAAATGATGAATGCATGAAAACCGACTGTCAGTTCTAGGAAGACCATAGTGACTACCCACTAATCACATGTCATATTTTGAGAGCCTACAGGTCGAAGCCTTGGCTCTGATACCATAATTGTAACACCCCATTTTGATAAATGGAATGTCACGCGTGATTATGGCGTGTCATCAAAGCATACAAGGATAAATGTCTAAACATTACATGACCATAAAGGAAAATACCGGAATCAAACATCGGTAGTCCAAAAGTAGAACTCATCACACACAAACATAAGTACTGTAAATGAAAGGACTAAACAATGTCCATAGAAATGAGTATCAAAGTATAAATAAATGCATAAAGTAAAGAAGGCTAGAAAGCTTCCAGTCCATATGCACGTACGCTTAAAGTCTACGAGCGTCCCTGAGTACCTGCCGTTTTAGGAACATGAAAAGGAAAACGGCTGAGCAATACGCTCAGTGCACGGATGTACAAGTAAATCATGAATAATATAAGCATATAAGCATGGAACAGCGGAAGAGACTAAGTCCTGAATAACCCGGTTATATCTTAGTAAAACTGGTTTTATAGTTTGAAAAGCCTTATGTTTATCTAGTAAAAACTGTTTAACATATTTTACCGTTAGCCAATATAGGTCCTGAAATATCAGTGTGCATGAATAGTTGGAGGGGTGACCTCGTCATGCAAATTAGAGGGGCTGCCTCTAATTTAATATACTGGTTTTGGGTAAGAGGGATCAGCTCCTTGTGAAGGATGCAAGGCACACACCACATTCACACTGAGTAATCTGCTGGAAACATGTAACTAGGATGCACCCATACGCCCCACATGATAATAATAATAATAATATGGCCAAAAGCTGAAGGGACACCACGAGCAATCACTCCGCCGTGGGGAAGTCATAACACCAGTGCCTCTAGTGTTATGGTTATGGTACCTCCATAGCTAGGTGAAACTGGTCATGCATGTATATGGCTTTAGGTATTCTAATTAAACATAAGCAATTCAAAACATATAACAAATACCAGGGAAAACAGTTGGCTGCATACGGGGAAATCCTAATAAGGAAAGAATGTCCATACTGAAAGGACGGAGAATCCGTACCTTATGTCCAGTGAACGAAGAAGACGAACGGAAGAGAGTCCTACTTCGGTATCACTAATGCCACATAAATACATACGTGTGTAAGTATCTGATTACTGGGTACGTAACTGGTTTTATATCATGTCTTAGCTTGTTTTATATGTTCATGTCATGTTTTACTGATTTAGCTTTATACTGTGTTTATCGTATATTCTGCCTATTCTGATTAAGTATAACTTGTATTTAATGTATTATTATACTTGTTGCGTAATAATAAGTGACTTTCTAAAAATAGCAGGTTTCCTAAAATAGAAAGTTTCCAAAAATAGAAAGTTTCCAAAAATAGAAAGTTTTCAAAAATAGAAAGTTTCCAAAAATAGAATTACTGCTTAAAATAGATAAGTTTCTAAAAATAGAAAGTTTCCATAAATAGATTAGCTGCCTTAATTAAATAAGTTTCTAAAAATAGAAAGTTTCCATAAATAGATATAAGCTGGATAATTAAGCTAATTATATAAGTTTAAGTGTTTTCTGATTAATATTCTAAGTCATGTGATTATATAGTATAGTTTATTAATTATTACATGTAAATTAAATAAACTATAGGTTAAAGTATTTATTAAATATAACATGATTTTAATTAAATAAAGGTAAAATACTTAGGTTAAAACATGTATTATTAACTATTAATAATATAACCTAAGTCATGTAAATTAATTAATTATAAGTCATGGTTTTAATAATTAATTAATTATATAGTCTAATTAAAGATAAATACTTAGGTTAAATTCATGAATTAATAATTAAATTAATAACCTATGTCATGTAAATTAAATTAATCATGCTCATGCTTTTATTTAATTTAATTCTTAAGTCTTGAAAAAAAAATATAACATAACTTGTAAAAATCATAAACCTAAAAAAATGATTCATGAACCGGACCCGTGATTAAAACCCATGAACCGGACCCGTAACCATCACCATACCCCAACCAAGGTTGGGGTTTCCCTTGCCCTTGCTGCTTCCGTGGGGCCACCACCACCATACCGAGACCATATGGTCTCGGTGGTGTGAAATAAGCCAAGCCGAGACCCCCTTGGGGCTTGGTTAGGCGTCGGCTAAACAACAAATACCCCTAAACCCTTGATTTGATTTAACCCCATTTGTAGAACATGTTTATATTACTTGTTTTTAATTAGTTTATTAAAAACATCATGATTTTATGTGATTATATTAATCAAAACATAAAAAGAAAAGGTTAAAGGTTATACCGATTACGTGAAATCAAGAAGGATGAACACACATGATTCCTTGTAATAATTCCAAGATCAAAATCAAACTGAATCACCCTTTGGTGATGTTAAAACCCGGAGGCCAATGAGCAAAGAAAAGAAACACTAGGGTTTTTCTTATTTTCTAATTTTTGTGATAAATGACACATGTTTTTTCTAAATTCCCTAGTTAGTAAATTTTAATGGGCTAAGCCCATGTTTTCTTCTATAGCTGCGGGTAGGGGGCCCCACATGGGGTAACCCATACCTTTTTTCGTGTCTAAAATAATAGTGTGTTCTCGTGTTCGTAAATTACGTGTTCTAATTAGTTATCAATCGTGACTTAATATATTTACTCGTGTTCGTAATAAATATATACATACGTAATATTAATTCGTGATTAATTTACGTTCATGATTTCATGTTCGTATGTTCGTGATTATAATTATTATTGGAATAATTATCGTGTGTTCATACGTAATAAATACTTATCGTGTTACACTACGTACGTAATAATTGAAATTCTTGTTCGTGAAACGTAAACGTGCTATAAAAGGAAAGTTCTAATCATGTACGTACGATCTTAAGGGTACTATTCATGGTAAAAGCATGCGGGTTTTACAGGAGGTTTAGGAAAACTTTAGGCTTTTGGGTACTTTTAGAGTGCTCTTATCACAATTCTAGATTGTGTCCACTGGTTAGTAGGGGTTAGGAATAATCTTTTTAAGAATTGCTGGAATTTCTAAACCTTGAGGCACTGTAGCATGCATAGTTGATATAACTGTGCATGTTGCCAAGACTGTTTGGCCTAGATTTAGGATTGGTCGGTTGGGAGACTTGGTGTAATTAAAAATGGGCTTACCTGGGAGTTACAAAGGGTTTATATGAGATAACTTTACTCTAAAGGATTTGCTTTATCAAGGTTCACTTGAGGACAATTATGTCTATCTTGCTTATGCAAGTGTGTATAATTGGACAGAGAATGCTAATTTCAGTCTGTGTCAGAGAAAGAGTTATCTTCATTAGGGTAAACTTCTTTGTTAATGTCTTTTTAGTTTATTACTTTTTATTTTTAGCCGTTGACATATAAGTGGTTTATCCGCTGACAAGCACATTTTTAGACGCTGACATGGCAAAATTTACATGCTGACAAATATAGCCGTTAACCGCTGATAAATTCTTTAACCGTTGAAGAACACTGGGCCTCACCTAGTTGTTTCTTTTGCGATATTTTGGGCCGTAATTTTATGGGTTTGGTAAATTTATTTGAAAGCAAAGAGATAAGTTATTGTTTTCAAACATTATCGTCATTACTTTTTGAATAACTTACCTCTTTTTCAACTAATAGTAGCCTAGTTTAACTCCTATTTATACTGCTCAATATTTTCAAACAGGGTAACTTGCATAATTTGTCTATTTTTCTCCATAACCAAAATTCTACATTTTCCTTCATCTTAAAGCTTTCACCAACAGTTTTCATGGATCCATTGTTTAAACCTACTGCTGCTACATTGGGATTCAGGGATCAGCACAACATGATTGCTTATCTTGAGGTTGATCATGATCATCATCCCAATACACACGAGTGATTGAGTATCTCTTGGCGTCCAATTTAAGGTATGCTTTGACTCATGCTCCTCTCATTCCTACCACACACATCAAGCAGTTTTGGAACACTGCTTGTTCTGAAACAATTGATGGAGTGGTTACATTAGTTGGGACTGTTCATGGGATTCAATGTGTGGTCACTGAAGCACTTACTCGTCAAGCTTTACAGCTTGATGATGCTGATAGAGTGACTACCCTTCCTATTGAACAGATAGAAGAAGGAATTCGAGGCTTGGGATATGATTTGCCCCCTGAAGGGCGTATAAACAAATATTCCAAACAACAATTTCCTCCAGCCTGGAAGTTCTTGATACATGTCCTCCTTCAATTTCTTAGTCCCAAGTGTACATCATTCAATGAAATCATTCGCATTCGGGAGTGCTCTTGTTTGTATGGCCATTGGGCAAAAATATAATTTTTCTGGTATGATTTTTGTGGGCATGTTGCACGACAAGGATAGCAAGATGACACTTGCTTACCCTAGGTTTTAACAAATGGTTTTTGATTTCCAAAGGTATTGGCGTAGGAATCATGACAACTTTTATAAGATCCCTACTCAAAAATCAAAGATTTTTCTGTCCATGAACAATGCACCTTTTAGAGACCTACCTTTGACCCTTTCCATGTTGGCTGTTATTAAGACAGCCTTACACCCTCACCCACAACAAGAACCACCAATTGAACAACATCCACCTTCCCCTCACCCTGATGAACACATGAACATTGACCCCCAGCCGTCAGCCGCTGACACTCCTGTTTCAGCCGCTCACACAGCCATTCCACCCGCTGACACCTCTCCACCTCCCACTTCACAAATCCCACATTCCACATCATCTTATGAACCCTTTGACTTTCGTTTGGAGAAACGCCAAAGAACTACTAGAGTGTTCTCCTCTAGTGGTCCTAGCCATGCAGTAGAGAGAACTTTGCCTGCTGAGTCCATATTGAGGAATCAAATCACAATTATTGAGGAGGGCAGTCTGCAACCACTTACAAACTTGGAATTGACGGCCATATGCATTAGCTTGCAAAATTCTAATGTAGAACTTGTATAAAAGATCACTGAACAAGGCCTTGAACTCACTCAGTTGAGGGATAGGTTGGTAGCTTTGGAGACTGTTGGTTCTAGGAAAAGGAAGCTAATGGTGATGTCCTTAGGAGATAATTCTTACAAAGCGGAGGATGCACCTACTGAACCAGTCAATTTGAGTGATAAGGGGTCCTGAAACTAAGATTTTGCAATCCTATTTTTAATGCAATTAAGTTCGTTTTTCCTTGATTCGACTCGAATTTGATTTCCGGTTTTACGTTTCAACTTTACTTGTTTTTGGTAAAATCTATTTTTTTGGGTGTTTTTAAACTAAAAGTCTATTTAAAAACTATTTAATCTAATTAAAAATTAAACTAATTTAAATGACAACTAATCTATATAAACTAATTTTGAAAACGAAGTTTAACTTTCAATAAAACTTTAAAATTAAATGAAAACTTAATAAAACTAATTTTAAAACTAAAATTGAAAACTTAAAAAAATCTATTTAATTAAAAGTAATTTTAAAGCTAATTTAAAGTAAAACTATTTTAAATAAAGTAAATTAAAACTAATTTAAATTTAAAGAAAGTAAATAAAATATTATTTTTGTCTTTTTATATATTTTTCTAAATTCTAGATTAAAGAAATAATAAAGAAAAACTTTTATATTAAAATTTAAATAAAACTAAAACTTATATTTAAAACTAATTAAAATAAACTACACTAAAAAAAACCTATATTAATTAATGCGAAGGAAATCAAACACAAAAGAGGTGCTAGTACAATGGTTGGGACGTAGGGCTTGTATGCTAGAGGTCACTGGTTCGAATCCAACCAGTGACAAAATTTGTCAATATTTTTTTTACTTTTTGCTGAACTTTTGGAACTTGTTATTTAGACAGTAAACACCCTCAGACTAATTGAGTCTGAGGATTTAGCAGCAAACAATAAGCCATATAACAAAATAAGCTGAAATCAAATAGGGCTGATGACAAAATAAGCATTAACCAAGTAAGCTAACAAGGAAAAAAAACATATAAGCTGAAATTCTAAATAAGCAACGATTAAATATCAAAAATACTGATACAATTAAGCTAATATAAATACCCAATAACCTAAATCTGATAATCTAGCTAAACGAACAATAGGCTAACACCAATAAAGCTAATAACAAATAAGCTCCTAATCTATAAGCTACTAAACCGACCTAAATAAGCTGATACAAATAAGCTAAAAAAACTGAATAATCTAAATATTAAATAAGCAAAAGCAAATAAGCAATCAAATGAGCATAAAACGAAGCAGATCCAAACAAACTAGAGAACAATAAGCAGATTCAAGCAGTTATAACTTAAGCAGATTCAAACATATATCATGTAAAATTAAACTAAATAATAACAATAAAATTAAATAAGAGATTAGAACCTTTTTGACGAAATCCGTTGCGACGTAGTAACGTGCTGAACGTACTATTGAACCGAATCAAACACCAAACAAACACCACCTTGAATCGAACCAAAATAACTACCCTATCCTCTCGAACCAAACATCCAATCCGAATAAAACAACTTCTTCAAACAGTAGCAGTATCCAATTGAACCGAAACCAAAGAACAGTAACTTTTTAAACCTCCAGTGGGGAGATTTATCACTTTCCTTTATATATATATATTTTTTTATATTATTATTATTTTTTTTATAATAATGATAATATCAAGCTAACAGTAACAATTTATTAAATGATGAAATTAAGACCGAACAGTAACTGGAATTTAAAATAAGACGAGAATTAAAACGAAGATTAATTTTTCATTAATTAAATAAGAAATTACAAATTACTCGAAAATAAATTACAAGATTTCCTATTAATCTAATTTTACTGAAAAATAAAAACAATAAAGGAAAAAGTGCCAAATTACATGATAGATTGGGGTTTTTATAGAGGAACCCCATGAAACCCTAATCTTGGCTTCATTAGTAAGCATCCAAATCCCACCGTTGATTTCTTCATTAATCTTCTCTTTCTTCAAAAATTCTTGATCAACGGCTAAGATTCATCCTTGTGCACACGGATTGCCACCGTGGCACAAGGATGTGTTTGTTGTGCTTCTTGATAGGTGATGTGGCTTAAAGTAATTGGTTGATGGGTGTATGGTGAGGTGGATGAGCCAATCACATCCAATGATTTGGCCACATATGGAGAGAGGATGTGAGTGGATGATGCGATTTTTTTGGGGGAATTAATTCCCTTGGGTGTTAATTACCCATTGAGGGTAAAAGCCATTTTTTTGATTGGTTAATTTTTGGTGAGTAAAACTAGGGTTTGTGAGGGGAGATGTGTTTTTGGGAGGAAGATGAATGCACAGTAAAAACAAAATGCGTGTGTTTCGTTTGTAACGAAAAAAATAAGTGTAAATGTTTATTTATTTGGGTAAGTGGAAAACATGTGGGATGAGAGTTGTGAGTGGGTAAAACTGAAGCGTGTGTTTGACTGGGGAGAAAGTTGTGTTGACTAGCAAAAAAATCCGTCCCTTGTTAAAACTATAATGGGCTTGAGTGTGGTTTGTTACTGGGCAAACAAAGTAAAAACTTTGTAAATTTTTCGTCCAAAACCTTCTTCATTTGTTGAGATATGGGCTTGTGGCCCATTTTAATTTCTTTCTTACCCGTATTTCTTTAAATAGCTAAATGGGATTGATGTAACTTATAAATAAGTATAAAACAACTTCAAATGGGCCTCTGAGCCCATTAACCCAAATGTGGAACCCACTATCTCGTTTTATCTCCATAACTATTAAATCTGCTAAAACGAGCTCGATTCCGACTTTCTTGATCATTTCTTCAAATTCAAGTGGACTTAGCCGGTTTTCGTGATCTTGGCACACTTTTGGTCTTTTGATCTTGTATTCGACTCTTTCTTGACTTTTCTTCGACATTTGACCGTAAAATCCCGTGTTTTCTCTTCTTTTGATCATTTGTACCTATTTTAACACAAAAACACAAAACCACGCGTAATTCCGACATTTATGATAATAAACACATGATTCGGTCTTGTTTTCCTTAATTTTAGTGGCAAAAGGATAAGTGTTTACACACTTATTAAATCCCCTACACTTGACCATTGCAATGACCCCATGCAATGCATTATTTTAAAGCATAAAATTACATTTTTCTCATTATTAACCCATCTTGGCCTTTATTAAGATATATTATTACTACTACGAAAAGATAAAAACTTTAAAAGAAACAAAAGTTATAACACTTTATTAACTTTGAAATTATTTGATGGAAGAAAACTCGTAAAGAAATCTAAGACTTAGATTAGGGCTTTGGTGTCATAAATATTAATCACCCTCAAGTTTCACGTTCCCCATACCAAGCTCAAAAACGAGATCATTGTTATTACAAGTTAGCACAACTAACACTTACTCATGTGTTTTAATTAATCACTTAGACCCCCTTATTCCTACGGTGTATCTCTTGTATTTTATTTTTGTCTTGAATGATCACGAGGATGCATTTTTTGACTTATTTCGATAATTTATTAAGGCCGAAAATAAAGTGGGACGATTTAATCAATAGTTAGCTAAAGGACAAAATCTTTTAAAACTGCTTCTCGAAACCTCAAAAAGTTCATATCTTGGCATAACTCGTTTCACGATTTGAGACCTTTCTCGGACCGATATCTGGCTTGTACTTCAAACTTCAAATCTTGAGAGACGATCTTGAAATTATGGTCTTCTCTTCATTTTGGTATACATCTTCATAAGGAGTGAAAGATGCTTTAAACGTTGACCACGACTTCTTCATTTATCCTCTTCTTTATTTAGGATTTTGATATACAACGATCCGCCTCCTTTTCGGACTTGGATCTATTTATCCTCATACCTTGTTAGGGTCTTTTTGGATAGAATTCTCCATGATCTTTAGGGGAGTAATTGCTTCTCGTCGTGTGTCTTGATCCTTCATATTGATTTGGATTAATGTTCTTCACATCATCTTAGGATCTTTAGCAAAAAGTGAATCCTCATGCCTTGTGAGGGCCTTTTTGGACTCGGGTATCCTCATGCCTTGTTAGGGCCTTTATGATAAGCCAATCTTCGCGTCCCGCTTTAATAAGTTATGCCTTGGCTATGAACTCTAATTAATATCGAGCAACTTTTAAACGATCTTATGCTAGAAGCTAAGTAACCTTTTAAATCGTACAACCTTATTTATTGCAAATATATTTATTAACAAGTGATGGGAGAAAAAGCTCATAACTAACTCACATAAGTTAATGAAAGAATACCGAACTTATAATTAACTCTATCATCTCTCGTTCTCCACAATTTAAAATCTCAAAGAATGAGACTCGTGGATGCTTAGCCTAATAAACCAATTAAGGTCCATATGGTTAAGGATACTAGCTAGAGTAAACTTGGATAAGTAAACTCGGGTTGAGTCAAAATATTCACGACGGGCCTAATATATCAAAGATATCTAAACTTGTTAAAACCATTTTATTTAATTATTTATTTATGACTTTATTCTTGAAATGGAAATTAAAAATAAGATGCGATGACAAAAGAAAATAAATGAAAAATACTACAAGGCCAAAATAGATCAAAAATTTGAAAAACGTTGAAAATTTTTAAAAATTTTCCGGTTAAAATAGGGTCAAATTCATGGAAAAGGCCACTAAAATTTCGATAGAAATCCCCCCTACACTTAAGATAAACATTTCCCTCAATGTTTAAGCATGTGGGAGAATAAACTCCCCTACACTTAGGACATTGAGTGCGTTGTTTAAATCGAGCTAAGGAAAGGACAACTAAAGTGATTACATTTATTCGTTTTAAGATAGAATCACAATAGCAAAAACTTATCGAAGGAACCGGGTACACGGGTAACACGGGTCGCGTCAAAAGTACCAAAAGTGGATCATCAAAGCACATGTCCCTGCACACAATCACAACACACAAACAACCTACTTGGCCCCCCCTACACTTATTGGTGGACAATGGATGAAGGTGAAAAAGGGTGGAGAGGATGGTAAAGGTAAAAATCTAACCTAGTTATACGATGCTTGATTTATTTATCACGAGTCTCTAGCTCGACTCGATTTCCCAAATTAATTCAAGGGAAATGTGGAGAGGGATGGAATCATCTCGTGAGAGATGTCCTCTCTATAGTACAACTTAACCCGTTGGCCATTCACCTTAAAGTTGAGCCCATTTGGTTGGGATAACTCAATGGTGCCATACGGGAAGACTTGGGCCACGATGAATGGACCAGACCAACGACTCTTAAGTTTACCCGAAAAGATTTTCAACCGAGAGTTAAAGAGTAAAACTTGATCACCAACATGGAACTCTCGGTTTTTAATCTTGGAATCATGAATGAGCTTAGTTTTCTCCTTGTAGATTAATGAATTTTCATAAGCCTCATTCCTAAGTTCATTAAGTTCATTGAGTTGGATTTTCCTATGATCACCGACTTTGTTAAGATCAAAATTAGCCCATTTCAAGGCCCAATAAGCCTTATGCTCCAACTCAATGGGGAGGTGGCACGCCTTTCCGTACACAATGCGATAAGGGGTACAACCTATAGGTGTCTTATAAGCGGTACGGAAAGCCCACAAAGCATCATCTAATTTATCGGCCCATGAGGCACGATGCTCTCCCACGGTTCGCTCTAAGATTCTATTAAGACCACGGTTATAAACCTCGGATTGTCCATTAGTTTGAGGATGATACGCGGTGGAAAGTCGGTGATTGACACCATACTTAGCCATGACTCGTGCAAATTGATCATTACAAAAATGAGTCCCGCGATCACTAATAATAGCACGAGGCACACCGAATCGAGCAAACAATTGTTTCAAGAAGTTAACAACCACCCTCGCATCGTTAGTAGGTAAAGCCTTTGCTTCAACCCATTTGGATACGTAGTCAACGGCTACGAGGATGTATTTGTTTCCCTTCAATGATGGAAACGGCCCCATAAAGTCGATGCCCCATACGTCAAAGATTTCACATTCTTGGATGAAATTTTGAGGCATCTCATCTTTATGTGTGATCTTGCCTTGTCTTTGGCAAGCATCACAATGTTTAACCATTTCATGTGCATCATGATAAATGGAGGGCCAATAGAATCCGGAGTCGAACACTTTTTTAGCGGTGTAATTAGGACCAAAGTGACCACCGGTGGGTCCTTTATGGCAAGCTTCAAGGATTTGTAAAGCCGCCGGCCCATCAACACATCTACGAATGATTAAGTCCGCACATTGCTTGAAAAGATAAGGGTCGTCCCAATAGTACGTTTTAACGTCCTTGAAGAATTATTTCTTTTGTTGGGACGTTAACCCTTCGGTAAGAACACCACCCGCCAAATAGTTTGCAATGTCGGCAAACCGTGGGGTATCATCAAGATTGGAATTAATAGACATTAAGGTCTCAAGGGGAAAGGATTCATTAATCTCTTGATTTGGAGATTCCCCTTGATACGGATCCTCAAGTCTACTAAGGTGATCCGCGGCTAGGTTTTCTGCTCCTTTTTTATCACGAATTTCGATTTTAAATTCTTGTAGGAGCAAAACCCAACGAAGGAGTCTCAGTTTAGCATCTTGCTTGGTCAACAAGTATTTCAAGGCGGAATGGTCGGTGTAAACGATGGTGGTGGAAAGCACAAGATAGGGGCGGAATTTCTCAAAAGCATACACTACAGATAAAAGTTCTTTTTCGGTAGTGGTATAATGCAATTGAGCCCGCGTCATTGTCTTACTAGCATAATGAATGGGTTGGAAATGTTTGTTAACTCGTTGACCTAAAACCGCTCCTACCGCGAAATCACTAGCATCGCACATGAGCTCGAAAGGTAACTCCCAATTTGGGGAGACTAAGACCGGTGCCTTAGTTAATTTACCTTTAAGAAGTTCAAAATAGTCGAGACATTCTTGAGAGAAGATGAAAGGAGCATCCTTTTCTAAGAGATGAGTCATTGGACGAGCTATTTTCGAGAAATCTTGGATGAAACGTCGATAAAATCCAGCATGGCCTAAAAAACTTCTAACTCCTTTGACGATGGTAGGCGGAGGTAACTTAGCAATGACGTCAACTTTAGCACGGTCGACTTCGATACCGGCTTTGGAAATTTTATGACCGAGGACGATGCCTTCTTTTACCATGAAATGGCATTTTTCCCAATTAAGAACGAGACGAGTGTCTTCACACCGTTGGAGCATACGTTCTAAATTAGCAAGGCAAGAAGAGAAAGAATCACCATAGACCGAGAAATCGTCCATAAAGACTTCCATAGTTTCTTCAACCATGTCATGAAATATCGCCATCATACACCTTTGGAAAGTCCCGGGAGCATTGCATAAGCCGAAAGGCATTCTTTTGTAAGCAAATGTTCCATAGGGACAAGTGAATGTGGTTTTCTCTTGGTGTTTTGGATCGATAGGGATTTGAAAATATCCGGAAAAGCCATCTAAGAAACAATAGAAATCATTACCCGCTAAACGCTCGAGCATTTGATCAATGAAAGGAAGAGGGAAATGATCCTTACGAGTGGCATCATTGAGCTTACGATAGTCGATGCAAACTCGCCAACCCGTTACAAGTCGAGTAGGAATCAACTCGTTGTTTTCGTTGGGAACAACGGTGATTCCGCCTTTCTTAGGCACACAATGGACGGGACTAACCCATGGCGAATCCGAGATAGGGTAAATCATTCCGGCATCTAGAAGTTTGATAACTTCTTTCTTAATGACTTCATGAATTTTTGGATTAACCCTTCTTTGATTTTGGATTGCGGGTTTAAAGTCATCTTCCATGAGAATTTTATGAGTACAAAAATTTGGATCAATTCCGCGAATGTCGGAGATTTTCCAAGCAATTGCTTTCTTATGATTCTTAAGCACATCGATAAGTCAGGATTTTTCATTTTCTTTTAAGTCCTTAGCAATAATGACGGGCAACTTATTATCCTCCTCTAAGAAAACGTACTCTAAATGAGACGGCAAATCTTTAAGCTCTAAATCCGGCGGATTGTCAATGGAAGGCTTGGTCAAAGTAGGATCATCGTTTGTAACTTCTTTAGGAGTGGGTGGAGAAATATTGTCCTCATTGAGAAGTCTCTCAATAGTACGAATGTCTTCATCCCAATTGGTGGGAGAATTATCATAGTTAATCTCGAGAGGACCCAAGCTCGCTTCAAACTCATCTAAGTCACTTTCTCCAAATGGAGTCAATGAAGGAGCAATAGAAGCTACGGTCTCAACATGAGATAAAGGAGAAATACCACTTTTACAAGCCTCGTGAAAATGTTCTTCGCATGCTTCGTCGAGCACATCGATGAAATTCATGGATTCGGGCTCATCGGGATGTTTGGAAAGTTTACCCATGTTAAAGACGATTTTGTCATCCCCGGCCCTCATGATAAGTTCACCCGCGGCTACATCGATTAATGTACGCCCGGTTCTCAAGAAGGGTCGTCCTACAATTAAGGGAACACGGGGATCCATTTCATAGTCGACGACGACGAAATCGGCGGGGAAAGTGAATTTGTCGACTCCTACAAAAACATCCTCGGCTATCCCCACCGGATAAGCAACCGTACGGTTAGCTAATTCCAATGTCATACGAGTGGGGACTAGCTCGGGTAAAGATAATTGTTTCCACACGGACAATGGCATAAGATTGATACTCGCTCCGAGATCCGCCAAGGCCATACAATTCTCAACACCCGGAAAATTACAAGGAATAAGGAATCGACCGGGATCTCCTAACTTAACCGGTAATTTTCTCAAAAGAACCGCGGAACAATTCTCATTCAATTGGGTATTGGCGATATCAAGCAACTTTTCCTTATCACGTAAAAGATCCTTAAACATCTTAGCGTACTTAGGCATGTGAGCGAGCGCCTCGGCAAAGGTGATATTAAAATTCAATTGTTTGAACATTTTTAGGAAGTTCGAAACTTGAATATCATCCTTATTCTTCAATTTCTCTTTCCGCAACCTTGAGGGATAAGGTATATTGGGTTGAGATGAAGGCTTTGGAGTGGATTGCTCACTCACATCCTTTGGAGGAGGAGGAGGAGTAGAAATAGAAGGTGAAGGAACCGGTTTTGGAACCGAAGGTGTGGTAGAAAATTTAGGTATCGGTGGAACATAAGGTGTAGACGAATGCATAACGGGAGGTATGTCACAAGTGGAAGAAGAAGGAGGTTGTGTCGAAGAAGAAGGAATCTCGGGTCCTTGGTTAGGTGGGGAAGGTTCTACGGTGGTCTTACCGCTCCTAGTAGTGATAGCATTAACATTAGCCCTAGGATTGGTCACGGTGTTCGAGGGAAGGGCACCTTGGGGACGAAAGGTTTCAATCATAGTCAAAAACTTCTTATCGTTCGATTCTTGCATTTGTCGATTATGTTCTTGCATCTCTCTCATGATTCGTTCATGGTCGGATAATTTTTGTAAAACCAAGTCCATTTGAGGATTATGCATGTTCATTTGATTATAACCTTGATTAGGAAAACCTTGGTTTTGATATTGATTAGAACCTTGATTAAATCCTTGATTTTGAAAACTTTGGTTATTATATCCTTGATTATTTAACCCTTGGTATTGCCCTTGAAAATTCCCTTGATTTTGATTAAAACCCCGTTGATTAGTATTTCCTTGAAAATTACCCCGTTGAGGACCTTGGTTCCTATTTTGGGCGGGTGGGGGTGGTCTTTGTGGTGCTACAAAACCCGGGGGAGCCAAATAGTTATTAGACTTGTAAGACAAATGGTTAACATCAACATTTGGTTTGAATTGAATCCGATCAATTTCATTGTTATTATAAGCATAAACTTCTTGTTGATCATTGTAAACCTTGTCACAATTAAAGTATGAATGTGGTCCACCACAAGTCTCACACGTTTCACTTTTTTCTTTCACGGCATGCACATGTGTAGTGAGGGCGTCGGTTCTTAGAGCAAGGTTTTTCACAATTGAAGTAAGCTCCTTAATTTGATCATTCACCTCATTATTACTAGTACTAGCACTTGCCATATTAGCCTTAGCACTTTTGGTTTTCACTTTTGCCTTGTTCTCAATAATGGCCCAAGCCTCGTTCATGGTTTTCACAAGAATATTGCCCCCCGCGACAGTATTAAGTGAGTCTTGGTCGTTTAGAGTTAAACCATTATAAAACGTGTTGATTTGATGCACTTTAGTAAAACCGTGTTGTGGACATTTTCTCAAAAGATCTTTAAAACGATCCCAAGACTCACTAAATGTTTCCCCATATTTTTTCTCAAAGTTGATTATTTCATTCCTTAAGGAAGTGGTCCGTGATGGTGGGAAAAAGTAGTTAATGAACTTGGTCTCTAAGTCGATCCATGTGTTAATACTTTGGGGTGGTTCCTTATCAAGCCAAATCCGGGCTTGTCCCTCGAGGGAAAAAGGAAAAAGTTGGAGGCGAACGGCCTCTTGGGGCACCCCATTGTATTTGACGGTATTAGCTAATTGGATGAAACGTTTGATATGAGCGTGTGGGTCATCATTAGTACGGCCTAAAAATGGTGTAGCGGAAACCATTTGAATAAAACCCGATTTAAGTTCGAAATGATTAGCTCCAATATTTGGCACCACAATCGCGTCATCGTTTCCTTCAACGTGAGATTGTAGAATCTCAATCATTGGTCGATTATCCGTTGCCATCGTATTGTCGAAAGCTCGATTCTCGGGATCGGCTTTAATGACGGTCTTTTTGTTTTTCTTCTTCTTCTTTTTGGAAGAATTAGAAGTATTTGGTACACCAATCGGTGTGTATGTATGCGCGCGAGTGCGCATACAATTAAAACTTTGGAATGAGGTAGGTGACCTCGGTCGACTTTGAGAGGAAAAGGATTTTCCCTCTCGATGAGCAATATGAAAAAGCTACAAAAATATATACGTAAATACTACTTGAGTTGGCAAACCAATAATCGATCGTCCCTCTCAATATACGCACAAGCAAGCGGGGAAACGAGGTGGCACAAAGCACTTAAAAACCTTTTTCCTTTGACGGCCTTTTATAGCGCGTCGCCTTATACCCACCTTATAGTTTGTATATGTCGAGTTCAAACGTCTTACTAGTATTTATCTATTTTGCCCTTTTTTCTCGTTATGGATTCGAATACAATAGTTAGGTGATGAAATCCCAACTAAGGCTTATTTGAAAAGTAGGTAATTTTATTGTGCTACGTAATATATTATAGTAAAAGGAAAAATCTTTTTGTATTTTTTAGAAAATAATATATTCACAAGAAAAATCGAAAGAAATCGAACTAAAAATTAACACTAATACGTAATATTTTTGGTGTAATACTTTTAGGAAAAAGTATTACTTTTGATTTTTTTAAATTTTTTTGGTGCAATTCTTAGGAAAGAAATTGCTTTTGTGATTTTTTAATTTTTTTGTAATTTTATGTTTTTGATTTTTTTGTATTTTTGATTTTTTGTGCAAGAAACGTAACGTTCAAAGAATGAACGGATCCCAAAATCCAAACGTCTTCACGACAAATCGTCAATCGTACGAGCGAAGCGGCAGCGGCGCCATTTTGAAACTAAGATTTTGCAATCCTATTTTTAATGCAATTAAGTTCGTTTCCCCGATTCGACTCGAATTTGATTTCTGGTTTTACGTTTCAACTTTACTTGTTTTTGGTAAAATCTATTTTATTGGTGTTTTTAAACTAAAAGTCTATTTAAAAACTATTTAATCTAATTAAAAATTAAACTAATTTAAATGACAACTAATCTATATAAACTAATTTTGAAAACGAAATTTAACTTTCAATAAAACTTTAAAATTAAATGAAAACTTAATAAAACTAATTTTAAAACTAAATTTGAAAACTAAATTTGAAAACTTAAAAAAATCTATTTAATTAAAAGTAATTTTAAAGCTAATTTAAAGTAAAACTATTTTAAATAAAGTAAATTAAAACTAATTTAAATTTAAAAAAAGTAAATAAAATATTATTTTTGTCTTTTTATATATTTTTCTAAATTCTAGATTAAAGAAATAATAAAGAAAAACTTTTATATTAAAATTTAAATAAAACTAAAACTTATATTTAAAACTAATTAAAATAAACTGCACTAAAAAAAACCTATATCAATTAATGCGAAGGAAATCAAACACAAAAGAGGTGCTAGTACAATGGTTGGGACGTAGGGCTTGTATGCTAGAGGTCACTGGTTCGAATCCAACCAGTGACAAAATTTGTCAATATTTTTTTTACTTTTTGCTGAACTTTTGGAACTTGTTATTTGGACAGTAAACACCCTCAGACTAATTGAGTCTGAGGATTTAGCAGCAAACAATAAGCCATATAACAAAGCTGAAATCAAATAGGGCTGATGACAAAATAAGCATTAACCAAGTAAGCTAACAAGGAAAAAAAACATATAAGCTGAAATTCTAAATAAGCAACGATTAAATATCAAAAATGCTGATACAAATAAGCTAATATAAATACCCAATAAGCTAAATCTGATAATCTAGCTAAACGAACAATAGGCTAACACCAATAAAGCTAATAACAAATAAGCTCCTAATCTATAAGCTACTAAACCGACCTAAATAAGCTGATACAAATAAGCTAAAAAAACTGAATAATCTAAATATTAAATAAGCAAAAGCAAATAAGCAATCAAATGAGCATAAAACGAAGCAGATCCAAACAAACTAGAGAACAATAAGCAGATTCAAGCAGTTATAACTTAAGCAGATTCAAACATATATCATGTAAAATTAAACTAAATAATAACAATAAAATTAAATAAGAGATTAGAACCTTTTTGACAAAATCCGTTGCGACGTAGTAACGTGCTGAACGTACTATTGAACCGAATCAAACACCAAACAAACACCAACTTGAATCGAACCAAAATAACTACCCTATCCTCTCGAACCAAACATCCAATCCGAATAAAACAACTTCTTCAAACAGTAGCAGTATCCAATTGAACCGAAACCAAAGAACAGTAACTTTTTAAACCTCCAGTAGGGAGATTTATCACTTTCCTTTATATATATATATTTTTTTTATATTTTTTTTTATAATAATGATAATATCAAGCTAACAGTAACAATTTATTAAATGATGAAATTAAGACCGAACAGTAACTGGAATTTAAAATAAGACGAGAATTAAAACGAATATTAATTTTTCATTAATTAAATAAGAAATTACAAATTACTGGAAAAGAAATTTCAAGATTTCCTATTAATCTAATTTTACTGAAAAATAAAAACAATAAAGGAAAAAGTGCCAAATTACATGATAGATTGGGGTTTTTATAGAGGAACCCCATGAAACCCTAATCTTGGCTTCATTAGTAAGCATCCAAATCCCACCGTTGATTTCTTCATTAATCTTCTCTTTCTTCAAAAATTCTTGATCAACGGCTAAGATTCATCCTTGTGCACACGGATTGCCACCGTGGCACAAGGATGTGTTTGTTTGCTTCTTGATAGGTGATGTGGCTTAAAGTAATTGGTTGATGGGTGTATGGTGAGGTGGATGAGCCAATCACATCCAATGATTTGGCCACGTATGGAGAGAGGATGTGAGTGGATGATGCGATTTTTTTGGGGGAATTAATTCCCTTGGGTGTTAATTACCCATTGAGGGTAAAAGCCCTTTTTTTTATTGGTTAATTTTTGGTGAGTAAAACTAGGGTTTGTGAGGGGAGATGTGTTTTTGGGAGGAAGATGAATGCACAGTAAAAACAAAATGTGTGTGTTTCGTTTGTAACGAAAAAAAAGTGTAAATGTTTATTTATTGGGGTAAGTGGAAAACACGTGGGATGAGAGTTGTGAGTGGGTAAAACTGAAGCGTGTGTTTGACTGGGGAGAAAGTTGTGTTGACTAGCAAAAAAATCCGTCCCTTGTTAAAACTATAATGGGCTTGAGTGTGGTTTGTAACTGGGCAAACAAAGTAAAAACTTTGTAAATTTTTCGCCCAAAACCTTCTTCATTTGTTGAGATATGGGCTTGTGGCCCATTTTAATTTCTTTCTTACTTGTATTTCTTTAAATAGCTAAATGGGATTGATGTAACTTATAAATAAGTATAAAACAACTTCAAATGGGCCTCTGAGCCCATTAACCCAAATGTGGGACCCACTATCTCGTTTTATCTCCATAACTATTAAATCCGCTAAAACGAGCTCGATTCCGACTTTCTTGATCATTTCTTCAAATTCAAGTGGACTTAGCCGGTTTTCGTGATCTTGGCACACTTTTGGTCTTTTGATCTTGTCTTCGACTCTTTCTTGACTTTTCTTCGACATTTGACCGTAAAATCCTGTGTTTTCTCTTCTTTTGATCATTTGTACCTATTTTAACACAAAAACACAAAACCACGTGTAATTCCGACATTTATGATAATAAACACATGATTCGGTCTTGTTTTATCTTGATTTTAGTGGCAAAAGGATAAGTGTTTACACACTTATTTGGTCCCAAGAAGGTTCATATGGGACAAAGGAGGTGGCTGAGGCGCTTACAGGTTTGAAGGAACAACAACCTTTCAATCCTTTTGAGGTTACTCCTATTAAGCAGTCTTTCACATAGATGATGCTACAAATGAGTGGAAATTCAGCCGCTGACAAAGGTACTTCACACGTTGACACATCTATTTCAGCCGCTGACAGATCTTCTCCTATGATTGGTGTATCCCAACAACCTTTCATGATCAAGGAGACTTCCACCCAGGTAACAACTACTTTGCCCTCACTTGATCTATTAGATAAGGGTAAAGCTATTATGGTAGAAGAACAGGTTTCCAAAGATGCAGCCCAGATTCTGTTTGATACTATGGTTGCTCATCAGCTTCATGAGCAAGAAAAAAGAGGGCTTGAGAAGGGAATTATTGAAGCTCAGATTCTTTCATCTGAATCTGAGAGTGATGAGATTGGTGGTGGTGATGAAAGTTCACACAGCTCAAATGCTGTTATGAGCAATTTGGTGGACTTGGAAAAATTGGAGTATGGGGAGGATGAGCTCGTACGGGAAAATCTCAAGGATTTGAAGAAGCAGGTTGATTTTGACATTCCCCATGTTTCATCTATGTATTTCATATGGGAAGAAGTCTGTACAGAAAATCCAAACATGACCTTAACAGGGAAAATTTGGGGTTTGGAGATTCTGTTGAGAGTTCAAAGTGAATTCAAAATCATTTTGGTACATAGGGAAAATAGAGTGCTATTTGAGAACAAGACAACCAGAAGGGAGCTCTACAATATGCTTCTTAGATGCCACCAAACAGGGTGAACTTATGCTAAACTAAGTAAGCTTTCTTATGAATAATTGGAGTACTTTGCTTATCCTATTGGGATTCTGTGTGTGAAGCAAACACGTTTAGGATGCTTTCTGTGGAGAGACAGGAAGAGATAGAAGAGGAACTAAAGATCAAGAAGGCTTTGATTGTGCCTAAGCCAGTGAAGAAGGGGTTCAAGTTGATGTTTCCAGAACTTGATCAAGTGCATCCAAATGAAGCAATTTTGAAGAAAAATATGGTGCTTTCTCCATTGGTGGCTTCTGATTTAGCTGCTGTTGTGCCTTTAGACTTCAAGAATCCAATCATCAAGTATGAAGAAGATTCTGTGGGATTTTGGAAGATCACCAGGGCTGGTGATAAGGTACATACTTTTACCTATTTGGTTTCATTGTTTGCTAGTATGGACAAAGAGGATATAGAAACTCTTTGGATTTTAATGAAGGAGATGTATAAAGCTGAAGCTCCTTCATCAATGTTTAGAATAAAAATCTGGACAACATTTAGAAGAATGTTTGCCCATGATCCTACTAATCTAGTATGGTTGGATCTGGATGACTTGAGTGGGTTGAAGTGACATTTGTATTCAACTGCTGGTGTTTACCATCTTAGTACTACAAAGTTTGCAGAATACTTGTTGATAGATCAAGCATATCCTCTATCACAAGATTTGTTGAAGAAGCTGGTATGTACCAAGCTTGAAGTTGACTACACTACTGACATTAACATGGACTTTTTAAGAGATATATATGCTCAGACTAAGGAGTAGGTTTTATTTGTAAAAATCCTCTCTTGTATTTTGTTTTTATTCAGAAACTTGATTATTAGAGTAAGTATCAAGTTTAGGGGAGGATTGTTGGGAATAAAAATAGCTAACTCACTCAGCCGCTGACAAAGGGATTTTGGACGCTGACAAGAGCAAATGGAGCGCTGACAGATTGAGCATTGGCAAGACTTATCAAGGCGCTGACAAAGGAAATCCCAGTTATTGACAACTACTTAGTAAACACGTTTTGCATGTTTTGGAAAGGTATGTTCAATATTGTATTTTCTATACTTATCTTTTCCATGAATAGTTGATTAGTAGATTATTGTTCAACACTCCTTATGTTATAAAAGGAGGTCTTAGGATTTGATATTGATATACGTTTTTGGCACTTTCATAGTACGACATTGATTATCAATACAAGTGAAAGTTTGGTATACATTATGTTTTGCTTTGTTCTTTATTCTAAGTGTTAATTCCGCATAACACTTAGATTGTTATAAACACAAAGTTTCTCTACATGTTATACTTGATTCAATTTCGATAACACAAAGCTAAGCGATCTAAGTTTGGGATCAACAAATATCCATTTCAAAAGCAATAAATCTGGAAAAGTAATGTTATTATGATTAGAAATGTGTTTATAAACTTTGTTTTAAATTCCTAGATCTTTTTATACAATTTTGAGGTTGTTATGTAATTCTAAACAAGTTTGGGGACTAAAACTGTCATTTTTGAAACTATAAACATTTTGGGCCAAAAGTGTCATTTTATTAAAGTTAAAACTATAAGGATTAATACTGTTAAGTTTGAAACCTTGAAGTTAATATTAGAAGGTTGAAATTATGAATACTCAAACTATATACTATAAGGATTAAAAGTGTAATTAAGCTTTATAATAAAAGGGTAATTTTTTCCAACTTTAAAACTAAAGGATATAAAGTATATATTATACTTATCATTTGAAGAAAGTAATAACGTATCATGTTAGTAGGGAACTTTGTACAAAGATGTCCCGTCTCGATATTACGTTCTGACTGAGTGGTTGAGTTTACGATTTAAAGTGCACTCGCTCCTCAAACGTTTATAGAATGACTTCTGAGTATGATGACCCGAACAATGATGCTATAATTACAACAATTTTTAAATCAAAGAATACCTAATTAACACTTAAAAGTATTGAACTCAAGATCAAAGACTTGTACTATACAAAATGGGTTAATCCAGGTTTGTGTGAGACCAAGTTGTTGTTTGTGAGACCAAGCTATTTGTTTGTGGTAAATCTGATGTAGCTCAGACTTTACGGATGTCAGGTGAGTTCATAGCCTCACTTTTAATACTTTCTAAATGATTTTAAAACCCTCGAGGGGGATATATACAAAATTGGAATGCAAGTGCTTTTAAACTAAATGATTTAATTGAAATATGATTTAATTGAAATATGATTTTGAAAAATGATTTGATTTACTTTAAATTAATGGGTAACCTGTAACTGCGGGTTACTTGACCTGGTACCAAGCCATGGCGGCCACATCTGTGAATTCTCTTAGTATTGATGTCATGAGATTTGTAATAAATATTGTTTTATGTGAGCGAATAGTAACGTAGCTCGAAGTGATAGACATGTATTCAAAACTGTTATTACAAACATATCAATTCGCTCAACATTTGTGTTGACTTTAAGCATATATTTCAGGTATTTGTGACTGATAGCATGGAGCAACATAAGGATGGCATGAAGAGGCACGAGTTTGAAATTATTGTCATAGATTTTGGAAACCTTATGTTGTAAAACTCTGATTTTTGATATACAAATAAAGTTGATTTAAACATCTTTTTGAGTTGTTTTCTATTCTTATGACTTGTGTTTTATGAAGTAATACCTCAAATTAATGTTCAGCTGCGTTAAGGTAAAAAAATGAGTGTGTTACAAACGAAAAGAGTTATTTTGCATCTTTGCTTTTTACTACATATCGAGAAATCAATCTCTATATTTCATCTGCTTTGATCTAATGGTGAATATTAACCTAAGATTTAAAAAACCCGAGGGGACCACTTTTACTAAAATATTCAAAAGTCGTAAAAAAAGACATTCGCAGACTCATTTATCATCAGTAATATTTCACTAGTGAAAACAAATATCACTAGTGAAAGCAAATATCACGTCATAACAATTTTTTCTCATATTTATAACTTTAGTCCTTTCGTTAGAAAAACACGGACGAGCCACATGCAGGGAAACTTGCACGTGCGGTTCTGGCCGGTTTTTTTAACAACTTCCGAACATTTTTGGGCAAAGATGACATTTTTGTGTTTTTTTAGCCTAAAATTAGGTTCAAGTAGTTAGGCGCATATGTCTATCTTTAACTAAATTTAACTAAAATTAGAGAAAGAATTAAAAAGGCCAAGTGCAAAAAATCATCTTTTCTACTACATTAATTTACTCTTTTTTTAAAATCGAATTTGGTGTAGTGGATATCACACATAAGACATAAAAAAATACATTAAATAAACATCACACATACAAACAAACCTCCCATAGTCTAAACCTACAACCTCCTTAAAACCAATCACATTTACTTATGCATTCGACACCATCAAGTTTTATGATCTTATAAATACCATCCCAAATTTCGTCTCGTATTGTACCAACCAAAAAATGAACCAAAAGCTGAATTTGCTTATTATCATGGCTATTGTGGCTTCATCTATGGAGTTTCATGGCACGACAGCGGTTAATCATATCGTTGGTGGTTCCTTCGGCTGGAATAAACCAAATGATAATGCTCTTTACTATGATAAATGGGCGTTAAGCCGTCAGTTCCATATTGGTGATGTTCTCGTCTTTAACTTCGCAACTGGAGCTCATACTGTAGCAGAAGTACCCACGTATGATCATTCAAACAAACCTACTCACGTTATCACCATCGGTCCTGCACATGTTCCACTACTTACTGGTGGCGTTCACTTCTTCATCTGCAGCCTAAAAAATCATTCCAAATCCGGTCAGAGCATGGTCATCAAGATGGTAGAAGACTAGCTCAATGTGATATCAACTCGTTGTTGCAGCAAAAAGAAATGAATAACGTTATATCTGTATAGTATCATAATGTATTCGTAATACAATAGAACGAAGAAGTTGTACAGTCACGATAAACTATTTTTCTGTGCCAATTGTAAATCACAATAACATTAAGATCGAATTGAAACAATCATTCAAATAACACGTTAATGGATGAAGGACTAGAGAAGACGTACTAGAGACGAATGATGCTTGAAGAACACAATACGAACTCTCAACGAAGATGACAAAGAAGTTCAAATTAATAATTCGGTGGATGTATAGCAATTCTTATAACGAATCAATATCACACATTTTGACGTACATATACATGTAATTGACTAAGTTGGTACAAAATCGTATTCACAATTTCTATTCTAGCAAGCTACTTGTCTTTAATTTTTTGTAGAATCATCTGCAGTTCATTAGGTTCACAAGGGATCTCAATGGCGTCTTCATGTTTAAACCCGTATTCATCTCCAGCTTCCTCTAGCAGCCTCAAAAAACAAGGATTACTTAGGCATGTTAACTCAACTACAAACCTCTTCGGCTTTTGACACTTAACAGCAACAACAACAAAATGTCCTTCCTCTTCTTCTCGAGGTACCATCATGCAATGTTGCATTGTTTTAATAAAAATCTTGATAACAACTCTATACTTCATGTTCATGCTTTTGGCTGATCACTTGTCCTAACCGAGTATTTGAACTCTGCAATAGTTACAAGTTCAAGACTCAGTGAGCTTACAAATCTAGCTACTATATGCAAACAAAAGTGTTTTTTGTATTTTTAAGAGCATAGTTCCTGGGTTATAAAGGGTGGGGGGAAATGAAGGGGAACTTTCTATAATAGGACTCGGACTATTTTAATGAATACTAATTGACATGAAGAATGGGTGTTTGTGGTTAGCAGTTGAAGCATTAAAAACTTTGTTCTTTGACCAAGTGGCTAGTGGAAAAAGTCAAATTTGTATTCCTTAACTGTTTCCGTTAAAAGAAAAGAATTTAGTGTATAGGACCTCGAGAGCCACATCTTAACCAGGTCATCATGCCAAATCTACAAAATTTATAATGCAACAACTTCAAGCATTATTGGTGGAAACTTGTAATCCCGGGTCCCTTTTAAATTTCCCTTCGTATATGTGAAAGTATATGAAATTATGGATAAGTGAAGTGGTTTTGGTTGTTTGGATTTTTAGCCATATATATTTGAATCTTGCAAAAAGAAAAAACAGAAGAAAAGAAAACACACAAAAATTAGACGTTATAGCCACAACGTGGTACTTGTAATGCACCAGCCTGTGGAGTATATATAACAGCGTTATAGGTACTAAATGAGGCCTAGCGTGTAACATGATGCACCGTGCACTCTTGTCACAATTTATTTTTGTTTTGTATTGATAAGAAACTTTCTTAAAATCCACTAGTACAAAAAGTATCTTTTGAAACGATTAAAACATGTTTTTTAAAGCGGTTTTGAACCGCTATATCACATATCGTAGTAAAAAATGAGGGTGATCATTTAAAGCGGTAAACCGTTTTAAAAAATGATTGTTTTTTAATTTAAAAATCAAGTTCTTTTTTAAAACATGGTATACTAACCGTTCTAAAAGACCAAACATTTACCAAAAACAATTTACTATGAACAATCTGCTAATCACATCAAGTCTGAGTACTAAAGCCTCATAAATCATCTTATATACATAATTGACAATTACATTGATTGATAAATTATGTCCAAACTCATAAGTGGATCTTTGTGTCACACATACAATCAGGAATCTCATATATATATAGTTCTACACATACAATCTAAAACCACTTTTTGAGAGCTACAAAGAGACTAAGAAAGAAAAGAAAACAAGATCGTCAAGTTGAAAGCTCGACAGATCCATGTCCAAATTAACAAGACCTGCAACAATAGAAAATTCAAACACCAAACCCCAAGTCACGTTACTGGTTATAGATCTATAACAAACAAAAAACTATAAGAAAAAACATATAAGAATTACTTAGATGTACAATAAAATGAACCTTATCAATCTTGGGGCAAACTGCCCTTGTTGTGTGTTAGTTATGATCGTTCAATTGATGATGACAGTGTGCTTCTAATTTCAAGTTGCCGTGGTGGAGACGGCATGTTATTTGTGTGTGTGTTTTTGAGAAATTGAAAACATTGAAGATGAGAAAAAAAAGAGAAGAGATATGAGTATACTAGTGTTAAAAAAAACTAAGCTATGAAAAAACTAGTCTTACTGTTTGTTTCATTTTGTATTCATTTGGTTTATCTTTTACTATTACTAATAACAACCGTTGTAAAAAACATTGAAAAGAACAAATAGAGGGAATGTTATCCCGCTCTTAAATTGTGAATTTTTTTTGAAAAGGCTCTTTTATATAGCGGTTATTAAAAAACGTACTATAAAATGTTTTAGATAGGTAACTGTTTTAAATAACATTCTTTGAAACGGTTTTATAATATTACATTCTATAAAGCTGGCTTTCCTATTTTTTAGAGCGGTAGAATGTTAAATCGTTGTATAAAGGCCGTTGTAAAATACACTTTTTGTAGTAGTGATCGACCAACAGCCAAACAGTCTTTTGGGTTCTGCGGCCACAAATGTAGGATAAATTAACTATAAATAAGTCGGTAAGTGTAAGGGCAATTATTTTGTTGTTAGATGGCTGGGAAGATACATTCTGCAATATTCATTTCAATAAGGGTCTGCGTAACGAGAGCAATGCTATAGAAAATCATTCAATGTGAACAAACAGTCCTATTGAATGGACGTTTCAAACTTTGGTAAGTCCAGCTGCTAAGATTCAAATACAAAATTAAGCCAACACAACACAAAATCCCAACTTCTGCAAGAGCATGAAAGGCAGAACCAGGATTTCGACAATTTGCTTAAAATGCAATAGAAAATAACAGTAATAATAGAACATAAAAATGGAAAGCTTTAGGCTGAAAAATTGAGTTGGAGTCATAAATGAAAAAGGTAAGGCCAGGGAATGTGCCAACAAGTCACGTTGGCAGATGTTGAGACCTATAAGGGTTGGTTGCAGGCTCATAGCTCCACTCAGATAAAAAGTAATGGTCACTTCAAGTGTGTTGTTTGAGCACTTCTAACACCAAATTCTCATCTCAAACTCAAAACTACGTAATGAATATGCATTATAACTGATAAAACAGTAAAGAGATGAGATAAGGCCATTGGCGAACGATTATAAGGTCACATTGCAAAAATCAATCCTCAATTCTAACAAAGTAAACATCACAATAGACATTACATAGTATGAGTTAACTTTAAGCCTAAAAACATTTACGTACTGACATAAAAAAATGTAGAGATACCTACAAACAAATAAACCACAAGCACTCTTCATAAAAAAATACTACTGTAATACCAAGCACGACAACACTAAAATCAGCAGAACACTTGAATGAGGCATACGAACGCTATAATCCGGTATGACAACACTAATATCAGGCACAACAACTCTAATATCAGCAAGACAACACTAAAATGAAGCATGAAAACCCTTGATTGAGGCATGATAACACTAAAATCAAGCATAACAACACAAACATCAAATCAGCAGAACACTTAAATCGAAGATAACAACACACAAATGAGGCATGACAACAATAATACCAGCGTGATATATAACACTAATATCAGCAAGATAAGACTAAAATTAGGGAGAACAACAATTTACCGGCATGGCAGCATGATAGAGTTAAACATAATACGAGTATATATAAGTTAAAGTTACAATCATACAAACAGATTAACACCTAATAATCATCTCGAAATGTAAACTATCTCATACTTCCACCGTAACTGAAAATCGTACAAACAGTCAAAATTTTATGTGAACCTCTTATTAAGTTGGGTGTTTGGTATCGCCCATGTATAATTTGCATATTTGTTGAATTAAAAAGTACACATCAAGTGAAAAACCTCTAAAACTTATTGGTATTGTAGTTCACACAAAACGATCAACCATACCGATAAATAATGCATGATCCAGGAATCCTCAACATTACTCGATTACTTAACATATCCCAATTATTATTACGGTATTAGTATAATAAAAAGAGCACGTGCAATCCATAACAAAAATATTGATCGTATACCACACACATAATTAACCTGCACAATAACTATAGGTTCATATTTAAGGAGGTAATGTTATGGCAGCGAAAAGGATAACTGGATCACCATTAATTTGTTGGGTGACATTTGAATAGCTACTAACAAAGCAACCCACTTGTCTAATTATGTTACCAATAGATAAAGAGTGCATACTAATATCAGAGTGAATATGGAAGACCAGTGACAAAATGTCACATACGAATCCGCACTTCCATTGCTCTAGTTACAAGCAATAATGACCACGACCCATAAGAGTGTAGACCACACGCTGTAGATAAAAAGCTTCAGATAGGGGGTTCCCCAATATATAAAATAGATAAATAAGACGCAGGGATTTTCAAATTTCCAAGAACCGTGTTCCTGTCATGGGCCGTTTTAGCCCACTACAGCAGCTTGGGAATAAAGAGTAAAGGAGGACCTCATCAGGTCTTTACCTAAGCTGAATGTAAAAGACTAAAAGGTTGACCTAGAAGTATCTTGGTTGTTACAGAACCTGCTATTTTAGTATTATAACTGAACACGTAATTACAGAAATACGAAATACTTTAATATAAAAAAACAAGAAAGTGTGTACACCATCTTATGGAATCACATATTTTGTTCCAAAACCATCAAAACATCATGAACAAACGCACCCTTTACCATTAGCGGTTTACAACTTTATTTTTGAACCGCATGTTAGTAGTAATTAGTGATTTTTTTTAACGGCAAGTTAGTAGTTAGTGGTTCGAGCCCGTAATGATATCCAAGCCTTCAACCTTCGCCTTAAGAGATAAATGTCACTCATGCTTCTATTTAATTATACCCCAAAGGTCTATGGTGAGATTTAAAGATGAGACCTCTCCAAGGATACCTCCCTAAGGTTACCCTTGGTGGCCAAGTGTAATCAATTCCGTTTTACAAATAGAGACTACACTCTCAAATTACAACTTAAGAATGGTGATAAAATGATTAAAAAAAGGGGGAATGAAGGATACTTTACTGAAACAAAGACCATAATGAGAGTTGATGCTACTACAAGTCGAATATAAACAATCGCAAACGAGAAATAACTATGTACTGCACATCTCTCTTACTCTTAATTGTACTCATAAACATCCTTTCTACCTTAACCACTTCATATAATATTTAGTTACAAGAAAAATGTGATCTTTTTTCTCTTTTTTCTCTATTGCATATACCTTCATCTTAACGACCTGAATGCATGTTAATAATAAGTGAGCTTAGCGCCTTTCAAAAAAAGAGTAAGGGTAGCATCGAGTGACTTAAATTTGTATACGCGTCTGTGAAAAAGGTTGCTCAATAAAACATCAGCCAAAACAAGAAGTTATAAATTACATTCTGAGTTTTTACTCTAAAAGGAAGTCGTTGAGTAGATTAAACAAACTAGTTTTAAAAAGTGCAACGATCAAAACTCATGTAGAAAATCAAACCTGAAACAGACATACATAATCACACATGAGCAAAAGATGCAATGAATTCTTGGCAATCACGTCGGTGAAACCCTAATCCCAAAACCAAGAGCTTAGTGACAGTCTCTGACGCAAATTTGTATTGTAAGACCTGTTCAGCCAATTCAAATACCATAAACGACTCCTCCTCCCGTTCTCCCAAAAAGATGCTCAAAATATGATAACAATCCCAGTTATCGGGCATCCGGGGTATCCTCCAATCCGGAAATGGACAAAATGTTCTCATCATGTGCTCAAGATTAACAAAGTACTTCTTCAACCATTCAGAATTCCCATTATTCATCTCATAAATACTCAAATATCGGGAACTAGGATACTCCTTACAAAGAAGTAGCAAACTACTATGAGAGTTAAACAATTTGCGATTTGAAAGCAACTGCATTTTAGGAAGGGGGGTTTGTATGTTTGTTAAAACCGGATGGTCCACAATATCTAACTTAACATGAAAAGGTTTGCGAGATTTTAACCAATGAATTGCACCATTCCAATATATTCCATCACAAAAATCAAAGAAACTTTCATAAGGAAATCGATCATCCCAAACACTCCAAACACCAGTTTCCGAAGAGTATGTTTGTATTCTGATGGAATAACCATCATTATCTTTTACGCTTTCGACATGTACGACTTTGTAATGAGGTGATTTGATAGGATCAAAAGCCATTTTCATCTCATAAACCGACCGTGTATGATAATTATTCAAAGGGTCATGCATTGGTGGAAGCATCTTAAACATACTGGTCAATGGATTGCAAATATAGTTACCATGCCTCGGTATACAACAAAGAAGCAAACCATTGCATGACGACTCCACATTCATAGTATCCGCCTTTGAGTTAAAACTAAATTCTATTGAGTATTTCGATGGAATTCGGGGATCAAATGACACGAAATCGTATTTCTTGGGATTACCGAAACTCAGCACAGGCTTTCGCCCAACAAAGAGACCAGAAGGAGGATCAATGGTAGGGGTCCGGGTTCGTGTCAAAGTGAAACTAGAAGATGTTATGAGAGATAGCCAGCGTTTGCATACCTGTTTAAAAAAATAAAGTGAGAGCCTTGGTAATCGAAGTAAGATTTCCATCAAAAGGTCGTCATTGGATAACACTTCATGCACGGATGAAGTGAGATCGTTGTCTCTGGTAAACCGCTTTCTAGATTCTGAACCTCTCGCCATGAAAAAGGTTTACAAAGGTGAATTAGGGTTTTGAGTTTAATTTTTTATCTATCGGATCAATCCAATGACTATTTACCTACAATCAAATGGGCTGGGCTCGTTTTATTTATGGCAATCGACCTAATAATAGTTAATTACTCCCATAAACGAATTGGTTCTACACTTGAACTATGCATATAATTAAGGTAATTATCAAACAACTATTCGATAAGTACTTACAAACATTAATAATTTTCAAAAATCCAAGATAAAAAACACTTGCACCAGAAAACCTAAAGATAGAATATATAAAAACTGAAAAAATCTATATCTATAAATCCGAAAACAAAAATAGTTAGATAAAGAAAAATAATTAAAATATTCATGGATTAATTAATATAAAAATCGTAAAAGCTTCTTGTGCAAAAGATACGAAAACATAAATATTTTAGATATATTATACAAATGACTTTTATTGAGATGCCATCTTATGAAAGTTGGAAAAGTTAATTGATCGGGTTGTTCCTCACATTTTCTGATGTACAACATTCATGATATAAAGGGTCACTACAACAAAACTGAGTTTAGGGTGAGGTTTTTTAGGATCGATAAAATCGTCCCTAAAATGAGTGGGTGCTCATCACTTTTCTAAGAAAAATCAAGTCAAGGGGAGGCTGTAGGGACAAGTGGGGCCCATGTAATTTAAGGATGACCAAGTCGTTCCTGAAATAAAAAAATTAATTTTCTCCTTTTTTATCACATTTTATTATTTAAAACTAGTTTTAATGCATGTGCACGCACGAGATTTGAACATAAAGGTTAAATTAAGTAATAATTTCGTTATTTCAATTTTATATATATTATATATGTTTTTTAACATCTAATATTTATATGTTTGATTATTTTGTTCTTTTACCGTGCACCGTGTAAATTAATAAAACTCACCTCAATTTTTATTTTTGATGTATTTTTATACTAAAGAGTTATATCATAATTATTAATTAACAAACGATTTACATCAAAGTTACATGTTTACGATTTATAAATTCATGATTTTATAATGCTTAATATTAAATTTTAATACTTAAATAGCTACAATGCTAATGGACCCTCAAGTTTTACATGGTTTTCCATTATGTGATAATTTTAATTGATATCTTGTATAAACATTTATTTCACAAAGGATTTGACTTTGTCTTTTTTAGAACGGAAAATGTTAGTGGTTAGTGGGTCGAATCGTGCAATGACATCCAAGCGTAAGAATGTCTTCTTCGAACCCTTGTCTAGTTATGTTAGACTCATTATTCGTTTTGCCTGAAAGGCCCTTGGCAGGTCTTGAACCCAAGACCCCCAGGAAACCTCCCCCAAGGAAACTACTTAGTGGAACCTTGGTGGCCAACTGAGCTAAGTCAGTTGGTTAAGGATTTGACTTTGTTTAACTCAAATGTTAGCTACCCTTTTCTAGAAATTGTGTGTTTATTAACACATAATGACTTTGAAAAAATATATGTTTTTGTAATTTGTAAAACCCCTTCTATTTACTTTCATCTCACATTGATGTCTCAGGTCCTGTGTTCTTTTTGACATTTATATTCATGTAAATAATAATTACGTAGATTGCATTATTTGACTTTGTTAAGTGTCAAAATAAAAATATAGAATAATTTGTATTTCTATTTGAATATTTATAATTTTGCGATTCGTTGATTTTTTAATATGACATATATGTTGTATTTTTAAAATAGAAAGTCTAGACGGTATAAAGTTTTAGGGTGTATTTTGTTTATTTTAGAAAATTACTGAAAAATATGGAAAATTATAAGTTTATATTTAAGTATATCTAATTTATTTAAAATTCAACCAATAAAGTTTTATTAATCCCCTCCTCTTTTTTTAAGTTTTGATTTTTATAAATTTGACACATATATCTTTATGTGTTTTTATCAAATTCCTCCACTAAATTTTTTAATTTTGACTAACTTTAATTCAATTTTGACTTTTTTCCACCAATCACCTCGCTTGATTTTGCTTATGTGTTAAAATCAAGTCATTTGATTGGTCTAATTATTTTTTCTACTACCTCCATTTTTCATTAAAATTCTCCAAAAATCTAATTCTTTTATTATATAAAAGACTATTTAAAATTATTTAAAATTATTTAAATTAATTTAAAATTAATATAATTATTTTTCTATAAAAAGTATTAGATTAAAAGGAAAAAATATATTGAAAAATTTAGGGACGATTTTTTCGACCCTAAATTACATAGGGAAGTCGTCCCTAAATTTCCCCCCAAATTTTCTAAAAATTTTCCAAAAAAAATAAATAACCCGCTAATAAATTAAATAACCCGGTAATAAGTTATGTGGAAATATCTAGGACGACTTTTTCGACCCTAAATTACATAGGGAAGTTGTCCCTAAATGAAAACTTTATATTTATTTAAAGTTAACTTTTATATTTATTTAAAAAAACTTTATACATATAAAAAAAACTTTATACATATTAAAAAAAAAAAGAGAAGTGCAAAAATCATCCCTGTGTTATGTCGAAAAATCGAATTACATCCTTCGTTAACTTTTTGGACAACAGCCATCCCTCCGTTAGTGCGTTGGGCACAATACATCCCTCATGGACTAAGGGTGCAAATGTTTTCTCGGTAAAAATTAATAAAGTTTAAAAAAGAGGGTATTCTTGTCTTTTTCCTTTCACAGGGATGTATTGTGAACCTTATCATAAATAGTTTCAAAAAAAAAATTATTTTTGAAAAAAAAAATATTTTCAGAAAAAATAAGTTTTATTTTCTCGAAAAAAAATTTATTTTCGAAAAAAAATTATTTTCGGAAAAAAAAGTTTTATTTCTAAAAAATAAGTTTTATTTTTGAAAAAAAAGTTTTATTTTCGAAAAAATATGTTTTATTTTCGGAAAAAAAGTTTTATTTTCAAAAATATATGTTTTATTTTCGGAAAAAAAGTTTTATTTTCGAAAAAATATGTTTTATTTTCGGGAAAAAAAATTTTAGCGAAACAAAAATTCTGAAAAAAGAATTTAATTTTTTTTTGAAAAATATTTCTTTTTTTTCGGAAAAGAAGTTTAATTTTTTTTTAAAAATATTCTTTTTTTCTTAAAAAATATTGTTTCGAAAAAAGAAATGACTTTTTTTTTCAAAAAAAAAGTCTATTTCTTGTTAAACTTTTTTTCGAAAATAAACTTTTTTTCGAAAATAAACTTTTTTTTTCAAAAATTAACCATTTTTTCGAAAATAAAACTTTTTTCCGAAAATAAAACATATTTTTTCGAAAATAAATTTTTTTTTCGGAAATAAAACTTTTTTTTTCGAAAATAAAACTTTTTTTTTCGAAAATAAAACTTATTTTTTAGAAAATAAAACTTTTTTTTCCGAAAATAATTTTCTTTTTTGAAAATAAATTTTTTTTCGAGAAAATAAAACTTATTCTTTCTGAAAATAAATTTCTTTTTTCAAAAATAATTTTTTTTTTTGAAACTATTTATGATAAGGTTCACAATACATCCCTGGAAAGGAAAAAGACAAGAATACCCTCTCTTTTAGATTTTGTTAATTTTTAACGAGAAAACATTTGCACCGTTAGTCCATGAGGGATGTATTGTGCCCGCCCTAACGGAGGGATGGCTGTTGTCCAAAAAGTTAACGAAGGATGTAATTCGATTTTTCGACATACCACAGAGATGATTTTTGCAGTTCTCTCTAAAAAAACTATACATATTTCAAAAAAACTTTATACATATTTAAAAAAACTTTATATATATTTAAAAAAAACTTTTATATTTATTTAAAAAAACTTTATACGTATTTAAAAAAAACTTTAGATATATTCAACACGGACACTTAAACACGCGCTTAATTAAACATTGATATTACAACGATAATAGATTCATAAATACGGAAAAAACACATCACAAACTAGTTCAAACTAAACATACAGATTAACACATAATAATAAAATACAAATTAACACATTAAAATAACAAACAGATTACTACTCAAAGCTAAGATTTTCCATTTCATTTAAAAGCTCATGAAGTATTACAGCCGATTGACATGCGTGGTCTTTAGGATGCCTTTCCATTTCTAATCTTGCCTCTAGCATCTTTATCTTTAGATCTTTGATCTTGCAATTTGAGTACTCAGTGGGTTCAGATTGAGAAGGACATATAGAAGAACTTGGATGTGAACCTTGAGGTGTTGAAGATCCAGGGGAAGATCTTATACGGAGTTCCAGATCAAAATCATCCTTCCATTTAAAATATTTACATCCATAATCTTCTTCTTTTGGCTGTTACAAAATAGAAAAATAACATGACATGTCATTTTAATAATCACACGTATTACATAAATAAAACATTAGATTGTTTACCTTCCAAAGAGGACATGCATAGTAAAGTTTACCAAAGCTATTACGTCAATATGACTGTCTCAACACTATATATCCCTTTCCATATCAACACTTGTAAGCTTCAAGAAGATCCATCTTATGCAAAATCGGGTGGTGGTGGTGGTGAGTTTGGTAGAAGAGGATAAGAGTTTGTGAGGATAAGAGCTACCATAAATAAAGATAAAAATTTAGGGTCGACACATTTAGGGACGACTTAGTCGACCCTAGCTTTCCCGCCAACATTTTCCCGCCAACATTTACCGCCAACATTTCCCGCCAAATTTAGGGTCGACACATTTAGGGATGACTTAGTCGACCCTAACTTTTCCACTCATCAGTTGAACCTATAACGTATAACCGTAACATATCGACTCATTAGTTGAACCTCTAACGTATAACCCTAGCATAGGGTCGACAATCTAATGTTTTACCGCCAACATTTTCAACCAAATTTAGGATCAACACATTTAGGGATAACTTATAGTGGAAAAATTATAGATGTGTGTGTGAATCATATATGATTTTGTATGAATCATATATGATTCTATATGAATCATATATGATTTTGTTTGAATAACATATGATTATGTTTGAATAACATATGTGTGTGTTAAAAGTTAGGAAACATGTGATTTAAATGAAGGATTCTGATTTTGTAATATCTTATAGTGATGCTTGACCTAAAACTATCAAGTTCGGAGTTATGCGAGAAAAAGTGCATAATTGTTGTTGAAAACTGTAGATGTGTGTTTGAATCATATATGATTATGTATGAATCATATACGATTACCCAATAAACAATAACTTTGATTTCACATATAAATGATTTGATGATAATCTAGCTTATTTGATTTAGTAATGGAGTTTGTGAGATTCATATGTGTTGTATTACAATCATACTTGAAAAGAATCGAACATGAAAATATATTGATACAAGCACATGTTTTTTATTGTTTTTATATCAAGTGTTGATTTGTTCATGTTTTTCTTGCGATTCTACAAGGAAAAGCAATGAAATGCTTATTGACCCGACGATTTGATTAGGAAAAGCTAAATAGTTCTAGGAAAAGCAATGGAATGGTTAACGACCCGATGGTGTTTGTATTTGTAGTTTTCTACTTTGGCAAAAATAGTAATTGTAGGAGTGGTGTAAGGTAGAGTTGAGATTTTCATAGACTCATGTTTTAGCATAGACTTAATAAACAAATCTCATTCATCCATCTCATTATCATCCAATGGTCCAGATTTCACCCTACCTTACACAACTTTTCACACACACTTTATTTTTTTAAAACACACACACACACACACACACACACACACACACACACACACACACACACACACACACACATATCTCAAATCTCTCTTCTTACCAACCAATCACCACCAACCACCATCGCTAACAAACCAACCATCACCACCAACTAGTCACCAACCCGTCACCAACAACCACTGATTAACCCTAATTAAATTAGGGTTCTTCAAACCCACCAACCAACCACCACCTTCACCAACCACCATCGTCACCAACTACCATCGCCACCCACCCCCGCCACCAACCCCTACCAACCCGCCACCAACCATTGTTAATTAACCCTAATTAAATTATAATTGAGCCTCAAATCAAAGATGTCGATCTAGATGTAGATGGAGAAGCGAAATTCATATAAGTTCTTGGTAAACATTTTTTTTTGCTAATTGATTATAAAGAAATTGAAAATCATATATGATTCATGATTCAGTTAAAATCATATATGATTCAGAATGAATCATATATGATTCAACACGAATCATACATGATTATGTTCTTTTATGTGGTAAAAAACATGATTTTGAACCAAAGTAAGTGATTATGCAACAGGTTCTATTACAAGAGTTTAATATAAAAGAGGGTTCTGAGATGGAATAATTACGGAGAAAAGTCAAGGTTCAAGAGCTTAAGCATTCTTTGTGGAAAATGAGAGATTCGATTGAACATATTCAAGCAATTGAGAAACAAGCCACGAGAATTGATGCAACTCAACAAGCGACTACACTTCATGAGCATCATCATACTTTGTTTAGATTTGTATTTTTCATATCATACTTTGTTTAGATTTAGATATTTTATACTTTGATTGTACTATCGGGAATGTGTTATACGAGTCTTAATACGACCATTATAAATTAAATATTTTTTGTTTGATATTCTAACGGATTTGATACAAGTTGTGAGGTCTGATCCTAAGAATCAACATTTTTAGTTTGTGATCTTGGAGAATCATGTATGATTATGCATGAATCATATATGATTCAGAACGAATCGTATATGATTTAGAATGAATCATGTATGATTCATTCTAAGTATTTTCAAATTTTCCATGAATCGCATATGAGTACTTACTATTGATTTGTATTAAGTATGATTCATAGTAAATAATAGATGAGATGTGTATAATCATAAACGACTCATATAGAATCATATATGATTCTGGTAGAATCATATATAATTCTTGTAGATTCATATATCATTCTTAACAAAACATTATTTGCAAATAATGTATATGATTCTTAACAAAAATGATTCTTAACAAAAATGATTCTTAACAAAGTTTTATTCAAAAAATCATATGATTCTCAACAAAAATACAAGCAATGGACATACTCAAGCCAAAAATATACTAAAGTGTTGGACATGCCCAAACACTCCTACAATTACTATTTTTGCCAAAGTAGAAAACTACAAATACAAACATCGTCGAGTCGTTAACCATTCCATTGCTTTTCCTAGAACTATTTAGCTTTTCCTAATCAAATCGTCGGGTCATTAAGCATTTCATTGATATTCCTTTTAGAATTGCAAGAAAAACATGAACACGTCAACACTTGATATAAAAAGAATAAAAAAAACATGTTCTTGTATCAATATATTTTTATGTTCGATTCTTTTCAAGTATGATTGTAGTACAACACATATGAATCTCACAAACTCCATTACTAAATCAAATAAGGTAGATTATCCTTAATAAGTGTGAAAACACTTATCCTTTTACCACTTAATTATAATAATAACATAGCCAAAACGTGTATTTTATGTCATAAATGTCGGAATTATGCGTGGTTTGTGTTTTAATTGTGTTTTAGGATCAAAATGTAAAAAGGGAAGAAAACACGGGCTTTCACGGGCTTTTATCGAAGAAAAAGATAAAAGATGAAGTCAAAAGATCAAGAGTGCAAAAAGAACGGAAGTCCAAGGCCTATTCTGAAGATTTATAGAAGAAAAAGTCTAAATACGAAAGTTTAATGAAGTCGAAGAACCAAGTCTAATAAAAGAAGAAAATTATAAGATGAGTTCAATTTATATCGACAAATCCCAAGACAACGTCGAGAAAGTCGAAGAATTTAAAAGACGAAAAGACGAGAAGAAAGAGAAAAGCATCAACACATGTTAATCCTCCTATAAATACCCTCCTAATGACGCATTAGGAGGTGTTAGCTAATTTGACACATTAGTCTTTCCAATTTATTTTCTTGCACTTTCATATTTTCATTTTAAATTCTTGTCTTTAATTTCAAGTAAGTCTTTTAATTTTGTTGTTAAATCTTTATCTTTAATCAAGTTTTTAATTAATCTCTCATTCTACCTTTCTTGTTTGCTTAATCTTTATGCTTATTTGCTTATTGTCATGCTTATTTGATTGTTTGTTATGTTTTTATGTGTTTGATTATGTTAGCTTATTATTTCTATAGCTTATTGTGTGCTTGATTTGATTTTAATTAAGTGTTTTTAAAAGTTATTTTATAAAAAGTTGATTTTAAATATTTTGATTATTTAGTGTTTTTAAAAAAATTTAAATTTTGGATTATTTAGTTTTTCCTAAAATTAATTTGGTTAAAGTTTTGGTTAAGTGCTTATTAGTTTTTAGATTATTCTCATAGTTTGCTTATATTTGTTTCTTATTCGGGTTATTTTAAAACCCTTGTTTCCCGAATAGTAATAAAACCATCATTCCGGATATCAAGTGGAAATGAGTATTCCGGATTAGGGTTTTAACCTTATTCCGGATAAGGAGTGTGATTGAGGTATTCCGGATAGTAGGGATTTTTATTATTCCGGATAAGGGATCAAAAAGGGATTCCGGATAAGGGTTCTTTGGTATTCCGGATTAGAAGGTGAACACACATTCCGGATAACTTCAAATTTGGTTATTCCGGATTGTGTCTAGCACAAGTATTCCGGATATCATCCAAGACATACATTCCGGATAGTAGCTAGAAAGGGTATTCCGAATTAGCACTAGGAGAAGGATTCCGGATAAGCAAAGCAAGAAGGTATTCCGGATTGTAAGGAGAATTCGTATTCCGGATAGTGTCTGGAATTATAGTGACAACTTTTTGGGATTCTGGATTTGTTCATGCAATTGGATCCCGACTTAGGTTTTGTTTTAGTTTCTTGTGTTATTTTCAAGCATTTATTTTTCCCGCCATTTTTATTTAGTGTTATTTTAATTATTTTATCTTAGAATTATTTTAACTTTGCATTTTAATTAAGTTTTCAAATTTACTTTTAGTGAAGCTTTAATATTTCACCATTTACCTTTTAGTTATTTTTAGCTTTATTTACCTTACCATTTACATTAAAGTTTTGCATTTTCATTTTAAACAACGACCAAATTCTTTCTTTTCACCAAAAGACGACTGAGTCACACTAACAACTAGTAATCAGTTCGAATAGACCAAAACAAAGAACAATTTTTCTTATTAAAATTCAGTTATTAAAATAGCGCCGCTGCCGGCTCTTTTCGTGAAGATTAACGGTTTTCTGTGAGAGACGCGTTGGATTTTGGAATCCGTTCACTCGTGAACGTTATTTTTCTTGCTTAAAAATTTTCAAAAACCCATAAAAATTAAAAATTTTCAATAATACAAAAACATTAAAAAAACTCATAAAAACATTTCTTTTTCAAAAGTTTTGCACCTAAAAGATTTTATTTTCTAAGTAAATATATTTTGTCTATTTCTTTGGTATCTTTTTCTTTTGCACGTGTATGCGTACTCGCTCATCGTCTTATTCTGAGCCCGATACTCTTGAAGACTTAGAGATGGCCGGTGTACACAACAATAATAATCCACCACACCCCAACAAGAATAATAACAACCATCTTCCTCAACCAGACCTTCGAACGATGGAGGAGCTGTGTCAACCAACAATGAATGGACGCGGAGGACCGATTGCGTCGATGCAAATCACGGCTCCAGAGTTTTCGTTGAAGCATAACATGATCCAACAAGTTCAAAATACTTGTCCATTTCGCGGATTACCGGATGATGATGCCAACAAACATCTCGACAAATTCATTACTGTCACTCAAAGCATGAAATTGATCGGTGTTACTATGGATTTTCTTCGCCTCCATCTATTTCCACTCACTTTATCCCACCATGACGAAAAATGGTTTGACCGTCTTCCTAAGAATTCAATTCATACATGGGTTGAGATGACTCAATGATTTTTGTCGCGCTACTTTCCACCATCCATGGTCACGAGCCTTCAGAATCAAATCAGCAGTTTCACTCAAGAACCTGATGAATCACTTTTCGATGCTTGGGAACGTTATAATGTTTTGATCGATCAATGTCCTAATCATAATATGCTCCCCGTCACCTTAATTGATACTTTCTACAACGGTTTAACTTTTCGTGATCGTGATACGATTAATGTAGCCGCCGGTGGCACATTTATGAAAAGAAGACCCGAGGAGTGTAGAGAGCTTATGGAGAACATGACTACTCATCACAAAAATTGGGATTCTTCCGCATCTTCAAGGAATAATCTGAGAGTTAATGTTTCTTCTACTTTATCACACACCGAGATGACCGAATTCACCCGCATGATGGCTGAAATGAAAAAAAATATCCTACTCATACCTACGAATCAACAACAACAAGTTAAAGCTGTAGCACTTTCTTGTGAGATCTGCGGCGGTCCTCATTCATACACTGATTGTCCTTCTACTCATGACAATCCGGAAAACGTGTATGCGGCTCATGGTAACTATTCAACGGAAAGCTATCAAGTCCGCCCTCAAGGTGATCGTAACTTGCTAAGTTACCGTTCTAACAACTTTCTTTCACCCGGTTTTTCTCCTCAAAACCACAACCCTAACAACTTCAATCAAAGCAATCCAAACCCACTTCGAGCTTGTACACCATATCACCCACCCGCTCCACCCATCACTTCACCCACAACATATAATCAAGATGTGGAAAATTTCATGAGGACCCAAGGAGAGGTGGTTAAGAATCTTCAAAGCCAAATCATTAACTTGAAAGGAGATATCACTAAACAAGGGAATGATATTCGAACCGAGCTTCGACACGATATGCAAACTTCTTTGAGCAATCAAACGAATGATTTAAAGAATATGATGGCTAGTTTCTTTCAAAGTAATCAACCCTCTACTTCGGGATCTCTTCCTTCTAATACCGTCACCAACCTAAGAGCGAATGTGAGTTCTATTACTACACGCAGTGGAGCAACGCTTGTAGGACCATCTACCCCTCCCCCAGTTACTCCATCTACACCTCCTCCACCACCATTTATCCCACCTACTTCCACGCCTAGTACTAGTTCTCCATTACCGTCTCCACCTATGTATGAAGAAGTACCCAAGAAACACCCTTCACCAACTCTACCTTCCACCTTTAAACCCTCAACATCTAAATCTACACCTACCATACCTTCACCTTCTACACCTACACCTCCTAAACCGAATATTCCTTATCCATCTAGGTTAGACAAGTGCAAATTGCTCACCAAGGATGACATTCAAGTGTCAAACTTTTTGAAAAATATTTCGGGAGTGAACATCACCATTAGCCTTGTTGAAGCTCTTGCCCAAATGCCCAAATTCGTTAAGATGTTTAAAGAATTGCTTAGTAAGAAAGAGAAGATGGCTGAATTTGTCAACACACGCTTAAATGAAAATTGTTCTGCAGTCCTTCTTAAAGAACTTCCAGAAAAACTTGGAGATCCCGGTCGTTTTGTGCTACCATGTACTTTTAACCAAACCGAAGAATTTACTGCCTTAGCCGATCTCAGGGCAAGTATTAATTTGATGCCTTTAAGTGTTTGGAAAAAGTTATCATTACCCGATCTTACACCAACAAAGATGACTCTTGAGCTAGAAAATCAAACTCTCACTTACCACGTTGGTATTGCCGAAGATGTGTTTGTTAAAGTTGGTACCTTCACTTTTCCGGTCGATTTTGTTGTTGTTGACTATGAAATGGACCCTCGTATTCCGTTAATACTTGGACGGCCATTCTTAAGAACCGGAAAAGCTTTAGTCGATGTTGCCGAAGGTAAACTCATTCTAAGGGTCGGGAATGATCAACAAATTTTTAAGATGGGGAAGATTATAAATAAATCCAATGGAAAAGAATCCGCGAATATGATTAATGTGCTTCAAGACGAGCTTGATACAACTACTTGTGAAAGTACAAAGCTTGATGATTTTGTCGTATACAACAATCCTCTTTTCGATTCTTGCTATAATAATCCACTTTTCCAAGATGATGTGGATGATTCTCTCTCCACTTTGGATGCTCCACCAATATATGATGCCCCACCAATATATGATGCTCCACCAATCTAAGATGATTTTAGTTCTGATGTTGATGCTTATGATGATTTTACTTCAGAGTATAAAGACATGCCAACATATGATGATTTTAATGATGTTGATACTCTTTCGAATGATTCTTCACATGATGACCTTGCACCTACTTTTGATGAAGATCCTCCACCGAACACTCTTGATACTTTGGATGACTACTCATTTGAGGAAGATTTTGCTACTTTTCTTAATACTTACTTCTCCAATGAGAATGATTCTCCTCCTTTGGACTTTGATTATGGTCTTTATCCTCTTTCGGATATTAAGAAACCCGTTTCAAAGGAGAAGAAGCCAGATGACACCGATATTCGTAGTACTTATGTCTTGACACCTCTTTATCCACCTTCTGAGGATGAGATTGTGTGATTTATGAGCGGATCTTCTTCAAGGTCTACTGAGCCTGAGTGTTATTTTCCCCTAAAGGAAAAGGTGTTAGATCCCGGTATTGCAATTTTTAAGCCATCTCAGTATCCATCTAATGAAATAAAAGGAAAGATTTTTGGAAACAATGGAGATATGATTGCACTTCATCATACTTTCTACCACCGTGCTCAACAACTGCTTAAGGGAACCTTGCCTACTCTTCTGCTTGCCTTGTTCGCCTTATGCTTGTGCTATTTGATAGATGAAAACCATGTATTTGATCCCAGTGGATGTTCTTCAAGGTTCTTACCATGCTAATCAAGGTTGAGTCATGATCACGACTCGGTGAACAAAAACAAGCACTTCTCGGGAGGCAACCCGTAGTATCTATCCTTTTTATCCGTTTTTATAATAAGTGTAGGGGGAGACCCTAGTATGTCTTTGTTGCTTTCTTTCTTATCATGTGCAGGGATTCGAGCTTTCAAAGATCCATTCTTGATGACTTTTGATGACCCGTGATTCCGTGTACCCGTCTTTCCGGTTCTATCCTAAACTCTTTTGATTCATTATTTTATCATTTATGATTGAAATAGGAATCACTTTAGTTGTCTTTTCCTTAGCAAGATTTAAACAAAGTGCACAATGTCCTAAGTGTAGGGGAGGTTACTTCCACATGCTTAATGTAAAACCTGCATGCTTTTACCATGACTAGTACCCTTACGATCGTACGTACATGGTTAGAACTTTCCTTTTATAGCATGTTTACGTTTCACGAACAAGAATTACAAGTATTACGTACGTGTTATAACACGATAAGTAGTTATTACGTATTAAGACCCGATAATTATTCCAATAATAATTATAATCACGAACACACGAACATGAAATCATGAACGTAAATAATCACAAGCTTAGTATTACATATTATGTATATTTATTAAGATCATGAATAAATATAATAAGACACGAGTGATAACTATTCAAATCACGTAAAACACGAACACGAGAACACAATTATTATTAGACACGAGAAAACATTGGGTTACCCCATGTGGGCCCCTACCCGTGGCTAAACACAAAGAAAAGGGCCAAGCCCATGCAATTTTACTAAACATGAAATCAAGGGAAAACTTGTTTCATAATAACAAAAATTAGAAAAATAAGAAAACCCTAAATCTATCTTGCTCCTCTCCTTGTCCGCGGGGTAGATCACACACACAAGGGTGTGTTGGTTGATTTTTGGTGTTTGATTTATTGCAAGGGTGTTAGTGTGTTCGTTCTCGTTTGATTAACGTGATCGGTATATCTTTAAACCTCTTTTCCTTTATGTTTTTATTTAATCAAGAACACATAAAATCATGGTGTATTTAAAAACAAGTAATTACATGTCATAAAATTATGGGGGTAAATTAAATCATGGTTAAGGGGTGTTTGTTTTGGCCGAGGCAAGAACCGAGCCCAATGAGGTCTCGATTTGATTTATTTCGCACCAACCGAGACCTCAAGATCTCGGTGTGGTGGTTTTGTGTCTCGGCCGCAGGAGGAAAAGGAACCCCGACCTCGGTCGGGGTATGTTTGTGCTCAGGTGGGTCTCGGCTAGAACAAGAACCACCACCGGCTTGTGCCGGTGGCTAAATAAGGAAAGAAAGGGGAATCCCTAGCCGCGACAGCAAAGGGAACCACCGGCTAGCCGGTGGGAACTTTTGCTAGTCGGCGGCTAGAATTGACCAAGGGTGCGTTTGTGACCGGTTCACGGGTCCGGTTCACGGGGTTGGTAAATATGGTTCACGACATGTTTAGATTAAAACACGGGTTCGGTTCATGGGTTGTTTTTACAAGGTAAATTATTTTTACAAGAATTAAATTAAATTAATTAAAATATGTACATGATTAATTTAATTTATACATGACTTAGGTTATTAATATTAGTATTAATACATGAATTTTAACCTAAGTAATTATCATTTATATTAGACTATATAATTAATTAATTATTAAAATCATGACTTATAATTAATTAATTTACATGACTTAGGTTATATTATTAATAGATAATAATACATGTTTTAACCTAAGTATTTTTACCTTTATTTAATTAAATCGTGTTATATTTAATTAAATACATTAACCTATAGTTTATTTAATTCACATGAAATAATTAATAAACTATACTATTTAATTACATGACTTAGAATAGTAATCAGTAAACACTTAAGCTTATATAATTAGCTTAATAATCCAGCTTATTTCTAATTATAGAAACTTTCTATTTTCAGAAACCTATTTAATTAAGGCAACTAATCTATTTATGGAAAATTTCTATTTTTAGAAACTTATCTATTTTAAACAGTAAATCTATTTTTGGAAACTTTCTATTTTTGGAAACTTTCTATTTTTGGAAACTTTCTATTTTATGAAACCTGCTATTTTTAGAAAGTTACTTATTATTACACAACAAGTATAATAATACATGAAATACAAGAAATACTTAAACAGAATACATGATAAACACATTATAAAGCTTTAATCAGTAAACATGACATGAACATATAAAACCAGCTAAGACATGATATAAAACCAGTTACGTACTCAGTAATCAGATACTTATACACGATGTATTTAGTTAGCATTAGTGATACCGAAGTAGGACTCTCTTCCGTTCGTCTTCTTCGTTCACTGGACACAAGATACGGATTCTCCGTCCTTTCAGTATGGACATTCTTCCTTTTAGGATTTCTCCGTATGCAGCCAACTGTTTTCCCCAATATATGTTTTATATGTTTTGAATTGCTTATGTTTAATTAGAATACCTAAAGCCATATACATGCATGACCAGTTTCACCTAGTTATGGAGGTACCATAACCATAACACTGGAGGAACCAGTGTTATGACTCCACCACGATGGAGTGATAGCTCGTGGCGTCCCTTCAGCTTTTGGCCATATTATTATTATCAGGTGGGGCGTATGGGTGCATCCTAGTTTACATGTTTTCAGCAGATTATTCAGGTGAATGTGGTGTGTGCCTTGCATCCTTCACAAGGAGATGATCCCTCCTACCCAAACCAGTATATTAAATTAGAGGCAGCCCCTCTAATTTGCATGACGAGGTCACCCCTCCAAGTATTCATGCACGTGGGTAATTCATGACCTATATTGGCTAATGGTAAATATGTTAAACAGTTTTTACAAGATAAACATAAGGATTTTCAAACTATAAAACCAGTTTTACTAAGATATAACCAGGTTATCCAGGAATTAGTCTTTTCTGTTGCTTCATGCTTATATGCTTATATTATTCATGCTTTACTTGTATATCCGTGCACTGAGCGTTATGCTCAGCCGTTTTCCTTTTCATGTTCCCAAAACGGCAGGTACTCAGGGACGCTCGTAGACTTTAAGCGTACGTGCATATGGATTTGAAAGCTTCCTAGCCTTCTTTACTTTATGCATTTCTTTATACTTTGATACTCATTTTCCATGGACATTGTTTAGTCCTTTCATTTATAGTACTTATGTTTGTGTGTGATGAGTTCTACTTTTGGGGTACCGATGTTTGATTTCGGTATTTCCTTTATGGTCATGTAATGTTTTATACATTTATCCTTGTATGCTTTGATGGCACGCCATAATCACGCGTGACATTCCATTTATCAAAATGGGGTGTTACAATTATGGTATCAGAGCCAAGGCTTCGACCTGTAGGCTCTCAAAACACGACATGTGATTAGTGGGTAGTCACTACGGTCTTCCTAGAATTGACCGTCGGTTTTCATGCATTCATCGTTTTCATGCATACATATATATGTCATTGTCGCAGGTTTATGACTAAGTAATGGTTGGTACAGGACTGGACCTATTTAGTCGCATGTGTTTTATCGAAACTTTTAAATTTGGGACCGACCCATTGGCGTCCCCTCGCCATGTCTTTTGTTTTGAGTGAACTGACCGTAGGCGTTCACTCTCGAGCATACAAAAGTTTTCATAAAACTGCATCATGCATTCATGTACAAAATTTTCTTGCATAAAATTTTTCTCATGATTTATTGGGATAAATTTTTTTCATGTATATAGTTTATGTTTTGATCAGATTAATCATGTATTTTATGTTATACTGTCAGATGGTAAACACACACAATATCCGGGAGATGGTTGCAGCTGCCAATGCAGACTTGCAGGACTATCCTCTCCCACCTCGCATCTTTCCCACGGAAGGAAGGAATAGGCTCATGAGTGAATACTACACTATTAGCCAGCGACCTGAGGAAAATAGCAGTGATTTCATGCAGCGTTTCCTTCGGTTCGCTGGTGTCCTGAGAGCAGCCGCGGGCACTACTGAAGAACAGGCACAACATTTTTGTTGGGCCCTTTCTCCAATAATTGCCAATAAATTAGAAGGTGCTCCGTTAAACACGGTGGCACAAGTGGCCGATTCAGCACGTAAGCTGGAGATACTGCAGGAAAGAGATGAGTTCGGGGAAGTAGAGAGACCCGATAAGAGGTAAACATTCGTATTCAGACGGTGACCAAACCGTATTCCTTCAGTATATGTCAATATTTCATCTCTTTAAATTGTATCTTCCAGGCAGAAGACTGGGGACCGGTCTCAGCCGGCTACTTAGCAACAACCTAATCAGCCCAAGGGAAACGGTCAGACTCACGACCGTTCTGCTACGGATAGGTGTGGCGGTAATGATAATTATCGTAACAATGCTGGACACTCCAACAACAACAGGTCCTTATACTTACTCATTTTCTTATGATTACATGTTATAATTCTTAATTCTGACACATTAGCAAATCTTCTACCAGGAATCATGGTAACGGGAGGGACCAGAACCAGAGAGGTTCACAGCCTAACCATCCAGCTATCACTGGTATTCAATCTTACGATTATCCTCATTGTCCTTTTTACCTACTATCATGTCTCATGTATATTGTTTTTATCAGGCTCTCAACCAGACATGACACCTGCTGGAGGATATACTCATCCTCTTTGCTCTACTTGCCATCGTAGGCACCCAGGGCCATGTCGCCGCGACAGCGACGCATGCTACAAGTGTGGTCTTCCTGGCCATCGCATGAAGGATTGCCGTAAGGGCGAGATGGAGGGTACATCGGGACATGCTGATACCAAGCCTCCTCCTAGTAGTGCACGCGTTTACACGACATCTCGCGATCAGGCCAACAAGTCTACATGTACCATCACTGGAATCTCGTATATGTATGGTCAAGCTGCATGTGTTATGTTTGATACGGGTGCTAGTCATTCGGTCATTTCTACTGCTTATGCCAAAGAATGTTAGGATACTCCCTATGCCACTAGAGAATATACTGAGTATTTCCACGCCTTGAGAGACTCTGTACGCATAACCCATGTGTACAAGATCCTTCCCCTAGAGTTTGACGACAAGGTTCGTCCTGTTGACGCACTTCCGCTGGACATGAATGATTTTGACATGATTTTGGGCATGGATTGGCTATCCAAGCATCATGCTACCATAGACTGCCATTCATATCGAGTCATTTTCGGTGATGTTAATGCGCCAGAGTACATTCACAACGGGTTCGTACCAGGCAGGTCTGTACAAATCATATCAACCCTGCAAGCACATGCATTACTTTCACATGGTTGTGAGGGTTATCTAGCTACTGTTCATGACATGGATGCTGAATCCCCAACAATTCAGGATTAGCCGATAGTGTCAGAATTTCCAGATGTATTTCTAGAAGAACTTCCGGGCATACCACCGGCACGTGAAGTGGAATTTAATATCGAGCTCATCCTAGGAGCTGAGCCGATTTCCAAGGCTCCTCATCGCATGGCTCCCATAAAGTTGAAGGAGCTGAAGGATCAATTGCAAGAACTTCAAGAATGAGGCTTTATTCGACCGAGCGCATCTCCATGGGGCGCACCGGTCTTATTCGTTAAGAAGAAGGACGGCAGTATGCGTCTTTGCATAGATTATTGCGAGCTCGACAAGATTACCATCAGGAATAGGTATCCACTACCACGTATAGATGATCTGTTTGACCAACTCCAAGGGGCCAAACATTTCTCCAAGATTGATCTAAGGTCGGGCTATCATCAACTACGGGTTAAAGAGAAGGACATTACCAAGACTGCCTTCCGTACACACTATGGCCACTACGAATTTGTAGTCATGCCATTTGGCCTTACCAATGCTCCAACAGTGTTCATGGATTTAATGAACAGAATCTTCCATGAATTCTTGGACAAGTTCGTCATTGTCTTCATTGACGACATCCTGATTTTCTCTAAGTCCAAAGAGGAACACGAAGACCATCTTCGTACAGTACTACAGATTCTTCACCAGAAGTAGTTGTATGCTAAATTCTCCAAGTGTGAGTTCTGGTTAGACAAGGTGGCATTCTTAGGTCACATTGTATCAGCAGAAGGAATCACGATGGATCCAACGAAGGTTGAGGCTATTACCAAGTGGCCAAGGCCGACATCAGCGACTGAAGTCCGCAGTTTCCTAGGCTTAGCTGGTTATTACCGTAGGTTCGTAGAGAACTTTTCCCGCTTAGCATTACCATTTACCAAACTGATGCGGAAAGGGGAGAAATTCGTCTGGACTGAAGAACGAGAGAAGAGCTTTGAAGACCTAAAGCAGAAGTTAGTATCTGCACCGATTCTTACTCTCCCATCTGGTACAGGTGGATTTCAGATCTACAGTGATGCATCAGGGAAGGGACTTGGTTGTGTTCTCATGCAACATGGGAAAGTGATCGTGTACGCTTCACGGAAGCTTAAGCCTTATGAAGAAAATTACCCTACGCATGACTTAGAACTTGCAGCAGTCGTGTTTGCATTGAAGATATGGAGGCACTACTTGTATGGAGAATCATGTGACATTTTCACGGACCACAAGAGCTTGATGTATATCTTTACTCAGCGTGAATTAAACATGAAACAGAGGAGATGGTTAGAGCTGTTAAATTATGACATTAATATGCAGTTGCATTGATAGGTGTGAAAACACCCATCCTTTTACCACTTAATTATAATAATAACCAAGCCAAAACGTGTATTTTATGTCGTAAATGTCAGAATTATGCGTGGTTTGTGTTTTTATTGTGTTTTAGGACCAAAAGAGGAAAAAGGAAGAAAACACGGGCTTTTATCGAAGAAAACGAGAAAAGACGAAGTCAAAAGATCAAGAGTGCAAAAAGAACGGAAGTCCAAGGCCTATTCTGAAGATTTATCGAAGAAAAAGTCTAAAGACGGAAGTTTAATGAAGTCAAAGAACCAAGTCTAATTAAAGAAGAAAATTATGAGACGAGTTCAAATTATATCGACAAATCCCGAGACGACGTCGAAAAAGACAAAGAATTTAAATCGAGTCGAGAACAAGAAGAAAGAAGGAAGAAAGCATCATTTTTTTCTCCTCCTATAAATACCCTCCTAATGTGTCATTAGGAGGTGGTTAGAAAATTAGGAGTAGATTAGTTTTAGGATTTGGAGTAGATTAATATACTTTCTCTCTCTAGCTTTTCTTTAATGTTTTAATCTTTTTCATTAATCTTGTATTAGATCTTAATCTTAATCTTAATCAAGCTTTTCAATTAATCATTCTCATTCTTCCTTTCTTTATTATTAATCTTGTGTTGATTTAGATGATCTTGTAGTTGCTTAATCTTGATGTTTATTGATTTATTGTTGCGTTTGGTTGATTATGTTTATGGGTTTTTATGTGTTTGATTTTTATTGCTTATAGTGTTTTAGTGCTTATTGTGTTAATTTTCTTATTTTTAATTAAGTGCTTATTAGTTAATTTTTATAAAAAGTTGTTTTTAAATATTTTTATTATTTAGTGTTTTTAAAAGTTTTTAAATTTGGCTTATTAGCTTTTTCTAAAAATCAATTTGGTTAAGTTTTTAGATAAGTGCTTATTAGTTTATTTTATAAAAAGTAGATTTTTAATTTTTAGATTTATTAGTGTTTTTCAAGTTTTTGATTTCTGGTTAAATTAGTTTTTCTTAAAATTGTTTTAGATTAAGTTTTGGTTAATTGCTTATTTAATTTTAGCTTATTCGTGGCTTATTTTCTGATTTTTAGTGTTACTGTATCCTTGATTTTTCAAGTTTTCGGATTAGGGTTAATTATTCCGAAATTTCTATTGTCTCTGAATTTATGCCCTTATTCCGAAGATATCATTTTCTATGAATTTGTCATTTTCTGAAATTGCCTCTTTTTCCGAAATTATTCATTTTTCTGAATTTATCAATTTTTCCGAAAAAACACTTTATTCCGAAAAACTTGTTTTTCCGAAAAACTATGTTTTTCTGAAAAGGCAATTATTCCGAAGAATCATATAAATCTGAAAAACACAGATATTCCGAAATAACTACTATTGGGAAAAAATGAAAATTATGAATAGTACTGTAGCGATTCCGAAATTTTGACGTGTGTGTGCTTGGCAGCTTACTTCGTTTGGCGCCTAAATGAGCTACCTGGTTGCTAGCTTCCAGTTAGCTGCCTGCTAGCTTATTTATTTATTAGTATTGTTCTGTAATTGTTTAGTTTTATCTGAAAGTTGTTCCGTTTTTTATTTTGTGAGGGTCTACGTTTTCTTAGGATTTGGTAAACTATGATTAGATCTATTGATTGAATGGAGGAGGAGGAAGAAGATAAAAGATAAGATGATGAACTAGAGAGAGAAAGAGGAGAGAAAAGAAAGATGGAGAGAGAAAGTAAATATATTAAATGAAAAGTGTAAAATGAAATGAGCCCCCCTCCTAACATGCTAGGAGGGGGTATATATAGCCCACCCTACATGTGGGCTATATGGACTATATCTTAATACATTGGATCACGAGCCCAATACTTGTATCTATCTTTGGAGTGACCGATCCTTTCTAAATACGTAAAAAAACGTATTTCCAACAATCTCCCCCTAAGGGAGGTCACTACAAGTTACAATGTCCTAAATAGTCTATAGCTCGTGATCTATGCTAATAATGATGTGACCGAGACTTTCTTTGGGAAAACGTATTTCCAACAATCTCCCCCTAAGGGAGGTCACACCATTTTACAAAATCTTAAACCTAACATCTATGCTTGAGTCTTTGATCTTGTTCTTGTGAATATGCTTGATGTGATCTTTGACTTTAGTCTTGAGCATGTTTCCTTGCCGAGACGACGTCGAAAAAGACAAAGAATTTAAATCGAGTCGAGAACAAGAAGAAAGAAGGAAGAAAGCATCATTTTTTTATCCTCCTAATGTGTCATTCGGAGGTGGTTAGAAAATTAGGAGTAGATTAGTTTTAGGATTAGGAGTAGATTAATATACTTTCTCTCTCTAGTTTTTTTTAATGTTTTAATCTTTTTCATTAATCTTGTATTAGATCTTAATCTTAATCTTAATCAAGCTTTTCAATTAATCATTCTCATTCTTCCTTTCTTTATTATTAATCTTGTGTTGATTTAGATGATCTTGTAGTTGCTTAATCTTGATGTTTATTGATTTATTGTTGCGTTTGGTTGATTATGTTTATGGGTTTTTATGTGTTTGATTTTTATTGCTTATTGTGTTAATTTTCTTCTTTTTAATTAAGTGCTTATTAGTTAATTTTTATAAAAAGTTGTTTTTAAATATTTTTATTATTTAGTGTTTTTAAAAGTTTTTAAATTTTGGCTTATTAGCTTTTTCTAAAAATCAATTTGGTTAAGTTTTTAGATAAGTGCTTATTAGTTTATTTTATAAAAAGTTGATTTTTAATTTTTAGGTTTATTAGTGTTTTTCAAGTTTTTGATTTCTGGTTAAACTAGTTTTTCTTAAAATTGTTTTAGATTAAGTTTTGGTTAATTGCTTATTTAATTTTAGCTCATTCGTGGCTTATTTTCTGATTTTTAGTGTTACTGTATCCTTGATTTTTCAAGTTTTCGGATTAGGGTTAATTATTCCGAAATTTCTATTTTCTCTGAATTTATGCCCTTATTCCGAAGATATCACTTTCTATGAATTTGTCATTTTTATAGAAATTGCCTCTTTTTCCGAAATTATTCATTTTTCTAAATTTATCAATTTTTTCGAAAAAACACTTTATTCCAAAATACTTGTTTTTCCGAAAAACTATGTTTTTCCGAAAAACTATGTTTTTCTGAAAGGGTAAAATTCATAAAATAACATCATACTTATCAAAATGTACCGACTTTAAACAGTTACAATTTAATCATCACACATTGCCAACGAACTTTCAAAATTGTTTCGTATTTACCAATTTGGTAACTTGTTACCGACACGCTGGCACGGTAATATCCATATAATTAATTTATTTCATTTTATTATTTCCATGTATGATTTCCATTAACAGGCACTTTCATTAATATAAAAAACAACCCCAGAATACTTCACCCTCACAATCTCTCTCTCTCTCTCTCTCTCTCTCTCTCTCTCTCTCTCTCTCTCTCTCTCTCTCTCTCTCTCTCTCTCTCTCTCTCTCTCTCTCTCTCTCTCTCTCTTCAAACCAAAACCTTTACACCAGATCTCAACAAAAAACTAATCCATTACAACTCATTAATTGTGATAACATTTGGTATTATTTGTTTTTATTTATATTGTGAACACTATAAAAAATCTTTAACATCGATTGTGTTAACTTTTCAAATTAAGTCAACACCTATGATGAATATCATCTTGAATTCTGACCATGATCATGATTTCCATAATAAAATTGATGTTTCTTCTTCAGAAAACGATGATCATAACGGGAATATCTACTACGATGTCGATGATTGCAACGTGGATGACAACAAGGATGAGTGGTAGGGAAAGACGGGTTGATTTCACAAATGTTGCCTTTTTTGTTGTCTAAAGCTTTGATTATGAAAAAGAATGTGGATGTGAAGAGGATTTATGGGATAAGGGAGGCATTTGTGTTGTTTGATTTTGAGGACGAGAGTATTGAGTATTTGAAGCTGTTGTTGATACGGTGTTTGATAAGTGCGTTGTTTTTGAAAATGGATGAGGGATGGAAGTTTTTAGCGTTTTTGTTTGGGTTGTCGAGGAAGTTGGGGAAGGAGTTGTTGGCGATGGTTAGGAGTCAGATTTGGGAGGAACTAGATGTTCGAGAGATTGTGTTTAGAGGGTGGAAGGGTGTGGACGGGGAGTGTAAGGAGGAGCTTGAGAGTGAGTTTTTGTTTTAGTTGGTTGATGGGTCGATTCATGAGAGTACTGGGGTGTTTGCAGCGTGGATTAAGAGGGTCTTAGATGGGTTTATTAATCGGAGGAAGACAGTTGATGGCGTGGAGAAGGTTTTGTTCAATCTGGCTCATGACTATATACTTTGTTTGATTTTTGAGTAGGTACTGTATTTGTATATAGTATTATATACTTTGTTGTTGTTCTTGCTAATGGCGTTTATTAACCTAAATGGTACCCACATAATAAATACTAAGTCTATCCATGGTGGAATTAATAAAAAAATTCATTTTTAAAATAAATATTTTAATTACGTGTAAATGTAAACGGTCATAATGGTGATATTGTTACAAAACAAACAAGTTCGTTGGTAATGTGTGACGATTAAATTGTAAGTGTTTAAAGTCGGTACAGTTTGATAAGTACGATGGTATTATATGACTTTTACCCTCTGAAAAGGCAAAACACAGATATTCCGAAATAACTACTATCGCGAAGAAATGAAAATTATGAATAGTACTGTAGCGATTACGAAATTTTGACGTGTGTGCGCGCTTGGCAGCTTACTTCGTTTGGCGCCTAAATGAGCTACCTGGTTGCTAGCTTCCAGCTAGCTGCCTGCTAGCTTGTTTATTTATTAGTATTGTTCCGTAATTCTTCAGTTTTATCTGAAAGTTGTTCCGTTTTTAATTTTGAAAGTTACGTATTTTTAGTTGAATTTTTCATCTATTTTTAAAATTAATATTTTTTCGTAAAGTTCAAGTTTTATCTTTTATTTAGACCTGCTTTAGGTTTTGCCTCGTTTAGCTTTAAAGTACCATTTTAATTTTATTCTCTCCTTTTTCATTTAGTAAACTTTATTTTCGAGTCGATAGTAAATTTCGTCTTTTAGTTTTATTTTTATTATTTGTTTCGTATTAAATTCACGTTTTATTATTTATATTGTTTTGTTTTTATTAATTAATTGCTTTTAGCTTATTGTTATTATTTTGCGCATTTACCTTTTAAGTTGAATAGATAACCAAACCATTTTTTTTTACCAAGAACGACTGAGTCACACTTTTAACCGGAAATCAATTCGAATTGAATCGAGACGAACAAATTTTCATACTTGGCAAAAACCTTGTATTAAATGGCACCGCTGCCGGCTCTTTTCGTGAAGATTAATGGTTTTTTGTGAGAGACGCGTTGGATTTTGGGATCCGTTCACTCGTGAACGTTATTTTTCGTGTCAAAAATTTTCAAAAATCCATAAAAATAAAAAATTTCAAAAATCCAAAAACATTTGAAAAATCATAAAAGCATTTCTTTTTCGAAAGTTTTGCACCAAAAATATTCTTCTTGCTTATCTATTGTTCTTAATGGATTCGGTTGTTGACTGTGTAGGGTGTGGAAGACCATCTTCTGGTAGTCAATCTTGTCAATGGTGTTCATGCGAAAGGTGTGGAATGGATATCCCTAATTACGAATTTGGTCGTTGTCTATCATGAAATTCGATCAATTCATACTTCAATTCATTCTTCTCTTCTAATGACACTATTTCACCCTCTCCCATATATGACGATCCATATCAACAAAATGCACCGGGTGTCTCTCAATACCCGTGTTGCAACAATTGTGGGGGCCCTCACGATACTTCTTATTGTCAGCCAATGAATTATTATGAGCCAAATCCGTGTCCTCATTTTTCTTCACCGATGGATTATTATGAACCAAATCCGTGTTCTAATTCTTCTCAACCGATGAATTACAATGAGCCACATCCGTGCTATAATTCCGGTTTTCACAATTTTGAGCCCCCACAATACACCATCGATCATCAACCTTCTGTTGAAATGTGGTTTGAATACGTTCAACAAGAATTAGCTAGCATACGCGAAGCAAGGGAGGAGGAAAAGCGACAACAACAAGAACAAGTATCTAATCTTAGTGATTATACTCCTCCTCGTGTGTGTCCATACTACTTCTATGATGATGACGAGGATGATATCTATAATCTCAACCCATCTTTTGAGATTACTACTCCTACTCTTGATATCCCTAATGCGTCTAAGGATAGTGATATATCGAGTGAGATTAGTGATTTTGGTCTTGATAAATTCTTTGATGAGGTTTGTGATGTGCCAACTTTTGTGGAGCTTACGGAAGAGGTCGCTCCTAATGATGATGATTTTTCTCCATGCTATGAGAATTTCACTTTTGAAATTTCTCCTTCTCCTCCGGGTGATGAGGGCGATGTTGATTTATTCTCTCTGACTTACGAGAAGTTTACCACTGAACTTGGTCTTGTAGATGAGGTGGAAGACGTTATTCTTCGTGACAAATTACTGAAAGTTCATCTTCTTATTGCTAAAATTGAAGCGTTGAATTCTGCTCCTATTTCTGAGTCTTTACCTCCGTCTATTACTTCAGTTAAGAATAATGATACAACTATGGAGGAAATCGACATTCTCTCAATATCTCCGGGTATTGATGATGATGACACGGAGGGGGGTATCCTTTTTGATAATTTGCTACTTGAAGACATTATCCCAAGTCCCCCTCCCGAGCACCTTTCATCCACTCCTTTAGACACCATTACGAAGGATGAGTGCTTTGACCCGGGAGGTGACATTGACCATTTTATGATTGATAACCTTACGGCTTTGCCGCTTTCTGAACATCAATTGGCTTTGGGGGATGACAATTTGCTTACTTTACCCACCCCACCTCCCGTGGATCATGATTTCACATACTTCTCGTATGTTGAGCGAACTTTTCTACCCTTCAAGACTTATCCTCCGGCCTCTCCTTTATTAATGTCCTCCGGGAACGAGGACAAGGTCTTTGATCCCGGTATTACATTTTAGGCTTCCCCATGGACTATTTAATTCGGGGACGAGTCAGGCTCACGACTCGGTTAACAAAAACAAGCGCTTCTCGGGAGGCAACCCGCAGTATCTATCCTTTTTCTTTTGTTTTTATAATAAGTGTAGGGGGAGACCCTAGTATGTGTATGTTGTTTTCTTTCTTATCATGTGTAGGGATTCGAGCTTTCAAAGACCCATTCTTGATGACTTTTGACGAACCGTGATCCCGTGTACCCTTCTTCCCAGTTCTATCCTAAACTCTTTTTATTCATTATTTTATCAATTATGATTGAAATATGAATCACTTTAGTTGTCCTTTCCTTAGCAAGATTTAAACAACATGCACAATGTCCTAAGTGTAGGGGAGGTTACTTCCACATGCTTAAACATTGAGGACAATGTTTATATTAAGTGTAGGGGGGACTTCTATCGAAGTTAAGTGGGCTTTTCCTTGTATTTGTCCTTATTTTAACCGGAAAATTGAATTTTTGACATTGTTCAAAATTTTTGATCTATTTTGGCCTTGTAGTTTTTCCTTTGTTATAGTTATTTTATTTCGTTACTAGAATAAATTTTAATAAAGTGGTTTTAGTTTTCAAACGTTGTGAATCTTTTGACTCAACCCGAGTTTACTTATCCAAGTTTACTCTAGCTAGTATCCTTAACGTGTTTAAGTCAAGTTTTGCTAGGCTTTTATATAGGGAACTTTAAAACGCGAAAGTCTTAACTCTTACGGGTTAAGAACAAGAACTTTTCGCAAGTTCCTATAATTGATCCTAGAGAGTCATTTATCAAGGGAACTTTAAAATGCGAATTCTAAACTTGAGAAAGTCTAAGAATTTGCAAGATCCTATAGATGACTTGAAAACCCAAAACTTTGAGTTAATTGGCTAAGCATCCACGAGTCTCATTCTTTGAGATTTTAAATTGTGGAGAACGAGAGATGATAGAGTCAGTTATAAGTTTGGTATTCTTTCATGAATTTATGTGAGTTGATTATAAGATTTTTGTCCCATCGCTTGTTAATAAATATATTTGCAATAAATAAGGTTGTACGATTTGAAAAGTTACTTAGCTTCTAGCACAAGATCGTTTAAAAGTTGCTCGGTATTAATTAGAGTTCATAGTAAAGGCATAACTTATTGAAGCGGGATGCAAAGATTGGCGAGTCCGAAAAGGCCCTAACAAGGCATGAGGGCTACATTTTGTTGCTAAAGATCCCAAGTGATGTGAAGAATCATTTATCAAAAATCAATATGAAGGATCGAGACACACGACGAAAAGCAAATACTCCCCTAAAGATCATGGAGAAGTCTATCCAAAAAGGCCCTAACAAGGCATGAGGGTAAATAGATCCAAGTCCTAAAAGGAGGCGGATCGTTGTATATCAAAATCCCAAATAAAGATTGGAGAAAAATGAAGAAGTCGTAGTCCAAATATGAAGAATCTCTCAAAAAAGTTCAAGTGAAGAAATTCCTATTATGAAGAGAAGACCATTATTTCATGAACGTCTCTCAAGATTTGAAGTATGAAGTCACTGCCAAATATCGGTCCGAGAAAGGTCTCAAATCGTGAAGCAAGTTATGCCAAGATATGAACTTTATGAGGTCCCGAGAAGCAGTTTTAAAAGATTTTGTCCTTTAGCTAACTATTGATTAAATCGTCCTACTTTATTTTCAGCCTAAATAACTATTGAAATAAGTCAACAATGCATCCTCGTGATCATTCAATACAACAATAAAATATAAGAGATACACCTAGGAATAAGGGATTCTAAATAAATAATCGGCCCACATGAATTCGTGATAGTTTGCTAACTTATAATAACAATGATCTCGTTTTTAAGCTTGGTATGGAGAACGTAAAACTTGAGGGTGATAATCATTCATGACATTCCGAAACCCTAAGGTAAGTTTTTGATTTTTTTTACTTGTTTTCTTCCTTTGAATATTTTATAATCTCTTTAATAAAGGCCAATGTGGATTGATTATGATGAAAAATGTAAAACTTGCTTTGTAACTAATGCATTGCATGAGGGCATTGCAATGGTCAAGTGTAGGGGATTTGATAGGTGTGAAAACGCCCATCCTTTTACCACTTAATTATAATAATAACCAAGACAAAACGTGTATATTATGTCGTAAATGTCGGAATTATGCACGGTTTGTGTTTTTATTGTGTTTTAGGACCAAAAGATGAAAAAGGAAGAAAACACGGGCTTTCACGGGCTTTTATTGAAGAAAACGAGAAAAGACGAAGTCAAAAGATCAAGAGTGCAAAAAGAACGGAAGTCCAAGGCCTATTGTGAAGATATATCGAAGAAAAAGTCTAAAGACGGAAGTTTAATGAAGTCGAAGAACCAAGTCTAATTAAAGAAGAAGATTATAAGACGAGTTCAAATTATATCGACAAATCCCGAGACGACGTCGAAAAAGACAAAGAATTTAAATCGAGTCGAGAACAAGAAGAAAGAAGGAAGAAAGCATCATTTTTTTTATCCTCCTAATGTGTCATTCGGAGGTGGTTATAAAATTAGGAGTAGATTAGTTTTAGGATTAGGAGTAGATTAATATACTTTCTCTCTCTAGCTTTTTTTTAATGTTTTAATCTTTTTTATTAATCTTGTATTAGATCTTAATCTTAATCAAGCTTTTCAATTAATCATTCTCATTCTTCCTTTCTTTATTATTAATCTTGTGTTGATTTAGATGATCTTGTAGTTGCTTAATCTTGATGTTTATTGATTTATTGTTGCGTTTGGTTGATTATGTTTATGGGTTTTTATGTGTTTGATTTTTATTGCTTATAGTGTTTTAGTGCTTATTGTGTTAATTTTCTTATTTTTAATTAAGTGCTTATTAGTTAATTTTTATAAAAAGTTTTTTTTAAATATTTTTATTATTTAGTGTTTTTAAAAGTTTTTAAATTTTGGCTTATTAGCTTTTTCTAAAAATCAATTTGGTTAAGTTTTTAGATAAGTGCTTATTAGTTTATTTTATAAAAAGTTGATTTTTAATTTTTAGATTTATTAGTGTTTTTCAAGTTTTTTATTTCTGGTTAAATTAGTTTTTCTTAAAATTGTTTTAGATTAAGTTTTGGTTAATTGCTTATTTAATTTTAGCTTATTCGTGGCTTATTTTCTGATTTTTAGTGTTACTGTATCCTTGATTTTTCAAGTTTTCGGATTAGGGTTAATTATTCCGAAATTTCTATTTTCTTTGAATTTATGCCCTTATTCCGAAGATATCATTTTCTATGAATTTGTCATTTTTCTGAAATTGCCTCTTTTTCCGAAATTATTCATTTTTCTGAATTTATCAATTTTTCCGAAAAAACACTTTATTCCGAAAAACTTGTTTTTCCGGAAAACTATGTTTTTCTGGAAAGGCAATTATTCCGAAGAATAAAATAAATCTGAAAAACAGAGATATTCCAAAATAACTACTATTGGGAAGAAATGAAAATTATGAATAGTATTGTAGCGATTCCGAAATTTTGACGTGTGTGTGCTTGGCAGCTTACTTCGTTTGGCGCCTAAATGAGCTACCTGGTTGCTAGCTTCCAGCTAGCTGCCTGCTAGCTTGTTTATTTATTAGTATTGTTCTGGAATTGTTTAGTTTTATCTGAAAGTTGTTCTGTTTTTAATTTTGTGAGGGTCTACGTTTTCTTAGGATTTGGTAAACTATGATTAGATCTATTGATTGAATGGAGGAGGAAGAAGAAGATAAAAGATAAGATGATGAACTAGAGAGAGAAAGAGGAGAGAAAAGAAAGATGGAGAGAGAAAGTAAATTTATTAAATGAAAAGTGTAAAATGAATTGAGCCCCCCCCCCCCCCCCTCCTAACATTCTAGGAGGGGGTATATATAGCCCACCCTACATGTGGGCTATATGGACTATATCTTAATACATTGGATCACGAGCCCAATACTTGTATCTATCTTTGGAGTGACCGATCCTTTCTAAATACGTAAAAAAAATTATTTCCAACAATCTCCCCCTAAGGGAGGTCACTCCAAGTTACAATGTCCTAAATAGTCTATAGCTCGTGATCTATGCTAATAATGATGTGACCGAGACTTTCTTTGGGAAAACGTATTTCCAACAATCTCCCCCTAAGGGAGGTCACACCATTTTACAAAATCTTAAACCTAGCATCTATGCTTGAGTCTTCGATCTTGTTCTTGTGAATATGCTTGATGTGATCTTTGACTTTAGTCTTGAGCATGTTTCCTTGCCTTGACCTTGTGCATTCATCACTTGTGATATTCGCCTCTTCGTGACGTCATGTTCCACATACTTATACCTTTAAATTATTGAAAGCTTCAGAGTTTGATACAGCGGAAGACTTGACCTTCAGACTTTCTTGAATTTGTTGAAGTACTAAGTGTATGTAGTATAAGCATGTGGTGACGACTTCTTCTGGATTATACACCGCAATGCCACCTTCTTGTTACGCTGCATAAGACAGTTAGCAACAAACCATATACACGGATGAAATGGCCTTGAACATTTCATTCTAATTCGGTAGCATTTTACCTCTGGTCGGTGAAGACCGTTGGACGATATTAAATATCGTACTTGTGGCAGGTAGTTTCAATAAAGAACCTCCTTGACAAGATTTCGCGGGTAAACCCGTTCTCTTTACTCGACCGTCCAAAGCTGACTGCGAACGTAAAGAGTGAATCATTTGGATAATATTATCCGCATGATTTGAAGCCGTCAATTCATGTTCCTGGAACAAGTGAAGTTCAATTAAGAACCGCACCATCGTTGCTTTCCAGTTGTCACAAGCTTGATTCGTATAGAATCTTGCAAGTTACCTACCAAGTGCTGTTTGATGTTAACACTAGAAGGATTTCCATTCGTTACTGTAAATACTTAATAGTATTACTCTGAATGTTCTGGCAAGATCACTAAGATATTGCGTAGAGGCCTGGAACGTGTTTAAATTCATTTAAGAGTTTAAACCACTGTTGCTTTCCAGTTATCACAAGTTTGATTCATAAAGAATCGTACAAGTTACCTACCATGAGCTTTTTGATGTTCGCTCAAGAAGGATTTCCATCTTCATTGTAAGTACTTTTGTATTACTAGGATGTTCAGGCAAGATCATGAAGATTTTGCATAGGACTCTTAATATCTTTCTTACTTTTCACATTGTGTGAACAAGCAAGGAATAATGAAAATGTGTCCTAATGAGATATTTGATGATCTCAAATGGCTCTAGACTCGATCGTGCATTTTGGATTTTAGTGATCGGAGACTGGAGAGGAGTGCCACCTTTTCAATACCAATTTATTCGGAGTGAATAAATCAATAGATAATTCGTTGTCTCCGTGTGATTAAAACAAATATCTTTTGAGAGATATCTGAGTTAGCTGGGATGGGTTGTGCCTTGCATCACTGGGTCCATGATGTCTATCTTCAATATCAAGAATCATTAAAAATGATCTCAATAGCATATGAATTGACCCGGTTTCTGCCTAAGTTGTAAGGAGGGCTACTTTCTTTACACCCTTTATCTTTACAATTCTTTTTCATTCTTCAACCCCTTCAATGCTTACCAATACGTCATAACTAGCACCTTGTTATGATTGTTCCAGTGCTAACTTAAGTACTTGGTCGGCATTCAGCTACGTTCACAATCTTTCTCCATCTTTCCTAAGGACTTCTATTTCTAGCTATAGAATGTCCTTGGGAAGATTCCTCCGGATATGGAAGAATCATTGGACTTTAACCTATCCTACCATCCTTATGTCACCACAATTGTCACCGTCGTGAAATAGATAGGGTATGGGTAAGTAACGTCACCATGAAATCCATTTGAGTATAAAATCTATTTTGCTCCCCTTTAACATATGCCATGATATTCGAAAACATTTCGCACATGTCGGGATGAGCCAGCACATTAAGTCAAACCATTAAGACACATTAAATCACATTTTCTCCTCCATATTAAAAATATTAACCCAATCGATGTTTTTAATATCAATTGATTTAATGATGTTTTAAGAAAAATTTGGGAAGAAAAATGCAAATGCGATTAAATCTATTTATCTTCATGATATTAACAAGCTCCCCCTCAAATTAATGAGGGTATACTTGACACGTAAATTAAATACCTTTTAAACACAAGTGTAAGGTATTTATCACGTGCAAAGATCATATACAATAATGAATTCACAAGATTATAGTATACGAGTTAGGACCTGAAATGATGAGAACATCATGTGATGAAATCACGTGGTTCTTGTCTGCAGACGTTGGTCTTCCTCGTAACTTCTGAAATTATCTTCTCCTTTACACCACATGGTCAATTGATATCGTTGTCTTGACACCAACATGTGAACAATGGCACTTTCGGCATCGAATATTCTGAATGCTGGAAAATTTGCTCCCCCTCAATTGTTGACCCGTGTTCTACTTAAAGAGTTGTAGTCGTCGTTTGAGCAGTCGCATCGTATAGTATGTAGATATCAATTGCAACGAACTTCGGATTGTGGAGTTGATAACTTCGGATTCTGAAGTCAAAGCTTTCCGGTGAAATGCTTGACTTCAATGTGAAAAGCGGGTTACTATCGGAAATAATAGCAAACCATTTTGAGCATGTTTTAAATCTTTTAAACTTTTGCTCGAACTTTATTTACAACCCCGTGTCATTATTGAATGACATTTCTAGGTTCGTAAATATTATCGATTCCAGAAGACATGCTCTTTTTATCAAAACATATTTGAACACACAATTTTGAAAGATTTAGAAAAACCTTTGAAAAATTCTTGAAAAATTCTTGAAAAATTGTGTTCAACGTTTTGAAAGCCAATTACTTTAGCTTAAGATTTGGAATATCTTAGAAAACGAGCTCAAGTCCGAGAAGTTGTAAACTTCCCGTTGTTTAAGGATAAGTTACCATCGGCGATAAACTTTCCTTTTATCTGAAGGGCGAGTCCTAAGCTGACATTTACTTAGAAATCGTTTTCATGAGCTTGAAAACTTTGACTGTTTTAACGGAAAGCTCATGACCGAGAAAGGTTAATTTCTCGTTATGAGGAAAAGTTCTCTTATTTAAAAGATACACTTTCCTTTCTGAGCTTAAAACTTCGAATGTTTTAATACAAACTCATGACCGAGAAAGGTTAATTTCTCGTTATGAGGATAAGTTATCATAAAAGATAAACTTTCCTTTATTTGAGGCACGGGTTATCGTCTGATATTTAACAATAAGCCATGTACACGAGCTTAAAACCTTTGAATAGTTTTAATGATAGCTCGTGTCCGAGAAAAATTAATTTCTCTTAAGTAGGATAAGTTTATCATCGGCGATAAACTTTCCTTTCTTTGAAGTCCGGGGCATAAACTGTGATGTGATTATACGCCATTGTGCATGAGCTTAAAAACTTGGAATGTTTTCTATATAAGATCATGCCCGAGAAAAATGAATTTCTCGTTGTTAGGATAAGTTTATTATCGGCAATAAACTTTCCTTTCTTTGAAGCACGGGGCACAGACTGTGATTTGAATGTGAGCCTTTGTGCATGAGCTTAAAAACTTGGAATGTTTTTTATATAAGCTCATGCCCGAGAAAAATGAATTTCTCGTTGTTAGGATAAGTTTATCATCGGCGATAAACTTTCCTTTCTTTGAAAAACGGGCCACAGACTGTAATTTGTCCATAAGCCATGAGAGTTAAGCTTAACCATGAATCCCCTGAGACACTTGTTTCTCTGATATCTGCTTCTTCAGCAACCAAACTCTGAGAGTATCCTTTGTTGAACGGTATACAACGATTAGACCGCTTCGTTCTTTTGGAACATCAACTTTGGGACCTGCATTCTCATTAGGAATTTGCATGCTTTGACATGGGTTAGCGATATCAATTATAGAAACACGTGAGGGTTCACAGTTGGCTTTACTTGTGTCAGAGGCGACCTGAGTAGATGATTCACTTATCTTAGCTGGCAAACGTTTCCTTTTATAAAAAACCTTAAGTTTAGGCTTAAGTGAAGTATCATCTTTATCAATTTCCTTCCTAGTAGTCTTAGTAGAATCGGAGACTATCCTAGTTAAAGGGCACTCGTTTCCTACAAGAGTGAAAGTTCTACCAGTGGGGCGCCAAACATTACCAATGGGTTTGATTTTAGCTATCCACTGAGATTTAAGTCTAGCACGGGAGTTCACCTCATCAAGTAATTTCTTGACACAAGCATCATGGTTTGCCGTAAAGACACATTTTCTACATGTTTTACAAGTAGCATATTTAATGTCCGAGTAATTCCTAGATGATTGATCGATGCTCCTAGGAGATGACATGCTACGGTTAGCAGTGTTGGGTAATCTAGAAGGCATCTGACTAGGTTTGACATTGCTATCTCTTACATGTGTCTTTTGCTTAGCTTCCCTAAGACCAGATTTATGGTGATCATCATTTGAACTAGTTCTAGACGTGGTCTTGGTATTTTTAGGGAAACTAGGGGCAATCATCTGATTAGATCTTGCTAACGTTGTTTTGATCACATTGGGCCTAGTTGCTGGAGTGAATGGTCTAGGAAAATGAACCAAATCAACTTGGGAGGCAAACCGCGGTCTCGAGGATTATGGTCGCTCGGATCTAAATGCAGTAGGTTGTCTGACAGTCGGTTGTCTGACGAACTGATTTGTAGGCGGTTTCCCTAAGATTGATAGTTTTTCAAGCTTAGTGTCCACACTAGGTTCTCTATTTTTCCTTAATTCGTTTTTCAGCGCAGCTATAGCAAAAACCTTTTCCTGAACTTGAGCTTTTAACGTTTCATTTTCTTTGAGCAATCTATCTTGGGATGCCAATTTAGACTCTAGTAACTGGATTTGTTTCAAAAGATTATCCTTTTCAGCTTTTGAATCTAAAACTTTTTGATCCAATTTTCTTTCAAGAACAACGTTTGACTTTTCAAGTTTTTCAAAGTATGTTTCAAATTTGTCCGTTTTCTTAGAAAATTCAAGTTTGGCATCCTCAAGATCTTTTGATTGTTGAGCTACAATCGTTTCGAGCTCTTTAATCTTGGAATCAGAATCAGTTAACGAAGCAGTTATAAAGCATTTATCATGATGTACTATAGCATTTTGAACAATCTCTCCCCCATTATGACTTACATCGGATGAATCAGAAGTGGTATTGCTATCACTCTTTTCCATCCCATGTTTGTCATAATTAGGTTCAGAATGCTCAATATGCGGCATATCATCAGCATATACATCATAAACAACATTACATTGTACCATGTTTGCAGGCTCTTCGTCATAAACAGGTAAGGTGTCATCAAGAAGGATCTCGTGAACATTCCCTGACGTGCCACTGGTATCATGTTTTCCTTCTGATTCCGTGCTTTTGCCATCGTTAGGCTCCAAGTTGGCAACCGGATGACAAGTTTCCTCTTGCATCGAAGAGTCTTGCACTCCATTATCATACCCTTGCTGAAGTCGAGATCTTTCATAAATCAAAGACGAGACCGATGACATGAGTTTCAAAATTGTATCACGAAAAACTCGAAGCTCGGTATGTGTATCTCGAAGAAATGATTGGCAAATCACTGAACTTTCAGACTTGATGATATTGAATTGGAGGAAAGGCGTGAGTTGTGTCACAAGAGCCTTATAAGCAAGTGCCGATGCAGAGTGATTAAAGTTTTCATTATTGAGTTGCTCGGCGAGTTGGGTCAAAGTGGTGAATATTGAGTCGATGAATATATGACGATCTTGACCAAAGATTGTCACAAATTCGCTCCCTCCTTGAATCCATGAAAGAGTGACAAGATGAGACTGAAGCATTCGAAATGAAGTAATGCCACGTTCTCTAACTTTGTTTTGCAAATTATGCGATTCTCCCTCGTTTGATGTCGACTTCAAAAAATCCATTGAATTTTGTGGTTGTTTTCGTGATTTTGCAGTTCGTGAATAAATTTAGAAACAGAAATTCACGGAATATGACAAAACCAACGAAAGATCCGTGAGTTTCTTTTCGGCTCAAACGTAGATAAAACAAACCCGATCACAAATCCGTAGCCACTAAAAAATAAATCCCGTCACTTTGACTCGTCACTTTTGATTTCAAATCCAGCCACAAAAACTTTTAACCCGTCAAAGATTTTACCACTTTGATTCTTTCAAAATACCCGCCTCAACACGATGTACCAAATTCAAATATATCAATTGACAAAATATATTAAAATTAATTTACCTAAAGAAAAATTAACTTAAGAAAATATAAAAATATAAAAAGTAAATGTCACTTAAAAATGTTACTCCACTACAAAAAATAAAAATCAAATCTGATAAAAAAAAGATAAAAATAAAAATAAAAAAATAAAATAAATGTCTGTTACGTAAGTGTCCCAACTAAATGTGTATTTAAAATATTCAATGCAAAAACGTATCCCAAGGCTTTGTTTTCTCCGCCCCGCGTGGCTTGACAACTATCACTCAAAGACACGTGGTTAACTTTAATCCACTCACATATACTTTGGAATGTCCGCCCAAATATATGAACACGGATGCAATCACTCTCTCTCTCTCCCAAGTCTCTTACTTTCTCTGTTTCTCTCTCTCACAAAACAGCTATGTATAACTGCTCCTCCCTAGTGACCTCCGTCACTTTTGATACACCCTAACTCAACCAAGCCAAATCCTTCATCTTCTATTTGTGTAGAAAAACTCACAGCCACCAAACCACAAATCAAATCACCTCTCAAATCAAATCACCAAACCAACCATCAAATCAATTGATAACTCAAGAAAGGTGTATCTTCAAGACCTTTAATTAGGTCTCGCGTAAGAAACTATGAACTTGAATTTGTTGAACGAATCGAAGAGAGATCATAACAGATTTGTTATAGATCTTTCTTTAAATTCGAAAATCAAAAAAATGTATTTAACCTTCAATATAGATCTATGATGAGATTTTATTTCGTGTATAGATCTTAATAGATCTCGGGTTGCATGTCCAATCACGAAAAATAACCAATCTGAGATTTGAGTGTGTGATGGTTCGAGTCTGAGTGTTGTAGGTAAAGATCTTTTGATTGATACGAAATCGTTGGGAGTCTTGATTCTTTGACAGGTTAATGTTTTGGGTAGGTTGAGTCTAAAATGATTTGTGAAGCGAGTGTTGTGTCGTGAGATGAGAGGTGAGGGGTTCTGTTAAAGAGAGTGTGAGGGTGGGTGTTGGGTTTGTTTCGAGAGATTGTTGTGTTCGAAGTCGTAGGTGGGTGAGGTTGTGAGGTTGATGTGTTGAGTGTAGGTGTCGAGAGAGGAGTGTTGTTTAGGTGTAGAGTTTGTTGCGTGAGACGAGGGGTGAGGAGACGAGTGAGGAGTGAGCGAGGGTCAGGGTCAGGGTGAGCGAGGGTGAGGGTCAGGGTGAGGTGAGGAGACGAGTAAGGTTTTGAGTCGAGGGTGTGAGGGTGTGAGACGAGAGGGTTTTGATGAGTGAGGTCGAGTCCAAGTCGAGTTCAGTGAGTCTTTGTTAACTTCCCGTTGTGTTTGAATTTCCTTCTTTTTTTTCTATTTTTTTTTTTGAAATATTCCGGATGAACGTTTATTCCGGATGAAACTTTTATTCCGGATGAAAGTTTTATTCCAGATGAAAGGTTTATTCCGGATGAAACTTTTATTCCGGATGAATATTTTATTCCGGATGAAACTTTTATTTCGGATGAAACTTTTATTCCGGATGAAAGTTTTATTCCGGATGAAACTTTTATTCTGGATGAATGTGTTCGTTCGGAAAAAAAAACTGATGGACAGATTGATGGGACAAAGAAGGTAGAAAGAAACCCAGATAAAGAAAGAACTGAAATTGGACAAAAAAATAGATTGATATTCAAAGATGATGAACAGACTTGGTTGGACAAAGTGATGAAAAAGTTATGAAACGGACTGTAAAAAAATTGAGAAACACTTAGTGACACAAAAAAAATTAATAAAAAACAGATTGAGAACACAAAAAAACTGATAAAACTGATCTAACAATAAAACTGATAAAACTGATCTAACAATAAAATTGAAGATTTAAAAAGATTGATAAATTTAAAAAATTTGATAAAAACTGATTGGACAAGTTATAAAAAACTGATTGGACAGATTTGAAAGAAAAAAATGAGACGAAAAGATTCAAAAAAAAAAGATTATAACAAAAAAATCAATAGATAAAAACGCAAATCTTAAGATTTAACCATGGCTCTTGATACCAATTGAGGGTCTACGTTTTCTTAGGATTTGGTAAACTATGATTAGATCTATTGATTGAATGGAGGAGGAGGAAGAAGATAAAAGATAAGATGATGAACTAGAGAGAGAAAGAGGAGAGAAAAGAAAGATGAAGAGAGAAAGTAAATTTATTAAATGAAAAGTGTAAAATGAAATGAGCCCCCCCCCCCCCCCCTCCTAACATGCTAGGATAGGGTATATATAGCCCACCCTACATGTGGGCTATATGGACTATATCTTAATACATTGGATCACGAGCCCAATACTTGTATCTATCTTTGGAGTGACCGATCCTTTCTAAATACGTAAAAGACGTATTTCCAACATAATGAAAGTTACGTATTTTTAGTTGAATTTTTCGTCTATTTTTAAAATTAATATTTTTTCGTAAAGTTCAAGTTTTATCTTTTATTTAGTACCCGCTTTAGGTTTTGCATCGTTTAGCTTTAAAGTACCATTTTAGTTTTATTTTTCATTTAGTAAACTTTATTTTCGAGTCGATAGTAAATTTCATCTTTTAGTTTTATTTTTATTAATTGTTTCGTTTTAAATTCACGTTTTAGTATTTATATTGTTTTGTTTTTATTAATTAATTGCTTTTAGCTTATTGTTATTATTTTGCGCATTTACCTTTTAAGTAGAATAGATAACCAAACCATTTTATTTTTCACCAAGAACGACTGAGTCACACTTTTACCCGGAAATCAATTCGAATTGAATCGAGACGAACAAATTTTCATACTTGGCAAAAACCTTGTATTAATCATCCCGGCAAGGCGAATGTAGTGGCAGATGCACTTAGCAGAAAGTCCGGAATGATAAACGGCATTAAAATTGAGGAGGAAATTATAAGAGACTTGGAGCGACTAGACATAGAGATCATGGTACGTGGACAACGCGGTTACTGGGATAATCCTAGAGTAGAGCCCGAGTTACTCTCTAAGATCAAGGAAGCTCAGAAAGATGATGGAGAATTCTGGGCGATAATTCAGAATTTAGAGAAGCAGACAGAATTTCGAGTAGGTGCAGATGGTATCTTATTGCAGGGCACGAGACTTTGTGTTCCTGATGATCAAGAACTCCGGGGAGCATTGTTAGTTGAGGCTCATAGCTCCCCATTCTCTGTCTATCCTGGTTCGACCAAGATGTACCATGACATCAAGCAGTACTTTTGGTGGAGTGGTATGAAACAGGATGTTGCTACTTAGGTCTCCAAATGTCTTACCTGCCAGCAGGTTAAGATCGAGCATCAGCGGTCTGGCGGTCTTCTTCAACCGTTAGATATTCCAAAGTGGAAGTGGGACAAAATCACCATGGATTTTGTTACTGGTCTTCCGCCGACAAAGAAGAAGCATGATGCAATTTGGGTTATCGTTGATCGACTTACCAAATCAGCTCATTTCTTACCGATCCGCAAGGAAGATTCGGTCAGTAAACTCGCCGATACTTATAGAAGGGAAATCATGAGACTTCACGGTGCTCCATCCAACATCGTCTTAGACAGAGATCCTCGTTTCACTTCGCGATTCTGGAGAAGTATGCAGAAAGCTTGGGGTACACAACTTAAGCTTAGCACGGCTTTTCATCCTCAAACAGACGGGTAGTTAGAGCGAACGATTCAGACATTGGAAGACATGTTGACGTCATGTGCGTTGGAATGGACGGGTGATTGGGGCGATTATATCTGTTTGGTGGAGTTTGCATACAACAACAGTTGGCACGCAAGTATCAAGTGTGCTCCTTTTGAGATGTTGTATGGCAGAAAGTGTCGCGCCCCAATCTGCTGGGATCAGGTTGGCGAGCGAACACTTGAAGGACCAGAAATGATAGAGCTGACTAATGAGAAGGTCGCAGTAGCTAAGCAGAAAGTGCAAGAAGCACGGTCACGTCAGAAGAGTTACACAGACAAGCATCGTAGGGACTTACATTTTAACGTAGGAGATCACGTTTTCCTTAAGGTTTCGCCGGCACGTGGTGTTAGACGTTTTGGAATAAAAGGGAAGCTCAGTCCTTGATTTATCGGACCGTTTGATGTCATTGAACGAGTCGGTGAAGTATCTTACCGTTTAGCGTTACCTCCGTAGCTTTCTCATGTTCATGATGTTTTTCATGTGTCCTTACTCAGAGGGTACAAGTATCATCCCCTTCACATGGTTTATCCACTGGAACAGATTCGTGAAGATCTCACTTTCATAGAAGAACCCTAACGAGTTCTTGACAGACAATAACGAGTCATGAGAAGGAAGATGATTCCATTCATCAAAATCCTTTGGAGGGATCATACCGAGCGGGAAGCCACTTGGGAAACAGAGGAGTCTATCTGGGCTTCCTACCCTCATTTCATATTTTAAATTCGGGTATGTTCTTCTTTTCCAGTTTACTTTATCTATAATTCGGAGACGAATTATTCTTTTTAGGGGGGAAGAGTTGTAAAACCCGCATGCTTTTACCATAAATAGTACCCTTAAGATCGTACGTACATGATTAGAACTTTCCTTTTATAGCATGTTTACGTTTCACGAACAAGAATTACAAGTATTGCGTACGTGTTATAACACGATTAGTAGTTATTACGTATTAAGACACGATAATTATTCCAATAATAATTATAATCACGAACACACGAACATGAAATCATGAACGTAAATAATCACGAGCTTAGTATTACGTATTATGTATATTTATTAAGATCATGAATAAATATAATAAGACACGAGCGATAACTATTCAAATCACGTAAAACACGAACACGATAACACACTTATTATTAGACATGAGAAACATTGGGTTACCCCATGTGCCCCCCCCCCCCCCTACCTGCGGCTAAACACAAAGAAAAGGGCCAAGCCCATGCAATTTTACTAAACATGAAATCAAGGGAAGACTTGTTTCATAATAACAAAAAATTAGAAAAACAAGAAAACCCTAAATCTCTCTTGCCCCTCTCCTTGGCCACCGGGTAGAACACACACACAAGGGTGTGTTGGTTGATTTTTGGTGTCTGATTTATTGCAAGGGTGTTAGTGTGTTCGTTCTCCTTTGATTCACGTGATCGGTATATCTTTAAACCTCTTTTCCTTTATGTTTTTATTTAATCAAGAACACACAAAATCATGGTGTATTTAAAAACAAGTAATTACATGTCATAAAATCATGGGGGGTAAATTAAATCATGGTTAAGGGGTGTTTGTTTTGGTCGACGCAAGAACCGAGCCCCAAGGGGGTCTCGACTTGATTTATTTCGCACCAACCGAGACCTCAAGGTCTCGGTGTGGTGGTTTTGTGTCTCGGCCGCAGGAGGAAAAGGAACCCCGACCTCGGTCGGGGTATGTTTGTGCTTGGGTGGGTCTCGGCTAGAACAAGAACCACCACCGGCTTATGTCGGTGGCTAAATAAGGAAAGCAAGGGGAACCCCTAGACGCGGCAGCAAGGGGAACCACCGGCTAGCCGGTGGGAACTTTTGCTAGCCGGGGGCTAGACTTGACCAAGGTGCGTTTGTGACCGGTTCTCGGGGTTCGTAAATACGGTTCACGACATGATTAGATTAAAACACGGGTTCGGTTCATGGGTTGTTTTTATAAGGTTAATTATTTTTACAAGTTTATTTTTACAAGAATTAAATTAAATTAATTAAAACATGTACATGATTAATTTAATTTATACTTGACTTAGGTTATTAATATTAGTATTAATACATGAATTTTAAGCTAAATAATTATCATTTAATTAGACTATATAATTAATTATTTATTAAAATCATGACTTATAATTAATTAATTTACATGACTTAGGTTATATTATTAATAGATAATAATACATATTTTAATCTAAATATTTTTACCTTTATTTAATTAAATCATGTTATATTTAATTAAATACTTTAACCTATAGTTTATTTAATTCACATGAAATAATTAATAAACTATACTATTTAATTACATGACTTAGAATAGTAATCAGTAAATACTTAAGCTTATATAATTAGCTTAATAATCCAACTTATTTCTAATTATGGAAACTTTCTATTTTTAGAAACTTATTTAATTAAGGCAGCTAATCTATTTATGTAAACTTTCTATTTTTAGAAACTTATCTATTTTAAGTAGTAAATCTATTTTTGGAAACTTTCTATTTTTGGAAACTTTCTATTTTTAGAAACTTTCTATGTTAGGAAACCTGCTATTTTTAGAAAGTTACTTATTATTACACAACAAGTATAATAATACATGAAATACAAGAAATACTTAAACAGAATAGACAGAATACATGATAAACACAATATAAAGCTTTAATCAGTAAAACATGACATGAACATATAAAACCAGCTAAGACATGATATAAAACCAGTTACGTACTCAGTAATCAGATACTTATACACGATGTATTTATGTAGCATTAGTGATATGGAAGTAGGACTCTCTTCTGTTCGTCTTCTTCGTTCACTGGACACAAGGTACGGATTCTCCGTCCTTTTAGTATGGACATTATTCCTTTTAGGATTCCCCGTATGCAGCCAACTGTTTTCCCCAGTATATGTTTTATATGTTTTTGAATTGCTTATATTTAATTTGAATACCTAAAGCCATATACATGCATGACCAGTTTCACCTAGTTATGGAGGTACCATAACCATAACACTGGAGGCACCAGTGTTATGACTCCACCACGACGGAGTGATAGCTCGTGGCGTCCCTTCAGCTTTGTGCATATTATTATTATCAGGTGGGGCGTATGGGTGCATCCTAGTTTACATGTTTTCAGCAGATTATTCAGGTGAATGTGGTGTGTGCCTTGCATCCTTCACAAGGAGATGATCCCTCCTACCCAAACCAGTATATTAAATTAGAGACAGCCCCTCTAATTTGCATGACGAGGTCACCCCTCCAAGTATCATGCACGTGGGAAATTCATGACTTATATTGGCTAATGGTAAATATGTTAAACAGTTTTTACAAGATAAACATAAGGCTTTTCAAACTATAAAATCAGTTTTACTAAGATATAACCAGGTTATCCAGGACTTAGTCTTTTCCGCTGCTTCATGCTTATATGCTTATATTATTCATGCTTTACTTGTATATCCGTGCACTGAGCGTTATGCTCAGCCGTTTTCCTTTTCATGTTCCCAAAACGGCAGGTACTCAGGGACGCTCGTAGACTTTAAGCGTACGTGCATATGGATTTGAAAGCTCCCTAGCCTTCTTTACTTTATGCATTTCTTTATACTTTGATACTCATTTTCCATGGACATTGTTTAGTCCTTTCATTTACAGTACTTATGTTTGTGTGTGATGAGTTCTACTTTTAGGGTACCGATGTTTGATTCCGGTATTTCCTTTATGGTCATGTAATGTTTTATACATTTATCCTTGTATGCTTTGATGACACACCATAATCACGCGTGACATTCCATTTATCAAAATGGGGTGTTACACTTTAACATTGAGGAAAATGTTTATATTAAGTGTAGGGGGACTTCTATCGAAGTTAAGTGGGCTTTTCCATTAATTTGTCCTCGTTTAAACCGGAAAATTGATTTTTCGACATTTTTCAAATTTTTTGATCTATTTTGGCATATTAGTATTTTCCTTTGTTATCGTTATTTTCTTTCATTAGAATAAATTTCAATAAAATGGTTTTAATAAGTTTAGATGTCTTTGATATATTAGGCCCGTGATGAATCTTTTGACTCAACCCGAGTTTACTTATCTAAGTTTACTCTAGCTAGTATCCTTAACGTGTTTAAGTCAAGTTTTGCTAGGCTTTTATATAGGGAACTTTAAAACACGAAAGTCTTAACTCTTACGGGTCAAGAACAAGAACTTTTCGCAAGTTCCTATAATTGATCCTAGAAAGTCGTTTATCAAGGGAACTTTAAAATGTGAATTCTAAACTTGAAAAAGTCTAAGAAGTTGCAAGATCCTATAGATGACTTGAAAACCCAAAACTTCGATTTAATTGGCTAAGCATCCACGAGTATCATTCCTTGAGATTTTAAATTGTGGATAACGAGAAATGATAGAGTCAATTATAAGTTTGGTATTCTTTCATGAATTTATGCGAGTTAATTATGAGCTTTTTCTCCCATCGCTTGTTAAATAATTTAATTGCAATAAGTAAGGTCGTACGATTTGAAAAGTTACTTAGCTTCTAGCACAAGATCGTTTAAAAGTTGCTCGGTATTAATTGGAGTTCATAGCCAAGGCATAAATTATTGACGCGGGATCCGAATATTGGCTAGTCCGAAAAGGCCCTAACAAGGCATGAGGGCTACATTTTGTTGCTAAAGATCCAAAGTGATGTAAAGAATCATTTATCAAAAATCAATATGAAGGATCAAGACACACGACGAAAAGCAAACACTCCCCTAAAGATCATGGAGAAGTCTATCTGAAAAGATCCTAGCAAGGTATGAGGATAAATAGATCCAAGTCCTAAAAGGAGGCGGATCGTTGTATATCAAAATCGCAAATAAAGATTGGAGATAAATGAAGAAGTCGTGGTCCAAGTATGAAGAATCTCTCAAAAGTTTAATTGAAGAAATTCCTATTATGAAGAGAAGACCATTATTTCATGAACGTCTCTCAAGATTTAAAGTATGAAGTCAATGCCAAATATCGATCCGAGAAAGGTCTCAAATCGTGAAGCGAGTTATGCCAAGATATGAACTTTAAGAGGTCCCAAGAAGCAGTTTTAAAAGATTTTGTCCTTTAGCTAACTATTGATTAAATCGTCCTACTTTATTTTCAGCCTAAATAACTATCGAAATAAGTCAACAATGCATCCTCGTGATCATTCAAGACAACAATAAAATATAAGAGATACACCTAGGAATAAGGGAGTCTAAGTGAATAATTGGGCCACATGAGTGAGTGTTAGTTTACTAACTTATAATAACAATGATCTCTTTTTTAAGCTTGGTTTGGGGAACGTGAAACTTGAGGGTGATAAACACTCATGACAATCCAAAGCCCTAATGTAAGTCTTCGATCTCTTTACTTGTTTTCTCCCTTCAAATATTTAGTTATTTTCTATCTCCTTAAGTTTACTTAATGTCTTGTGTTTAATAAAGGCCAAGGTGGATTGATTATGATGGAAAATATAAAACTTGCTTTGTAATTAATGGATTGCATGAGGGCATTGCAATTGTCAAGTGTAGGGGATTTAATAAGTGTGAAAACACTTATCCTTTTACCACTTAATTATAATAATAACCGATCCAAAACGTGTATTTTATATCGTAAATATCAGAATTATGCGTGGTTTGTGTTTTTATTGTGTTTTAGGATCAAAATGTAAAAAGGGAAGAAAACACGGGCTTTCACGGGCTTTTATCGAAGAAAAAGACAAAAGACGAAGTCAAAAGATCAAGACTGCAAAAAGAACGGAAGTCTAAGGCCTATACTGAAGATTTATCGAAGAAAAAGTCTAAAGACGGAAGTTTAATGAAGTCGAAGAACCAAGTCTAATAAAAGAAGAAAATTATAAGACGAGTTCAATTTATATCGACAAATCCCAAGACAACGTCGAGAAATTCGAAGAATTTAAAAGACGAAAAGACGAGAAGAAAGAGAAAAGCATCAACACATGTTAATCCTCCTATAAATACCCTCCTAATGACACATTAGAAGATGTTAGCTAATTTGACACATTAGTCTTTCCAATTTATTTTCTTGCACTTTCATATTGTCATTTTAAATTCTTGTCTTTAATTTCAAGTAAGTCTTTTAATTTTGTTGTTGAATCTTTATCTTTAATCAAGTTTTTAATTAGTCTCTCATTCTACCTTTCTTGTTTGCTTAATCTTTATGCTTATTTGCTTATTGTCATGCTTATTTGATTGTTTGTTATGTTTTGTGTGTTTGATTATGTTAGCTTATTGTTTTTATAGCTTATTGTGTGCTTGATTTGATTTTAATTAAGTGTTTTTAAAAGTTATTTTATAAAAAGTTGATTTTAAATATTTTGATTATTTAGTGTTTTTAAAAGTTTTTAAATTATTTAGTTTTTCCTAAAATTAATTTGGTTAAAGTTTTGGTTAAGTGCTTATTAGTTTTTAGCTTATTTTCATAGTTTGCTTATATTTGTTTCTTATCTGGGTTATTTTAAAACCCTTGTTTCCCGAATAGTAATAAAACCATCATTCCAGATATCAAGTGGAAATGAGTATTCCGGATTAGGGTTTTAACCTTATTCCGGATAAGGAGTGTGATTGAGATATTCTGGATAGTAGGGACTTTTATTATTCCAGATAAGGGATCAAAAAGGGATTCCGGATAAGGGTTCTTTGGTATTCCGGATTAGAAGGTGAACACACATTCCAGATAACTTCAAATTTGGTTATTCCGAATTGTGTCTAGCACAAGTATTCCGGATATCATCCAAGACATACATTCCGGATAGTAGCTAGAAAGGGTATTCCGGATTAGCACTAGGAGAAGGATTCCGGATAAGCAAAGCAAGAAGGTATTCTGGATTGTAAGGAGAATTCGTATTCCGGATAGTGTCTGGAATTATTATTCCGGATAGTGACAACTTTTTGGGATTCTGGATTTGTTCATGCAATTGGATCCCGACTTAGGTTTTGTTTTAGTTTCTTGTGTTATTTTCAAGCATTTATTTTTCCCGTCATTTTTCTTTAGTGTTATTTTAATTATTTTATCTTAGAATTATTTTAACTTTGCATTTTAATTAAGTTTTTAAATTTACTTTTCGTCAAGCTTTAATATTTCACCATTTACTTTTTAATTATTTTTAGCTTTATTTACCTTACCATTTACGTTAAAGTTTTGCATTTTCATTTTAAACAACGACCAAATTCTTTCTTTTCATCAAAAGACGACTGAGTCACACTAACAACCAGTAATCAATTCGAATAGACCAAAACAAAGAACAATTTTTCTTATTAAAATTCAGTTATTAATCCTCAAATCATTTATGTGTGAAACCAAAGTTATTGTTTGTTACAGGGGAATCATATATGATTCATATAGAATCATATATGATTCATACAGAATCATATATGGTTCACACAGAATCATATATGGTTCAAACACACATCTGCAGTTTTTCAACAACAATTATGCACTTTTTCTCGCATAACTCCGAACTTGATAGTTTTAGGTCAAGCATCACTATAAGATATTACAAAATCATAATCCTTAAATTAAATCACATGTTTCTTAACTTTTAACACACACATATGTTATTCAAACATAATCATATGTTATTCAAACATAATCATATATGATTCATATAGAATCATATATGATTCATACAAAATCATATATGATTCACACACACATCTACAAATTTTCCACTATAAAGATTACAACAATAATTCTACAGCATAAATCATAATAAAATCTAATTAACCATAACAAACTTCAAAATAAGCATAAAAATAAGCTTATAAAAAAAATAGACAATGAATCGAAGCTTACTGTACCATTGCTAGTCGCATATTCATCTCAAATCCATCAATCGTGTGATTTGGGGGTAAAATTAAGGTTAGGGTTAGGTTAGATCGAGAAAGAGGATGGTGGATCGTGATTGGTGGCGGTTTTCTTAATCAATGGTGGTTAGTGGCGGTGGCTGGTGGGTGATTGGTGACGATCAGTGGTGGGTTGTGTGTGTGTCTGTGTGTGTGTGATGAATGAACCCAGGATGTATGAAAAAACGTGACCCGTTAGATGTGTGATGAAATGGAAGGCCATGATTGCTTATGATGGTCTATGATAAATAACTGGTCTACAGCGAAATTTTTCCTGGCTAGGTAAACCCCTCTTTTCAAATTTCCTTTCGTATATGTGAAAGTATATGAAGTGAAACTAGGGAAATTGTTTTGGTTGTTTGGAGTTTTTAGCCATTATATTCAAATTTAATTTGAACTATTACAGAAGAAAAGAAAACACACAAAAATCAGCCCTTATAGCCATAATGTGCTTGTAATGCACGACCGGTGGAGTATAACAACGTTATATATATGTTGGGATATGCGATCGTTTAGCCATCAGAAATGCGTGAGCCTATCGGGGGCACACACTCAATATGGAGAACACACTTTTATTACACGTTTATTTATTTATTTATAATTAAACGTTTAATAAAAACTTCACTTATTTATTTAATTAATGGTAGTTAATTAATTAACTGGGTTTTAATTAATTTATCGTGAGTGTGTTATTTAAATTTGAGAACCAAATCGATTATAGAATATCCCTAAGGCCAATCAGTCGATTATTTTGTATAGGGGGTTCTAGAAGTTTTTTTGTTGTTTGTATGGTAAGTAAATATTCTAAGTTATTGGTTAAGGAATATATTTACCTTAATTAGATTTCTTGGAGTAGGGAACAAGTAATTTAAGAGGGTAGAGGATTAGTATAAATACACATCCCTACACCTCATAATTTTTGTCTCTCCCTCTTTGTGTGTTCCGTCCGATCGCAACACCCCACACCAAAACCATACAATTTTTCCCTTTAACCCTAAAATCACGTAAAGGTTAAACCTTTATAAGATCTATCAATCTTTGGTAGTTTCTTGTAGAGTCTTAAGCTTTTTAAGTAAGCCCTAAATCACTAAATTTAGGGTTTTGGTTCCCCTTGGTGGTTCGACATGCATAAACCCTAATTAGGGTTTATGAGATTTTTGGGTGATCAATCTTGTAACATTCTATAAACCGATCCTTACGTAAATCCAATTAGGGTTTTGGATCTAGGGTTTCTAGTTACAAGATGAATACACTAGTTGTTCGAGAAGTGAAGTTACCACTAGCATCGTGGTGTGTTCGTTTGACGTGTCGTGTGAGCAAACGATGGAGACGGTAATTTAACCGTTAAAGTTCAAGATCAAGATCAAGACGCATTAATTGATTTACTCAATTAATTAAAGGTTGGTTTTAAATTGTTTTTCTTATGTGCTTAATTATGTTTGTTATACTAGATCCATTCCGCTACGTACTCGTAGTTAATGGTTTAACTAGTTTCAAAATCCCAACAATGGCATCACGAGTCAAATTGTATGGCATTCATGGCTTACACATAGAATGAACACGCTAGATCCGCTTGAAACCTCTCCTTATTTATTTTTTATGGTAATAACATGCATTCTTGCCATAAAGTTTTAATCTTGATCTAGATAATGGTTAAAATTGGGTAGGTTAAATTGACCCGGTTAATAATTACGATTGTTTTTATTATCCGTCAAAGAATTTTGCATATCACTTTTGTGATTCATGCACGTCATCAAGTACCTTGCTCGAAAACTTGATGAGGGTCTTTGATCCTCAATTTGAGGAAGACTCATTCGAGACTTGGATCTTAGATGTTATTGCTTTCATATAGAGTATGTCTTCTACTTCTACCCCCTTCTAGTATGTTTTTATGTGTTTATTTGTTTTCCATCATGAATTGCAAAACGTAATACTTCAAGATTCTATCATAAAAATGGATCTCTACTTATATCGAAACTAGCTTTAAAAGTATGTCATATTAATACACTTTTTCCTTGCGAATCGGCTATGTGTTATTTGTTAAAACTTGTTTTTTGAACAAAGATTAATATGGACATAAGATCTATGAAACTTGTTTTATTATAATTTAAATTGTTTTGCAATATCATATTGTCACTTGAGTTGGGCTTACATACCGTAATGATGGCTTATAAACTATCTTCTCAACGACGTGATTTGGAAAAATAATTGGTTTATAATACTTAAAAACAACTTGTTTTGTGCTTTACTAATGATGGACTTGCTATTGCACTATGTGCTCTAGTCAAGCTATCTAGGGTTTTAACGATCTTTAATGTTTTCCCGTGTTATATAGATGTTTCGACATTTATATGATAATTATCCCAAGCACTTGTGCCTTTGGGCGCATGAAGAGTAGGATATAGGGTTTGATCCTTCAATCTTTTCCCGCGGTAAACACACCTAATCTAAAAGTTAATAAAAGGTTTTTTTAACTTGTGCTAAAATATGATTGCATGCATCTTTTTACATGTTTTGACATTTGTTTTCTAAAACTTATGTGATACCTATTTGAATTTTTAAGTCTATGCCATCCAATTTAAGAGCACTTGTAGTGTTTCTTCGCCATCTGGTCAGACCTAGGGCGAATTATGCACCCAAGGCGATTTTTGTCATAGGTCAGATCTATGCCAATTATTGCATGCTTTAAATTGGTACGACTAAGTCGAGTTCCCGGTCAGATTCCGAACCCGAGGCATAAGATGAGATGAAACATACTCATGATTTTATTACATGTAGAACAAGTTTGTTTGAGATGTTCATTGGTACTCAAAAGAGTTGTGAGAACGTCCCATCCAAACACTCTACAACAATAAACTTCATGAATCGTCTCATAAATTCTAAGAGTTGCACTTGTAATGCAATTAACGTTCGATGCTTACCTTCTTTCCCTACTTATTATTATATGGTCAGACCTCTAATATTAAGTGGGAGTGCAAGTAAGGATCTTAGTCTTATTAGTAATTAATTGGGTAGTTAATTCTATTACTAGTAAGAATTTAATTATCGAAAATACTAAATTGAACTTTCTATGTTCCGATTGATTGTGTTATTCCAACATAATTCGTAAACTAAAGTTGTTTTCTTATTTAAAACAAACATAGTCTCTTTTCCTTGTGAGAAAAGCGAGACTTACTCCTATCTCTTCTCATTAGTTGACAAGAATAAAATAGGATCATAATCGAATAATTATCGATTGTATTTAAACTCACTTTTAATATTTCATTATCCTAATCCGGTTCTGAAATCATTGAAAGATAACATATTTTGTGTATCTAGAGTACTTTTGTCTATAGCTACCAAAATAAATGACATCTTGCACTTGTCACGATGTATGATTTTAAAACCGCAAAGAGTAAAGAATTTATTAGCACTTCCCTAGGTATCTTTCTTGGACTCTTGTTATTCCTTAAAGTGCTAAATACCTTTGTGGCTATATAGACAATAAAGGAGGAATTGCATGCTAAATAATCAAGTTAATTGAAAGCATGAATGGCTAGTCCCTATCTACACAAGTAGAATTTCATATACTTTTCTCAATACCTAAGTAATTGTATACTTGTAGGCATTTTTCAGAGATAAGGAAGTCAATAAATTGCTTTTCACTTTCTACTAGTGATGTAACATCTCTTATGTTGACAAATCCAGTGGGAGCGTTGTAGTTTATTACTGAAATAATATCCATGTAATATTGTCAATTTCAGCGGGAGCTACAAGATTTATTTTCTTGTTTAGTCACCCGTATTATTTTGAACTTGCTTTGAAAAATTTTATCACTTCCAAATATGAACAACCATTGCTTAAAGAAAATTGCATTTTATTTATAAGATAACACGCTGCCTTTCTGATGTCGCTTTCTGAAACGTTATCTATAAAATAATAATCCACAATTCTTTATTTAAAGTCATGGTTCTAAATCTACTTATAATATCAATGACATTATCATATTGTTTCCACAATCAACCACATGTTGTATTGCTTGTCTTCATTATATGATGTTGTGCCTTACACAAGTGGGAGAAATTACAGAGTGTGTGCAAGGAACAACATATAATTAGTTTCATTTGCCCAAAAGGTAAAAAGCTAATAATTCTACTAGGACTTGAACACGCAAGATGTTTGTTGCCCTACTACATTGAAATGTCATGATATAGTGAAAAGTTGCTTCAATATTTTTACTACATGTTTAGTAAATATAATTATGGTTATGATATAATAATCATAATTTTACTGTATATAAAAATTAACTTGAAATTACTATTGAACTCAAGAGTTTGCGTTCATGATTACTTTAGTTAGTATAATTATGTTTTTCTTGATAACACATAATTATAAAGTCCTTGAATTACTCACCGACTTATAACATAAAGTATGTAGTAAAATAGTTATGTCTTCTTGTTAACACATAAACATAAGATCTTTGAATTATTCAAAGACTAATAATGTATACTTGAAATGGTCTGTTTTTTGTAAGCATATGAACATATAATCCTTGAACTACTATGTCTTCTTGTAAACACATGGTTCTCGCATTGTTCAAATATACATTATATCATGCACTTGGTTTTAAATATTGATATTGTCATTTGATACACGATCAAATTGACAAGTATTTAATCCAAAGAGTGTTAAGTTATCTATGGAATTCTGATGTAGCCTCACAATTCCAATACTCGCACCAAATTATTATGGTATGTCTAAAGAGTTGAAACAAACTATGTTCGTATAGTTTGATTTATGATAGCTTTAATTATTCTACCTCCATGATCTATCAAGGTTAGAAAATTGCGTGTGTCATTGATACACTCTATATAGTTCAAATGTAGAAGGTATTCAAGACAACTCACAACTGGAAACCCTGATTTATTAGGGACTTTTGGTTATTCCACTCAAACCAGTCTAATCCTAAAATTTCTTGGGGTTTTTCGATTGGGAAAATCACTTAGAAATGCAGTAAACTTACTACTTTTTATGGTTGTTTGTATAAACTATTTTTTTTCTCATTGTGTGTATTAAACTTTTTAATCTCGATCATTGTGTGTATTTTAAGACGATTTTGCCTTGTAAAATGACTATTTTACCCTTGAAATTTGAACAAAGTAGGGGTAAAATGGTCACAAAGTACACATAATGATATGAATTTGAAAGTTTAATACACACGATGAGGAAAAAAATAGTTTAGTACACACAACCATAAAATATTGTAAGTTTACTACATATTAAGTGATTTTCCCTTTTCAATTTTCCTACACTTCCTTGTTAGACGATTGTAGTGTTGGTGTTCCTCCTAGATTGACGTAACACAAACCTTTCTAAAGGTTATTGGTTAAAAGTAATGCAAGAATTAGGGTTTATACTACAAACCTAATTAGGATTCTTTGGAGGAATCCCAATATGTCTTGATTAAAGTTCTTTAAATTATTAATATCTTATGAAGCATGTTGTTAACAAACTTGAGACAAGAATTTAAAATGTGTTTTTGCAGTCTCTCTATTAAGAACGATTTATTGTTGCTTAAATACTTAGTATTTAGAGTATGATCTCTACTTACAAAAGTAAGTGGGAGTTATAACAAATCTTGAAGATATTCAAGAGCAAAATACATAACCTTCAAAATCCACTTGTTAATGTCATATTTTGGTTAAGCATGAAAATGTTAAACCAAAGTAAATGTTACTCTCATTCATAAATCTGCAGAGATACCTAATCACTTGATTAGGTATCTCATTAATATCAATGTTGAGGAGTATAAGTTAAGAGATATTTGTAATCCACTAACTGCTAAGATGAATTATCATATCTTAAATCTGATAAATGTCTTAGAACTATAAACGATAAGATGCAGTCCTTAAAGGGAAAATCAATCTTTTGAATTTGATTGATGTTTCTCCTAATTATAAACCTATGAGGTTGGAAGGAGTTTTTTTTAAGAAAGACTCACAAGGACAAAATGGTATACATAATTAATGCATGGCTAATAATAGGAAGCTTTTAATTATAGTCAAGCAATTGACTATGATTAAATCATTCTTCCATACACGCATTGATTAAATAAAGATAATTGATTGTCATATATGTTTCTATATATATGGAATATGTCAATTAAGCTTTATAGTTCTCCTTTATGATTACCTTTTCAAATAATGGTATGTAATCAAAAGGTTTATGAGTCTATAAAATCTTTATTGAGTATACAAGATAATTAATCCAAGTACGGATTAAATCATGCATCTAGAAACTAAATATGGAATTTAATTCAATATGATTTTGTTTAAATTTAGATAGTTTTGAGTACACTTGACATTAAGTGGGAGCACTATGTTTTTCATTTAAGTTCATATGTTGTATAACATATTGAAGATATCTTTCCATCTAAGCTAGATGATAATCCTTAAGATTGGAATGAAATTTCATTTTAGAATTTACGGAATAAAACTAATGACTTTTGAATAAATGTTCATTGCAATAAGCATATGCGGTAATTAAGTTCAACACAATGCAATACATCATTCAAGCGAGTCTTGATTGATATATTTCACTTGACATAATTTATAACATGAAAGAAAACCTTATATTTTTAACTAAGGATTCATTATGTATACATTATATTGTGTATATGACTTGTCAATTTTGCACAAGAGCAAAATGAGATGACAACAACAATATCTAATTGAGAGTATTTAGATTATTGTTAATAATGTTTACAAATTATAAAGCATAGTATTGTATGTGTACACTGATGCTAGAAGATAATCAATTCTAGTAAAATGAGATGTTATCATTTATGATAAATCTGCTAACTAGATATGCTCAATCAAGAGCATTATTGCTTTACACATTAGGGAATAAGAATACTTTACATTTTAAGAAACTGTAAAGATGATTGTTAGTATATAGTCGATTTTAAATACCTAATAGAAGGTATGACGATATCCTCATACTATGACACTTGCAATAGTATGAGCATGTAGGATAAGACACGCATCTTAGTTTTCAAATCATTCACAATTTGTGAAATTTGAAACAAGTATTTGGTAAGTTTACTTAGATAACTATTTAGCATTCTTGTAGAGAATAGTTGAGAATGTTGGAAACATTTGACTTTAACTTGCTAAATTGGTTTCATGCATATCTATTTTAGTATTTAGATAATTGGGATGGTAAGACAGTTATTACTTTTTGATGAATAAAGATACTTGATATTTACATTCATTCATATAATTATTGTTGTCCTATATTTGTATGCTTAAATCCTTGAATATTTGATTATTCTAAATATGTCCATTGTCGGTTAGCAATATGGGAATATTGTCTACATTAAGGCAAATGTGAGTGTTGGTTATATTCTGTGAATATATGGACGATTCCCGCCAAAATCATGTGTTATTCCTAAGGGATGCATATTGGACACCCCGAACTTTCGAATCGTTACTTTTGGATCCTTGTCATGACTAAGATTTCGAAAATGGTGATTAAGTCGTCCTTAGACTTGAGATGCAAACAATTTTGTGCATGTGTGAGTATCACTTCTTGATTATAAGTTAAACGCTATCTCGCAAGCGGTAGTTATAAAGGCTATAATTGGAAGTGTTGTGAAGCAGCGATCCACAGACACTTGTAGTCAAAATAGAATATGTTCCTCCACTTGATATAGTGCAGTTTAGTACCACTGGGTCCTCTCCAAAATTTATCAGATAATTATGTGGTCGCACCCAAAGAGTAAATCAAGATGACACTTGTTTACATTTGGTATGTCTACATTAACTTTTATAACGAGAAACTAAAAGTTAAGCTATATGGAATGAGTTAGGATCCATATCCATGGTTTAACGGTACTAGTAACAAAGGGATGATTATTAGCAAGTCACATAATCGTATACTATTTATACTTTTGAGATATTCTTCTTGAAACTATATCTCAGTCATTACCGGTTATAATAAAGTGTTGCTAGATACCTTATTATAGACGTACTATGTCTTAAACTCTCACAAGTGGGAGCTGTTGGGATATGCGATCGTTTAGCCATCGGAAATGCGTGAGCCTATCGGGGGCACACACTCAATACGGAGAACACACTTTTATTATACGTTTATTTATTTATAATTAAACGTTTAATAAAAACTTCACTTATTTATTTAATTAACGGTAGTTAATTAATTAACGGGTTTTAATTAATTTATCGTGAGTGCGTTATTTAAATTTGGGAACAAAATCGATTCTAGAATATCCCTAAGGCCAATCGGCCGATTATTTTGTATATGGGGTTCTAGAAGTTTTTTTGTTGTTTGTATGGTAAGTAAATATTCTAAGTTATTGGTTAAGGAATATATTTACCTTAATTATATTTCTTAGGGAACAAGTAATTAAGGAGATGAAGGATTAGTATAAATACACATCCTACACCTCATAATTTTTATCTCTCCCTCTTTGTGTGTTCCGTCTGATTGCAACACCCCACACCAAAATCATACAATTTTTTCCTTTAACCCTAAAATCACGTAAAGCTTAAACCTTTATAAGATCTATCAATCTTTGGTAGTTTCTTGTAAAGTCTTAAGCTTTTTAAGTAAACCCTAAATCACTAAATTTAGGGTTTTGGTTCTCCTTGGTGGTTCGACATGCATAAACCCTAATTAGGGTTTATGAGATTTTTGGGTGATCAATCTTGTAACGTTTTATAAACCGATCCTTACGTAAATCCAATTAGGGTTTTGGATCTAGGGTTTCTAGTTACAAGATTAATACACTAGTTGTTCGAGAAGTGAAGTTACCACTAGCATCGTGGTGTGTTCGTTTGACGTGTCGTGTGAGCAAACGATGGAGACGGTAATTTAACCGTTAAAGTTCAAGATCAAGATCAAGACGCATTAATTGATTTACTCAATTAATTAAAGGTTGGTTTTAAATTTTTTTTCTTATGTGATTAATATGTTTGTTATAATAGATCTATTCCGCTGCGTACTCGTAGTTAATGGTTTAACTAATTTCAAAATCCTAACAATATAGGTATACCAAATGAGGCCTATAACGTGTGTGATGCGCCGTGCACTCTTGTGTTTTTTCCACAAAAAAAAAAACACAAGAGTGCACGGCGCATCACACACGTTATATGCCTCATTTGGTATACCTATAGGCACTCTTGTGTTTTATCTCTTTATTTTGTACAATTAACCAAAATCTAAACAGTTTTTTGGGTAAATTATAGGGAAAATTACCAAAAATGTTTGTTGCCCATTATTCTCTTCCCAAAAAACACCAAAAAAAATTTTGCCCTGAAAAAGACTATTTTTTTGGGGCAATAGGGCAAATGGGTGCAAAATGCGCCACGTGTCCTATTTTTTGGGGCAATCTGTCAGAATTGCCCTATTTTTTGGACACTTGTCAAAATCTGAACGGTTGCTGCCCTATATTCTTTGTTGTCCTGAACCGTATCAAGAAAAACATGTTTTTTTTTTACTCAATCAAGAATTGCTTAAAAATAAAGGAATCTTTTGATAATTATACTAGTATGAACTTTTGCGGTCACGTGTGTAAGAGCAATTAATTTTGGTGTTTAATGGCTGGACAGGTTAGATGATGGTTGTTTGGGCATATCACACTATCTTTATGAACCTGTAGGCAAGATACATTATTCTGTAATTTTCATTTCAATAAGAGTAGCGTGAAGAAAGGTAGGACATCTTTCAACATGAACAAAAGAGTCCTTTGAATGGACGTTTCAAAGTTTGGTAAGTCCAGCTAGGACTCATTGTTATTGTAGTTCACACAAACTGATCAACCATATCGATAAACAATGCATGATCCAGGAATCCTCAACATTACTCGATTACTTAACATATCCCAATTATTATTACAGTATTAGTATAAGAAAAGAGCAAGTGCAATCCATAATAAAAATATTGATCTTATACTACACATAAAGAAACCTGCACAGTAAAAACCATCATTTTCTTAAATGTACCCGGTTCGATGGATATTATGTTTGTACTTTTGATTAATTAGTGTATATATAAGTGAGAGAACTTACATCAATCTTTGATTTTACTCACTAAGTCATAATGCTACAAATAAAGTTGTAGTGACATATTTAAATTACTTGAGACTAAAACAATACCACAGATGGGGGTGTAGCTCATATGGTAGAGCGCTCGCTTCGCATGCGAGAGGCACGGGGTTCGATTCCCCGCACCTCCAGTTTCTATTTTTTTGAAGTTCACATTATTGAAGTTCATTATAGAGTGTGGCAATGACCTGAATGTACTTACGGAGACTTAAAGAGATGAACAACGGCTTGCATAACCGATAGTAAATACAGTAGTAATTTCTTCGCGTTCCCAGGAAGTAAGTCGCATCTTGGTCGTTTGGGGTTGAGGGTGACTTCTTTGCGGAAGTTTCAAAGGACCCATATAGCCGATTGGACCACTGCAGCAAAGTTGACTTCATGCTCTCTTCTTGTCTTCCAGTTATCGTTAGAGATATCAACAATTTCACGGATGCTATGTTGTTGAAAAGCAATTATTCATTAATCCAAAATTTAGATATCTCTCCTTCCAAAGCGATAGATAGATGGCTAGTAGATTACGTAGTGCATTCAGTTTGAAGCCAAGTGATCACGTTCTCAATATTTTTCGTCCAGCATATCCAAATACATTTAGTCTATAAAGCTAAAAGACCAAAATTTATAATTTGAAACAAAACAAGGTTAGCAAAGGTAAGTAATCTAAGAACCAAACACATTGGCCTGCATATACAGATTCAAGGTATAACTTCATGCGCTGAAGCTCTTCAAGAGGTGCATCTTGGATATCCTGAAGCCACTCAGTCGTGTTTGCAAACTGGATTTTCTTCAAGTTCTCGGGTTGCCCATTATATTTTTTCATCTTATGCTTCAAGCCATATAAGCAATCCTTTAATGCAATGTATCCATCTGCTTTCTTCTTGAATTCTTGGTCCTCAAGTTTGTATCTCTCGGCATCAAGTATCATCTTATCAATCTCTTCCTTTGTTAGTCTTCCATTTTCATTTGGAATTACGAGTTTCTCTCTCTTATCAGTGGATACAATCTCAGCTGCGACTGTGATGATACCTTTGGCATCTATTTCTAAGTATACATTGATTCGTGGAACCCCTTTAGGAGCAAGTGGTATTCCATAAACTCCGAATTTTCCTAAGAAATGACTTTCTGTAGATCTAAATCTTTCACCTTGATACCTACTGCAGGTTAGTTGTCCTTAGAGGTAGTAAAATGGTTGGGACTTCTGTGCAGGTATTGGAGTGTTCCTATATGCATTACTTCTTTCCGTTTCTCTATACCAAGTGACAAAGGAGTGACATCCACTAACACCAAATCTTGATAACTCTTTTCGCTGTTACCACTCAACTTTGCAGCCATAATAGCAGCACCATGTGCAACGGCCTCGTCAGGGTTGATGCTCTTGCATAGCTGTTTCCCGTCAAACAATTCCTGCAACATACACTGGACCTTCGGTATCCGAGTTAAGCCACCAACAAGAATGACCTCGCTCACACATGATTTCTCCATATTTTCATCACTTAAACAAGTTTCCACAGTCTTGATGCACTTATTAAATGCATCCATGTTCAGCTCTTCAAATTTAGCTCGAGTAAATATCAAAGTAAATCAATTCCCTCGGGCAAGCAATCCAATTCGACTGAAGTGTGAATAGTGCAAGAAAGAATCCGTTTAGCTTTTTCACAAGCAAATCTCAACCTCCCTTATGCTCTTTGGTTCCCCGTCAAGTCCTTATTCCATCTCCTCTTGAACTCCCGAACACAGTAATTTACCATGCAATTATCAAAATCCCCACCTCCCAAGTGTGTGTCACCAGCAACACCTTTCACCTCAAAATTTTCCCCGTTATCGATTTTCAGCAAGGAAACATCAAAAGTGCCACCACCAAGATCAAAGACTAGCACATTCATCTTCTTGAAAACATCAGCTTTATTTTCCAGCCCATATGCAATTGCAGCTGCATCTAAAACCGAAAAGAATAATAATTAGTTCCTTGATAGAGATAAAGAGAAATAATAATAATTAATTTTTATATACCATGTTTTTGTGCTTCAGTTTGCAAGTTTGTTGTGTTGAGGAAATGGTGATGACTTTATGAGCATTTTGGAATTTCTTATTCACTTATTGTGTCTCGAATAATCAGGATTAGATACTTGGATAAAGAATTGATTAAATTTATGCATAGCAATAACAAGGTTGCAGATCGACTACGCGATGAGGTGGAATAGCATTTGTGGTAAACATGCATGTAATGACTTTCTAGGCGAGTGGTTTTTGCTCAGGATCTTAGCTGGTTAGACATTGATTTATATAACTTGTTAAATATATGCTTGTTAGATGGCTGACTTGTTGACTTGGTTTCATCCATGATAATATTCATCACTTGATTTTCTTTACTACTCCGTATTGTCAGTTGATTTTCTTTAGTCATAGGCCCACCCACGGTTAACAATTTTCACAGTATTGTGGCTTCTAGACGTTGTGTTCTTTGAACAAAGAAAATACTATCTCATAATCTATGACCCGTTAGCCCAATTGACCCGTTGCATAATCTGCTAACACGTCTGTTTTACCTTTTTTATATGAAATGCATCATTTCTGTTTATTCATAATGTTAGCAAAGTCATAAAGTACCGTTCATTGTGCTCTTTTTTTACGGTATGGGTGCTGGACAAAGCTCGGGAACACCTCCAGCAATTCACAATGAGAACGCCTCCACCAGTTATGCAACAACTAGCACAGATCATATGGTTAGTTCTTTGTATTACCGTCATTCTTTGTTACAGTATGTTATATGAAGTGGCTATCTTATATGGAAATGTGTAATCTATGTAATCTTAAATCGTCAAGCGGACTGAAAAGTACACCTCTCAGTGGATCCTTGGATCAGAAAATAGCTTCTGATGTAAAGAACTACGAGAGTGATATCAGCAAGGGCATACAATGTCTACATTTCTATTAATTTGAAGAACTTCGAATCAGAAATAGTATCGAAAGAAGCCAAAGACTCGAGTGTTGGTCAAACGAGAAGAAATTCTATTAAGTTGAAGATTGTGCTCAAAACCACCCTTTCTTCCAAGAATTATAGTTCAGGATATCAAGTTGCCAATACCCAAATACCCAAAAATAAGAACTTTATAACAGAAGGTTTGACTTCTCCTGGGTCAACTGTCTTCTTTTCACAGTGAACATGCAGTTGCTACTACGGTTCAGAAAATATACAAAAGTTATCGAACACGAATAAATCTAGCTGGTTGTGTTATTTTTGTTGAGGAATTAAAGTTAGTTTAAGTTACAAAATAACCCATTTTGGGTAAAATAAAAATAGTCAAAGTTTGACGTTTTGTTTTAAAAACTCAAACTTTGACTCATTTATTAGATTGGTGTTCTGAACTGGGTGAAAGTGTTGTAGGTGGAGGGCTTTGGCCTTTGCTACCTTGGATCAGAGTTCGGTGTCGTTTTTCAGTGATAAAAAACCCGACACTGTGATGCCGCGTTGGTCCAGGGCTGACTAGAGCTGCTAAAGTGGAAAAGGGTGTGTCCAAGAACGAAAAAGCTCAAAAGTTGGCCTTGCAACATTGGCTTGAAGCAAGTAGTTCACTGTAAAATGCAACTTTAAAGATTTTATGGAATGCTTCTAACTCATAATCCCTCATTGGCAACTTGCAGATCGACCCATACCATCGATATGGCCATAACTTGCACCTTTTCTATTGGTAAGTTTCATAATGTACAATTTTTTAACAATCTATTTGGCAAATATCTATTTGTCTTAAGTTTTAAGATCCTTATCGAGTTCTATTTTTCATAACACAGAAGGTTGTTGGATGGAGATGCTAGAAATAAACCTTGAAATTTTCATCTCATAAACCCTAACTTTTGCAGCATCCAATGGCTCCTCGCTGTAAGAAAGTGTTAGTAATGGTAGGTTTCTATTAAGGTAGTTTTCCTTGTAAGTTTACTTGCCTTGCAAGGCAAGTAAACGTGTTGCTTTGTTATGGTATGTGTTTTGAGTCAGCTGTGCCCAAGCCTAGGTCGGTTAGACCTCTATAAATAGAGGTGGGGTGAAGGACTAAAACCATCCCATCTTCTATCATTTCCTTTGTAATCGATCGTGTGTTAATAAAGTTAATCGTTCGGTAAACTTGTAGTATTCATTTGTTCGCCTTGTTTCTTTGGGTATTGTTTGAAGGTGCTACTTGTGCTCGATCGAGCTTCGGCCTAGCATTCAGCCGCGATGAATACCTAGCTTTTCAACTTTAGTGCAACCCTATAGCGAAGCACGGATCCCATTGCCTAGTGGACTCTTTAGTATACAAAACTTCCAAGTTCGGACATATATGAATCAACGTACAATGGTCATCCATATTAGTTCTAAATGTCTCAAGTCTAACTTTTCTCAAACATATGATATATTAGGAGAATCGATATCTATCCAACAAGCATATATGAACTAATGGCCAAAATTAAGAAAAAAATCCCGCCTACCTTAACAAGCGCATAGTAATAAAGTAGTATAATAAGAGATGCAAAACGCTATGTACGGTACAGTACTTGTACCTAAAAGAAAATCTGAAAATTTACTCAAACCAAAAGTTATCCTTCCTCTATAGGAACTAACTCAAAATGAAAGCTACCAGTGTCTATCATTCTGGCTAGCTCAATCTTGTTGAAGTAATTCACTGGGCAAATGCATCAACCAAATATATAATACACTGGCGCACCTACATTTAGGGAACATTTTGATCAATTTCTAAGTAAAAGAGAACAAGTAGGAAAAACGACATCATCAAACAAATCAAATCACAGATTGAAAAGGGGCGAGTAAGACCAAACTGGACAGAACAAAGAATCACGTGCATATGTGTATGCATGACAGCACCAATATGGACAAATTCAGCAGATACAAACCTTAACAGGTACTCTCATTCATGTACGGATTAACAAGAAGATGTCTACAAGATAAAACTTAATGTGATTCCAATCTGCAATCCTCAAGCTAACGAGATTACTATATTAAGAATGTAATGAATCCCGAAGGAACCACAAGTTGTTTCAGAGTACCACTCCTTAAAGAAAGGATCACATCATATAATATTATCGAAATGCCAGAGTTTGACAAAAAATAAAAGAAGAAGCTTTTTAGTACTAATAGAGTAATAGAGCATAAAACATACCGTGGATTGAGCTCAGCATTTTTTGGGCGTAAATCGATTCATAAACGTTAAACATATACAGCACACGAGTATGGCAAAATAACGCTATCTAACAGCATGAGATAACACAAATAGAAACAAAAGAAGTAAATACTGAACACACCTTGCTAGTCAAACTCCACAAACGGGTAAAGTGGAATAACACTCTTTGGGAAATCATTTCGTTGTTCAGCAAGGGAGTAATATGCAAGCAAAGAAGGCGGTTTCTGTTGAACGGGCCCCCCGGGTCCATTAACCATTTCTTTAGGTTTAATTAGTTCTATCTTCCAAAATGGTCGAACCATCGCAAAAAGATCATGACCACTTTTAAAAGCATGGTAGTCCTCTACCCACAAGTGCCTTAAAGAGGTTACATTCAGCACAAGGGTGACTAATGCCTGTTGGCTAAAGTTGCAACAACTCAGCTCCAACTTTTGCAATTTCGGGCACCCTTTTGATAACTCAACAAGTCCTGTATCAGATTCGGGACAAAACCCAAGATTTATATACCTTAAATTTTGACCATATTTCCCGATATACCCACAACCGATATCAGTCAGCCCTCCCGGCAAGAGGTGAAGACTTAGCTTTTCAAGTTTGGTGCAACCATTGAGCAAAGCACGGATCCCGTTGTCTAGAGGTAGATCACTTTCATTCTCTTGGTTATGCAAAATCATACCGAAATCATAGAGTTTTTCTAAGTTAGCCCCTATGCATTCCAAAACTGTATTTCTAATATCTTTGGTGGTAATATGTAATGACTCTAATTCAAAACATCCTTTCGCCAAAGCCATCAATCCTACATCTGAAACCAACCCTACTTGCCCACTTTTCTCAACCGTAATCCTGCGTAACTTCTTACAAACATGACCAACAAACTGCAACCCCAAGTCCCCGATAGTATCTTTAGTATACAAAACTTCTAAATTCACACACAAATGAATTATCGCACAATGGTCATCTACATTAAAGGTGGAAAACCTTAAGTCAAATTCAGTAAGTTGATGCGCAAAAGATTGTATTACCGGAATATCTTGTTGATGCCCATGAAGAAACGCCACGGAACACATCGTGGGTGGAAACTTCACATCAGGCACCTCCTCACCTTCGTCAATATACGGCTCAATACTAAAATCCTCCAACTTAACAGCATATCTAAAAATATCCACTACATACTTTAGATGACAATCCCCAATCCTCAACTTAACTAACGTCTTCCCACAATTTCTCGCAATCTTAACCAAATCTCCACAATCATATTTACTCAAATTCGTCCTAAACAAACTCAACGTCTGAATCCCTTTAGTTCTCTCGGCCAACTCACGCAACCACTCCCCGTCCTTCTCACCAACCCAACACTTGTCGAGACTCAACACCCTCAACTTGCTACACTTCTTCCCAACACACAACAACCCATCGGTTGTAAACCCCATACACGCCTCAATCCTCAAAACCTTAACCCTGTCCCCACACATCCCCGCCAAACGCTCCAAATCCTTATCAGAAACAATCATACGCTTAAACCTAACGCATTCTAACCTTTTTAGCCTCTTCCCTATGACATCAACCCAATGATCAACACTAGCGCCCCACCCTAGGGGAACTTGAGGTTTGTTAGGTCTACCTACAAGTGTTAGGGACTCTAGGTTGGGGAAACGGGCAACGAGACGGGACGGAGGGAGGGAGTAGCAGTTACGGAGAGTGATGTGCTTACGGGTGATGCTATCGAGGGCGTAAAGGGTGCGGGAGGTTAGGGAGACGGAGTTGAGGTCGGTGGGGTGAATGTAGGGGATTATACAATCGAATAAGGTGTCGGTTGAGTCGTAACGGCATTCTTTGTTATTATGATCATCCATTATTTGTAAAACTTATTTAGGTTATATAAAACTGGGAATAAATAATATGAATGTAAAATGTAAGTACAATTAAAAGGAGCCTTACAATTAGGTTATGGATTGTTGTTAATAAGAACCTGACTTAGTTTGTTTGACGGTGGTGGTGATGAATAGTCTCCGGCTGCCGTTAACCATCACTGTCACTGTGATGATTAATATTGATTATGATACATTTCTAGCATAACTGCTTAGAGCTCTAGGTTACTTTTTCTCCAGGAACTCCCCATAACCCACCGAACCCCTCTCGTTAACACCAACTTTTCTATGCACGTGTTATTTAATTTTTTTCTAAAATATTTTAAACTAAAAACACATTTCATTCATAATAAAAATACAAATACAAATTAAAAATAAATACACGGAACGGAAATTAAAACTTAAAAAATAATAATTTAAAAACATCAATGATTAAGATTCCACAAATGCTCAACGAGATCACGTCGAATATCATCGTGAACTTTCCTATCCCGAAGTTCCTTGTTTTTCCTTCTATACGTCTCACACCGTTCTACCCAAGTACGTTCAAAATTTGCTTGTGGCGGAGCATACATACCCATAGTACTTTCCTATCCCGAAGTTCCTTGTTTTCTTTCCGCATCTTCTCGTTCATGCGGGATGTATGTTCTAACTTTAGGCGGAGCATACATCGGAAGCCCCGACATTCATATTGGGAGAAAAATGGCATGTATATGTTTTTTGTGAATTATAGTGAAAATATGTGATAAAATGGGGTATTTAACACCTACAAACGGTCAAAAACAAGCCAAAAAAAATAGACGTTACCCAACGGATTTATTTTCAAACTTAAAAATAAAATTAAAATTTTTTTTTAAAAAAAAAAAGGATAACTCAGGCCCATGGCGCGAGCCACGGTGTGGTTGGTTGCGCCATGGGGTTGCGCCGTCAGCGTTAACGCCGGCTGGAGATAGCCAGTTTTAACCCCATAACTCAAGGCGCGGTACACTTGGCTCATGCCATGGTCTCGCGCCATGGTGGCCAGCCGAGCCATGGCTCACTGCACCCACCCCTCTTATGGGAAAATACAATAACCAATTTTATAAATATTTTTAATTTAAATTTTTAAATAAATTAGACGACATTGTCTAGAGCTAGATAATAGGGGTGATAGGTGTGTAAACACCCATCCTTTTTACCACTTAATTACAATAATAACCAAACCAAGACGTGTATTTTATGTCATAAATGTCGGAATTATGCGTGGTTTATGTTTTTGTTGTGATTTAGGACGAAAATGTGAAAAAGGGAGAAAACACGGGCATTCACGGGCTTTTATCGACGAAAAGACAAAAGACGAAGTCAAGAAATCAAGAGTGCAAAAAGAACAGAAGTCCAAGACCAATTCTGAAGATTTATCGAAGAAAAAGTCAAAAGACGGAAGTTTACTAAAAGCCGAAGACCTCAAGTCTAATTTATTGAAGAATTACAAGACGAGTTTAAAGAAATCCCGAGACAAAGTCATTAAAGTCAAAGAATTAAGAAGACAAGGACTTAATCATGCAATTAAAGAAAGAAGAAAGAGGGGAGGAAGCTTCCTAAGCACCTCCCTAATCCTCTTATAAATAGATCATTAGGATTTCATTTTCATTTTGTTGGCTAAGTGTGACAATTAGCTCTTCCACTTTAATTACCTTGCACTTTAATTACATGTCATTTAATTAATTGTCTTGCACCTTAAATACCTTTAATTTCAAGTAAGTTTCCTTTTAATTATTGTCAATCTTTACTTTTATTGTTTGATCTCCTATCTTCCTTTCTTATTTGATCATTAATCTTTATGCTTTATTGTTCATGTTTATGTTTTTGATGTTTTATTGATTTGATTAAAGTGGGTTTTGATTATTTTGGTTATATTTGTTAGTTTTGTTGATTTGGATTGTTTGTTTATGATTAGTAGATGTTTATTGATTAGTTTGATTTAATCTTGTGGTTGATTTTGATTAGATTAGATTGGATTCGTGTTATATTTGTTCTTGTGTGTTCTTCGCTGTGTTTCTGTTTTCCCAGGATATTCCGAACCAAGGCACTTGTCCCGGATCAGCAATACTTTCCGAACCAAAGAAATATTCAAAGAAATATTCCGGATCAATTCGTTTATTCGGAATAATTAATATTCCGGATCAAGGAATTCATTCGGAACATTCCGAACGAAGGTTTGAAGATTTGTTCCGAATCAAGCATTTGTTCCGAATCAAGGTGGTGTTGCGATTGTTCCGAACAAAGCAAATATTTAGGATAGGTGACATATTCCGGATAAAGCTTTTATTCCGGATCAAGCCCAACATTCCGGATCAGTGGTGTTTATTCGGAATAATTTATTATTCCGAGTGAAGGTGCTCATTCGGAACATTCCGAGTGAAGGAATTTATTTGAAACATTCCGAATCAAGACAACATTCCGAGTCAAGGAAAACATTCCGAACCAAAGGAGTTCATTCGGAATATATTCCGGATCAAGGTGATATTCCGAATAAAGAGTTTATTCCGGATAGAGTGACATATTCCGAATAAAGGATTTATTCCGGATGAAGCATTATTCCGAGTGAAGAAGCATCATTCCGAACGAAGGTGACATTCCGGATGAGTGATTATTCCGAATGAAGGATTATTCCGAATGAGCTGTTTTCAGGTTATTTTAAGTTTCTATTTTTAAGTTTTAAATTTTTATTTTCAAGCTTTACTTTTCCCGCCTTTTTCCTTAGTTGCACTTTAAGTTTACTTGCCTTAGATTTATTTTAGCCTTGCCTTAGTTTAAGTTTTAGTTGCGTTTTAAGTTTGCCTTAGATAGTTTTAAGTTTGCGTTATTTACTTTAAGTGCCTTTTAATTTTTCGTCACGCTTTTAAATTCCCGTCATTTATTTTAAATCAGATTTAGATTTATTTTACCTGCTCTTTACTTTAAAGTTTTGCACTTTTTAAGTTTACTACAACGACACAACTATTTGTTTCCACCAAAGAATGACTGAGTCGCATAGTTAACCAGTTATCAATTCGATTAGACCACTTCAACGAACTTTTTACATAGGTAAAACTCCGTGTATCAAATGGCGCCGCTGCCGGCTCTTTTCGTGAAGATTAACGGTTTTCTGTGAGAGACGCGTTGCTTTTTGGGATCCGTTCATTCGTGAGCGTTATTTTTCTTGCTTAAAAATTTCTAAAAATCCACAAAAATTAAAAATTGTTAAAAAACCATAAAAATTAAAAAAATTTCAAAAATCCAAAAAGATTTTATTTTTATCTTTATAGTGTATATATATTCTCTTTGTGTTTGGTATCTTTTCTTTTGCCTTTGTAGGTGTATGCGTACTAGATCTTCAAATTATCAAGAGCCCGAGACTCGTGAAGATTTAGCTATGGCAGGTGTGAACAACAGCAATAATCCACCGCACCTCAATAATAACAACAACAATGTTCTTCCACAGCCCGATCTTCGGACAATGGAAGAGCTTTGTCAACCCACCATGTTTGGACGAGGAGGACCGATTGCGCCGATGCAAATCACGGCTCCGGAGTTTTCGTTGAAGCATCACATGATCCAGCAAGTGCAAACAAATCCTTTCCGAGGAATGCCTGATGATGATGCCAACAAACACCTCGACAAGTTCATTACTATTACTCAAAGCATGAAGTTGCCCGGAGCTACTATGGATGTTCTTCGCCTTCAACTCTTTCCACATACTTTATCACACCACGCCGAGAAATGGTTTGATCGTCTCCCGAAGAATTCCATTCATACTTGGGATGACATGACTCAACGCTTTTTGTCGCGCTACTTTCCACCATCCATGGTCACGAGCCTTCGAAATCAAATCAGCGGTTTCATGCAAGAACCCGATGAATCTCTCTTTGATGCTTAGGAAAGATATAATGTTTTGATTGATCGTTGTCCAAACCACAACATGCTCCCTGTGACCTTAATTGATACTTTCTACAACGGTTTGACTTTTCGTGATCGTGATACGATTAATGCAGCCGCCGGTGGCACATTTATGAAAAGAAGACCCGAGGAGTGTAGAGAGCTTATTGAAAACATGACTACTCATCACAAAAACTGGGATTCCTCCGCTTCTTCAAGGAACAACCCGAGAGTCAATGTTTCTTCTACTTCAGCAAACCCCGATATGACCGAATTCACCCGCATGATGGCCAAAATGAACAAAAATATCTTTCTTCTCGCTACAAACCAACAACAAGTTAAAGCGGTGGCTAATCCTTGTGAGAGATGCGGCGATCCACACTCATACACTGATTGTACTTCTACTCAAGGAAATCCGGAAAACGTGTATGCAGCTTATGGTAATTATTCACCGGAAAATTACCAAGTCCGACCTCAAGGGGATCGAAATTTGCTAAGTTACCGGTCAAACAACTATCTTTCACCCGGTTTTTCTCCTCAAAACCAAAACCCCAACAACAACTACAATAGAAGCAATCAAATCCCACCTAGAGCTTCTAATCCTTATCACTCACCCGCTCAACAAGCCCCACCCATCAATCAGGATGTTGAAGCCTTAATGAGAACCCAAGGATAGCAAATTAAGAATCTGCAAAGCCAAATTATCAATTTGAAAGGGGATATCACTAAGCAAGGGAATGACATTAGATCCGAGCTTCGAGATAATATTCAATCCTCCTTCAGCAATCAAACGAATGATTTGAAGAATATGCTGGCTAGTTTCTTACCCACCACTCAACCCTCTACTTCGAGTTCTCTACCTTCAAACACCGTCACCAATCCGCGAGCGAATGTGAGTGCTATTACTACCCGTAGTGGAGTTACTTTAGTAGGACCACCTATCCCGCCCCTATCATCTACACCTCCTCCACCACCATTTATCCCTACTCCTCCCACACCTAGTATTAGTACACCATTACCGTCTCCGCCTCGTCATGACGAAGTACCCAAGAAGAACCCTTCAACATCTCAACCTTCACCTTCTACACCTCCACCACCCAAACCCAAAATTCCTTATCCATCTCGCGTAGGCAAGGCCAAAATGCACACCAAGGATGACATTCAAGTGTCAAACTATTTGAAGAAAGTTTCGGAAATGACCATCACTTTTAGCCTTGTCGAAGCTCTAGCACAAATGCCTAAATTTGTTAAGATGTTTAAGGAATTGCTCAATAAGAAGGAGAAGATGGCCGAGTTTGTTAATACTCGATTGAATGAAAATTGTTCTGCCGTCCTTCTTAAAGAACTTCCGGAAAAACTTGGAGATCCCGGTCGTTTTGTGCTTCTTTGTACTTTTAACCAAACCGACAAATTTACTGCCTTAGCCGATCTCGGGGCAAGTATAAATTTGATGCCTTTAAGTGTTTGGAAAAAGTTATCATTGTCCTACCTTACACCCACCAAGATGACTCTTGAGCTAGCCAATCGCACTCTCGCTTACCCCGTTGGTATTGCCAAAGACGTGTTCATTAAAGTTGGCACATTCACTTTTCCGGTCGACTTCGTCGTTGTTGATTATGAAATGGACCCTCGTATTCCATTAATACTTGGGCGCCCATTTTTTAGAACCGGTCGAGCTTTAATAGATGTGGATAAGTGTGAGCTCATCTTAAGAGTCGGGGATGATGCACAAGTTTTTGAAATGGGGAAGCTTACAAGCAAATCCTATGGAAGAGAATCAGCGAATATGATTAATGTGCTTGATGATTTTGTCGTCTACAACAATCCTCTATTCGATTCTTGCAATGATAATCCACTGTTTCAAGATGATGTGGATGACTCTCTCTCCAATTTGGAACCCCCTCCCATATATGATTCTCCACCGATCTTTGATGCTTATGATGATGATTCTAGCTCAGATACGGATGATTATGATGATTTTACTTCCGAGTATCCCGACATGCCCACTTATGATGATTTTGATGAGGCCGATACTCTTTCGAGTGATTCTTCTCATGATGAAGATCCTCCGCTAACCATGCTTAATCCTACTTTGGATGACTACTCATTTGAGGAAGACTTCTCTACTTTTCTCAATACCTACTTCCCTCATGAGAGTGATGCTCCTCCTTTAGACTTTGATGATTATGGTCTTGATCCTACTTCGGATTTGAAGAAAATTCTTTCAAAGGAGAAGCAACCGGATGACACCAACATCCGCAGCACGTATGTTTTGACACCTCTTTGTCCACCTTCTGAGGACGATGTTGTGCCTTTTCTTCGCGGATCATCTTCAAATTCTGCTGAGCCTGAGTGCTATTTTCCCCTAAAGGAAAAGGTGTTCGACCCCGGTATCGATATTCTTCAGCCATCTCAGTATCCGTCTGATGAAATAAAAGGAAAAATCTTTGGAACTATTGAAGATATGTTTTCACCTCACCATACTTGCTCCCACCGTGCTCCGTCTTTGCTTAAGGGAACCTTGCCTACTCTTCTTTGGCTTGCCTTGTTTGCCTTAAGCTTGTGCTATTCGATGGACGAAAACTATGTATTTGATCTCGGTGGATGTTTTTCATGCTTCTTCCTATGATAATCAAGGTCGAGTCAGGCTCACGACTCGGTGAACAAAAATCAAGCGCTTCTTGGGAGGCAACCCATATATCTATCTTTTAGCTATCTTTATCCTAAGTGTAGGGGAGACCCGTTGGTGTTAGCTATTTCCTCTCTTCTAATATTCAGGGATTCAAGTGCTCAATGATTCACTCTTGATGATTTTTGACGACCCTTGATTCTGTGTTCCCATTTTCCCGGTTCTATCCTAAACTCTTTTCGATTCACTATTTTATATTTCTCAATATTAAAATAGGAATCTCGTAAGTTGTCTTTTCCTTAGCAAGATTTAAACAAAGTGCACAATGTCCAAAGTGTAGGGGAGTTTACTCCCACATGCTTAAACATTGAGGACAATGTTTATATTAAGTGTAGGGGGACTTCTATCGAAGTTAAGTGGTCTTTTCCTTGTATTTTTCCTCATTTTAACCGGAAAATCAATTTTTCGACATTTTTCAAAATTTTTGATCTATTTTGGCCTATTAGTTTTTACCTTTGTATAGTTATTTTCTTTCTTTGCTAGAATAAATTTTAATAAAGTGGTTTTAGTTTTCAAACATTGTGAATCTTTTGACTCAACCCGAGTTTACTTATCTAAGTTTACTCTAGCTAGTATCCTTAACGTGTTTAAGTCAAGTTTTGCTAGGCTTTTATATAGGGAGCTATAAAACGCGAAAGTCTTAACTCTCACGGGTTAAGAACAAGAACTTTTCGCAAGTTCCTATAATAGATCCTAGAGAGTCGTTTATCAAGGGAACTTTAAAATGCGATTTCTAAACTTGAAAAAGTCTAAGAATTTGCAAGATCCTATAGACGACTCGAAAACCCAAAACTTTGATAAGCATCCACGAGTCTCATTCCTTGAGATTTTAAATTGTGGAGAACGAGAGATGATAGAGTCAATTATAAGTTTGGTATTTTTTCGTGAATTTATGTGAGTTAATTATGAGCCTATTCTCCCATCGCTTGCTAATAAATTTATCTGCAATAAATAAGGTTGTACGATTTGAAAAGTTACTTAGCTTCTAGCCCAAGATCGTTTAAAAGTTGCTCGGTATGGATTAGAGTTCATAGCCAAGGCATAACTTATTGAAGCGGGATGCGAAGATTGGCGAGTCCGAAAAGGCCCTAACAAGGCATGAGGGCTACATTTTGTTGCTAAAGATCCAAAAGTGATGTGAAGAATCATTTATCGAAAGTCAATATGAAGGATCGAGACACACGACGAAAAGCAAATACTCCCGTAAAGATCATGGAGAAGTCTATCCAAAAAGGCCCTAACAAGGTATGAGGATGAATAGATCCAAGTCCAAAAAGGAGGCGGATCGTTGTATATCAAAGTCCAAAGTAATGATTGGAGAAAAATGAAGAAGTCGTGGTCCAAATATGAAGAATCTCTCAAAACTTCAAGTGAAGAAATTCCTATTAAGAAGAGGAGACCATTATTTCATGAACGTCTCTCAAGATTTAAAGTATGAAGTCGCTGCCAAATATCGGTCCGAGAAAGGTCTCAAATCGCGAAGCGAGTTATGCCAAGATATGAACTTTATGAGGACCCGAGAAGCAGTTTTAAAAGATTTTGTCCTTTAGCTAACTATTGATTAAATCGTCCCACTTTATTTTCAGCCTAACTAACTATCGAAATAAGTCAACAATGCATCCTCGTGATCATTCAAGACAACAATAAAATATAAGAGATACACCTAGGAATAAGGGAGTCTAAGTAAATAATTGGCCCACATGAGTTCGTGTTAGTTTGCTAACTTATAATAACAATGATCTCGTTTTTAAGCTTGGTTTGTAAAAAGTGAAAACTTGAGGATGATGATCATTCATGACATTTCTAAAACCCTAAGGTATGATTTTTATTTCTTTACTTGTTTTGTTATTTTCTATCTCTTTAATAAAGGCCAATATGGATTGATTACGATGGAAAATGTAAAACATGCTTTGTAACTAATGCATTGCATGAGGACATTGCAATGGTCAAGTGTAGGGGATTTGATAGGTGTGTAAACACCCATCCTTTTTACGACTTAACTACAATAATAACCAAGCCAAAACGTGTATTTTATGTCATAAATGTCGGAATTATGCGTGGTTTGTGTTTTGTTGTGATTTAGGACGAAAATGCGAAAAAGGGAGAAAACACGGGCATTCACGGGCTTTTATCGAAGAAAAAGACAAAAGACGAAGTCAAGAAATCAAGAGTGCAAAAAGAACGGAAGTCCAAGACCAACTCTGAAGATTTATCGAAGAAAAAGTCAAAAGACGGAAGTTTACTAAAAGCCGAAAAACTCAAGTCTAATTTATTGAAGAATTACAAGACGAGTTTAAAGAAATCCCGAGACAAAGTCATTAAAGTCAAAGAATTAAGAAGACAAGGACTTAATCATGCAATTAAAGAAAGAAGAAAGAGGGGAGGAAGCTTCCTAAGCACCTCCCTAATCCTCCTATAAATAGATCATTAGGATTTCATTTTCATTTTGTTGGCTAAGTGTGACAATTAGCTCTTCCACTTTAATTACCTTGTACTTTAATTACATGTCATTTAATTAATTGTCTTGCACCTTAAATACCTTCAACTTCAAGTAAGTTTCCTTTTAATTATTGTCAATCTTTACTTTTATTGTTTGATCTCCTATCTTCCTTTCTTATTTGATCATTAATATTTATGCTTTATTGTTCATGTTTATGTTTTTGATGTTTTATTGATTTGATTAAAGTTGGTTTTGATTATTTTGGTTATATTTGTTAGTTTTGTTGATTTGGATTGTTTGTTTATGATTAGTAGATGTTTATTGATTAGTTTGATTTAATCTTGTGGTTGATTTTGATTAGATTAGATTGGATTCGTGTTATACTTGTTCTTGCGTGTTCTTCGTTGTGTTTCTGTTTTCCCAGGATATTCCGAAACAAGGCACTTGTTCCGGATCAGCAATACTTTTCGAACCAAAGAAATATTCCGGATCAATTCGTTTATTCGGAATAATTAATATTCCGGATCAAGGAATTCATTCGGAACATTCCGAACGAAGTTTTGAAGATTTGTTCCGAATCAAGCATTTGTTCTGAATCAAGGTGGTGTTGCGATTGTTCCGAACAAAGCAAATATTCAGGATAGGTGACATATTCCGGATAAAGCTTTTATTCCGGATCAAGCCCAACATTCTGGATCAGTGGTGTTTATTCGGAATAATTTATTATTCCGAGTGAAGGTGCTCATTCGGAACATTCCGAGTGAAGGAGTTTATTCGGAACATTCCGAATCAAGACAGCATTCCGAGTCAAGGAAAACATTCCGAACCAAAGGAGTTCATTCGGAATATATTCCGGATCAAGGTGATATTCCGAATAAAGAGTTTATTCCGGATAAAGTGACATATTCCGAATAAAGGATTTATTCCGAATGAAGCATTATTCCGAGTGAAGAAGAATCATTCCGAACGAAGGTGACATTCCGGATGAGTGATTATTCCGAATGAAGGATTATTCCGAATGAGCTGTTTTCAGGTTTTTTTAAGTTTCTGTTTTTAACTTTTATATTTTTATTTTCAAGCTTTACTTTTCCCGCCTTTTTCCTTAGTTGCACTTTAAGTTTACTTGCCTTAGATTTATTTTAGCCTTGCCTTAGTTTAAGTTTTAGTTGCGTTTTAAGTTTGCCTTAGATAGTTTTAAGTTTGCGTTATTTACTTTAAGTGCCTTTTAATTTTTCGTCACGCTTTTAAATTCCCGTCATTTATTTTAAATTAGATTTAGATTTATTTTACCTGCTCTTTACTTTAAAGTTTTGCACTTTTTAATTTTACTACAACGACACAACTATTTGTTTCCACCAAAGAATGACTTAGTCGCATAGTTAACCAGTTATCAATTCGATTAGAACACTTCAACGAACTTTTTACATAGGTAAAACTCCTTGTATCAAGGGGCTTTTACATATATCCCCACCAAAACGTCATAAATTACATATATCCTCAAAGCATGCTTTACTTGCTGATAGGTGTGTAAACACCCATCCTTTTACCACTTAATTCGGGCTAAAACGAGACCAAAACACGTATTTAATATCATTTGTTTGGAATTATGCGTGGTTTTTGTGTTTATTGTGTTTTCAGAGCTAGCCGGATGAATATTGAAGAAAACATGGGATTGCACGGGTTTTACTGAAGAAAAAGACTCAAGATAAAGTCTATTGTCCAAGAGATGCAAAAGATTTGAAGTCACTGGGCCTATTCGAAGATTTATCGAAGAAAAGGACCAAAGATGGAAGATTTATATAAGTCGAAGAAACTCAAGTCTATTAAACGAAGAAATTAAAAGACGAGTTGAATTTAGTCGACGACAAATCCCGAATTAGAATCGAAAACGGAAACTTTTCTGAAAAGACGAAAAGACAAGAAGAACGGGAGAAAGCCCACTCACCAACCACAAGACAAGGCTATAAATAGCCCTCCCCTCACACATTTAGACTAGTTTTTTAGTTTTTTCTTCTCCCCCATTTTCTTTCTCTCTGTTCCGTTTCATCACCATCACCACTAGGGTGATTGGTGATTTTAATCTTTGTTTTCCAAATCTTGTTATTTTAATTCTTGTTTAATCTTATCAAAACATTAATCATTCAATACAAAGTCTTTGTTTAATCTTTTTATTTTGTTCATCATCATCTTTATCTTCAAGTTCTTAAGTTTTTATTTTTCTTGATTTGATCTTCAAAAGTTGTTGGGATTTGTGTTTTTGTTGAGGGGATTAGTAGTTTATGATTAGTAGATGCTTTGTGATTGATTTATTTTAGTTTTTGGTGAAAAACTTGGTGATTTTTGGATCAAAACCGTGTTTCCTTGTTCTTCGCTTAAGTTTCTGTATCTGGGTTCCCAGAAGTTCCGAATCAATGAACAGTAAGTTCCGAATGAGTTGTGTTTTCAAAACTTCCGAATCAAACAAAAGTTCCGGATGAAGCATTAAGTTCCGAATCAGTTAGAAAAGTTCCGAATCAAGCATAAGTTCCGAACCAAACACCTTCATTCGGAAGGTTCCAAACCAACCAGTAAGTTCCGGATCAAGACAATACTTCCGAACCGAACCTTCATTCGGAAGGTTCCAAACCAAGCAAGACTTCCGAACCAGACCTTCATTCGGAAGGTTCCGAACCAATTGCTTTTCAAAACTTCCGGATGAATGAACAGTAACTTCCGAATGAGCTGTCTTTGAGTAAGTTCCGAACCAAGGTTAAAGTTCCGGATCAATTTTCCTTTTAGGTTACTGTTTGTCTGTTCTACTGTTTCTTTATGTTTATTGAACTTTAATTTCAATTTTAATTTTAATCTTAGTTTTAATCTTAAATTTAATACAAGTCTTTGTTAATCATAATTAAAGTAATTGTCTTTGATTTAAGGTTCCGAACCAAGCAAGACTTCCGAACCAGACCTTCATTCGGAAGGTTCCGAACCAATTGCTTTTCAAAACTTCCGGATGAATGAACAGTAACTTCTGAATGAGCTGTCTTTGAGTAAGTTCCGAACCAAGGTTAAAGTTCCGGATCAATTTTCCTTTTAGGTTACTGTTTGTCTGTTCTACTGTTTCTTTATGTTTATTGAACTTTAATTTCAATTTTAATTTTAATCTTAATTTTAATCTTAAATTTAATACAAGTCTTTGTTAATCATAATTAAAGTAATTGTCTTTGATTTTAATTTTCATTTCCACTTCTTATTAGACTAGAAAACCAAACCCTTTTATTTAGTAACCAAAAACAATCATTCCACTTAAGACCGAGATCAATTCGAGAGGATATCGAGAGTAAAATTGAACCCATATAAAATCCTTGTATCAAATGGCGCCGCTGTCGGCTCTTCTCGTTAAGATCAAAAGTTTTTTGTGAGAACTTGGTGTTGAGTCTTAGGATCTAGACTCATCTGGGATATATAACAATGATTGTAATGCACAGCGGAACATAATAACAAACACAATCAAAGTTATGAACAAGGCTTTCTTATTCATAAAATACTACTAACTACTAGCTCCTGGTGCCTTATAAGCTTGACACCAGGAGGACGCACACACACCTTTAGTTTACATTGTATATCAATCAGTCAATAACTATGTGTGCCTAATCCTCTTTATATAATAGAGGTACTAGGGTTACATCACAACCCTAGCTTATTATCAAAGCTAACCTAATATTACATATTAGGTCCTTATTGTTTCTTCTGTCTTCATCTCTGCCTATAGGTTTTGTAATCATCAAATCTGTATGTCCCAACAATCTTCCCCTATTTGATATTACAAAACAATGTGCATGAAGAAACAATGCTCGAACATGTCATCACGATAATAAGCTGCACATCTAACTATTCTTCCCCTTTTTGTAATCAGCAAATAGGGTCATGTGCAACTCGTAGACGCTTCCCCTTAAGTGATGCATGTAGATGGTTAAGTATATAAACAATCATACTAACCATCTCTTGAATCTTGAACCCAGTGGCATAGATCATATCTTCCTTCAGTATGAAAAAGACATGCTTATTACAATATCATGTAATAAAATGTCTTTGAATAATTCTTGTAGTCAATATATGCATGGCGATCACATGCAATGGCCGATAGTCTCAGTGAGCTCTGACGGATCAACCAGAAACCACTCGATGCTTATGATCATGCTAATTTTGTGATGATCATATCATGAACTGTATGGTATCATATGCCCCCCAAATATTTGTAAAAGAGCGTGTAACTGTTCCAGTTAAGAATTATAGCATAAACTGAATCTCCGAAACGATCTATACCCCCCGTCAAGATGAACTCCCCTCTTTTTTTCTTTTCTTTTCTTTTTTTTTTTTTTTTTTTTTTTTTTTTAAACGAACAGCAGGAACCAGCAAAACCACCAGAAGAAAACATAACGTACCAGTAGGAACGACCAGTAGTAACGACCAGTAGAAACGACCAGTAGTAACGACCAGTAGGAGCTACCAGTAGGAACCGACTAGGAGGAATCCACCATGAAGGCTAAGCTTCCCCTTGATCCATGTATGCTTCCCCTGAAGAAATGCATGTCCAATCCGATAGGTACCTTGGAGTGATCACTGATGAAGAAAATCAAGTAGAACCAATTTGATGAAGAAGTGGAACCTCCCAAACTTGTGTCTTATATCATGCATTTTATCCAGTTTTTGTAACACGGGAACTGATAACCACACAACTATGAGCCAGCTGTTAGCTATAACAATATATTTAGTCAAAATGATATATTTTTGATCAAAATGACAAGGTGTATTGCTCACCAACAGTTTTTGGTACATAGGAACTGCTAACCTTCACAACTATTAGCCAGTTGTAAGCTGTAACAATATATTTAGTCCAAAGACAAGGTGTATTGCTCACC